>CAWUFW010000441.1:2200000-3442500 GCA_963921515.1 Calotriton arnoldi
AGGAAGCAAATGGAGGGGATATAATCGAGGCTCAAGTGGTCAGGGGCAAATGTCCTTACACTCCCCCCCCATCCAGATGTTGATAGTGCACAATTATTATTATTGTTTTGATTTCCATACTACATCCCATCCAATTGCTCTTTCTATAATGTGTCCTTTTCTGCCTCGTGCCCTATATTTTATAATTACAGTTTCCTGTCTGCTAATTTGATATAAATTATCTGAATCAGGATTATCACCATGATGATAGATTTCTCAGTGATCATAAATCCTATCAAGGCCAAGAAAATACAGACCCCCAAACATTATTCGTCAGACATCTCAAATCGATTAATTCGGATCTATATGCTTCTGATCATAATTTTCTTAACTTATCTAGTAATGATGTGAGCAATATTTCTAATAAATAAATATTTGTTTGCGACTCTGAAATATTTTACAAACTATAGAAATATGTTTCTTTAATTCAGCCACAATAGGCCTGAACTAGGTCTCAACACAATCTGGAATTCTACACATGACCTAGGGCCTCATTTATGAGAAGTATCGCATGGCTGCGTGAAAGCAGCGATGCGTCACTTCTCAGTGCGCCCTCCTTGCGACATGATGGATGCGTCATATTTACTGTATGACACATCATGTCACAAGGAATGACAGATACGTCCGTATTACTGACGTATCTGTCGGCGCAAAAGTGGTGCATTGCTGGGGTGTGTCTGAAAACAGACGCAACTCCAGCAATGTATCCTTTCACATGGGGCAAGCCCCATGTGAAAAGACCTGCATCACCCTTACGCCTGCCATGAGGTTTTGACTCATTGGCGTCCTAGAAGTGGCGCAGTGATATCTTATAGATTTCAATGCGCCACTGCTATGACCCTTTCTTGCGGGGGAACGCACACCCTGCATACATTATACCTGACGCAGGTATAATGTAGTGCAGGGGTTTACGAAGTGACGCATCTGCCTAGATGCGTCACTTCGTAAATATAGCGCAACATGGCGCATTATTTAGGCCGCCGCTGCGTCACAAAAAGTGACACAGCGGGGGTGCAAAAGTGACGCAGGGGCTCAAAAATAATTTTGAAAAAGAGTGGACAAACGGTGCATTTTCAAGCAAATTTGAGAAATTAAAATAATAATAATACATTTAAATGACCTAACACATGAAGTCAAGTTGGAATAAAGTAATTAGAAGTAGCAATGAGAAGTAGACCTTAAAACATGTAAAATTAATTACAGCATGGGTTTTAGTGAAATGTAAGGTGGTTAAATGTGTGGCCATACCTCTACATCTACTTTTCCGTGACTTATTCAGGGCTTTATGTGGCCCGGGTCTCACCGGTGCTGAGCACCGGAAGTTTTTTTAAGGAGGCCTCGAAACGGGTCTCTATCGGGCTCTGTTTTGTGCCCTGGCACAAGCGGTCCGTTTTTTTCCAGACTGCAGTGACAGCAGGCACACCCATGTGCGTGTGCTCGCACTGCTCACTTCTCACTAGTGGAGAAGTTACGGCAGGACGTCATGCCAGGCGAGCATTGTAGGGGAAGCGGAATCCTTTAAAGAGAGCCTTTTTCTCTTTGGATTTCCCTTCTCTTTTGAAACTCAGGAGCAGCAACATTGTCGTGGTGTCACCAGGGCTTTAAGTGGAACCTTTTTCAATATTATATGCAAGCCATAGTTGCTGCTTATTTATCTTATGCAACTAACAACCATTGACAAAGCCAATAGTCGTGACTTGTTGTAGGTATGATGTTACTTGTTGTATCATATATCTGAATGCAATGACAGAAACAGCAAAATACAAGTTGGGCGGCACACTATGCCAAGCACAGATTTTTAGCTTACATGTTTTTAAGCCACGCCCTTAATTACATTGGCCACACCCCTTTGAGAGACCCCCAGTTTTTTCAACCCACTTAAAGCCCTGGACTTATTTAAACAAATTCAGAAATTACATTTTATCACTTTTGTGCATACAGTTCAGAACTCAATTAACCCATCACGGACAACTTAGAAAAACTATCCTATTACTGATGTTCCTAACTAATGGGCATAGCAACCATGCAAGATCGATAATTCCTGGAGCTCAGAGCCTGAATCTTACAGTAAAGCTCGTCACTGTAATTACTCCCTCTCTGCGCACTATGACATTCTGTCACGGCTACGATAATATCTGCTGTTACATTTTTAAGTACGCAGCACAGAAAGTACACCTCACATTCCACCAAAAACTTCATATCCAAAGCTGATGCCCCGGTGCTGCGTCCATCGCCAATGTGTCTATCAGCTAAAAAAAAACCTCTGACCCAAAGATCTGCAGTCGAGGGAAAGAACGAGGGGTGACATTTCTGCTGACATGCCTGGCTACAGGCGAAATACCTGGCCGACCAAAGCAGCCAGGGCCCACAACATTGGGCAAGCCACTCCCCCCCTGCTCTCGAGCAGGACCGCCCACCCGCCCGCTCACAACCAGGCACTTCTGCTTTCTCGCAGTGCGAGGAGCAGAAACATACAATGGTAGTTTTACCATTTTATGTTTCTGCTTCTCGCACTACGAGAAAGCAGTGGGGCCATGCCCCTATGGAGGAGCCGCCACTGCTTCAATTTGCCTTCTCTGTCTCTGAGAACTTTTCTTAGCTTTTCTCTCATACTTGGAGAGAGAAAAAGATTCCTGAAATTTGCTAAGTTAGATTTTAAGTCTTCCCATGCTGCACCAATGCCCGATTATTATTGACTGACTAATTATATATTTTTTGCCTTCTGTATGACTATATAATTTGAATAAACCTTCATGGTTTTCAAATTTGCTTCTGACTCAAGAAAGCTTATTTCTTTGACTATGCAAATTAATGTATTGATAAATATGATCAATGAAATAAGACTGCCCGATCCCGGGTAGGCACTTTATCTATTATTTTATCAGATGGTGGGTTCTCAGTTAAGTGCCTCAGTGGACAGCATGCACTTCCTAATTAGGGAGAGTCTGTATATCTTTCTGACCATATAACTTCTAGAAAGCTGGTGGGGGTACTTGCAAACTCAAATTGTAACACCCAGCCAGCCACAATGCTCTCAGATGTGAAGCCTTCAGAAGTTTTAGTACATGTTACTGTCAGAGCCCCATTAGCATGAAATGTAAGCAGAAATGCATAATCAAACCTTACCTTGTAGCTGCAGCCTCACAGAGCATTGCAGAGAGAGATATGCCTTCTGTTCTGCATTGGTAATGCTAGAGGGAACGTTTGGCATTACCAGTGCAGAACATTTATTTTATTTTATTTTTTATTGTTTTATATAGCGCGAACTTGACCCCGTGGGGTATCAGAGCGCTTCACATTAGAACCGTATATACTTAGTTTCTATAGAACATAAGGCATTTGGAAATTTGCACACACAGAATAAAATAGTATTCCTCTACTGAAACCAGAATCTCACCTTCATCTTAATGCCTCTTTGAAGGCCTAAGTCTAAGTGAACACATTTAACACATAAACACGACAGCATATGTTAAGGCTTATTACATTTATTAACACCCTTATAACACATATAAGAGACTGCAACATGCCATAGGGTGTACATTCACAGCACTCTGTTGCTCCTCTTATCATTATCATTAGGGAAAAAAACAAACAGCCCAAATTTGCAACCTCCTGAACACAGTTGGCTACATGGACTGAATTGCTGAAAGCCAGCGAGGATGGGACTAGTGAAACCTGCATAACGACCGGATGCTTCCTATATTCCACGATTATCTTTTTAGCGCAACAGTGTCGTACACCAGGTTTACTTTGGAAAGCTTTACACATTGAAAAGGGCTTATTGTCTCTCAATGGAAGAACTGTTTGCATGTTCCAGCCTCTAAACCTCCACACTTTATGTTGTCAGAATATTATTGCTTGTGGACCCTGATCAGCTGTGCAAGATATGGCCCTTGCCCATGGGCTGGAAAGTGACAGAATGTATGTGTGTGTATGTATATGGGATTTCTATAGCATGAACCTAGCCAAAAGACACCAGAGCCCCATACATGGGCAAAGACAAGCATAAAGTCAACAAGCAATAGGAGAGGGAGCCGGGTTGCAGATGATTAATTGATTATGACGTATTGTGCTTTTAAGAGGAGAGCAGATTTGAGGTACTCTTGATGAATGCGGGGCTATTGTTCATAATGCTAGGTGCATAGATGGAAAGGGCCTGCTGTCTTGTTTCTCTTTTCACACTGTGTCTGCAGTCTGATGGTGTCCTGGTTGCCATTGTGCCAAGAACCACCAGAGATGGTGAGCTTGTCTTCAAGATAAGTGGGGGTGCACGCAGTGATGGCTTTATAAATGATGCAGTTGATTTTGATGATGATGCAGCTGGTGAGGGGAGCCAATAGAGTTCCATGGCTATGGGCGTGAGGTGATCACATTTCTAAAAGCCCTGGATGAGACCTACTGCATATGTATGATGCCCTTAAGGGGTGCCAATGTGGAGTCTGGGAGGCCATAGAGTAGGATATTACCACCATACAGATGACAGAGTAAAAGAACAGCAGTTCTGAAGTTGTTTTCTGGAAGAAATAGTTTGGCTTTCTTTAGAAGAGAGAACTGATACTGGGCCATCTCTGTTTTTTGGCAATGTGGTAATTGAGGGTGAGGTTGACGTCCAAGATGAATCAAAGTGACTTTGCATTCTGTGAAAGTTGAGGTTCAACGTTTCCAAGGTTCATGCCATTGAGCCAGGTTTGTACTGCATCTTGTTTGTTCTTGGCAAATAACAGGAATTCTGTTTTGGTTGAATTGAGCTTCAGATAGGTGCTGGACATCCAGCATCCAGGTCCAGAATTCAATTATGTCCTCATGTCAAGGCTATACACTTGGCTACTACACCTCTAAGACACCAGAGCTAGCACCGCTGTCTCAAAGGGGCATCTATGAACATGGAGCTCAGCATTACAATTACATGCCATTCCTGGAGGTCCTCTTAAGTCTTGAAAAGAGCACAGCAAAAGTAGTCCAGACCTTCTTGACTGTCACCCACAACAGTAGGCCTTTGCTTCAGGCATCCCTGCTAAGAATAAAGTTCCAGTAAGCACTGTGGTTGGGGAAAGAAAGTCATGAGGAGAAAAGACTCTACAAAAAAAAGAAAGTAGTTATTAACTTAGATCCTGGTTCACATATGATCCAACTAGTACGGAAGGCCAATGAAAAAAACATCCTTGAGTAGAGACAATTTCAAATCCTTTGGATTCTTAAATTCATAGGCAGTGAGTGGTTCTATCCTGGGCAGGTTTGCTGTCGCTAGCATGTTTGATGCCCTCATTATTTTTAACGTATTACTGATTGATTTAAACAAATTCAAATGAGGAGCTTTGAATAATGGCAGCCAGTATAGATAACTTTCTTTCCAAACTTTTAGCATGTATGGGCACCCAGAGAGTAAATCAATCTCTGCAAGTTCTTTATGAAGCTGAACTATGGGAATCACAGAAAGGGTGCTCCTTAAGAAACACTGAGAAGATGTTGCTCACTTTTGGACCGCTTAATCCCATTTTACTGAAATTAGAGCTCGCTTTTAATAGATATACTGAGTTCTCAGTATTGAATCTTTCCAGGGATGGTGAGCTCTTAGATCAGTGGTATGTAGTACTTACCTTACATATTTTACAAGGTAGCTCTGTAAGCTGTAAAACTTTTATTCAGTCTGCATTCCTTCTTAGGGGCCGATTCCGATTCGTGTCGGTAATTTCTCCGACCGAGCCGGCCTCAGAGAGATTTCCGACCGAATCGGACCTGTGCAGTCCGACCGAACGAGTCCGATGCATTCGTATGCCACCGGACACGAGTCGGTCGGACTCCCATTGAACTCAATGGGAGCCGGTCGTACAACGCGTACGCGGGCTCCCATTGCCTCAATGGGTGCGAGGCGGACAAGGGCGCCCCCTACAGCGAGTACGCCGCGAAGCGCTTTGTGGCGTACACGCACAGGTAGGGGGACCCATGGGTCCCCCTGTGTGCGCCTCGCACGGGTACGCGTACAGGGGGTCCGACACGGACCCCCAAAGTATGGCTCCGACAGCGAGTTCGAGTCGGACGGCGCGAGTCGGTCGGAGCGGTCGAGGTGCGCATCGTACTTACCCGGCCGGAAAACGTCTCCATTGCGCGGTGCGAATCGGGTCCGAGCGAGTCGGTCGGAGCGGTACGATCCGGGAACCAGTCGGTCGGAGCGGTCGGGTCGCCCGGACGAGTCGGTCGGCGAATACGCATCGTACTCGCTCGCCCGGACGCGCGTACGACTCGGTCGGAAAATAGGGCTCCGGATCGGATCCGGTAAAACCGAATCCGATTCGGAGCACTACCGGCCGAGATCGGAATCGGCCCCTTAGTGTTTGACTACAGTGAAGATTCTATGCCATAGGAAGTTCTGAAGGTACTACTTTCAACTAACTCTTACATTGAATATGCGTTTGACATATTTACATGTCAAATTTTGTCAGAAAAGTCAATTCTTTAATTTATATGAAAGAATATTTTATTTATTGCACTGTAAATAGTATATTATATCTGCTTCATTGGATCCGATTATGGAAGGCATATCTGCTCCTAACATATTGCTGCTATCGCCGGGTGATCCTAATTCAGGGGCAGATTTACTAAGGACTTGCATTGTCTGTGGTTGATCGCCACCCCCTCCCAAACTCAGCGGGTATATTTACAAGGTAAGTGGCAGAGCGCGGCGTTAGCCTTCTTGGCCACTTTGGAAACGCAGGGCTGCACAGTATTTACAACAATACGGTGCAGCCCTGCGTTTCCCTAGCGCTAGCGCTAATTACAGTTGCCTAGCGCCAACGCAGGCACACTTGCACCATAGTGCAAGGGTGCCTGAATTGTGGGAACGATTGTTTATGTGCAGGAAGGTATCCCTTCCTGCACATAAACAATCTTAAATGGCAATTTGTAACTTCTAAGTGTGCTGCTTAATGCAGCACACATAGAAGTTGCAGCTCGTCTTTTTTTTAAAAAGATTGTTTATGTGCAGGAAGGTAGACCTTCCTGCACATAAACAATCAAGCATTACGTTTTGCTGCTTCTAAGTGTGCTGCACAATGAGGCACACATAGAAACAGCAAAAACGAGGAGAAATAAAGCATTTCTCCTCATTGCGCCATGTTAAGACCATGGTTTTTTTAGTCTTAATTTTGGAACTACCCCATATTTACGCCACCCTTGTAAATATGGGGCAGCGTCAAAATCAATGGGTGTTGCGGCAGAATGCCCACTGCTACACCCATTGCCCTCCCCTTTCACACTACGTATAGCGTGAAAGGGTGCCTTATTTACAAGGCAGCGTTAAGCCACATTAAGTGGCTTAATGCTGCCTTGTAAATAAGGTGAAGCCCGTATCGCCACAGGAACGTCAAAAAAAGTTACGTTCCTTAGGCAATAGGGGCTTGTAAATATGCCCCCTGGTGAGGTCAAAAATAAGTGATGCCGTAGTGTTTAGCATGTTGGATCTATCGTCAGC
The DNA here is from genome assembly GCA_963921515.1 of Calotriton arnoldi. Taxonomy (NCBI): domain Eukaryota; kingdom Metazoa; phylum Chordata; class Amphibia; order Caudata; family Salamandridae; genus Calotriton; species Calotriton arnoldi. Next base: position 2,207,508 of record CAWUFW010000441.1, read on the forward strand.
GCATCACCACATAGCTTTGCATGAAGAATCAAAATAGTTGTCATCATGCCAGCTTTAAATGAATGCCTTCCAGTTTGTTATCAGCATCCACTGTTTTTCAGAGGGTTATTTAAAAAATTATTTTGAGACATAGCGGATGTAGTGTACTATCAAGATATTATTTAAATGATGGGAAATACATTCCAAAGTCACAGCTGTTTGTCATTCTCTATTCTCTTGTAACCTGTATTCTTTTTGTATTCCTCTTTTGATCAAACATCCTGACCCTCTAACAACTGAGTTCAAAAGAAGTCCATTCACACAATAAGATTATGTTCATAAAATGCTTTTCTTTTCATTGTGTATTCCAAAACAGATATGACACACAGCCGACATGTTTTGTCCCACGAGGAGGGATTTCTTCAGGGCGTCAATAAACAAATCATACAGAAGACAAATTAAAAACATGACATGTTTATAATCTAACAACTTGTTTGTCTAAGTAGCAAAATGATATATTGATTTATGGAGGAAGTGTAGAAGCGCATTATTATATGTTGAAGAGAGTGTTGGCCATTTTAGAGGAGAACAGTCTAATGATCAAGAAAGAAAAATGTATGATTGTGATGAAGACTGTGTAATATTTGGGACGTACTATTAGTGGAAATGAAGTTGCTCCCAAGGCGAGTCTAGTAGAGGTGATAGTGGAAGTACTGAGTCCAAAAAATAAGTGTTGGACCTGACATCCTTGGCCTTGTTTCCGCCCAACTTTTTGACTTCCATTCTCCTGTTTTTGTGGATTTCATTTTTTTAGCCTAAGGAGTCTGCACACTTCACAACTGCTAACCAGTGCTACAATGCTTGTGCTCTCTGCCTAAAACATATTAACACTGGCTTCCACCCAAGTGGCATATTTAATTTACTTGTAAGTCCTGAGTAAAGTGGTGCTACATGTACCAGGCCAGCACTTCTTGAATCACCTACTTAAGTAGCTTTGTAAAACATGTGTCTGGACTGCAATTGCAGCTGGTGTGTGCCGTTTTAAAACTGCCATTTCAACTTGGCAAAATAAACCTTTTCCTAGGCCTAAACTTTTATTTTCAATACATATAAGTCACCCTAGGGTAGGCCCTAAACAGCCCATATGGCAGAGTGTAGTCTATTTAAAAAGTGGGACATACCTTTACATGTCCTGGTAGTGAAAAACTCTTAAATTCGTTTTTCACTACTGCAAGGCTTACCTTTCCCAAAGTGTAACAATCATTTAACATTGGGTTACCTTACTCCATTTAAAACATGATAAATTCCCACTAGGAGCAAGTAGGAATGTCGAGTTTGGTGGCTAAAGAACTGTAATTTAAAACCCTCTTTAATGGTAAAGTTAGATTTTAAATCACAATTCAGGCATTTTCTTGTCCAAACCGTTTGGTTCCTGTAGCCTGTGTCCTGGGTCACAACCTACTATGGCAGTTGGTCTTTGTGTATTGCTCCCACACAGTGAGACAAAGGGGAAATAAGTGTAGGCAGGATAGGCCATCTCTGACCTGATGGGGTGAAGCTGTCACCTACCACTATTGCACATCACAGAGGCACTGCCTTAGCACACGCACAAAGGGTTTCACACTAGCTTTTTCTGTCCCTAGACAAGCTGGGCCAGGGCAGGGAGGCAGGCTATTCAAAGTACCTCTGGGGTGGAACCACCTAGTAACTTCTACTTCAAAGCTGGCACCAAGGATAAACAGTGGACTCTCAGACCCAACTCTTCAGGGCACCTTTGGACATGTGGAAAACTCAGAAGGACTGCTGTACTGCTCTGCTGTAATAAGGACTGCTACTCTGGCTGCCCTGCTACTCTGCAGCCCTGATGCCCTGCTCGTCCAAGAAGGAAGTCTGGACCTGCACCCTTCATCTCAGGCTGAAGTGACTACAAGGGTCAGCTGACTGACCTCCTGTTCTGAGCTACAGGGACATAGGCTCCAGAGGCCTCCCTCCATCTGACCAGCTGACCCACTTTGTGGACCTGCAACTGGGTCTGCAACTGGACCTGGCTGAGTTCTGCTGGTCTCTGCCAGAGTGAGTTCCTGATCTTCAAGGAGTGCCCCTCAGGTCCTTAACCCTTGGTGTGGCATCAGTTGAGCTCCCCCTTCAAGAAAAGGAGTAATCCTGAAGTTTTGGGGTCTTCGTGACAGAGTGGGCCTGCTCATGCCAAGATCTAGCAGCCCATGCGGACCGCCAACATGTAGCTCCGGTGAACTCGACTCTTCTTGGTATAGTGACCTCCAGCAATGAACTGCAACACAAAAGCTGCATTACGTGCTACAGCATCAACAGTCCATGGTGACCACCAGCTGAATCTCCAGCAGCATCTGCAACACCCACCAGACCCGTGTCCATGAAAACAGGATCTGCATAAAGCAAAGGCATGCTACTCTGCACCTGTGGCAACCTTCCTCGAACTGCATCACTGTGACTCATCCTAGAACAAAACTTGGTTCCCCCAGATAGAGGGACCCCTTTGAAAGCCAAAGTCAACACCAGACTCCCTTGACTAGTGGCACTAGTCATCTGCACACTGCAGGTAAAATAATGTACCGGAACCAAAGAATCACTGACCATCGGGCCCTCCGAGGTATCACCCAGAAATATATGACCCAGTGCATTGTGGGAAATGTAGTCCTGATCTCCACCAAGTTTCAGGGGGTTACTGTTTTATCCCCGAACCTCCGGACGTCGAAATACCTTTCTGCTGAGCTGACCTATGCCAAGGCATGTTGGTCGCCAGCATGGCAACCACCCCCTTTAATTGGCACTGCACCTCGAGGGAACTCCACAAAACCTTCATCTAACATCAGCAGTGGCTTTGTTGTCGATTTTTTGCAACAGGTTCCCCACCAGCACTGTGGAAGCGGTAAACCACTGCTCCCGCTTCAGCACCAAGGACAGCCAGGCCAACTCTGCACCCGGGCTTCTCAAGCCAGGTTATATCGAACTGACTGTCATGGCTTGGTCCTGGGACCCGCATCACCTTTACCCTTCTTGGATTCCATGCAGATAGACCTGCAAGTGACCGATTGTCACTAGTGCTTTTTCCTATTGACCGCAATGATAAAGTTTTGCAGTACTGTTTTGTACTGATTTAATTTTACTTCTAAAATCCACAACTCTAATTATGCTTATCCGATTGACTGTTTCATCTCTAAATTTATATAAATATCTGCTTCATTTTTTTATATTGGTATTGATTTCTTTCAAGTCATGTTAATTACTTATCGTCCATGTTGGTACTCTGAAATGCTTGACATATGTTCCTCTAGTAAAGCCTGACTGCACTTTGCCACTCTACCAATACTGAGCTAAGGATTTAATATTGTGAATTCAAGGACCATCTTTGGGGTATTCTGAGATTATTGCATGGTAAAGCCTAACCAGCCTCACCACATAATACTCCACCTTCCTACAATATAGTGCCAGACTGTATTATTGTTCAAAAGTTGCAAGTTGGAGAGGATGCAAATTTGAAGTGCAGAGAAGATGAGGTATGGGGAAGTTGAGATCTGAACAAACTATCTTGGCTGAAAGACTAAAACTGAACACGGAGAAGACAGAGGTCCTCATCCTCGGCTCCAACCCCTCAGCCTGGGACGACTCCTGGTGGCCAACGACTCCTGGAGCAGCCCCGACACCCACCGACCACACACGCAACCTGGGAGTCATCCTCGACTCAACACTCTCCATGGCCAAGCAAGTCAACGCAGTCTCATCCTCCTGCTTCAACACCCTCCGCATGCTTCGCAAGATCTACAGGTGGATCCCGACAGACACGAGAAGAACAGTCACCCAGGCCCTCGTCAGCAGCAGACTTGACTATGGGAACGCCCTCTACGCGGGAGCCCCGGCCAAGCTCATCAAGCGACTGCAACGCATACAAAACTCCTCCGCACGCCTGATCCTCGATGTACCACGCCACAGCCACATCACCCCCCACCTGAGGAACCTGCACTGGCTCCCCGTCGACAGGAGAATCTCCTTCAAACTCCTCATCCATGCACACAAGGCACTCCACAAGACTGGCCCAGCCTACCTCAACAGACGACTCCTCTTCTACGTCCCCAACCGCCAACTCCGCTCCGCCGACCTCTCCCTCGCCACCGTCCCTCGCATTCGAAGAACGACCACCGGCGGCAGATCCTTCTCCCACCTCGCCGCCAAGACCTGGAACACCCTTCCACTAAGCCTACGACAGACCCAAGACCTGCTGACCTTCAGGAGGCTACTCAAGACCTGGTTGTTCGACCAGTAGCAGCACCGCCCCCCCTTTTTTTCCCCTGCGCCTTGAGACCCTCGCGGGTAAGTAGTGCGCTTTACAAATTCTGTGATTGATTGATTGATTGATTGAAAGATTATACAAAGTAGAACTCTTCTTGTTTTATGACATACATTACTGCATATTCTTACTCTTATGCTTTTATCTGCTAATTGTTATTGATGTTTGTATTAGGTGTTGATATATATTAAGAAATGTTTATAAATGCATTCCAGTGTTGCTGCAGCAGGAGATGTATTATGCAGTACTTACCTTAGATATTTTACGTTGGTACATCTCTACGCTGCAAAACTTTTATTCTGTCTACAGTCCCTCTGAGAGTCTGACTGCAATGAAGACTCTATACTATAGGCAGTTATGAACTGACCCCTCTCCTGCATGCTTGTATCCTGTGTTAACATGCAATTAAAAAAACACCCAGTCCTGGATTAAGAGCATCTATATTCAGTATGAGAGTTAGGATGAGAAGTGACCCTTGTAGTCAAAAGAAAGTAGGCGAATTACCAGAATTCTACGATCAGTGCTGTTGGATGGTTTAGTCCCCCGATGATGAAAAGATGACAGGAGTTAGGACTACAATGAAAGCCAGAATGGTAAAGACAGGTTATGGTCATTGATGTCTAAGTACCTTAGATAGTGTCCCCCAGGGCTCCTCCCTCAGCCCCACCCTCTTCCACACCTACATGATGCCTCTAGCAGACATCGCCCGCACCCATGGACTCAATATCATCTTATATGCTGACGACACGCAGCTCATCCTTTCCCTCACAGAAGACACCAACACCACCAGGGCCAACTTCCAGAACACCTTGTCCGATGTCACGAACTGGATGAAGGCCAACTGCCTGAAGCTCAACTCAGAGAAAAGGGAGGTACTCATCTTTGCAAACAGCCTCTCCACCTGGGACGACTCCTGATGGCCCCCCACACTTGGCCCCGCTCCTGCTCGCTCCAACCACGCAACCTCAGAATCATCCTGGACAGCCAACTAACCATGAAGAACCAAGTCAACGCCGTCTCCTCCTCCTGCTTCCACACCCTCTGCATGCCCCACAAGAAATTCCGCTGGATCCCCATCTCCACCAGGAAAACAATCACCCAAGCCCTCCTCTCCAGCCGCCTCTACTACGGCAACGCACTCTAAGCCGGAACCACCAAACAACTACTCAGCCGCCTCCAGACCACACAGAACACCGCAGCAAGTCTCATCCTCAATCTCCCCAGGAGAACCTGCACCACCCCCTCATCAGAGCCCTCCACTGGCTCCCTGTACAGAAAAGATGCCTCTTGAAGCTCCTGACTCACGCCTACAAGGCCCTCAACAACTCCGTGCCCGCCTACATTAACCACCGCTGAAATGATCCATCGACCTACCAGGGAACTCTGCTCCACCTCCCTCGCCCTGGCCCACCCCCCCCCTGCATCAGCCAGAACCGCTGCGGAGGTCGTTCCTTCTCCTACCTCGCCACCAAGCCATGGAACGGCCTCCCCCTTCATCTAGGCACCTGTCCTTCACTTGAAGAATTTCAGGAAGAAGCTCAAGATATAGCTCTTCGACCAAGGACGTTAGGACCTGGCACCTGGAGACCGCCGGGGTAACAAGTCGTGCTTTACATGAACTCTTTGATTGATTGATTGATTGATTGATTGATAGTGAGGGATAAAGTTAGTCTGAGTATGACCAGTTAGATCCTCACACTAGGAAAAAGTCATTGCTTTAAGAAGAAATGGATATGACAGGTAGTCTGAGAATTATTTATTTGTCCTTTGTGAATGTGAAGCATTTTGATTTATGTTTCTAAAAAGTTGAATACATGAATCAAAAGATTTTGTATACAGAATCTGTCTAAGAGTGTTTTCTACCACATACAGTTGAAAAGGTAGTGACAATTCAGAATGGGTAAATGACATGAAGTTGTAATATAGAAATGCTTACTCATTAGATAATAGAGAAAAATAACTGAAGACTGCGTCCATTGGCTTTGCTAAACGGGTGCCATGTCTGATGCTCCAACTTAGCAAATATTTTTATTTTTTAGGAATAAAGACGAGAGCAGAATATGCCAGGAGTTTCTGCATGATTGTCCGGGTCATTGAGCTATATCCCTCCTGGGCAGCGTCGTGCCTTGCATGGTGGTCCTAGACAGGGACATCAAGTGATGAATGCCACACCCTAAATAAGGCAGGATAGCAGTCACTATGACCTGACAGCCCTCTGGTGGAGACTTCTGATGGCAGAGTCAGTGGAGAATTCGCCGTCAGATACCCAGCACTTCCGCCAACTTTAAGTAGAGGGAGGAAACAGTGAGTTTGCAGGGGTAGGAACACCACCAATTTATAGTGAACCTCCTGTTCTGCCAAACTCTATATATTCTTCATAAACCCTTAGACTAAGACTAGGATCACTGTATATAGAATAGATACGGTGATATTAGCTTTATTCATTGCCTTCATGAACTGTCCCTTTGCCAATTACTTTGGCTTGTATATACAGTATATTGCACTTTTTTATGCACTGCAATCACAACCAATTTCCGCTATTTTTTCTGCTTATGGAATCTATGTGAAAACTAATTTGATTTGTTTCCTTGCAATACTGATGGTTTCTTCTGGTTTATTTGCTTCCTAAATGTATAGACATTTGCTTTTTCAACGAATGATTGGTCTTCTTCCTTGAATGTGAAACAAATATTACCACAGGTATCCATTTTTCTCGCAATGTTGGAGTCACCTTGCTTTTTAGAAGTTGACTTGCTAGGTCTAAAGGAGTGGATCAGTGTTGGAGTTGGTCCTTTCTGCAGGATCATCACCAGACTGTTTTTGCCTACACTCTCCTGTTTTCTTGACCCGTTTTTGTTGGCTTTTAGGACTCTGGGCACTTTACCACTGCTAACCAGTGCTAAATTACGTCTGCTCTTGCCTTTAAACATGGTAAAATTGGCTCATTACCAATTGGTACATTTAATTAATGGGTACGTCCCTAGTAAAGTGGCACTACATGTACCCAGGACCTGTAAATTAAATGCTACTAGTAGCCACCTACTTAAGTAGCCCTTTGAACATGTCTCTGGCCTGTCATTGAGGCCTGTGTGTAGTTTACACTGCAAGTTTGAACTGGCAAGGTAAACCTTTTGCAATGCCCAAACCTTCCTTTTTAAGACACATATAAGTCACCCCCAGGGAAGGCCCTACAGAGCCCACAGGGCAGGGTGCAGTGTATTAAAATGTTGGACATGTACTTTTAAGTTTTACATGTCCTGGTAGTGAAAACCTCTTTAATTTGTTTTTCACTTTTGCAAGGTCTACCTCTATCATAGGATAACATCGGGTTACATTTAGAAAGTGATAACTTTCAATTGGAAGTAGGTGGGAATGTTGAGTTTGGTGTCTAAAGATTTATAATTTAAAACCCTCTTTAATGATAAAGTCGGATTTTAAGTCACAATTCTGAAAACGCCAATTTCAGAAAATTGCCATTTTTCTTGTCTTAAACATTTGGTGCCTGCAGCCTGTATCCTGGGTCACATGGCTAGGTATAGATGGCAGTTAGTCCTTGTGTATTGCTCCCACATGGTGAGACAAAGGGGAAATATGTGATGGCAGATTGGGCCATCTCTAACTTGAAAGAGGGGTGGAGCTGCCACCTACCACACTTGCACATTACAAAGCCTCTACCTCAACATACTCACAAAGGGTTTGGCACTAGTCTTTTGTGCCCCCAGACACGCTGGGGCCAGGGCAGGAAGGAAGGAAATTCCAAGCAGCTCTGGAAGTGGAAGCTTCTAGAAATGTCTCCTACTTCAAAACAGATAGGTATAAATATTTGACCCCCAGACCCAACTGTTCAGTGCACCTCTGGACCTGTGGAAGACTCAGATGGACTGGTGTGCTGCTCTGCAGGAAGGTCTGCTACTCTGCTGCCCAGCTGCTTGAGTAGGAAGGACTAGACCTGCATCTTGAACCCAGGACCACAAGTGTGAATCAAAGGGCTAACTAGCCAACTCACTGGCCTCCTGATCAGAGCCTCAGGGACAGAAAAGTCTCACACCATCCTGAACCCAGCACCTGGACTCTTCCTGCTGTGAATCTTGCCCCCAAGTGGAGCCACCCCAGTCCTGGACCCTTGGAAATGGGCCTGAAGGTGCTCTGCCAGCGTAGCTGTAGTTCCAGCAAAAACCGCCGCAGCGCGATGCATCGCCCTGCAGCTCCTTGGAACCGCGGCTGCGCACCGCATCTCAACGCAGGACCTCACATTGCAGCCCCACAGCTCATCGGGTCCGCTGCTGCACAAAGCATCTAAATGCAGGACCTCACATCATCGCCCCGCAGATCATTGGACTCACTGCTGCGCAATGCATTATCTACACAGAAACTCGCAACACTCAGCAACACGGATTTAAGGAACTTTGTTCAGCAGGCCTAACTTGGTTCCTGTACCCAGCCTGCACTCGATCATGGTCAGCCTGAACTTGTGATTTTGTCCTGATCCGGCGCGACCACATAACCACAGTTGGCGCTTTGCAGTTCTAAGCACTGTTTTTCACTTTAATCTTTTACATTGCATATCTCCAGTTCTACTAATTGGATTGTTGTTGTTTTGGCGCCAATTAATTTATTACATTTTACTCTACTTTTCAAAGTTGGTGTGAGATTTTTCTTGTGTTGTGTTTTCACTTTATTAATGTTTGAAGTGCTGCATAAATACTTTACACACTACCTCTAAGTTATGCCTGCTTTTGTGCCAAGCATCCAGAGGATTAAGCACAGGTTAATATGGGGTTTGCTTCTGTTTCACCCTGACAAGAGTTGTGGTTGCTGTTTGAGTAGCGTTTCGTCCTCCTCAACCAGTAGCCCAATTTCCTACAATCAGTAATATACGTATGGGTAGACATTGTCTAGAGGGAAGCCGAATAAACTGGAAATATACCCAGATTAGACAGATATATTTCTAAAGAGCCATGCAAAGTAGGCATCATTGAGGTATTACAAGAACAGAGAAGTTCAGGTCCACCCCAATAGCGTCAGTAAAAGACAAGTTCATTCTGTTAAAATTAAGCCTGCTTAACATTTTGTAAAAGGTAAGCTGTCAACTATCCTGGGGATCTCCAGCACTTCAATTGATATTTCATCCCTATATTACCAGAACTAAAACAACCCCAGCTGCATTAATTATTTACACCTCCAGCGGGTGATCATCTCCCACTAAGAGTAAATTTGTCTAGGAGTAACAAAGGTAGCCTGGACAAGTACACATGTAATGAAGATGTTTCCTGCATTTTACTAAGATGCAAAACCACAACAAAGGGGAAGAATAAAGGCACATGGCCAGAAACATGGACACATTACAAACACTGAACAACAGTTAAAGTAATGTTATAGTTAGGTGAGAATTTCAGTGACAACTTAACGTTTTAAACCTCTGAAATTCACCAATCATAGTTACCTCAAGTAACTATAACTTGTGCCCTAAGGTAACTAAAACTCGCACCCTTGCCATGCACAGTTTCCTCATCAATAATTTAATTGCAAATGCTGCAAAGATGTCGTAGAAGATGCAATGAGTGATGGAATTTGTGGGGTAATTTGCAGTGCATGGCGAGGGTGTGAGTTAAATTTACTTGGGGGACATAAATGTTTTTTTTAGAACACAGTAAGTCTCCTGGGTCATTAAACCCATGACCCCGTGACAGCTTTCTGTATTTTTTCAAAGCATTTGTGGCTGGAGCTGTATGATTTTCATCTGGAGTGCAGGGCCATCTTGTGGTGCATTTTTAGAGCTGCATTTTGTAGCTTGAATTTTTTTTTTAACTCTGAAATGTTGATGCTTTGTTTGATAAAACTTTATTACTTTTTTTATGACAATTATTTTTTAATAAACGTTGTGCTGTGTCAATTAATAAAAATACAGTAGCGTGGGGTTGATGTTAAGTATGGCAAGAACATATTACTTTACGTTAAAAACCCTAGCCATGTTATAGCATTTCAAAAGTTAGTTTATTAGTCAATTAAAACCATAAACATTGCTAATATATAATAAACTTTACAGTCAAAAAACACCAGTATACAAACACAGAATAATAATGACGCAAAACACATGGTCGTCTCTGCATGGCCAGAGTGACTGCTATTTATGAGCCCAGAGTGACCACTGTGCCTAAAGTGCTAAGCTGCCTCCCTTTGTAGGGCTGCCTAATGGATGTCCTGAAAAGGCGCATAAGGTGCCGAATGTTTAAGTGTGAGTAGTACGTTGACTAGATTAACCAGTCAAGTAAGCCCATAAATGCCACGATGCTTGGCAAATCTTTTAAGATAACTGAAACCCACATAAGGCAATGGGGTTTGTGGCATCCTAATAACGTATAATGTGCCAGGTGCACACTGTAAACTTTCTATCACATAGGCTTGCTAATCAAGTAAGCGTATAAGGTGTCAGCATGCTAATATGGTGTCTATAATGTAATTGGTGCTCACATAATGTGCCTCCAACTAATCTATATTCATTGGTGTAGGTGACCCTTCCCCTAAAATACCTAACTGATCGCAATCCCTAGTATAAGGCCACTGAAGGCCAAACGCCTGTAAAACTTTAACATTGACACATGCCCTTGAAGCAGAAGGGCGGGATAGGGACCAAATAAAACCTATGTCTCCCTATTAGCCCGTCCTTTATGTAGCAGAAGGGTGGGATAGGGGATAAATAAAAACCTATGTTTCTCTAGCAGCCCACCCTTTATGTAAACCCTTTGGGTGAAACTATCTTAGCTGATCACCATATCCCCAGAGCATCCTCTTTGACCAGGTCCTGAAAAATGTCTAACAATTGCACCAGTCAAATGTTAAGCAATGTGTTCCGTGGATCCCAGGATTCTATTGCCGCCGATCTGTAGGACCTGGTCCCCAACAGCGTAAACTTCTTCTTTAGTAGCAACCTCCGTAGATGGTCTAAGCAGGAGCGAATACAAAATAGAAAAAATCAAAATAATCAAAAGTTAAAGTGACGTTATAGTTAGGTATGGTAAAAATATCTTACTTTACATTAAAAAAAACCTAAGAGATTCACGGAAAAAACAAAGGTTAAAGGGACATTATAGTTAGATGAAAATGCTAGTTAGAACATACTAAACCACTGAAATTCACCAGTTATACTTATCTCAAGTAACTATAACACATGCCCTAAGGTAACTATAACTTGTGCCCTTGCCATGCAGTGATAATTACCCCCACATATTACATCACTCTTGACATGTTCTTTGACATCATTAATAATATCACTTCAACTCCACCATGCACTGTGTTCTCACAAAAGATGTGATTGCGATGTCAAGGTCCAGTATAACTTTATTCAGTTCCAAAGACCATAAAAGTTTGACAAAGAAACATCACAGTTTTAAGATTTCATAGCATATTTGTAAAACAGTGTAGTTAATATTATTAAAAGATAAAATTCATAGAAATCAAAAACATATAGTCCAGAATATAAATGGCCTGGCACAGCAAGATATATCATTGATCATAAACTTCCAAAGTTACAAAAATTGTGCATTAAAAATTACTACGTTCCTAGTCAACTTCTAAAGCTCATAACGCTATCTAATTGCCATTGCAACTTTCAAATAGTTAGAGACCGCAATGCAAATAGCAGAAGTGGCCAATGAATACAGCAAATTAAAACCATCAATGTATGTACAAGGCCGAATTTCCCTTAGAAGTGGAGCTAGAAATTTTTCCCAAGGCTCTTTATAAAGAGGACAAAATAGAATAAAATGCAAGGTGCTCTGAGCTGCCAAATTGTCACAAGGGCATAAGTTTATAGGCCCACCCTGATTGTCTGTTAAATGCCACTAGAAAGTGCAGAGCGCCTAAACGAAATCTGGTTAAAAGAAATTGTGTCTGTACATTGGTGGTAAAAGTTAAGTAAAATTGCTGTTGGGCAGGGAGCAGACATAAAAGACCAGATGCCTCTGGTTGTGTATGGGCACTATCTAATTTAGTACAGTCTTTAATCACATCCCTTGAGAACGTTAATTCATCTGACAGCCAAATTTTTGCCCATAGGAGCAAAGGGGCAATGCCTATGCGGTCCTCTAAAAATTCCAACCCCAGCTCTCGGTGACAAAAGTGTGGGGGCGCTATTCGGGATCATCAATAGCCTTTTTATGAACTTATTTTCCAAAACCTGTAGTTGGGGGCTTTTATGATGGCCCCACACCCCTGCACCATAAGTTGCCGCAGACAAGCACTTAGCTTTATAGAGGGTGACTAGCTCTGTCACCGGACTGTGTCCTAGCTTGCAAGCAAAACTGAATAACCCCTCCACAACCCTACTTGTATGTTGTACCCTTGCTGTTATGAGTGGTTCACAATTCATCGTATTATTAAATAAGTTTCCTAAATATGTAAAATTATTCAATTTGTCAATACTTTTGCCCCTTACATCAAAATGTCTAGTTTTGGTCAGTTTGGGGCCACACACCATAATATACTTAACTTTCAAATCAAGCGCCAACATAAAATCCGTAAAAGCGTTGAGCGATTTTTGGAGACTATTTGCTGTCAAAGCCATTAGCACTGTGTCATCCGCGTACGATAGTAGCGGGACATAGTTGCCCCCAATTCGGGGAAAATAAACCTCTGAAATTCACCAATCATAGTTACCTCAAGTAACTATAACTTGTGCCCTAAGGTAACTAAAACTCGCACCCTTGCCATGCACAGTTTCCTCATCAATAATTTAATTGCAAATGCTGCAAAGATGTCGTAGAAGATGCAATGAGTGATGGAATTTGTGGGGTAATTTGCAGTGCATGGCGAGGGTGTGAGTTAAATTTACTTGGGGGACATAAATGTTTTTTTAGAACACAGTAAGTCTCCTGGGTCATTAAACCCATGACCCCGTGACAGCTTTCTGTATTTTTTCAAAGCATTTGTGGCTGGAGCTGTATGATTTTCATCTGGAGTGCAGGGCCATCTTGTGGTGCATTTTTAGAGCTGCATTTTGTAGCTTGAATTTTTTTTAACTCTGAAATGTTGATGCTTTGTTTGATAAAACTTTATTACTTTTTTTATGACAATTATTTTTTAATAAACGTTGTGCTGTGTCAATTAATAAAAATACAGTAGCGTGGGGTTGATGTTAAGTATGGCAAGAACATATTACTTTACGTTAAAAAACCCTAGCCATGTTATAGCATTTCAAAAGTTAGTTTATTAGTCAATTAAAACCATAAACATTGCTAATATATAATAAACTTTACAGTCAAAAAACACCAGTATACAAACACAGAATAATAATGACGCAAAACACATGGTCGTCTCTGCATGGCCAGAGTGACTGCTATTTATGAGCCCAGAGTGACCACTGTGCCTAAAGTGCTAAGCTGCCTCCCTTTGTAGGGCTGCCTAATGGATGTCCTGAAAAGGCGCATAAGGTGCCGAATGTTTAAGTGTGAGTAGTACGTTGACTAGATTAACCAGTCAAGTAAGCCCATAAATGCCACGATGCTTGGCAAATCTTTTAAGATAACTGAAACCCACATAAGGCAATGGGGTTTGTGGCATCCTAATAACGTATAATGTGCCAGGTGCACACTGTAAACTTTCTATCACATAGGCTTGCTAATCAAGTAAGCGTATAAGGTGTCAGCATGCTAATATGGTGTCTATAATGTAATTGGTGCTCACATAATGTGCCTCCAACTAATCTATATTCATTGGTGTAGGTGACCCTTCCCCTAAAATACCTAACTGATCGCAATCCCTAGTATAAGGCCACTGAAGGCCAAACGCCTGTAAAACTTTAACATTGACACATGCCCTTGAAGCAGAAGGGCGGGATAGGGACCAAATAAAACCTATGTCTCCCTATTAGCCCGTCCTTTATGTAGCAGAAGGGTGGGATAGGGGATAAATAAAAACCTATGTTTCTCTAGCAGCCCACCCTTTATGTAAACCCTTTGGGTGAAACTATCTTAGCTGATCACCATATCCCCAGAGCATCCTCTTTGACCAGGTCCTGAAAAATGTCTAACAATTGCACCAGTCAAATGTTAAGCAATGTGTTCCATGGATCCCAGGATTCTATTGCCGCCGATCTGTAGGACCTGGTCCCCAACAGCGTAAACTTCTTCTTTAGTAGCAACCTCCGTAGATGGTCTAAGCAGGAGCGAATACAAAATAGAAAAAAATCAAAATAATCAAAAGTTAAAGTGACGTTATAGTTAGGTATGGTAAAAATATCTTACTTTACATTAAAAAAAACCTAAGAGATTCACGGAAAAAACAAAGGTTAAAGGGACATTATAGTTAGATGAAAATGCTAGTTAGAACATACTAAACCACTGAAATTCACCAGTTATACTTATCTCAAGTAACTATAACACATGCCCTAAGGTAACTATAACTTGTGCCCTTGCCATGCAGTGATAATTACCCCCACATATTACATCACTCTTGACATGTTCTTTGACATCATTAATAATATCACTTCAACTCCACCATGCACTGTGTTCTCACAAAAGATGTGATTGCGATGTCAAGGTCCAGTATAACTTTATTCAGTTCCAAAGACCATAAAAGTTTGACAAAGAAACATCACAGTTTTAAGATTTCATAGCATATTTGTAAAACAGTGTAGTTAATATTATTAAAAGATAAAATTCATAGAAATCAAAAACATATAGTCCAGAATATAAATGGCCTGGCACAGCAAGATATATCATTGATCATAAACTTCCAAAGTTACAAAAATTGTGCATTAAAAATTACTACGTTCCTAGTCAACTTCTAAAGCTCATAACGCTATCTAATTGCCATTGCAACTTTCAAATAGTTAGAGACCGCAATGCAAATAGCAGAAGTGGCCAATGAATACAGCAAATTAAAACCATCAATGTATGTACAAGGCCGAATTTCCTTAGAAGTGGAGCTAGAAATTTTTCCCAAGGCTCTTTATAAAGAGGACAAAATAGAATAAAATGCAAGGTGCTCTGAGCTGCCAAATTGTCACAAGGGCATAAGTTTATAGGCCCACCCTGATTGTCTGTTAAATGCCACTAGAAAGTGCAGAGCGCCTAAACGAAATCTGGTTAAAAGAAATTGTGTCTGTACATTGGTGGTAAAAGTTAAGTAAAATTGCTGTTGGGCAGGGAGCAGACATAAAAGACCAGATGCCTCTGGTTGTGTATGGGCACTATCTAATTTAGTACAGTCTTTAATCACATCCCTTGAGAACGTTAATTCATCTGACAGCCAAATTTTTGCCCATAGGAGCAAAGGGGCAATGCCTATGCGGTCCTCTAAAAATTCCAACCCCAGCTCTCGGTGACAAAAGTGTGGGGGCGCTATTCGGGATCATCAATAGCCTTTTTATGAACTTATTTTCCAAAACCTGTAGTTGGGGGCTTTTATGATGGCCCCACACCCCTGCACCATAAGTTGCCGCAGACAAGCACTTAGCTTTATAGAGGGTGACTAGCTCTGTCACCGGACTGTGTCCTAGCTTGCAAGCAAAACTGAATAACCCCTCCACAACCCTACTTGTATGTTGTACCCTTGCTGTTATGAGTGGTTCACAATTCATCGTATTATTAAATAAGTTTCCTAAATATGTAAAATTATTCAATTTGTCAATACTTTTGCCCCTTACATCAAAATGTCTAGTTTTGGTCAGTTTGGGGCCACACACCATAATATACTTAACTTTCAAATCAAGCGCCAACATAAAATCCGTAAAAGCGTTGAGCGATTTTTGGAGACTATTTGCTGTCAAAGCCATTAGCACTGTGTCATCCGCGTACGATAGTAGCGGGACATAGTTGCCCCCAATTCGGGGAAAATAAATTTCCTTATCTAATAAAAAAGCCTCTAGGCCATTAGCATAGATTAAAAAGAGAAAAGGAGCTAAAATGCACCCCTGCCGGACACCTTCAGTGGAAACAATCGGCTTAGTCTTTTCCCCTTGGGGGCCGTATCTTATGGCAATAGTGGTGTTAGTATGTAACCTATGCAAGAGGGAGATGAGTGCCTCCTCAACACCCATTTTTCCCATTAGTGTCCACAATTTCTCCCGATTAACGGTATTGAAAGCACTAGACAGGTCCATGAAGGCCAGGTGGATAGAACCCTTCCTGGCCCTCATGCACTTGCTAATAATCAGGGACAAATTGAGGCACTGCTCTGTAGTACCCAGCCCCCTCCTAAAACCATATGGGTTTTGGACATGACCCCTCTGGTGGTCGCCCAGGCTTAATGTGGGGCAAGGACGACCCTCCCCAGTACCTTTGCTGTGGCATTGATAAGGGAAATAGGCCTATAACAATCCGGGTCATTCCTATTGCCCTTTTTAAAGACAGGAACCACAGTGGCCTCCTTCCAGGTTGCTGGAATAGGTCCAATCACAACTGCTTTAAAGACATTAGTCAAAAGGGGTGCCCAAAGGTTGGGATTCCTTTTGAACAAATCAAGTGGAGCCCCATCAGGGCCTGGGGCTTTCATGCATATTCCTTTCGCTAAAGCCTCCTCAACCTCCGATACTGAGATGGAAAAGCTTAATTGGGAGGCCGCGCTTAGATCGAAAGGCAAGTCCCCACTATTCTCCTCTAACTGCAGCCTGTTCGGGTTAAATATAGCCAAGAAATGGGATTCCCAGACATCCCCTAGAATCAGTGAATCCATCTGCCTCACCTCATCCGTACATAAAGGGCGATTAATGATGTCCCAAAAGCCCTTGGTATCTTTAAGGGAACTAGCTCTCTCCAGATCTTCCCATGCCTATCTCCTCAATGTCATAACTGTTCTTGTAAATACTATTATTTTAGATGGTATAAGTCATATAATATATAAGGGTATAAGTAGTGCATAGCGAAGGCTCAAGTTATACTTAATGTAGTGTGACTACCAAGTTGAATACACTGCGTATGGAGATGCACAAGTTATAAAAATTTGAAGGTGTTGCATAAGTTATAGATGTAAGGTATTAGTATACGTTTAGAAATTAAAATTTTGTGTACTTTAAGATTGGTTTGTAGGTAAAGAATAAATAAAGTTATATTAATTTAAAGGAGGTGTGTAAATTTTAAATTAAAGGTATAACTGTATCTCTAGAATTTGCAATGTTTGTGTATTTTACGTTTGGTTTGTATAGAAAGAGTAAATAAAGTTTTCCTAACTAAAATAAAGGTTTAACCTTTATTTTTTTAATTGAATATATATATATATTCACTGAAAAAACCATAGGTTTCAGACACGTTATAGTTACAAATTAGCATTTAAAAACCTTTGAAATTCACTGAAAAAACCATAGGTTTCAGACACGTTATAGTTACAAATTAGCATTTAAAAAACCTTTGAAATTCACTGAAAAACCATAGGTTTTAGGGACAGTTATAGTTACTTGGACATTGCACTCGTACAAAACCCGTGAAATTCCCCGTTATAGTTAGTTCAGCTAACTATAACTCGCGCCCGCAATGCACTGCTGATGACGTCACATATTACATCACTCATGACATGGTCAGTGACATCACTGATGACATCACTGATGACATCTCAAATGACATCACTGATGACATCATCCAGTGACTGTGTGTTTCTGTAAAGTTTAAATATTTTTAATATATATAGGAAAAGACGTATTGAAGAATGAGTGGGTGTGTAAGTGTCTGTATGGATGATTTAGTAGGTGCGTGACTGACTCTATAAGTGAGTGATTTAACGTATCTTACTGAATGCATGGGTTAGTGACTAAACTGGGTGAATGTCTGTATCCGTCTGTCTGTTGCTGTGTAAGTGGCTGCATGTGTTTGTGAATAGCTAAATGAGTGTCTATATGAGTTATTGAATGCTTGTCTGAGTATCTGTATGGGTGCCTGAGTGTTTGTGTGGGAGGGGTGTGTGCAACTCTGTGCATAGATGTGTGAGTGGGTGATTCACTGGGTGGATGGTTTCAAGAGTGCATCTGTGATAGACTGTATGGGTGGGTAAGTGTGTGTAAGAGTGTGTTAGTGAGTGAATGTATGTCCCAGTGGTACATGTGTGAGTAACTACATATGTGAAAGGCAGTATATATGTGTGTTGGAGTATATAAATAGCTATAAGCAAGAGTGAGTGATTGTGATAGTGGCTGTATGGATGAGTGTGTGCTTGTATCAGTGATTGTATAAGAGCGTAACAATGTGCTACTATTTGTATGAGTAAGTGAGCTGGTGTGTGTATAACTGTATAGGTGAGTAAATGGCAGTGTGTTTAATTATTTGCATGACTGACTAGGTGTCTGAGTATCTCTATGGATGAGTGGCGTTGTTTGAGTGTCTATATAGGAGTAAGAGTGCATATGATAGTCCTGTACTGAGTGACCGTAAGTATGAGTGACTGTACGGGTGAGTGAGTGGATGTGTGTGTGTAGACCTAAGAATCAGTGAGTGGGTATGTGGTTATTGGTGTTGGAGTGTCTATGGTTTTGCGAATGGCAGTCTGTAATTTAGAGTGGGTGTATCAAAGATTATATTAGGGTGTGAGGAGGTGCATCAGATTATCACGTGGATGATGTCATCAGTGATGTCATTTGAGATGTCATCAGTGATGTCATCAGTGATGTCACTGACCATGTCATGAGTGATGTAATATGTGACGTCATCAGCAGTGCATTGCGGGGGCGCGAGTTATAGTTAGCTGAACTAACTATAACGGGGAATTTCACGGGTTTTGTACGAGTGCAATGTCCAAGTAACTATAACTGTCCCTAAAACCTATGGTTTTTTCAGTGAATTTCAAAGGTTTTTTAAATGCTAATTTGTAACTATAACGTGTCTGAAACCTATGGTTTTTTCAGTGAATTTCAAAGGTTTTTAAATGCTAATTTGTAACTATAACGTGTCTGAAACCTATGGTTTTTTCAGTGAATTTCAAAGGTTTTTAAATGCTAATTTCTAACTATAACGTGCCTGATACCTACGGTTTTTTCAGTGAATTTCAAAGGTTTTGTAAATGACAATTTTTAAATGTATTAATTGTTATATTAATTTTTTCATACTGATTTACTACATTTTTAGAAACAATTTTTTTTTACATATTTTATTTTTTAAATTACATTGTAATTACATTATACATTACATTACAAAAATACTTTCTCAGAATGAATTACTTTAGTTTAAATACTTTGTACATAGGCAATAGACTTTTAAGTACAGTAGTTACAGTTGTTGCAATGGGCAACACATTTTCAAACACAATGCAACATTCAGCTCAATGTGAATTTCTAGTTAAATGCAATTAGTTACTTTATGGATTACTTTTCTAACCACAGGACTGGATCCTAGATTCAGTCCTGGTACATCTCCTGTAAACAGTTGAGTAAAAGCGTTTTGGTTACAGTCGTGATTTTTAAGGAATATTATTGTATTTTAAAAGTTGACACTTAGAAACTTTTTCTCATAGAATCACCAATGTTATCCTATGGAAGGAAATTCACTTAGCAGGTAAAAACTGTTATCATTACTTTTTCTTACTCAGTGTTCGATCCTGGATCCAGCACTGGTGCATCTCCTGTAAACAGTTGAAAGAATGCGTTTAAGTCATACAGGTGATTTTTAAGGAATATTTGTAGTTTGTAAAAATCAACACTTTGAAACTTTTTGCTGAAAACCAGACAATGGATTCCTATGGAAGAAAATATAAGTTACTGGTAAGTACGGTTAAAATTACTTTTCAGGGTCAGTGCTGGGCTAAAAGATGCAGCACTGGATTCTCTCCTGATAACAGGTGAGTAAATTGGTATTCGTACTTTGGTTGATTTTAGAGGAATATTATAAAGTTCAAAAACTCCACACTTAGAAGAATTTCCAAGTGAAACCAGTCAATGTTAGCCTATGAAGGTAATTCAAGTTACCGGTAAGTACGGTTAAAATTACTTTTCAGGACCAGTACTGGGCTGAAAGATGCAGCACTGAGGTCTCTCCTGATAACAGGTGAGTAAATCAGAATTCGTATTTCGGCTGATTTTAGAGGAATATTTGTATGTTTCAAAAATCAACACTTAGAAACTTTTTCAGCAAAAAGCAGGCAATGATATCCTATGGAAGGAAATTCAAGTTACTGGTAAGTACGGTTAAAATTACTTTTGAGGATGAGTACTGGGCTGAAAGATGCAGCACTGAGGTCTCTCCTGATAACAGGTGAGTAAATCGGAATTCGTATTTCGGCTGATTTTAGAGGAATATTTTAAAGTTCCAAAACTCCACACTTAGAAGAATTTCCAAGTGAAACCAGTCAATGTTAGCCTATGGAAGGAAATTCAAGTTACTGGTAAGTACGGTTAAAATTACTTTTCAGGACCAGTACTGGGCTGAAAGATACAGCACTGAGGTCTCTCCTTATAACAGGTGAGTAAATCGGAATTCGT
Source organism: Calotriton arnoldi (assembly GCA_963921515.1). Lineage (NCBI taxonomy): Eukaryota > Metazoa > Chordata > Amphibia > Caudata > Salamandridae > Calotriton > Calotriton arnoldi. The sequence continues at coordinate 2,228,207 of CAWUFW010000441.1, forward strand.
ATTTCGGCTGATTTTAGAGGAATATTTGTATGTTTCAAAAATCAACACTTAGAAGAATTTCCAAGTGAAACCAGTCAATGTTAGCCTATGAAGGAAATTCAAGTTACTGGTAAGTACGGTTAAAATTACTTTTCAGGATTAGTACTGGGCTGAAAGATGCAGCACTGAGGTCTCTCCTGATAACAGGTGAGTAAATCGGAATTCGTATTTCGGCTGATTTTAGAGGAATATTTTAAAGTTCCAAAACTCCACACTTAGAAGAATTTCCAAGTGAAACCAGTCAATGTTAGCCTATGGAAGGAAATTCAAGTTACTGGTAAGTACGGTTAAAATTACTTTTCAGGACCAGTACTGGGCTGAAAGATACAGCACTGAGGTCTCTCCTTATAACAGGTGAGTAAATCGGAATTCGTATTTCGGCTGATTTTAGAGGAATATTTGTATGTTTCAAAAATCAACACTTAGAAGAATTTCCAAGTGAAACCAGTCAATGTTAGCCTATGAAGGAAATTCAAGTTACTGGTAAGTACGGTTAAAATTACTTTTCAGGATTAGTACTGGGCTGAAAGATGCAGCACTGAGGTCTCTCCTGATAACAGGTGAGTAAATCGGAATTCGTATTTCGGCTGATTTTAGAGGAATATTTTAAAGTTCCAAAACTCCACACTTAGAAGAATTTCCAAGTGAAACCAGTCAATGTTAGCCTATGGAAGGAAATTCAAGTTACTGGTAAGTACGGTTAAAATTACTTTTCAGGACCAGTACTGGGCTGAAAGATACAGCACTGAGGTCTCTCCTTATAACAGGTGAGTAAATCGGAATTCGTATTTCGGCTGATTTTAGAGGAATATTTGTATGTTTCAAAAATCAACACTTAGAAACTTTTTCAGCAAAAAGCAGGCAATGATATCCTATGGAAGGAAATTCAAGTTACTGGTAAGTACGGTTAAAATTACTTTTGAGGATCAGTACTGGGCTGAAAGATGCAGCACTGAGGTCTCTCCTGATAACAGGTGAGTAAATCGGAATTCGTGATTTCGGATGATTTTAGAAGAATATTTGCACAATGGTGAAGGGAGGGGCGGGGCCTGAGGTGACATCTGTGCAAACGCGCCCCGTGGCGCGTTTTAAGTTGGGGGATTAAGTCCCCTTGAATCCTGAGGGTCCCTAGGGGCCAACTAGCCCACCAGGAACCTCCAATATGCGCCAGGGGCTGCGTTGCAGAGACGTGTAGAGAGGCCACACCCCTTTTACACCTCTCTGCAACGCAGCTCTGTGGCGCTTTCTGGATGTACCTGTTGGGCTAGTTGGCCCTAGGGACCCTCAGGATTGAAGGGATTTAATTCCCCATCTTAAAACGCGCCACGGGGCCTGTTTGCACACATGTCACCTGAAGCCCCGCCCCTCCCTTCACCACTGTGCAAACGCGCCCGTGGCGCGTTTTGAGTTGGGGGATTAAGTCCCCTTGAATCCTGAGGGTCCCCGGAGTCCAACTAGCCCACCATATACCTCCAAAAAGCGCCACAGAGCTGCGTTGCAGAGAGGTGTAAAGGGGTGTGGCCTCTCTACACGTCTCTGCAACGCAGCCCCTGGCGCATATTGGAGGTTCCTGGTGGGCTAGTTGGCCCTCAGGGACCCCCAGTATTCAAGGGGATTCGTTCCCCTCTGCAAACGCGCCAGGGCGCGTTTGCAGAGTGGTGAAGGAAGGGGGCGGGGCCTGCGGGCCCGATCGTTTGTTTTTTTTTGTTTTTTGTCCTCTGAAGGAGGGCTGTGTGGCCCCCTTCCTTTTTCCTGTTTTTTGTCCCTGGGGACCCCATCCCCCAGGGCCTTACCCCCTTTTTTAAATTTAATTTTATTAAAAAAATGGGAAGGGGGCCGCGTGGCCCCCTTCCCTGGGCCTGTATTGGCCCCGGGGACCCCATCCCCCGGGCATGGCCTTTTTTATTTTCTTGGGAGGGGGCTGCGTGGCCCCCTCCTCAGGCCATTTAAGGCCCCGGGACCCCATCCCCGGGGCCGGCCTTTCCATTTTTTTTTCTTTTTGGGGAGGGGGCCGCGTGGCTCCCTCCTGGGCCACTACTTGCCCCGGGACCCCATCCCCCAGGGCTGGCCCTCTCCGTTGGGGACTGTGGGGGTCCCCAATCCCCCACAGTCCCGCCGGCTCCCCACGTCCCTTGGGAGCCGGCATTGCTGTTCCACATGGGGAGCAGCTGACATGCTGCTCCCCATGTGGAAAAGCAATGTGCTTTGGATATTGGAAGAGAGGCAGGTTTCCTGCTCTCTCTTCCAATATCCAAGCAGTTTGCTATGGCAGGACGGGAGCCGCGAGGCTCCCGTCCTGCCATAGCAAACTACAGTGTCCCGGGTAGGCACCCCGGGACACTGCAGGAGCCGGCCCTGGGGGTGGTGGTCCCCAGGGCCATCAAGGGCTCCAGGAGGGGGCCGCGCGGCCCCCTCCCTACATCAGCACAGCCCCGGGAGGTGGTGGTCCCCGGGGCTTCGGGGTCCAAAACGGACCCCCATTTTAATTTGTTAGTGCCCCGGGAGGTGGCGGTCTCCTGGGCGTGTGGGGGCTGGAGCCCCCACACAGGTTGTTTAATTTTTTAAAAAGCCCCGGGAGGTGGTGGTCCTCGGGGCTGCGGGAGGGCTCAGAGCCCTCCCGCACCATTTTTAAAAGAAAGCCCCGGGGGTGGCGGTCCTCGGGGCTTGGGGGCCCTTGAGGCCCCCACACATAAAATTAAACCCCCACCATGGCCCCGGGACTTGGGCCACCCGGGGCAAATACAATCGAAGCGCGGGAGACCGCGCTCGATTTTTTTTCGGCAGGATTCGCGCACCCTGAGCGCATCCTGTCGATTTTTTAAAAAAATTATTATTTTTTGCCCAGGGGTCCTTGTGGGACCCCTGAGTCAAACCTAGGGGTCAGGGTGTTTCTACCCTGCCCCCTTTGTGCGCTTTGCGCACTTGTTTCTGTCCCTCGGTTCTACCGAGGGACAAAATGGCTGCCAACATTTCCTGAATCGGAATGTTGACAGCCAGCTGACAGCCAATTAACATGCAGCTCGTGATCGGGACGGTGCGCGCAGGGTGCGCTCAGGGTGCGCGAATCCTCTGTGCCCATAGATATATATGTACTTTTACTTTTGATTTTCTCAGCAACTACTGAACGGATTTACACCATTTAACAAAAAGGGTTCTTTCTGAACCAAGAACTACCTCTTTGCCAAATTTGGTGTAATTCCGTTCAGCAGTTCGGGCTGTAGCCGTGTCTAAAGTTTCCTATGGAAAATTGCATGGGGAAAACACGTTTTGGGACCCCCTTTTTCTCGGCCCCCGCTTGACGAATCCCCCGAGACTTTCAGGGTAGGAGCGGACCGGAGCGCCCCACAAAGTTTGAAAATTTTGCGAAGATACGTCAACCGGCAAGAGAGTTATTTCAAATAGAATGTCGCGGATTTCCTATGGATAATAGGTTGTAACTATAACTATCTACTGGCGACCGCCAGTAGATAATATATATATTTATTATAATATATGTATAAAATATACATGTGTGTATATATGTATATTAATATACACACACAAGTATGGTAATAGGATCTTGCCTTATGTTAAAAAACCTCAGAAATTCCCTGAAAAATAACAACGGTTAAAGTAATGTTATAGTTAAGTGTTCAAATAAATAACACAAACACTAATGTTTAAAAAACAAAAGTTACTGAAATTCACCAGATATAGTATACTGAGCTAAGTATAACTTGCAACTACGCAATGTACTACTTATGACCTCATAAATTACATCACTCATGACGTGTTAAACAACATCATTGATTAAATCACTGGTGACATCTCAAAATACATTATTCATTACATCTCTGAATGCATCATCCAAGCCTCTGCTCCTTAAATTAAATAAATAAACCACTAGATCAGTTTAAAAAACAAATAAGTAGTAAAGGGCCCACAATTATATACAGCAGAGATTCACTGTATATCAATCAATCAAGTGACTTTTAAAGCGCAACTACTCACCCAGAAGGGTCTCAAGGCGCTGGTATATTGAGGTGTATGTGTACAAAATAAAAATAGAATTGTCCTTGGGACATCTCTAATTCAGTATGGTAAAATGTATATGTTACACACTTTAGCGATCAATAAAGATTTAAGTATAAACACTGCTTCTTTGAAAGAAGTGTGAAAGTTTATTTTGATTTAATGAAATTATGTGCTTACCATTATGAACATTTCTTCACAAAACCAAAAATGATGCACTTTTGAAATACTGTGTTATCCAGTGTTTAGCGACCAGGCCTGAACTAGGCCTCAACTCAATATTATTTTCTAACGCAACATTGACGTGTGTTTATGTTTCCATTGTGATACCACAAGTAACCAAAATGTGCATGTATGCTCTGTGTTGACATGCTGTTCTCGAAGAACTCCGGAAGAAGCCTTTTGCTACATCAAAGCTCTTCCTACCAATAACACTGTGAATATGACACTTACATTTTTGTAACTAAATTTGTACTGCCACTTCTGATGATGTTAGGTAAGTATAGGTCACATTAATATTCAATCAGGGCATAGTGTTAGAGTGGCAATAGGTGAAGTTATATTATTCTGAAATGTGATTAGATTAGCTCTACTCACCTTACGCTAAATGTGCGATTTCCATTGCCTTTTATTGTGAATTTGTCTATAAAAGCTGGGATATTTTGAGGTGAGCCAGTCTGGTTTACCTCAACTATGAGAGCTGCACTGCATCAGTCTGACTCTTGATTTTTAATGAGAATATTTTGGCTTTGAGGCTTTACTTGATGGCATACTCTGCTGTATTTGATTGAGCCTTATGCTAATTCCCTATACTGATTCACCATGCATTCTGATTAACCTTATATTTTTGCCTTCTGTATAACTCCTACATTTTAAAATAAACCTTTATGGTTTCTAGATTCACTGGACTCCATCCTGTTCAAAGCTTAATTATTGACTATGCTGATATATTTGCTGTTTGGACACATTGTCCTATATGTTCTTGAGGTTAACATCATCTCTGATCCTGCCTAGGCGCTTTACCTCAGATTTTCTGATAAGATAGGAAAGAAGGTAGAAACTGAGTGCATTTAGTGTGTGTTCCATACGTAAGTTTCATATTGGTAGTGACTTAGATCAAAGGCATTTTACTAAAATATGTGAGAGAAAAATAATACTTTATCTTACAATACATTAGTCACCTGTGGATTTTTGTGTACATTCGTGCCCCGTGACTGTGCAAGCTTCACCCAATTAAGTGTGCATGGTCCCGCGGTACAGCTCCCATGGTAGTACCGCAGTACAACAACATTTTTTGGGCCCCCGGCTGTTGGTACCTCTGGGTCACCCCGTGAGTGCCAGGGGGTCAGGATTGCTCTACCCTGCTCCATTATATGTTTTTGCTTTTTACAAGCTCGCAACATGGGGACCGAGTCCTTACATCATTTGGTCAGCCGCAACATTTTTCTTCAAGTTGTGGACAGCCAATCAGGTTGTCCGATAAGGCCAACTGGAGAAAAAGCAGACTCGGCCAACCAGAGGCCCTTATTTTTTAAATTTACCAACCATCTAGATTTCACTATAATTATAACCCCTTCTCGACAACCCGAGCACTTCTTCAAAAGTGAATTTCTTGAAAACAGCTGAACAGGTTTCCAGAAAATAATCAAAAGTATGCTTTCTGGGTTTTGTTCTAACTTTCTGCCAGATTTGTTTTTCTGTCCCGCTTCCCAAAATTACCTATGGGGATCAACATGGGAAAATGATTTGGGCCCTCCCACTTTTTCTTGGTCCCCTCTTAATGGATCACCCCAAAACGTTCCAGGAAAAAGCTGAGGTGGATGAATTTTTTGGAAAGTTTTGTGAAGGGTTCATCAAACAGCGCCAAAGCTATTAGCAAAACAAAAATTGCTTGCAGGCCGTCAACCCTGCTGGGCCCAGCTTTTATTCGAGCACAGAGGAGACTGGCAACATGGCCTGGTCTTCCGGCATACCCAGCAGCCACTCATTCAGGACTTAGTATTTTTTCTTATTGGAGGAGCTATTTGTTGCGCTCTTCCATCATCTCATCGCCTATGCGGATATGGATCAAACACTCCCTACAAATTGAGAAGACTCGCAGGTGTGGATTTATGCAATCTTTTGTTTGTCTGGGATATCTTGTAGCACATATGGCTTTCGCCATGCACTCTCTCCCTCTGTCACCCTCCATACTCCTTTTCATGCGTTGACTTCAGGTGGTGCCTCAGGTGATGCCTCGTTTTTTATGTGCCAAAGGAGTAGTGATCCGCCATTCCTCTGCTAAGCTTTTGGTCACAGGTTTTTCACATGACTGTTAAATCTACATTATATCTGTAACCTGAAATAGAGACTTTCATATCCTAATAAATCTAATCATAAAACCTACGCCACCTGCATACAGAGGATCTTTCTTTGATTGTAACAATGGCAATGAGTGAAAACTAACCTACGCTTGAACAAATTGGAAGAGGAAGATCAAGTTTACCTGAAACAAGTGACAGGATTTGGGAGAGAAAGATAAAGTCTAGAAGAAACAAAGAGAAAAGAGATTAAGATAAAGTGAATTCTAAAACAAAAAGAGATTGATCCCTACAAGAAAGAAAAAAACGCCCTTAAGGCCCACCAGTGTCATCTCCAACTGACAGCCCAGAGTTTACTTAATTGTGAGGGGAGTTTTTTGTTTTTCAAATGTATGCATTCTCATTATCGTGATTCTGGAATTTGGATTATACAATATCATATAGCTTCGTGACAACAGAAGTGTGTGTTCATCATTTTACCAAGATATGACAGTGTGGAGTGAACCGGTAACACTGACATTGATGGAAACATGATGAGGCATGGATGATCGGGAAAAAAAAAAATATTATTAGCTGGCAACGCTGTTAATCAAAGAAATGAAGTACACAGCAAGCGAAGTAAGCGAAGTGGCTGTGAGTTTGTTCAGCTATTTAGCGGGCTCATATGCAGTTTTATTGGTGCACATATTGGAATAGCTTTTGCCGTGAGGGTCTACTATAGATTGGACGGGCTGTGAGCAACATGGCAGCACCTGTCTGGATTCAAGCGGTGCTATGAGTTGGAGTACAGCCTGAAGTGTACTGGATCAAGCTTTGTCTTGTCAGGTGATAAACTTGGCAGGAAATTATTAACGTAGACCACAGTGACCACTTTATTTATTTTGATTTATTGTGTTTTCCGGTGGACTTTGGTGTCAATTTCCTATGAAAAGTGTGTTTTTGGTGTACTGAGAGTGTTTCGGGGGAGAGATCGCTCACCAGTGTACTCAACATTGTGTTACCTGCAATGTTTTGTTTGTTAAGTTTGGTTTGAGTAAAGTTGCAGTAATATTTATAGGGTTGCATGAGATGTAATGCAGGATAGTAGTTATATGGTAATTATATGTTATATATGTGTGTGGAGTATGGTGCAATGTTATGCGAAACAAGCAATTTTATATTCATGCCATGTTTGGAAATCCAGAAATTGTGTTGTGGTGAAAATGCTGTTTGTAAGAGTAGCATTGAGTTTATAATGTCCTTGGTCCTGCAAAGTTTGTGGGAGAGGAAGAGTGCCTTATGTTGAGTTGAAGTTTATGCAGTATCCTGTAAGGATGGGTGAGGGTGAGAGATTCCCTCTGCCTACTAAGTTCAAGTTTATGTAGTATCCTGTTAGGATGAGCGAGTGGGAGAGATTTCATTGAGTTCAAATGTATGTAGTATCCTGTTAGGATGAGCGAGGGTGAGAGAATCCCTCTGTCTACGTAGTTCAGGTTTATGTAGTATCCTGTTTGGATGAGCGAGAGTGAGTGATTCCCTCTGCCTCCTGCTGTAGTGAGCATTTTGTTATACGTGATCGTTGTTTGCCTATGATTGTGATGCGTGAGTGTGGGTTGAGATACCCTTTTCTTTGGTCACAAGATGCCCTAGGTTGGGCTGAGTGTGGGTTGAGAGACATCTTTTTGCTCTGCTTACTGTTGTGTTCACCAGATTCCCTGAGGTGGGATGGGTGTGGGTTGAAAGAGACCCATCTTCTGAGTTTTGTAGTGTCCTGTTGCAGGGATGAGCTGGGGTTGTGAAATACCCTATGCCTACTGTAATTGTGTATGTGGTTGAAAGAGACCTTTTATATGCTTACAAGATGCCCTAAGTTGGGATTGAGTGGAGGTTGAAAGGTATCTGTTGTTTACTTGGGACTTTTTGGCTAACAACTACTCTGAGAACCTCGTCTATCAGCCCAAGGTGCATCGCTTGGTGGCCTGACTTCGCGGCAGCTCCCACTATGTTCTTCTCTGCAGTAAAAAATCCTGTTCAGCAGTCCCTCGCCAAAGGGGTATCAGGCCTCATGAAATCTCTGTGGCTGCAGCTTCCTGCCTCGTCCGGCTGGAGATTTTCATCTCTCAAAAAAGGGACTAAGCCTGAACTCCAGCCGCTACCTGATGATGACGCTCCCTCCTCAGACAACGCCTGCAATATACCCTTTATGATTGTTTATCATTTCTAAGGAGGGAAATGTGTTATATCTTGAATAAGGCATGATGCATTCTCTCCTTAGTTCTCTGCTACCTGCTGCTCAGCCAGAGTGTGTTTGTGTGATGTCATAGAGTTAGAATGTTTATGCATGCTTGAGAGAACACTTGGAGTGAGCAGGCTGAGCAGCAGGAGGCTGCTCCTGGTGGGGCATTGATGTTACATCTAAATTACATCTGTAACCTGAAATAGAGACTTTTATAGCATAAAAAATCTAGTAATAAAACCTACGCTACCTGCCTACAGAAGATCTTTCTTTGATTGTAACAATGACCTTCTTTGCATTTCTTTTCTTCTCACGCACTGAAGAAGAAATGTCAGGGCGAAGAACTCCCAGACATTGGAGTCCTTGCGCCCTCTGTCTCCATCTCCTGCCTCACCAAGGCACTACAAATCTTCCTCCTCCTCCTATGCCGCTACCCTTAATGGTCCTGGAACACTTTACTCGTCTGACTTTGCCATTTCTTTGCATGGTGGTGCAGTGAGGTTCAGTAACATCCTCTCCGGTGTCTTGCTTCTCCAACAATGATGCCTCTTCCAAGGAAGTGGACATTTTTCTCCTTGGGCAAGGTAATCTGAGTTGGCAGCCAATCAGAATGTTCTTTAAAATGTAAAATATCCCAAGGACCACAGCTGACATCACAAGAAGGTCAGCCCTCTTTGCTAGGCCTACTGAGTCAGCGGTCTCGCCAGAGATCCTGCAGATTTAGGGCACTAGAAAAAAAATGATTAGGGTATGAATGACCCCCAAAATTTGGAATGCAGATCCAGGACAGACCTAGAGGGACTTTTCAATGTACACAAAGCTTAGTTTTTCTTTTTTAAATTGTCTGCTAATGTGTTGTTAATCTGCAGACTATTTCTCAAGGGTGTAGACTTGTCACACTTGGCATGCAGACCCACTTAAACCTAATATGATGATGCAAATTTTTTGCAGACTAGTTGTCAAGGCTGTGGACTGTGGTGCCATTTTAACTGTACTGAGTAAGCAGCCTACTTGTCATGGCTTCTACTACCGCCAACATTTTAGGTGCCTGCAGTCCACAGCCTCAAAAAAATAGTCCACAGACTTTCGTACATGGACAAATACTTTTATTTTGTTTTTTACTTTATGAGTGGTTCCCCTCACTTTCGCCTTGGGAGCTAGAATTTGCTTACCTTTCCCAGTTTTTTGGCCTTTAATATTTATTTTCATTGTTGTCGTTCCATGGCATCAGGTTTACGTACATGGATCCGTAGTGGTTAATGTGAGCTAATAGGTTCCTCAACCAATGAGTGCCTCTTAGTTTTTTTATTTTAGCCCGTCGGCTAAAGTAATCAAGTTATACACAACTATTAACCCATCTAAGGCCAGCCAGAACCTTTTTAATTAATTTCTCAAAAACTATTGAAGAGATTTACACGAAACCAATCAAAACACTCTTTCTGACTGGAGTTCTACAATAATAACAACTTTGGTGTATATCTGTTCAGCGATTTTGCTGTAGGCGCAAGCAAAATTTCATATGGGAGTTAAAATGGGAAAACACATCTTTTTAACCGCTCCTTAGCTTTTTTTCCCCCCAACATGGTAGTGCATGAAATTTGGCATGCTGGACTTTAACTGACTACACTAACTTACTGACAAATTTCGTACAGATCCATATGGGGGTAAAGTTATAGGCAAGGGAAAGTGTGGTAGAACCGTGTGTGTATGGGTGTGTGTGGGGTGTAGCTAGATAGATAGATAGATACACTTTTTTTTCCATCAAATGAAGTGAATATATAGATATATTTTAGTTGAATTATTTCAGTTTCATCTATTGTGAGATGTGCATACTGAGTACATATATGCACATACGGCCCTTTCTGCTGTATACCATCCATGCTGCATACATATTAAAAAGCCCTTGCTACGAGGCCGGGCCTTTCCCCCTTTCTGTTGATTAACAAAGAGTTGCTCCACAAAGGCGCTTCTTCCTGATTTGTAAAAGAGAGGTGTAAACTTGGACTGTAAAGACACAGTTCAGTGCCTTAATGTGGAACAGTTGGGGGGTGTGGATGGCTGGCGGTCCGGGGCAGGCCCCAGCGGTGGAGCGCCCATTCTGTCGGGGGGCTACTTAGTCACACCACCTGCTCCCCCCATTATGCGCGAGGCAAAACCAGTCATGGCAGCATGAACAGACGGATGTGTAGGCTGAATACCTTGGACACGCCGCACCAGACGGTGCGAGCGGAGCCGAAGAAAGGGGAAATTAAGTGATCAATACGACGAGGGACCTGGTGGGCAGTAAATGGCGCTGACAGGCATGAATAACGCGGGTCAAGGAAGCATTTAATACTGCAAACATCGAGTGAGCCCTAGGCTTTTTAAACCACTGACCAATGGGAAGAGAGAGTTTCTCTTTAGGTTGAGTGAGCTCAATATACAGAAACATTTCACTGCCGCTTTTCTTCCACGCACGAGTGTGAACTAATATTTAACGTATTGTTTCAGTGTTTGTTTATAGTTCTTCACGCAGATATGCACATTAGCGGCATCTCTGCTCCGGAACAGTCAATGCAGGTTAGAGGCCAACATAATACTCGGTCAATATTGACATCCCTTTTCTAAGGACTGGTACATAAGAGCCTCCGCTGCTTAAATCACAGCTTCGGAAGACTTCAACGATTACCAGTGAAACTCCACCCACAATGACCGAGCAGGGACGCTGTGGCAGGGAACTCCTGTAAAGACAAAAGCACGTTGGATGAGGTTCGGTTTATAAATTAATCCAAAACAAGAAAAACCCAACAGCGCTGAACACAGGTGAAATCAAGCCTTAAAATAAAAATAAGACTTTTTCAAAGATGCTTCGATCTTTGCAACCAATGGAATAGATAAAATGGTTTAAAAAAAAAACTTTCACCGAAAGAAGTCGAAAATTTGCAGGCTCCCACTCACAAAGAACCTGAATTTGAGCAAAAATGTGGCGCGCTCCAACACGCGAGTGCGCGCGCACTCAGAATGAGAAGGAGCTCCCAAAGAACAGACTCTCGGATTGCACCACGCGATTGCAGAGTGGGGGCGGGGTCAAAGTTAAAAATGCACCTGAAAACGAAGTTGAAATTGCAGCTGGAGCATCCAGGTGCGTGGCTACCTCTGGTGCAGCAGGTGCAGTGCACCGGGGCCCAGAGCCTGGAGGGGCCCATTGACACCTGATAATAGCAGTAGTTTACTACCCTAACCGCAGTTAAAGGGGCCATTTATTTTCCTTGCTTGCAACAGGGCCCATGTCATCCTTGCTACGATACTGAGAGCATCAACCACGCGCACACCAGCAGAAATGCATAGCAGGGCAAAACGCAGATCCGTCACTTCCGCTGAGTGGACATAAATTAGCCTGCACGCTGTGCGTGTGATAGGTAATTTTAAAGAAAATCAAAGAAGCAGTGCTTACACTCACAACATTAGACTGAAAGGGGCTAAGGCAGAAGGTAAGACGATCTGATGCCGATAGTAGCATAATTTCACATAAATCGTCTGGTCAAAGCAAGTATCATCACACACCCTTAGATGACATCATGGGAAGAAAATTTACAAGGATTTTCACCCATTATTAGCCCTCTAATAAGTGCAAAAGACAATCACAACTTCTTTCTGCGAAGGTTACAGTCTGGAATTCCAAGTAGGGCTTACAGTTATACCTTAATATTATATAGGGAAGTTTAGATTTACGATTCTTACAAACCTCGACTATAGGTTTATCGTCAAGGTACATATATGTGAAGTTAGATATAGAAATTATACACATTTGTCCTCGATATTTTGGCTACCATATTAAAGCAGCGTGGTATTCTATACTTGATATTCCATACCCACGACCCCTGCCATAAGTTGTTTCACTCAACGCCAGGCTTTGAGTTCCTTGCTGGTTCCTTTGGAAATGGGCCAATGCACCAAAGTCATCCTAGGAGCCACAACAGCGATCCTTGACAATCTGCTAAAATTAGAGTATTTGTCATCTCCATCAAGACACTTCCGCCTTACTTCAATGCTGAGTATGAACTAATATACAATGTGTGATCTTTCAGTGTTTGTTTACAAATCATCAGGCGGATATGCATAATAAGGCCATCTCTGCTCATCTTCTAGAGTAGTTCTCATCCCCACTGAGATACGTCCAGGTTCATTTAAAGTCTACCTAGTGGCCCAGTAGCCCACCGACTCAGCAGAGGCCCTAGAATCCACTCCCGGGGCAGAATTCCTGCCTTATTTTGAACCCCTGCCTTCCTGGGGATCTCACTGTCTTTGATGCAAACACTTGGGCATGACTTGCACCAAAGGCAGAGAAGGTTGCTGAGCAGGTGCTTTTTGGGGAACCTGTTTTGTTTAACTGAATCAATCACTCCAAGAGTGTGTTTATTTCAGTTAAACCTAAAAAATGTGTGGCCCTGTTGCACAAGGGATTTTAACTCTGTGCTTTAGGGCCATTTTTTGACTTCCTAACCCAGGCATTTTGCCATGAATGACAAAGCGAGACAAGGAAATGCAGCTATGGTCTCCAGCCTTAAACATGGCAAGATGGACATCACTTCTACTTGGCTGCCCTGTGGCTGATGGACTGATGAATTATAGGTTTCTGAGGCCCTGCAGTTGTATATCTGGCACTGCCCCACCTCTAAGTGGGACAAGGGAGCCTACATTTTGGTGCTCAGAGTAGGTAGGTGCCCCACATTTTCAAAACTCAAAATACCTCCTTTTGTCTAATGAAGGAATTGCTGATTTTGCCAATGATATAGACAGAATTACATTGCTATAGCCACCACCCAATTGCCTGTTTTATTTCTAGCATCAATAACACAATGCAGTCACAAAATAAAGATATGATTAGGTATCAGCAGTGTGAGGCTATAATTAAGCCTGGGCGGAGCTCGCGGAGTTCCGCTACATGGAACTCCGCAAAGTGACACAAAGACTCCACCAAGCTACGTGGAGTTCCTGGAGTGGCAAAGTGGGTTACCTTGCGCCGTTCGCACTGATTTTTAGTGCCGGGTGTTTATCCTGTGCTGTAAAATCAGCTCAAACAGCACCTCGCACAGTGCAAGGGGGCGCTGCTTCCTTCTGCCGCTCGAGTAGAAGTTCTACTCGAGCAACAGCTTCCTCAACGCGAGCGGTAGCGAACATCCGCGACCGCCCACGTTAAGAAATCTTGCAGGGAAGTGGTCTAGCGCTGGATTTTCCTTGCTCGCGCTTGCCAACTTACCGGTGGCAAGTGCGGAAAAAACTCTGCTCCAGAACTCTGCCAGCTCCACGGAGTGCGAAAAGCTCCGCAAACTCTGCAAACGGAGCAGAGGTCACCGCCCAGGCTTAGCTATAATGAACTTCTACTGTGAGTGTAGCCATGTTTGATCTTTTTGACCACCCTACTCCTTCAATTGCTACACAACAATGAAAAATTATTGGTGTACAAGTTGTTGTGTTTGTTGGACTTGGCCCTCTGCAGAGTCACTCCCGAACATTTTGCCTTCACCCCTCCTATTTTTGTTGAATTTGTTTTTGTTGGCCTTAAGATTCTGTGTACTAAAGCACTTGTTCACGCTCCCTAAAACATGGGAACATTGGCTCACACCTTATTGGCATATTTGATCTACTTATAAGTCCATTGTAGACTGGTAATACCTGGACAGAGGGCCTGTAAACTTAATACTGCTAGTGGGCCTGCAGCACTGATTGTCCCACAGACTAAAGAAGCCCTTTTAAACATGCCTCAGGCCTGCCATTGAAGCCTGTATGTGCAGCTTTAAACTGCCATTTCGACCTGGCAAAGTAAACCTTGTAATAATATGAATGATAGAATGCACTTGGAGTGAGTGCATTCTATCATTCATATTATTATTAACATTTCTGTCCTACCGATAGTTTTCACCCTACAATTATGTTTCATGAAATAACACATATCATTGACAAGAATCATCACAGATTCATTCATTGTTTAAGGCAGTGGTTCCCAAACTTTTTCAACCCACGGCTCCCTTGACCTATTCAGGCTGTTGGCCGCGGCTCCCCATTATGTTACTTTTTTTTGGGGCGGGTGGGGAATGTAAATCCGGCCTTGGGAGTACCTCCATTTTTCTCCCTGAAAATAACTGGGATGAAGCCGATGAAAGTATTAAAAACATGAAGTACTGCAATGATGTAATGTGGATAAAACAAGGCTATATTTAGGATGGGTAGCACTATATATCTATATCTATCAAGACTCCCCATAGTCGAAAAGCGTAATATCTGTCTGCCATGATTTAAAAAGAAAATCGTGAATATCAAAGACGGAGCAGCTGTTATTCATACATATATATATAGATATAGATAGATAGATAGATAGATAGATAGATAGATAGATAGATAGATAGATAGATATCTCCTTCTGCACCAGAAAGACCAACTTAAACAAAACCTGTTCCTTAACAGGCCACCAATGTAAGGAAGCAAGGGAGGAAGAAATATGAACCCATTGCTATCTTGGCAGCACAATTTGTAGCTTCTCCTCAGTGAATTGAACAAGTGCAGGTAGAATGAATTACAATGGTCTAGACCGTTGCAATAAAACCTTTTCGAATTTGCACTTTTTGGAGAAAAAGAACAGCTACTGGGTATGTTTTTGAGTGCAAAGTTGGAAAAAACGAGTACTGATGATAGTAGTGATTTGACTAAGCATACAAAGTTCAGTGTCGAATTTTTTGCACTTTTTTTCTTCACATGAGGGACAGCGACTGGCTTTAGACCAAGGTAGGAGGGCCAGATTGACAATTCCCAGAAATACACACAATAGTCATAGGAGCTCCAGCTACTCGCCATTCATCTATTTAAAGCACATTCTTGGTCAAGCAATTGTGCAAATGTGAGACACAACTGGTAACATTGTCTAAGAGTTTAATTAAATTTTGATGATTAGTGCAATTAATGCGTTTATAAATTGAAAAACTCTGATGGAATTCAGAAAATACGGGCAGGCACAAGAAATGCATGAACATTTTTAAGAGATCTCTGAAGCGCCAAGGGCATGTGAGACAGGGTACTTAAATGTATTCCTGATTTTCAGAGATTCGTGTGATGTAATATCAGAAAAAACTCTGGGACCCTACCTCTCCAAGTAAATCGGCAAAAAGCATTCATCCGGAGTATCCTGGCAGTCTGCATATTTTTGTTGCCCTTTGAGTTCAAGCCAACTTAAACTTCAGTTTTTCTGTCTGCTCAGACAAATACATATATTGCACTTCCAAAATTGAAATTTGAATGTGGTCTTCTTACCTTTGCAAAAGATGGGCTATAGGAGTCGAGTTTCTAGCCACATCACCTATTATACCCAGGCTCCTACGGGAGAAGCTCTCCCTAAGTTACTACATAAACTATTGTAGAGCTTCGTGTGTGTACACTGCACAGAAAATTAGCAGTGAGTGTATGCTGAGATTTTTGCAACAGTTATTTCTTGTGACTTTTTAAAATGTCATTGTGGCGCTTTCCTCTCCCGCTCCCACGCAGATTTCTCACACGGAACATTCCAGGAAGGTGATAAATATAGCAGACGTGCCTTGTTCACTAATAACCCCTTTGTTAAATATTGTTTCACCAAAATTCATAACTTGTAGGAGAACCTGCCCATCCTAATAAGTCGCAAGGCAAAGGCCGTGAAACACAGACGTGTTTGCATGCAATCCTTGGCAGGCAGTCGTATAGGGGAGGGGGGCCTGTGATAAAATGCAGCAGGGCACAAGCATAGCACACGGCGCCCCTGGCTGGTTTTGATGGCACACCAGGGCGCCGTGGCGCACAGTTTGGGAACCACTGGTTTAAGGTATCGAGGCCACTCAGTACACCAGTAGGAATGATCTTAGAATCATTTTGACAATCAGTAACTACTGAACGCACATCCATGTATATATTGTAATATGTATGGTTCACATTGTACAACATATGTTATTATTAATCATGCATCATTCATGCTATGATTGTGGCCGTGATGTTGGCTCAGACACTGTTTATTACCTATTATGGAATTCCGGGAAACTGCTAAATTAGTCACTTGGGCTGTTCACTTTAATTTATTTTGCAGCATGGTGCACCCTGCATGTTGCAGGAGGCTGGCCTAGTATATGGTGCACACTTATGTAAGTGGAGCACCTCTCACTAATCCAGACAACCCTTATGGTGAGTTTAGTGGTCTTAGACAACCTTAGAAAGCTCTATAAGTGGTAGCTGTGGAGAGCAGTCTTCAGGCTTAGTCCAGAAGGAGTGTAAAGCAGCTTGTTTTACCAGTACTAATCAGGTAGTGTAGGTTAAGTGAAAAAGAACCACACAGTGTAGTTATAAAAATATGTATTTATTATAAACAGTCACTAACACATTGCAATATCTCCCACCCAGAGATATAATCACAATGCACACAATACTTCAGTAATAGAACACGTAAGTAGCACAAATACACAGTGGTCTCCAGGGGGAGACCAAGCCATATACTAAGAAAGTGGAATGTGAACCATGACCTAGGTTGAGACTGGACCCAGAAGACGTAGAAGTGTTGGGGACACAAGGAACCACCCAAGGTAAGTACCCAGGAACCCCATGGAGGCCATGTGCAGAGTGGGAACAGGAGAGCGTGATCAACGCAAGTCAATGGGTAAGTCGCCGTTGCAGTTTTTAAGAAGAAGGACCCTTCACGGAGGACCCTGAAGAAACCCCGTGGAAGATGGAAGGTTGGAGAGTCACCCCACCCGTAGATACCCCGGGAACCAGGATACCTACACCAGATAAGCCGGGTGCAAAGGTGCGAAGTGACGTCGGAAACTGCCGTAGACCACACTGGAGGACTTCAGTGTAGATGCTGCGGTTGAAGAAGGTGAAAGAATCTAGTGGAACCCAAAGGTGGATTCACGAAGAGAGTTACCTGCAAGCAGAGGGGACAGAGTCTATGCCACTCAGTAGGGACCAGGAGGCACGGAAGACGAATGCCCACCGATGTTGGAAGATGCAGGAGAGTTGACAGTGACCTTGGCACTGTAGCTATGCGGACCAGGCGATGCTGTGGAAGAACAGAAGCCATTCCTGAGCTTTCCCACATTGAATGTCAAGAGCCAGGGGGTCGGTGTCCGGCGGGAGCACCAACAAGCACTGGCAGTGGCAACAAACGTGGCAGACGAAAAAGGTGCAGTGTCGGGACCAGCAAGGTCCAAGGGACTCACCACAAGCAGGTAAGACAGAGTAGGCTCTGAGCAAACAGGGGAGCCCACTGGAGCCAAAGTAGACTCTCAGGAGAACCCACAGGCCAAAGGCACAGGAGTCACAAGAGGACCTCGAGCAGCTTACCAATGATGCAGTCCCACGGTGCAGAGGATATGGTGAGGATGAAGATCTTGGTAGCAAGAGATGCTTGAGGCTGGAGCTTCTTGCAGCCTGAAGATCTCTGGTGAAGACTGTTGAGTGCACGCGAGCATTATTGCACTCACGCGTTCTCATCTCGTGCTGTTTGGTGAGCATGAGCGCGACATGGTGTGTCGCGCTCGTGGTCATCTCATAATGACCATGGTAGAGGTTCTGCCCTCGTGGGGAGAATGTTATGTATTGAAATGTCGGGGTGGATATAGGGATGCATGGTCAACGGTAAAGCATTCTGTAACTGGCACTAGGACTGAACAGTCCTCTACATTAAATGTGGAACTCCTCCTCAACTTTCCGGAGTCTGTCATTATTTATCATTCATTTACTGGATCCTACCTTTGGACTTTTCCTACAATGGTGATGAGTGGGCACGGAGCTGCGCTGCTTTTTGAATTGGATGTCCGTATCTTACTGAACTACTGAACTCTGTCGGGATACCTTGGACTCATTGGACTTTTTCGCAACAAGGAATTACGGAGTTCGCGGAATTCAAGGAATTCACGGAGGCTTACAAAGGATTACTGTCCGTGAGTTTTACTAATATTATTCTCATACCTGTGTAAACTGTACGGTTTTGAGGCTCAAGCATCCTGCGCACGTGACCCTGAGTTGTTGGTTGCTGTAGAGTTCGCCTCCTCCGTGACTCCCGAACCACATGGGAACGTGGTGACGCATGAAAGGTTTACACCGGTATCCAAGGAAACACTGTTTTATTATTTCTAAAAGGCAACAACAGTTTCCAAGGCTACCCTGTCCACATTGAGGATACAGTATCCACGGCAACCAGGTCGCACCTTTACGATGCCATTTTGGTTTTGCTTACAGCGATGGGCACGCTTATGAGTCAAGCCTGTCGTTACTTTGTTTAAAGTGCACATCGATACGCACGCTTGTGTGTATTTAGTCATAAACAATAATTGGATGTGCCATTCCTAAACTATACAGCAATACTACGCATCATTTCCTGTTCTTACTGGATTATTATTTTTGTTTTGTTTTTTCTGGAGAATTCAAAATTCATGCAACAAGAACATTAAGACAACGTATTTTTCTCAGATTGTTTTGTTTATTCTTTCTGTATACATTACTTCTGTGATATGCACAAAATGTACATTCCAAGTTAATTTGACTTTCTCTTTTACATATTGCATTATTTGTATGATATTATGGCTGGTATTGTTCCTCCTCCTTCATTTCTAGCCACACCTGGTGAACCATTGAAGGATTGGGAGATTATGGGAACCGGTGTTTCTAGCTTATGTTGAGGTTTTAGAAGGAGACGAATGTGAGCTACAAAGAAAATTGGCTCTTTTAAAACATTGCTTAGGTGGTATTGGCTTAAAAGAATTCAAAAACGTACCTGCTCTTATTAATCCTGGCAATGTCAATGTAAACCAGTATGCGTCTATGCAACTCAACTTAAGATATGGGAAAAAGAAAAATGTTGCCATGGAATGGTTCATTTTCTACTCAAGGAAACAACAACCTGATGAGACCATTGAAGATTTTGTTTCAGCAGAAGATGTTGTCTTGCAGTAACATGTGATTTTGAGCAGATCTCGTATGAACAAGTGCTTAGAGACCAAATTCTTATGAGGACAAATAACAAAAAAGTACAAGAAAGGTTGTGGACCACATCTGATATGTCCTTAAATGCTGCTATTCACATAGCCAAATCTTTTGAGCATTCTGAAAAGTTTGTCAAAGAAATAAGAGGCAACGAGAAAAGTGGGATATTTAGCATCACTAAAGATGTTGATAAAATTCAGAAAACTAGTTTGCAAAAAAATGAGAGTTTTCAAAAACTTGATGGGAGATATAAAGGTACTAGGGTGGAAAACAGAAAGCATATCTTATGCTATAGATGCGGCAGTACTGGGCATTTAGGCAATTACAAATTATGTCCTGCTAGTGACAAAATTTGTTCCAAGTGTGGCAAGAAGGGACATTTCAACAAAGTATGTAGATCTATGCCCAAAAGAGTAAATATGATCCAAGGTTATAATGAATGTGAAAGTAATTGTTATGGCTATGAAAATGATAGCAACACTGTCATCAACATTTGTGGGAGCGAAGATGTCAGCAAGTTTCCCTCTTGCATGATTTCTGTTGATGGTGTTGAGTTACAACTTCTTGTAGATTCTTGTGCATGGTATACTATCATAGCACAAAATATCGTAAATGATAAATGGCCTAACAAGAAATTGATTGCTTCTGATGGACATAAAATTGATTTGGTCGGATATTTTTGGGCCAATTTGGAATTTTCAGGACGCCACACATTTGGGAAAATATATGTGGCAAAATCAGGGCAATCACTTTTGGGTTGGCCACACCAAGAACAGATGGGGATCAAACTTGACCCTAGACAAATGCATAATACATTTAAAAAAAAGAAATAAAAAAAACTTGACCCTAGAGCTAATCCACTGGTTTATGTGATAGAACTTTCAAATTCTCTAGATAATAACAATTCTAAGTTTATTCCTGATTTAAAAATCCAATTTCCAAGTGTTTTTAGTAACAAATTAGGAGAGTATCAAGGATTTAAGCATTGCATCAAACTTTGTGACAATGCTATTCCAGTTCGTCACAGAGTGAGAAATGTTCCCCTATCCTACAGATCCAAGCTCAAGGATATTTTAAAAGATTTATGCACTAAGAAAATAATTGAACGTCGAATCATCTCCATGGGTTTCTCCGATTGTGATTTCGAGTAAACCCACAGGGGAACTTAGGCCATGTGTGGACTTACGCAGCTTAAACAATGCTATTTGGGTGGATGCCCACCCCCTCCCCAATCTACATGAGATGGTATCTACATTAGCTGGTGCGCAAGTATTTTCCTGCATTGACCTAGCCAGTGCTTACCACCAGGTAGTTTTGGATGATGAATCGAAAAATCTCACTGCATTCATAACTCCTGAAGGGTTGTTTAGATACTGTCGCATGCGGTTTGGCCTCGCCAGCGCTGCTTCAGTTTTCCAAAGATTGATGAAGGAAACCCTTGAGGGTCTATCAGGTGCAATAGCATTCCAAGACGATATTCTTGTATATGGTAAAAATGCTGAGGAGCATGATCACAATTTAAATAGTGTACTTTCTGCATTGTCTAGCATGGGCCTCACCCTTAGCGCTGACAAGTGCAGATTTAAAGCATCTGAGGTGGAATATTTAGGACATACTATTAGTGGTGTTGGTATTAAACCCAAACGTAACCATGTGGAGAATATCACTAATGCTGTAATTCCCTCTTCCAAAGAGCAACTAGAAGCTTTCTTTGGTCTCACCGAGTTCTATGCAAAATTCATCCCTAATTATGCATCCAAAGTAGACCCATTTAGATGCCTACTTAAAAAAATGCAAAGTTTGAATGGTCAAAAGAAATGTCTGCAGCCTTCAATGCTTTGAAGGGATTTGTAGTGAATGCACCATGTCTAAAACCATTTGTAAGTGGGAAAAAGTGTATTGTTATGGTGGATGCTAGCAGTTGTGGTTTGGGTGGTGTTTTAACGCAAAGAGATGGTGCGAAGGAATGGATTGTAGCCTATGCATCCAGAGCCCTACGTGATGCGGAGAAACATTACTCTGTGATAGAGAGAGAACCTTTAGCTTATGTTTGGGGTGCCGAACATTTTAGAACATTTTTATCAAAACTGACCATAAGCCTCTCATATATATGATGGCGGTAAATAACGTTTACCACGAAACTTTTCCTCACAGGGAATTACAACGCGGTCGTTACAACGACCGCGTTGTAATTCCGCATACCATTACTCCGGAAGTCGGAACAACGACTTGCGGAGGGGGGAGAAGGTGTTGGATTTAAAATCCAACACCTTCCCTACTGTCCGCACCGACTGGAGTTGGAATAGTAAATTATACTATTCCAACATCCAGCGCCTTCTCTCCGCAAGTCGTTGTTACGACTCTGCGGGTAATAGTATGCGGAATTACAACGCGTTCGTTGTAACGACCGCGTTGTAATTCCCTGCGTGGAAAAAGACTGCGTGATAACGAGGTATATTCATGATGGCACCAGGCGGTGGACGCACTATGGGGCAGATTTACAAGCCCCGTGCGCCACTTTTGCGCCGCCATTGCATCACTTCTGTGACGCAGCGGCGGCGTAAAACTAGCGCCATGCTGCGGGGGATTTACACGTGACGCATCTAGGGAGATGCGTCACGTTGTAAAGCCCTGCACCACATGAAACCTGCGTCAGGTTTCATGTGGGCATTCCTGCGCAGGGTGGGCGTTCCGGTGCAGATTTCACTCAGTCACTTTTCCGACCCCGCTGCGTCAAAACCTTGCGCCTGCTTGAAGCAGGCATAAGGCATGACGCACCATGTTGAGGATAGGCCAGGTTGGAACAGTGCTGGAGCTGCGTCGCGCCCGCGACACAACTCCAGCACTGCGCCAACCTTACGCCCGGCAGATGCGACATGCATCTGTTTATCTTTGCGCCATGATGCGCCGCATTGTAAATGCGGCGCATCTGTGGTGACGCAAGGGTAAACTTGCGTCACGCATCTTTCCTGGCGCATCCCTGCTGATTTGCAGGGATGCGCCAGGAAACGTAAATCTGCCCCTATGTCTGCAAGATTAGCTAGATTGGCGTCTAGGTTGCAAAGTTTTCAGTTTCAATTGGAATATGTGTAAGGTAGGTCTAATGTACATGCTGATTGCATGTCTAGGTTTCCTCCTCCCATACCTGATCTGGGGGTAGTTGAGAATGAGGATTGTGAGGTAGCTTTTACCCTCCATGATGTTAATTTAGTCTGTGGTGAACAAACCATTGTTCAAGAGGATGTGTGGTTAAGTGAAATGAGTAAAGATGAGGAACTGAAAAAGGTGATGCACCAAATTTTAGCAAGGGTGGCCTGAAGAAAGGAAAATGTCAGGTGATTTGATGAGTTATTTCAAAGTATAGGAGGAATTAGCAGTCGAAAATGGCATTGTTATAAGAGACGAGAAATGTGTTCCTCCTTACAATTTGAGAAAAAATATTGTGGAAATAGCCCACGAAGGACATCTGGGATTATCAAGTATTCCCATCCTGAAGAGACCCCGTACCATGAGAGGGTCGAAACGTCGTCGATTACTTTAAAGAGAGAGCCCCAGCAAACTTTAAAGTTGCCTATGAAGAACTGACTGTATCATACTTTTAAAGGGCTCCTCTTTTAGATACAAATAACCATTGCTTTTCGTTTCCTATGAGCACTATATGTATTTCACTGTTTGGTTATGGTCACTGCACTGGGGGTCACAAGATCACTTCAAAATGTTGAAATGTACATAGTGTAAATACACAACTGCAAATACCTCTATACTGAAGTGAGTAAAGCTTCAATCCATGTTCTGTGGGCTTCTATATATTTTGTGCTGTAATATTGATAGGCCTAATTGATTTAAGGTTCTACTATACATTTTTTCTGTCTTTGCTTAAATCGCGCAAGATATATTATTACTTGCTGAAATCTTTATTCATTAATGAAATGAGTTCCTTGTGAACACTTTTAGAAAGTTGGCATTTTCCTGCCCTATTAGGTGCCTGCACGCTGTTCCTGGGTCACATGACTGTTTCATCACCTGCACCTAGAGCCACTAGAGTGACTCCAAGGGCTAGTTGGATGGCCTCCTGTTCAGAGCCTCAGGGACAGAAAAGGCTTTTCCCATCTTGAACCCGCACCTAAACCCAGCCTGAAAGAGTCTTAACCCAGCAAGTGGTGCCCCTCCAGTCCTGGACCCTTGGTGGTGGTGATAAAGATTCCCAGATAGTCATAATCAAAAACTTGGGACGTTTTGGCTAAAAACTACTCTAAGAACCTTGTCTATCAACCCAAGGTGCATCGCTGGTCAGCCAGGCTTCACGGCAGCTCCCACTATGTTCTTCTCTGCAGTAACAAATCCTGTTTAGCAGTCCCTCGCCAAAGGGGTATCAGGCCTCATGGAAATCTTGGCGGCTACAGCCTCCTGGAGATTATCGCCTTACAAAAAGGGACTATGGGGCTATTTACAAGCAAGGCAAGCATCGACCGGTCCCAATCCACTTTTTGTATCCGAACTGCGTTCAGCCATATTTTTCTACTTTGACCTGGTCTTGCGTGACTAGATGTCCACAGCTGTTGATTTGATCTTTTAAAAGCTAGATTTTTCCTTAAACTACAAAAATTCGGGGTGCGTGGCTTGGCCACTGAACATGGTGGCAACACTTTAATAACGCTCCGTGCGGTTGCCTCACATCCGAAGAGATCCTGGCGCACAACGCACTGTGGACACTGCCATTTCGTCCCACTCTGCCTCGTTAGGCGGGGACGCGGAGGGCGAGATGGGAGACGATGGCGATACTCCTGGTGGGCTTGGCAGAGGCGTAGGCCCCCAATGGCAGATGACACTGCTTTGTGGTGAAGACTACTGTCGTGCCGGGAGAAAATTGGGGTCATAGGGCGGTGCTTGGTGCCCATGGCTAGCGATACAAAAGGGGGATGATGGACGGAACGTTTGAGCCAATCAAACACTCACCCCCAGTCAACTGATCTGGGTTTAATCCATCATCATTCTTTAGCTCACTCCACCACCCCAGTTCAGACATGGCCATATGCAAATCAGTCTGACCCTGTGCCTCATGGGAACAGTCCAGCCCGAACTGCCAAGCCATGTCTTCCCTGGACCGGAAACAAGCATCCTAGGACCGGTTTCTGGCATTCCAGCCGTCATCAGCCAGGCTTGCTTGAATCCAGTGGCAAAGTGAGCAAGGGACCCACGTCTGGGCATACCCCGCCAACTTAGGGCGAACAAAGCGATACAAAAGGGGATGATGGACGGAACGCTTGAGCCAATCAAACACTCACCCCCAGTCAACTGATCTGGGTTTAATCCATCATCATTCTTTAGCTCACTCCACCACCCCAGTTCAGACATGGCCATATGCAAATCAGTCTGACCCTGTGCCTCATGGGAACAGTCCAGCCCGAACTGCCAAGCCATGTCTTCCCTGGACCGGAAACAAGCATCCTAGGACCGGTTTCTGGCATTCCAGCCGTCATCAGCCAGGCTTGCTTGAATCCAGTGGCAAAGTGAGCAAGGGACCCACGTCTGGGCATACCCCGCCAACTTAGGGCGAACAAAGCGATACAAAAGGGGATGATGGACGGAACGCTTGAGCCAATCAAACACTCACCCCCAGTCAACTGATCTGGGTTTAATCCATCATCATTCTTTAGCTCACTCCACCACCCCAGTTCAGACATGGCCATATGCAAATCAGTCTGACCCTGTGCCTCATGGGAACAGTCCAGCCCGAACTGCCAAGCCATGTCTTCCCTGGACCGGAAACAAGCATCCTAGGACCGGTTTCTGGCATTCCAGCCGTCATCAGCCAGGCTTGCTTGAATCCAGTGGCAAAGTGAGCAAGGGACCCACGTCTGGGCATACCCCGCCAACTTAGGGCGAACAAAGCGATACAAAAGGGGGATGATGGACGGAACGCTTGAGCCAATCAAACACTCACCCCCAGTCAACTGATCTGGGTTTAATCCATCATCATTCTTTAGCTCACTCCACCACCCCAGTTCAGACATGGCCATATGCAAATCAGTCTGACCCTGTGCCTCATGGGAACAGTCCAGCCCGAACTGCCAAGCCATGTCTTCCCTGGACCGGAAACAAGCATCCTAGGACCGGTTTCTGGCATTCCAGCCGTCATCAGCCAGGCTTGCTTGAATCCAGTGGCAAAGTGAGCAAGGGACCCACGTCTGGGCATACCCCGCCAACTTAGGGCGAACAAAGCGATACAAAAGGGGATGATGGACGGAACGTTTGAGCCAATCAAACACTCACCCCCAGTCAACTGATCTGGGTTTAATCCATCATCATTCTTTAGCTCACTCCACCACCCCAGTTCAGACATGGCCATATGCAAATCAGTCTGACCCTGTGCCTCATGGGAACAGTCCAGCCCGAACTGCCAAGCCATGTCTTCCCTGGACCGGAAACAAGCATCCTAGGACCGGTTTCTGGCATTCCAGCCGTCATCAGCCAGGCTTGCTTGAATCCAGTGGCAAAGTGAGCAAGGGACCCACGTCTGGGCATACCCCCGCCAACTTAGGGCGAACAAAGCGATACAAAAGGGGGATGATGGACGGAACGTTTGAGCCAATCAAACACTCACCCCCAGTCAACTGATCTGGGTTTAATCCATCATCATTCTTTAGCTCACTCCACCACCCCAGTTCAGACATGGCCATATGCAAATCAGTCTGACCCTGTGCCTCATGGGAACAGTCCAGCCCGAACTGCCAAGCCATGTCTTCCCTGGACCGGAAACAAGCATCCTAGGACCGGTTTCTGGCATTCCAGCCGTCATCAGCCAGGCTTGCTTGAATCCAGTGGCAAAGTGAGCAAGGGACCCACGTCTGGGCATACCCCCGCCAACTTAGGGCGAACAAAGCGATACAAAAGGGGATGATGGACGGAACGCTTGAGCCAATCAAACACTCACCCCCAGTCAACTGATCTGGGTTTAATCCATCATCATTCTTTAGCTCACTCCACCACCCCAGTTCAGACATGGCCATATGCAAATCAGTCTGACCCTGTGCCTCATGGGAACAGTCCAGCCCGAACTGCCAAGCCATGTCTTCCCTGGACCGGAAACAAGCATCCTAGGACCGGTTTCTGGCATTCCAGCCGTCATCAGCCAGGCTTGCTTGAATCCAGTGGCAAAGTGAGCAAGGGACCCACGTCTGGGCATACCCCCGCCAACTTAGGGCGAACAAAGCGATACAAAAGGGGATGATGGACGGAACGTTTGAGCCAATCAAACACTCACCCCCAGTCAACTGATCTGGGTTTAATCCATCATCATTCTTTAGCTCACTCCACCACCCCAGTTCAGACATGGCCATATGCAAATCAGTCTGACCCTGTGCCTCATGGGAACAGTCCAGCCCGAACTGCCAAGCCATGTCTTCCCTGGACCGGAAACAAGCATCCTAGGACCGGTTTCTGGCATTCCAGCCGTCATCAGCCAGGCTTGCTTGAATCCAGTGGCAAAGTGAGCAAGGGACCCACGTCTGGGCATACCCCCGCCAACTTAGGGCGAACAAAGCGATACAAAGGGGATGATGGACGGAACGTTTGAGCCAATCAAACACTCACCCCCAGTCAACTGATCTGGGTTTAATCCATCATCATTCTTTAGCTCACTCCACCACCCCAGTTCAGACATGGCCATATGCAAATCAGTCTGACCCTGTGCCTCATGGGAACAGTCCAGCCCGAACTGCCAAGCCATGTCTTCCCTGGACCGGAAACAAGCATCCTAGGACCGGTTTCTGGCATTCCAGCCGTCATCAGCCAGGCTTGCTTGAATCCAGTGGCAAAGTGAGCAAGGGACCCACGTCTGGGCATACCCCCGCCAACTTAGGGGCGAACAAAGCGATACAAAAGGGGATGATGGACGGAACGTTTGAGCCAATCAAACACTCACCCCCAGTCAACTGATCTGGGTTTAATCCATCATCATTCTTTAGCTCACTCCACCACCCCAGTTCAGACATGGCCATATGCAAATCAGTCTGACCCTGTGCCTCATGGGAACAGTCCAGCCCGAACTGCCAAGCCATGTCTTCCCTGGACCGGAAACAAGCATCCTAGGACCGGTTTCTGGCATTCCAGCCGTCATCAGCCAGGCTTGCTTGAATCCAGTGGCAAAGTGAGCAAGGGACCCACGTCTGGGCATACCCCCGCCAACTTAGGGCGAACAAAGCGATACAAAAGGGGATGATGGACGGAACGTTTGAGCCAATCAAACACTCACCCCCAGTCAACTGATCTGGGTTTAATCCATCATCATTCTTTAGCTCACTCCACCACCCCAGTTCATGGCTAGGCATTAGGGGCACTGGCCCCGCCTTTTCTCGGGGGACAGCTGAAATCGTCAGGCACTGCCAACGCTAGCCCAAACCTGTTCCCTCCATTTCCCTCTTTGTATTCCCCTCCTCCTTCCTCCATCCTGTAAATTCGGAGGGCACCGGAGGCTCCCCCACGGGAAGTGCAGGGTGGCTGCTGTTGAGGGGTGGCTCCGATCTCCCACACATGCCTGTACTCACATATTAGCCTAAAGTGAATCGGCTCCCATGTGGACCCCTTGTTGTTTAGCGGTACCCTGCAGCTGGTTGTGAGGAGGGGGCCCTGTACTGACTGGTGGCGTGGATAGCCAGGGCTCCTAGCTCTACCCACTTTCCTATTCACATCTTGTGCAAAGCTCCATGTGGTTTGGACGGGCCCATGTATTGTTCAGCGTGTAATCCTAGTAGGGGGCCGCGCCAAGACGGGGTGTGCCTGTTGTGGAAGCGACCAGGCCAGGTCCTGGTGCAGTTTGCTCTGTACACCTTCTGCAAGGGTCTCCAGGGTGGAGGACTCCATCACTACCCTACAATAGAAGGTGTCTACACTTATAGCCATAAGCAAGGATCTGGTGGCAAGAGTGGCAGGAACAGAAGGTAGGGCTCGCCACAATCACTTAAGGTTTATGGGCTTCTTTGAGGGATGTGAGGGACCCTCGATAGACAGTTTCCTTGACCAGTGGCTTTGATCCATGATGCCCTCGGAAGCCCTGTTCACTTGCTTTGTTATCGAGAGGCCCACAGAGGGTTGGGGTGGCGACCTCCTCCTGGGATCCAGCCCTAACCTGTGATTGCTAGACTCCTGAACTATATGGATTGCGATGCTATTGTTATATTTCATATAGGTACCCTGATATAGGTCTAGGTAACATCATAACCCTTCACCTACATTCTGTCCTATACTACATACATAACGGATTTGAAGGACTGACCTTTTTACCCAGTTACAATACTACACACAAGTACGTAGGGTTTTTCCCTGGACACTGGCCTCATAAATTATGCATGAGGATTCTTAGTTTCTTGGAATCACAGCAGGATCATCATCTCCTGCATAATAACTGTGTATAAAGTTCATTCCCGACGTCATCCTAAGTCCGACACTGCCACAGCAAGGTAGAACCCCTGGGGATACCTTAGGGTATATAAACACCACATCTTGCTGAGATAGAGAGAGGAGACCAGGACTTCCCAGCCGACACACTGACGCAAGACGCTGAGGTCCCTGCATGCAGATACTCCAGCTCGCAATGGTCTGACATCCCTTGCGGGGTGTTCAGCTCGAGACCAGAACGGGGTCCCGCAGTCTCACATCAGGTAATGGGGTTGGCTTTATCCTAGAGGGATTCTTGGCTTTACACCTACTCACATACTAGGTACACATAGGCACATCTAGTTAGGGTGCATAGTAGGAGTACGCATTTTATTGCCATGTATTTTATATACTTGCCTGTATTTATGATTTTAGCAAAATGGTAGAGACCTACCATCTGTTTACTTTCTTAGTGCTTCTACTCATTTATCTAAGCTACTGTCTACTGGTGATTTCAGTGCACTTATTTTACACTAGAATAACGACTGTTCAATAAATACTTATTGAAAACGTCCCAACCGTTTATTCTGTGTATCTCTCTGAGAACAAGTGAGCATGAGTGACTGAGCGAAAAGTAAGTTACTGTTTCCACGGTCCTGAGGGATCAGGGTTGTCATGTTCGATAGTTGCCAAGAACTATTCTCTCCTTGGTAAGGGGAAGTGATAGTGGCATCGCGAGCTAGCTGGTGCACAGGCCAACATACCCGGTGGGGGTGTCTGGAATTAGTCTGGACACCAGTCCCGCAGTGCATGTTGTCTAAACGCGCAGATCCTATATAGATCTTATAGGAACTACATGACATGGCGCCGCCAACGTTAGTATTGGCACTTATTTAACAGTCAAATCTGAGTAGTTCAGTCGTGCTATTCTCAGAGACCCCTACTCACAATTTCCCCAGAGACGTCTGGAGTAGGAGGGAACAAAATCCCCCGCAGCTGAGTAGGAAAATTCCTATGTATTGGCTGTTGGTTTAATCAAGCTTGAAGGATACAGTGTTCCTAATTGTGCATAACACCTTATCTCAGTTCCCTTGAAACGCTCTCCTTTCTAAAAATAATGACTGAGCAGGGAGACATAGATGAAGGGAATGCACTAAACTTCACAACAGAAGAAAATGATGCAGATGCAATATATATTGCAGAAAATGTTAGAAATGCCATCACCCTAAAACTAGTAGCATATGGTGTTACAATTAGGGGTGGGCAAGTGACCTTCGTGATTGAGGCACACGAATCATATAGAACAGAGGTATTCTATTCATGGGTTAGATTCCCGCAGGCAAATGCTTTGACAAAAACATTTCACTACTATGTCGAAGATGACATAACAGACGAATATAGTCCATATGAGGACATTGAAATTCCACTAACTTGCCACGAACATTTTTACTGGTTTAAAGGCACCCTCCCCCATACAAGAAATAGAGTAAGACTCGGCCCGCTCGGAAGAGACGGAGCAACTTGGCCAGTTCTAGCAGCCTACACAGCACATCCTGACATTGACACAATGCCAGGAGGAGACTTACTCGTACAGCATAAAGAATTAATAAGACTTTACAGAAACAGGACACAGTTTGTGATGAGAACACTCACACTTCAGCCAACACCGGCTACACAACCAGGACCAGTCCAAAATAATACAACCAAAATTACACCACAAACACTGCACGCAGTGATGGGTAAAATGCCCACTAAACGTGAACAAATGCCCTTCTGGATAGCACAAAAAATAACACAGCTGGAGGCAGTGTTTCCACACACTGGTCCTAAGGAAAAGCATAGAATACTGATGATTTGCTTGCCAATGGGGATAGCTCCCTCTATAGAAGATTGTACTTCTTGGGGTACAGTTTTTGCTGCAATATATACCAGGACTCATGGTATCCCTTCTTTAGCGGTAATACCAGATGTATTGAGACAAATACAGAACAAGTATGGAGCAGAACCTGCTCTAAACTTAGGGATGAAGTTGCTAAATAACTTTGCCCAGGTATCTGCGATAATATTAGCAAATATTAAAGGGGAAGCAGCATCAGTGGCAATACGCCAACGTCTGAGAGATTTCACTCCATTACAACAGGAGAAAGAGCTACCTAAAATAATTGAAACTGCTTATGCGGAATTAGGTAGAGACAGTCTGGGAGCTAGACCTGTAAAACCTCAACTAGTGCGAGGTACAGATAAAGAACAGGCAAGGCAAACACCGGTTTCTTCAAAAAAGAAATGGGACAATAATAAACAGCAAAAGAACAGATCTCACTCCAGGGGAAGGTCTCCTCAACAGGAGCCCCCAAAACGGAGATATAATCTTAGGAATAGAGATAACATTAAAGAACCTGACAAGTATCAGGACACTGATACACATTCCTCTCGTTCCTTTCAGGGTTCATCAAAAAACTCAGAGAGGGAAGGACGGTCAGAACAGAGACAAGAAGAGCGTACAAAGCCCAGAGACAGGCAACGCACTTCGGACTACGCTTCAAAGAAAGAAGAAAATCCCAAAGCAAAACCTCAATTTAAAAAGAAGAAGGTAGCAGGTCTCAAAGTTAGACATGCCCAGAATTCTGAGGACTCAACTACTGAACGGGGAATGGGCTCTGACGGTGATAGACAGCGCAGCAGAAGTAACAATAGCTCGCCGGAACCTGATGGAATTTCTGGTGACAACGGAGTTGATTGAGTATATCACGGTGGAAACACCTGATACTAGGGTGAGTGTCCCACACAAGTTACATGAAATAACACTCCAAATGGAAGGGGACAAGCCCAGACAAGTTAAGGGTCTCTTTTGGGAGAACCTGACGTCTGGCTACGACATCCTATTAGCAGAAAGAGATTGGCCGCCTACTATTGTTATGGAACGCCCAAAGGGGGAAACTGTAATTTTTCCAGCTTTCTCCGACCTAGTCCCCGCACACCTAAGACATACATATGCGCAGGAGTGGGCGGTAGTCCTTGCTCCAGCAGTATATCGCAACCACGTAGGGTGGGATGAAGAGTCACCCCACCACGTAATTCCAATAAAAACAAACCCAACTCCACAAAGACAGTATCCCATAAAGCAGGAAGCTAAAAAACAGGTCAGGGAGATCTTAGATCAACTTGAATACCAAGGTGTAATTGAACCATGCACCTCATCAATGAATAATCCTTTGTTTCCCGTAATTAAACCCGACAATTCATATCGTCTAGTTTTAGACTATAGACACCTGAGCTCATGTACAAAGACATTTGCAGTTCAGAATGCACATAGTGCCGTATTAATGAATAACATTGTGAGGAAAAAATACAAAACAACATTAGATATCTCTAATGGATTTTTCTGTCATAACATAGCGCCTGAAAGCAGATATTTGACAGCCTTCTCAGCGCTGGGGTCTCAGCGTCAATTTTGTCGACTCCCCCAGGGGTATAAGAATAGCCTGGGGTTATTCTCAAGGAGGGTAACAGAGTTACTACAGAATTTGGATGAAGAAGCATTATCCTATGTAGATGATATTTATCTAACGGATGATGACATAGAGGAACACTTGACCAGGGTGAGCACCATAATTTTGGGTTTCGCCTCTGAGGGCTACAAATTTAATTTAAAAATCGAAGATAGCCCACCTCAATGTCCTATTTTTGGGATATGCGCTTTCAAGTGAAGGCAAAAGCCTGGCATCCCACTTTTTAGAAAAATGCGCATTGCTACAACCTCCAAAATCATTAAAGAATTTACAGTCCATACTGAAATTTTTTACTTTTGGCAGAACATACATTTTGGATTACGCAGAGAGAGTAAAACCTTTCTACGACCTAATAAGACCTGACTTTTCATTTAGACAATGGACAGAGGAACACACAAATATCCTTCATTCCCTACAAGCTGATATGATATCATCAAAACACTTACAGACACGAGTAAATGTACGCAACCTGGTGATATGCGTAGTTGCAGGTCAATCAGGGTACACTTACTTAACCTTCAATGAAGGTGAAACGGTACCAATTGCATATAAATCGCATTTGTACACTAACGCTGAAATGTGTTTTGCACCCACAGAATAAATTCTGACAGCAGTACAGACTGCTGTAGTGAGAGAAAGAGCACTGGCTCAAGGAAAACGGATAATTGTCGTGACCCCGGTACCGGCCCTAGAGGTGCCACAAAGGCAAGCATCCCAAATGCAAAAGCGTTACATCCAAGATGGATACAATGGGCTAATTCTCTCACTGCAACAGATGTAGAATACAGATATGACCCTAGTCTAAAAACACAAGCATTCCTGCAATATGAACAAGAATATCCCCTACCAAATGAAATAATGCCTTTAGATCGGTATGAGTACATTATTTATACTGACGGATCTTCTCAACCGGCCATAGGAAGTAAGCAACAATACAGTGCAGCATGCGCTATTGTAAAAGGTAGGATGCAGGACGGCAAGTTCTGTCCAAGCTTTACAAAAACGCAGTCTCTCGGAGACTGCACAACTCAGTTGGCAGAATTAAAAGCACTTCTAATGGCACTGATAAATACGGATTCAGAATTCCCCACACTGATAGTGTGCGATTCATTTTACTGTGTCCAGTCATACAACGAATACCTCCACTATTGGGGACAAAATGGGATCAGAGATTCAAAAGGTGGCACAAACAAACATAGGAAACTATGGGAACAGTTAGCAGAGTTGAAGAACGAACTACCAAGGGCTCACGTGATACACACACTGAGTCATCAACGTTATGGCGTTCACGTTGAAGGGAATTCATTGGCTGATGAAGCCGCAAAGGGGGCAGTACGGACTGCATCCGTAGCTGCAATCACCAGTTCAAAAACGAGGGTAGACGGTAGCACAATGGTAGGTGTGATTGCTTTGCGCAATAACAGCAAAGCACTACCTAAAGGTTTTCCACTCAAGTACTCCTACAAGTTAGATGCAAACAACGTTACATTTGCTCAGATTCCTGGAGTGGGGGATAGAGTAATACCAAACATGGATCGCAGGTTAGGTTTAATCTTGGCTGCACACGAGGGTCTGGGTTCTGCTCATACAGGAGTTAGGGCGACAGTTTCTTTACTGAAACAACGCTATTGGTGGCCAGGGTTAACAAAGCAGACCAAAGACTTCGTCTTACAGTGCGATATCTGTCAACAGATAAAAGGGTCCACCATAGCTCGCCCAGCACAGACACCATTGTTAATATCAGACAGACCGCTCGTGTGCATTTACCTGGACCACTGCAGCCCCGTACAATCTGAAGGGGCTTACAAGTATATCATGGTGGCAGTGGATTCCTGTTCAAGATACTTATGGGTATGGCCCCAGCGCTCTGCTGATGCCCGAACTGTTATAAAAGATTTGCGAGTCTTCATAGGGACATACGCAGTTGGCACATTACATTTTGACGTTGCCCCGCGTTCCACTCTAGGGCTTACAAGGAAGCCATGGGAAGTTTGGGTGTAGCATTGCGGTACTCCTCTCCGTACCATCCCGAGGGAAATTTGGTTGTGGAGAGGAAAAACTGGGACTTAAAGCAATCTTTAACAGCTAGGGTATTAGGCTTGGGTGGTAGTTGGGTCAATCATCTATATGGGGTCCAGCGAGCCCTTAATAACCAGTCAAGAAG
Organism: Calotriton arnoldi; assembly: GCA_963921515.1. Lineage (NCBI taxonomy): Eukaryota > Metazoa > Chordata > Amphibia > Caudata > Salamandridae > Calotriton > Calotriton arnoldi. The sequence continues at coordinate 2,262,797 of CAWUFW010000441.1, forward strand.
CTCTCTAGGGGGTGCCACTCCTTACGAGGTCCTGTTTGGGACAAGAATGTGGGTACCTGATCTCGATTGTTAAGGCACAGTGGCGGATGAAAAACCGTTTGACATCATTAAACGTTTGGCTGTTTTACAGGATCTGAATAAATCCATAGCCTCCTTAAGTAACATCGAGACAAAAAGAACCGCCACTGGGGAAGTCAAGTCAGCCACGGCAAGACCTGCCTGGATTCCGAAAGTTGGGGATCTGGTCAGAGAAAAGATAGTGGACAAAAAAGAATTCGGGCCATCCTACCGAAAGCCTGTACCTGTCCTGGCCGTTGAAGGATCAAGAACTGTACTTCTACCGCCTCTTGCCAGAAAAGAAAAGAGATTCGTCTCAATCGATCTGATCAAACCACACTATGTGGCCAATACTAAATAATAGGCCTCATGGGCGCCTGAGTAGCCGACGTCCTCCTCTCGCTACAATACAGGAAGTTCAAACAGAAAGACTAATAACATTTGAAGAGTCACCTTTACAAAGCAACGGAATCGATAACAATGCAATGAAACTAGTTCCCCTTGACACGAACTGTCAAAATCAAAATGAAAGACAAATTTTAATTCAACCTAATAAGGATGTCTACGTCAACATGCCTCTTCAAGAGCAATCTACAAGTTCAACAAAACCTGCTGAGCTACCAAAAATAGATCGAACTGCATCTGGCTATTTCATCGACTTCAATACTTTTTCATTGGATCCAAGGGAACCTGAAACGACGCCAGCCCAAATTTCTCGCAAACAATGGATCAAAGACTTTTTTAACTTTCTTAGAAGGACTTATTTAGTATCACCTTGACTAGAACTTTGGATAATCGCCAGTATATTATTTTTTCTTTTCTGGTTAGGATTAGTAACCACTTGCTCATCAATGGAACTTATCTTCAACAGAGCTCTGCAACATCAGAAGTAAACTTAATTTTAAAACCTCATGTTTTATCTCATCGTGAACAAAGAGACTTGTCCTTCGTGAACATTTCAGCAGTTCCTATACCGGATGGTATAGTGTGGGACAAAGTGAATTATGATATATTTGGACCGACCAAGCTTTTAAAGATTCCACATTTGTTTAAAATTTCATTGAACAATATCATTACCTTCAGTACATTTTCTGATGATTGGGATTTTGAAACAGTTAATAACTTATTGTCTGATTTGGAACAATCTGCCGCATTTTCTAGCACTGAAATGTTAGAGGACACATCAGATTTTGACAAAATGTATTGTTACCAACATTATGGCCATCATTTCTTGCATAAATCTAGCAAACCTAGAAATTTTTTCACAAACCACCAGTGGGAACATTGCCCTACACCATCGAAAGGTAGTTCAAAAACATTTGCACAGAAATTCTCATATTTTTCAGGGTTTAACACTTCTGACCCAACCTTGTACTATTCGAACGTTGCACCTATATCTGCACAGAAAAATATGTTAACAAACACCAAACAGATTTACTCTGCTTCCTTTATTACCCAGCTGTCTGAAAAGGGTTTTGACTTATTTATTTTATTTTATTTATTTGCGAAGTTTTATATAGCGCTAGCTAGACCCGGAGGTATCAGAGCGCTTTACATGAGGATCAGCAAGTTACAGGTTACATAATTACATCAATTACAGTAGGCAAGTATAGACAATAGGAGAAAACAGAAGACATGAGATTACACAATAATATGAGGGATTAGCGCGTAGAAAAGCCAAGACGCACAATTTATGGGGAAAAGGAAGGTAAGGTAGAGAGGGAATGGTAAACGAGTAGGGAATGCAGATAGAGTCAGGCAGGCCGGCAAGGGGGAGAAGTACAACAGGGGGAACAAAGCAGTCAAGGCAATCAAAGTGAAAGACAGTATATGAGGGGATGGGTGTGGGAAGCCGAAAGGGGGGGGGAGTAGACTAGAAGAAAAGGACAAACAGGCGATAGGTCAAAACTGCCAAGATGGAGGACCCACAGACGCCGATAGCAGGTATCCCAAAATGGCGGGAAATACAAAATCAAATCAAGGTAGCTGAGCTCCATGGCTCCAAGCAGGGCTGGAAAGGGGAGGCAGCCCAAGAATCATGGAGGGAGGAGGCGGGTGAGGGAAGGAAACACAACGGGGAGACTCAGAAAAACAATGTCAGATGTCCGGCTGGGTAGGTGACGGCTGAGGGGGTAAACCAACACCAAACTCCTCTATAGCTGCATAGGACAGCTCCTATGCAGCTATAGAGTAGAGAGGAGTAGAGTTCAGTGGCGTAGAGTGGAGCAGAGTGTGGTGTAAAGTGGAGTGGTGCAGAGTAGAGTGGAGTGACAGAGTAGAATATGGATGGTGTGGTAGCAAACTTCCATTACAGACAATACATCTTCAATTGAAATCACCATTACATTTAAACAGATATAGAGCTTCACTGATAAAAGTATACCGTGCACAAACGATAATGTGTGGAAAAGCCATCATCTAGTGTATTGATTATTTTGATTGTTTAAAAAGAATTGTTTCCACCAAACTTCAGAATTACCAAAAATGGGTTTCATTTGGGCTTTTCTAGTTCTGAAATATCTGCCAAGTTCATTTACAGACATTTACATTTTGTTGTGCTAGAAAAAATTAACTTGGTACGTACAGTCTTCCTCAAGCACTACCCGGAGCCCGCATGATTGTCACCTATATCCTCTCACTTTTATGCCAGAGAAAGAAAAGTGAACACCAAGCTCCCAAGAAGAGACAGTCGGACATTTTGCGTTTGACTTTAAATGCACAGCAAATGTGACAAGATAAGAATAATATTTAAAGGCCTGTTTACAGAAATTGAACACTGGTGGACAAATACAGTCAATAGGGTTTGGGCAAGGGAAGGGACAAACACAAGCTGGACAGCCTAAAACAAATAGAGCCAGCAAATAGAAAGTAAACTAATGTGAGTTACAAACCACAAAGCCAATGGTAAACAAAGGGTGGAATGCATTCTCTGGGAACCTTTCTGAATGTCCCCAAGATGTTATTAGCAAACCAGACAGCTGTGCTGTCTAGTGGGCTTTGACCTAAAAAGTAGCACACCATCAGGAGGTTTACAGTTTCGACTCGCAGCATTCAAGGTCAAGAACCTCAAGTTAGAGGGACTCTCCACCCTCATTTCTTTCCATTCTAACATTAACAAAGCCAATAGCTTCGATTTTTGTATTGCTAAAGGGTTTTCTCAAGCTGCACTAACAAGAGAACGGGTACAATGCTGCTATCTTGCACCAGAGAGAAGCATAGGGTTCCCACACATCCCTACATGGGAAGCTGGAAAGGATAGAGTTTGTCATAAAGAGTGAAGTCAAGATTGTTACTGTATTACTTGTTGATTGCAGACGCAGACTTGTGGGAGTAGTTTCTACTCATGGACTTGCTGATGTGTCCTTTCAAGCAGGCCTGCAAAGTCATTCTTTACTCTCTGCAAATGCTCCAAAAACAGGTTAATGTTGTTGCGGATTGCCCAGTGCCAAATCACTTGAGCTAGCAGAGATTATGGATGGACACTGTAGACTTGAAATCAATCTGGGGTTCTAGAGACTGGCAAGTCCAGGGAACAGAAGCACTATTTAAAGCATGTCTCATTCCACAGCAGATGATTTTTCTGAATGACACTGTACAACAGACTTCCTGTCTTGGAATAGCCAAGAATAAGGACTTGAACATGCCTCAAATTCCAGCACCTTTAAACACTGAGGGGAATTTTACGTCCGAAAGAGGGGCTAAGTTGGATAACATATTGCAATACAATAGATCAGACCCCAATTGGAAGGGATGGTTGGTTTGGCTTACTGACAAAAACAGATGTCAGGAAAGATTCAGGGGTACCACCGAAAGGTTTAGTATCCATAGGCCAGACCCACGTTATGTACAACGAGAACATCCGAGGGTTGTGACATCATATGGTGTTGGGAAGTTGTGCCTTGATTGGCTAAAGACCTCAACACTAACCCAGGTGAAACAACACTTGTCTCTACTCACAGAGGATGTGGACCTACGGGATTTTTTATTAGGTCCCAGAAAACCACGTCAGAAGTGTTTTTTGTATGCTGTCTATAATGAAATCTGGAAAATCTCCCAACAAGAAGCTGCAGAGAGATTAAGAGAAATAGATAGACTTAACCTAGAAAAGGCGTTAGCCGTAGTTGACAATGGCATGACTACATTAACATCCAGGATATATTCACTGGGCAGCATTGTATCTTCTGCTATCGATGTAATAGAACAGGATTTGTCCATATTGCAACATGGACAGTCACAGTTACGTTCTATTATTTTATTAAGCTGGACGCTGCAGTCATTGCGCGCCTGTTATGTGCCTTGGCGTTTTATCAACATTACGTCATTATTTTCTGCATACAATCTAACAGAAAAACAGATGAAAACGGCACAGAGGGGAGCAAAATATACAATGCTGCGTATTGAAAAACTGGATAGGTTACCCTTCACTGTGGCAGAGTCACCGTCCACAGAGTGGTTAATCCACGGCCATATAACATTACCGGTCGCAACTTTCCAGTTTCAGTATTGCCTAGAACAGCAACAGGCAGGCAGATATGAAAAGATGGGTAGGGAATTCATCAGGGAATCCTGGGATTTACCATGCAGATTGATGCAGGAGTGGGGATCTGGAAGTGCTTTAAGCGGAACTAACTGCGAGAACGCTTTAAGTGGATCTCTCATATGCCAGGATATTATGCTAAACGGGGCTTGTAATGGGTCTGTGGTGAACTTGTCCTGTCATTTGAGAGGTACCCCGGCAGCCGTGATTAATCCGGTATTCAGGTTTCTCTCGAATGGGAGTTACTTGATGCTGAATGATCAAGGTTGTTGTGGGATGCTTCTGGGCATCGCATATCTAGTCAGTGTGAGCTCCAGGGTTACTTGCTGTATCCAAGTATTGTTTCCACCAACACATACAGTCAGGGAGGCGCCGTTATGGCCTTCGCTAAATGTTTCCTTTATACGGTTTGATACTCTGAGCAGAATGACAGCCATGCTTTTACAACAAACCGTGCCCTTAACCTCCGCCCTGGAGACTTTTGATCTCCAGATCGCAAGGTCCTTGGCAGAGATACAGGCACTTATACGTACAAACTGCCCCTTACATTTCACAGAAATGGTAAGTCGTATCGTTAACATGTCTGATACGATGGGTGTTGTACACCTATTTAAGACCATAGGTTCCGGACTGTTAAGCACCTTTCAGACGGTCCTCGGAGTTTTACCGAACTTTATACACTCCGTCTTTGGAAGTATTTTTGGAGGGCTTCCGCTGATCCTGTTCCTAATAGCAGGTATCCTGATTATTACTTTTCTGCTACGCAATGGACGTCCCAGCCACCAAGGAGATAGCAACAGCTCTCCTGGAGCGCAAATACCGTGATCGAATGCTACAACATCTGGGTACACCTCGCCAACGGGAACTGAGCGCCTCTTGGTTCCTGTCATTTAGACCAGTCTGGATGGACTGTGTCCTACCTGTTCTCCGATGCCTGCTCTGCGGAGAAGAATGCATGTTGGACCTCTGTCTGACACTTCCATCGGTTGCGCCACCGGACATTGATGCTTTACTGGACCCGATAACGGCCCATGTTCTGCAGTGTCCTCAGCGCATTCCCATGTTGTTAGCAGCATTCTTAGAGCCACCACAGGTAGTGTCTGCTCCTGTTGGTATGGACACCGGCTCCTCCAACACACAGGCCTTGGATGTGGCACAGGCTGCCCCGGCATCTGCTGCAGGCAGTACGGAAGATCATCTGTGCTCAATTGACATTCTTTGTGAGGTGTTACAGGGATCGTCAGCTGGGTATGCAGACAGCAGCAATGTTGCGTCTGCCAGCAAGGACACATAAACATTTGGCATGCAGCACGCTGGGAAGATTAGGCTTTTACCTTTTTTTTCGAAATTCCAAATTGAAACCTTTTGAACTACATGGCTTTCAGATGCTTTTAGTTGTTCGGACTATATAAACGGACACTTTAGAGCCACTACTTGAATGATTTTTTTTTGTAGAACACTTTTAAAAGGTATTTTTAACGCTTTTTAACTTCTCCTAAAAATGTTTTTATTATTTGTTGCCTACAAACCTATAGACGCCTTGGTAGTACGCTAGATTTTTGTAATGTCGTCCAGTCGGATGAGGAGTGGGTGTTATATTTCATATAGGTATATAAGTACCCCGATATAGGTCTAGGTAACATCATAACCCTTCACCTACATTCTCTCCTATACTACATACATAACGGATTTGAAGGACTGACCTTTTTACCCAGTTACAATACTATACCCAAGTACGTAGGGTTTTTCCCTGGACACTGGCCTCATAAATTATGCATGAGGATTCTTAGTTTCTTGGAATCACAGCAGGACCATCATCTCCTGCATAATAACTGTATATAAAGTTCATTCCCGACGTCATCCTATGTCCGACACTGGCACAGCAAGGTAGAACCCCTGGGGATACCTTAGGGTATATAAACACCACATCTTGCTGCGATAGAGAGAGGAGACCAGGACTTCCCAGCCGACACACTGACGCAAGACGCTGAGGTTCCTGCATGCAGATACTCCAGCTCGCAGTGGTCTGACATCCCTTGCGGGGTGTTCAGCTCGAGACCAGAACGGGGTCCCGCAGTCTCACATCAGGTAATGGGGTTGGCTTTATCCTAGAGGGATTCTTGGCTTTACACCTACTCACATACTAGGTACACATAGGCACATCTAGTTAGGGTGCATAGTAGGAGTACGCATTTTATTGCCATGTATTTTATATACATGCCTGTATTTATGATTTTAGCAAAATGGTAGAGACCTACCATCTGTTTACTTTCTTAGTGCTGCTACTCATTTATCTATGCTACTGTCTACTGGTGATTTCAGTGCACTTATTTTTACACTGGAATAACGACTGTTCAATAAATACTTATTGAAAACGAATCACTGACAAAATATCGACCTCAAAAATATCGAGGTACAAAAATATCGTGACAAAAATATCGAAGTCAAGAATATTGACATCCTATCTACATCATGGTAAGTACAAAAATATCGAAAATTAAATATCGATGTCAAAAATATCATTGTAAAAAATATCGTTTTTTAAAAATGTTAAAAAAATAATCTAAAATAAAGTAAATAATACATATAATTAAAAGAAACAGTTAAAATTATTTAAAAATGTTTAAAAATAAAAACTGATACATATGTTAAAATAAATTAAACATATACATATAAAATATAATATATATACTTAATAATATTCATAAATAATTATTTTAATAACTTATAAATTGTTAAAAATATTTTATAAATTATAAATACAGACATACACATACAAAAATATTATTATTAAAAAAATTTAAAATATATTAAACAGGCGTGGCTTAGCCGGCTGCAAGATGGCCGCACTCTAAGTGGGCTCTGCCGGCCAAGCCGAAAATCCGTCCAAAATCCTGCAGAAATTCTCGGTGCTGACTTCCAGCACCGTGCCCTAAAGACTCACATGGCACTGAAGAATCGCCTGCTGTCTTCCTGGGCCCCGTTGGTGCGGGCATCCCTGTGATCCGCCGCCGGGCCTGGCGCGGCGCTTGGGCCTTTCTGCCGGCATGGGGCTGGCGCTCGGCCTGGGCTTTGGCGGCACCACAGACACCCCGCCTTGCTTGAGGGGCTCCGGCGGCTCAACTCGGCTTTCCGGACCTGCGCTGTCAGTCTGCTGCCTTTGCTCCAGTGAGTTCTCACCTGTGTGGGTGCCTTGTGGCGGGGTGGGGGCACGCGGGTCGTACCGCTGGGCCCGGGCCTCCACACCACGCGGGCGCCTTCTCCCACTTCGGGCGCCTGCTGTCCTGGCCGTTCTGCCCCGGGCCCTGCGAGGTGGGTGGCGCGCCTCCCACGTCTCCCTCGCTGCTCTGAGCCCCTGCGGTCTCCCGGTTGCTCCTCCTTGCTGCTAATCGCCGGAACTGGGCCTTCATCTCTGCCGCTTGTTGGAGTGCTGACGCCCCCCTGCGTCCCGGGGGCTCCCATTGCCGCCTGCACGGCCCGTCGCGGCCTGAGCTCCTCATCCCTACTCCCGCACAGACGCTTACGGCTGCCGGCCTCTGCCCTGGCTGGGCAGCCCCCCGCCGGGCTTGGCTCCGTGGCAGGCCGTGCCGGTTGGGGGTTTTGACTGCATCCACCACCAACCCTCTACACGCTTTGCCTATACAGCTGCTGCCCAGGTTGTGCGACCCCCGCTGCCCGGCCTGGACTGAAGTCTCCTCCTGCTGCACGGCTGCAGCCTTCCCCCCCCCGGGTGCTTGATGTCCTCTCAGGGGCTCGGAACGGGCCAGCCTCCCTGGGCCCGGCGCCTGCCCTCTGCTGCATTGGAGCTGTCTTGCCAACCTACAGGCCCTTCACCTTCTACCCTGCCAGCCTTTCTGCCAAAAAGTCCTGCTGCCAGCCACACTTGCACCAGCCTCAGTCCACCTCTTACACCCGGTCTGTTTGCTCCTTCCCTACCGGGCCCTCCTGCTCATTCTGCGCGGTGCTCGGGCGCCGCCCTCCCTGGCGGGCTCAGCGGGCCGCAGAGCATCCCGTCTGCACCGGTCTACCCTTCGCATCTGATGACCGCCACCTCTCCAGTCGCCCTTCCTCTGCCGCGGCCACTCTCATCGGGCCCCGCCTGTTTGCACACCAATCATCTGCCTTCCTACCCTCGGTGGTGGCACTCCGAGAGCCGCTCAGTTACTCAAAGATGGGGTGGACGGACCCTAAACAACCTAAGCTGGCGTTTGACCAGCGCAAGTTATCACGACAGGAGGGAGCGGTCATGGACGCTGCAGAGTCCGCCACTCAGTCGGAATCTAGCCAGACCCGCGAGGATGACCTCAAGTCCATCATGCTAGACGTTAAATCCACGGTGACCGGCATCGCGATCCAACTTGATCAGCTCTCCGCTCGGCTGGACACCATCAAGGCTCGGGTGGACTCCCACGATGCAAGGATAACCCAGGTCGAGACGAGGATATCCAATGCAGAGGACGCCGCAACTCGGGATCATCATGCACTCCTACAAATGGACAAAGTATTGAAAGTCATTAAAAACAAAAATGAGGATTTGGAGGTGCGTTCCCGCAGAAGCAATCTCCGCATCACGGGTGTGCCCGAATCCTCCAACATAAACAAAATGGAAGACTTTGTCGAGCAGCTGCTCAGTGACTTATTTGGGGAGCTCCTCTCACCTGTGTTCATCGTCGAGTGGGCCCACCGCTCCCTGGGCCCTCGCCCTGCCCCTGGCCTCCCTGCTCGGCCCATCATTGCCAAACTTCTGAACTTCAGAGATCGCGACGCGGTCCTCCGGGCTGCCAGGGAAAAGGGGGAAATCCGTCATCAAGGGAATTTGATATCCTTCTATCCTGATTATACCATGGTGGTGCAGGCTGCCCGTCGCGAATTTCTCCCGGCCAAACGTTTGCCGCAAAAGCACGACATTTCCTACTCTCTGGCGTATCCGGCCAAGCTGCGTTTCAGGGACGGCTCGCAGACCCACACCTTTCTGGAACCGAAGGCTGCACTGGCCTACGCCAAAAAACTGGACAAATCTCAGCGCTCCACCCCTTTCAGCTTCCAGACGGCTGCGGCTGGCGATCTCAGTGACAATGACTGATGGCAACATTTGCTCGCATGCCCCGGCCTCATGCTTAGTATGACATGTCTTTGCCCCTTCTGGTCCCAGTTTCTATTGCTTAAACATGGCTCTTGCGATGGCCTGTACAGGCTGGATTTTCAACCCCCTCCATGCATGGGCTCTGCGGAACTTTTCTGATGCTGTGGTAATCCTACGCTCAACCTTGCAGTCCCCCACTTCTTCCTCGCCTGTACAGCAACGCCACTATTCTCCCATGTGCCCGCTTCGCGAGTGACTTGTTGGCCCCATGATACCGGACGCTCTCTTGGGTCTCTTTTTCCTTCATTCACAGTCCGCATTCACCCACGGCTTGGCCACCCTGTCCCTGTGGCAGGGGTGTACGCGGATCTGAGCCACGTTCCTACGGGATGATTCCCTTCATCTCCATTTTGGTTTCTCCCTTCCCAGTTGGGGATCCCCTGGGTGGGTGGGGCTGGGTTCACAACCTGATTGGGGGGTTGGTGTGGGTGGTGGGGGGTGGGGTTTTTGGGTTATGTTGCCTCTCCTTTGAGGCCTGTTGTTGGTTTTTGTTCTTGGACCTTCTATGCACTGCGCTGTTTGCAACACCGTTCTTAACGCTGCACTTTCTACCCCAAGCGCTTCCGACTTCCACTTCACATCCATCATCATTCAGCATTTATCTCCCCGGCCTAATCCTATGACAGCCACTACACTCTGGACATGGAATGTTCGCGGTCTTAACGACCACCGAAAGGCCCGCCTGGTACATGCACACCTCATTCGTCACAAGGTTGACATCTGCTTCCTCCAGGAAACCCACTTGCTTCCTGTTACTGCCTCTAGGCTACACTCTCGACATTGGGACGAAATTCATTCCTCCTTCTACTCTTCCTAATCCCACTGGGTGTCTATCCTTATACGCAAAGGGCTCCCCTGGCGCACCACTAAAGCCATTGTCGATCCCGATGGGCGCTTTGTCATACTACTTGGCACCCTCTTGACCCAGCCTCTCATTCTTGCTGCATATTACAGCCCGAACACTGATGACCCTGACTTCTTCGCGCTGGTGTGGCGACACATATCTTCCCTGGGCCATGCCGCTTTGCTGTGGGGGGGGCGATTTTAACATCACACCATCGGCCACTCTGGATCGCTCTGGGCCCCGTGCCCTGCCCCCGCGCTCCACCTCCCTCCTGCGTTCTCTCCAAGATGACAATTCCATGTTGGATGCCTGGCGCCACACTCACCCGGACGCGCGCGAGGGCACCTGCATTACAGGCTCCTCTGGCTGCTGGTCCCGCCTGGATCTCTGGCTCACCACTTATGATGCTTTCGCATGGGTAACTTCAGTCGAACACATGGCGCGCACTCTTTCTGATCATGCCCCCGTCAGCCTCCGTCTGCTCCCCCCGCACGCCCCTAAGCGCATATTTGCCTGGTGCCTTCCCCCCAATGCGCTCCGTGATTCTGTGTTCTGCGCTGAGCTTCAGACTGCAATAGAAAACTATTTTGAACTTAACGCTGGCTCCGTGGACTCCCCTTCCACTCTATGGGAGGGCTTTAAGGTGGTGATCCGGGGCGAATGCATTTCCAAACAGTCTGGCGTCCTTCGCTCTATTCGAGGCACTCTGGAGCATCTGGAGAGAGAGATTAAGGCTCTCGACTCCCTGAAATCTCTTAGCCCCAACCCCGACACCCTTGTGCAAATCCGAGGCAAACTCTCTGAATTTGAACAGGAGGCAGACAGGGAGCTCGCCTTTTTGGGTAGAGAGGCCAGGGCTCGCCGCTATGGCGAAGGCGACCGCCCAGGCAGTACTCTAGCCAATCTTCTGCGACGGCCTCACGCCGCTTCATATATCACAGCCCTGCAGGACGGGGGTCCAGAACGTACTACCTCTCCTACTGAAGTGATCTCACGGGTCTCTACTTTTTATACGCAACTCTACACCGCCGGGATCACCCCCCTCGCACGACATCTTGGACTAGTACTTTGACACCCTGGAGCTCTTCTGGCTCAGTAATGGCCAACGGGAATACCTCGACGAACCTTTCTCCAAGGAGGAGATTTTAGCGGTCATCAACAGCCTGCCCGGAGACAAGGCGCCCGGCTCCGACGGCCTGCCTGTGTCCTTTAATAAAACTTTTGCACCCATTCTCGTACCACACCTCGCCGCCATGTATAACGACTCCTTCGAGGTGGGCCGTTTTCCTCCGTCGATTCGCGAGGCTCTGTTAACTCTGCTTCTAAAGCCGGACAAGTCCCCTGAACTACTTGACTCCTATCGCCCCTTGTCCCTCATTAATACTGACAACAAGATCTTTGCTAAGCTTCTTGCCTCCCGCCTGCTACCTCTCATGCCCCTGATCGCTCGCCCGGACCAGTCCGGTTTCATCCCAGGGCGCGCAACGTCACATAACCTTCGCACTATATTCGCTGTACTTCACCAGATCAACCCAGCACTCCCGGCTGTGGCGGCTCTCTTAGACGCCACCAAGGCTTTTGACACTCTCGAGTGGCCCTTCCTATTTTATCTCCTTCCCCGTCTTGGCTTTAGCCCGGTTTTTCTGCGCAAAGTCCTCCTCCTTTACACCCTCCCTGTTGCCCGCCTCTGTGTCAATGGTCAGATTTCGGAGCCCATTTCTGTCTCCAGGGGCACCAGGCAGGGGTGCCCACTCTCACCTATGCTTTTCGCTGTGGCTATGGAGCCCCTCGCCGCCAGACTCCGGCAACACCACACTCAGAGAGGGTTGGGTTTCGCGGCCCGAGCCCTGGTGGTCTCCATGTACGTGGACGACGTCACACTCTATGTCCGCCACCCTCAAGAGAACCTCGGCCCCGTGGTCCGCGAGGTCATACGATTCGGGGGGCTGTCCGGCATCCAGGTTAACTGGAGTAAGTCTGTCCTTTTTCCTCTGACGGACGCCACTGTCCCCTTCATCCCGGATTACCCTTTTGTGTGGGCAAAGGGGCCCACCAGGTATTTGGGCGTTTGGCTCAGCAGGAGTGTTGATGAACTCTGGAAGGTTAATTTCGGCCGGGCGGTTGACTGGCTGGAGACCAAGATACCCCTCTGGCGGCGCTTACCCCTATCCCTTGCGGGGCGTATTGCCATCGCTAAGATGGTAGTGCTCCCGACATTTTTATACTTGTTCCTGAACGTCCCCGTTCCCCTTACGACCCATTTTTTTCCCACACTTCGCTCTCTCATCATCTCCCTCGTCTGGGCCGGTCGTCAACCCAGGGTGGCATATGATATCCTCACGCTCCCTCTCTCATGTGGCGGGATGGGTGCCCCGGACTTCAAATTATACGCCCTTAGTGCCCAAGCCAGCTTCTTTCACTTCTGGCTGCACCCAACGCCGTTCCAGCCTCATGTTGCGGTAGAAGCTGACCTTGCTACCCCCTTACCCCTGCAGACCGCTATCTTTGCTCCTGCAAAACCACCGCGTGGGGAGATCGACACGGTGGAGACCCTGCGCTGGGCCTGGGATGGTCTTAAAAAGTATTCAGGTTCCAGCCTGCTCTCCGCGGGTACCATGCCTGTAGCATACCACCCGGTTTTTCCCTCCTTGCACATGGCCGGGATGGCCAAACGCGCGGCTGGCTTGGGTCTGGCCACTCTATTGGACCTCTACCCCAACGGCGCTTTCTTTTCGCTTCCAGATGGGTCTGGCCCCATGGACACACTGCTCTATTATCAACTCAGAGCAACCTGTCGGGAGTTACATTCCACGTTCCCGCAGCCTCCCCCGTCGCTGACCGCCCTCGACTTGGCATACACGTCCACTTCCCCTCGCAAACTGGTCTCCCGGCTCTATGCCACCACGCTCGCGGCGTCCTCGCTCTCCACTGACCGTGCCCGTATTGCCTGGAGCAAGGATCTCGGTGTTGATCTTTCTCAGGAGGACTGGTCATATTGCTGCAAGCAGACCAAACGTCTGTCTCCAAATTATCGTCTACGCCTTATACATTTTAAATACTTGCATAGGCTGTACCGCTCCCCTGCCCAGCTGTATAGAATGGGCCTCGCCCCCAGTGACAGATGTCTCCGGTGTTCGTCCCCTGCGGCGGGCTTCTCTCATCTCGCCTGGCTGTGTCCCCCGGTTTTGGCATATTGGCACGACGTGTGTGCTGTCATCACTGAGGTTACCTCCTCGCTCGTCTCGCCGGACCCATTGACATGTCTACTTGGCTTGGTTAAACACTGTCCTGACGCCTCCCGCCGGCTTACGGCTATGTTGCTTGTTCTCGCGCGTCGCAGAGTTGCAATACATTGGGGCCGGAGGCCTGCACCCAGGGTTGGTGCCTGGCTCGAGGACGCTTCACGTTGCCAGACGCTCCTGGCAGAATTTTGGGAACTAACGCCGATTACGGGCCGGCCGCATGATATCTGGGGCCCTTTTGTCTCATATCTCCTTTCTCAGAATGCTTCTCCCTCCGCGACCTCTCCCGCGCTCCCTGCCAGCACCCCGCCCGCGGCAGGCACCGCTGCTGGTTCGTAGGACCCCTACCTCCTCTCCCTGCTCTTTGCCGCTCCCTCGTGACCTCTCTGCTGGGGCTCCGCCCTGTCCGATGCCCCTCTCTACTCCCCCATGCTCTGTTTCCTGCCACTCCTATTTATGATTAAGGGTGTGCCGCTATTGAATGACAACTTTTCTGTGATTGATAACTGATATGGCCTTTCAGCTTTTTCTTGTTATTTGCGGAAGTAATGCTTGAATTCCTTGTAACTCACTGTGCATAACTTTCAATAAAGGTTTTTGAAAAATAAAAAAAATATATATATATACATATATATATATATTCACTGAAAAACCATAGGTTTCAGACACGTTATAGTTAGAAATTAGCATTTAAAAACCTTTGAAATTCACTGAAAAACCATAGGTTTTAGGGACAGTTATAGTTAGTTGGACATTTCACTCGTACAAAACCATAGAAATTCCCCGTTATAGTTAGTTCAGCTAACTATAACTCGCGCCCCCGCAATGCACTGCTGATGATGTCACATATTACATCACTCATGACATGGTCAGTGACATCACTGATGACATCACTGATGACATCTCAAATGACATCACTGGATTCCAAGCAACGTTAGGTTGTGGGCTGCTACCAACTTCCAGGGAGGGGTCCGTTTGCCGGAAGCAACCTGACTTCCGTATATTGATGCATTCAACACTGCTCCCAGCACTTCCTTTCGGCGAACTGCAAGTAAATGGACCACCAGGACAATTGAATGGCAATGTTCTTTATTTCTCACTCCTCAATCTCCAGGACGCGTTTCGGGCATCCAGTGCCCTTGATCACATAAGGAGACTGCAGTACGCCATGTTTTTTATATATGCTTCGTGAACAAAACACCCACGTGATAGTAAACATCAAAGAAACACTTTCGTTTTTTGTGTAAGCTCTTTCCCATGAATAGGCTGATGTTTATACATTTCTCTCGTTTTTGACACATTTTGAGAGTAAAAGTTAACAGTGTATATTATATTAAAAATATACATGGAAACTCGCATTTGTATTAATGTGCGTCCAATAAATATGTTAAATAAATTAATTATTTATTAAAATAAATAAATATGTATAAATAATTTAAAATATACATATCATCACACACAAATAAATATAGATATAAATATCAAAAAAATGTGCAAAATCTTTCAACGCGGTAATCATATTTCTGCATTAATGCATTTTGGCCTTTCCCACTCTGATTTCTTACTACCAGCGTAATACATTGTTAAATTTTCATACACCATCCTGACACCGGACTCGCCGTCCCTGTAGCGTCAGTTTGTTTCCGTCGCTGCGGGCCCGCAGATAGCAGTAGGGCTCCCTCGCGGTCATGGCTGGCTGCAAACATGAAAAAGGAGAGTTGCCTCCAGGTGAGGTTGCCACAACACGGCAAGATGAACCTTTATTGTCAGAAATGCTGCATGCCAGGTAAACCGCTCCAATGCAAGAGTCACAAGCCAGACGCGTTTCGGGCGTTCCATCGCCCTTGTTCACTGGCAGAAGGGGAGAGAGCAGCGAGTGCACCACCTGTGCATAATAAAATGTAATTTAATAACTGAAAAATTTAATTTAATTTTTCAGTGCACTACATTTACCAGCATTCAATTGTGCATACGCCCACTTGGGCGGGGTATTTTATTATGCACAGGTGGTGCACTCACTGCTCTCTCCCCTTCTGCCAGTGAACAAGGGCGATGGAACGCCTGAAACGCGTCTGGCTTGTGACTCTTTGCATTGGAGCGGTTTACCTAGCATGCAGCATTTCTGACAATAAAGGTTCATCTTGCCGTGTTCTGGCAACCTCACCTGGAGGCAACTCTCGTTTTTTCATGTTTGCGGCCAGCCTTGACTGCGAGGGAGCCCCACTGCTATCTGCGGGCCCGCAGCGACGGAAGCAAAGTGACGCTGCAGGGACGGCGAGTCCGGTGTCAGGATGGTGTATGGGCTGGATGGCAGGTTTACAAGCTTCAAGCAGCCTATTTGGTGACTATTTTTATATTTGGGTTGGGGCAGCAACCCACTGGGGTTTAATTTTTCAGTGCACTACATTTACCAGCATTCAATTGTGCATACGCCCACTTGGGCGGGGTATTTTATTATGCACAGGTGGTGCACTCGCTGCTCTCTCCCCCCTTCTGCCAATGAACAAGGGCGATGGAACGCCCGAAACGCGTCTGGCTTGTGACTCTTTGCATTGGAGCGGTTTACCTGGCATGCAGCATTTCTGACAATAAAGGTTCATCTTGCCGTGTTGTGGCAACCTCACCTGGAGGCAACTCTCGCTTTTTTATTATCTACTGGCGGTCGCCAGTAGATAGTTATAGTTAGGACCTATTTTCCATAGGAAATCCGAGACATTCTATTTGAAATAACTCTTGCGTCGGTTGACGAATCTTCGCGAAATTTTCAAACTTTATGGCCCGCTCCGGGCCGCTCCTACCCTGAAAGTCTCACAATGATTCGTCAAGCGGGGGCCGAGAAAAAAGGGGGGTCCCAAAACGTGTTTTCCCCATTCATTTTCCCATAGGAAACTTTAGACACGGCTACAGCCCGAACTGCTGAACGGAATTACACCAAATTTGGCAAAGAGGTAGTTCTTGGTTCAGAAAGAACCCTTTTTGTTAAATGGTGTAAATCCGTTCAGTAGTTGCGGAGAAATTAAAAAATAAGAGTCAAAAAATCAATTTCCCATAGGAAACTTTATGCAAGGCTACAGCCCGAACTGCTGAACGGAATTACACCAAATTTGGCAAAGAGGTAGTTCTTGGTTCAAAAGAACCCTTTTTGTTAAATGGTGTAAATCCGTTCAGTAGTTGCTGAGAAAATCAAAAGTAAAATCACATATATATCTGGGCGGAGCCTAACCACACATGTCATCGTGAGATCTGATTATCTGTCAGCACTTCATCCTGGAATTGCTGGCAGCCATCTTGGGACCAATATAAATGATAGTACCCCTTTGAAATGCATTGTAGTGAATCGAAGATTTTGAGGGTTACCAAAAGGAGAACTATAAAGGGTGATAACAGACTTTAGTTACATTAGAATTCATTTGTTGATGGTACCATACTAATTTCAGGAATTGTGGTGTGTTCTAAGGTGATTTTACCCTGTGAAAAACCTTCTGCTGGGATATCATGAATCATGTTTGAGAGAAAACTATTTTCACATGCTTGTCCCATACAGTTTTGGAAGGTGCCCCAGAAGCTAAAATGAGAGCATATTTTCTGTAAATTCACATTATCTTTCTCAGTCATGTGAGAATGAAGTCTGACATTCTCAGTAAAACATGTACATCCAACAAGGGCAGAGACTGTCAGTTGATTCCTTTGTGTTCTACTGCAGCTTCCCAGAGTGTTCTAAAGAACAACTAGAGTGCTAACAGCCTTACTTATGACAAAAGTATGGCACACCTGAAGCCATCTTGATTGGAATAAACTGGTAACACTTAAAACATTTAATTTAAAAAGGAACAAAATGATGGGGTTCATCTTGTCATAGAAATTATGGTTAGTGCTCTGGAAAGAAAAATTAGGACATGTTTCAAGTGTGATCTCAAATATCTTCCTGTTATATTTCAACAGGAGCAGCCTGTCAGTTGATGCCTTTGTGTTCTACTGCAGCTTCCCAGAGTGTTCTAAAGAACAACTAGAGCGCTAACAGTCTTACTTATGACAAAAGTATGGCACACCTGAAGCCATCTTGATTGGAATAAACTGGTAACACTTAAAACATTTAATTTAAAAAGGAACAAAATGAGGGGGTTCATTTTGCCATAGAAATTATGGTTAGTGCTGTAGAAAGAAAAATTAGGACATGTTTTAAGTGAGATCTCAAATATCTTCCTGTTATATTTCAACAGGAGCAGCCTGTCAGTTGATGCCTTTGTGTTCTACTGCAGCTTCCCAGAGTGTTCTAAAGAACAACTAGAGTGCTAACAGCCTTACTTATGACAAAAGTATGGCACACCTGAAGCCATCTTGATTGGAATAAACTGGTAACACTTAAAACATTTAATTTAAAAAGGAACAAAATGAGGGGGTTCATTTTGCCATAGAAATTATGGTTAGTACTGCAAAAAGAAAATTTAGTGCATGTTTTAAGTGAGATCTCAAATCCTCTTCTATTTCATTAGAAAATTCTGACATGCAGACTGAAACAATCACTTTCAATACCAGCAGTAGACTTCCAGTTAACTCCTTGGTGAGCAGTAGCTTTACTACAGTGATCTAATGAACAACTAGAGTAATAACATTCTGAATTTATGGCAAATGTGTGACACATCTGAATGCCTTCTTGATGGAATCAAAGTAAAAACTGAAAGCATTTCCTACTGAGGAGACTGCAGTAAATGAGGAAATTAGGAAACTTCATAACAAAGAAGTCCTCCAAGATGGCCACCAGTGAAAAAAGAGCCCAAATGTAGCACAAATATTACCGAGATGTAGCCCACATATAGCCCAATGACAAAAGTGTGCAAAACACTTTTTATTTTTAGTTTTTTGCAGTTTTATGTAGTGCAGACTGGTCAGGTATTAGAGCGTTGCATCTTAAAACATGACCCCCTACACTACAAAAACACCACTGCACTACCCTAAACCCTAAAACACTACCCCAGCACGACCCCTACACTACACAAGCACCACATGCACTATCCTAAACCCTAAAACACTACCCCCAGCATGACCCCCTACACTACACAAACACCACTGCACTACCCTAAACCCTAAAACACTACCCCAACACCACTGCACTAACCTAAATCCTAAAACACTACCCCCAGCACGACCCCCTACACTACCCAAACACCACTGCACTACCCTAAAACATGACCCCCTACACTACACAAACACCACTGCACTACCCTAAACCCTAAAACACTACCCCCAGCACGACCCCTACACTACACAAGCACCACTGCACTACCCTAAACCCTAAAACACTACCCCCAGCACGACCCCCTACACTACACAAACACCACTGCACTACCTTAAAGCCTAAAACACTACCCCCAGCACGACCCCCTATGCTACCCAAACACCACTGCACTAACCTAAATCCTAAAACACTACCCCCAGCACGACCCCCTACACTACCCAAACACCACTGCACTACCCTAAAACATGACCCCCTACACTACACAAACACCACTGCACTACCCTAAACTCTAAAACACTATCCCCAGCACGACCCCCCACACTACACAAGCACCATTGCACTACCCTAAACCCTAAAACACTACCCCCAGCACGACCCCCTACACTGCCCGAACACCACTGCACTGCCCTAAACCCTGAAACACCAGCCCCTGCACGACCCCTACACTGCCTGAACACCACTGCACTGCCCTAAACCCTGAAACACATACCCTAGCACGACCCCCTACACTGCCCGAACACCACTGCACTGCCCTAAACCCTGAAACACCACCCCTTCACGACCCCCTACACTGCCCGAACACCACTGCACTGTCCTAAACCCTGAAACACCACCCCCAGCATGACCCCTACACTGCCCGAACACCACTGCACTGCCCTAAACCCTGAAACACTACCCCCAGCAAGACCTCCTACACTGCCCGAACACCACTGCACTGCCCTAAACCCTGAAACATCACCCCCAGCAAGACCCCCTACACTGCCCGAACACCACTGCCCTAAACCCTGAAACACCACCCCCAGCACGACCCCTACACTGCCCAAACACCACTGCACTGCCCTAAACCCTGAAACACCACCCCCAGCACGACCCCCTACACTGCCCGAACACCACTGCACTGCCCTAAACCCTGAAACACCACCCCCTGCACGACCCCCTACACTGCCCGAACACTACTGCACTGCCCTAAACCCTGAAACACCATCCCCAGCACGACCCCTACACTGCACGAACACCACTGCACTGCCCTAACGCCTGAAACACTACCCCCAGCAAGACCCCTACACTGCCCGAACACCACTGCACTGCCCTAAACCCTGAAACACCACCCCCAGCAAGACCCCCTACACTGCCCGAACACACCACTGCCCTAAACCCTGAAACACCACCCCCAGCAAGACCCCTACACTGCCCGAACACCACTGCACTGCCCTAAACCCTGAAACACCACCCCCAGCATGACCCCCTACACTGCCCGAACACCACTGCACTGCCCTAAACCCTGAAACACCACCCCAGCATGACCCCCTACACTGCCCGAACACCACTGCACTGCCCTAAACCATGAAACACCAGCCCCAGCACGACCCCTACACTGCCCGAACACCACTGCACTGCCCTAAACCCTGAAACACCACCCCCAGCACGACCCCCTACACTGCCCGAACACCACTGCACTGCCCTAAACCCTGAAACACCAGCCCCAGCACAACCCCGTACACTGCCCGAACACCACTGCACTGCCCTAAACCCTGAAACACCAGCCCCAGCACGACCGCCTACACTGCCCGAAAACCACTGCACTGCCCTAAACCCTGAAACACCAGCCCCAGCACGACCCCCTACACTGCCCGAACACCACTGCACTACCCTAAACCCTCAAACACCAGCCCCAGCACGACCCCCTACACTGCCCGAACACCACTGCACTGCCCTAAACCCTGAAACACCAGCCCCAGCAAGACCCCTACACTGCCCGAACACCACTGCACTGCCCTAAACCCTGAAACACCACCCCCAGCAAGACGCCCTACACTGCCCGAACACCACTGCACTAAAGCCTGAAACACCACCCCCAGCAAGACCACCTACACTGGCCGAACACCATTGCACTGCCCTAAACCCTGAAACACCACCCCCTGCACGACCCCCTACACTGCCCAAACACCACTGCACTGCCCTAAACCCTGAAACACCACCCCCTGCACGACGCCCTACACTGCCCGAACACCACTGCACTGCCCTAAACCCTGAAACACCACCCCTCAGCACGACACCCTACACTGCCCGAACACCACTGCACTGCCCTAAACCCTGAAACACCACCCCCAGCATGACCCCCTACACTGCCCGAACACCACTGCACTGCCCTAAACCCTGAAACACCACCCCCTGCACGACCTCCTACACTGCCCGAACACCACTGCACTGCCCTAAACCCTGAAACATCAACCCCAGCAAGACCCCCTACACTGCCTGAACACCACTGCCTGCCTAAACCCTGAAACACCACCCCCTACACTGCACCGAACACCACTGCACTGCCCTAAACCCTGAAACACCACCTCCAGCAAGACCCCTACACTGCCTGAACACCACTGCACTGCCCTAAACCCTGAAACACCAGCCCCAGCATGACCCCCTACACTGCCCGAACACCACTGCACTGCCCTAAACCCTGAAACACCAGCCCCAGCACGACCACCTACACTGCCCGAACACCACTGCACTGCCCTAAACCCTGAAACACCAGCCCCAGCATGACCCCTACACTGCCCGAACACCACTGCACTGCCCTAAACCCTGAAACACCAGCCCCAGCACGACCCCTACACTGCCCGAACACCACTGCACTGCCCTAAACCCTGAAACACCAGCCCCAGCACGACCCCCTACACTGCCCGAACACCACTGCACTGCCCTAAACCCTGAAACACCAGCCCCAGCATGACCCCTACACTGCCCGAACACCACTGCACTGCCCTAAACCCTGAAACACCACCCCTGCAGCACCCCCTACACTGCCCGAACACCACTGCACTGCCCTAAACCCTGAAACACCACCCCCTGCAGCACCCCTACACTGCCCGAACACCACTGCACTGCCCTAAACCCTGAAACACCACCCCTGCACCGCCCCCTACACTGCCCGAACACCACTGCACTGCCCTAAACCCTGAAACACCACCCCCAGCACGACCCCTTTACTGCTCGAACACCACTGCACTGCCCCAAACCCTGAAACACCACCCCCAGCACGACTCCCTACACTGCCCGAACACCACTGCCCTAAACCCTGAAACACCACCCCTGCACGACCCCCTACACTGCCCGAACACCACTGCACTGCCCTAAACCCTGAAACACCACCCCCTACACTGCCCGAACACCACTGCACTGCCCTAAACCCTGAAACACCACCCCCTGCAGCACCCCTACACTGCCCGAACACCACTGCACTGCCCTAAACCCTGAAACACCACCCCTGCACGCCCCCTACACTGCCCGAACACCACTGCACTGCCCTAAACCCTGAAACACCACCCCCAGCACGACCCCTTTACTGCTCGAACACCACTGCACTGCCCCAAACCCTGAAACACCACCCCCAGCACGACCCCCTACACTGCCCGAACACCACTGCCCTAAACCCTGAAACACCACCCCCTGCACGACCCCCTACACTGCCCGAACACCACTGCACTGCCCTAAACCCTGAAACACCACCCCTACACTGCCCGAACACCACTGCACTGCCCTAAACCCTGAAACACCACCCCCAGCACGACCCCCTACACTGCCCGAACACCACTGCACTGCCCTAAACCCTAAAACACCACCCCCAGCATTACCCCTACACTGCCCAAACACCACTGCACTGCCCTAAACCCTAAAATACTACCCCCAGCACAACCCCCTACACTACCCGAACATGACTGCACTGCCCTAAACCCTCAAACACTACCCCCAGCACGACCCCCTACACTACCCGAACACCACTGCACTGCCCTAAACCCTAAAACACTCCCCCAGCATGACCCCCTACACTACCCGAACACCACTGCACTGCCCTAAACCCTAAAACACTCCCCCAGCACGACCACCTACACTACCCAAACACCACTGCACTGCCCTAAACCCTAAAACACTACCCCCGCATGACCCCCTACACTACCCAAACACCAATGCACTACCCTAATCCCTAAAACACTACCCCCGCATGACCCCCTACACTACCCTAAACCCTAAAACACTACCCCCGCACGACTCCCTACACTACCCAAAGACCACTGCACTACCCTAAACCCTAAAACATGACCTCCTACACTACACAAACACCACTGCACTACCCTAAACCCTAAAACACTACCCCCTACACTACACAAACACCACTGCACTACCCTAAACCCTAAAACACTACCCCCAGCAGTACCCCTACACTACCCAAACACCACTGCACTAACCTAAACCCTAAAACACTACCCCCAGCAGTACCCCTACACTACCCAAACACCACTGCACTACCCTAAATCACTACCCCCAGCACGACCCCTACACTACCCAAACACCACTGCACTACCCTAAACCCTAAAACACTACCCCCAGCACGACCCCCTACACTACCCAAACACCACTGCACTACCCTAAACCCTAAAACACTCCCCCAGCACGACTCCCTACACTACCCAAACACCACTGCACTACCCTAAACCCTAAATCTACCCCAGCATGACCCCCTACACTACACAAACACCACTGCACTACCCTAAACCCTAAAACACTACCCCCAGCACGACCCTCTTCACTACCTAAACACAACTGCACAATTTGTTACAGGCGTTGCAACGCAGGCCTGTGGTGCTTACTGGAAGTACCTAGTGGGCTAGTTGGGCCCCAGGGACCCTCAGGATTCAAGGTGACCTAATCCCCCAACTTAAAACGCACCACGGGGCGCGTTTGCACAGTGGTGAAGGGAGGGGCGGGGCCTCAGGTGACATGTGCGCAAACACGCCCTGTGGTGCGTTTTAAGTTGGGGAATTAATTCCCTTTGAATCCTGAGGGACCCTGGGGGCCAACTAGCCCACCAGGTACCTTCAGTAAGCACAACAGAGTTGCGTTGCAGAGAGGTGAAAAAAGGTGCGTGGCCTCGGAACGCCTCTCTGCAACTCAGCTCTGTGGTCCTAACTGTAGGTACCTGGGGGGCTAGTTGGGCCCCAGGGACCCTCAGAATTCAAGGGGACTTAATCCCGCAACTTAAAACGCGCCACGGGGTGCGTTTGCACACATGTCACCTCAGGCCCCCTCCCTTCACCACTGTGCAAACGCGCCCTGTAGCGCGTTTTAAGAGGTAGTTTTAATCCCCCTGCCCTATTATGTACTAGGGACTTGCAGAGGAGGTCATGCTAATCACAGGGGTACCCCAACGCATAGTGTTCCCTAGTGTATGTAGGTGTTTTCACTGTATTCTAAGTGTCTTTTAGCATAGCACTGGCTCTGGTTAGTCAGAGTCAGTTACCACCAGTACCCGTCTGAAAAAGTTGTGGGCACAGGATGATTTTGCAACAAGGCCTCTTTCTGCTCCTCTGTTGGTTCTTTCTGCACATCTTTTGCTTCTTTCTGTGCGTTTTTCTTCTTTCTTCACATGTCCTACCTCTGTAGGCATAGTTAGAAACTAGCATTTAAAAAAACCTTTGAAATTCACTTAAAAATCATAGGTTTCAGGCACGTTATAGTTAGAAATTAGCATTTAAAAAACCTTTGAAATTCACTGAAAAAACCATAGGTTTCAGACACGTTATAGTTAGAAATTAGCATTTAAAAACCTTTGAAATTCACTGAAAAAACCATAGGTTTTAGGGACAGTTATAGTTAGTTGGACATTTCACTCGTACAAAACCATAGAAATTCCCCCGTTATAGTTAGTTCAGCTAACTATAACTCGCGCCCACAATGCACTGCTGATGACGTCACATATTACATCACTCATGACATGGTCAGTGACATCACTGATGACATCACTGATGACATCTCAAATGACATCACTGATGACATCATCCATGTGATAATTTCATGCATCTTCTCACACCCTAATATAACTTTTGATACACCCACTCTAAATTACAGACTGCCATTCTCAAAACCATAGACACTCCAACACCAAAAACTACATACCCACTCACTGATTCTTAGGTCTACACACACATCCACTCACTCACCCGTACAGTCACTCATACTTAGTCACTCAGTACAGGACTATCATATGCACTCATACACCTATATAAACACTCACACACCGCCACTCATCCATAGAGGTACTCACACACCTAGTCAGTCATGCAAAAAACTTAATCACACACCCATTTACTCACCTATACAGTTATACACACACCAGCTCACTTACTCATACAAATACTAGCACATTCTTACGCTCTTATACAATCACTGATACAAGTACACACTCATCCATACAGCCACTCTCACAATCACACACTCTCACTTATAGCCATTTATATACTCCAACACACATATATACTGCCTTTCACATATGTAGTTACTCACACATGTACCACTGAGATATACATTCAATCACTAACACACCCATACACACACTCACCCACCCATACAGTCCATCACAGATGCACTCTTGAAACCATGCACCCAGTGAATCACCAACTCACACATCTATGCACAGAGTCACACACACCCCACCCACACAAACACTCAGGCACCCATACAGATACTCAGACAATCAATCAATAACCCATGTAGACACTCATGTAGCTATTCAGAAAGCCATGCAGCCGCTTACAAACCAACAGACAGACGGATACAGACATTCACACAGTTTAGTCACTAACCCATGCATTCAGTAAGATACATTTAATCACTCACTTGTAGAGTCAGTCACTCACGTACTAAATCATCCATTCAGACACTTATACACCCACTCATTCTTCAATACACCTTTCCCTATATATATTAAACATATTTAAACTTTACAGAAACACACAGTCACTGGATGATGTCATCAGTGATGTCATCAGTGATGTCATTTGAGATGTCATCAGTGATGTCATCAGTGATGTCACTGACCATGTCATGAGTGATGTAATATGTGACGTCATCAGCAGTGCATTGCGGGCGCGAGTTATAGTTAGCTGAACTAACTATAACGGGGGAATTTCTATGGTTTTGTACGAGTGAAATGTCCAACTAACTATAACTGTCCCTAAAACCTATGGTTTTTTCAGTGAATATATATATATTCACTGAAAAACCATAGGTTTTAGGGACAGTTATAGTTAGTTGGACATTTCACTCGTACAAAACCATAGAAATTCCCCGTTATAGTTAGTTCAGCTAACTATAACTCGCGCCCCGCAATGCACTGCTGATGACGTCACATATTACATCACTCATGACATGGTCAGTGACATCACTGATGACATCACTGATGACATCTCAAATGACATCACTGATGACATCATCCAGTGACTGTGTGTTTCTGTAAAGTTTAAATATGTTTAATATATATAGGCAAAGGCGTATTGAAGAATGAGTGGGTGTATAAGTGTCTGAATGGATGATTTAGTAGGTGCGTGACTAACTCTATAAGTGAGTGATTAAACGTATCTAAACTGAATGCATGGGTTAGTGACTAAACTGGGTGAATGTCTGTATCCATCTGTCTGTTGGTGTGTAAGTGGATGCATGGATTTGCGAATAGCTACATGAGTGTGTATATGGGTTATTGATTGGTTCTCTGAGTATCTGTATGGGTGCCTGAGTGTTTGTGTGGGTGGGGTGTGTGTGACTCTGTACATAGATGTGTGAGTGGGTGATTCACTGGGTGCATGATTTCAAAAGTGCATCTGTGATGGCCTGCTTGGGTGGGTGAGTGTGTGTATGGGTGTGTTAGTGAGTGAATGTATATCTCAGTGGTACATGTGCGAGTAACTACATATGTAAAAGGCAGTATATATGTGTGTTAGAGTATTTAAATGGCTATAAGTGAGAGTGTGTGATTGTGAGAGTGGCTGTATGGATGGTGTGTGCTTGTATCAGTTATTGTATAAGAGCGTAAGAATGTGCTAGTATTTGAATGAGTAAGTGAGCTGGTGTGTGTATAACTGTATAGGTGAGTAAATGGGTGTGTGATAAATTTTTTGCATGACTGACTAGGTGTGTGAGTACCTCTATGGATGAGTGGCGGTGTGTGAGTGTTTATATAGGTGTATGAGTGCATATGATAGTCCTGTACTGAGTGACTAAGTATGAGTGACTGTACGGGTGAGTGAGTAGATGTGTGTGTGTAGACCTAAGAATCAGTGAGTGGGTATGTAGTTATTGGTATTGGAGTGGGTATGGTTTTGAGAATGGCAGTCTGTAATTTAGAGTGGGTGTATCAAAAGTTATATTAGGGTGTGAGAAGTTGCATGAAATTATCACATGGATGATGTCATCAGTGATGTCATCAGTGATGTCATTTGAGATGTCATGAGTGATGTCATCAGTGATGTCATCAGTGATGTCACTGACCATGTCATGAGTGATGTAATATGTGACGTCATCAGCAGTGCATTGCGGGGGCGCGAGTTATAGTTAGCTGAACTAACTATAACGGGGAATTTCTATGGTTTTGTACGAGTGAAATGTCCAAATAACTATAACTGTCCCTAAAACCTATGGTTTTTTCAGTGAATTTCAAAGGTTTTTTAAATGCTAATTTCTAACTATAATGTGCCTGAAACCTATGATTTTTTAAGTGAATTTCAAAGGTTTTTTAAATGCTAGTTTCTAACTATGCCTACAGAGGTAGGACATGTGAAGAAAGAAGAAAAACGCACAGAAAGAAGCAAAAGAAATGCAGAAAGAAGCAACAGAAGTCCACAAAGACGAAGAAAAGTGCAGGAAGAAGCAAAAGATGTGCAGAAAGAACCAACAGAGGAGCAGAAAGAGGCCTTGTTGCAAAATCATCCTGTGCCCACAACTTTTTCAGACGGGTACTGGTGGTAACTGACTCTGACTAACCAGAGCCAGTGCTATGCTAAAAGACACTTAGAATACAGTGAAAACACCTACATACACTAGGTAACACTATGCGTTGGGGTACCCCTGTGATTAGCATGGCCTCCTCTGTAAGTCCCTAGTACATAATAGGGCAGGGGGATTAAAACTACCTCTTAAAACGCGCTACAGGGCGCGTTTGCACAGTGGTGAAGGGAGGGGGGGCCTGAGGTGACATGCGTGCAAACGCGCCCCGTGGCGCGTTTTAAGTTGCGGGATTAAGTCCCCTTGAATCCTGAGGGTCCCTGGGGCCCAACTAGCCCCCCAGGTACCTACAGTTAGGACCACAGAGCTGAGTTGCAGAGAGGCGTTCCGAGGCCTCGCACCTTTTTTCACCTCTCTGCAATGCAACTCTGTTGTGCTTACTGAAGGTACCTGGTGGGCTAGTTGGCCCCCAGGTTCCCTCAGGATTCAAGGGGAATTAATTCCCCAACTTAAAACGCACCACAGGGCGTGTTTGCGCACATGTCACCTGAGGCCCCGCCCCCTCCCTTCACCACTGTGCAAACGCGCCCCGTGGCGCGTTTTAAGTTGGGGGATTAGGTCATCTTGAATCCTGAGGGTCCCTGGGGCCCAACTAGCCCACCAGGTACTTCCAGTAAGTACCACAGGCCTGCGTTGCAACGCCTGTAACAAATTGTGCAGTTGTGTTTAGGTAGTGAAGGGGGTCATGCTGGGGGTAGTGTTTTAGGGTTTAGGGTAGTGCAGTGGTGTTTGTGTAGTGTAGGGGGTCATGCTGGGGGTAGATTTAGGGTTTAGGGTAGTGCAGTGGTGTTTGGGTAGTGTAGGGAGTCATGCTGGGGGAGTGTTTTAGGGTTTAGGGTAGTGCAGTGGTGTTTGGGTAGTGTAGGGGTCGTGCTGGGGGTAGTGTTTTAGGGTAGTGCAGTGGTGTTTGGGTAGTGTAGGGGGTACTGCTGGGGGTAGTGTTTTAGGGTTTAGGGTAGTGCAATGGTGTTTGGGTAGTGTAGGGGTACTGCTGGGGGTAGTGTTTTAGGGTTTAGGGTAGTGCAGTGGTGTTTGGGTAGTGTAGGGGTACTGCTGGGGGTAGTGTTTTAGGGTTTAGGGTAGTGCAGTTGTGTTTGGGTAGTGTAGGGGGTCGTGCTGGGGGTAGTGTTTTAGGGTTTCGGGTAGTGCAGTGGTGTTTGTGTAGTGTAGGGGGTCGTGCTGGGGGTAGTGTTTTAGGGTTTAGGGTAGTGCAGTGGTGTTTGTGTAGTGTAGGAGGTCGTGTTTTAGGGTTTAGGGTAGTGCAGTGGTCTTTGGGTAGTGTAAGGAGTCGTGCGGGGGTAGTGTTTTAGGGCTTAGGGTAGTGCAGTGGTCTTTGGGTAGTGTAGGGGTCGTGCGGGGGTAGCGTTTTAGGGTTTAGGGTAGTGCATTGGTGTGTGGGTAGTGTAGGGGGTCATGCGGGGGTAGTGTTTTAGGGTTTAGGGCAGTGCAGTGGTGTTTGGGTAGTGTAGGGGGTCGTGCTGGGGGAGTGTTTTAGGGTTTAGGGCAGTGCAGTGGTGTTCGGGTAGTGTAGGGGGTCGTGCTGGGGGAGTGTTTTAGGGTTTAGGGCAGTGCAGTGGTGTTCGGGTAGTGTAGGCGGTCGTGCTGGGGGAGTGTTTGAGGGTTTAGGGCAGTGCAGTGGTGTTCGGGCAGTGTAGGGGGTCGTGCTGGGGGAGTATTTTAGGGTTTAGGGCAGTGCAGTGGTGTTCGGGCAGTGTAGGGGGTCGTGCTGGGGGTGGTGTTTCAGGGTTTAGGGCAGTGCAGTGGTGTTCGGGCAGTGTAGGGGGTGGTGCAGGGGGTGGTGTTTCAGGGTTTAGGGCAGTGCAGTGGTGTTCGGGCAGTGTAGGGGGTGGTGCAGGGGTGGTGCAGGGGTGGTATTTCAGGGTTTAGGGCAGTGCTGTGGTGTTCAGGCAGTGTAGGGGGTCATGCAGGGGTGGTGTTTCAGGGTTTAGGGCAGTGCAGTGGTGTTCGGGCAGTGTAGGGGTCGTGCTGGGGCTGGTGTTTCAGGGTTTAGGGCAGTGCAGTGGTGTTCGAGCAGTGTAGGGGTCTTGCTGGGGCTGGTGTTTCAGAGTCTAGGGCAGTGCAGTGGTGTTCGGGCAGTGTAGGGGTCTTGCTGGGGCTGGTGTTTCAGGGTTTAGGGCAGTGCAGTGGTGTTTGGGCAGTGTAGGGGGTCGTGCTGGGGTAGTGTTTCAGGGTGTAGGGCAGTGCAGTGGTGTTCGGGCAGTGTAGGGGGTCGTGCTGGGGCTAGTGTTTCAGGGTTTAGGGCAGAGCAATGGTGTTCAGGCAGTGTAGGGGGTTGTGCTGGAGGTGGTGTTTCAGGGTTTAGGGCAGTGCAGTGGTGTTTGGGCAGTGTAGGGGGTCTTGCTGGGGGTGGTGTTTCAGGGTTTAGGGCAGTGGTGTTCAGGCAGTGTAGGGGGTCTTGCTGGGGGTGAGGTTTCAGGGTTTAGGGCAGTGTAGTGGTGTTCGGGCAGTGTAGGGGGTCTTGCTGGGGGTAGTGTTTCGGGGTTTAGGGCAGTGTAGTGGTGTTCGGGCAGTATAGGGGGTCTTGCTGGAGGTAGTGTTTCGGGGTTTAGGGCAGTGCAGTGGTGTTCGGGCAGTGTAGGGGGTCGTGCTGGGGGTGGTGTTTCAGGGTCTAGGGCAGTGCAGTGGTGTTCGGGCAGTGTAGGGGGTGGTGCTGGGGTGGTGTTTCAGGGTTTAGGGCAGTGCAGTGGTGTTCGGGCAGTGTAGGGGGTCATGCTGGGGGTGGTGTTTCAGGGTTTAGGGCAGGGCAGTGGTGTTCGGGCAGTGTAGGGGTCTTGCTGGGGGTGGTGTTTCAGGGTTTAGAGCAGTGGTGTTCGGGCAGTGTAGGGGGTCTTGCTGGGGGTGGTGTTTCAGGGTTTAGGGCAGTGGTGTTCGGGCAGTGTAGGGGGTCTTGCTGGTGGTGATATTTCAGGGTTTAGGGCAGTGCAGTGGTGTTCGGGCAGTGTAGGGGGTCTTGCTGGGGGTAGTGTATCAGGGTTTAGGGCAGTGCAGTGGTGTTCGTGCAGTGTAGGGGGTCGTGCTAGGGGTGGTGTTTCAGGGTTTAGGGCAGTGCAGTGGTGTTCGGGCAGTGTAGGGGGTCATGCTGGGGGTGGTGTTTCAGGGTTTAGGGCAGTGCAGTGGTGTTCGGGCAGTGTAGGGTGTCGTGCAAGGGGTGATGTTTCAGGGTTTAGGGCAGCGCAGTGGTGTTCGGGCAGTGTAGGGGGTCATGCAGGGGTGGTGTTTCAGGGTTTAGGGCAGTGCAGTGGTGTTCGGGCAGTGTAGGGGTCATGCTGGGGCTGGTGTTTCAGGGTTTAGGGCAGTGCAGTGGTGTTCGGGCAGTTTAGGGGGTGGTGCAGGGGGTGGTGTTTCAGGGTTTAGGGCAGTGCAGTGGTGTTCGGGCAGTGTAGGGGGTGGTGCAGGGGGTGGTGTTTCAGGGTTTAGGGCAGTGCGGTGGTGTTCGAGCAGTGTAGGGGGTCATGCAGGGGTGGTGTTTCAGGGTTTAGGGCAGTGCAGTGGTGTTCGGTCAGTGTAGGGGTCGTGCTGGGGCTGGTGTTTCAGGGTTTAGGGCAGTGCAGTGGTGTTCGGGCAGTGTAGGGGGCTTGCTGGGGCTGGTGTTTCAGAGTCTAGGGCAGTGCAGTGGTGTTCGGGCAGTGTAGGGGGTCTTGCTGGGGCTGGTGTTTCAGGGTTTAGGGCAGTGCAGTGGTGTTTGGGCAGTGTAGGGGGTCGTGCTGGGGCTAGTGTTTCAGGGTTTAGGGCAGAGCAATGGTGTTCAGGCAGTGTAGGGGGTTGTGCTGGAGGTGGTGTTTCAGGGTTTAGGGCAGTGCAGTGGTGTTCGGGCAGTGTAGGGGGTCTTGCTGGGGGTGGTGTTTCAGGGTTTAGGGCAGTGGTGTTCAGGCAGTGTAGGGGGTCTTGCTGGGGGTGAGGTTTCAGGGTTTAGGGCAGTGTAGTAGTGTTCGGGCAGTGTAGGGGGTCTTGCTGGGGGTAGTGTTTCAGGGTTTAGGGCAGTGGTGTTTGGGCAGTGTAGGGGGTCTTGCTGGTGGTGATATTTCAGGGTTTAGGGCAGTGCAGTGGTGTTCGGGCAGTGTAGGGGGTCTTGCTGGGGGTAGTGTATCAGGGTTTAGGGCAGTGCAGTGGTGTTCGTGCAGTGTAGGGGGTCGTGCTTGGGGTGGTGTTTCAGGGTTTAGGGCAGTGCAGTGGTGTTCGGGCAGTGTAGGGGTCATGCTGGGGGTGGTGTTTCAGGGTTTAGGGCAGTGCAGTGGTGTTCGGGCAGTGTAGGGGGTCGTGCAGGGGGTGGTGTTTCAGGGTTTAGGGCAGTGCAGTGGTGTTCGTGCAGTGTAGGGGGTCGTGCTAGGGGTGGTGTTTCAGGGTTTAGGGCAGCGCAGTGGTGTTCGGGCAGTGTAGGGGGGTCATGCTGGGGGTGGTGTTTCAGGGTTTAGGGCAGTGCAGTGGTGTTCGGGCAGGGTAGGGGGTCTTGCTGGGGGTGGTGTTTCAGGGTTTAGGACAGTGGTGTTTGGGCAGTGTAGGGGGTCTTGCTGGGGGTGATGTTTCAGGGTTTAGGGCAGTGCAGTGGTGTTCGGGCAGTGTAGGGGGTCTTGCTGGGGGTGGTGTTTTAGGGTTTAGGGCAGTGCAGTGGTGTTCGTGCAGTGTAGGGGGTCGTGCTGGGGATGGTGTTTCAGGGTTTAGGGCAGTGCAGTGGTGTTCGGGCAGTGTAGGGGGTCGTCCTGGGGCTGGTGTTTCAGGGTTTAGGGCAGTGCAGTTGTGTTCGGGCAGTGTAGGGGGACTTGCTGGGGGTAGTGTTTCAGGGTTTAGGGCAGTGCAGTGGTGTTCGGGCAGTGTAGGGGGTCGTGCTGGGGGTGGTGTTTCAGGGTTTAGGGCAGTGCAGTGGTGTTCGGTCAGTGTAGGGGATCATGCTGGGGGTAGTGTTTTAGGGTTTAGGGTAGTGCAGTGGTGCTTGTGTAGTGTAGGGGGTCGTGCTGGGGGTGATGTTTCAGGGTTTAGGGCAGTGCAGTTGTGTTCGGGCAGTGTAGGGGGACTTGCTGGGGGTAGTGTTTCAGGGTTTAGGGCAGTGCAGTGGTGTTCGGGCAGTGTAGGGGGTCGTGCTGGGGGTGGTGTTTCAGGGTTTAGGGCAGTGCAGTGGTGTTCGGTCAGTGTAGGGGATCATGCTGGGGGTAGTGTTTTAGGGTTTAGGGTAGTGCAGTGGTGCTTGTGTAGTGTAGGGGGTCGTGCTGGGGGTAGTGTTTTAGGGTTTAGGGTAGTGCAGTGGTGTTTGTGTAGTGTAGGGGGTCATGTTTTAGGGTAGTGCAGTGGTGTTTGGGTAGTGTAGGGGGTCGTGCTGGGGGTAGTGTTTTAGGATTTAGGTTAGTGCAGTGGTGTTTGGGTAGTGTAGGGGTTCGTGCTGGGGGTAGTGTTTTAGGGTTTAGGGTAGTCCAGTGGTGTTTGTGTAGTGTAGGGGGTCGTGCTGGGGGTAGTGTTTTAGGGTTTAGGGTAGTGCAGTGGTGCTTGTGTAGTATAGGGGGTCGGGCTGGGGGTAGTGTTTTAGGGTAGTGCAGTGGTGTTTGTGTAGTGTAGGGGGTCATGTTTTAGGGTAGTGCAGTGGTGTTTGGGTAGTGTAGGGGGTCGTGCTGGGGGTAGTGTTTTATGATTTAGGTTAGTGCAGTGGTGTTTGGGTAGTGTAGGGGGTCGTGCTGGGGGTAGTGGTTTAGGGTAGTGCAGTGGTGTTTGTGTAGTGTAGGGAGTCGCGCTGGGGGTAGTGTTTTAGGGTTTAGGATAGTGCAGTGGTGTTTATGTAGTGTAGGGGGTCGTGCTGGGGTAGTGTTTTAGGGTTTAGGGTAGTGCAGTGGTGTTTGTGAAGTGTAGGGGGTCGTGCTAGGGGTAGTGTTTTAGGGTTTAGGGTAGTGCAGTGGTGCTTGTGTAGTATAGGGGTCGTGCTGGGGGTAGTGTTTTAGGGTTTAGGGTAGTGCAGTGGTGTTTGTGTAGTGTAGGGGGTCATGTTTTAGGGTAGTGCAGTGGTGTTTGGGTAGTGTAGGGGGTCGTGCTGGGGGTAGTGTTTTAGGATTTAGGTTAGTGCAGTGGTGTTTGGGTAGTGTAGGAGGTCGTGCTGGGGTAGTGTTTTAGGGTTTAGGGTAGTGCAGTGGTGTTTGTGTAGTGTAGGGGGTCATGCTGGGGGTAGTGTTTTAGGGTTTAGGATAGTGCAGTGGTGCTTGTGTAGTGTAGGGGGTCGTGCTGGGGGTAGTGTTTTAGGGTTTAGGGTAGTGCAGTGGTGCTTGTGTAGTGTAGGGGGTCGTGCTGGGTGTAGTGTTTTAGGGTTTAGGGTAGTGCAGTGGTGTTTTTGTAGTGTAGGGGGTCATGTTTTAAGATGCAATGCTCCAATACCTGACCAGTCTGCACTACATAAAACTGCAAAAAACTAAAAATAAAAAGTGTTTTGCACACTTTTGTCATTGGGCTATATGTGGGCTACATCTGGGTAATATTTGTGCTACATTTGGGATCTTTTTTCTCTGGTGGCCATCTTGGAAGACTTCTTTGTTATGAAGTTTCCTAATTTCCTCATTTACTGCAGTCTCCTCAGTAGGAAATGCTTTCAGTTTTTTACTTTGATTCCATCAAGAAGGCATTCAGATGTTCCCATATTTGTCATAAATTCAGAATGTTAGCACTCTAGTTGCTCATTAGATCACTGTAGCAAAGCTACTGCTCACCATGGAGTTAACTGGAAGTCTGCTGCTGGTATTGAAAGTGATTGTTTCAGTCTGCATGTCAGAATTTTCTAACGAAATAGAAGAGGATTTGAGATCTCACTTAAAACATGCCCTAATTTTTCTTTCTGCAGCACTAACCATAATTTCTATTTCAAAAAGAACCCCTCATTTTGTTCCTTTTTAAATTAAATGTTTTAAGTGTTACCGGTTTATTCCAATCAAGATGGCTTCAGGTGTGCCATACTTTTGTCATAAGTAAGGCTGTTAGCGCTCTAGTTGTTCTTTAGAACACTCTGGGAAGCTGCAGTAGAACACAAAGGCATCAACTGGCAGGCTGCTCCTGTTGAAATATAACAGGAAGATATTTGAGATCACACTTGAAACATGTCCTAATTTTTCTTTCTACAGCACTAACCATAATTTCTATGACAAAATGAACCCCATCATTTTGTTCCTTTTTAAATTAAATGTTTTAAGTGTTACCAGTTTATTCCAATCAAGATGGCTTCAGGTGTGCCATACTTTTGTCATAAGTAAGGCTGTTAGCACTCTAGTTGTTCTTTAGAACACTCTGGGAAGCTGCAGTAGAACACAAAGGATTCAACTGACAGTCTCTGCCCTTGTTGGATGTACATGTTTTACTGAGAATGTCAGACTTCATTCTCACATGACTGAGAAAGATAATGTGAATTTACAGAAAATATGCTCTCATTTTAGCTTCTGGAGCACCTTCCAAAACTCTATGGGACAAGCATGTGAAAATAGTTTTCTCTCAAACATGATTCATGATATCCCAGCAGAAGGTTTTTCACAGGGTAAAATCACCTTAGAACACACCACAATTCCTGAAATTAGTATGGTACCATCAACAAATGAATTCTAATGTAACTAAAGTCTGTTATCACCCTTTATAGTTCTCCTTTTGGTAACCCTCAAAATCTTTGATTCACTACAATGCATTTCAATGGGGTACTATCATGTATATTGGTCCCAAGATGGCTGCCAGCAATTCCAGGATGAAGTGCTGACAGCCAATCAGATCTCACAATGACATGTGTGGTTAGGCTCCGCCCAGATATATATGTGATTTTACTTTTTATTTTCTCAGGAACTACTGAACGGATTTACACCATTTAACCAAAAGGCACGACTCTGAACCAAGGGCTACCTTTTTGCCAAAGTTGGTGTCATTCCGTTCAGCAGTTCAGGCTGTAGCTGCGATGAAAGGTTCCTATGGAAAATTGCATGGGGAAAACACGTTTTGGGACCCCCCCTTTTTTCTCGGCCTCCACTTGACAAATCACCCCGAGACTTTCAGGATAGGAGCAGTCCGGAGCGCCCCACGAGTTTTGAAAATTTCGCAAAGATTCGTCAACCGGCGCAAAAGTTATTTCAAATAGAATGTTGCGGATTTCCTATGGAAAATAGGTCCTAACTATAACTATCTACTGGCGACCGCCAGTAGATAATATATATATATATGTATTTATTTAGCAGCAAAAGAGTTACCCCTACAGAGGAGCCACACACAGGTAAGTCGTGCTCTCAGGATTTTAATGAAGGCTGCTTCGTGGACGGAAATACTGCACACAGTCAGATCTTCAGCTTCAAGCCGACGCGTTTCGGGCTCCCGCCCTTTGTCTAGGCTTTGCTGTTGACAGGAAAAACACGGCAATCTTTAGTGCACCTGGTTTGCTTCTTAATACCGGGCCTCAGTGGGCGTGGCCGTTCGCACAGCATTATGGTATTTGCAGTGTCACTAGTCTTACTCTGATAAGTTGCTGTGCATTCCCTTGATAAAATCAAAATAAGTCCCAAGTGGGTTGCTGTGGCGTTATTCCATTTCACGAAGACACATTATCGCCTGCATTCCCAGCGCCTGTCCCTCAAGGGCGCACGCCGGTTGGCGTCGCCCAGGGTCTGCTTAGCGCAGCGGTGCTCCTCTACGGCTGGGTCAGCTGTTCAACATTTAGCAGCAAAAGAGTTACCCCTACAGAGGAGCCACACACAGGTAAGTCGTGCTCTCAGGATTTTAATGAAGGCTGCTTCGTGGACGGAAATACTGCACACAGTCAGATCTTCAGCTTCAAGCCGACGCGTTTTGGGCTCCCGCCCTTTGTCTAGGCTTTGCTGTTGACAGGAAAAACACGGCAATCTTTAGTGCACCTGGTTTGCTTCTTAATACCGGGCCTCAGTGGGCGTGGCCGTTCACACGGCATTATGGTATTTGCAGTGTCACTAGTCTTACTCTGATAAGTTGCTGTGCATTCCCTTGATAAAATCAAAATAAGTCCCAAGTGGGTTGCTGTGGCGTTATTCCATTTCACGAAGACACATTATCGCCTGCATTCCCAGCGCCTGTCCCTCAAGGGCGCACGCCGGTTGGCGTCGCCCAGGGTCTGCTTTGCGCAGCGGTGCTCCTCTACGGCTGGGTCAGCTGTTCAACATTTAGCAGCAAAAGAGTTACCCCTACAGAGGAGCCACACACAGGTAAGTCGTGCTCTCAGGATTTTAATGAAGGCTGCTTCGTGGACGGAAATACTGCACACAGTCAGATCTTCAGCTTCAAGCCGACGCGTTTTGGGCTCCCGCCCTTTGTCTAGGCTTTGCTGTTGACAGGAAAAACACGGCAATCTTTAGTGCACCTGGTTTGCTTCTTAATACCGGGCCTCAGTGGGCGTGGCCATTCACATTGACAAAGCCGCAAGGCGAAACGCGTCTGTCGGGGGGAGAGGGTCTGCAGAATAAAGCACTTTGTATATCGGATGCCTTGTGAGTGCTTTCCTTCATGGACGTAAAACCGGCGCGTCTGAGTTTTCTGTATTGATTGCGGCTCACCACCGCTGGATTAAGCACCCGGGATTAGTTGGCGCGACGGCGGTGATGTTTTGTGCTCGAAAAAAAATATATATATATGTGATCAAGTCCCCTAGAGGGACGAAACGCATCATGGCAGCAGTATTGTTTGGGGAGCACAAATAAACACTGCGCTCTTTCTTTGTGCCTGGTGAAACTGACACGTGGTTTGGTGAATATATATATATATATATATATATATATATATATATATATATATATATATATATATATATTTAACAAATTAAACAAATTACAATATTTGTAATTTTTGTAAAATAAATTATACACAACATTAAGTAAAACAATACAGAAAAATATTGGATAGCGGAGGGCAAAAAAATTACTATTCCCACTCCAAAGAGTGCAACAGTAGGGAAAGTATTGGATAGCGTAGGGGTAAAAATTACTATTCCAACTCCAGAGGGTGCAACAGTAGGGAAAGTATTGGATAGCGTAGGGGTAAAAATTACTATTCCAACTCCAGAGGGTGCAACAGTAGGGAAAGTGTTGGATAGCGTAGGGGTAAAAATTGCTATTCCCACTCCAGAGAGTGCAACAGTAGGGAAAGTGTTGGATAGCGTAGGGGTAAAAATTACTATTTGTAGGGATTCTGCACATACACAGAGCTATGCACAGGATAATAGGGCCTTGGAGTATAGTGGTGAGCCAACCATACACCTTAGTACCCACAATCCCAATCCGACTAGCTTTAGCGTCTCATTAGCAACGATGCTACCAATGATTAGACAACCAAGAACACGGTCTCTCTCTCTCAGGACTCGCGGGAGCAAGAACACCCTTTCATAAATCACTCATACTTGTCCACAACGTGCGTAATGAGAGACACTGTATAGTATAACATGTTTATTTCAACTATCGTGCTCTAAGATACAGTACACGTGCCAGTACTATCAGCATAATGCATAAGAATAAAATAATAAGCATAGTTACAATTCCATAGAATACAAACGGGGAAAGCATTTCATAAAGCAGTGGATATAGGGCTAAATGACCATACCACCCTCCCCGTGCTGTTAACTAGTTTATTATAAACATAGAAGACCTCTGGGCTTTGTCGGGCAGACCCTCCTACCTCAATATCTAGATGCAAGGTTTACATCATCAGACAAGCACAGCTCTTCTCTCTGGAAAGGTTTTTCTCCAAGTGTGTCTAACAGTGAAAATCACAATATTAAAAGCACACGAATTTCTCCAGTGCAGCTGCATTCAGTGTTATGTCTGAGTGCGAGGGGCTGACCAGATCAGCAAGAACAAGGGACATTGTTTTTCGACCTTGTACATGATGTGCAGACGAAACCCAAAGGGAACAGGAGGAAAGGTGAAAGGCAGACAGGTCCAAAATAGCCAGGCACAAGCAGAGGATGGAAAAACAAAGGCACAAAGTAACGTGCGCAAAAAAGGCATCATGGCAGCCAGGCCTAAGCCAACTTAGCAATGCAAACAAAGAGGCCACAAACCACACGACACCCTCCCCTGGTCAGTCCATTGGTGAAGACAGAGTTCAAATAGATGGAGCAGAACGGAAACGTCTGTTGTGGAATAGTCCCCAATGAAGGACAACGAATGGGGAGAAAAAAGAAAAACACAGAAAAAAAATCCAGTGAGGCAGGACGCTGAACGCGGAGGCCCCCTAATCCAATAGAGTGTAAGTGCAGAAAAACGCCACACCCTCCAAGAGGACATCGTTGGAATCGTCAGAAATAAGAGACGCCATCCAGTCCAACAAATCAAAACTGCATTCATGTTCCTCGCAAGATGGAGCAGCGAACAGCATTGCGGGACAACTTGCGTGATACTCAATATAACTTTGTCGTAGGAGATTCTGAGCAGCCGCCCAGACATCCCATTGTGCCAAAATTCCAAGTGCAGCCGCACGCGCCATGTAGCCAGTACCGGAACAGACCCGTTCATGGGCCTCTAAGGGACACACCAACTGGACAAAATCCGGGTGAGACAGACGTATTGGAGAGGCAATAATCCAAGGACCATGAGAAAGGACATAGGATGCAAGACATCACAGGTTGCACGCAAGTGAAATACGCAAAGCGAAAAGAAAGTCTATAGGACACACCGAGTGTCGCCAATGGCAGGACGCCGAAGCCGGCGAGGATGCACTCACGGAGCATCCGGAGTCGACCTTGGTCGTGGAGGGCCCCATGAAGTGCAGCCATTGCGTAGCAAACAGACCAAAAGTAATATACCAGCCGCTAAGGCGAGGATCAACGGAAAGCCGCCAAAGACGCTGGAAAAAATGGAATGAATAAAAGCCGGTATTACACCAAAGATGGTTTGAAAGGAGGTAACAAGGCCAGAGCCCACAACTTTAAAAAAGTGCACAAGACCTACGGTGCGTGATGCATTAAAAACACGGTGAATCAGTTCACCGAAATGCTGTGGGAGGTTTGTGTTTAAAAGGGCCTGTATTTCACTGTGGGTACTCGCCACCTGGAGAATGAATGTCTCCCGGGCGGATGTTAGCATAACCTCCTGGTTCAATAATAGCACCTTTATTCTGCTCAATTTATTGAAATCCGCCTTCAAAGTGGG
Organism: Calotriton arnoldi; assembly: GCA_963921515.1. NCBI lineage: Eukaryota > Metazoa > Chordata > Amphibia > Caudata > Salamandridae > Calotriton > Calotriton arnoldi. The sequence goes on from CAWUFW010000441.1 coordinate 2,302,813, forward strand.
AATGGAAGGCCAAATGGAACTATCTATGATGTCGTGCGGAGGAGGAAAAAGTACATTTTTGCAGCAGACAACCCTGTGGGAAACTGTTACAATATACGGTATGCCGGCCAGCATGCCACAGCAGTCCTGATTATTCAGAAGGAGATAGCTACCATTTGCAAGCACAGTGAAAGTAGGAGATATAGCAGGAGCAGGAATGCCCTTTAAAACACAAGCAAGATTTGGAGCCGAAACATTACAAGCTCCGTGCAATTTCATGTTTTTGCAAATAAGGGAATGACCCACAGTAGAATCGCATGACTCCCCTGTGAGAAAAACCTCTTTTCCGTCCCTAATGCACCTGTACATGAAGGGCAGGGACCAAAGTTCGTGCAAGAAGGCACTGCCTAAAGGCTGAAAGCGGCCAACAGGAAAATGTTTCATGCACGAACTGAATTCAAATAAAGAAAAAGGCAAAGCAATAACCCCGAGTACTAACCACACAGCAGAATCCAATTCCGCCACAGAGAACGGTAAGGGCTCTATTTTTTCGATATGTAATAGAGTGTATGCTGCATCTTTCATGGACATGAACTGCTGTTTCTCAGTTAAATTAAAAGGCAAGAATAAGGCAGAGGTGTTCAAAAAGTGCCAAAGAATTTTACCCATTTTAAGTGTTTGCAAAGTCCATGCAAACTGCATTACTGAACGCAATTGATTTTGACCATGATATAACACAGAAACATCATCTTGTACAATATCAACAACAGATGAAACAATATTCTCTAATGTGTAAATGCGGGAAGACAGGGTATTAATACTATTGTCAACAACAGCAAGCACCTTTTCTGGATTTGCTTGATCGATTTCCCGAAGACGGGAAGCAGCTTCAATTTGCGAAAGCTTCCAGAGTTCATTATACGTTTCATAAATGAATCTCTTAGGTCGAGGACCACGAGGCCCCAGGACAAAGTCGGATAGATCAATGTTGCCTGATAGGAGGGATAAATGTTGTTTAACAGAATGTAAGGAAGAGTGCTGCAACCACTGTTTACACAATTTACCAACAGAATATGTTGTAACAGTACGAGAGTCAGAAAACCTTGATCAGGTCGATCCTGATTGTAACCAGGATCCGTGTTAAGAAAACGCAGTTGGCAGGCATTAGATGCTATGGGCCAAGCCAACCAGGGTGACTGAACAAACGAAGAGACATTAAACTAATTGTTCTGAAACAAAGCTTGGAAATTCGTAAGGGACATATTGAAGTGCAAGCTTTCGTTGGGAGTGGAAAACAATACGGGAATGGATGGGGCATTTAATTGTTTGGAAGTAGCCAAACCCCAACAGGTCGTTTGATAGATCGTACTATTTAAAAATAAAATCTGGGCCGGGATTAGGCAAGCACGATGTAAGGCTTCCGCACCTCGGACCTGCCATGACTTAGTGCCCCAAATAGACTTTAAGTCAATGGTGTCCTGCCAGTGTTCATAACCACCCACTGCTAAGGCGTTCAAAAAAGAACCCGAATATAGCAACTTAGTGTGGGTCAACATAATCTTTTGAGCGGACGAAGTGTTCAATTTAAAATAGTAGGACTCAGGGTTTGATCTATCAAAGTCTGTAAAGTAAGTAAATTTACTCCTAAGAGTTTGGGAGCTGCCTGGCAAAGGGGTCGGACAATGTTCCCATTGGGTGTAATTAAAAGGACCCCGAAGGGTACTGGGTTTATGGAGAAAGTGGTTGCCCCAATGCTGGTAACAATATAAATCGGCATAATTCGCAGAATTCATGTACAAATCATCAGCATTAAAGGCAGCATAATATTTCAAATCAGTAAATAACGATTCAACGGCATGTAAGTCCCAATCGTCAGAATGAATATTACTTTTTACAACATCACCCATTGAAACACGGAGGACATTTGGAACATTAATAATCTCGGTCGGTCCATGAATTTGGAAATTTACCGCATCCCAGACGATGCCATCAGCGACTGGGAAAGCTGAAATGTTCACAAATGTGTGGTCACGCTTCATGATGTGAGATGAAGAATGCGGAGCCAAAGTTCCAGCTACACAGTTTACAGCAGAGCGTTCTGGTAAATAGTGACCATTAATGAGTAGAAAAAATACTGTCACAAAGCCAATGGACATGAACAGAAAAATCAGGAATAGTACCAACCAGATGTATGTCCATGGGGGGATTAAAAAATTGTCTCTGAACCAGGATACAAAAATACTGAATCTGGACGGGATAAGTGCGGAGGTGGAATCCGAGTCAAAGGAGTAACGTGTTGGGCTCAGTGGTGTTGTTGGTAGATGAGCCACGGACTCGGTTGCGGGGTAGATGTACTCGGTTTCCTCGTTGCAGGGGGAATCCGGGTAGTCGAGCAGACGATCAGGCAAATCTACCATCTCAATGGCAACATCAGTGACCATTCGGGCCGGAAGGCCACAAACATTTGTCCTGGAAATGACTGGACAAGAGACCGCTGGTGTTACACTATTCAGGATCGGCCAGATGTTGTAGCTTGACATTTTCCACTTAGACGAATCTGTTTTCCTTGCGACCAGGAAGCGGTGGTAAGATGACTGTACGAGTACCCTTCAAGCCAAGGACTGGAACCGGTGCACGATAAGAGGGGCCAAATTCTTTTTTGTTCTCCACCTTCTCTCGGACCAGGTCTCCAACTTTCAGAAGCCAGCCGGCAACCGGAATCTGCAGCGCAGCGTCTGTGGCTGAAGGTAAATGTTCGATTGCAAGTTTGTCTCGGGCTTCTTGTAAGTCCTGTAACATAGTAGAATGGTTATCTACATCAAAGATTGCGGATTGCGCCGCCATGTCTAGACCATCAAGGTCAGGCACAAACATTCGTATGCCAAAGAGCATTTCGTATGGGGTCCGCCCACCCAGAGGTCTTCTAGGGAGATTATTAAGTGCACGTTGTACAGTATACAAGTGGGCCAGCCAGTTCCTGCCAGTACCTAAGACTCTAGCTGTCAAGGATTGCTTTAAGTCACGGTTCATTCGTTCAACAATCGAATTGCCCTCAGGCCGATATGGAGACGAAAATTTCACCCGCACCCCCAGTGACCCAATCGCGTCCTTGTATGCCTTAGAGGCGAACGCTGGACCTTGGTCAGAATGGAAGGTGCCACAGGCAAAAATTCCCACAAAGACACGCAAATCCCTGATGACATTTTGAGCGTCAGCACTCCGTTGTGGCCAGACCCAGATGAAACGTGTGCACGAATTCACTGCAACCAAGATGTACTTATATGCAGTGTCAGACGAAAATGGACCGCAGTGATCCAGGTAAACACACCCAAAGGGTCTGTTAGAAATGCAGAGCGGTGTCTGTGGTGGTCGTGTAACCGTGGAAGGCTTAATCTGCTGACAAACGTCACAAGAAAGCACATAAGTACGGGTCTGTTTATATAAACCACGCCACCAGTAACGCTGCTGCAAGATGGAAACCGTCGCAGACACCCCAGCATGGGCCGAAGCCATGCCTTCGTGTGCGGCTGTTATCAAGGAAAGTCTGCGGTCCGCGTTGGGAATCAGCCTATCACCAACGTCAGGAATTCGTACGTAACGAGCCTGTTCGGGACCTAATTGATAAGAGTATTTGGAAGGGAAACCCCGTGGGTAATTAGCACCTTCCTTTGTCGCAGCAATAGCTGCCAAAATATCATTATCTATTTTAGTCATGGATCTTGTAACTGCTGCTACAGTGCACGTGGCTACTGCTGATTTGGCAGCTTCATCTGCCAAACCGTTACCGACAGCGTGTGCGCCCACACGCTGGTGGCCAAGAGTGTGAATCACCTGTGTGAGAGGCAGACGTTGTTTCAAATCTGCCACCCGAACCCAAAGCATCTTATGCTTAATTGTGCTGCCTTTGGCATCTCTATAGTCATTCTGTGACCAAAAGAATAGATTGTCATTGAAAGACTGAACACAGTAGTAAGAATCGCACACAATAAGAGAAGTCACTTCTGGATTCGCAAACTCAAGTGCTAGCACCAAAGCACGCAGCTCGGCCAATTGTGCAGTACTGTCTCCTAGTGCCTGTGTGTGCACTACACTCGACTTGAACTTTCCGTTCACCAGTACCTGCAACAATAGCACACGCTGCGGAATAAGCATGCTTAGAACCCGTGGCCGGTTGTGCCGAACCATCGGTGTAAATAATACATTCGTACTCCTCGAGCGGTAGCAAAGACAGAGGAGGAGGATGAACAAATTCATACTGTAAGAACTCCTGTGTCTGTAGTGAAGAATCAAAGATAAACGTGACATCCGGAGATGTCAGAGATGTAGCCCATTGTATCCAACGGGAGTGCAATGCCTTAGAGTTTGGTACACTTGCCTTCGTCACTGCCTCAAGAGCAGGATATGGTGTTAGCACCAAAATGTGTTTTCCCTGTGCCAGTGCGCGTTCCTTTAGAATCGCCATTTGAACTGCAGTCAGAACTTTCTCCACAGAGGAAAAGCGCATTTCTGCAGAAGTCTAAAGATGTGACTTGTATGCAATCGGTACTGTGTCACCTTCGTTAAAGGTTAAATACGTGAAACCCACTGCCCCTGGAACGATTCTAATCACCAGGTTGGTGTGGTTGTCACGAGTCAACAAGAATTTAGATTCAAGTAGATCGGACTGCAAAGATTGCAGTATAGAGGAATGCTCGGGAAGCCAGGATGACTTCGAAAAGTTAGGTTGTATCAAGGCATAAAGAGGCTTGATAAGCTGAGCATATTCGGGAATGTAAGTACGCCCGAAATTCAAAAAACCCAGTAAAGACTGAAGCTTCTTCAGAGTGGTTGGAGGGCACAAGAGCTCGCATTTCTCCAAGAAATGGGGTGCTAAGCCCTTACCTTCATTGTTGAGCTCATAGCCCAAAAACAAAACGGTAAATTCAGCAATGTGAGATGTGGCAAAATTAAATTTATATCCTAAGACCGCAAATTCAAGAATAATGCGGTCAACTCGGGAAAGATGCGGCCATAATTCGTCGTCTGTTAGATAGATATCGTCGACGTACGAACACGCATCTGGGTCTATGCTGTCCAACAAAGAGACAACATAGGCGGCGAAGACACCCGGGCTGTTCTTGTAGCCCATGGGCAAACGCCGGAATTTGAAGTGTTTTCCACCGGAAGTGAAAGCGCTCCATTGGCTGCACTCCGGGGATAAGTTGTGCGTGTAAAATCCATTGGATAGGTCAAGTGTTGTTTTATATTTTTTATGAACAAGACTGTCTACAAGCGCAGAACTGTGTGTATTTTGTACCGCAAAGGTCCGACAATGAGAGTTCAAATGTCGGTAATCCAAAACTAGGCGGTACGATCCATCAGGTTTAGAAACCGCGAAAAGGGGATTATTCATGGGTGATACGCATGTTGCAATTACTCCTTGATATTCTAACTGTGTCAGAATTTCGGATACGGGACCGTTAGCTTCCCTCTTGATGGGATATTGGGGTTGTGGCTGTGGCAGCGACTGCAAAGGAATATCATGGGGGGGAGAGTCTTCATCCCAGCCCACGTGATTGCGGTATAACGCCGGAGCCAGGGACACAGCCCACTCAGCTGCGAGAGCCTCCGCTTTGTCCTTGGGGACATGATGAGAAAAGCTCGGAAGGATTACCTCCTCCCCTCTACGTGCAGAAAGTACGAATGGGGGCGGCCAATCCGCCTCAGCTAACAAAATGTCGTAAGAAGGTCAGATTCTCCCCAAAAATCCCTTTAATAACACGCTGTATGTCACCCTCAATTTGAATGACAATATTATATAGTCTGTCAGGGGGTGCCACTCTGGTGTCTGCTGTCTCGACAGTAATGAATGTATCAGTTGCTGTCGCCTCCACATGAGGACGTAGTGCCTCCCGCACTATGGTAACTTCCGCGGCGCTGTCTAGGAGCGTCACTGCCCACGTCCAATTCAGGAGTCTCGTTCTCACCGTCTGTGGCATACGTCGCTGTTACAGCTGCAACTTTTTTCTTCTGAAACTGTGGGCGAGAACATTGAAATTCTTCTTGTTTCCCTCGGACTTGTTGTCGAGGTTGGTCTCGTCACTGTGGAGCCTCTCGACCCCTGCCTCTATCCTGGCGATCTCCTCCACCTGTCTGGGAGGTCGACGGTGCCTGTGAAGAACGAGGAGAGCGCGGATCAGGGATCTGAAACCTATCCGGAGATTTAATTCTCGCTCTATCGCGCAAATCATATGTGCGTTCAGAAGATACGGAAACCGGGGATGCGCCTCGCGACCCTGGCTTCTTCTGTTGCTTACCCTGTTTTTTCAACCTCCAGCTCTTTTTTAGTAAAGAACGGTTTCTCATCTTTCTCAGATTGAGTTTTTGGTTGTGGTTGCGATTGGGTTTGCGTTTTAGCAAAAGGCTTAACTCCCAGGCTATTGCGGCCAATGGTTTTATAAGCCTGTGCAATAATTTTCGGTAGTTCGCGCGGCTTGTCCAGTTCTGGGATCAAAGCCAAAGCATTAGCTACTTGAAAGTTAACTGCATCGCCCTTGACATTCGCAAGGATCAAATCAGCCACTACATCGAACACTCCCACCAGTCTCATCCCTAATTCCACAGCCGCTTCAGGGCCATGCTCATCCTGTACTCGTTTAATTACAGAGGGGAGAACTGTCATGGAAGGAGTGCCGAAACACTTTGCATATACTGCTGCGAATACCTTACCCCAGTTGTTGCATTCTGCCAACTCGGGGATCAAGTTTTTTGGCAAACTAATCGTCAAAATCCTGTGTTTTTCCACAGGAGAAGTATTTGGAAAAACTGCCTCCAGCTGGTCAAATTTTTCTGCAAGCCAATAAGGTAAATCATCCTTATTTTGTGGGCGCTTGCCCATCACCGAATTAACCATGACGGGACTTATGGTTACACCGCCTGGTCCAGCTGGATGCACTGCAACTCCAGGAGGGACTCCCTGGACGTTGCCAGTAACATACTGTACCAAAGCTCTGTGCACACGTATCAAAGACGTATGCAAATCACGCAGTTCAGCAACTGCAAGCGTCATATAACGCGGATGTGGGGTATACCCGGCCAAAACTGGCCAAGTGGCCCCTTCAATCGATAAGGGGCCTAAACGAATCGGGGTAACCGGTTGGGGGAGGGCGCCATTAAACCAAACACGGTGTTGCCATGCCGTGAGCGGTACTTCAAGATTCCGATAAGGCCTATAAATTATAGGAAGAGCGGTGGCTGTATATTCATGGAACAAATTATCATTCCCATCCACCGCCGGAAAGGTGATCCAAGAGTAAAATACCTCAAAGTGGTAAGCAGGATCCGCTTGCACCACAAAGATCAGATCAACCCCGCGTCAGGCACTCCATACGCTGTCAAATGAGCTCGGAGTGCTGCGCGACTATGCGCCGCAATGGCGACAGCCATTAGGGCTAAGAATATTCGACAACCTAGTAGGAGGCAGCACAATATAGGGTTTTATTTAAACACCTTTTAACAACTTCAAGCTTGAAAGAACCTATAAAAACGTCAATATAGAAGGTATCGCCCTCACACACGCCTCCGGAAGCGTCTGCAAAGGGTGTTGTGGACAAGCACAAGTACTACTCAAGCGTCTCGCAGATAAGCAGCCCACTTCGTTGGTGGCGCCATGTTGTAGGGATTCTGCACATACACAGAGCTATGCACAGGATAATAGGACCTCGGAGTATAGTGGTGAGCCAACCATACACCTTAGTACCCACAATCCCAATCCGACTAGCTTTAGCGTCTCATTAGAAACTATGCTACCAATGATTAGACAACCCAGAACACGGTCTCTCTCTCTCTCAGGACTCGCGGGAGCAAGAACACCCTTTCATAAATCACTCATACTTGTCCACAACGTGCTTAATGAGAGACACTGTATAGTTTAACATGTTTATTTCAACTATCGTGCTCTAAGATACAGTACACGTGCCAGTACTATCAGCATAATGCATAAGAATAAAACAATAAGCATAGTTACAATTCCATAGAATACAAACGGGGAAAGCATTTCATAAAGCAGTGGATATAGGGCTAAATGACCATACCACCCTCCCCGTGCTGTTAACTAGTTTATTATAAAAATAGAAGACCTCTGGGCTTTGTCGGGCAGACCCTCATACCTCAATATCTAGATGCAAGGTTTACATCATCAGACAAGCACAGCTCTTCTCTCTGGAAAGGTTTTTCTCCAAGTGTAACTAACAGTGAAAATCACAATATTAAAAGCACACGAATTTCTCCAGTGCAGCTGCATTCAGTGTTATGTCTAAGTGCGAGGGGCTGACCAGATCAGCAAGAACAAGGGACATTGTTTTTCGACCTTGTACATGATGTGCAGACGAAACCCAAAGGGAACAGGAGGAAAGGTGAAAGGCAAAAAGGCAGACAGGTCCAAAATAGCCGGGCACAAGCAGAGGCTGGAAAAACAAAGGCACAAAGTAACGTGCGCAAAAAGGCATCATGGCAGCCAGGCCTAAGCCAACTTAGCAATGCAGACAAAGAGGCCACAAACCACACGACATTCCCACTCCAGAGAGTGCAACAGTAGGGAAAGTGTTGGATAGCGTAGGGGTAAAAATTACTATTCCAACTCCAGAGAGTGCAACAGTAGGGAAAGTGTTGGATAGCGTAGGGGTAAAAATTACTCTTCCACTCCAGAGAGTGCAACAGTAGGGAAAGTGTTGGATAGCGTAGGGGTTAAAAATAACATACTTATCAATTAAATAATTATTTTAATTAAATAATGATTTATTAATAAATTAACAATAAATTTATAAATACCAATAAATGAAAATTAATAGTTACTTTAACATTAAATTTCTTCCCACCCTATTCCCCAATAAACACAAAACCCACTCCACATAAAATTTAACACAATAAAATAATTATCAATTAATCAATTAATCAAAATTAATTACCAATTAATAATTAATTAACAATAAAATAATTATCAATACCAATAAATAATAATTAATAAAAATTAATTACCAATTAATAATTAATGAACGATAAATTAATTATCAATACCAATAATTATTAATAAATAATTACTTCATTATAATAAATTACTTCCCACCCTATTCCCCTATAAACACACAACTCACTCCTAAACTAAATTAACACAATTAATATATTTATCAAGTAATTAATAAAAATTAATTACCAATTAATAATTAAAACAATAAATTAATTATCAATAAAAAAATATAATTATTATTAATTACTTTATAATTAATTTACTTCCCACCCTATTCCCCTATAAACCCACAACCCGCTCCACTAAAAAATGTATACAATTAATATAATTATCAATTAATAAAAATTAATTACCAATTAATAATTAAAACAATAAATTAATTATCAATAAAAAAATATAATTATTATTAATTACTTTATTATAAGTAATTTACTTCCCACCCTATTCCCCTATAAACCCACAACCCGCTCCACTAATAAATGTATACAATTAATATAATTATCAATTAATAAAAATTAATTACCAATTAATAATTAATTAACAATAAATTAAATATCAATAACAATAAATAAAAATTAATAATTACTTAATTACAATTAAATTACTTCCCACCCTATTCCCCTATAAACCCACAACAGAACTAAAATGCTAAATTTCATTCAAAATAATTAATAATTTCTAAAAATTATGAATTAATTTACTATAATTAAATTACTTCCCACCCTATTCCCCTATAAACCCACAACCCGCTACGGTGCTAAAACGCAAAATTTACTTTAAAAAAAATTACTAACTTCTAAACAATTAATACATATATTTAAAAAAAATAATACAACACATAACAAAACATGTGGAACACATACATACTAAAATACATAACACTAACATAAACATCGATATTATTAACATCGATATTTTTACTATCGATATTAACAACTTCGATATTAACAAAAACGATATTTCTTACCTTCAGGTCGATTTTCTTGATGTCCATATTCTGTCCCTACGATATTTAAAACTCGATATTAATGTAGATCGATATTTAAAAGTCGATATTTTGACTGTGCACCATTGAAAACGTCCCAACCGTTTATTCTGTGTATCTCTCTGAGAACAAGTGAGCACGAGTGACTGAGCGAAAATTAAGTTACTGTTTCCACGGTCCTGAGGGATCAGGGTTGTCATGTTCGATAGTTGCCAAGAACTATTCTCTCCTTGGTAAGGGGAAGTGATAGTGGCATTGCGAGCTAGCTGGTACACAGGCCAACATACCCGGTGGGGGTGTCTGGAATCACCAGTCCCGCAGTGCATGTTGTCTAAACACGCAGATCCTATATAGGTCTTTTAGGAACTACACAACACTATCCTCAAACATGCTCGGTTCCAAGACAAGCTCACATACCAGTTCCACACCATCATGATATTCCCGGACTATACCAGGATGGTACAGCAACAACACCAGTCCTTCATGTCAGCCAAGCAACGGCTCCGTGAACTTAAAATTCAATATATGCTCCTATATCTGGCTCGCCTCAAGGTCATCTACAACTCACAGACCCTTTTCTTTGAGGCGCCTGAGGTGGTTTTTTGATGGAATGACGAGAGAATTCCACTGAAACCGCATACTCCCCACATATGGAGTCCGACTCGTCTCAAAGGCATGGAAGTAATCGTCCGGCGAAGACCCTTGCGAATCCGCGCAACAGATCTCGATCCTTCTGGAGGGGCGCCCGGCGAGATGGAGAGGCTCAAACTAGGGGTGGGACGCCTCTGGACCATGTGTTGTTGGCTACTCTTCTCCTCACATGACATTGGTGACAACACTTGTGTCCTATGTTGTCTACAGTAGATTGTGATGTGGTCCAGAACATTCCTGACTGCAAACCCAAGAGGGCAGTGTTTCCACTTCCCTGGTTAGCTGATCTTGTTGGATATGGGGATCCATTGGGACAGGCCTAGTGAGGTCGCCCGTTGGGACCTCATGATGGTCTGCCCTGAGACAGATACTTCTTATTCTCGAAGTATGGGGGGGGGGAGTTTGGGGACTGCTTAATGTTTTCTCTTACTTTGTGTTTGCTGACCTGCGGCGTGCCTTTTTCCCCCTTTATGCCCACTTTCTTACCAATAATACCACCCTAGCACAGTATGAGTAGTACTGTGACTGATGAACCCATAGAGCACCTCAGCGTGATATCGTGGAACGTCAATGGCATGCTCGATAAGATTAGACGGGAGCTGCCATTGACGACTCATCTCCTGGGCACTAGGGTTCCCTGTTTGGCCCGGTTTGCTTACACTCAGGTTTTCCATTCTGGGTTTGTGAGAGGTTCAAGGGATACGGGCATCCTAATCAAATATCGTGTCCCTTTACAACATGTTAAGATTTGGGTTGACAGCTGTCATGGGCACACTGTATGGTGAACCCCTTATACTACTCGTTGTTTATGCCCCTCCCCTTCCTACTCAGTCCTTTGTCGATCTAATGATGTGTTTGTGGGTCCACTTCCAGGCAGGACTCACAGTGATGGGAGAGGATTAGAATGGCGGGATGGAACATTCGATGGATCAGTCGCACGCTCGTGGACCCTATTCAGGACTGACAGGTCCCACTTGTCTTCCTTTGTGTCTGCCCTGGGTCTGGTAGATATTTGGAGGGCACACAATCCCTCCAGAAAGGGATACACCTTTTTCTGCACTGCTCACGGCTCATTTTCCCACAGTGACTACTTCCTTGTCCCGCACATAGATATGCATAGAATATCCAATGTTACTATCCTAGCACACGGATTATCCGACAATTTCCCAGTGGCCATTCAACTCCTAATTAGGCAACAACGCCGGGCGTATCGGTGGCATCTCTCGCCATGGCATTTACAGAACCCTGCCTACAGAATACATAAAGTACCCTCTATAGAGGACTTTTGTACAGACAATGTTGACACTGTCGTTTAAGGGAATTGTTGTGGGAGGCTTTAAAGCTGACACTTCGCGGGGTGAATATTAGCTATTGTACCAGGGAGCAAAGACGTCAGATGCAAGATTTAGTGGACCTTGAATCAAAGAGGGTTGATTTAGAGGTACAGGGCCACCGAGGGACGAGTGCTCGGCATGCTGGCAGCTGGGACTCGTGGTGCAGCAGTACCAGCGACCCTGCTAGGAGAAGCCAAGCAATCTTGACTGGCAGCTCTGGGCCGCATATATCAATGGGGGGACAAATCTAGTAAAATGCTGTTTAGATTGTGTCAGGCCACTCAATGTGGGAAACAGTGTTTACAACGCTGTCTCTACAACGCAATGCCATTACAACGCAGTCGTTACAACGACCGGGTTGTTAGTATGCAATACCATTACATCGCAAGTCATTACAACGACTTGCAGTAGGGGGCGCACTGCTATTGGATTTAAAATCCAACACCTTCCCTGCTGTTGCGCAATCTGGAGTAGGAATAGTAAATAATACTATTCCTAAGTACAGCGCGCCCCCTACTGCAAGTCGTTGTAATGACTTGCAATGTAATGGTGTTGCGTACTAACAAGGCGGTCGTTGTAATGACCGCGTTGTAATGGCATGCGATCAAATCGCATGCGTTGTAAGGAGCTATATTCTTCAATGCTCTTCTTCTATCCCTTTCATTTGAAATCCAGTGTGTGTCCTGCTTACCGATCCCTTGGCTGTGGCTTGCACCTTTGCGTCTCATTTTGAAGCGGTCTACCCTCAAAAAGAGATCCTATCCAACAAATAGCTGACTGCGTGAATGCGTTTCCCTTCCAAACCCTCTCATTCACAGACTGGGACCAACTGGAGGCTGCGATCACCGGATATGAGGTCTTGTCAGCCCTGGCGAAGCTGCAATTCGGTAAGGCCCCAAGTCCCAACGGGTTCCCTTGTGAATTTTTCAAAACTTAGATGCCCACACTCAAGGAACATCTACTGGGGGTAATCCATTCTGTGACTGCTGATGATGCCTTGCCGCCCGATTGGCGACATGTGGCAATTGTAGTTTTTCCAAAGCCTGGTGGACCTCCAGATGACCACTCCTCCTACCGTCCAATCTCCCTCTTAAATTTTGAAGTAAAGATTTTGGCAAAAATGCTGGCAAATAGACTGGTGCATCTTATCCCTGACATGGTCATTGTGATCAGGCTGGCTTTATGCCTCACCTACAATGCCTTATACTTTTCAGATAGATTGAAGGGAACCGCAACGGTTCTCCTAGCAGACATCGACAAGGCATTTGACTCCGTGAGTTGGGAATATGTGTTCCTATTACTCCGCTGATTGAATTTCAGCCCCAATTTTTTATCCTATGTTAAGCTCCTATACACGGACCTGACAGTGAAAGTGCGTGTGGCCGGGGGCCCAATCCGCTCCCTTTTCAATACAGCGAGTGATAAGGCAGGGTTGTTCCCTGTCCCCACTATTGTTTGCTCTTGCAATGGAGTCCCTGGCGGTGTGGGTGGGGATAGATGCTCAGGTTTGAGGCTGCGAGTGGAGGGAGGGGCTGCCTGATAGAATCACCTTATATGCAGACGACGTTCTATTCTTTCTGACTGCCACATAGATTTCAGGACCGTGCATTTTACAACTCATGTGCGTCTCCGGCGAAACCTCGGTCCTCTACCTTAACATGTCGAAATCTATAGTATTTCCTGTGGGAGGCTACAAGCAGGGCTTTGGCTGTGTGACGAGGTTAGCGATTGCCTCCAGGGGGAGGGGGTTCAAGTACTTAGGCGACTTTGTATCCCCTGATGCGGCACTAGCGTGGTCTTGTAATCTGGACCCTGTCCTGACCTGCCAGAGGGAAGATTTTAAGGTTTGGTCCTGCCCTTGTCCCTGAATGGTAGGCCAGCAATTTTTTAAAATAGTATCATTGCCTCGGTTTCTCTACCAGCTACAGAATTTTCCATGTGACACTCTACAACACTGGTTTCGGAAGCTAAACTCCATTTTCAGTGGCTTCCTTTGGGAAGGTGGTACTCCATGTATTGCCCTCTGTAAATGCTTTCAGTCAACCCACTGTGGAGGTATCACCGCGGCAGATATCGACTCATATTACAGTGCATCCCCCTTGCCGATTATGCTCCCTTGTCTCGTATTTGTACGGCAGGGGCACTACCAGCCTCTGGTGACTCGGGTTGTCTTAAATCTGTAGAAACAATTCCTTCATTAGATGGGTTGGGGGGGGGAGAGATTGAACGAGTGGACACCAATCTGGCTATGCTGGAAGGCTTTCGAAAATGGGATCTCAGCAGGATCTCCACCCTAGGTGATGTCATGAATGGTACAGTTCTCAAGCCCTTTCAAATCATGGAGGCGAAGTACCAACTCCACCGTAGTCAATTCCATCGCTTCCTTCAGCTCCGCCATGCGTTGATCCCATATATCTAGGCCCTATCTGATCTCACTGAATTTAACCCACTGGAGGGTAAATTCATTATGGGCGACCTGGGGGGACCACAAAATTGCCCAATTTATCATACTCTTATATCTAACAGTCCAGACAAATTCCTCACCCTTAGGGGGACATGGAAGGCCTAGAGACCTAGAAACCAGCAACTTTCAGCACCAGGGCTAGGGAGAGGGGAGGAGAGTGCCATATTTCTATAAATATGGCGCTGTTGTGCTCTCTCCTTCTCGCACAACACAGAACAGACAAAATGCCACTGTCTGATTACTGCTTTCCTTCCCTAAATTCTGTTCTGTGTCTGGGCTCCTTCATAAACTCCATTGGTTGCCCCTTGAGAAACGCATACAGCTTAAAGTTTTAAGCGCAACGCATAAGAACATGAATGCATTAGAAGCCCCCATCCTCTCCAGACTCATGCAGCATTACTTACCCACAAGAGCCCTTCGCTCACCCTGCTTAAACCTGGTGGTTACTCCACGGTTTAAAAGAAAGATCAGGAGGCTGCACCTTTCGGGCCCTGGCCCCGGCCGTTTGAAATAGTCTGCCCTCATGTCTAAGGAATACGCAGAACCGTCGTAGTTTTAGGAAACAGCTCAAAACTTGGCTATTTGCAACCTAGCTCTTTCTCCAGGATCTTCCTTTCAATCTCGCTGTGTAATATCTGTTGTGAGATACCCTAAATTAATGTTGTCGTGCTGGAACGCCCTGTTGCAACTATGGCTTTAAGAATCCTGTTAACGTAACATAACATAACTGAAACACTTGTCTGTTTATTTCTTTGTGTGCCCGGTTAATGCCGGCCAGCTTACTTGTCCACCTCCCAAACCTTCTGGGTAACAACTGGGTCCACAACATATCCACTTCCTCCCATTTGAATGAATGACTGCCAAAGCTGGCAGGGGTCCAGCCTTTTGCATTTGCTCAATTTCCTCAGCACTGGCCTGGCCATTATTCTATGTCCGTCCTCATTCTGAAATTCCCCCCAACCTTATCAACTCACATTGTTGCATACAACTGTTACGCTCTAACTGGACATATGGCACCCTACTCAACCTGAAGTCCCTAAGCTGGAAGCACGCGCAACAATTCTGGCACACGAGAAAACCTGTCTTGCACCCACCGACGCCACTTTCAAACCAGACCCCTGTCTGCGTGAATTTCGGCCTTGCTTCCTCAATGCCCCGGTGAAGGAGGTTGTGCAGGCTGCAGGAAGACTTCCAGAAGAGTGGTCTTGTGCTTTATGAACATACTATTTCATACACTGTGGTGTTTCAAAGATGATATCATCCTATGTCCTGACAACCTCATCATTACCTAAGTACCTACACTCCTCTGCTCAGTCCTGAACCTTCCCACACTAATATACTGCCCATCATCTTCCATGTTAACATCGTCTCCACTCTGTCATACACATCCTTCACCCCCACCACTTCGAAAACCCTACAGCCTCCAAATAAATATTGTAAATAGTCAAAACAATGTAAACTCTCAAGCAGATGTGTATGCAGACCTCACCTCTCAAGAATGCGTCTCAAAATGTCAGTTGTGATAACCAATCTCTTATCTTGTCCTTTCCATGTCTTTCCAGTATCCTCTTCACAAGCTCTCATCCGACAACATGTATCGTGAAAATCCCTTCCCACAAAATGCTATTATTGGCGCTTTGCACCAATACATTATCAAAGGGTTGATACTTTAGGATCGGGCGCGTGAGTCCCAAAGTACGAGGAGCTAAGGCAAATAAAGAAAACATTCACAAGACAATATGCAAAGTCAAAAGCATGAAGTTTTATTGACTTGAAGGTTTATTCAAAATGTGGAATCATTACAGAAAGCAAAAAGATAGTTAGTCAGTTTATAACAGGATCAATATAGCTCATAATAAGTGATAGGTTTAACATTAGTCAATCTGCAGAGTAAGTCAATAGGTAAAATCAAAATGTTTCAAGAACAGAGTCAAATAACAACTTGTCATAGAGTCTGCCCCTGAAGAATATGTAAAAAGCTCTGACACCCATCCCAAATAAGACACATTTTATAGATTTTCAAACAGCAATAGTCATGCTGACGACTCAGGGGTCGATTCCGATCTCGGCCAGAGGCGCACCTAACACTATTCGTCCGGAAAAAAACCAAGACGAACGCGTGTTTCCCGACCGATCCGAACATTCGTTCGAACGAGCAAGTACGATGCGCATAACTGCCCAGATCCCGACCCAGCCATACTTACCCATTCCAGCTCCTGTTCCCCGCCTGAGCCGGATCCGTAAACGCAGAATCGAGTCGCACGGAAGCAAAAATACAGCACCTTCCGGCCGGACCAGTACGATGCGCCTTCCGTACGCGCTGAACCCGTCGCTACGTCCGGCACGTCAGAGCATCCGGGAGAGCCGCACATAAGCTCCGATTCGCGCCACAAGACGATCCACGGCTACGAGACGAACAAGCCAGCCACGAGTACGAGTCGAAGCAACGAGAAAGCCGAACGAGATGAACCACCATGAATCCCATCGCGCAGGTCCTACCAATACTCTACATCTATTACCGGACCAGGTACGGACGCGTACGGCGCAGAAGGTAAGTTAAACACCCACTACACAAACAAACGACACGTACCCGACATATAACACACACACATAGGGATGCAGAAATGACTTACACTAGCAACAGCAGAACCATAGGGGCGGGATGGCTATCACCAATGCCATATACACCCATAGGGGCCTGGATGCCAACCACTAACACCACCCCTACTCAGGGGGGCTGGTTGCCTACCACTACCACCACCCTACTCATGGGGGGCTGGATGCCTACCACTACCACCACCCCTACTCATGGGGGGCTGGATGCCTACCACTACCACCACCCCTACTCATGGGGGGCTGGATGCCTACCACTACCACCACCCTACTCATGGGGGGCTGGATGCCTACCACTACCACCACCCCTACTCATGGGGGGCTGGATGCCTACCACTACCACCACCCCTACTCATGGGGGCTGGATGCCTACCACTACCACCACCCTACTCATGGGGGCTGGATGCCTACCACTACCACCACCCCTACTCATGGGGGCTGGATGCCTACCAGTACCACCACCCCTACTCATGGGGGGCTGGATGCCTACCACTACTACCATCCCCACTCATAGGGGGATGGATGCCTACCACCAACACCACCCCTACTCATGGGGGCTGGATGCCTACCACCACCCTACTCATGGGGGCTGGATGCCTACCACTACCACCACCCCTACTCAGGGGGCTGGATGCCTACCACTACCACCACCCCTACTCATGGGGGCTGGATGCCTACCACCAACACCACCCCTACTCATGGGGGCTGGATGCCTACCACTACCACCACCCTACTCATGGGGGGCTGGATGCCTACCACTACCACCACCCCTACTCATGGAGGGCTGGATGCCTACCACTACCACCACCCCTACTCATGGGGGGGTTGGATGCCTACCACTACCACCACCCTACTCATGGGGGGTTGGATGCCTACCACTACCACCACCCTACTCAGGGGGGGCTGGATGCCTACCACTACCACCACCCCTACTCATGGGGGACTGGATGCCTACCACTACCACCACCCCTACTCAGGGGGGGCTGGATGCCTACCACTACCACCACCCCCACTCATGGGGGGCTGGATACCTACCACTACCACCACCCATACCCATGGGTGACTGGATGCCTACCACCAACACCACCCCAACTCATAGGACGGGTAATGCATGACACAACCAGCATACTCCAACATAAGGAATGTCAGGAAAACACATCCCCCCCAACACCATGACAAGCGTGTGTAGACTGTGTCAAATGCCTACAACACTGAACATGACATTGAACATACAATGTGACCCCCTATCACATGTGTCACACATAAATGTGTGTGGCCTCCACAATGCAAGCAGACCATGACCACTTTGGCAATGGGGTCTAACCCCCCATCATCACAGTGACCAAAAGGTGAGTGTGGGGTCCATAGCTGAAGCACATTTTGAACATTGTGGCAATGGGGTCCAAACCCCCATCATCACAGTGACCAAAAGGTAAGTGTGGGGTCCATAGCTGAAGCACATTTTGAACATTGTGGCAATGGGGTCTAAACCCCCATCATCACAGTGACCAAAAGGTAAGTGTGGGGTCCATAGCTGAAGCACATCTTGAACATTGTGGCAATGGGGTCTAACCCCCCATCATCACAGTGACCAAAAGGTAAGTGTGGGGTCCATAGCTGAAGCACATCTTGAACATTGTGGCAATGGGGTCTAAACCCCCATCATCACAGTGACCAAAATGTAAGTGTTGTCATGGAAAATGCTGCAAATGCCAAACAGCATGGATGATTCCTGGTCACAGAACAACAAACACATCAGTGGCATAGTAGTGCTTGTGTCCCATAGCAACATAGATTGGGTGAGGCAAACAGTGCAGTGCAAATAAGACATACCTTTGGCCATGTGCAGACAAACATCACCCATGGGGGCCGACATTGTCAACATTCATCAATAACACAATGACAGAAGTGACCATCATAATGCAGACCCACATATCTGCACCAATGGGCACACAAATGTAGATATCCTGTGGAGACTGTAGATGTGAGGTGAACAAATACCATACCATGGCAGCAATGGGACATACAAACCATGATCATTGTGCTGACTGATTACCTAGGAGTCCCAGGGACAGCAGGGGAAACACACCAAACAACATACAGCCAATGGCACACTAAAGATATGCCAATGCAGTGGTGCAGATGCACAAACAGGCAGCCCCACACTGCATATCAAACACAACAGGTGATGGGGGGGTGCCAGTGTCCCCAGGCAACCACACAACACATGAGGAGGCCTGAATCCTAATTACACAGATGTGCATACAGTGCCACACAAAAGTAACTCATGGATTGGATTCCCCTATGTGGGCAATCAGGCATTGTTAGATGAGAGGGAGCACGAATTACACATGTCACACAAGCTTGTAGGAACAGCAACTAACACAGCAAGAGACAGACCCACCACAGCACTACCCCCAGGGACCCCACATTGTGGTGACACTGGCCTGCATGATAATCCCACTGTGATGACAAAGCTAGATGTTGTTCACACTGTGAACCACAGTCATGTGTCCTGAGCAACAAACTACCATCACACCTACACAAGCACAAATCAATCAGCACGGCCTGTCAGCCAAGGCCAATATGGAGGCAGGGGTCTAGCCGTGAAACAACTCTCATTTGCACACACTCAACACCACACACCTTGATCTCCACCAATGTGCAGCAGTGAAGCTCACATGGACTGGTGACATTGTACATGCACCCATGACAATCCCAGGGGTGGTGGTGGGAACTAAGGTGCAGAAACCCATCACACATGGCCAGTCAACAAGACTCGTGAATGTCTGACACACTGCACAGTACACCGTACATGGGCATGACGTCAAATCCACTCCAACCAATGGGATCCCGGCCACAGTCACACACCAATGAAGAAGCCAAGGTCACCCACAAAGAACACACATAGCCAACTTCCAACATTGCAGCTCTGACCCTGAGGAGTGGCAGCAGTCACACACACAACGTGTCACAATCACTGAAAGCTACCACAAAACTGTAAATTACATGACATATGTAACCAACAAGTGCCAAGGGGAATCCTGACTATGTCTCATCTGCGTTTGCCCACAAACTCAGCCCTGACAGCAAACACACCTATGGGTGACACCCTGATGACCAGTAATGTGCCATGCACCCACATCCCAAAGAACCCAGGGAGAAGATTTTGGGGGAACATAGGTCAACTCAGCAAGCATCACAAACAGGAACATCACTAGGGATCCCAGCCTGCCTAGCAAAATGGAAGTGAACACACATAGACATGCTCACACAACACACACCTTGGGCTCAGGCAATGTCACGGAATTGCACACTGCCATGAGGGGACTCCACTCCTGTGTAAGGAAAGCTGTGCCATACGTTGTCTCTGCAGGGCTCTATCATGTCAGCAGAACACTTGGTCACTCAGTCAACAATTAGCACAAAATGAAGGCTCTCGTCACATCAGCCTGGTCATGGGAGTGTCACCGAAATCATCTGCACAGATCCAACACACATGTATAGCAAGTTGCACTGATAACACAGATGAGTCCTTCCCCATTGATGCTCAAACTTGTATGTCCAGTGGAGATGGTCACACGGTCAGGGAAATAGACAAATTGAACAATGGCAAGCACAACAGATGTGCAGGGGTGTAAGCCACAGATGTGATATTGCAAATAAAAGTAGGAAATCCCATTGCCAAATATTGAAAACATGACACCCTCATAATGCTGCAAAGGATGACATGGATACACACCAGGATAGGACACATTCCCCTGGACCACATGGGGTCCTGCACAGTAACACTTCATTTTCCTGACATCAAAAATCACCATCACTGCAGCAAGGGCATGGTTAGCATCATCAACATCATGTACATCTGAAGCAAAACCACTAGAGAACAGAAAGTAGCTTTATTCAGCATATGTCGGTGTAAAATTCAAAGTCCAGAAAAAACACAAAGGCCAATGGCCAGTCCATCTGTAAAGTCCAAACAGGGTGACAGTGGCAGATGTCACCCTTTGCTTGCCTGCACTGCTACGGACCAGGGACCTTCCCTCGGAGGGGCATACGGGGGCAGGCCAGGCACCGCAGGGACAGGATCAGGGCTCACCAGAAGGAGGCAGGGAAGGGGTGGTGGGTGCTGGAGAGTCACTGACAACTGCAGTGGAGGTGTCTGACATGGTGTGTGCCGGCACCACTGGGGGGCATGAGTCAGGTGGTGTGGGTGCCGGCACAACTGCAGTGGGCTGGGCAGATGGAGTGGACAGGTTCCCCACTGCAGTGCCCAAGTCAGACGGGGTGGTAGTGGACTCCACTGCAGTGCCTATCTCCAGGGGAGTAGAATGGGGTTCAGGTAAGGTGGGCAGGACAGAGGAGGAGGACACGGTCTCCACACCAGTGGCACAAACATGCGCAGTGGGGGGTTTGGTGCTGGAAGAGCAAGTGGTAGGGGGAGAAGGCCGGATCATTTTGGGGATGGTGTATCTGTGGGTGGGGGAACCTGGGGCAGGGTGTGGTGGGGGAACCTGTGGAGTGGGGGCCTGAGGGATGGAGGAAGGAGACTGTGTTGTTGAGCTGCAGGGCGGTGGCGGGGTCTTGCTCTTCCGGGTCCGGGGGGACTTGCGGATGGGGGCCTCAGTCTGTCTGTGCCTAGGGGAGGGTGTCCGGGAGTGAGGGGCACTCCCCTCTGTGTGGGTGGACTTCCTCTTCCCCCTGTATGCTGGATCAGCTGGATCGGAAGGGAAGAGGCCGAGGTCACAGAGGAAGAGCTGCTTTGTAGGTGAGGTTGCAGGTGAGGCAAGGGAAGGGGCCTTGGAGGGAGAGGTATCTGAGGACTGCGGAGTGACTGTGGATGCCTGTGTGTGTGTCTGTTCCCCATCCCCTGTGGGTGTGGTATCAGTCCCCTGAGGATGCTTGCGTGCACGTTTTGTCTTTGTTTTGGGTGTTCCTGTGCTGCTCGTGTCGGTGTGTTTGGGTGATTGTGCAGGTGTGCATGTGCTTGGGACAGGTAGGGTGCCAGGAAGTGTGGATGGGGCAGAGGTAGGAGGGGTGAGGGACTGTTGGAGGAGGGACACTGCTGCCATCAGGGAGGAGTCCATGGACCTATTGCTCCTCTGTAGGGCAGACATGCCCGATGAGATGCCCTCCATGAACGACACCAGCTGTGTCAACAGAGTGGTGTGTGCATGGAGGACACTCAGCATTGCTGTCTGCCCTACATGGAGCTGGCAAAGTAAGTACACAGACTCCTCACTCAGGGCAGCAGGGGACACAGGGGCAGGGGGTGCGGTGCCTGGCACGAAGGAGACACGCTCCCGAACACGGGAGCCTCCACGGACCTCTGGAATGGGAGCCGATGGGAGGGCGGTGGTGGTGGTGGTGGTGGCGGCGGGGACAGCAATACTAGCTGGGGTGTGGTGGCTGCTGACACCCGCCTCCACAAGGGAGTCATCCTCCGAGCTGCTGTGGTCCTCAGCTGAGGTGGATGGTGCTGAGGACTCCTCGGTGTGGCTCCCCTCGCCCTCCGTGCCACTGGGTCACTCCGACCACTCATCGGCTGCTGACCCAGTCTGGCTCTTCAGCTCCTCCTGGTCCATGGAGCTGTCCCCTCCTGTGGCCGTGGATGTATCTGCAAACAATTAGGGAAACAGACAAACATCAGTCACCTGCACTGACCGCACACACCACAGTAAGTACAGCACATTACAGAGCAAGCCCTGGCATCCTTAGTTGAACATTGCCAAAAGTGCTCAAACAGATTAGGAGAAGCCAATTGTCAGTCTGATGGTCAACCATGGCACTCACATCCCTCCTGGCCTTGCACCCATCTGTGTGGTGCCTGTCGGATGGTAATACCCCAGTGTGGACACATGCACCACCTACACAGTAGTTGGACATTGCAGAGAACACGGTGAAGTATGTGAACATGCACACATCACATCTCTTGCCACTGAGTCAGTACAGGTGTTGGATAAAGGGATGGCCAGAGTCTAATTTGAAATGCATGTGATGCATACCAGCACCAGACACCATGATGCACCCATGTCCAGATAGTCAATGCCACAATGGGGTGCATGTAGCACATGTCACTCACCTGCAGGATCACTCTCAGGGAGTTTAATGCCATGGCACAGGCATGCCTGCAAAGTCATACATCACTGTCTCCAGTCACATGGGCAGGGCAGCCAGCCAACAACAGTCTGCACTGTGTCACAATCCTAGGTCATGGGGAATGCAAGTTCTGTAGCTGACAAGTGCACATGTCCATCCCCCCACAAACCACATCATCTGAACTCTTATTTGTCCACGTCATACCAATTGGACATATGGGAGACATGAAACACAACCCTCTGAACCTAAGCACCTCACAGTCTGCTGTGAATGAGAAACAGCTGCCTGAACTTCACAGTCGCATACCCCAGTCTGCACAGTCAAGTAATCAAACACCTATATGTCACACAAGTATCGTCTCCTATGGTCACATCTCAGGTGGCATGCTGAGCCCTAACCGATAAACACCCCAGTAGTCCTGACAACGAAGCCACAGCACAATGACACAGAGGCAGACACCTGAGGGAACATTTCACTGAGCACAACTTGTCAGCTGATACACGGGAGTGGGAGTACAGAGTGTATTGTATGGCCTGGAGTAGGCATGACTGTCCTGCTCCACGTGAAAGAGGGATGAGCCCTGGACAGTAGGCAGGTGGCTAAGTATGTGTGACACACTTGATATACATACTCCTGAGGCCCAAACATTGTTCCCACCCGCAGCATGGGTGTGTGCCAAATACCCCAGGCACATGTGGTGAGTCAGATCAGCAATTGGGCCACATATCAAAGTTACGCGCAGATTACATGTCAGAACTCAGGCATTGTGTAAGCAATTGACCCACCCATGAAGCCCACCACAAAGTTACGGGAACAAATGCTGTCCCCCACCTTGAGCTAAGCAAAATGCAAGGACACAGTACCCAAGTGACACAATTTCCTGACTGTAAGGGCCACACCTGGGTATCAGATGAGGAGTGGGCATGTCACAATTGAGGGACATGGGGTCCTGGACCACAAGACTAATGTACTATGGAAGTTTAACCAGGCCAGAGGAGGGCACATAGCATGTCAGACGAAGTTCACAGTGCAGTCATGGACTCACCCCCTCCTTGCTGCTGTCTGGCCTTCAGCTGCCCATCCAGGTCAGGGAAGACCACCGCCAGGATCCTGAGCATGTGGGGGGTCAGGGTCCGGTGTCCGCCCCTACTGCGAGGAGGCGACAGCTTCAGCTGGACCCTTGCGATCCTCCGGGTCTAGCCCCGAAGGTCCTGCCACCTCTTCTGGTAGTTGCGGATCCGGCGCTTGTAGACCCCCACGGATCTTACTGCCCGGGCGATGGTCAGCCAGATTTCCTGCTTCTGGTGGGCATCAACCTGTGAGGATGACAAAGTGAAAAGGCCATTACTACACATGCAACATATCCGTGCATCACACATTTGGATATACATGTCTCAATCACAGGGGCACATGATGTACACAGGCAGTGCAATGATGGCTATGAACAGTTTGCCAGCAGTTACTACATGGTATCATTGCCTGGGAAGTAAAACCTTGTTGGAATGCACTGTTACTGCACTATACCTGTTCAGTGCATGTAACTACATACTTTGGGGGGTGACAACTACTCAGTGAGCATGCTAGCCAGTGGCGTGCACACTAAGTCTTGCTAGTCAGACAACATGCACATTTAGTAAGGCAGTGGACAGCACACTCACCTGCTCCCCTGGTTTCCCATACAGCTTGCTGTACTGTGGAAGGAGGCTGTCCAGCAGGGCCTGGTTCTCCTCAGTGCTGAAGGCTGGGGCTCTCTCCACAGTATGTGCCATTGCAGTAGCCAGAGGATGCAGAGACAGCAGCAGTGTTGGTGGCAGATGTCGTCCTGGAGCATGTAGTGCAGGCAAGTGAGCTCTCAGGTGAACAGCCAGCATTATATGTGTGCTGCAGAGGCAGATACTGTCCCATGTGTCCAAAGTGATAGGTCCAAGTCGTTTGCATCTTCTGAATCTGGCCAATCCATGGAATTGCACCACTTATACACGCCCACAGCATCCTTCAAAAGTTCAACTTCATGACACCCATGAATTTGCAACATTGTTGTGGGTGGCCAACTGAATTCACTGCATCAGACTCGTTAAAGGTTCGAAAACGCGTCCGTTGCCATGCCAGGCCATAGCCAATGCGTGCGCACTGATCGGTCCATTGCTGTACAACGCGTATTTCGAAAAACAACGCGTACCCGTTCACATCATATGCAATGTCCAATGCGTGCGCACCAATCGGTCCATTGCTGTACAACGCGTATTTCGAAAAACAACGCGTACCCGTTCACATCATATGCAATGTCCAATGCGTGCGCACTGATCGGTCCATTGCTGTACAACGCGTACCCGTTCACATCAAATGCAATGGCCAATGCGTGCGCACCGATCGGTCCATTGCTGTACAACGCGTATTTCTGTCCACATCATATGCAATGGCCCATGCGTGCGCACCGATCGGTCCATTGCTGTACAACGCGTATTTCTGTCCACATCATATGCAATGGCCAATGCGTGCACAACGATCGGTCCATTGCTGTACAACGCGTACCCGTTCACATCATATGCAATGGCCAATGCGTGCGCACCGATCGGTCCATTGCTGTACAACGCGTACCCGTTCACATCATATGCAATGGCCAATGCGTGCGCACCGATCGGTCCATTGCTGTACAACGCGTATTTCTGACCACATCATATGCAATGGCCAATGCGTGCACACCGATCGGTCCATTGCTGTACAACGCGTACCCGTTCACATCATATGCAATGGCCAATGCGTGCGCACCGATCGGTCCATTGCTGTACAACGCGTATTTCTGACCACATCATATGCAATGGCCAATGCGTGCGCACCGATCGGTCCATTGCTGTACAACGCGTATTTCTGACCACATCATATGCAAAGGCCAATGTGTGCACACCGATCGGTCCATTGCTGTACAACGCGTACCCGTTCACATCATATGCAATGGCCAATGCGTACGCACCGATCAGTCCATTGCTGTACAACACGTACCCGTTCACATCATATGCAATGGCCAATGCGTGCGCACCGATCGGTCCATTGCTGTACAAAGCGTATTTCTGACCACATCATATGCAATGGCCAATGTGTGCACACCGATCGGTCCATTGCTGTACAACGCGTCCCCCTTCACATCATATGCAATGGCCAATGCGTGCGCACCGATCGGTCCATTGCTGTACAACGCGTATTTCTGTCCACATCATATGCAATGGCCAATGCGTGCACACCAATCGGTCCATTGCTGTACAATGCGTACCCGTTCACATCATATGCAATGGCCAATGCATGCGCACCGATCGGTCCATTGCTGTACAACGCGTCCCTGTACAAATCACTCGCATATGTCACCGTAGTTGTCACTGGTGAACGTATGCCAGCCACAATTACTTGCCAGGGACTCAGGGGCACACCTACAACACCACAGCCTGTCCACACTGTATCCTAAGGCATGTAAGGCTGCATTACATGTGTGTGTATGGGGGTCAACCTGTGTTTTATTTGGTGGCACTTGGGGGCAGCCACTCCCAGGCTGTGCACGTGTTCATGGGGACAGAATCCTTTGTGTGTTGTGCACATGACCACTGTGATGTGCAACTGTTCAGTTCAGGGCATGTGGCATGGTCACATTTCCAGGTTGTGTATGTGTATGTCATGTCACATACACCCCGAGTCCCATGTGGGAAGGTATGTACGTCACAGGGTGACCCATTGCCACAATAGTGATGGCACTCCACAGTCTGTGTGCATGTTGTGTTTCAGATGTCTCTGATTCAATGTGCACAATGGGAGACAGTCTCCACATCCACGTTGTTTGTGCATCTACTTTGATGTTGTGCGTGTGTGTGTCACAGACTTCCATGTCTGTCCTGCAGAGGCAACAAGGGCCACTACCTGTGGGAGTCATGGTTGTATTGCTGACGTGTACATGATACGCCATGTCATGCCAATGTCCATGTGGCAATACAGGGTCCCTGGGAATCTACCCGTCAATGAGCTGTGATGCCTGTGGCACATCTGTCCTCACTTGTCACTGTGGTGTGTGTTTGGAACGTGACAGCAGTACATGGGTACTGTGACACAGCCTAATGATTCCCCATTGCACGACCTGGAACTTGTTGTCAACACATGTTGAACTGTGATGTTAGATGTTGGCCATGTAGGTGCAATATATGTCCATACAGAACGGCACACACATCAAGTACTTGTGTCTTGTAATGATGTATCATGTGATATTGAGTATGGTCAATGCCACATATGTGGGGTGACTGACAATCTTTCTTTGTTCACCTATGCACTGCAGAGCACCAGCTGTCCATAGACCATTCCCTGACCTTGCAACCATAGTTGAACGTGACTGCATCCGACGGTACCGCTTCAACAGGCCGCTGATTGAGGAATTGACGGTGCGGTTGGCCCCACATTTGCAACCTGGCCGGACATACCCTACAGCGCTGACCCCCAAGGTGAAGGTGATGGCAGCCCTACACTTCTTTGCCACCGGTACCCTTCAACACACTGTGGCGTCTGCTGGAGGGATGTCACAGACCATGTTCAGCCGTGTGCTACGCGATGTTTTGGAGGCAATGTTGGGATTCCTGAACCAGTACATCTATTTCCCTAAACCTCAACAACTCACTGACGTCAAGAGTGACTTCTATGCCCTGGGGAGGATGCCACATGTCATTGGCTCCATTGATGGGACACATGTGGCTTTGGTACCACCACAGGCACATGAGCAGGCATACAGGAACAGGAAACATTACCATTCTATCAATGCTCTGGTGGTATGTCTTGCAGATATGACCATCTCACATGTGTGTGCACGTTTCCCCGGTTCTGCACACGATGCCTACGTGATGCGGAGTAGTCGCATCCCGAGGATAATGTCACAGATTCAGAACCAGCGTGCCTGGCTTGTCGGTGTGTACTGACTTTTTACCATTGTGTGTGTTCTGCAATGTTGTATTCCACCCTCTTTACCCAACTCAGCTAATGTGCAATTGTCTGTATGTAGGTGACTCTGGATACCCCAACATGCCGTGGTTGCTGACACCCCTCAGGAACCCTGTGACACCAGCCCAGATGCGCTACAATGAGGCACATGGTCGTACCAGGAGAGTGATCGAGCGGACATTTGGTCTCCTGAAGAGCCGCTTTCGCTGCCTGGACAAGACAGGAGGGGCCCTCCCATATGCCCCAGCAAAGGTGTGCAAGATTGTCATCGTCTGCTGCATGCTACACAACCTGGCAGTGCGGAAGGAGTTGCCTCTCATCCTGGATGACGATGACCAACATCCGCCACCTGTGGAGGATCCTGGTCTGGGCCACGATGCCAGTGATGATGATGATGATGATGATGATGATGATGATGATGATGGTGATGTCCTCACACAGCTCATCACCAACTTCTTCAGCTGAATGTGAGTATCCAGAGTTGTCATGTCAATGATTTGAGTTTGCATGATATGTGTTGGTGGTGCTCTGTTGCTGTTTGAGTGTGGCCATGTGCTACTTGACTGTATGCGTGCAGCGATGTGTCCTTACAGGTAGTCTGTATTCCCCAACAGTGTTGACATGCTAACTTGGTTTTGTGTAGGTATCTTGTGACATGTATTGGGCATGAGTATTGCAGTTCTGTCCTGTTCTTCAGTGCTTTTGACTGTGTCATGTCTGTCCTTCACAGGGTGCTTTCAGAGTTGTTTGGTCCACTCGGATCCCCCGACACCATGATTCAACTTCCAGGGTGGAAGCAGTCGTTTCCCTACAGGTGATGTGCCCCATACCCCTGGACTTTATTTCTTCTACAATTGTTGACTGTGTGGCCACTGCCACGTGGGATTACCTTGCATCTGTAGTGGAAACAACATGTTGCAAATGTGTAATAAACCTGTGCTTCACTTTGGGATGTGCGTTGTCTGTGGTCACACATCTGACTGACATTAGCTTACTTCACCTGTGGGCTAGTTAACACAGACTGTGAATAGGTGTGGTGTCTGTGCATTCCACTGTATTTCCTGGCAACATCAGTGTAGGCGATGAGTCAGATGGCCCTGGTGTGTATGTGTTGTGTAGCCCTAGTGGTGTGTCTCCCTCATATGTGTCATGTCGCCATGACTCACATGACGGTGTTGAACTTGCTGTAGCAGTTAGCATGCACAGTGTCATTTAGCAGATCATCTTCTCCATGACAGAAACAACGTTGGAATCACAACAGAGGCAAGTATGGTTTATTAGTGAGTTTATTTACATACATGTGTGAGGATAGTGCACAGGATGGTGGGTGCTGTACATTGGGATTGGAATCCAAAGTACCCAGATGAGTTGGAAGTGTTGGTAGCAGAAATGTCCTGAGTAAAGTCCACAGTCATCTGATACATTGGTCCAACTTAAACTCCCCATGTCATGTGGGAGAGTTGGGTTGCATTCGACAGGGTGAACAGTTTGCACACAAAGGTGGATTTCCAGAACAGGTATTGGGTTCCTGGGGGATGTACATGGCCATCGGCCTCTCCGTTCTCCTTCCTCGGACGACCCCTCTTCTTTGGGGGGGGACCCTCACGTGCAGGCTGCTGCGGTGCAGAGGACTCTCCGCCAGAGTCATCCTCCCTCCCTGTGGCAGTTGCAGTTGTTGCGGCACCAGATGTTGTGGGCACACAGGGAGGTGTGGCCATGTTGGTGCTAATCTGGCAGAGGCATGTCAATATGTCCCTATGCACCGCTGTCAGTTCTTGCAATGTGTCCCACTTGGACTCCATGCCAGCCATGTGTGTCTCCACACGGGACATGTGTGTCTCCACACAGGACATGTGGGAGTCCAAGCGGGCATGATGGGCAGCCTGCTGCTGTTGAATGTCCTTGAGGATCCCCACTACCTGGCTGACCTCTCCAGTGCTATTCTGGTAAGCATCAGCAATGCGTACCAGTTGTTGGTCATCCTGCAGTCCAGACCCCTCTACAAACAGCGACCTCTGCCTACCACCCCTCCCACCACCCCTGGCCACACGTGCGGGACCTGCGGTGGCACGGACAGGTGACCCTAGGCCCCCTTGGGTGTTGGTACTGGGGTTGTTGT
This sequence comes from Calotriton arnoldi, assembly GCA_963921515.1. Classification (NCBI taxonomy): domain Eukaryota; kingdom Metazoa; phylum Chordata; class Amphibia; order Caudata; family Salamandridae; genus Calotriton; species Calotriton arnoldi. Next base: position 2,333,026 of record CAWUFW010000441.1, read on the forward strand.
CCGTTGCTTCACGGTGGGCCGGGGTCCCTGTGCTGTTGTCATTGGTGGTCCTTGGTCTGTCCGTGTCGGCGGGGGTGGTCTGTGTGTTGGCAGTTGTTAGAGTGGGTGCAGGGGGTGCAGATGGTGGTCCTGCTGGTGCTGCATGATGACTCACACCGGAGGGGCCAGGTAGGTCTTCGCCATCCGAGGAGGGCAGAGGCTGTTCCACACCAGAGAGCTCAGGGTCCCCGGAGCCTGGGACAGGGACTCCTCATCGTCTGCTGCTGTGTCCCCATCATCACCTGTTTTTGGAAGAGACACACAATGTATGTTATGTTTCTACAGGCATCAATGGTTCAAACACCTGACAGTTGTGACTGTACCTCTGGATGCGGGCCTGTACATTGCATTGTCCTAAGTTGTCACAGTCAGAGGTTGATATTGGTGTAGCACATTGTCCTGCCAACCTGAAGCATTTCAATGTGAATGTTGAGGTGTGTGCATGGCCAGCATTGGTGGTATTTGGTTGACATCCGGACCTCCTTCTCCCTCCAGCCCAGTTATCCCACCATGAAGCATGCCACCCTTGCAGTGGGTGCAGGTTGACTCTCAGGATGTCAGTCAGTGGTGCGCTGCTGTTGGTTGGTGCCCAGTTCCCAGCAGGGCCTTGTGCTCCCCACAACAGAGCACCAGTGTCAGACATCTTTCAAGTGGCTTTTCACTCCCTGTGAGGTATGCATGCTTCAGTGTGAGCTTGCTGGGCCATGTGGGTGGGGGATGTTGAGCTGTGACTACCACTCCCATCATGCTATTGCCTACACCCCCCTTCCCAGCATGCCCATACTTCCTTCCTTTTGAGTGCACTTCACTGTGTGTGAGTGTGACAGCAATGGCAAGATGGCTGACAGTGGTGTCCTGTTTGTTGGTGCCCAGTTCCCAGCAGGGCCTTGTGCTCCCCACAACAGAGCACCATTGTCAGACATCTTTGAAGTGGCTTTTCACTCCCTGTGAGGTGTGCATGCTTCAGTGTGAGCTTGCTGGGCCATGTGGGTGGGGGATGTGGAGCTGTGACTACCACTCCCATCATGCTATTGCCTACACCCCCCTTCCCAGCATGCCCATACTTCCTTCCTTTTGACTCTGCTTCCCTGTGGGGTAGTGTGCCTGTGCTGACAAGATGGCTGACAGTGTTGTCCTGGCGTTAGTTTGGCTACAAGTCCCAAAAGTGTCCCTGTGCTTCACACAGCATAACCCAGGGTGGTGGTTCTTTGTGGGATATTTAATTAGAGTGTGAGGCAATGCATTCTACCAGGTGAGTTGTGTGGAGTTTGTGTTAAGGGTGTGTGTGAGAAGAGCTGCTGGTAACTATGTTATTGTTATTGTTAATTTGAATTTATAGAGCGCTTAATACCAGAAGGTCTCTAAGCGCTATGGTCAGTGCTGTCAGTCCTCCTTCCCACCCAGCCAGATATCCCACGATGGAACGTGTTTCCATTGCAGGGAGTGCAAGTTTAATTTCAGGATGTCAGTCAGTGGTGTCCTGCTGTTGGTTGGTGCACAGTTCCCAGCAGGGCCTTGTGCTCCCCACAGCAGTATCCAGTGTCAGCCATCTTGTCAGTTCTTTTCCACTCCCTGTGATGTGAGCATGGTTCAGAGTGGTGTTGATGGTCCAATTGTGAGGGTGAGCAATATCTGTGACTACAACTCCCATCATGCTATTGGCTACACTGACTTGACCAGCATACACAGAATTCCTTCCTTTCAGTGAGCTTCCCTGTGAGGTGGTGTTCTAGTGGTGGCAAAATGTCTGACAGTGTTTGTTGGTTAGATTTGTGCCACTGCCTTTCTCTATTTGTTGTTCGGTTTGTACATGTCATGACACAGTTACATATCACTATGGGATGGCAGGTATTGTGTTTGTCTAACTAACATACACATCTTGGGATGATTATGTTTTGGTTACTGTGGCTTTGCTAAGGGTGCATGGTTTGACTATCCTCTTGACAGTGATGTGTGTATTGTCACACGATATTGGGTATATTGGTTGTGTACTCACCAGGCTCTGGGATGTTTGATAGTCCATGTACGCTCTCTGGTGGTAGGATGGCCCGCACCTTCTCTTCCCAGGGCCTGAGGTATACTGCTTTGGCAGGAGGGCCACTGCCGGTGCGATGGCTCAAGGTGTAATCCTTCTTGAGTAGGGCCTTGACCCTCCTGCGCACGTCATACCACCTGTTCTGGATGTCTTCCTTTGTGCGCAAACATGGTGATTGTGCGTTCACCCTGTCGACGATCCTCTCCCACATCTTGGTTTTCTGCGACATGGGGGTCTGTTGGACCAATGTACCAAACAACTGTGGCTCTACCCTGAGGATTTCATCTACCAGCACTTCCAATTCACTGTCTAGGAACTTTGGATTCTTCTTTGGGGGCATGGTGATGGGTGGTGGTGGGGATTGATGTGGATGTGAGTGTGCAAGTGAGGGTAGGTGAGTGTCAGTTTTGCTGGGTGTATGTGAGGGTGCTATTAGGGAGGTGCTAATGGTGTGTGGCTTGTGTGATGGATGAGTTGTGGGTGTGTCTGTGGTTGCTGTCTGATGGTGTTCTGTGCTGGCAGGTCATTTGAATTTGCAAAGGATCATGGTAGGGATTTGTGGCCTTTATATGGGTGGAGTTGTGGGTGTGTCTTTGTTCCATTTCTCCCCCCACCCCCCAGTATTTATTGACTTTGTCATTGCTTGTTTGGCCCTTTTTTTTGTATTTATTCCTTTGTAGTTTTGGGGCATGTAGGAGACGTTCTCCTGACCGAGTAGGACGCTGCAGTTGGCTCGTGCGAGCTTCTCCGAGTCTTTCAGGCTGTGTTTCTGCTGTGTTTTATGTGTGGCGTACGCATCGGTCGCGGAGTATTGGGTGGCTTCGGCTCCGTTTTGTATGCGTGTCGGTCGTACGGCTTGAGCTCCGTGCGACTCGGTCTAGTTTTACACGCATTGCATCGTACTGCGCGGGTCGGAGTTCGCGGGTACGTTTCGGTCGGCTTCATTCCTGGTGCGTGTCGGTCGGTTCGAATCGCGTGTTTTTCCGGCCGGATAGCTGGTTTCCGTGCGGTTCGGTCGTTCGGCTTGTGTTCCGTACGAATCGGTCGTGATTCACATGCATTGCATCGTACTATGCGGATCGGGCAGCGCCGGTACGTGTCGGTCGGACTTAATTCCCATACCGAGTCGGTCGGTACGTTTTCCGGCCCGAATCGGAATCGGCCCCTATGTGTGATATGAGGTAATAATAACAACAAACAATGCATTTCATAAACACATGCTACATTAAGTGCAACACAACTAGACATGCCTTCAGAATGGATAATTAATGCTTACCCTTACCCGAAAACAAGAGAATAACACTACAACTTTGCACGTGTTCAATAACATGGACCCTTCAGAATCATCCGCAGGAACAGGAAAAGTCCTTGACTTGTTGCAGAGTGAGTACAGTTAGAACGCAGTTTCCTCTAAAGCTATGAAAGAATTACATTTTATTTCAGCACAGCACCACAAATTAGATCCTATTTCATAAATTTTCTGTTAATGAAAAAGTACTCCAGCAGGCTTTTTACACCTGTAGACTAAAACAGAATTTTCTTTTTCGTAATTGCAAAAGTACATATCAATACAGGCAGGCTGAGGTGCGTTCATGTCAACTCAAGGCCTGGTTATGCTAACTCAAACACACATAAATGAACGTTAATCTTAATTAATAAATTTGCTTTAACACTATCCATGCCAATTTCCTTGAAATTAGTACTGTCGCCAGTCCCTTCACAATCAAAACCATAAGAAAGTCACCACCATAGACTACTCATACCTCCCGGCACTGGCAATCCTCATAGGTGGCACCCAGGACCAATCGATAAAATCTCGACCACTGAATTTGAGAGGCCATAAGCCACTCCATCCTCCAAACCTGGAATATGGTATGCTCGGAACAGGATGTTGAGTTGCATGCACCTCAAAGCTACAAAAGTAGTATCCATCTGTCACTGGCAAGCATTCTATTGATCACCCTAACCACATTCTTGTTGTCCACCACAAGCGCAACCTTTCGGTTAGGTACAGCGGCGTCACTAGGGGGGTGCGGACTGCACCGGGTGACATCATCACATGGGGTGACACCGTGAGCCTCTGCTTTAAATCGCTACATAAATCAGGAGGAACCCGTTGGGTTCCTCCTGATTTATGTAGCGATTTAAAGCAGAGGCTCACGGTGTCACCCCATGTGATGGTGTCACCCGCCCGGTGCGGTCCGCACCCCGCACCCCGGACTAGGTCCATCATGGAGGGGGTGACACCATGAGTTCCGCACTGGGTGACACCAACCCTAGTGACGTCACTGGTTAGTTATAGCTCTGCCGTATTGTCTCACTGCCAGTGCCTATTAGCTCATTTTCGAAAAAGGCGATTCTTTGTCTCTTCTCAAACCAGTCTTCCAGCCATCAATCTGTTCATCAACGGCTCTGCCAGTACAGGCTAAAACATCCAAATATCAAAGCATCAGAGGAAATCTCAGTTGTCCAAGTGACTGCCATCTTGTCAATCCATTGTATGGGCCTGATTACGATGGCAGTCTGACTGCCACCTGCTGCTGCGGTATGACTGACGCATTACAATGTGTACAATGTGTGCGGTCGAAGGCAGCAGTCGGAGGGACCGTCTGACGCTTTCTGATGGGCTCAAGGAGCCCGTCAGTGCATCTGAAATAGTTCATAATTCCTCAATGATGGTGGCTCCCCCATCGGGATTATGATGTCAGTTTCCGACAGCGATTCCATTTCGGCCTTTCCGACATGGAAAGGCTGTCGGAAAGCGACATTGGTGGCCCCTACCAGGGCCCCCTTCCCTCCTGGCCCTCTGCATTTGGGCCTGGGGGGCACTCCCTGTACCGTGTGGCAGGCACCGTGAGGTGCCTGTAACACGGTGCAGGGATGTTTGAAAACATTCCTTTTTCAATGGTAGCTTGTGCTGCGGGCCTTTTCCGCCCGCCGCACGAGCTTCCATTGAAAAATTGATGTTTTTGACAGCGCTACGGGCGGTTGCATCCAAAGGAGGATGTCGGAACCGCCGACCTAAGGTCAGGCCGTTCCTTTCCCGCAACGGTCCGCCCGACATCGTAATAAGGCCCAGAGTGTCTAAAAAAACAAGTATTCATGTCTTGCCTCACTTGTTCTTTAACTCTGGTAAGATTTGGGTTTGAGACAACTGCCATGGGAAACATCATATGCCTGGTGCAGCAAATACCAAGCAAAATGCAAGTGCCCTAGGTGCCTTCTTACCTAGCACTGCTTGTAACAAATGTAATCTCTTCAATCTGGCAGATGACAACCAGGAGGACACAATGGCAGTCTGATCCTGATGCAAGCCCAAAAATACTTTAATTGGTGAGGGGCCCTCCATTTTTTTTAGTGCCAGTGACTCTCCAAATTCCCGTGCCTGCCTTTCCAAAATGTTCTTAAGTCTCTTGCACTGTTTGTGTGATGCGAGTAGCAAGCGGTGAGCGGAGCGGAGCTGCTGTGGGGAGAGAGCTCTGTCACGCTGTTACCTGCCGTTACCTGCCCCAGGTCCTCCGGTCGTCGCCTCGGTTCTGGGCTCCGGAGCAGTTGGCGCACCCGGTGCAGCCCGAGGACCGAGGTGGGGGAGCTGATCCCGAGACACCCTTTTGGCACTACCAGACAGAGGACGAGGAGTCGGAAAGTCGTAACCTCAGGCAGCTCACCTGAAGCTCGGCACTTGGCACGGTGCTCCTGTATTCCACGCACCGCCGCCACGCACCGCTGCCTCGCCTCGCCTCATCCTGCTCCATCCCGCCTTGAGCCCCTGGCTCCAATACCTGGCTCTGAGCTGGGCAATCCGGGCTGTAGTTTCCCGTAGCTTCTTGCCCTCGGGGCTACGGGCAGGCTACGGGTGGGAGCCGGGCAGTGTTTGGCATTTGGAGATTAGCGACTGGCATCGTCTCCAGCATTCCGCAATGGCAGGACACCGGCCGGATGCCATGACGGGCTAGGTGAGGGGCTCGACCCATACGGCGGTAAGAGGCTGAGCCGCGCTTGAACCCAGGTGCGTCTGCACAAGGGAGAAGGCATAGCACTGCCGGGATTTGCCGGGATTTGTTGTGGGATTTGTTGTGAAGGAACGCCGAGGGCCCTACAAGTGAGACCTGCTGAGTCCAGCTGCCGTCTGTCAGCGTACGCCGAGAGTGGGCTGTGGACGAGCAGGCCTGGTCTGGGCGAAAACTCTGCAGGCCTCATTTGCCTTCTTCGCTTATTTTAAATGACATCAGACAATATTTTGGATAGTAGGGAAAATAGAGAAAATAGGGAAAATGGAGCTATCGAGGGAAGTTCAACCAATCACAAAGTAAGCAAATCCCGGGCACATAGCTGGAAACTAATTTATAAACTACCCTACAAATTATCCTACAAACTCGAGGATAGAATTGCCCGAGGAAATCATAAATTACCCTACAAACTACCCTACAAACTCGAGGATAGAATCGCGTGAGGAAATTATAAACAAGCTCGCGCACAGCAAGGGAGGGAAATGACAAAGAGTAGGCCAAATACCAAAATGGGCAAAACAACTAGTATGGGTACCGGCAGTAGGTTAAAGCCGGCAACGAAGGTCCAAGCGCGGCTAGAGTCCACCCCCATTGTGCATCCAAATTCAAATTTAACTCAAACTCCAAACCAAAAGGTATGACAATTTGCAAATATTTCATGAAAACAACGCCCGGACAAAGAACACAGGGGAAGAGAGAGTCCTACAGTAGTGCATTAAAGCAGCCAATGCAACAAGAGGGCCTGAGCCCGAGCCCGAGCCAGGTAACGAAAAGCCGGTGCATTGGGAAACCGGCTGACGAGACCCAGCCCCCCATTGGGAATATCAGAGCAGACTTGAATCTGCCCCAGGAAAAGGGGCAAGACATATTGGGGCAAGGAGATCCGGAAGTTCTTGAAATTTCATCATTATCGGAGTACTTGGAGTCCCAGGAAAGGAGGCAAGATGCACCAGGGCAAGGAAATCTGGAAGCCCTAGAACTATCCTCAGCACTGGAGCCGCCAAATAAGGACAACCAACATATGTATGGGGGGAATATGGCGAACCTACAGGCAGGGGGCAGAAATATCCAACATGATCTGTCCCTGTCCCCGTCCCAGTCACGGAGTCTATCGGCAATTAAAATCCTCACCTTTAATCAAAGCTCGCCCTTGCTGGGAGCGGGGCGGAGAGACAATAGTCCCTTGGGAGAGCAGAACCTCCTTCACTCCACGGCTGAAACAAAGTGCACATTTCAAAGCGGTTGTCATAATCAAAATTCTCTGTTATCCTCAATAAATTCCACATTAACAACGGCCATCAATTCGCTTACTTGGCAAACACAAAAATTGGAAATTCAAATGGATACAATGCAGGCAATCGCAATAGCCATGATCAATATTGAAGCTAAAATCGATACCTTAGCAGGAAATTTGGAATTGCTGAGGATGCAGCCAACTGCTAGGTGTTCCTGTCTTCCAATTGTGGAGAAGCTTAGCTCTCTACCAGAAGTTTTAACATCAATCATTACAGAGCTCAAGCAAAGACAACAAAAAACCATAGATCAGCCAAACCAAAGAATAACTGAAAGAGCATTAAATGATGCAAAACAAAACGGAATAAATGATTCAGCTGGGGCCGCAAGCCCCCCCAATTTGTTACACCAAATTACAATGAAGAGCGCAAACCATATTCCACAGAACACATGCTCAGAAGCAAAGACCTCTACGCATACCAAAATTCAAGTCAGCAAATCGATTTTGGGGACAGACACACCGCCGACATCCTCGAAGTTGGCACTCAGTGACGTGCCAAAGCACATCCAAACATGAGGAAGTTGCAATGGGCAAGACCCTGCATAGCAACACCAATGGGGCAGTCAACCTGGAAAACACCATGGAACCCTGTAAAACATTATCTAGGAGAGCAAAAAAACGTTTGAAAAAGCAAGCTAAAAACATCAAACAACGCAGCCGTGCAAAAGAATTACAGCTGGGCCTGATTGCACTAGATGGCATCCGGGGTAAAAAAACATATTTAAAGAAGGACCTCACACAAAGCAGTCCGGAGCCTCAGAAACTATCCAATTTTTCAAAAGGAAAGATCTAGTGTTAGGCCAGGAAATGGCCAGCCAAATAACAAACTAACATCTAAATCAATCATAAATTCGATTTGTGAGGACAGACAGATTAACAAGAAGGATGAGCAGTCCCAGCAAGTGCCCGAAGCGCCACTACAAATAGACAGCAGAGGGAGTCTCCCTGCAGAACAGTACCCAGAAAGCCAAAAGCTGGATGCACGGCTACATGCTATGGACAGAGAAAGGATATCGTTCCCTCTACTTGATAACACTGAGATTTGGGGGACCAAGGCCGTTCACAAATATATCAGAGTGACTACAACAAACGCTCAAAGCTTGGAAATATATTCTCCTGTTGCCAGTCAAAGGGCTCAAGGGCAAAGGGAAGTGGAGAACAACATCACAATCTTCACACCCGAATATATATCACGGGGAAGCTCTGATATATTAAACAGGTCTAACATTTTACAAATCTTCCAACATATCCCAGAGCTTTCCTCTATCGCGACTGAAGACCTCATTCAAGTACAATTTAAGGCATTGGGCAACAATATAATAAGAGAGTCAACAATATTAAAATGGAAAAATAACTCGATAGCCCAAAAAATTATGAAAGAAAGAGATCAATTCGCGAGATGGGGGATCGCGGTATATACACCAAAAGAGGAGAGATACCCATTTATGCTAGGAGGTGGATCGAATGCCAAAAAGACACAGATCTTACGAAAGTCCATCTTAAGAGGGACAAATCCAGTGCCTCGCACTACAGCATTTCTTAATTTAAGAATACATCTCTCGCCCAACTCTACTGAAACAGGGAGTACCATCACAGAAAGAGGAAAAATTGATCAACACAGAAACACCCAAGATGGAACAGTAATGATTCGAACATCCTCAAAATTAAACTGCTGCTAGCACAAAAAGAAATGGCTGTCTCAGCAGCGGACTGAACAACACCTTGAAAGTAATCTCATGGAATGTTTACGGGCTAAAAACTGCACTGGGGACCTGTTATGGCTCCAAGAAACTTGGTTGCTTGCTCCAGTGGTCATCCCAGGTTTTACGGAATTCCAGCAGCCAGCAAAAAAGTATAACATATTTGGAAGGCCATCTGGGGGTTTATCCATATATACACGAATCAGCAGCAATATAAAAGCTAAATTCTTATTAAAACGGATATGGTCCAAGCCATTCATCTGCAGGGCCTGAAATTGAATGGCTGCCCATTAACGATCCTACTTCTGAATGTCTACTTTAACTGCAAGCAATCACCTAGAGACTGGGAGATGAGGGCTCTAGTGGATATACTTGAAGAGTTGCTAAGCAGTCAGCCGAACTGTGGGATTATAATGGCTGGGGACTTTAACACCCAAAACCTGGGGACAGCAACAGATGCATCATTGCCTAAGGACCGCGCTGGAACGTTATGAATATATTTCCAAATACGTACAGATTAAAGCCAATACAAACGCTTCAATCTCCCAACTCTGCTTTTCCTACAGGGGAAAAGTAAATCTTCGATTGACTATATATCTTTATGTGCAATCGCCTGTATGAACAAGGGACAGAATTCCAAAAACCTGCGTTGCAGACCAGTGATCATCTTCCACTGGCCATAGTTATTACATTACAAATGGCCAGTCTTCCGCACATCTCCCTTTTGGGTCAGTCCAATGGGAAGGAAATCCATGCACTTCTGAGAAGATTAAAATGGAACAAAATAGATACATCAGGTCTATTAAACTGGAAAAGTAATTGGTCCACATTCGCTAAAGATTTCACAGCAGGCAATGTCTCTGAGAATTGGACCAAATTGGCGCCGGAGGTGTACCACCTTTTGATAGGTAATAAAACAAAACACCAAGCTTCCGGAGAAAGGGTATGCTGCCAATTCCAACCCAGGTGCAAAAAGTGGAACAAAGTAAGCGGGCCTTGAGACAAGCCAGCCGCATTCACATGCGAGAGGGAAACGACAAAACATTTCAAAACCAACTGTTAGCAAGGAAAATACATAGGAAAAATGTATGGGACTTTAAAAGACAACAGCAAGATTCTCAATGCTGTATATTTTCAGCCTGTTGACTCCAAGCAAACAGGCGGAATTTTGGTCATACATCAATAGGTTGTCTGGGAATGGCCATGATCTGCATAATGGGGTCGCTAGTCACACATGGATCACCCATGTGACTACATTGTATTGTAGTGCACCAAATCAGACTCCATTGCATCACCAACGTCTCCTCACCAGCACTAGTCTGCCCAACACTCTTCCTCCAACCACTGAAGAAACAACCGAATCTTCTGATGTGGGGAATCATGGGATAACAATACTAAAAAAACATCAGGAAGGACGGAGCTCTGGGAGCTAACGGCTTACCGGGACATCTCTTCAAAGAAGACTGTGACTTTTGGGGAACCATACTTACTCCGCTCTATCAGTATTGCTTGACTAATTCAACGATTTCGGAAGCCTGGAAAGGCTCTCTGCTTCAACCTATTCACAAGAAGGGCGATACCGGAGATCCATCGAATTATAGGCTGATAGCCCTCTTGGATATTGAGGCAAAAGGATATGCAAGCCTCCTCTTGCAAGACCTGCAAGAGTGGGCCAACGACAATGAAATCCTACCAGCCTATCAATCCGGCTTCAGGCCAGGAGCGTCAACACTGGACAATATCTTTGCTCTCGCTTATCTGGTAGAACAGTCTACTCAGAAAAAGCAGCCACCACTTTTCGCATGTTTTGTGGACTATTCTGCGGCATTTGACGGCGTTAATCGGAGCCTGCTGTGGCGGAAATTACAAAACTGGGGGATTCCGGCGACGCTGCTGAAAGCAATCATTTCCCTTTACACTGGAACTTGGGTACGGGTAAAACTATCGATGAATGCAGCAACTAAAAAGATCTATACAGACCGAGGGTTAAAACAAGGCTGTGTATTGGCGCCTTTGCTTTTCAATCTATACACTGCGGACCTCGGCAAAACAATATCTAAAGCCAATCTGTTACCCCCTAAAATTGGGTCAACTAGACTGTTTTTAATGCAGTATGCAGATGACATGGTGCTATTGGATCATACCAAAACAGGTATGCTACGAACACTGGATGCACTAAGCACCTATAACAACGAAAATGATTTAAGAGCAAACGCAGGAAAGACGAAGGTAGTAATATTCGGGAAGTATACAAACAAACTTAAACAACAATGGAGGATGGGCAATTTGAAAATAGTAACAACCAAATATAATTATTTGGGGGTTTGGATCATGAGTAATGGGAAGTCCACAGCACCCATCGAATCAAAAGCTAAGGCAGTGACGTATGCCCTATGTAAATTGTACTCCAAACTAAGCAGCCCGACAACTGAACCCATCAGAAAGATTATAAGAGCTAAGCTACTCTCCTCAACTACATACGGCCAACTAGTATTTCCTGCGGCATTAATTAACATCATGGAATGTGTCAACTGCCGAGCATTCAAGCAGATCTTTCAGATTCCAGCCCACGCCCGGAACGCTTTGGTACGACTTGAATTCGGGCTAAACAAACAAAGTTACGAACATTGAGCATCGATTGTTCGGTACTATCAAGGGGTCTGTGCAGCACCGCCGCACACAATGAAAGCAATTCTGAAAGAAATTTTTACGTAAGGCAATAATTCGTGGACCAACGGCCTCCTCACCGCCTGCACTGAACTGCACCTTGATATGACTAATTGGCAGAATTTTATTCATCAACCTGGAATTTTAAAATCTATTTTAAAAAAACAAGCCAGACTATTATCCAAGGAAGATGACATGAAGGAACTGGAGTTTTCCAGTAGTAACATTAGGATATTAGCTAGCTCTTACCATGATCGATTGAGGCAACCATACCTTGATGCCGCCTTGAATAAGACAATTTTAAAGCGAATTTTATCAGTGAGACTTATGGTATTGCCGATAAAAGGTATCAACACTCGCTGGAAAACATTAGAGGCGGTTACTACTTGTAGACTGTGTCACCAGTATGAGGAATCTATGGTTCACTTGGTTTGCATATGTCACTGTTTGAATCACGCACGTTGCACTTTATTGAAACCTCTGTTTTTAAAATATGGCACGCATACTTGCACAGATGCCATGAAACTTCTTTTCAATTTGGAGATCCCAATGGAACTGGCCAGATTAACGAAATTTGCACACCAGGTGAAAGAACTTTTAGGCAAAGCCTCAGTCACGGATTAGAATCAGATTACGGTTTTAATATATGGTTTATATCTCTTTTATCTGTTGCGCATTGTTTAAGTGTTATGACTATTAGATCTGTCTTGTTCATGTTTTAGTTATGATTATTAGATCTGTTAATTATGTATTACTTAGATTGAAGAAAATGTGTGGGCGGAGATATTCTCGCCCAATCTCTCTGTAACAATTTTTATTAATTGATACAATACATTTATTCATTCTGTTTGTGTGATCACCAGCCCTTCCTAATAAGAAAAGGATTAATGTATTACAGAAATGCCAAAGACCCACTACCTTTTCCCATCCTCTCAAAAAGCATGCCCAATTTTGTAGAAAGGAGCACATGCCAAGGAGCACCCCATTGCACTGTCGACAAGTATCTGGCCTTGAAACTGACTACCTAATGACTGGAAATCATCAAGGTGTACTGGCAGCACTTAGAAAGCTGCTTTTATATCTGTGTTTCCTATCTCAACTCCCAGCCCGCACAATGCACACCATCTGAATAACTGAGTCTGCGCTGGAATAGGAACTGAAACCTTCCCTGTAGTCAATGTAATCATTCACAGAATTCCCCTCCGGCCCGACAGATCACGGATCAGCAGAAAGTCACCCTTCAGCTACTTGTAGTAGTGTGTAGGTAGGTAAGTGTTATAGGGTGATGTGTTCCTTTTAAATGTAATGTGCTGATCTTGTAGAATGTATTGGGATTCTAGTATTTATATGATGTCATGGAAAGTAGGGATCAGTGGGAGACAGTGCAGAGCGGAGATGGCTGTGTACATCCTTGTACAGAGACACATGTAATAAACTTCACGGAACCTCTACATATGTGCACCTCGTTACTACAGTGTTTTGGCGATGAACGGGAGCTGTGATCTGTAAGCGGATTCAAGACGTGACAAGTTTGCCAAAGGACTCTCCACGAGGGGTAAGATTGCTTTTATAAGTATTTAATCTACTCCTTTGTGAAGATAGCACAGTGCAGGAAAACTGGAGAAGTATTAACACTAGCCAAAAAAGCATAATAAATTGCTTAAAAGCCAAAAGTTTATTTAAGTGTGAAAAACTATCAGCTAACCGTTGTTAGGTCAAGCGCAGAGAAGAACAATTCCAGCACATGTGGAGGAGAAGCATTCTCATGCCTGTAGCGCATGCAACAGTGTGGTAGATTGCCTGTAGAAAATGACGGGAAACGACTTTCAGCACATTCCTAAAGAAAACAACGCAAGGCGGCGATTCGGTGGCCATTTTACATCATTGGGAAGGTTTCAATTAAAATAGATGGCAGGCAAGTTGTTTTGCAGGAGTACAACACACATAATGTTCATTTAATTTCCTCTTCAGCTTCGATTTTCTTCTATTTAAAAGCATTAAGAAACATCATTTTGTTCTCATACTCCAATGTTGAGTCAACAAGGATTTTTATTTAAGAGTTAAATACTTCAGTGCTTCAGTTCTTCACCTCTGTGACCCAGCCTGGCCCATAAATCTGATTGAGCACTGCTCATTATCAGACTGTCGACTGACCACTGTCCACCTTTATCTGCAACTCAACCATGGCAACTATTAGGGATGACTCAGTGGCATGCCCAAGTCGGAGCCTAAATTTTAGTTCATCCTCAAGGAGGGAGTGGGATTCCAAGTAATGAGATAGCCTCCTGCTCACATATCGCTCTACTATTTTTACAGGGAAACTGAGGAGTAATATGGGTCTATAATTGCTTAAGATCAACAGGGCCGCTGAAGATTTCTTTAGAAGGGGAGTAACTATCGACTTCTTCCATGAGACGGCACAACCCGCAACTACAAGGATTGATTGCATAGCTGTAAAATTGGGAAGGTAAGTTCATCTCCTAGCTCTTTCCACACCCTAGGAGGCAGGGGATCAAGTGGCGATCCTGAAGTGGTGCACCTCACAATAAGTTGGAAGCATTCCAACTAGATAGGTTCGTAGGAGTCAAACTTATTAGCCTGACTCTCCAGAAAGTCTGATGTATTTTGAGTGATGTTGGATGTTATCTGAGTGGAGGCATTGATGTCATGCAGTATCTTACTGATCTTATGAAAGAAGTCGGCCAGATCATCACAGAGCTCCTGTAATGGTGTGACTGCCTATTTGATACAGTCAGGATTAGACAATTCCCAGAGGATATCAAAAACTTTGTTTGTGCTATTTGAGGCTGCAAGAATCAATTTAGCAAAATATTCTGCCTTAGCTTTAGTGACCTCTCTTTTGTAATTGCATAGTGAGATCTATAAGCACTTCTGATCTACTTCGAACATCCACTAGGGCGCAGAAGGCCTACAATGAGGTTTCAAGCTAGTAATGGGAATCAGTTTATCCAGTACTTTACGAATCCCCAGCTCATATGCTGAGCAGTTGGCCTCCACAGGATTGTTGGGATCAAAGATGTTAGGGAGGTTAAAAAGAGGCTTCCTGTTGTTATATCCCGCATATATGCCCTAATGTAGATCCGTTCGTACATGCCCTAAAATGGACGTATTCGTATTTACCCTAATATGGTCATATTCGTACTTCCCCAATTATGGTCAAGGCCGGAGATGCCCAATTATGGTCACAACTGTACATGTCCTATTATGGTATGATTCCTTATATAGGCATGATCTTTCACCTACATTGGTCCCAGCTAGTACACAACGAGCTCTGAGGGCTGAACGTTATCTATCCTGTGGTTTTGAATGCAGCAGGGTTCTTCCAAACACAGGCCCACACTGTACTCATTAATTATGCATGGCTTTCTAAGAATACACCACCAGCATAATGTATGTACAAAGTTCCCCCCTGACGTCTTCCTCATGTCCAATATAAACCATACTGAGGACCGAGACTCTTTAGGGTATAAATACACCACATCTTGCCCCGGTAAACCAGAGGGAACCGAGACTTCCATGCCGACACACTGACCAGAGACGCTGAGGCTCCTGCATGCAGTCGCTCAAGCCGACAGTGGTCTGACACAACCCGGACGGGGTGTCCAACTCGAGACCAGGACGGGGTCCCACACTCTCTCTATTCAGGTATGGGGATTCGACTAAATCCTAGGAGGATTCTTGGCTCTTAGCTTCTAAGACCTACACACATATGCTAGGTACACACAGTTACATCTAGGTAGGCATCGTAGGAGTACGCGCACTTGCATAATGCTTTTATATTCAGGTATGTACTCATGATTATCGCAATATAGTAGAACTGTTCTATCCATTTGCTTTTATCGTACTGCTGATAATATATCTCTGCTATTGCCTGCTGGTCTCTGCAGCACATATATTTTGCACTAGAATAACAACTGTTCAATAAATACTTATTGAAACACCCCACTGTTTATTCTGTGTAACTTTCTGAGACAAACCGAATAAGTGAGCACGAATGACTGAGCGAAAGGTAGTATATTGTTTCCACGATTCTGAGGGAATCAGGGTTGTCATGTTCTAAGGTTGCCAGAAACTAATCTCTCTCCGATAAGAGGAGACACTAGTGGCACTGCGAGCTAGCTAATGCAAAACAACCTAACATAAGCGGTGAGGGTGCACAGAGTCAGTCTGCCACCAAGCCCACAGCTTATGTTACACAAACACGCAGGTCCTGCATGGGTACTATAGGAGCTACACGACATGGCGCCGCCAACGTTGGTTGGGTACTTATTTAACAGTAGAATCTGAGTAGTTCAGTCGTGCTATTCTCAGAGAACCTACTCATAAAACCCCAGAGACGTCTGGAGTGGGTGGGCACTAAATCCACCGCAGCTGAGTAGTACGAGAATACTATTTATTGGCTGTTGGTTACTCAAGCTTGAAGGATATTTAGTTCCTACAATTGTGCACTTACACCTTATCTTAAAAACTCTTTAATCTCCCTTCCTCCAATTAAAAATGGTGGAAGACACAGACGAAACAGGGAGAGTTACAACAAACCTCTTTGGTTTAGAAGAAGACCATGAAGAAGCAATACAAATTGCACCAAATTTCAGAAGGGCAGTCACCATAAAACTTCTAGAACATGGCTTAAGAGCCAGGGGTGGTACAGTAATTTTCGTGATTGAGGCACACGAATCCAATAAAACAGAGGTTCTATTCTTGGGTTACACTCCCAGCAGTAAATGCAATTACAAATGTATTTCACTACTACCTAGAAGGTGAAACACCAGCGGACTATACTCCCTTTGAGGAAGTAGAGGTCCCGCTCACTTACCAGGAGCATAATTACTGGTTTAACGGCGCCCTACCCCACGTACGAGGAAGAGCAAGATTAGGCCCGCTCGGAGGAGCAGGAGCCACATGGCCCATATTAGCGGCATACACACCGCATCCTGACATTAACACAATGCCACAGCCAGACTTACTCGTACAACACAGATTTAATTAAAATCTACAGAAACCTCACACAATTTGTGATGAGGACTTTAACAGTACAGCCTGCACCAGCTGAAGCACACGACACTCCAGTCCAGAGTACAGTTAATAAAATAACTCCACAAACATTACATGCGATAATGGGCAAAATACCAGCAAAACGCGAACAAATCCCATTCTGGATAGCTCAGAAAATAACTCAGCTTGAAGCAGTATTCCCGAATACTACAACCAGTGATAAACACAGAATCCTAACAATCTGCTTGCCCATGGGTCTCACACCACAAGTAGAGGACTGCACCTCCTGGGGTTCAGTCTTTGCTGCCATATATACCAGAACACATGGTATCCCGTCCTTAGCAGTAGTACCTGACGTATTAAAACAGATACAAAATGAGTACGGAGCAGAGCCTGCCCTTAACTTAGGGATGAAGTTGCTAAACAACTTTGAGCAGGTCTCAGCCATAATACTAGCTAACATTAAGGGGGAAGCAGCTTCAGTGGCAATCCGCCAACGCCTAAGGGAGTTCAGTCCAGAGGATCAACAACACGAACTACCCAAAATAATTGAAACTTCATATGCAGAACTAGGCAGAGACAGTTTGGGTGGGAAAGCATTAAAACCACAACTGGTGGGCAGTCCTGAAAAGGACACTACAAAGCAGACACCTATTTCTTCTAAAAAGAAGTGGGATAATAAAAAACAACAAAAATCTACAGACACCAGATCTCAGTCCAGAGGTAGGTCTCCTCAACAGGAGCCCTCTGAAAAGAGGTATAACCTCAGGAATAGGGATAATATTAAAAAACCTGACAGGTATCAGGATACTGATACTCGTTCCTCTCGTTCCTTTCAGGGTTCATCACGAAACTCTGAGAGGGAAGGACGATCAAAGGAGCGTACAAAGTCCAGAGACACGCAACGCGCTGCGGACTACGCACCTAAAAAAAGAGGATAAACAAAAATCAAAACCTCAGTTCAAAAAGAAGAAGGTAGCAGGACTCAAGATTAGACATGCCCAGAATTCTGAGGACACAGCTTCTGAACGGGGAATGGGCTCTGACGATGCTAGACAGCGCGGCAGAAGTAATGATAGCTCGCCAGAACCTGAAGGAATTTCTGGTGACAGCGGAGTTGAGTGACTATATCACGTTAGAAACACCTGCTACTCGGGTAAGTGTCCCACATAAGTTACATGAGATAAAACTCCGGATGGAGGGGGACAAGCCCAGAAAAGTTAAGGGTCTCTTTTGGAGAAATCTGTCATCTGGTTATGACATTCTATTAGCAGAACAAGACTGGCCGCCTGCATTGGTCATGGAGTGCCCCAGGGGAGAAACAATACTTTTACCAGCCTTTTCCGACCTCGTTCCCATTCATTTAAAACATGCATATGCGCAGGAGTGGGCGGTTGCCCTAGCTCCAGCATTGTACAAAAATCATGCTGGTTGGGATGAGGATTCAACCCACCACGTGATCCCATTAAAAGTTTCCCCAAATGCTCAAAGGCAATACCCTATAAAGCAGGAAGCTAATAAACAAGTCAGGGAGATTCTAGACCAACTAGAATACCAGGGGGTGGTAGAAAATTGCACTTCACCTATGAACAATCCTTTGTTCCCCGTAGCCAAACCTGACAACACATATTGTCTAGTTTTAGATTACAGACATTTAAACACTTGCACAAAGACATTTGCAGTTCAAAATGCACACAGTGCCGCATTAATGAATAACATTGTGCGGAAAAAATACAAAACGACACGTGATATCTCAAATGGATTTTTCTGCCAAAATATAGCACCTGAAAGCAGGTATATGACCGCATTCAGTGCGTTAGGGTCCCAACGGCAATTTTGCCGACTCCCCCAAGGGTACAAGAATAGCCCGGGGTTGTTTTCAGCAAGGGTAACAGAGTTACTCCAAAATTTGGATGAAGAAGCATTGTCCTATGTGGATGATATTTATCTGACGGACGATGACTTAAAGAGGCACTTGACCAGGGTGAGCACCATTATTATGGGATTCGCCTCTGAGTGCTATAAATGTAATTACAAAAAAATCAAAAATTGCCCACCTCAATGTCCTGTTTTTAGGATACGAGCTGTCAAGTGAGGGGAAAAGCCTAGCAGCTAACTTTTTAGAAAAGTGTGCGCTGCTCCAACCTCTAAAATCATTAAAGAATTTACAATCAATTCTGGGATTCCTAAATTTTGGTCCAACATACATTTTGGATTACGCAGAAAGAGTAAAACCTTTCTACGACTTAATAAAACCTGACTTTTCAGTCAAACAATGGACACAGGAACACACAAATATCCTGCGTTCCCTACAGGAAGACATGATAGCTTCTAAACATTTACAGACACGCGTAAACGCACAGAACTTAGTGATCCGAGTAATAGCGGGTCAATGCGGGTACACTTATTTAACTTTTAATGAAGGTAAAACAGTACCAATCGCATACAAATCACACCTGTACACGAACGCAGAGATGCGTTTCACTTCAACAGAAAAAATCCTGACAGCAGTTCAGACCGCTGTAGCAAGTGAAAGAGTTCTGGCTCAGGGAAAACGCATTATTGTCGTGAGCCCAGTACCAGCTTTAGAAGCTGTTACAAAAGCAAGCCTTCCAAATGCTAAATCCTTACATCCAAGATGGATACAATGGGCTAATTCTCTTACTGCAACGGATGTTGAATACAGATTTGATCCGAATTTAAAAACTCAAGCATTCCTGCAATACGAACAAGAATACCCTCTAACAAATGAAATTTTGCCTCTAGATCAGTATGAATACATTATTTACACTGACGGTTCTGCTCAACCAGCCCCAGGAAGTAAGCAAGCTTACAGCGCAGCGTGTGCGATCGTTAAAGGTCGCATGCGTGATGGCAAGTTCCATCCAAGCTGTACAAAAACGCAATCTCTAGGAGACTGCACGGCACAGTTGGCAGAACTCAAAGCACTTATACTGGCACTTATAAATACGGATCACGAATTCCCCACACTTATTGTGTGTGATTCCTTTTACTGTGTACAGTCGTACAATGAATATCTACATCATTGGGAACAAAACGGGTTCAAAGATGCAAAAGGTGGCACAACTAAGCATAAAATGCTATGGGAACAGGTAGTGGAGTTGAGAAACGAACTACCAAGGGCTCACGTGATACATACACTGAGTCATCAGCATGATGGCGTTCACGTTGAAGGGAATTCATTGGCTGATGAAGCCGCAAAGGGGGCTGTTCGCACAGCCACCGTAGCTGCAGTTACTCGTTCAAAGACGAGGGTAGATGGTGAGATAATGGTAGCTGTCAATGCTTCAAGCAAAGGCAGCACAGCAGTACCTAAAAAATTTCCACTCAAGTACTCCTACAAGTTAGATGCACAAAACATTCCATATGCTCAGATTCCTGGAGTGGGGGATAGAGTAATACCAAATATGGATCGTAGGCTAGGCTTGATTTTAGCGGCACACGAGGGTTTTGGTTCCGCGCATACAGGCGTTACAGCGACTATTTCTTTATTGAAACAGCGCTACTGGTGCCCAGGGTTAACGAAGCAGACTAAAGACTATGTCTTGAAATGCGACATCTGTCAGCAGATAAAAGGCTCCACCGTAACACGCCCAGCGCAGACAACATTACTGAAATCAGACAAACCTCTCGCATGTATGTATTTGGACCACTGCGGACCCTTACAATCTGATGGGTCCAAGAAATATATCATGGTTGCAGTGGATTCCTGCTCTAGATTCCTATGGGTTTAGCCTGAGCGCTCGGCTGACACTCAAACTGTTATAAAAGATTTGCGAGTCTTTATCGGCACATACGCAGTTGGCACGTTACATTCTGACCATGGTCCGGCGTTTAGCTCTCGGGCTTACAAAGAGGCCATGGAAGGAATGGGCGTAGCATTGCGGTACTCCTCTCCGTATCATCCCGAGGGAAATTCTGTTGTGGAGAGGAAAAACCGAGACTTAAAGCAATCTTTAACAGCTAGGGTATTAGGCAAGGGCGGTAGATGGGTCGATCACCTTTATGGGGTACAGCGCGCGCTCAATAATCAGCCAAGAAGCTCTCTAGGAGGTGTCACTCCTTACAAGGTCCTATTTGGGACAAGAATGTGGGTACCTGATCTTGATTGTGAAGACACAGTGGTGGATGAAAAACCATTTGATATCCATGATCGTTTGGCTGTTTTACAGGATGTAAATGAATCCAGGAGACAACAAAGTAACGTGCTCCAGAAACAGGCCGCCACTGAGGAAGTCAAGGCTGTAACGGCAAGACCTATCTGGATCCCAAAACTCAGGGATCTGGTCAGAGAGAAGATTGCTGATAAAAAAAGAATTTGGGCCATCCTACAGAAAGCCTGTACTGGTCCTTGCAATCCACGGCACAAGAACTGTACTTCTGCCGCCTCTTGCCGGAAAAAAGGAGAAAAGATTTGTCTCAATTGACTTAATCAAACCACACTATGTGGCCGATACTAAACAGTAGGCCTCGTGGACTCCACAGTAGCAGACGCCCTCCTCTCGCTACAATCCAAGAAGTTCAAACAGAAAGACTCATCACGTTTGAAGAGCCACCTGTACGGAATGAAGGACTAAGCAACAATGCTATGGAACTTGTTCCACTTCAACAAGAAATTCATCTTCAAAATGAAAATCAAGCTAACAACCAAGTTGCAATCAGACCTAATACAGACATCTACGTCAACATGCCTCGTCAAGAGCAAAATCCGATTTCAACAAATCCCGATGCAATTCCAACAATTGATCGAACTGCTTCTGGCTATTTCATGAACTTTGATACGTTTTCACTGGACCCAAGTGAGCCGGAAACGACGCCAGCCAAAAAATCACACCAACAGAAACTCAATGACTTTTTGAACTTTTTTAGAAAGACTTACCTGGTGTCACCTTGGATAGAACTATGGTATATCACTGGGATTTTATTTTTCATTTTCTGGCTAGGTTTAATAATAACTTTTAGTATGCTTATTAATGGACGATACCTCCAGCCAAGCTCTACAGCCCAAAGAGTCAATTTGATTTTAAAACCACACCAGTCTTCACATCGTGAACCAAGAGACTTGTCTTCAGTGAACATCACAGCAGTTCCTATACCGGACGGTATAGTATGGGACAAGATTGATTATGATATATTAGGTCCAACTGAACTTTTAAAGCTAAAACATGTATTTAAAATTTCTTTAAGTGATTTCATTACCTCCAGTACATTTTCTGATGATTGGGACACTGAAACTGTAAATGCTATGATGTCTGATTTAGAAAAAACAGCTGCATTTCCGAACAATGAAATGTTAGAAGGTACTTCAGACTATGATACATTGTACTGTTACCAACATTTTGGTGATCATTTCTTACACAAGTCTATAACACCTAGAAATGTATTTGAATATCACTAGTGGGAACATTGCCCAACGCCTCCAAAAGGTAGTTCACAAGCATTTGCACAGAAATTATCATACTTCTCAGGGTTTAACACATCCAACCCGACGTCATTTTATTATAAAATGGAGAAAATTCCAGCTCAGAAAATTATGTTAACAAACACCAAACATATTTACTCTGCATCCTTTCTGAACCAGTTGTCTAAACAGGGTTTCGATCTATGGAAAGACACAATAGAATCAAAATCAATCTGGGGTTCTAGGGACTGGCAAGTCCAGGGAATAGAAGCACTTTTTAGAGCATGCATTATTCCGCAGCAGATTTTATTTCTGAACGAAACTGTGCAATAGACATCCTGTCTTGGATTAGCCAAAGGCAAGGAAATGAACACACCTGGGTTTCCAACACCATCACAGATGGGTGGGGGGCAGAATTCAACTACACAAGGGGTAGGATTAGATGCCATTTTCAAGTACAACAGATCAGATCCTGAATGGACAGAATGGCTGGTTTGGCCCATTGACACAAACAAATGTCAACAGAGATTTATGAATACAACCGCAGGGTTTAGTATCCATAGGCCAGACCCACGCTATGTACAAAGACAACACCCAGGGGTAGTGACATCGTATAGTGTTGGGAAGTTGTGCCTTGATTGGCTAGAGACCTCAACACTCACAGAAGTAGAGCACCACTTGACTCTACTCACACCTGACATGGATCTTAGAGATTTTCTACTAGGACCCAGGAAACAACGTCAGAAACGTTTCATATATGCATGCCTTTATGCCTACTATAATGAAAACTGGAAAATATCCCAACAAGAGGCCGCAGAAAGAATACGAGAAATAGACCGTATTAACTTAGAAAAAGCATTAGCAGTGGTGGAGAATGGGTTAACTACTTTGACCTCCAGGATTTACTCCTTAGGCAACATTGTGTCCTCGGCAATCAACATATTAGAACAAGATCTGGCCTTGTTACAACACGGGCAATCTCAACTACGTTCTATTATGATGTTAAGCTGGACGCTGCAATCTTTGCGTGCAGGCTATGTGCCATGGCGTTTTATAAACACCACGTCTCTGTTCTCAGAGTACAATCTAACTGATAAACAGACAGAAATGGCACAAAGGGGAGCCAAATATACAATGCTGCGTATTGAGAAACTGGAAAGGTTACCATTCACTGTAGCCGAATCACCATCAACAGAATGGCTCATTCATGGCCAAATCACTCTGCCGGTCACTACGTTTCAGTTTCAATATTGCCTTGAGCAAAGGCAGGCAGGCAAATATGTAAAAATGGGTAAGGGATACATCAAGGAAACTTGGAAGTTACCATATAGATACCGATGCCGGAATGGGGATCGAGAAGTGTATCCGAGTGGTACAAACTGCAAGAACGCTTTGAGCGGTTCTCTCATGTGTCAGGATATTTCTCTACACGGAGCCTGCAGTGGTTCAGTGGCGAACGTATCTTGTCACATGTCAGCGACCCCAGCGGCCATGATCACGCCGGTTTTCCAGCTGCTCTCAAATGGGAGTTACTTAATGTTAAATGATCAAGGTTGTTGTGGGATGCTTCCGGGCGTCGCATATCTAGTGACTGTTAACTCCAGGGTTACTTGCTGTATGCAAGTATTGTTTCCGCCACTGAAAACACTTGGGGAGGCGCCGCAATGGCCTTCGCTGAATGTTTCTTTTATACGGTTTGATACTCTGAGCAGATTGAAAGCCATGCTTTTACAGCAACCCGTGCCCTTAACCTCCGCTCGAGAAACCTATGAACTTCAAGTTGCAAGGACCTCGACCGAGATACAGGCACTCATACGTACAAACTGCCCCATTCATTTCGCAGAAATGGTGGGACGTATCTTTAACATGTCAGATACGAGCGGAATTGTACACCCATTTAAGACCATAGGGTCTGGACTGTTAAGCACCTTTCAGACAGTCCTCGGAGTAATCCCAAATTTTATACACTCCGTATTGGGAAGCGTATTTGGAAGTTTCCCGCTCATCTTGTTTCTAATCGCAGGAATCCTGATTGTAATATTGCTGCTATGCAATGGACGGCCCACTTCCCGAGGGAATGGTGAACACGCTCCTGGAGCGGAAATACCCTGAACACATGGTACAACTTCTGGGCATTTCTTGCCTGCGAGAACTCAATGCCTCCTGGTTTCTATCATTTCGGCCAGTCTGGATAGACTGCATCTTACCTGTGCTCCGATGCCTGTTCTGCGGAGAAGAATGCACGTTGGATCTTTGTCTAACATTTCCGTCAAATGCGCCTCCGGACACGGATGCAATGCTGGACCCCATAAAGGCCCATGCTCTGCGTTGTCCCCAGCGGCTTCCAATTCTGATGAATGCATTCCTGGAGAATCCACAGGTGCCGTTCGCTCCTGCTGGGTTAGGTGACTCCTCCACAGGCACCCAGGTAACAACTGCCGCACAAGCTGCCGCAGCACCGACTGTTGGCAGTACTACATTCCATCTATGTGCGATTGACGTTCTCTGTGAGGCGTTGGATTTGTCATCTACAGCAGCTGACACCGATAATATTGAGCTTCCCAGCCAGGACTCGTAATCTTGAATTGGCTCGTGTCCTGGGAAAGAATTCAGCTTCTTCATTCGTTTCAAAATAAACGATCTAAATTTGGTACATTTTTCTTACATTGACACTTTCGCTTGAGGAAAGTATGGCCTTCTCCTGCTTATGGTAATACAACTTCTATAGAGAGACGATATTGACTTTTAAGTGGCAACTAGAAAAAGCTGAATTTTAAACTTTTTTTTTTTTTTTTTTTAAGCACCAAAATTTTTTTTAACGATTTTTTAGAACCATGTTTTTACTTGCTTTTAGAAAATGTTTTTAAATTGCCCAGATTTTAAGTATGGTCATTTATTATCCAGTTCGGAAGTGGAGTGGGTGTTATATCCCGCATAGATGCCCTAATATAGATCCGTTCGTACATGCCCTAAAATGGACGTATTCATATTCACCCATATATGGTCATATTCGTACTTGCCCAATTATGGTCACAACTGTACATGTCCTATTATGGTATGATTCCTTATATAGGCATGATCTTTCACCTACATTGGTCCCTGCTAGTACACAACGAGCTCTGAGGGCTGAACGTTATCTATCCTGTGGTTTTGAATGCAGCAGGGTTCTTCCAAACACAGGCCCACACTGTACTCATTAATTATGCATGGCTTTCTAAGAATACACCACCAGCATAATGTATGTACAAAGTTCACCCCTGACGTCTTCCTCATGTCCAATACAAACCATACTGAGGACCGAGACTCTTTAGGGTATAAATACACCACATCTTGCCCCGGTAAACCAGAGGGAACCGAGACTTCCGTGCCGACACACTGACCAGAGACACTGAGGCTCCTGCATGCAGTCGCTCAAGCTGACAGTGGTCTGACACAACCCGGATGGGGTGTCCAACTCGAGACCAGGACGGGGTCCCACACTCTCTCTATTCAGGTATGGGGGTTCGACTAAATCCTAGGAGGATTGTTGGCTCTTAGCTTCTAAGACCTACACACATATGCTAGGTACACACAGGTACATCTAGGTAGGCATCGTAGGAGTACGTGCACTTGCATAATGCTTTTATATTCATGTATGTACTCATGATTATCGCAATATGGTAGAACTGTTCTATCCCTTTGCTTTTATCGTACTGCTGATAATATATCTCTGCTATTGCCTGCTGGTCTCTGCAGCACATATATTTTACACTAGAATAACAACTGTTCAATAAATACTTATTGAAACGCCCCACTGTTTATTCTGTGTAACTCTCTGAGACAAACCGAATAAGTGAGCACGAATGACTGAGCGAAAGGTAGTATATTGTTTCCACGATTCTGAGGGAATCAAGGTTGTCATGTTCTAAGGTTGCCAGAAACTAATCTCTCCCCGATAAGAGGAGACACTGCGAGCTAGCTAATGCAAAACAACCTAACATAAGCGGTGGGGG
The DNA here is from genome assembly GCA_963921515.1 of Calotriton arnoldi. Lineage (NCBI taxonomy): Eukaryota > Metazoa > Chordata > Amphibia > Caudata > Salamandridae > Calotriton > Calotriton arnoldi. The sequence goes on from CAWUFW010000441.1 coordinate 2,359,201, forward strand.
TGCACAGAGTCAGTCTGCCACCAAGCCCACAGCTTATGTTACACAAACGCGCAGGTCCTGCATGGGTACTATAGGAACTACACGACACTGTCTATACTATTCAGTTTATGCCAAGTCCTTCCAATCCTTATTGGCATAGTAACCGATTTAGGATAGCAGGCTTTCCTCAACAGTATCTAAAATGAGACTAGAGCATGGTCCGTCAAACATAATGGCTGAATGTCTTTAACTAAACTCAGCCCATCTGGGGCAGAAATAAGACCCAGAGTGTGCCCAGCCCAATGCGTGGGGCCATGTACTCGTTGTTGTAGACCTAGAATCTCACAAGATCCCAACAGTTCTTTGAGAGGGGCAAAAGGTCCCCTTCTCCCCATAAATTATAGTCCCCCAAAATAAAGAAGTTTGAATGTGCCAGCACCATATTGGAGAACACTTCTAGCATGAGGTTTAAATGTTATGTAATGTTAAATGTTTTTATAAAGCTCAACAATTACCCGGAGGCATCCAGGCACTGCAAGGATACTGAGAAATGTCTGCCCAACTAGTTGTTGAAAAGCCAGGTTTTAAGAGTCTTTCTAAAAGACAGTAGATCAGGCATTGTCTTGATATGCAGTGGAAGGGAATTCAAAAGTTTCCAAGCCCCTACTATGAAGCTTCTTCCGCCTCAGGAGGAAAGCCTAAACTTAAGGACGACAATGTTCCTGGTAATGCTAGAGTGCAGCGGCCTATCTGGCTGGTACCACCTTAGCCTGTCCTTGAGGAATTTAGAGCCTGATTAATTTAAGACCCGAAAGGTGATATACAAGGCCTTAAAACTCACTCGTTGTTTTACTGGAAACCAATGAAGCCTCTGTAATGCAGGTTTAGCCAATTGGAATTTAGGATTTCCCGACAACCTAGCAACTGCGTTTTGGAGAGCCTGGAGCTTGTTAGCATACTGTAATCACATATTAAGCTATAAAACATTGCAGTAGTCCAGTTTTGCTAAGACTAAAGCAGTTACCACTGTAGTTTGTAAAGTAGTGGGAATGTAAGGCAAGACCTTCTAAATAATCTTAAGTGTATAAAAGGATGCAGATATGGTTGCATTTAATTGGTCTCCAAATGCAAGCTTGTTATCTAGAAGGATGCTTAAATTCTTTACCTTGTTGGCTGGAGAAGGTAGGCATCCTAACTCCAGAGGCCAGCAAGATGGCGTCCAGTTATTTTAAGACACTTACAGTCCATCCAATCGCTATAGTTAGCATACAGTTGCAGAAATTTTGACAGGTGCTGTTAAGTGGGTCAGAGAAGGACACAACGATTTGAGTATCATCGGCATAAGATGTTAAAGAAAAGTTGAATGATTTAATCAAAGCAATGTTGAATAGTGTCTGGCTTAATGAAGACCCCCCGGAAACTCCACAAGCTTGCCGAGAGGTTGAGGAGGATGAGTACTGATGTTTCACCTTGGTGGAGGAGGCGTCTGATTTCTTCTGTTGCTGCGATCAGGGCGGTCTCGGTGCTGTGGTTGGATCGGAAACCGGATTCGGAGGCGTTGAGCAGGTTGTTTTCTTCGAGGTACTCTGTGAGCTGGCAGCTGATGGCTTTCTCCAGGACCTTGGTGGGCAAATGGAGTAGACGAGATGGGGCGGTAATTCTTGAGTTTGCTATGGTCAGCGGAGGGTTTCTTCAGGAGTGGCTTGACCTCCGAGTGCTTCCATGTGTCGGGGACGGTGGCCATGGAGATGAAAGAGTTGTGGATATCTGTGAGTCTGCTGCTAATTTCTTTCTGGGTTGGAGATGTGGTGTGGGCAGGAGTCTGTGGGTGCCCCGGAGTTGACTGAGTTCATGATGGTAGGGGTGTCTTCGACCGAGAGCTGGTGGCTGAGGGTGGTGTTGGTTTGTGTGCGGGGGTGGTGGAGGTCAGTGGATTGTGGGTTGAAGTTACTGTAGATGTCTGTGATCTTATGGTGTAAGTAGACTGCCAGGTTGTCGCAGAGGGCCTGGGAGAGGTGGATCGTGTTCTGTGTGGCAGCTGGGGAACAGAGCACTCTCTGACGATGCTGTAGAGTGACTTGGTGTGGTTCGCATTCGCCTTGATGCGGTTGGTGAGGGCGTTCTTCTTGGCCTCCCTGAGGTGGTGGCGGTAGTAGCTGAGGGCATACCTGAAGTGGTTGAGGTCGGTGGAGTTTTTGTTGGAGTGCCAACGTCTTTCTTGTCTCTTGTAGTCGTGTTTGAGGGTCAGCAGGTCGGTAATGAACCAGTTGGCGTCCTTGATGGGTCTGCTGCTGATGGTGTTTCTCATGGGGGTGATGGATTCAGCGGCGGTGGGGATCTAGTTTGAGAAGCTTTGGTCGTAGTGTTCGAGTGTGTCAGAGGTTGGGCTTGGTTTCTTTGAGGGCAGAGCTCAGAGGGGTTTCTTGACTCTGCTCCAGTTTCGACGAGGTGGTGGGCGGTTTGGGCAAGGATTCTGGAGAGCCAGTGATGGGAAGTGGATGATGCTGTGGTCTGTCCAGGTTAGCTCGGTTGCATGAGAGAACGTGATTTTGTCGCTGCCAGAGAAGATCAGGTCAAGAGTGTGTCCTGCGATGTGTGTAGGGGTGGTGACCAGCTGCGAGAGGCATATGCTGCTCATGTTCTCCAAGAGGATGGTAGAGTTGGTGTCGTTGGGGTCTTCAAGGTGGAAGTTTAGGTCTCCTATGAAGATGTAGTGTTTGGAGTCGATAACCAGGGGGGGCGATGAAGTCCAAAATGGCATTGCAAAAGCTTGGACGGGGACCCGAGGTCTGTGGGCGGGGTTGAGATGTTCCATGATCAGCGTACTGTGATTTTCCGCGGTGGTGCATTGGAGGGAGCCCTTGTGGATGATGGTGATACCTCCGCCGTGTTTGCCTGGGTGGTTGCTGTCGTGGTGAAGCATCTTATAGCCTGGGGGCGTCGCAGTAGCGATGTTGGGCATTGATTGGGGAGTGAGCAACATTTCTGTGATGAACATCACATCGGGGCGAGAGTGGCAATGGTGTCCCAGATTTCAGTGGGATGCTTGCGGAGGGACCGGACGTTAAGCAGCGCACAGTGGAGCATTGACCTATGGGCGGGTGTCGGCTGTGACGTAGTCACGGGAGTATGGACGTCCCAAGTGAAGCAACAGTACTGGCAGGTGAAAAGTCCCTCTGCCTTTCTCGGGGCAGCGCTGCTGCAGTTGGTGTTCCTCCCGGGGTTGAGGGATCACAGCTTGTCTGCAGTGTACTGGTGGAGGGTGCAGGGGTAAGGGTTCCTGGCGCTGGGCGTGGTCCAGGCCCCGACGAACTTGCCTTTGGCCCGACAGCTTCTCGCCCGCTGCACAGCCATGCTGTCGCCTGCATTAAGTAGGTCATGGGGGTGGGAGGGGCACGGGGAGAAACACAACAGTGGCACAGAACAAGTCACAGAACGGGAGAGGGGAAAAACCGGTCGATCGCTGGAAAGAGCTCCGAAAGGCAGAGACATCAGGGGGGGAACTGGTGCTGGACCTGCCCTGGGGTAGATCTGGCTGTCCTTTGGATACACCAGAGGTTTACCTCTATATTACAAAGACTACGCTAAAAGAAAAATGTTAACTTTTGCTTTGGGAAGAGGCGATCAGGAAAAGTAATCAGGGGAGCTGTACAGATGGGTTTTTAGATTTTTAAACTGTTCCTCTGTCTGAAGTATTTTTAGACAAGATTGCATCTCCTCCAGCAAAGCAGCTGTTTTCGATTCAGATATGGCACACTGTCTATCAATAGTTTCTACATACGATGGGGTTTTAACTGTTGCACCAGCATTTTATGTTCATCATTCAATCTTGAAGAGGAATCTTTACACCATTATTTCTTCTTCTGTCAAGCTTATGATCTTGCTGACAAGAAATGGATATAACTCATGTGCCTTCTGCTAGGTGTGAGGAAAATAAACTATGCATTAAGAATAATGAGAAAAGTTATATAAGTGTGGCTACATTTCTGTTCTCTGCATGGCTAACTCGTAAAAGGGCCATAGCTGGGCAGTCTTTTTAGTGCTGTGTAAGTAGAATGGCCGCTCCTCAGCACTTACTAGAACTGCTTTTGCACAGGCCAGGGCTTTAACATCGCAAAACGCTGCAAGTGTTTTTTTGCTGAATACAACATATATACTTCCATCCAGTGGTGTATCGTGGGCGGGGCCATAGGGGCGGTTGCCCCACGCGCAAAGTACTTAGGGGGGGGGCGCAAAAAAACAAAAAAACAAACTCCTAATTTTTTTTCTTATAAAATGTTGCCCCAGGAAGTTCTAACGGTCCATGGGTTAGGGGGTGCGATACTTGCCTTTCCCCAGGTGCTGGCAACACACGCTACGCTGCTGTTTCCATCTGCACATTGTCTACCTTTTCTTAGCACTTTTGGGGATTTGCTGTTCGCACAGGTTTGGATCACATCATTGCAAAATGCTGCAGGTGTGCCTCTGGTGGTTGTACCACACTGATTGCATTTGCACTTGTACCCTGTAATCATCAACTGAAGGAACCCTGTCCTATGATGGCGCATTTTAGCGTCACGCCAGGCTGCGCCTATTCAATTTCAATGTAGCAGTGCTACTGCACGGCGTTTTTATGTATGTATATGTATCTGTCTGATTTTATTATTTTAAAGATACAATTTTGTGTATTTTCTGGTGCTACAATGGGCTGCTGCTATCTACCGTATTGACATTTTCGCATTTAAGGTGATTCTAATGAATATGTTGATGTAATGTTTATGGTTTTTAAGGATTTTTCAATCCAAAATAAACTTCCTTGACTGACTGACAGCTTCTTTGTTTGGTTATCATATCTTAAATTTTGATACTGATGATTTTCAAGTAAGCTAGAGAAGAAACACCTTTGAGAATGATCTTATGTGATGTGACGTTTATCGTTTTTATATCTTTTAAGTCATCTTTTTAATTAAGTATTTTGTTCATATTGTTTTGTCGATCAATTTATGTAATTCGAACTGACAAATAAATGAATACATAAATGAATAGAGATATCTCCAGACAACGTCTGCGCCTGTGCTCTATAAAGTGAAACTTACACCCATTGATACTGTAATACAAGAGGATTCACACCTAGTGGCAGTCTGCGTAACAAAACGTGAGACCCCACTCAATGAGAGAAACTGTGCACCCTGTTTTTGAGTTTGGACTTGTTCGCCTGTGTTGTTAGTTTCCCTGGTGTCCTTCTCTCACGTGTGTTTTGCTTTCTCACACATGCTCTGTTTCTCGGAACCCATTTATGGTATGGCTGTGGTCTGTCATCTCTTGGCTGTGCAGCTTCTGGCAGACGTCTGCTTTGCTACACTGGCACTACAGGGTACCAGGCGTTTCCCTGGGAGGCTGAGCACGTGGTGGGGTGGTTTTGATGCTGGGAGGCTGGTTTTTAGGTCTAGGTTGGGCAGCGCATGTTCTTCTCTGCAAGCCATGCTGTATTGAGGTAGGGACTTGAAGCTCCGCCCACTCTGCGCCCACATTTTTCATTGGCTTGTGTCATTGTCCACTGTAAACTGTGGCTGTTCATTGGTCAAAAGGCTAAGTAACCCCTCCTTAGTACCGCCTTGTCTCATTTTGTAACCTCCCTTGGCGACTTCCCCCGTTAAGTGTGTTGTTGCCAAGTAGGCTTTAATTACAGCCTGCGAGCACTATTTTCTCAAATAGCGTTGTCCTGTCTGATGTAGCAGGCAGGACACACTCTCTCCTAACGCTTTTTAAATCTTTATAGCACGCATTTGCAATGCAATAGGTCTCGCATTTGTGAGAGTTTAAGCTATTGGCATTGTAAATGACAATGCATTTTATTTATCTTTTTTTTTTAAATCAACACATGAATAAAAGGCATTGTCATTTACAATGCCAATAGCTCAAACTCTCATCAATGCGAGACCTATTGCATTGCAAATGCTTGTTATTCTGGAGGCAGGTCCGGATTGGTTGCTGCTGTGTCGACCTTAAGTCGGGCCTGCTGGCTGGTGCGAGCAGGGACAGAGCCTTTTCAAAACCTCCATGCTGGGCTAAAGTGCCAGGCATGTTCATGGATGGGGTGCCTCTTATGTCTGGTCCAGGGTTCAGTGAGGTCTGCAGGTTCCTTTACCTACAGCTCTAATTCTTTGAAAATAAAACATTATGCAAGCCAGTGCCAGTAGTTACAGTTTAACAGCAAACGATGTTTTCATATTTTCAGTATTTGACAAATTTAACGCGCTACCACCTCCGCATTACAAACTGCATCTTTTTATGGTATTTTTTTTATCCCTCCTATATATATTGCACATGCATGGGTGTCACAGATTTGGACACTCAGGGATAAGTGCTGCCACCCCTTGCCTTTTGACACTGCCCTTGCTTGAAGGGGATAATCGTGGCCCAGAGCTCAATCCTTTAATGTCATCAGGAGTCAAAGGGTGTATGATGCCAATTCTGATACTCCTAGCATTTTGTTGAATGGGCATACATGTGCAGGGGTCATCTCTTTTTAATTTCCTGATTTAAAGCATGGGTTTTCTAGTTTCTGTGCTTGGCATTAAATCCAACAATCACCTGTTTTTACTTGTGACATGACTTTGCATTGATGTCTGCTGTAGTCTTGAGTTTGCAATGATGGATGGAAGAGATTAGAAGTACTTGGATACCTTTTTCCTGTATTTTGATATTTGGCACAGTGGACTTCCATTACCATGAGTTTGTATGACCCTGTTTCACCAAACATTCAAGACCATCACTTAATTTTTACTGATTGTTTTATTTCTGTTTTACTGGTGCCAGGCATACCCTATGGAAATATTCAAATTGCACACAAATAAAGAATGTGACAAAAATATCCTAAAGTGATGCATGTGCCTCTACTCTTTAGTGGTGAGAAATGATAGGCACCAGCTAGCCTTTTTATTAAAATAGATGCCTTTTTTTCGTAGAAATGTTACCATAGTAATAATCCATGTTACCGGAGACATCATGAGTCCCGCATTTCATTTTTCAAATCCTTATTTTGTCAGCCGTGGTAGTCCACAAATTGTTGTTATGAACCAAGACTAAAACTACCAGAATGCACCTTGTTAAGGGAAACAATACGGAGAAGTAGGAAATGGTGTCCCTGGTGACAATGATTCATCTGGCAACCTTATGCCTTAACTCTTCAGTTTAGTTGCCTGCCAGAAATGTTAAGAAGTAACAGTAGTATCCACGCCAAATCCGGCCATACTCCTGAGGGGGTCTTACGTTCAGGGACGTAGCTTCGGGTGCTACATCTCCCTAATAAATGTATTTTCTGGTAAACAGTTGGGTACAGATGCTTTCAGTCGGGAATGGTGAGGCGTCTTTCGGATACCAGGACTTTTTCCATACAGACAGACAAAAACGCATACACTGTCTCGCCTTCTCTGTTTCAAAAGTCTTCAAAAATATTGGTTACTTTACAAAATATTCAGGGGCAGATTTACAAGAACTGACGCATCTCTGCATATCAGCAGAGATGCGTCAGTTAATTTGCATCACGTAAAAAAACCCTTGCGCCACCATGGATGTGTCGCATTTACAATGCGGCACACCGTGGTGCAAGGATTGACAATGCATGACGCATCTGTCGGCATAAAGGTAACGCATTGCTCGAGTCGTGTCGCAAGTGCGATGCAACTCCAGCAATGCTCAGGGGCAGCCTATACTTATTGTGCTGCGTCACTCCTTACGCCTGCTTCAAGCAGGAGTAAGGTTTTGACGCAGTGGCGTCGTAAAAGTGACTCAGTGAAATCTTGTAGATTTCACTGCGTCACTTTTACGCAGCTTTCTTGCTTGGGAACGCCCACCCTGCATACATTATACCTGACGCAGGTATAATGTGACGCAGGGCTTTACCACGCGACGCATCTCCCTAGATGTGTCATGTTGTAAATGTGTCGCAACGTGGCGCATTGTTTACGACGCCGCTGCGTCACAAAAGTGACGCAACGGCGGCGTAAAAGTGTCGCAAGGGGCTTGTAAATCTGCCCCTCAGTTTCTCTCACTAAGTACCCCTACAGATCTGCATTCATCTCTCCTTCCACTGCCCCTTTAGCCCCTCTCATGCACCCTGCTTGTCATATAATGTATTTTAACATCATATCCCAGCCTGATAACTGGAAAATCTGAAGCTCACCCCTGCCCCCCAATCTTATTGCCCAAGCTATGCCCCTGCTTGGATTACACTGTTTTTATGTTCACGGGCTCGATGTCACAACAGACGTCATGCTACAGTTGTGTGTCTTCATTGAACAACCTAATACATTGTGGAAATTGTAGATATGATGAACCTTGGTCCATCTATTTCAATCAACTAACAGACGAGAAAACAATGGAAACGTCAGAAATGAAACATTGTGCTGACATGGAGTCACATGCGCACCCGGATTGGCCATCCCGAGCATCGGGTGCCTGGAGCCTGCATTTTGTGTTGACAGTAGAGAAGAGAGGCATAGACGGCGCTGCTCTAGCCGTGCAGTTGCTCTGATATTTATTCTGGTATGGAGCATGAACATCAGTTCATCAAAATGCCAGGGGTAGTGGAAGTGACTTCACATGGCCTTTGACCTACACTCTCACTCACACCTACACATGCTTACACACGTATTCACGCATACACATACACACACTCTGCCTACATATACTCACACATTCACACACTCTTACATAAACACACTCAAAACTGCAAGTACGCATCACAGCATACATACATTTAAAAGCTTTATTTTTTTACTTACTGCAGCTGCCAGAGAAAGTCATATTCCAGCTATTTGCACTCCATTTAATTCACTATTAGTATAATAAAAAAATTGATAAAAAGCAAGGAGTGAAGTCCCCACTGACGTCCATAAGGATGAGCTGCTTCTGTTCCTGGCACTGATTTTGCCACTGATGAAGCTAGGGGTCACAAAGGCAGTGCCAGGAGTCACACGGGGCATGCCAGGGGTCGCAGCAGCAGCGACCCCTAAATGACGTCCATGGTATGGAGATCGTTTGGAGGGTGGTGCATGGCTATTCGTTGCCCATGGTACATTTTTTATTCTCGTTCGTAACCAGTTCAGCTGAAACTGGCTAGATTATCCTACGGCCTCTCTACTTTCATATAAAAACAGGGCCAGCGAAATGTGTAGGAGGGAGATTGCCTTCCTCTTGCTTTTCATTTTTTTGGTCAGCCTCCTAAAAACACGTCATCAAACGTTTGTTATTGACAGTGCACTTAAGCAGTTTCGATATATTGCACCCAATATGATTTTTTTAAAGCTGGACAAAGCAATAAAAAAAAAAACATCGCTCCCAGCATGTCTTGGAGACATTGGACAGGTGTCTTTTTACTACATACCGAGATGAAAAAAACACTACACTGGGTACCAGATCCTCAGATGAGATATATCCAGAAGTGCAGTCTTGTACTACGACTGCTCAATAACAAGATTTTGCGAGTGGGGTGTAGCTAGAGACCATGCAAGGCCTGTGATCAGAGGACGGAAATTGATGGGCCGAGCAACCGCTACCTGCTGTCTCCTCACCATAAGAACAACTTGGGCTTGGTCCTAAAATGGCAATAAATGTTACATCTTCTGAAGATTAGTAGGAAAAATGTGAATTTTGCAGACCAGCACTCCACTTGGTAGGTATATGGCCCACTGAAATTCGTGGCTGAGGCTTGTATGTTACAAGCAAATGTCAGCAGCAGGCGCTAAACCCTCTGCACTGTCAATTGTCTGTTGATCTTTCTCCCTAAATGTAGGGTTGGTCACTGTTAATTGTGCATAATCATCCACTAGTGTGGAGTAAATTTAACGCCTCATATGTTTGTACCAACCATAGTAGAAACCCTTGATCACATCTGACCTTTATTGTAACCATTTTAATAACCTCAGCCATTGTAATAATCTATATACTTGAAAGTTGAATTATTCCTTGGTTATTAGAACCCACATATGCACACAATATAACATCCTATCTAAAGCAAATTTTTGTATATAGAAAACCACAAAATTGAAAAGACAAGTAAAGAAAGAAAGCCCAAACAATAAGCTGAAAATCAATATCAAAAAGGTAGAAGTCAATATAAATAATTTTTATTAAAAAAGTTTATGCAATTCAAGTTAAATCATAAAAGCAAAATTAAAAACAAAATATATCAAATCCATATTATGTGAAACATACAATCAAGTAGGCAAATTCATACACAATCCCTTGCTGGATGATAAGGGACAATAAGCCAATATCAATCCTAACAGTCACCCCGCGAGAGAAAAGAACAGACAATACAATTTGTCATAGATTGTGACACATCCGTAAAGAAAAACAGACTGTTGACTGGAACCCGATACACGCTCGTCTGGACGTATCTGTTGAACCAGTCAACTACCGAATTGTGTCAAATAGCTGCGCCGACACATTTCGATTGCACTCATATTTACACCATCTTTATCAAGACAAATTTATAATTCTCTCGATTGGAAATTTTCACAATGTCCCTTAAATCAAGACCTGTGTATAAAAAACAAAAAACAATTCTTTCTTATATCAAAACATCATATAAAAACAATTTATTTTAGATCAATACATTACTATTAAATCGACTTGTATGGCATACAGTCAATAAATCAAACTTCATACCTCAAACCCTAAGCATAACAATTGGCCTATTGAGTGGGCTAGATCTAGAAGAGGAATAAGTAGATGGAAAAAAAGGAAGAGAAAGAGAATATACATAAAAGAATCTATTTTTCCTCACCCATGCTAGAGCCATACAAACAAACTTATCTAAGATTTTGTCAAACAGCTGGCTAATCGTGAGTAGAAGATCAGCCGATCTAGTTCATAATCTGTCCTCACTATAATTATATGACTTAACTTGTGGCGTGATAATAACTCTGTATATTCAAAAATTAACATGTTCATGCATGCATTCTTAATAGGCCAATCCATTACCTTATGAGATAGGGAAAAATACTGATTTTGGTCCAAAGCTAATGCTATATGAAATTCCTCACAGAAGGGGCTTTATACCTCCACCTGGAAAGTCAGGCAAACAAATTAGCCTCGTATCTCACTATGTCCATGATTATTGCACTTAAAGAAAAAGGTTTTGTTGAGATCACATACCTCGTGTATCTAATTGCAGGGCATTCGCTTATTGAAAAATATTTTTCATCATTTGAGTGCTAATCATAAAATATGTAGCACCGTTGGTTCTGTCTACGTGGAGAAAAATTATATAATCAATATCACACCCACAACCTTGTTGTAAAATGTGGTGTCATGCTACGAATTTAGTTTGCCTGCCAGCATAGAAATTAAAGACTCTTACTGCTAAAATGTTGGCACCTTAAAACATCTTGAAGAGGTCTAAGAATTTAGAAGCTGTCTGCTCTCGCCCTTCACGATGTGGGCCAAAGGGTTAAATACATGCTACGTCGTCTTTTTTAATCCCCGGTTATACTTCAAAAGCCCTTCATTTACTTGGGCCTACAGAGGGAGAATAATAAGGAAAAATAAATATAAGTAATGTCCCTATGAAAAAGAAAACCAGGGTCATAATTGAACCCACATATATTTACACATTTTGAGCGTAGCAAGATCTCTTCCCGTGGAACACTTACTTGGTATAAAGCGCGGTCGCTACTAAAACTTTCCTGGCACCCGGCCTGTAACTCGCCGTCGATGAACAATTGTGTCGCGAAAACGGCCAGTATAAATACCCGCCAAAATTAATTGAGTTGTGTGCCTAATTGATCTAATATTGCCTGGGATGTATCCCTAACGCCACGCACGTACGTGCAGTCTTGTTCAATGAGGCACTGACACTGCCTCCTTTGCCCCGGAAGAGCAAGAAACTTACAGTTTACCGATCGCTCCGCTGAGCTTCCCCTTATGAACCGGAAGTGGCTCACAAAATGTCTCAGAAGGGTCAAAAGTGGTTACTGACGTGGAATAAACAGATACAAGTTACTTTCCCAGTTTGACGCTGCTCCGCTCTTCGGGAGAAGTTTCCACAAGGACTTGAAACAATTGGGGAAATACCAACAAATATATTAAAACAATCTCCCATCTCAATTTCTGGTACACATATTGCAGTGAGTGTTTTATTACTGGCTTATGCGCCACCCATAAAGTACTGTAAAGTGCTATCTTTCATAATATCATGAAAATTCTCCCAAGAGACAATTATTGAATTGTAAAGTTGTTCAAGTTGTTAATTTGAACAGATCTCCCTGACAATAACTGTATAGTAACCGCAGAAAGGGGAGGAGGGGATATTAAAATGCAAAACTAAATGACAAAGTCAAGTAATAAGTTTCATCCGCTCCTCCCTAGTGTTAAGTCCATGATCAATGGTCCCTAGAGTACACATGAACCACTGTTCTCTTCTTTTGCGCTTTAAATCTCCATCTCCCCCTCTCCTATCTATTCTAATCTTTTCAAGGATAAACCACTGAAACTGAGTACAGTCGTGGTTCGCTTTCATGAAATGTTCAGTTAGGGGAGCATTCTCTTTTCTGGTTCTTACTGCTGACTTGTGCTCTAACAGGCGCACTCTCAATTCTCTGCTTGTTTCCCCAACATACCCAAGACCACATGGGCATATCAGGAGATATATTACGTTTTTGCTTCTACAGTTGTTCAAGGTAGAGGCTGTCAATTTTATACCATTGAACTCCAGACTTTTTGTCTCAATACACAGGGGGCATATTGAACAAGAACCACATTTGTAGTTGCCAATAGCCCACTTCTCTGTGCATCTCACGTTCTATTCTCATTTCCTTCTCCATCTTTATTCCATTCTCATCTTTTCTACTCCCTCTTCCTTCATTTATAAATAAGAGCCAGTGGTCAAAATTTATGTTAAGAGGATGCTATCCAATATGTCCGTACTGGCCATCTGAGCAAGCGGGCAGTCCCCCGGGAGGCTGGAGCTCCAGGAGGCGGAATTTGACACGTGGAGGCTGGTTTCGGCCTCCAGGAGTGGTGGTGCATGTTACTCGATCCCTGCAGCAACTTGAGAGAGTTGCTCTGGTTCTGGTTCTGGCACGCATTAGCATGTCTCACATGGGAGCTGAATGTATCATTTTTGCCAGGGCTGTTTTAATTTTCCAGTCCGGCCCTGGCCCCCAACCAGGGCTGGACTGGCCATTGCAGGCATCGGGCATTTCCCCAGGAGGTTGGAAGTGTGGGGGCTTATTTTGGAGCAATGGGGGCCGTTTTTTTTTACTGGGGGCTGGTATTGCAGTAGTGCTGCAATATAGGCCCCCAGTAACAAAAGCAACAGTGCTTCACACTTGCACCCTCTGCACCATCTCCCACCCCTCCGGGGGGGGGGGCGGCCCGACAAAATTGCCAGGGCTGCTTTCGGTTCCCAGTCCGGTCCTCTACCCAACATCAGCCACTCTACCACTAGTGCCACCCACCACTAGATGGGCTAACTGTTTTAGGTGCTGCAAGTGGTCCAGTTTGAAAGGAGGGAAAGTGCTAAAGTGTGTGAAAGGATTATCTTCTTAGTGTATCCAAGTAATCACACAAATTAAAATAATTGTTTAGTATATGCTAATGTACATGCAGTTTCTTTACCAAATCCAACACTGTGACACACATTATTCTATTGTATTGTATTGTAATTGCATTTATATGTACTACCCCTGATGAGGTGTCGAAGCGCTTTTTCGGCGACTAGCACGCTATGCTTCACTAACATACGAGTAGTTATAATGGTTATGTGGGTTAATGCATTCACTGAAGCAATCGCTGTGTAACCCAGAAGTCGAAATAGTAACTATCCTTTGAGGTCGGTAAAAAGATTACCATATTGCCACCTGCTTACAGCATGCCAGGGTGGGCTTGAGCCAGAAATTAAACTATGTGAGTATACAGATTATGCAATAAGGAGAGAGGGACCCCTTTGTTAACCAAAGGAAATAGGGTACTCTTGTACATGAAAGTTGAATTATTCCTTGGTTATTAGAACCCACATATGCACACAATATAACATCCTATCCAAAGCAAATTTTTGTATATAGAAAACCACAAAATTGAAAAGACAAGTAAAGAAAGAAAGCCCAAACAATACGCTGAAAATCAATATCAAAGGTAGAAGTCAATATAAATAATTTTTATTAAAAAAGTTTTTATGCAATTCAAGTTAAAATTATCATAAAAGCAAAATTAAAAACAAAATATATCAAATCCATATTATGTGAAACATACAATCAAGTAGGCAAATAACTGATCGAAAGGTGCTATTTTTTCATCTGTGCTAGTTTGCAAAAAGGATCTATTTAGAAAAATATTTCATATGGGAAGGGTGGGCTAATTTGCTTAGTTGCTTTTGATGCAGTAAGCATTGTTACAATATATATGTGAAGTGCACCGTACAATCAAAATTCCACAAAAGTTAGTCCAATCTTTTCATATGACTTCCAAGGTAATCTTTATTTTTCATGGGAATGGAACAGAACAGCCAACATGTTTCGTTCAGTACATGTGAACTTCATCAGGGCTGTAACACATACAAATACATATAATATAAAATCCCAACAATACAACATACAAATACATGACAATTAAAAACAATATATAAATATTCCTAAAAAAAAAATATCTACTAGGACATAGAAAACAGGAAGAGAATAGAGTGACAGAGTAACAAAAATCCACATACAAACACAATACCTCAAAATTAATCATGAGTACTTTCTACTACAAAAAAGCAATGTGTGTTGGTTAGACACAATTAGAAAGTAGTTACCTAGGCGGGCTTTATTGATAATTGAGGCCACAAACCAAATGTGCTCCATTTCATAGTAATTAAGTTGGCGAGTTCTTGGTTCGCATATTAATCTATCTTAAAAATCATACTAGTTAGTTCCACTATTGAGTACTACTAAGATACCAATTATATCTGTGCAACATTAAGAATATGGTCAATGCAGTTAGTGGTAAGTGTAGAAGTGTAGACACACTGCTTCCCCGATATTCTTCACTCGATATCCATTAAACTCGATATTTCTACATCGATATTCTGTCTGTTCACCAAAAAAAACTATCAACACCACATGCGGGAGAGGAAGGGGTAAGAACATACCATAGATTTTGACTTTCAAGGTATTTGTCTATCGAGGAAGCAGAATATCGAGGTAAGTTATATCGTTGTAAAAATTATTGAAATTTGTGTAAGAAATATCGAATTTGAAAATATCGATGTAAAAATATAGTTGCTAATAATATCAATTATTTCGTTATTTTTTTGTAATGTTTAAAAAAAAAAATTTTGTGTTAATACTAGCTATTTTATATGTATAAATATTTTGAATGTTAAAATATATTTTTGTAATCTTTTTCTTATTTTTAGGAGCGGGATGTTGGGTTTATAAGGGATAAGGGTGGGGAGTAATTTAAAATATATTTGTTTTAAGTAATATATTTTTTTACATTTCAATTTACATTTTTAGGAGTGGGATGTTGGGTTTATAGGGGAGAAGTGTGGGAAGTGATTTAAAATATATTTCTTTGAAGTAATATATTGAATTTTTGTAATTTGCTAATTAAAATGTTTAATAAATTTTATAAAAGAAAAAAAGAATTTTTAATTTCTTTGTATTTTGTTTCTTTTTGAGGTGTTGTTTTTAAAAAATAATTCTACATGTATTAAAAAAAATTACTTTTTAAAAGTTTTTATTTTATTTAATTTTTAAAAGGTTAAAGTTTCTAAAAAGTTTTTAAAAAAATTATTTCTATGTATAAAATATGATTATTTGTTGTATTTGTTTTAAAAAAAGTTTTCAAACAAATTAAAAAATAAAATATTAGAAAAGGTTACTTTTTTGTTAAAAAAATACATTTTGAAAAATTTCATGAATTTAATAATTTTTTGAAATTTAGAACACATTTTAGTTTTGAATTAAAATTTATACATTTTGGGGGGAATTAAAAAAAAAACTAAAGAAATTTTAAAGTAAAAAAATTTAATTAATAATATGTAGAATTCTTGCAAAAACTTGAATAATTTTTGATATTTAAAAAAAATTAGGGTTCTTTTATAGTGTTAATTTTTAAAAATCTAAATGTTTATGTATAATTTTGTTTTTTAAAGTTGTTAAATTTTAGGGTACTAAGGGGTCCATTACGATGGCGGGCGGAAACACTACCGCCGTGCTGACGGAGGCAGAAACCGCCATTTACCGTCCGTCATCAACTGCACACACGCCCGCCAAATTAGGATGTGAAAAGTCAGGCAAATACCGCCCGTAAGCCCGCGACGCCGCCCGCCATCAAAGTGCTCCCGTCTACGTTGTGGCGCAAGCTAACGGAGACACACCGTCCGACGAAATGACGTACCTCCCGGCGTACAAATTACGATGACACAAACAAACAGCCCCACCTGCAAAGAGACACCGCACGAGAAAAGGAGGCGGAAACCACATTGCTGACTACAGAAACACCAACCCGGCCTACTCCGACATGAATCCTGCTCTCCAGGCCATCCCAATGCTGTACCTGATGCAGCACCTAGGAGTGAACGCGCAAAGACGACGCAGGTAGGCAGACACACAACAAGGGCACGCAAACACCGCACACAATGCAAGGCCGGAAAAACTGTACATGTCCCCCCCAGACACCCCTGTGGGGACAGGACACATCCAACACTGTACCCACAAATGTCCCACCTGTAAAATAAAAACAACTCGCAACATCCTGGGCACCCACTACCCGGGACCAGGAGGTGACGTCCCCGTCACGGCACTGCAGCGCAGCGGCGACGATGCACGTACACATGCGCACAACGCAGAGCCCAACGACAGCGCCATGCATGGCCTGCACACAAACACCACAGGGCCACAACTACACACACCACACACCAGCCCCACCCTGAAGGCACATGTCACGTGGCCCTCCTGCATCAATCATGTCCACAAACGACAACTCACAGTTGTCAACTTGTAGTCACACAAGTGTCCCGAACAGGGGCGGAAAGTGACATCGAAATAGGACACACACCTGTGTGCAAAACATGGAGAAGCACACGGCGGATGCCACATAACAGCGCAAACAATGGACATTGTCCGCAAAAGGCACGCCAGTCTCATCCAAAAATACCTATACCATCCTCCACGCAATAACAAGCCATGCAATGTACAAAAGAGAAAAACCCTGCTGCCTGAGAACAGGTGTTCACAATCACAACGCCCACACACAAGTCTCAATGTACAGCGGAGACGAAGTGTCCCGCCCACACACGGGAGAGCAGATAGCATTGAATGTCCTTCCATTCCTACACTTAAATCACATTGCAACAAATTCTGCAGGAGAATGGAGCCATTGTACCAACCAGAAGCCAAACATAGCCATGCTGAGTAAACCTTCCACTGGCAGATAACACCTAACATGAAAGAAAGATAATACCACAAAATACAATTATACCACTGCTCCTTGTGGCTCAAATGCAAGTAATCAGGAAAGAGACAGACACCACTGGCCTTGACCATTCATAAGAGCATGTGGGATGAGGGCCTGTGTCCTCCTCCCAAGCTATACCCCAAGTCCTGCCGCCGTACATCCATTCAAGAATACCCAGCATCGTCGGAGGTTGCACTAAGCAGACAGCTCAGGCAGCCGGAGCACGCCATCACATCACCCTGCAGCAAAATGGCTGTTGCACCAGTGCTTCACACCCACGCCAGACAGATGCAGCTGTACAGTGATAGCTTGCTACAGATAGTGGGCTGTGCAAATCTGGCTATGCTGAATGTAAGTTATCGAGTGACTTACCGCATTGAAATGTTCAGCTGCGTCATCCCCGTGTTCTACTGTCGGAGGTGCCCGTACCACTGGCCTGTGGATTTATGTCTCTCCAACCCGGCATGTCCAAATGCGGACTTGGTACACCTGTTTGCACCCCTGGATGCCCACAACAGGAACTGTTCAGTGTATGGGGGCATGGCGTTTGTGGCTGCAATCGGACACACACTGCAATGGGACCAGTGTGCCTCCGCACAACGTATGCTGGATTACAGTTTCATCGAATGTCATCCGACATGTCCCATCAGGCTACTACAAGGGACAACTTACGATGAACACGTTGCAACCCACCATCCGCTTCATTGGATGTCATCCATGAATACCACCAATGCGAGGGATGCCCTGCTGGAAGGTATCGCATACCTGACAACTTGTCAATTCATGGGTCCCCAAATCAATACCCACAATTGAACATTCATGTTCAACACCGTACCAATGCTTGGCTTCCGCACGCAGTGGGCAGTTAGCTGTGCAACAACTATACCATGCAATCGGCAACAAACACCTTACCATCAACTCCACTGCCATGACACTTGACATTTTCGGGACATGCACCCTGTTCATCACCATATCCCGTGTCCCTGTATGAACAGGGGGAGGCAGAGGTATGGGACTTGTGTACAGTGACCACATGGCCAATACTGCACGAACAACTATGCTACAATATGTATTCTGCACACCTGAACACATGCTCCTGTCAGTGCACGCTTATCTGTCTGCTGTATTACGTGAGAACTGTCACCTCACCTTCGTCTGTACTTCCGTGCCAGGACATTTGCATGGACAACAAATGCAACACCCTACAACATGTCCCCAGTCATTGTGTCATGTTCAGTAGCCACCATATCGCAACAACATGTGAGACGATGCTGCATGCATGTAGGCTCATGCTCTGATGTCACCTCTGACGCAGGTGTGTCGGAGTCACTATTGTAGTAATCATGTACCATGGGACTGAGATGTATTGTGCCTATGATGTCAAGCTGTCTGGTAGGCAAAATTAATACTGTCTGTGTCAAAGCCCATAGCACTTCAGTAATGAGCAAATGTACTGTAGCATAGCAAGGGCAGGGCATTCGTAACTCCGAAGACTTCATTCCACAATCAACAACTAATCACATCTACCTGTACCCCCTTCTGTATGTGTAATCATGCTAAGTATATCCTCCACATGCATTTCGCTGCCAGTAGTGTCCACATCCTGCATCACAGAGGAAGTAAGTTCCAATACATGCCTTAAAGCAAATATGTGACTCTGGAGAATTATTGATCGTAGACAAGTACGAATGAGAGAGGATGAGAGTGTGTGAAGTACACGGGACTCGTGAGATTACCATGTAGTCAAGTGTGATTGGATGTCAATGCATATGAGTTGCTGCCACAGTGGACACAGTGAAATACCACAGGTCGTGGGCCTTGGCATGTCAGAGTCTGACGTGGCCCAACAGATCATCACATCAACACTGACGGCCTGGTCACTACAAAGCACAGTCCTACATATGTGTACAATTACCTTCACAGTCTGACATCACACTCATCAAGCAAATATAGGAGCCACGCAAGAAGCATGCCACATCAATGCATGACAAAACACACACAATATCAGTGTGGGTGGGCAGGGCTGCACAGTGAGTTCGAACCGCCGAAATTCACATACATGCTCAATTATACAAGGCACAATCTTGACATTCACACACCCTGCAGACCCACAATGGCCAATACATATCAAGTAGGAGTCATCCTGAACTGCAAGGACACACCCTCACACTGCACACTGTGCAACAGACAATACACACATGTGCTCACATTCACAGACCTGAACAAGGATACAAACACCCACCATGCCCCTGGGTAACACATGTGTGTAGTCGACATTGCCAGAGCGCACACACACACACCAACACTACCCCAAAGTCACACCCTTCACACCACACACACCTACACCTCCCAAATGCACACATTGTAAGTAAGCCATGTGCCTAGACTCTATGTTCATCACAAGATACACATACACCTACACTGCTGGCCAGCCAGAAAGTAAGCTCACACATACCCGCACACTCCGCACATGCAACCTGTCATCCTGTGGCTAGACTCACACCCTGTGCTTTGCTTGCACGCAAACATGACACGTATACATTTACACAGAAATACCACCAAATACATGCAGACAATCCGTGTCACAGACATACAACTTCATCACACACACAAGTAGCAGAGTCTGAAAGAAGTGAAGTCCCAGCCACGTATAATACACATAGGAATGTGAGACCAGACATTGCAATTGTTGAGGTACCATACACGGCATGTGCCTCACTTAACTATGCACACACAGTAACAACTGCAATCAGCAACTAAACAGACACAACCCACTACAGGAACAACAGCATCCAGTCACAGAATACATAGACAGGCGGCAACATTGTACAACACCAGGGACAGTGGGCAGTCCGATGTGCAGAGTACTGATACGAAAAGCTACGTATGCATTGCGTGTGAGTGTACCCTGCCATGGACAGCAACACTGCCATGGCAGTCACAATAGCCACCACAGCCACCACTGTGTCACAGGTAGTTGTGTGAGGGTGCCTACCATGCAAACAGGATGCCAGTCTGACTCGGTGCTGTCTGTATGCTATGGGACATTTGGAGCTCCGCCCCTGAGAGAGAAGCACAACTGTGGAAGACACACATGTGCCATGTGAAGCGGGAGGGCTGCTTGGCACAGGTGGATGGGTGGCACGGGTGGGTGCACACATGCAGTGTTGAAACAGACTGTGTGGGGAGGATCCCGGAGGGGTAGATTTCCACTGTGTTAGGTATTTGGAAAGCCTACCTGTCTGGGGATGAATGTGAACTCGTGTGGGCACAACAGGCGGGCACACAATCAATGCTGCATCAGGTGTAGACGTTAGCCCTCCCTCTGGGGACATGCTGGATACTGCTGTGCATCTGCCAGGCCCTTGCCGAGGCACTTACATCCCCTGTCCCCAGGTGTACCCCCTACATAGTCCACCTGCACAGGCTACCCAGGGCACGGGATGGCAGTGGAGCTTGGTGGGTGGGAGGTCATGGCACCCTGCTCCTGGTCACATCTCGCAGGCAACACATTCTCAGTGTGCAGCAGGGCACAAGTCCTAAATAAGAAGTGGGGGGACGCTGACGTCATGACAGGAAGTGACGTCACGAAAGGTGGCTTGCACCATCAGACTCATTGCCTCCCCTCGCTCACCCCTTAGATGCGATTGCATCAGAGAAGCACGCGCGTGAGCAGCAGCTCCAATCTCGCCCCAGAGAGGCCAAAGAGTGAATGTGTTGTGCACATAGCACAACACCCGGACTGTGTCACCCTGCGGCCATAGCCACTAATCGCTGTGTGCACACCCACTGTCCTGATGGTGGCATGGATGACCACTACGTAATTAGGCCATGGACATACCTGCATGGAGCAGAATGGGACACCACTCACACAGACTGCAACATGACAGTCCACAATGGTCATGAGCCCATGCCATACACCTGTCCATCGCACGAGCACAACTACTGTTGCACAGTGTGCCGGATGTGTGAGTATCAGGAATATGAGGTGAGGCATCGCACACATGTGTCATTACGAAATCAGAGTAGGCACAGTGCCTCAAACATACATGTGAATTGCCACTCCAGCAGACTACAGGCTGTTCCTGAGGCCTACGACTCTGAACGCATTGACAATGCAGAGTGCTCAAATTACATCTTAACCTTCAGGAATCGCATATGCATGTCAGATGCACCCAGCACAGAGTACACTTACAACCCACTGCATCACACAATAAACATCACATTACCCAGATTATGGGTAGGCTGTGGACACATGCTGCCTCTCGCAGCATATAACACCATCCCACAATACTGTACACCTGCTTGCTGCTGATGCCCCTACAAACGTGCATCCGGCACAGGCTGTGTGACTGTCAAGAAGCAGACCATCAGGGGTGAAATGCAGCGCCGTGCCAACATGACAATACGAGGGGGCATCCCCTGATTCGTCACCGCCACGTAGTCGCACATCCGGCAGATGACGTCACACCCTTTGTGGAATTGGCTGCACTGTCGGTTACACATACACAGAGGCATCAACTTGGATGCAATGGCTCATCACAAGGCCTTGGGCTGGAGGACTTCCAAATGCAGGGATGGTACACAAGAGGGTTGAAATATCACTCATACACTTCTCATCATCACCCACATCCACCAATAACAGTGGCATGATGCTGACCCATCCTAAATACTCAGAGACGTGTAACAGAGCCAAGAAGGTATCGGACATGGCATAACAGCATGTGTACACCACACGTGAATGCATGCAAGTGGGAGTGTGTACACAGTACCTGTCCATCCCATTCACATGCAGGATGCCAGCACTTTGAGCAATGTGTAGTCTGCCCACATCTACTGTCCAGTGTCAGGTAGTCCAACACATAGATCACAAGGCAACACATCTTTGTGGGTGGACTCACTGTGTCCAACACTGCGCAGCCCTCAACGTACTCGCCCTGTGAATGGCTCACCCCGCAATGGAGGTCACATTCAGTGCCACTATCTCTCACACACATCACCATCACATGGCCTGTAGTGTTCAATTGTCAGGGCTGAGTTTGCGCATTTCCTGACAGTTGTTAACTAATGACACATGTAACCCACTGTACAGTCAGTGTAGTTTCCTTCTAGGATTGGGCGGTCAATGTGCAGCCCAGGTCTGCCCAGACTGAGAAGGCCAGCAGGGACCCAGCCAGCCATTCACACAAGCAATAGCTGCCCAGACTCATGCATTGCCAAGTGGCTGCGTCACTGGATGTCTGACATGAAAATGCCATGTACCACCACTCGGGAGGGACATGCATGGGAAAGCGCCAGAGAGCCTACATACCCCTTCCACCTGTAGTAAGCATGGTAAGCGGTGCATGTTGGAACCCCACAGGCTCTGACTCATAGTGCTGCGGATCAACGACATGTGTGTCCCCCACATGCACTCCCACACACACAATAGTTGTCTTACACACACGACATTTGCAGGTATTAGCCTTGGGCAGTGTGCGTGGAGCTCGGAATCCAGGAACTCCAGCTCCTCGCTGGTGAGTGGACCTGGACATATAATCAGAATCGTCGACATGAAGGTGGACAGGTGGCAGCAGCAGCAGGTGTTGTTGAGGGATGCCAGTCAGCAGTCCCTGGTAGCTGTGGTAATGCCGGGCACCCTCCCACACTCATATAGCCCCCTGGGGCTGTTTCAGTGTGTCCAAGCTGCTGCGATTGGTGTACCGCTCAGCCTGTGTACATTGTGTTGTTGGTGTGTGCCATACTCACCCAGCCTCGGAAGCTGTGTCAGGCACAGCAGCTAGGTATATTGCCGTGGTGTTGCCGCTTCCCACATATGCAGTCTGAAGTCATCATCATGCCTTTCAAGCTATTATGGCCTAATTCCCCATGTGCATGCTCATAGCAATGGTTTGTGTCAGTGGTCATTGCTATTGGTAAGGGGACCTGTGTAAGAGTAATGTAGCTGTGCTGTCCCTACTTGTCAGCTGTTCTGTGATTCTATTGCTTTGTCAGTGATCTTTGTTTTGTGTATGTGAAAATGCCATGTGGTGTGTTGCATTGACATGTGTCCACTTCCATCTGTCCTAGGAGGAGACCAAACATACATCACCCCTACCAATTGCTGGCAGACATGGAGGATGTGGAGGTGATAAGGAAATTCCGTCTGGACCGACCCACCCTGCATCACCTATGTGCAATGTTGGAACCCCACCTCCGTCCTCGCAGGGAGTATCCTACAGCATTCACCCCCACGGATAAGGTGATGGCTGCACTGCATTTTTTCGCTACCGGATCCTTTCAACACACAGTGGGCAGTGGAGGTGGGATGTCCCAGCCCATGTTCAGCATGGTGCTACGGGATGTCCTGTCGGCTATGATGCTCTACAGGAACCGGTACATCCGATTTCCCAAAGCTCGTGATTTGGCGGCAGTGAAGGGTGCTTTCTATGCCCTTGGACGCATCCCCCAGGTTGTTGGTGCAATTGATTGCACCCATGTTGGCCTTGTTGCACCACAGGCCGTGGAGCACATCTACAGGAACCGGAAGCATTTCCACTCCCTGAATGTGCAAGTGGTGTGCCTGGCGGGCATGATCATCACACACGTGTGTGCGAAGTTTCCCGGATCCACCCATGACTCGCACATCATGCGCCACAGCATCCTCCCACGTCTGATGACCAATCTTCAACCGGACCGTGCATGGATTGTTGGTGAGTATGCATACTCGTGTAGCGTGCTGGGTGTGACATGCTGCCTTGTATCCTGTTGGAAATGCAACGTTTCTCCGTGTTTCTCACACCCAGGTGACTCTGCATATCCTAATGGGCCTTGGCTGCTGAGCCCACTACGCAATCCTCGGACACCAGCTGATGTCAGATACAATGAGGCACATGGGAGGACCAGACGTGTGGTAGAGCGGACTTTTGGACTCCTGAAGTCCAGATTCAGATGCCTGGACCGCACCGGGGGTGCACTGGCATACTCCCCACAGAAGGTGTGCCAGATAGTTGTGGCATGCTGCATGCTGCACAATCTTGCGATTCGCAGGCAGATCCCCCTGATAGTGGATGACGGTGATCAGCCAAGCCGTGTCCAGTGACGAGGACAGTGGAGAGGAGGAAGCAGTGAATGAGCGTCAGCAGCTCATCGCCCGCTACTTCACTTGACGGTGAGTGACCATGTACGACGGCTGATGTCGCTGTAGTTGTGTAGGTGTATGTGTGCATTGTCACAGCGGACTATTGTTCACTGAGTGCTGTGTGGGAATGGTCCATGTCCAGGGTAGTATGCCACTGACAGTGGCTGTGACATTGTGCCCTGTTGCTCTGTGAGATGTGTGTACATTGCTTAGACCTGATGAAAAGTACTGTGTGATGAGTGTGTGACACACACATTCAATGGACTCTTGTTCTGTTTTTCACCCCTAGGTCCCTACAGCCTCTCCTGGCCTATCGACATACCACACTACAGATGTATTTCTGATCATGCTGACGGTTGTGCATCCTTGATAATAAACAGGGCAGATGACATGGAATGTGATACAGGTGTATTTATTTTAAAGGTGACGTGTTTGTGGGAAAGGTGATCAAGAAAGTGGTGCATGCTGTACAATGAGTTGACGGTCATGTCCGCGTGATGGTCAAGGTGTGCCCATGTTGTCCTGGGTCCGCAGTCCAACAGACATATGTCATTCAACTTGCAGTGTGGGGTAGGATGGTAGTCCAAGTGAATGCAGGGGATGGCCACCGTGGCTGGCTGACTCACTGGCGATTGGAGCGTGCAAAGTCCTCCCTGGACATCTGTTTCCTCTTCGGACGGCCCCTTCCACGTTTGGGAGGGGGGGTTGTGTGTGTGGGCTGCTGGTGGTGGGTGAGGATTGCCCACTCGCTGTGGACGCAGGGGAACTGGATGTTGCAGGTCCCTGCGCCCCAGCAGGTGGTGGCGCAGGTGGTGTGGTTGGCCTTGAGTGGGCCCTCACCTCCACCACTAGCTGGCCCATGAGGTCCACAAGTTGGCCCATGTGGGCGTCCATGGACCTCAACACCCCAAGGACTTCCCTCGTGTCGGAAGCTGACCTGACCCATTGTCCCTGGGCCTCTTCATAGGCCCCAAGGACTCTGGCTATTTGCGGCAGGGCTTGGCTCCCAGGCTCTGTTGGCGTTGGCCTGACCCTGCTCCTCCCACCTGGACTGCTGCCACCGACCTGCCCACTCGCCACATTGGTCACCCGGGGCCTCCTCCTGGCTCCCAGGGTAGATGTGGAGGTGCGTGCCACCTCTTGCGCAGGGTTGGTGGTCAGGGAGGCCCTGGTGGTGGTGGTTGCGGCGGTGGTGGTGGCCGCAATGACCGTGGCAGCAGGGGCCTGGGACTGGTCAGCAGCCCTGGGAGATGGGTTGGTGGGTAGGAGGGGTCCTGGGGAGCTGTTGCGCCCTGCCACACCAGATGTGCCAGCTCGGGAGTCCTCGTCCGTAGAGGTGTCCAGGTTTTCCACATCCGTGAGTCCGGGTGGGGGGCTTGTGGACTGGCTGTGATGGCTGCTGGCTCCATCCGCAGCATCATGCTGTTCGTCACCTGTGGGGCGGAGACGAAAGGTTATTGTGTTGCACCTTTCAAGATTTGTGTTAGATGTCTGACATGCACAGTTTGTGCACAGTTGTGCACTGATTTCCCGGATGCGTGTGTATGGCTCTACAATGTGTGTGCGTGATCAAGGCAATGGAATAGTGTGATGGGTGCATATGGCATGGGACGGATTTGAAATGCCAATTGGTGTGTGTTGCAGTACCCCTACATTTTGTTGCTTTGGTGGGAACGGGGTACATCCCCATGAACGCTTTTGAGATGATATATGTTTTTGGGATTCAAATGCAACGCTTGGAAACGCAGATGGCAAAAGGGGTACAGCCCCATGAACGTTTTAGAGATGAAATATGGTACTGTGGTACATACTGTGACATATGGGTGCAGAAGGGGACATGTGTTTTGGCCACACGACACTACAGAGACAGAGGTGTGTGTATGTCTGACTTACCCAGCATATCTGCTCACTGTTGTCATTTGAGGACATTACACTGCAAGCATTGTAGTGAGTGAGTAATGGTTGTGTGCCACACAACGTATTGCAGATGGGACAATTCCTTGGTGTGTGTGCTACTCTCAGCCATGTGCAGCAATGCAGTGCTCTTGGGGTGTTGACTATATTTTGTATGTTGTAACTCACAGTGTGACGTGCGCTTCAGACACAGCAGACACATTATTAGTCATCGGCAGGTATCTTTGCTGAACTACTGTATATGGGGCAACTGTTTAGATGATATACCTTTCATGACACTGGGGCTGGACGATGAGATGGATGTGATTTTGAATGTGCATTGTGTAGCTGTGTGGTTCATGGGTCCAGTGGTGTATGTGACATTACTGGGGTTCCACTCTGTTACATTTAGACAAGTTAGACTTACATGGGTGATGTTGTACAATGTCAAGGGAACAAGCAGACACGACTACATGGACAAGACTTGGATGGTGTTGCTGATGTGTGTGATGACTGGCACAGTGCACGCCATGTGGGTCAATACTCCAGTGAGACTTGTGCATGCAGACGTGACTCCTTACGTATTACTGTATTTGAGGTGGCTCATGTGGGCTATGACTCTGTAATTTATGTCCGTGTGCACATTGGTCACATGATTCTGACAGGGAGCAGTGCTACCTGTTCCTCTGCTATGTGACATGTCCCACATGTTAGTCGTAGTACAGTCCTCATGCCTACAGACACCCCGCCCTGTACAGTAGTCTACCTACTTGTTGGTTTTGAGGGAGCAATGCAATGGCTACCACATGGTTATGAGAGGGAGGGGTGCTCCATCTTGCTGGTCTGTGGGTGTGGGGGCCGTGTTGTGAGTTGTATTGATGGTTTACCATCCACAGACACCCCTCCATGTCAGGTAACATATCTACCTGTGTGATGACGGTGTGCACTGCGATGGCTGACACATGGGTGTGGGGAGTGCTCCATCTTGCTGCGCTGTAGGACTGGGGGCCTGGTGGGGGGTGTACTTCTGCAGTCCCCCCTCCGATACACGGGCCTTGTGGTAAGGCTACTTACCTGTTACTTGTTGGTTTGTGCAGCTATGGCTGTCACATGGGTGTGGGTGTGGGGTGCGTTCCTTCCGGCGCATCTGGCCTACAAGGGGAGCTGGTGGGAGTTGTGGTGCTGGCTGACTGTACACATGCCCCCATGGTTTTGTTTGTTGGTGCCTATGGGCTGAGTGTGTGTGAGTGTCTGTTGCATGTGTGAGGGATGTCTTGTGGATTGTGTACTGGACATGGGGGTGTTCGGCCCTCGGAGCTATGGCATTGTGGTAGTGCATGACAGTACATAGCGGTGTGCTGGTATACATTTGTTTGTACTTACCAGCCTCCACTCCCCCTGGTATTCCGGTGAGACTCTCCGGATGTAGAATGCCTCGCACCTTCTCCTCCCACGCCTTGAAGGTCTTGAATGGCGCGGGATTTCCGCCGCCAGTCCTGTCAGCCAGCTCACGATTCTTGGCCTCCTTCTTCCTGACCACGCTTTTCAGGTCCTGCCACCTCTTTGTGATTTCCCCCCGGTTGCGTGGCACGTTCCCAACTGCATTCACCTGGTCTACAATCCTGCTCCACATCCTGTTTCTGGTGGCTACTGGTGTCTGTTGGACCTGGTTCCCATAGATTTGTGGGTGCACCTTGATGACCTCGTCGACCATGACCGTCAACTCTGTGGCAGTGAACTTGGGCATTCGTTGTGTTGCCATGGTGCGTGGTTTGGTTTTTGTGGTGCTGGTTTGGTGTGTTGGGTGTGTGATGTGCAGGGGGTTAGTGGTGCCGGTGTTTAGGTGGTGGTGGTGGTGGTGGTGGTGGTGATGGGTGTGATGTGTGCGTGCGTGTGGTATACTGCTTTCCTGTGTGGCTCTCTGTGTTCTCTGCTGTGGTCTTGGCTTTGTAGTGGTGCAAGGGTTTGTGGTCTGTGAGGGGGCTGCTTTTGTACTCACCTCTGTGGGTGTGTCATGATGGTCTGTCGTTTTCAGGTGTGTTGGGCGTGGTGTCCTGGGATTTGTGGTTTTTTTGTTTTGCCAGGGGGATGTGTCTTTGGGATGGGTTCTGTGTCTGGGTATTTTGGCGTCGTTTGCTGGGTGGACTTGTTGGCCGTGTTGTGTGTATTTGTTTGGGCCGCCAATGTTTCCGTGCACGGACGTGGCCGCCAGGCCTTCCGCCTTGTCAGTTATTCATTTCTGTTGTTCACCGTTGCGGGCGGGAAATATGTTGGTTTACCGCGCTCATGTCGGGGGGATCATAATTTGACGGCCGGTGTCTAGTTCGTCAGCGCGGTCGTATTTGGGGTTTTCGGGTGGTATTGCGTCCGTGGCGGACGGATTATCTTCGACTCTGACATGGACAGGCGGTATTCTGTGTGTTTTTTCCGCCGCGGGCGGTGGTTGCTTCGCGTCATCATAATTGCTCGGTCGGTATTCCCATGGTGCAGGCGGGCGGTCTTTTCAGGCTATGATGGATGGCGGTTTTTTTACCGCCGGTTATCGTAATGGGCCCCTAAGAATGTATTTAAGTGGGAGTTGGAATAGTAATCTTTATGTTTTATTATCCAGCATTTTCCATGACTTTAGTTATGTTGGAGTTGGAATAGTAATTATTTATGGTTTATTATCCTGCACTTTCTCTGTGTTTAGTTAGTTTGGAGTTGGAATAGTAATTTTTACTGGTTTATTATCCAGCACTTTCCCTGAGTTTAGTTAGTTTGGGGTTGGAATAGTAATTTTTTATGGTTTATTATCCAGCACTTTCTCTGAGTTTACTTAGTTTAGAGTTGGAATAGCAATTTTAATGGTTTATTATCCAGCATTTTCTCTGTGTTTAGTTAGTTTGGAGTTGGAATAGTAATTTTTAATGGTTTATTATCCAGCAGTTTCTCTGAGTTTAGTTAGTTTGGAGTTGGAATAGTAAATTTTTCAGTTTTATTATCCAGCATTTACCTGAGTATATATATAAAATATATTAAAAAAATGAGATGTACGGGATTTTATTATGTTATTATTTTTATTCAAAATCAAGTGTATTTATTTTAGTAGTTCACATTCAAAAATGTTTTTTGTTTAGTTTTATTTTCCATTTTTTGTAAGTAATTAAAAAGAATTAACAAATTTAATGTAAATCAGAATATATTATGAAGTATAAAACATTTTAACATATATTTTGAATACACATTTACAATGTTACAAATAACTTTTGTTAAACATTTATCATTTTTTGGACAATTTTGAAAATGTTTACATTGTTATTCAAACACAATTATGCCATAGTATAGTTAGTATATTTCTGATATTTTCCGTATATACTTTTTAAGTTTTAGAATTTTTCATTTATTTCAAAGAAAAAAATACATTTTATTACATTCATTTTGACATATGTTTTTAATACATTTTAGATAATTTTATTTTTGTAATATAATTATATAATATGTATTTTACAATGTTATAGTTTTTAATTTTTTTGGTTATTATTTAATATATAAGATATATTTTTTTAAATATTTAATATATTAAATAATTTACATATGTGTTTCAAAATAATATTTTTGTATAAGACATATTTTAGTTGATATACATTGTCATATTGTTTGTAGATTAACAATATTGTTTTGCTAATTTTATATTTTGAAAATTAAAACATATATTATTACTATATATTAAATATTATATTTTATATTTTGTGTTAATATAGTATTTAATATATATTTTAAATTTTTTGTACACATTTTATATATTTTTATATTATTTTTTCATAATGTAAAAATATATATTTAAGTTTTTGGAATTATTTTTTATAATTCTCCATTCTTGTCTATGGGGAGATAGTCTTTTTTTCATCTTTATTACACGGCCATTTTTTTTCTTATTTTCTCACTTTTCTGTCTATCTATTTCGTTTTTTGGTCATTTTGGAAGACGGAACCTCGCGGTTGGGAGCTGCATTTAGTCGCTTAAGGTAAGTTTGTTTTATTTTACTTTTAAGGTAATTTTAGGGCAGGGGGAAGCTAGTGGTAGTGTAGTTAGAATGGTTATAGTGTTAAATGTCCATTTTTTGTGTAGTATGGTGTTGTTTCTGTAGTTTAGTGTTTGACGTAGTTTTTAAGAGTAGGAGAGTGCTATATAGTGCTACTTATGTGATATTTAATTGTGTTATGTTGTAATCAATGTGTGTGGGTTTGTATGTGTTTATGTGGGAGGGTGTTGTTTTTTTATTTTTGCAGGTTTTTGGTTTCGATTCACTATGGAGGTCAAGACGCATTTTTTTTACAAAAAAGAAAATGTATTTCGTTTCATTGAAACTAATTACTTTTTACATCTTCTTTTATATTTTGGGTTTGTTGGAGCATTTTTTTTTAAAAACTATTTCTCTGGTTTTTGAGGGTTTTGTCATTGAGAGGATTGCGTCATTGGAGCCTTTTTTCTACAGCTGTATTTTTACATTTTTTTGAGGGCATTTCTTTTTTCATGGATTAATTTTTCGTTTTAAATGCTATGGATTTGTTCGTTTTTGAGAACCATCTACTGCTACAAAACTGTAAATTATTTTTAATTATTATGGGTGGGAAATGTTTTTTGTTAACATTTGTTTGCTTGTTTATTTTATATTTTAATAATTATATTATGATATATATTTTGATATAGATCTTTATTTATTAAATGACATAGTTATAGTTATTAATTTAAAAATGAGTAGAAATATGTAGATTGTTTTGTAATTTTTTTCTAGTGTATGGTGTTTGCAATTTTGTTATTTTTAAAGTTTTAGATTTGGCTATTGTATCTAGATATTCTAATCCTTTGGTGTTTGGATAGAGTCTAGTTTTGTGCTGTAGGTATTCGTAAATCGTTTTTGTTTGTTTACTAAGTTTAGGACCTATTTTAGGGGCCTATTACGATGGCGGTCAGAAAACCTCCTCGACCGCCATGGTAGCGGGAAAAGACCGCCCGCATGGACCGCGACATCACCGCCGGTCGAATTACGATGACCTGCGGTCGAAATCCGACCGCGGCGGTCTGATCGCGGGCCTTAACATTGCGGCGGTTGCTGCTGCCCGCAGCAACGCCGCGATGCCGAAAGGACCATGTCCTGCATTTCCCTGCACTGCGTGGCAGGCACTGCACAGTGCCTGCCACCTGGTACAGGGAAATGTAGGGGGGGACCATGGGTACCCCCCCAGTGCACCCACACCCCCCCAACACATTGGGGGCCCGCATCAGGCCCCCAGAAGACAATCTCCGCATGCCTTTCCATGGCGGTTTGACCGCTGAGGAAAGGCTGGCTACCGCCGGCATCATAATCCTGCCGGTGGAGCCTGCTCTGCCTTGCCACCATTCTCCCGGTCCTGCTCCGTCCGCCAGGCAGGAGTGCGGATGGCAACCGGCGGAAAAGATGCGGTCGGAATCTCCCACCGCCGCGGTCAGCACCGCCATCCTAATTTGACTGGCGGTTTTCTTGGTTGCGATCGCGGGCGTATGTCAACCGCCGGTCCGGCGGGCGCCACCGCCAGCCTGGCGGTGGACATCCACCCGCCATCGTAATAGACCCCTTAGTTAGGGATTGTTCTAGCCTTAATTCTTGGTAACTTTGTTCTTTTTTGATGGATTTGATTTGTTTGTGGAGAGTTGGTTGTACTTTTCCTGTTGTGGCTTGGAAGGCATTATGCCATCTTTACACTGCGTTATTTGTTTTAGCTTTTTGTGCTAGGGTACTTTCATAGACATTCCACCAGGGGATGTGGAATTTGGGTTGTCGTCGGTGCCCTGATCTATGTAGTCTTCCTACCCAGGTGTCTTCTAAGTAGTCAAGCAAGGGTGTTAGTTTGGCTTCGTTGGCTTGGTAAAATGGACTTTCATTAAGTAAATTATAGTGGGTTGCTACTTCTGTTGTTGATACATAGGCCAGGGCTATTACTTTTTTAATTTGATAAGCAAAGTTGCTGTTTGTTGCATATTCTATGCTTAGTGTCGATTTTTGTAGATATTTCCATATATTTTGGTTGAAATTATAATAGCATCCTTGTATTGCTGAATGTGGATATATTTTGAAAATTGCCTGGATCATTGCTTGCGCAAAATCTATTATTATTTTTTGTGGGAAGTAGTTTTCTGTTTGATGTTTAATTATTGTTAATAGATCTATATAGGTTGTATTTTGTTTGTTGGGAAGTAGGGCGTATATGAAAGGGATGTTAGTTTCTTGATATTCACCATGGATTGTATAAAGTTGATAACATGGTTTAGGACAGACTTTAAATGTCCGATCCATCATCCATGTTTCACATGGTTTTAATTTTTGGATGTTGGTGTTGGTAGCAAAAACGTTAATTCTTTTTTCATGGCTATTGTCATACATAATGAATTTTTCATCTCTATGTGTTACTGTGTATTCTGGTAGAATTTCTATTTCTGAGAAAGTTTTGGGGGGGTGGTGTTTAAGCAGTTGATCTTTTTGTTCTGGCTATGAGGTGTTTTAGGTTTGAGATAGAAGGTAATTGCCCTGTTACATGTTCAGGAACACGGGTTTGCACATTTTTAAAGATTTCTGTGCTAGTTGGTTGTGAGCTGGTGCTTGCTTCTTTGATGTTTTCTAGAACATCTCTAACTCTATTTCTGTGGCGTTGTGGGGTGGTTGTGTTCTCTAACATTAATTACAGTTGTTTCTATTGTTGTTGCTCTCCCATAGCAAGAATTGGAGTAGTAGTTAGTACATTTCCAATGTGTTTTATTTTCTGTTATTTTTTCTTGTGTGTAACTGTAGCCCATGTAGCATTGTAGTAGTCTTCCTTTTTGTGATGAAATGAACTTTGCCCCTTCTGTCATATTCTTTGTGTATCTGTGAATATATATATATATTGTTACTTAGTGAAAAGAAAGCATTTAGGTATACATATTACATTTTAAATTATACTTACATAAATCTTGCTTTTGTTTTCTTTTTTGATCCTTTTTCAAAGTTTGTGGGTGATTTTCTGGTTTCCTTTTTTTCTTTTTGTTGAAAACAATTTTGTTATTTTTATTCAAGGGTTACATTTGGTTTATTAGTTTTGGATAATTAGTTCCTATTTTTATTGAGTTCTTTTTTTGTTCTAGAA
The DNA here is from genome assembly GCA_963921515.1 of Calotriton arnoldi. Lineage (NCBI taxonomy): Eukaryota > Metazoa > Chordata > Amphibia > Caudata > Salamandridae > Calotriton > Calotriton arnoldi. Next base: position 2,392,762 of record CAWUFW010000441.1, read on the forward strand.
AATACTAAGGGGTCGATTCCGATCTCGGCCGTAAGCGCACCTAACACTATTCGTCCGGAAAAAAACCGAGCCAAACGCGTGTTTCCCGACCGATTCGAACATTCGTACGAACGAGTAAGTACGATGCGCATTACTGCCCAGATCCCGACCCAGCTGTACTTACCCAATCCAGCTCCTGTTCCCCGCCGAGCCGGATCTGTAAACGCTGAATCGAGTCGCACGGAAGCCAAAATACAGCACCTTCCGGCCGGACCAGTACGATGCGCACTCCGTACGCGCCGAACCCGTCGCTATGTCCGGCACGTCAGAGCATCCGGGAGAGCCACACATAAGCTCCGATTCGCGCCACCAGACGATCCACGGCTACGAGACGAACAAGCCAGCCACGAGTACGAGTCGAAGCAACGAGAAAGCCGAATGAGACGAACCAACCATGAATCCCATCGCGCAGGTCCTACCAATACTCTACATCTATTACCGGAACAGGTACAGACGCGTATGGCGCAGAAGGTAAGTTAAACACCCACTACACAAACAAACGACACGTACCCGACATAAAACACACACACATAGGGATGCAGAAATGACTTACACTAGCAACAGCAGAACCATAGGGGCGGGATGGCTATCACCAAGGCCATACACACCCATAGGGGCCTGGATGCCTACCACTACCACCACCCCTACTCATGGGGGGCTGGATGCCTACCACTACCACCACCCCTACTCAGGGGGGCTGGATGCCTACCACCAACACCACCCCTACTCATGGGGGGCTGGATGCCTGTCACTACTACCATCCCCACTCATGGGGGGCTGGATGCCTGTCACTACTACCCTCCCCACTCATAGGGGGCTGGATGCCTACCACTACCACCACCCCTACTCATGGGGGGCTGGATGCCTACCACTACCACCACCCCTACTCAGGGGGGGCAGGATGCCTACCACCAACACCACCCCTACTCATGGGGAGCTGGATGCCTGTCACTACTACCATCCCCACTCATAGGGGGCTGGATGCCTGTCACTACTACCATCCCCACTCATAGGGGGCTGGATGCCTACCACTACCACCACCCCTACTCATGGGGGGCTGGATGCCTACCACCACCCCTACTCGGGGGGCTGGATGCCTACCACCACCACCCCCTACTCATGGGGGGCTGGATGCCTGTCACTACTACCATCCCCACTCATGGGGGCTGGATGCCTGTCACTACTACCATCCCCACTCATAGGGGGATGGATGCCTACCACTACCACCACCCCTACTCAGGGGGGGCTGGATGCCTACCACTACCACCACCCCTACTCATGGGGGGCTGGATGCCTACCACTACCACCACCCCTACTCAGGGGGGGCTGGATGCCTACCACCAACACCACCCCTACTCATGTGGGGCTGGATGCCTGTCACTACTACCATCCCCACTCAGAGGGGGCTGGATGCCTGTCACTACTACCATCCCCACTCATAGGGGGCTGGATGCCTACCACTACCACCACCCCTACTCATGGGAGGCTGGATGCCTACCACTACCACCACCCATACTCAGGGGGGGCTGGATGCCTACCACCAACACCACCCCTACTCATGGGGGGCTGGATGCCTGTCACTACTACCATCCCCACTCATGGGGGGCTGGATGCCTGTCACTACTACCCTCCCCACTCATAGGGGGCTGGATGCCTACCACTACCACCACCCCTACTCATGGGGGGCTGGATGCCTACCACTACCACCACCCCTACTCAGGGGGGGCTGGATGCCTACCACCAACACCACCCCTACTCAGGGGGGGCTGGATGCCTACCACCAACACCACCCATACTCAGGGGAGGCTGGATGCCTACCACCAACACCACCCCTACTCAGGGGGGGCTGGATGCCTACCACTACCACCACCCCTACTCATGGGGGGCTGGATGCCTACCACTACCACCACCCCTACTCAGGGGGGGCTGGATGCCTACCACCAACACCACCCCTACTCATGGGGGGCTGGATGCCTGTCACTACTACCATCCCCACTCATAGGGGGCTGGATGCCTGTCACTACTACCATCCCCACTCATAGGGGGCTGGATGCCTACCACTACCACCACCCCTACTCATGGGGGGCTGGATGCCTACCACTACCACCACCCCTACTCAGGGGGGCTGGATGCCTACCACCAACACCACCCCTACTCATGGGGGGCTGGATGCCTGTCACTACTACCATCCCCACTCATAGGGGGCTGGATGCCTGTCACTACTACCATCCCCACTCATAGGGGGCTGGATGCCTACCACCAACACCATCCCTACTCATGGGGGGCTGGATGCCTGTCACAACTACCATCCCCACTCATAGGGAGCTGGATGCCTGTCACTGCTACCATCCCCACTCATAGGGGGCTGGATGCCTACCACTACCACCACCCCTACACATGGGTGCCTGGATGCCTACCACTACCACCACCCCTACTCAGGGGGGGCTGGATGCCTACCACCAACACCACCCCTACTCATGGGGGGCTGGATGCCTGTCACTACTTCCATCCCCACTCGTAGGGGGCTGGATGCCTGTCACTACTACCATCCCCACTCATAGGGGGCTGGATGCCTACCACTACCACCACCCCTACTCATGGGGGGCTGGATGCCTACCACTACCACCACCCCTACTCAGGGGGGGCTAGATGCCTACCACCAACACCACCCCTACTCTGGGGGGGCTGGATGCCTACCACTACCACCACCCCTACTCATGGGGGGCTGGATGCCTACCACCAACACCACCCCTACTCATGGGGTGCTAGATGCCTGTCACTACTACCATCCCCACTCATAGGGGGCTGGATGCCTACCACCAACACCACCCCTACTCAGGGGGGGCTGGATGCCTACCACTACCACCACCCCTACTCATGGGGGCTGGATGCCTACCACTACCACCACCCCTACTCAGGGGGGGCTGGATGCCTACCACTACCACCACCCCTACTCAGAGGATGGGTAATGCATGACACAACCAGCATACTCCAACATAAGGAATGTCAGAAAAACACATCCCCCCAACACCATGACAAGCGTGTGTAGACTGTGTCAAATGCCTACAACATTGAACATGACATTGAACATACAATGTGACCCCCATCACATGTGTCACACACAAATGTGTGTGGCCTCCACAATGCAAGCAGACCATGACCACTGTGGCAATGGGGTCTAACCCCCATCATCACAGTGACCAAAAGGTAAGTGTGGGGTCCATAGCTGGGGCACATTTTGAACATTGTGGCAATGGGGTCTAACCCCCATCATCACAGTGACCAAAAGGTAAGTGTGGGGTCCATAGCTGGGGCACATTTTGAACATTGTGGCAATGGGGTCTAAACCCCCATCATCACAGTGATCAAAAGGTAAGTGTGGGGTCCATAGCTGGGGCATATTTTGAACATTGTGGCAATGGGGTCTAACACCCCATCATCACAATGACCAAAAGGTAAGTGTGGGGTCCATAGCTGGGGCACATTTTGAACATTGTGGCAATGGGGTCTAAACCCCCATCATCACAGTGACCAAAAGGTAAGTGTGGGGTCCATAGCTGGGGCACATTTTGAACATTGTGGCAATGGGGTCTAACCCCCCATCATCACAGTGACCAAAAGGTAAGTGTTGTCATGGAAAAAGCTGCAAATGCCAAACAGCATGGATGATTCCTGGTCACAGAACAACAAACACATCAGTGGCATAGAAGTGCTTGTGTCCCATAGCAACATAGATTGGGTGAGGCAAACAGTGCAGTGCAAAGAAGAAATACCTTTGGCCATGTGCAGACAAACATCACCCATGGGGGCTGACATTGTCAACATTCATCAATAACACAATGACAGAAGTGACCATCATAATGCAGAGCCACATATCTGCACCAATGGGCACACAAATGTAGATATCCTGTAGAGACTGTAGATGTGAGGTGAACAAATACCATACCATGGCAGCAATGGGACATACAAACCATGATCATTGTGCTGACTGATGACCTAGGAGTCCCAGGGACAGCAGGGGAAACACACCAAACAACATACAGCCAATGGCACACTAAAGATATGCCAATGCAGTGGTGCAGATGCACAAACACAAACAGGCAGCCTCACACTGCATATCAAACACAACAGGTGATGCGGGGGGTGTGCCAGTGTCCCCAGGCAACCACACAACACATGAGGATGCCTGAATCCCAATTACACAGATGTGCATACAGTGTCACACAAAAGTAACTCATGGATCAGATTCCCCTATGTGGGCAATCAGGCATTGTTAGATGAGAGGGAGCACAAATTACACATGTCACACAAGCTTGTAGGAACAGCAACTAACACAGCAAGACACAGACCCACCACAGCACTACCCCCAGGGACCCCACATTGTGGTGACACTGGCCTGCATGATAATCCCACTGTGATGACAAAGCTAGATGTCGTTCACACTGTGAACCACAGTCATGTGTCCTGAGCAACAAACTACCATCACACCTACACAAGCACAAATCAATAAGCACGGCCTGTCAGCCAAGGCCAATATGGAGGCAGGGGTCTAGCCGTGAAACAACTCTCATTTGCACACACTCAACACCACACACCTTGATCTCCACCAATGTGCAGCAGTGAAGCTCACATGGACTGCTGACATTGCACATGCACCCATGACAATCCCAGGAGTGGTGGTGGGAACTAAGGTGCAGAAACACATCACACATGGCCAGTCAACAAGACACGTGAATGTCTGACACACTGCACAGTACGCCGTACATGGGCATGACGTCAAATCCACACCAACCAATGGGATCCCGGCCACAGTCACACACCAATGAAGAAGCCAAGGTCACCTACAAAGAACACACATAGACAACTTCCAACATTGCAGCTCTGACCCTGAGGAGTGGCAGCAGTCACACACACAACATGTCACAATCACTGAAAGCTACCACAAACTGTAAATTACATGACTTGTGTAACCAACAAGTGCCAAGGGGAATCCTGACTGTGTCTCATCTGCGTTTGCCCACAAACTCAGCCCTGACAGCAAACACACCTATGGGTGACACCCTGATGACCAGTTATGTGCCATGCACCCACATCCCAGAGAACCCAGGGAGAAGACTTTGGGGGAACATAGGTCAACTCAGCAAGCATCACAAACAGGAACATCACTAGGGATCCCAGCCTGCCTAGCAAAATGGAAGTGAACACACACAGACATGCTCACACAACACACACCTTGGGCTCAGGCAATGTCACGGAATTACACACTGCCATGAGGGGACTCCACTCCTGTGTAAGGAAAGCTGTGCCATACGTTGTCTCTGTAGGGCTCTATCATGTCAGCAGAACACTTGGTCACTCAGTCAACAATTAGCACAAAATGAAGGATCCCGTCATATCAGCCTAGTCATGGGAGTGTCACCGAAATCATCTGCACAGATCCAACACACATGTATAGCAAGTTGCACTGATAACACAGATGAGTCCTTCCCCATTGATGCCCAAACTTGCATGTCCAGTGGAGATGGTCACACGGTCAGGGAAATAGACAAATTGAACAATGGCAAGCACAACAGATGTGCAGGGGTGTAAGCCACAGATGTGATATTGCAAATAAAAGTAGGAAATCCCATTGCCAGATATTGAAAACATGACACCCTCATATTGCTGCAAAGGATGACATGGATACACACCAGGATAGGACACATTCCCCCTGGACCACATGGGGTCCTGCACAGTAACACTTCATTTTCCTGATATCAAAATTCACCATCACTGCAGCAAGGGCATGGTTAGCATCATCAACATCATGTACATCAGAAGCAAAACCACTAGAGAACAGTAAGTAGCTTTATTCAGCATATGTGGCTTTAAAAGCGAAAGTCCAGAAAAACACGAAGGCCAATCCATTATAATAGTCCAAACAGGGTGACAGTGGCAGATGTCACCCTTTGCATGCCTGCACTGCTACACACCAGGGACATTCCCCTCGGAGGGGCATACGGGGGCAGGCCAGGCACCGCAGGGACAGGATCAGGGCTCACCAGAAGGAGGCAGGGAAGGGGTGGTGGGTGCTGGAGAGTCACTGACAACTGCAGTGGAGGTGTCTGACATGGTGTGTGCCAGCCCAACTGGGGGGCATGAGTCAGATGGTGTGGGTGCCGGCACGACTGCAGTGGGCTGGGCAGGTGGAGTGGACAGGTTCCCCACTGCAGTGCCCAAGTCAGACGGGGTGGTAGTGGACTCCACTGCAGTGCCTATCTCCAGGGGAGTAGAATGGGGTTCAGGTAAGGTGGGCAGGACAGAGGGGAGAACACGGTCTCCACACCAGTGGCACAAACATGCGCAGCGGGGGGGTGGTGCTGGAAGAGCAAGTGGTAGGGGAGAAGGCCGGATCATTTTGGGGATGGTGTATCTGTGGGTGGGGGAACCTGGGGCAGGGTGTGGTGGGGGAACCTGTGGAGTGGGGGCCTGAGGGATGGAGGAAGGAGACTTGGACGTTGAGCTGCAGGGCGGCGGGGTCTTGCTCTTCCGGGTCCGGGGGACTTGCGGATGGGGGCCTCAGTCTGTCTGTGCCTGGGGGAGGGTGTCCGGGGGTGAGGGGCACTCCCCTCTGTGTGGGTGGACTTCCTCTTCCCCCTGTATGCTGGATCAGCTGGATCGGAGGGGAAGAGGCCGAGGTCACAGAGGAAGAGCTGCTTTGTAGGTGGGGTTGCAGGTGAGGCAAGGGAAGGGGCCTTGGAGGGAGAGGTATCGGAGGACTGCGGAGTGACTGTGGATGCCTGTGTGTGTGTCTGTTCCTCATCCCCTGTGGGTGTGGTATCAGTCCCCTGAGGATGCTTGCGTGCACGTTTTGTTTTTGATTTGGGTGTTCCTGTGCTGCTCGTGTCTGTGTGTTTAGGTGATTGTGCAGGTGTGCATATGCTTGTGACAGGTAGGGTGCCAGGAAGTGTGGATGGAGCAGAGGTAGGAGGGGTGAGGGACTGTTGGAGGAGGGACACTGCTGCCGTCAGGGAGGAGTCCATGGACCTATTGCTCCTCTGTAAGGCAGACATGCCCGATGAGATGCCCTCCATGAACGACACCAGCTGTGTCAACAGAGTGGTGTGGGCATGGAGGACACTCAGCATTGCTGTCTTCCCTACATGGAGCTGGCGAAGTAGGTACACAGACTCCTCACTCAGGGCAGCGGGGGACACAGGGGCAGGGGGTGCGGTGCCTGGCACGAAGGAGACATGCTCCCGAACACGGGAGCCTCCACGGACCTCTGGAATGGGAGCCGATGGGAGGGCGGTGGTGGTGGTGGTGGCGGGGACAGCAATACTAGCTGGGGTGTGGTGGCTGCTGACACCTGCCTCCACAAGGGAGTCATCCTCCGAGCTGCTGTGGTCCTCAGCTGAGGTAGATGGTGCTGAGGACTCCTCGGTGTGGCTCCCCACGCCCTCCGTGCCACTGGGTCCCTCCGACCACTCATCGGCTGCTGACCCAGTCTGGCTCTGCGGCTCCTCCTGGTCCGTGGAGCTGTCCCCTCCTGTGGCCGTGGATGTATCTGCAAACAATTAGGGAAACAGACAAACATCAGTCACCTGCACTGACCGCACACACCACAGTAAGTACAGCACATTACAGAGCAGGCCCTGGCATCCTTAGTTGAACATTGCCAAAAGTGCTCAAACAGATTAGGAGAAGCCAATTGTCAGTCTGATGGTCAACCATGGCACTCACATCCCTCCTGGCCTTGCACCCATCTGTCTGGTGCCTGTCGGATGGTAACACCCCAGTGTGGACACATGCACCACCTACACAGTAGTTGGACATTGCAGAGAACACAGTGAAGTATGTGAACATGCACACATCACTTCTCTTGCCACGGAGTCAATACAGGTGTCCGGATAAAGGGATGGCCAGAGTCTATTTTGAAATGCATGTGATGCATACCAGCGCCAGACACCATGATGCACCCATGTCCTGATAGTCAATGCCACAATGGGGTGCCTGTAGCACATGTCACTCACCTGCAGGATCACTCTTTGGGAGTTTAATGCCATGGCACAGGCATGCCTGCAAAGTCATACATCACTGTCTCCAATCACATGGGCAGGGCAGCCAGCCAACAACAGTCTGCACTGTGTCACAATCCTAGGTCATGGGGAATGCAAGTTCTGTAGCTGACAAGTGCACATGTCCATCCCCCACAAACCACATCATCTGAACTTTTATTTGTCCACGTCATAACAATTGGACATATGGGAGACATGAAACACAACCCTCTGAACCTGAGCACCTCACAATCTGCTGTGAATGGGAAACAGCTGCCTGAACTTCACAGTCGCATACCCCAGTCTGCACAGTCAAGTGATCAAACACCTATATGTCACACAAGTATCGTCTCCTATGGTCACATCTCAGGTGGCATGCTGAGCCCTCACCGATAAACATCCCAGTAGTCCTGACAACGGAGCCACAGCACAATGACACAGAGGCAGACACCTGAGGGAACATTTCACTGAGCACAACGTGTCAGCTGATACACGGGAGTGGGAGTACAGAGTGTATTGTATGTCCTGGAGTAGGCATGACTGTCCTGCTCCACCTGAAAGAGGGATGAGCCCTGGACAGTAGGCAGGTGGCTAAGTATGTGTGACACACTTGATATACATACTCCTGAGGCCCAAACATTGTTCCCACCCGCAGCATGGGTGTGTGCCAAATACCCCAGGCACATGTGGTGAGTCAGATCAGCAATTGTACCACATATCAAAGTTACACGCAGATGACATGTCAGAACTCAAGCATTGTGTAAGCAATTGACCCACCAATGAAGCCCACCACAAAGTTACGGGAACAAATGCTGTCCCCCACCTTGAGCTAAGCAAAATGCAAGGACACAGTACCCAAGTGACACAATTTCCTGACTGAAAGGGCCACACCTGGGTATCAGATGAGGAGTGGGCATGTCACAATTGAGGGACATGGGTCCTGGACCACAAGACTGATGTACTGTGGAAGTTTAACCAGGCCAGAGGAGGGCACATAGCATGTCAGACAAAGTTCACAGTGCAGTCATGGACTCACCCCCTCCTTGCTGCTGTCTGGCCTTCAGCTGCCCATCCAGTTCAGGGAAGATCACCGCCAGGATCCTGAGCATGTGGGGGGTCAGGGTCCGGTGTCCGCCCCTCCTGCGAGGAGGCGACAGCTTCAGCTGGACCCTTGCGATCCTCCGGGTCCAGCCCCGAAGGTCCTGCCACCTCTTGTGGCAGTTGCGGATCCGGCGCTTGTAGACCCCCACGGATCTCACTGCCCGGGCGATGGACAGCCAGATTTCCTGCTTCTGGTGGGCATCAACCTGTGAGGATGACAAAGTGAAAAGGCCATTACTACACATGCAACATATCCGTGCATCACACATTTGGATATACATGTCTCAATCACAGGGGCACATGATGTACACAGGCAGTGCAACGATGGCTATGAACAGTTTGCCAGCAGTTACTACATGGTATCATTGCCTGGGAAGTAAAACCTTGTTGGAATGCACTGTTACTGCACTATACCTGTTCAGTGCATGTAACTACACACTTTGGGGGGTGACAACTACTCAGTGAGCATGCTAGCCAGTGGCGTGCACATTGTAAGTCTTGCTAGTCAGGCAACATGCACATTTAGTAAGGCAGTGGACAGCACACTCACCTGCTCCCCTGGTTTCCCATACAGCTTGCTGTACTGTGGAAGGAGGCTGTCCAGCAGGACCTGGTTCTCCTCAGTGCTGAAGGCAGGGGCTCTCTCCACAGTACGTGCCATTGCAGTAGCCAGAGGATGCAGAGACAGCAGCAGTGGTGGTGGCAGATGTCGTCCTGGAGCATGTAGTGCAGGCAAGTGAGCTTCCAGGGGAACAGCCAGCATTATATGTGTGCTGCAGAGGCAGATACTGTCCCATGTGTCCAAAGTGATAGGTCCAAGTCGTTTGCATCTTCTGAATCTGGCCAATCCATGGAATTACACCACTCATACACGCCCATAGCATCCTTCAAAAGTTCAACTTCATGACACCCATGATTTTGCAACATTGTTGTGGGTGGCCAACTGAATTCACTGCATCAGACTCATTAAACGTTTGAAAACGCGTCCGTTGCCATGCCAGGCCATAGCCAATGCGTGTGCACCGATCGGTCCATTGCTGTACAACGCGTACCCGTACACATCATATGCAATGGCCAATGCGTGCGCACCGATCGGTCCATTGCTGTACAACGCGTACCCGTTCACATCATATGCAATGTCCAATGTGTGCGCACCGATCGGTCCATTGCCGTACAACTCGTACCCGTTCACATCATATGCAATGGGCAATGCGTGCGCACCGATCGGTCCATTGCTGTACAACGCGTACCCGTACACATCATATGCAATGGCCAATGCGTGCGCACCGATCGGTCCATTGCTGTACAACGCGTACCCGTACACATCATATGCAATGGCCAATGCGTGCGCACCGATCGGTCCATTGCTGTACAACGCGTACCCGTTCACATCATATGCAATGGCCAATGCGTGCGCACCGATCGGTCCATTGCTGTACAACGTGTACCCGTTCACATCATATGCAATGGCCAATGCGTGCGCACCGATCGGTCCATTGCTGTACAATGCGTACCCGTTCACATCATATGCAATGGCCAATGCGTGCGCACCGATCGGTCCATTGCTGTACAACGCGTATTTCTGACCACATCATATGCAATGGCCAATGCGTGCACACCGATCGGTCCATTGCTGTACAACGCGATACCCGTACACATCATATGCAATGGCCAATGCGTGCGCACCGATCCGTCCATTGCTGTACAACACGTACCCGTTCACATCATATGCAATGGCCAATGCGTGCGCACCGATCGGTCCATTGCTGTACGACGCGTATTTCTGACCACATCATATGCAATGGCCAATGCGTGCGCACCGATCGGTCCATTGCTGTACAACGCGTATTTCTGACCACATCATATGCAATGGCCAATGCGTGCGCACCGATCGGTCCATTGCTGTACGACGCGTATTTCTGACCACATCATATGCAATGGCCAATGCGTGCGCACCGATCGGTCCATTGCTGTACGACGCGTATTTCTGACCACATCATATGCAATGGCCAATGCGTGCGCACCGATCGGTCCATTGCTGTACGACGCGTATTTCTGACCACATCATATGCAATGGCCAATGCGTGTGCACCGATCGGTTCATTGCTGTACAACGCGTATTTCTGACCACATCATATGCAATGGCCAATGCGTGCGCACCGATCGGTCCATTGCTGTACGACGCGTATTTCTGACCACATCATATGCAATGGCCAATGCGTGCGCACCGATCGGTCCATTGCTGTACGACGCGTATTTCTGACCACATCATATGCAATGGCCAATGCGTGCGCACCGATCGGTCCATCGCTGTACAACGCGTACCCGTACACATCATATGCAATGGCCAATGCGTGCGCACCGATCGGTCCATTGCTGTACAACGCGTACCCGTTCACATCATATGCAATGGCCAATGCGTGCGCACCGATCGGTCCATTGCTGTACAACGCGTACCCGTTCACATCATATGCAATGGCCAATGCGTGCGCACCGATCGGTCCATTGCTGTACAACGCCTACCCCTACACATCATATGCATTGGCCAATGCGTGCGCACCGATCGGTCCATTGCTGTACAACGCGTCCCTGTACAAATCACTCGTATATGTCACCATGGTTGTCACTGGTGAACGTATGCCAGCCACAATTACTTGCCAGGGACTCAGGGGCACACCTACAACACCACAGCCTGTCCACACTGTATCCTAAGGCATGTAAGGCTGCATTACCTGTGTGTGTATGGGGGTCAAGCTGTGTATTTTTTTGGTGGCACTTGTGGGCAGTCACTCCCAGGCCATGCACGTGTTCATGGGGACAGATTCCTTTGTGTGTTGTGCACATGACCACTGTGATGTGCAACTGTTCAGTTCAGGGCATGTTGCATGGTCACATTTCCAGGTTGTGTATGTGTATGTCATGTCACATACACCCTGAGTCCCATGTGGGAAAGTATGTACGTCACAGGGTGACCCATTGCCACAATAGTGATGGCCCTCCACAGTCTGTGTGCATGTTGTGTTTCAGATGTCTCTGATTCAATGTGCACAATGGGAGACAGTCTCCACATCCACGTTGTTTGTGCATCGACTTTGATGTTGTGCGTGTGTGTGTCACAGACGTCCATGTCTGTCCTGCAGAGGCAACAGGGGCCACTACCTGTGTGAGTCATGGTTGTATTGCTGACGTGTACATGATACGCCATGTCATGCCAATGTCCATGTGGCAATACAGGGTCCCTGGGAATCTACCTGTCAAAGAGCTGTGATGCCTGGGGCACATCTGTCCTCACTTGTCACTGTGGTGTGTGTTTGGAACGTGACAGCAGTACATGGGTACTGTGACACAGCCTAATGATTTCCCATAGCACGACCTGGGACTTGTTTTCAACACATGTTGAACTGTGATGTTAGATGTTGGCCATGTAGGTGCCATATATGTCCATACAGAACGGCACACACATCAAGTACTTGTGTCTTGTAATGATGTATCATGTGATATTGAGTATGGTCAATGCCACATATGTGGGGTGACTGACAATCTTTCTTTGTTCACCTATGCACTGCAGGGCACCAGCTGTCCATAGACCATTCCCTGACCTTGCAACAATGGTTGAACGTGACTGCATCCGACGGTACCGCTTCAACAGGCCGCTGATTGAGGAATTGACGGTGCGGCTGGCCCCACATTTGCAACCTGGCTGGACATACCCTGCAGCGCTGACCCCCAAGGTGAAGGTGATGGCAGCCCTACACTTCTTTGCCACCGGTACCTTTCAACACACTGTGGCGTCTGCTGGTGGGATGTCACAGACCATGTTCAGCCGTGTGCTACGCGATGTTTTGGAGGCAATGTTGGGATTCCTGAACCAGTACATCTATTTCCCTAAACCTCAACAACTCACTGACGTCAAGAGTGACTTCTATGCCCTGGGGAGGATGCCACATGTCATTGGCTCCATTGATGGGACACATGTGGCTTTGGTACCACCACAGGCACATGAGCAGGCATACAGGAACCGTAAACATTACCATTCTATCAATGCTCTGGTGGTATGTCTTGCAGATATGAGCATCTCACATGTGTTTGCACGTTTCCCCGGTTCTGCACACGATGCCTACGTGATGAGGAGTAGTCGCATCCCGAGGATAATGTCACAGATGCCGAACCAGCGTGCATGGCTTGTCGGTGGGTGCTGACTTTGTACCATTGTGTGTGTTCTGCAATGTTGTATTCCACCCTCTTTTCCAACTCAGCTAATGTGCAATTGTCTGTATGTAGGTGACTCCGGATACCCCAACATGCCGTGGTTGCGGACACCCCTCAGGAACCCTGTGACACCAGCCCAGATGCGCTACAATGAGGCACATGGTCGGACCAGGAGAGTGATCGAGCGGACATTTGGTCTCCTGAAGAGCCGCTTTCGCTGCCTGGACAAGACAGGAGGGGCCCTCCCATATGCCCCAGCAAAGGTGTGCAAGATTTTCATCTTCTGCTGCATGCTACACAACCTGGCAGTGCGGAAGGAGTTGCCTCTCATCCTGGATGACGATGACCAACATCCGCCACCTGTGGAGGATCCTGGCCTGGGCCATGATGCCAGTGATGATGATGGTGATGTCCGCACACAGCTCATCACCAACTTCTTCAGCTGAATGTGAGTATCCAGAGATGTCATGTCAATGATTTGAGTTTGCATGATATGTGTTGGTGGTGCTCTGTTGCTGTTTGAGTGTGGCCATGTGCTACTTGACTGGATGCGTGCAGCGGTGTGTCCTTATAGGTAGTCTGTACTCCCCAACAGTGTTGACATGCTAACTTGGTTTTGTGTAGGTATCTTGTGACATGTATTGGGCATGAGTATTGCAGTTCTGTCCTGTTCTTCAGTGCTTTTGACTGTGTGTCATGTCTGTCCTTCACAGGGTGCTTTCAAAGTTGTTTGGTCCACTCGGATCCCCCGACACCATGGTTCAACTTCCAGGGTGGAAGCAGTCGTTTCCCTACAGGTGATGTGCCCCACAGCCCTGGACTTTATTTCTTCTACAATTGTTGACTGTGTGGCCACAGCCACGTGGGATTACCTTGCATATGTGTGGAAACAACATGTTGCAAATGTGTAATAAACCTGTGCTTCACTTTGGGATGTGCGTTGTCTGTGGTCACACATCTGACTAACATTTGCTTACTGCACCTGTGGGCTAGTTAACACAGACTGTGAATAGGTGTGGTGTCTGTGCATTCCACTGTATTTCCTGGCAACATCAGTGTAGGTAATGAGTCAGATGGCCCTGGTGTGTATGTGTTGTGTTGCCCTAGTGGTGTGTCTCCCTCATATGTGTCACGTCGCCATGACTCACATGACGGTGTTCCAGAACAGGTGTTGGGTTCCTGGGGGATGTACATGGCCATCGGCCTCTCAGTTCTCCTTCCTCGGATGACCCCTCTTCTTTGGGGGGGGGACCCTCACGTGCAGGCTGCTGCGGTGCAGAGGACTCTCCGCCAGAGTCATCCTCCCTCCCTGTGGCAGTTGCAGTTGTTGCGGCACCAGATGTTGTGGGCACACAGGGAGGTGTGGCCATGTTGGTGCTAATCTGGCGGAGGCATGTCAATATGTCCCTATACACCGCTGTCAGTTCTTGCAATGTGTCCCACTTGGACTCCATGCCAGCCATGTGTCTCCCCACACAGGACATGTGTGTCTCCACACGGGACATGTGTGTCTCCACACGGGACATGTGTGTCTCCACACGGGACATGTGTGTCTCCACACAGGACATGTGGGAGTCCAAGCGGGCATGATGGGCAGCCTGCTGCTGTTGAATGTCCTTGAGGATCCCCACTACCTGGCTGACCTCTCCGGTGCTATTCTGGTACGCATCAGCAATGCGTCCCAGTTGTGGGTCATCATGCAGTCCAGACCCCTCTGCAATCAGTGACCTCTGCCTACCACCCCTCCCATCACCCCTGGCCACATGTGCGGGACCTGCGGTGGCACGCACAGGTGACCCTAGGCCCCCTTGGGGGTTGGTACTGGGGTTGTTGTCCATTGCTTCACGGTGGGCCGGGGTCACTGTGCTGTTGTCATTGGTGGTCCTTGGTCTGTCCGTGTCGGCAGGGGTGGTCTGTGTGTTGGCAGTTGTTGGAGGAGCGGGTGCAGGTGGTGCAGATGGTGGTCCTGCTGGTGCTGCATGATGACTCACACCGGAGGTGCCAGGTAGGTCTTCGCCATCCGAGGAGGGCAGAGGCTGTTCCACACCAGAGAGCTCAGGGTCAGCCGGAGCCTGGGACAGGGACTCCTCATCGTCTGCTGCTGTGTCCCCATCATCACCTGTTTTTGGAAGAGACACACAATGTATGTTATGTTTCTACAGGCATCGATGGTTCAAACACCTGACAGTTGTGACTGTACCTCTGGATGCGGGCCTGTATATTGCATTGTCCTAAGTTGTCACAGTCAGAGGTTGGTATTGGTGTAGCACATTGTCCTGCCAACCTGAAGCATTTCAATGTGAATGTTGAGGTGTGTGCATGGCCAGCATTGGTGGTATTTTGTTGACATCCGGCCTTCCTTCTCCCCCCAGCCCAGTTATCCCACCATGAAGCATGCCACCGTTGCAGTGGGTGCAGGTTGACTCTCAGGATGTCAGTCAGTGGTGTCCTGCTGTTGGTTGGTGCCCAGATGCCAGCAGGGCCTTGTGCTCCCCACAACAGAGCACCATTGTCAGACATCTTTGAAGTGGCATTTCACTCCCTGTGAGGTGTGCATGCTTCAGTGTGAGCTTGCTGGGCCATGCGGGTGGGGGATGTTGAGCTGTGACTACCACTCCCATCATGCTATTGCCTACACCCCCCTTCCCAGCATGCCCATACTTCCTTCCTTTTGAGTGGACTTCACTGTGTGTGAGTGTGACAGCAATGGCAAGATGGCTGACAGTGGTGTCCTGTTGTTGGTTGGTGCCCAGTTGCTAGCAGGGCCTTGTGCTCCCCACAACAGAGCACCAGTGTCAGACATCTTTGAAGTGGCTTTTCACTCCCTGGTAGGTGTGCATGCTTGAGTGTGAGCTTGCTGGGCCATGCGGGTGGGGGATGTTGAGCTGTGACTACCACTCCCATCATGCTATTGCCTACACCCCCTTCCCAGCATGCCCATACTTCCTTCCTTTTGAGTGGACTTCACTGTGTGTGAGTGTGACAGCAATGGCAAGATGGCTGACAGTGGTGTCCTGTTGTTGGTTGGTGCCCAGTTGCCAGCAGGGCCTTGTGCTCCCCACAACAGAGCACCAGTGTCAGACATCTTTGAAGTGGCTTTTCACTCCCTGGTAGGTGTGCATGCTTGAGTGTGAGCTTGCTGGGCCATGCGGGTGGGGGATGTTGAGCTGTGACTACCACTCCCATCATGCTATTGCCTACACCCCCCTTCCCAGCATGCCCATACTTCCTTCCTTTTGACTCTGCTTCCCTGTGGGGTAGTGTGCCTGTGCTGACAGGATGGCTGACATTGTTGTCCTGGCGTTAGTTTGGCTGCAAGTCCCAAAAGTGTCCCTGTGCTTCACACAGCATAACCCAGGGTGGTGGTTCTTTGTGGGATATTTAATTAGAGTGTGAGGCAATGCATTCTCCCAGGTGAGTTGTGTGGAGTTTGTGTTAAGGGTGTGTGTGAGAGGAGCTGCTGGTGACTATGGTCAGTGCTGTCATTCCTCCTTCCCACCCAGCCAGATATCCCACGATGGAACGTGCTTCCATTCCAGGGAGTGCAAGTTTGCTTTCAGGATGTCAGTCAGTGGTGTCCTGCTGTTGGTTGGTGCACAGTTCCCAGCAGGGCCTTGTGCTCCCCACAGCAGTACCCAGTGTCAGCCATCTTGTCAGTTCTTTTCCACTCCCTGTGATGTGAGCATGGTTCAGAGTGGTATTGATGGGCCAATTGTGAGGGTGACCAATATCTGTGACTAC
Source organism: Calotriton arnoldi (assembly GCA_963921515.1). Lineage (NCBI taxonomy): Eukaryota > Metazoa > Chordata > Amphibia > Caudata > Salamandridae > Calotriton > Calotriton arnoldi. Next base: position 2,409,888 of record CAWUFW010000441.1, read on the forward strand.
CACTCCCATCATGCTATTGGCTACACTGACTTCACCAGCATACACAGGATTCCTTCCTTTCAGTGAGCTTCCCCGTGAGGTGGTGTTCTGGTGGTGGCAAAATGTCTGACAGTGTTTGTTGGTTAGATTTGTGCGGCTGCCTTGCTCTATTTGTTATTAGGTTTGTACATGTCATGACAGTTACATTTCACTTTGGGATGGCAGGTATTGTGTTTGTCTAACTAACATACACATCTTGGGATGATTCTGTTTTGGTTACTGTGGCTTTGCTGAAGGTGCATGGTTTGACTATCCCCTTGACAGTGAAGTGTGTGTATTGTCACACGATATTGGGTATATTGGTTGTGTACTCACCAGGCTCTGGGATGTTTGCTAGTCCATGTACGCTCTCTGGTGGTAGGATTGCCCGCACCTTCTCCTCCCAGGGCCTGAGGTATACTGGTTTGGCAGGAGGGCCACTGCCGGTGCGCTGGCTCAAGGTGTAATCCTTCTTGAGTAGGGCCTTGACCCTCTTGCGCACGTCATACCACCTGTTCTGGATGTCTTCCTTTGTGCGCAGACATGGTGATTGTGCGTTCACCCTGTCGACGATCCTCTCCCACATCTTGGTTTTCTGTGACATGGGGGTCTGTTGGACCAGTGTACCAAACAATTGTGCTCTACCCTGAGGATTTCATCTACCAACACTTCCAATTCACTGTCTAGGAACTTTGGATTCTTCTTTGGGGGCATGGTGATGGGTGGTGGTGGGGATTGGTGTGTGTGTGAGTGTGCAAGTGAGGGTAGGTGTGAGTAGGTTTTGCTGGGTGTATGTGAGGGTGCTATTAGGGAGTTGCTAATGGTGTGTGGCTTGTGTGATGGATGAGTTGTGGGTGTGTCTGTGGTTGCTGTCTGATGGTGTTCTGTACTGGCAGGTCATTTGGATTTGCAAAGGATCATGGTAGGGATTTGTGGCCTTTATATGGGTGGAGTTGTGGGTGTGTCTTTGTTCCATTTCCCCCCCCCCAGTATTTATTGACTTTGTCATTGCTTGTTTGGCCCTTTTTTTGTATTTTTTCATTTGTAGTTTTGGTGCATGTAGGAGACGTTCTCCTGACCGAGTCGGACGCTGCAGTTGGCTCGTGCGCGCTTCTCCGAGTCTTTCAGGCTGTGTTTTATGTGGGGCGTACGCGTCGGTCGCGGAGTATTGGGTTGCTTCGGCTCCGTTTTGTATGCGTGTCGGTCGTACGGCTTGAGCTCCGTGCGACTCGGTTTAGTTTAACACGCATTGCATCGTACTGCGCGGGTCGGAGTTCGTGGGTACGTTTCTGTCGGCTTCATTCCTGGTGCGTGTCGGTCGGTTCGAATCGTGTGTTTTTCCGGCCGGGTAGCTGATTTCCGTGCGGTTCGGTCGCTCGGTTTGTGTTCCGTACGAGTCGGTCGTGTTCCACGTGCATTGCATCGTACTAGGCGGATCGGGCAGCGCCGATACGTGTCGGTCGGACTAAATTCCTGTACCGAGTCGGTCGGTACGTTTTCCGGCCCAAATCGGAATCGGCCCCTTACTATTTTTTGTTGATGTAATTTGTTTCTTTGATGTTGCTTTTGTATTGTAGCCTGTAGAAGGAAATAAAATAAAAGTATTTGTTAGCTATATTTTGCTTTTTTAGTATTGTTTTTAGGTTTAATAAGTTAAGTTTGAAAATTAGTTGATATATACTTACTTTGTTTTATTTATTTCGTTAATGTTGATCTTGTTCTTTCTTTAAGAGGAAATCTTTCTTTGGAAAATTCTAGGTAGACTTTTGGGGGCAGATGTATCAAGCAAAATTGCGTTCGCAAACGCCGAAATTCGCAGAATTTCGGCGTTTGCGAACGCAATTTTGCTTAGTGGTATGTAATAAGGCAAAACTGCCTCGCAAAATAAGGAATCGCAAAATCTGCGATTCCCTATTTCACGATTGCAATTAAGGAATCGCAAATTGCGATTCCTTAAATCCAATGTAAGAAGCACCAAAAAAGTGCAATTTGGCCTTAAGGAATCGCAAATTCAAGTTGGTGGTAATATGCGATTTCTTTGAAAAATGCACTTTTTAGCATTTTTCAAAGTGCCATGTGGCGCACATACATGCCCTTTGGGCATTTATGTGCGCCACATGTGCACACATACATATTTCAGGGGTGCAACAGGGTGTCAAAAGGACACCCTGGCACCCTTGAAATTGGATTCTCAATTTGCGATTCTCTAATTGCGATTCGCAAATTGAGAATGTCTTCCCATTCATTCCTATGGGCCTCTAGGCCCATAGGAATGAATGGGAAGGTATTCCTTAATTGCGAATCGCAATTTGCAATTCGCAATTAAGGAATATTAAGGAATCGCAATTATTATTGCGATTCCTACATACATAGTATTTTGCGATTCCTTAATAGCAATTCGCTAAAATTCGCTATTAAGGAATCGCAAATGCAATCCTTGATACATTTGCCCCTTGGTCAAGCTTAGTCTATAAAATATAAAGAAAAATAAATAATAGTTTAGTTTAGTATGTTTAATTATTTCTTAGCTAATGTTATTTACTTATTTTAAAAGTTTTGTTCTTACCTTTAATGAGACCTTTTCTGTTTAGTTGTATATGTAGATATTTTTCGTTGTGTTGTTTGTCTGGTAAAGTTTCGTCCTTCTGCAATGTTTGCCCGTTCACAGTAATTTTTGGGTTACTTAATTGATTGCTTTTATAGTGTTCATTTAATTAGTTAGAGTTTTCTATTGGTTTTTGTAGTTGTAGTTTAGATTTATTGGTTGCATAGTGTCTGTTTGAATTTTTGGCAGTTATAAGTTAATTTGTTTAATTTTATTTGTATTTATTTAATGTGTCTTTTTATTTTCTACAGTAATATAATTAAAATATATGTGTTAATAAATGTTATATATTATTTTTAAATATGTTTTATATATATGTTTGTTTATGTTTGATAGTGGTGATTTTTTTATGTTGTAGTATTTGTGTGTATTTATTAATTACATTTTTTAAATTTATTAGTTTGCATTTTTTTTTGTATTTGTGGAATTCTTTTTTGTGTGTGTGTTTTAATGTTTGAATTGTTTTTTTTTATTTTAAAAGTGTTAAAAATATTTTCTTTTAATGTTTAAATTTTGTTTTTTTGTTTAGTTAATATGTATTTTAGCGAGGTTTGTTTTGTCGATATTATGTATATCGATATTTTTGTGTACTATTTATTTGTAGTCGATATTTTTGTAGTCGATAAATATTTTGACAATATTTTTTTTCGATATTTGTGTCATTTCAATTGTGTGTATTGGAAGTCGATATTTTTGTGTGCGTTATTAGTGACTCGATAATTGTGTAGGTCGATGTTATAGGGGTCAATGTTGTGTCAGTGATCCTTTTTTTTTTAACTATCACTCGGTATATAGGTAGCACTTTTTCCCACATTGCGTCTACACTTCTACACTTACCACTAACTGCATTGACCATATTCTTAATGTTGCACAGATATAATTGGTATCTTAGTAGTACTCAATAGTGGAACTAACTAGTTTGATTTTTAAGGTAGATTAATACGCAAATCAAGAACTCCTCAACTTAATTACTATGAAATGGAGCGCGTTTTGTTCGTGGCCTCAATTATCAATAAAGCCCGACTAGGTAACTACTTCCTAATTGTGTCTAACCAACACACATTGCTTGGTTGTGGTAGAAAGTACTTATGATTAATTTTGAGGTAATGTGTTTGTATGTGGAGTTTAATTACTCTGTCACTCTATTCTCTTCCTGTTTTCTATGTCCATGTATATATATTTTTTTGAGGAATATTTATATGTTGTTTTTAATTGTCATATATTTATATGTTGTATTGTTGGGATTTTATATTATATGTATTTGTATGTTTTAAAGCACTGATGAGGTTCACATGTAGTGAACGAAACACGTTGGCTGCTCTGTTCCATTCCCATGAAAAATAAAGATTACCTTGGACGTCATATGAAAAGATTGGACTAACTTTTGTGGAATTTTGATTGTGCGGTGCACTTCACATATATATGATGAACTTTTCAGATTTTTGGAGGTCGTACATGTGGAAACAGCAGGTGCGTTGGATGTGCACGCAATGCTGCTCTCTACGCTATAAATCCGGATGTTTTTGGGGATAAGGAGGGAGGTGCGACTGCTGCGCTGGCTCGCTGTTTCATTGTTTTGCATGAGTACTGTTACGAGCAGCAAACTAATGTAGATTTTGTGTCTGTTATAGACAAAATATGAACATTGCATTTTTCTGCCACAATATAGCAATGTCTTCCAAAAAGAAATAAAGCAAAACAGCACACACTTACAACGTGAGAGTACAAGATATAGCCACTTCTGCAGTTCATGGGCTCTGTATAGATTTATCTGGAATCACGTTGTTTTATTATTGCCGATTACTTACTAGCATGAGTTTCAATACTTTTCCCTACCAGCAAACATGGAACAAACGTTGTGAAAACCATTTAATGACTGATGTTCTGTTTTTCTTTATGTTACTGCGCTGCACTTTCAGTTAAATTAATATTTAGTTATAAGACAGCCAAACAATAACATCCAGAGTAAAGTTTCAATGTAATCATTAATAAATTAAATCAAACACATTTTAATGTAAGTTTGGAATGGAGTCAAAACCAATTTAAAGCGGATTAAAAATTATTTGCGCCACGTCACCAAATGTAATAACCTCAAGGTCAGTTATACAGTATCTGCTTTCCGTTCTAAACTCAGTCATCCTACCTCTGGGATCCACAGCAGTGGCAGCTGCTGGAGAATGCAACCTCTGAAATAGCAAAAGGATGAGCTGATAATACTTAAATCTTTGGCACATTCATCAATGTGTGACAGCTCGATCTATAATAATGTTGTTTCCAAAAAATGTAAGTAAAATAGAAGTTCAGACTATGACAAATGCAACATCTGCTCTTTTGTCTGGTGTCCAACTAAGATCACTGCTTTGTCGGTTGACCTTACAAGTAATTATAGCATTATGTGACCTTAAGGCATCATGGTCCCAATAACTGATTATCACGATGCATTAAGGAAGGAGAGGCTTTCTTGTAGTTTGATGGTTGTGTTTTCCAGCTGTTGAAGACAAGTCAGAGATTAACTCACATTTTCATCAATTAGCTAGTTGGAAAAGCCTCAATAGAGTTACAAAGACTGAGGGGTCTGTAAAGCCTTGCATTCCAGAACCAAGCGAACAAACGTTAACTGAGGCCCGTTTCACGCTTTTTATTAGCAGCTCAAACTGATGTAATCGCTAAAGACTGATAAATGTCTAAGAATGCCTGATGCAGTCTATATTTTAAATAAGAATAATCATACAACACTCAAAATGCCTTTATGAATAGTTTGCACCCAATTGCTTCTCAGAAAATCAGCAAATTCTATTCTATTCTATTCTACTCTGATGTTTTTCTAAAACGCATAGCTACCCAGGCTGGGCCTCCTAGCGCTAATAGCAACACCAGCCGGAATACCTCATGAAATGTAGGTTAGTGCTGGACTTTGGTATCAAACATCTTGTATTCCAGTGATGGATTGATTAACACATGCATGCACCCAGAGGTGCTCCCTGAAACCCTACCAACTACTAGTGTGCTGGCTGACTTGTCCTGACCAGTCTGCCACCCGAGACAAGTTTCTGATCCCCAGAGGTGAGAGCCCATGCTTTCAGGTCAGGAACTAAGCCTCCTCTGGTAGAGGATGTTTTACACCCTCTATAGCAGGATGACCGACCTGTAAATTAGTATTCCAAAGCAGGGAGCTTCAAAGAGCCCGCCGCCTTTGGTATGCAAATCTGGCTGCCCTCAGAGGGGATGCCAGTCCATTTGGTGCATGGACAGGTGGGAAAATCAGCGGTCAGAGAGGCGTGTTCAACCTCAGGCTAGTTCCACCCCTAAGGTGGGCTACCTGATGTGGTTCCCAGACCCTCCAGATCTGAAGCCCACCTTGAGTTTGCCAACTGTAAACTTTCCAACATCGCCTTCAGCCTCTTTTTGCAGTCCCTTTCTACGGATAGTGTCTCCGGTGACAAAAACCCGATGCCTCAGGACACCTCTGCACCCGGCAGTCCAGGCCCAAGGAGAAAAGGACCAAAGGTGTACCCACCTCCCAGAGCATCATGAGACCTGAGCCCCCTTTTTGGTTCAGCTGGACTGGTTCCCTAGTCCCAGCTTGCAGCCTCTTTTTGACCAGACCGATCCCCATTGACTTCAACAGGGCACTCAACGCTGTATTGCACCTATGCACCCGGCTGCCCCAGTGCTGCCTGAGGTGACCTTTTGGTGATGCCTTGGACCCTGTCCATTACTCCCCTTAAGTCCGTAATATTGGTCATGTAAGTCGTCAATGTAAAGTACCTGTATGCAGTATATGTCTTTCCTCCGTAGGATAACATTACCGCTTCAGAAATTGCAGTGTCAACTTTTTAAAAATGTAAATATTTGTAACTCAAAACGTACTGTCCTCATTGTGATGATCTTGGTGTCTAAATTTATATAAATATTTGTGCTATTTTTATAGATTGGTGTGGATCTCCTTATTGAGTCATTTATTGACTGTGAGCATGCAGCAGATGTCTGCCACTCCTCTCTGATAAGCCTAAGGCTGCTCAACCACACTACCCCATAAGAGAGCACCTTGGGCTTGCTAGAGCAAGCCTGTGGCCACTTATAATGGGTCTTTAACAAGAGGAACCAGGAGCTTTTGTAAGCAGGTCCTGCATAAATGCTCCTAAGTAGTATTGAGAAACACAAGAGGTATTCAGTTTCTAAAGGTGCAGGGGAAAGGCAGGTCTTTCTAAAAAGTGCCCTCACCCCGAAGGACGTCATGCTTCATCATTGGGCCTGCTCCTCATCGGGCCGGCGCTGCAATGCCCGACGGGCCCACTGGGGAAATTCCCGGTGCACGCTACGGCCAGTCCGGCCCTGGCTAAACCCCTGACTCACTCCTACTCCCTCTCACAATCTCCACTCATGCCTAATGCACTTACACTCCTTCACTCACATTCACTTATCCATACACTCTCTTAGACTCTCACTCACTTTCACTCTCAACACACGCAGTCATACTCAATCTCATTCACTCACAACACAATGACACACATACAGTCAACCTCAAAATCATTAACTCTCAATCACTCACAAACCTACTCACAAACACATACATTTATTTTTAAGATTTCCTGAATTGTTGCAAAGGCCTGAAGATTCACTTCTTTCAACCAGTGTGTGATTAAAATTCTGCCCCTTTCAGGACTTTTCAACACACTTTGATCTGTTCAGATGCCTAGAATCTTCCACCTTACAGCCCTTCGGTAGCCGGCACATGACTTCCCATCTCTCAATACTTTTCCATCGGTCGTGAATCAGTTAACAAGAGAGTCATACTGACTGCATCTGCCTCTTGTCCTGTCTTCGCTAACTTCTTATGAGACTGCAACCTTTGTGGGCTTTCCCACTGAAAGGATTATGAGAATTCCCACAGCATGACTGGCTCTATAAATACTAAATTAACATGGAGTTTGAGGCATATTTTGTTTGAAGAGGAGTTGGATACCTTTTATTCCTGTGACTGGGACCTGTGCGAGCAGATGTCTCTACGTCTGTGTATGCTAGAAGTTTTATTTATTTTTGATTATTGAATATTGAAGTATGATATCGGTAGGATTCATGGTTATTCATTTTCTGTTAGTCCTGTGTTCTGTGGGTTTTGTCTTTGTGTACAGACACTCACCCTTCAGCTTTTTTCTCCATTTTGTAAATGTCTAGAATGATCATTTTCTTATTTCTAGTCCTGAAAGCTGTGACTGCAAAACAATTTGGGGCATGTTTACTGATAATTCACGCAACACAGGGCAGCAACCAGAGTTGCTGGACTGAGTAAAAGGGAGAGAACAGAAATGCCCCAGATTTACAAAGATATGGAACATCCCTGCCCTCTTCCAGCTCTGGCACACCGGTGGCTGCCTAGTGCCAATGCAGGCACCCTTGAAGCATAGTGGAAGGGTGCGTGCATTACTGGCAGGATTGTTGCTAAGCAGGGAGGGATACCTTCCTGCACAAAAACAATCCTTACAGGCGTTTTCCTCTTTCTATGTGTCCTGCAGAATGCAGCACACATAGAAAGAGGAAATAATGAGGAGAAATAAAGATCTTTCTCCTCGTTTTGACAACTGAGGAAGGTGTAACATTTTAATGCATTCCCAGGTTTACTAGCTTTAGCAAATCTGGGAATGAGCCAAGACCCCTGGGTGGATGCGTGGGAACACCCATGCTCCACAAATGGAACACCTCCCAAGTTGAAACGTAACATAAGGCAGCGCAAGCTGTTGTGTTGCGTTACATTTCTTTCCAAAGCCAATCAAGGCAGCACAAATCACTCCTTGCATGGCTCTGTAAATAATACTGAAGCCTTTGTGTTGTCCTTGCGTCACCTTGTGTAACGCAAGGACAACACAAAGGTCCAGGCCCCAATTCTTTTCAAAGCTGAGTAACGGAGCTAGGTATTCTCCTAGTTCTTTAGTTTATAACCACGGATACAGCAGCTACACCAGTCTCCCATCCATGGAACAGTGCTGTGATTGTAATTATAATAGTTATTCTAGATCCGCTTTAAAGCATTGACAAATTGGGCCATTGCCCCGGGTCCCCATCTTTCAAGGGGCTCTCTGGTAATTGATTGGACAGTTACAATACTCTTTCGCTCTCGGTCTCCGTCTGTAACTCAACTTTTCTCCTTTTTCCTGCTTACCTCTACTTCTGACTCTGTCTCTACCTATTTATCCTTAAGTCACCACATTCTACTTTCTAACTATTCCTCTCTTTCTGTGCCATTCCTATCTGTCGCTCTATCATCTCTAACTCCCTACCTTGCTCACCCACCTATCTTTAGCTCTCTCTACATCTCTGTCTATGAGGAGGCAGACTCAGAGGCAAGGCTTACAGCTGGCTGTGTAACAGTTGCAGGATTGCCAGACCCACACACTGAACACATTTTGCTAGCTCAGAGACTGACAGTATGCATCAAGATCTAGCGCTGTGTGGTGGAAGGTTTCATGCTTATGGAGGTTGCGCTAAGTGACCCCCGGAGGTAACAAAGCACCTTTTCTAGAGGCCCTTGACCTCTCACAACAGTTGGAAATGGCTGTGACCTTCTTGGGTTGCAAGTATAACTTCCCTCCTGTTTTATCTGTCCTTGCTAGACAATTGAACTACTGTGTTATGACTGTGTATGGTATTTCTATAGGGTAAGCCTAGACGAAAGGCAGCGAAGCTCTGTGCAGGGTCAAAATCAATGATACAGTCAGGCGCAGCCGGCACAGGTAAGAGCGGGGGGGAGTCGACAGATGACGGGATGGGTAAAGTTAAATAAAAATATGAATAATAATAATAAATAACTATTACCTTGCGCTCGCCACATCGCCAACACGACGATGTGGCGAGCGCAAGGTGAGTGGTTTTATTATTTTTTTTATTTCATTTTACCAATCCAGTCGTCTGTCGACTTCCCTCCCCTCCCGCCCCCCCAGCCCTCCGCCCTTGCCTGTGCCGGCAGCGCCTGGATACAGTCAGCAAGTGATTGCATTTGTAACTGGGTTATGACAATGAGAGTGGACTGTTACTTCTATGTGATGTAATGATCTTTAAAGAGGTGTGGCGTCAGCTCTTTAATAAATTAAAGCAAGGTAGTTTAGTTCTGATGAATACAGGGGTGTTTTGCAGATCCAGGGAGCATAGATGCAGAAGGCCTCTTGCCTTGATTTTGCTCTTTGCACTTTTTTGTCTCCAGTCTGATGGTGTCTTGACTGTGAGTGTGTAGTCAGTTGCAGGAGGTGATGAGCTTGTTAACCAGATAACAGAGTGTTTGGATTGTGATAGCTTTGTAGATGAAGCTGGTTATGAAGATCATGAGGCTCAGTAAGGGTAGCCAGTGGACTTCAATCAGGGTGGTGATGATGTGGTAATTTTCTTCAGACCCTGATGAGGAGAGCTTCTGTGTGTAGGATGCCTTTAAGGGAGGGCGAGTGTAGATTCTGGGAAGCTGTGGAGCAGAGTGTCACCCCTACCGAGATGCAGGAGGCTTCAACAGCGGTTGTGAGAAGGCATCGTCTGTGATTTGTAAGATAGCAGTCTCTGATTCCAAGATGGCCGGTAACAGCTGGTGGAGATAACAGGCTTGGAGTAACCATTTATAGGGAGTATCTTCACACCAGTCATGAGTAATGTGTGCTGAAACACATTTGGTTTTACCAGTTGTATTCCCACACCTAGTAAAACTTGGAACTGGGCCAACAGTGCGAAATGATCATATGCCTGCTATGTGACTGTCCTATGAGCAGTGAAATAATGTCAAACTCTCACGCACATCAAGTGGCATGCTTCCTAAAAGGGTCTGCTTCTCACTCTTATTGGATGTTTGAGTCCACTCTGTAGTCTCTGGGAGCTGACGGGATTAGTCAGCCATGAGGAGTACTAACAAAACCATCTTGTTTTTAATCCCCCCGACCCTCAGAGCCTGTAGCATCTTTCTGAATTTCAACCTTCATTCTTATGTTTTATTTCAATAAATTGCACTGAGATGGTCAGAGCAAGTAACCCTAACCTTTAGATCATTCTCCTTGTTATGTATCATGGCTTGCTGGTTCTAATGTCCAGCACCATATTCCTACTTTGCTGCTGCCATGGGGCCTCTGAGTTACCAGAAAAGGAGGCAGGGTAAGTAAAAATATGTTTTTCTGTTAATATGTGTATGTGTTTGTGAGTGATTAAGAGTGAATGAGATTGAGTTTGACTGTGTGAGTGACTGAGATTAAGTTTGACTGTGTGTGTTGAGAGTGAAAGTGAGTGAGAGTCTGGGTTTGAGAGAGTGTATGGATAAGTGAAAGTTAGTGAGCATCTGAGTCTGAGAGAGTGTATGGATAAGTAAAAGTGAGTGCGAGGCAGTGAGTGAAGAAGTGTAAGTGCGTTAGCGTGAGTGGAGATCGTGGCTGGAGATTATGGGAGGGAGTGGGAGTGAGTCGGATGTAGCTATCAATGGTACAGCAGGTGCAGAGTCAATGAGTGTGAAAGGGTGAGTGTGTTTGTAAGTGAGAATGAGAATCAGAGAGTATAAGTACATTAGGTTGTGAGTCACAGCGACTGGTAGTGAGTACAAGAGAGAATGAGTAAGTGAGAGATTGGAAGTTGAAGTGAGTAAGGGGTATTAGAGTGAATGGGAGAAGGACTGAGTGAGAGAGTGAGTGAGTAAGAGTGTGTTTGTTTGAATGTTTTTGATTGTGAGTCTTCCGCTGGCCAAGGCATATACAATATAATACTGGGTTTATGGTGGCACCCAAAGTAAAATGCTACCACTGGCATATTGAAGATAATTTTCGACATAAGGATGGGCACACATGGTAAAATGCAGGCCCTGACATACTAGAAATAATTCTCGGAATAGAGACACTGTGGAAATATGCTGATGCTTGCCTACTGGAGGAATGGCATGGGAGCACCTATGGCAAAATGCTGACATTGGGACACTGGAGGTTATTCTTGGGGGTTAACAAGGCTGAAATTCTACGACTGCAGAGGGTTCAAAATGCGGCTGTTAGAACTCTCCTTGGCCTTCCTAGAACTTGTTCCACGACTAACGCCATCCGCCGACTCCATTGGTTGCCGGTGGCTAGGCGTGTCGAGTTCAAGTCCCTCTGCATTGCCTTTAAAATTATGAATCTCTCCTCCCCTAGCATCCTGGCAAACCTGCTCTTACCCTATACACCTACTCGCCAACTTCGATCTATGGGCCAGCATCTGGCGGTTGTCCCTCGGGTGAGGAAGGTGCGCGCAGGAGGACGTTCCTTCCGCACTCTGGCGGCTAAACTTTAGAACTCTCTCCTGGTCCACATCCGCAGAATGGACAACTACCTGGCCTTTCGCAAGGCCATTAAAACTCACCTTTTCCCTCGGACTTAGGATCTGCCCACTTTTTGCAGCCTCCCCATTCCTTGTCGGTCAGCGCAGGGACGCCCCTTTGCTGGGGCAGCTATGCGCTATATAAAACCCCATAACATAACATAACATAAGGAGGAGCACCCAAGGCAAAATGCAGACCCTGAAATACTGGAAGAATTTCTTGATTTAAGGGATCATCTATGGCAAAATAATGGTTCTGGCATTCAGGAGGTAATTATTTGCCTTGCAGATGATAGTCATGGCGCACAGGGGCTGAGGTCGTGGGTCAGAGGAAGCAAACCATGATAAAATGCCGGCTGTGAAATACTGGAGGATATTTTTTATATATGGGCAACTCATGGTATATGGGCAGTATTAATGGCAAACTTCTGGTACTGGAATATTGTATTATTATTGGCATAAGGGGGTGCCAAGAACAAAATGTCAATACTAATCAATAAAGGGTTCTGACCCTTAATCAGTAAGGCTGGACCAATCTATAATCACTACAACACAACCGCTGCCAATACTGATAAGTATTCACTGTTTCATTCCTAGCAATCACACGTGGCACTCATAGTGATTGAGAAAAATTAATAAATATTTTATTTTTCATTTTTAGTATTCTATATCTTTTTCAAAAGGAACTCGTTCATGTTATTACTTTCATGAACATTACAAGCGTTTTTCGGACCACAAAACACAATACAACCATATAACATCAATTTTTACACTTACAAATGGGACATTACAATACATTTCGTGATTCAAAACATTTTACCAAATCTGAGCAAGCTCAAATTCCATCAAACACTAAGAAAGAAGAAAAGAAAGAAATGAAAAGAACCCAAGGGAAAGGTTTGAGAAGAAACACCACAGTCGTAGTCTAAAATACAACACAAACCCAGGGAGAATTTCAGGCCAAACAGTTCGGCATTCAGGTCATAAAAATGAAATTCATTAATTACTATACACTTTTATAGACCTGATACTCAACATTTATCAAAAGTACTTATTTGGACACAAAGAAAGGTCTACGTGTTTCAAACCTATTATTGTTTTTGGGTTATCCTCAGGACCTGGAAAATGAGCTGAAAAAAACGGAGAAAAAGTGCATGTGTTACCATCAATTCAACCTTGCAAGCACTCCCACATACCTCTGCTGTATTTCAACAATTATAACACTTTACCTTGTATATTCTTTGTACTGGCACCTCTTGTGCCACATCACGCTTTTGCCACTGTAAACGTCAATACCAATTTCACTATTAAAAACCAAGGAAGTAAAGAAAAGACTTTTAGGTTGAAAGGCTCCACTTCCACATCAACCGGCTAATGAGAGTGAAACTGAGGGAAAACCTCATTTTACCTTGCTAAGAACAGCTTGTAGCTCAATAACGATTTTTCGAAAAGGACGGTAAGGTCAGGCTACGGCGACCGGCTACATGAAACAAAAGGGAAAAGCACTTGGGTAAATTCGGGGTTGAATCGCGTTTCGTAAAACCGAAACTTGTGTGGACAGCAGTCTGTTCAACGTACCTCAATTATTGCCATGGTTGCGCTAGGTGTGAATTCTTCAACTTTGCAAGGCGACAAGCCCGTAAATTCAATCTGCAAAGGCAGAAAAGTGGAAAATCTCAGTCCACGCATTCAGTCACTATTTACAAAAGTCACTGCGGTTTCCAAAAAGATCCCTCTTTACCTTATGCCTTTTGATTTCAGCCGCGTCCGATCGCCTGTCTTTCTCGAAAGCCAGCGCGTTTGTTGCGGGCGCATTTATGTGCCGTCATTGAAGACTCCGTGTCACATGACTTGATTTTAAAGAAACTTTATTGTTTTCGTTGCTCAGCATGTTTTTGTTTTGGGAAAGGCGTGCACCAAGTGTATTCGGTTGGCCAGTGCGAGCGATATTTAAATTAGTCTAAAAAAACAGGGGGGAAAAAAAAATATCCAAATAGGGCACATAATATATGGACAAGATGCATTCTGGATATTGCTGTCCAGTTTTTACCTCTACATGTCTTTTTCATGTGACAGACAGTATGCTTATAAAAAACTGTAGAGGTAAAAACTGGACAGCAATATCAGAATGCATCTTGTCCATGTATTATGTGCCCTATTTGGATTTTTTTTTTTCCCCTCCTGTTTTTTTAGACTAATTTAAATATCGCTCACACTGGCCAACCGAGTACACTTGGTGCACGCCTTTCCCAAAACAAAAACATGCTGAGCAACGAAAATAATAAAGTTTCTTTAAAATCAAGTCATGTGACACGGAGTCTTCAGTGACGGCACATAAATGCGCCCGCGCCCGTAACAAACGCGCTGGCTTTCGAGAAAGACAGGCGGCTGAAATCAAAAGGCATAAGGTAAAGAGGGATCTTTTTGGAAACCGCAGTGACTTTTGTAAATAGTGACTGAATGCGTGGACCGAGATTTTCCACTTTTCTGCCTTTGCAGATTGAATTTACGGGCTTGTCGCCTTGCAAAGTTGAAGAATTCACACCAGCGCAACCATGGCAATAATTGAGGTACGTTGAACAGACTGCTGTCCACACAAGTTTCGGTTTTACGAAACGCGATTCAACCCCGAGTTTACCCAAGTGCTTTTCCCTTTTGTTTCATGTAGCCGGTCGCCGTAGCCTGACCTTACCGTCCTTTTCGAAAAATCGTTATTGAGCTACAAGCTGTTCTTAGCAAGGTAAAATGAGGTTTTCCCTCAGTTTCACTCTCATTAGCCGGTTGATGTGGAAGTGGAGCCTTTCAAACTAAAAGTCTTTTCTTTACTTCCTTGGTTTTTAATAGTGAAATTGGTATTGACGTTTACAGTGGCAAAGCGTGATGTGGCACAAGAGGTGCCAGTACAAAGAATATACAAGGTAAAGTGTTATAATTGTTGAAATACATCAGAGGTATGTGGGAGTGCTTGCAAGGTTGAATTGATGGTAACACATGCACCTTTTCTCTTCGTTTTTTTCAGCTCATTTTCCAGGTCCTGAGGATAACCCAAAAACAATAATGGGTTTGAAACACGTAGACCTTTCTTTTGTGTCCAAATAAGTACTTTTGATAAATGTTGAGTATCAGGTCTATAAAAGTGTATAGTAATTAATGAATTTCATTTTTTTATGACCTGAATGCCGAACTGTTTGGCCGAAATTCTCCCTGGGTTTGTGTTGTATTTTAGACTACGACTGTGGTGTTTCTTCTCAAACCTTTCCCTTGGGTTCTTTTCATTTCTTTCTTTTCTTCTTTCTTAGTGTTTGATGGAATTTGAGCTTGCTCAGATTTGGTAAAATGTTTTGAATCACGAAATGTATTGTAATGTCCCATTTGTAAGTGTAAAAATTGATGTTATATGGTTGTATTGTGTTTTGTGGTCCGAAACGCTTGTAATGTTCATGAAAGTAATAACATGAACGAGTTCCTTTTGAAAAAAGATATAGAATACTAAAAATGAAAAATAAAATATTTATTAATTAATTTTCTCAATCACTATGAGTGCCACGTGTGATTGCTAGGAATGAAACAGTGAATACTTATCAGTATTGGCAGCGGTTGTGTTGTATTGAAGAACAAAATGTCAGCATTGGCACAATGAAGGTAATTGTTAACATTTGAGGGTACTCTCAAGGCAAATTTTGAAAACAAATAGTGGGTCGTAGTCCTGGCAAGTATTATGCCTCACCACTTTCAAAGATCAAAAGCCGCCACTGATGACAAGTAGGATAAAAATACTGATTTTGATGGTAAAACATGACTTTCTTAAACACAAACCAGAATACACATATTTTTCCCCTTGAATTCTGCCAGCCCTGATCCCTAACTAAAGCACATGCGTAGGAGACAAAGGAAGGGTGAGGGTGATGGGACAGCTGCTGCGCTGGTCTTCAACTTTCATCTTTAAATATCTATGTAAATGTCTTCATTGTGTTGGAAAGTGACCGTCTTGATTCGATCAACAGAAGCAACGCAGCTAGGTAGACTTCTGGAAGCGGTATTAATTGACATTCATAATTAGTGGTAAATAAATACCTCTTTCTGAAAGGGTGGGTGATATTTCACTAAAATCTCCCATCCAGTTTAGACAAATTAATCCTCATCTGTTCAAGCTCTTTAAGACTTTAGGCCAGCTGACTGCCATCAAACTCTGAAGCTCCCAAGCTGAGCTATATGTTTGGCACTATACTTTATCAGAGCAGGCTGCCATTAATCAGGATATGTGGCATGGCACATTCCAGTCTTCACAGCGATGCCTCCAGTTGTTTGTGTGATTCATGGCATAGCTGATGTAGGAGCGCTAATGGACCGTGCACTCCTTGAAGCAAGAATTAAAGCACATGTCATGGAAAGAAACTGTTTTGCTGCCAGCATATGGAATAAAAGAGATGCTTTAGGAAATCTCTGATGGTAGAATGTGTGCATGCTATGACGCATTTTATTGAGAAGGGTTAGTTTCTTTTCTTCACGCATACAGTGGAGCAGTGCTTAATTTATAAAAAAAAATAAGTGCCAGGGTTCTAATCAGGAGCCCTCTGCAGCTTGCACCACCCATTGCCACTGCCAGCGTTGCCATATTCAATACCTACACAACTACTAACCAGCACTCTGCTACAAGTGTGACAATTCAGACTATTTCAGGCCCCCAAATCTATAAAAATAGCTTGGGCAGCAGATATTAGTTGTTTTAATGCATACTGAATTAATAAACAAGTGCTGTTCTGCTCATCTCTAAGTTATACAAACAGCACCACCATGTGGCAGCTGTCATAAGTGCTGGTGTCGACAATTAAGGGCGGGTGCCGAGCACCGGAAGCCACCGGCTCAGATTAAGCCCTGCAGTAGAGAAACATGTACAGGCATCAGCATCATGTCAACAAACTTGAAGAAGAGCAATAGTGGATGATCGTAAGGGGTATAAACCCATCTAGATGTCTCTTTTCCAAAGGCTTCATTGCGAGGTGTGCGAAAAGTAAAACATTTAACACACTGGTTGCCCCTGAGCATGAGGTCTTTAAGTAGCCCTTCACACCCCCTCCTCAACCAAAGAAGTCAGACAGTCACTCTGCGTAAACAGTTTATTCCCCCTCCTTGTGCTTTAAATGTGCAGGTACAGTCAGGTAATGAGTCGCGTCACTTCTTTATTTTGAAAAGGAGAGTACCTGTACTTCTCAGCAATGCTTCAATACATTTAATGGGAAAGTACTGACACTTCTCAGTAGCAAATAGACACTCTAAATAGTGAGTGCCTGCACTTCTATATTTCCATTTAAAGCATTGCCCCCCTTCTACCCTGTACAAATGGGAGTGTGCCAAAGAGCAAAAGAGTTAACAAGAGAGGGCATGCGATAGATAGATAGTAGCATTAGCTCATTTGAGTTTGTGTTATTGCATTGTATTACATTTTATTATATTTGATTCGGGACATTTATAGTGCTTATTTACCCCTATGTAGCCACTGAAACACTTGCCTACGTGGGCAGCATGCTACACTGTGTCGGGTAGGAGACGGTTGTCGTTTTTATCCTATGTTGGAAGTGTTTCCATGTCATGCGTAATGACCACCGAGGTCCGATTATCATGTTATGGTATGCAGAACCTGGTTATGTGCTCGGTGAAGAAGAGTGAGAGGCAGACACACAGTTACGGGTTTTCAATAATCTGGAAGGTCCCTTTATGATCACAGATGGCTAAGCTGATTACCACAAAGGTTTGTCCTTTCTGAGAAATGTGTTTTTGTTTATGGGCCTTAGCAGGCATAGGCTGGTAGGAGAGATGGTCAGAAGATATGGATGAGTCGACTTAGTTACAATCATATCTGTCTGCAGTAAAAGCAGTTCTGGATTCTGATAATCATATAGAACAATAATCCAAAATGCTGTGTCAATTGTTTTAAATTTTCATTCTTATAGTTGCCTAAATGGCGTCTGAACTTTTTAAACTCCAGAACAACAGGGTGATAATTCTTCATACACCCTTTTATAATATTGGAATTTATGCACTTTATATGGTTTTAATATGGCTTGATTGCAATGATTTTAATTAATTGTGCAATAAACTATCTATCTATCTAGCTACAATCACCCCTTATAGGAATGTCATTGTGTGATATCAAGAAGCAGTATGTAGTTAGTTGCCACCTGCAGTGATGGCCTAAATTAGAGTCCTGTGGTTATCAGCGGTTTGTGGCAGATCTCTTCAGTTATTATGAGCCTGTTCAAATTATGATTGGTGGTTTCTTGCTGTGGGCTGGTAACGTGCTCAGTGATATACGTGACTTGTAGCGGTTTTGTCATATGCAAGCGTAAGAGGGCCAATCAGCAAAGATAATTAGTTTGCACTTTGTTTGAAATACAATCAGCTGTACCATCACTGAGTGTTAAGGTATTAGTATTAGCGAGTGCAATGGGGTTATGAATGAATTTACATTACTATATATTATCCAGGCTAAAGATATGTCAGCCATTCTTGACTTGCGTGGACACAGAAAGTTGTTAGACAGTTTGGGAAAATGAAAAAAGTGTGTTGGGCTGCTGCATATGTGTGGACTGTAGATTGTGCTATAAGGAGCGATTATTGTTCCAGGTTCTTTCTCAGTGTTATGGGATGGTGTGGTGGGTCATCCTGCGACTTTACCCTACATAACTAATTGCTGTGATCCCACATAATGTGCAACATTTAACTTGCCAAACAAGTATTAAAGGGGAAAAATAAGCAATTGCTTTTACTCACTTCTGCATCCCTATTAATTACCAATAATAGGCATGTTAGAATCTCTCTTTTTTTGATGATGTCTGCTAGGGTTGGCCATGTGTGGTGCTGGACTTATTACTGTTTTAGGACCTTCTGACTGTAGTAACTTTCGAAGTGCATTTTGGGAATAACAATGGGCTTAATCTTTTGCGGGTGAGTCTGTCCCTCCTAAACCCCTCTCAAACCCTCGCTAAACCCCTCCCATTAGTTTTAAATATGACCTTTTCCTGCCACTCCCCGATACCTCCCACATTTAGTAAACTTACAAGTGTGAGGCTTTCCACATAGAAAAGATAGGAGAAGTTGAGGTGGGGATTTATATTTGTAGGTTTGTTAATAGCATTCTGTATTACTTTAGTAGTACCTTAACAGTACTGGTAAATGTCCTACAAAATGAAGTTTTTGAATCGGGCCTTTAGAGATTAGCCAGGACGTTGCATTTTTGACCGCCTGCAGTTTGTGCAAGGAAGAACAAGGTAAGCCCATCAATTAATAATTTTCTGTAGTCTATCAGAATGACAATGTTGTATAATATTGCAATTTCCAGGTACGTTTCCTGTAAGAAGTATCATTCAGCCTGGACCTTGGCATAGGACAACGCTGGCCCATTTTTTCACATTGTTTTTTTGTTTTTTGTTTTATAGAATTAGCATGCTTTGCTCCTTTGGCTAATTCTGCTCCTTCTTTCTCAACCTTATACTTTCCATTGATAAGCTTGTTTTTGACCTTTTCCCAGCAACCACAGTTTTTTTCTGAGGCAGTCAAGTGCAAAAGTCACAAAGGCAGTGTTTTAAAACAATGATTCCTAACCTGTGGTCCTTGGTCCCCTAGGGGGCTGCAACTCATACTAAGTGGTTCAAAACTGACTAGAAAATAAAACATTATTAGCATATTAAGGAAGCATACATACATAAAAAGCACAATTGAAAACTTAAAAATGCTCTGTGTGTACGAAGGAATTTGAAATTGGAGGCTAAGAATTAATTTGGTATCCTTGTCTTGATTTGCGGGAGCAGTGCTAGTACAGCAGAAGGAATCTAGTATGGACGATTGGTGGGAGCAACTGAAGCACTGGTAAATGCAGACAAAGAGAGAGAATGCATTTGGAGCAAAAAAACTCAGCCTTTTAGAAATAAAACTACATTTTGAAACAATTATTACATTTAACATTTTGATTTGATTTTTGCTTGTGAATTAAATAAAATATTTCATAATTTGTGTACTTGATGTACACTTGTTTCTGTATTTTGTGTATTGTTTTGAGGTTCAAATCGTAGAAATTGCTTAGTGGAGGTGGAGGTGGCGGTCCCCGGCTTGCAGTAGTGATTCACAGGGGTCCATGGAGGTCAAAAGGTTAAGCATCACTGATTTAGAATGTAAACTATTCCTAGCATAATCTATAGCAGTGCATATGTGTAGTGCAGTCCCACTTTCCATACAGATGAGTGTGAACGTGCATATTGGGGTTCTGACAGCAGCAGGTGCATTGACAGTTGCTCTGGGGAAGCAGGCTTTGTAATTCTTCCAGGAATGATCCGAGAGGAGAAGAAGTAACATGTTTCTAGATAAACGTTAGGAGCCCTTCGTCTGTGACTGGCTGACTGTTTATCGGTTTGAGCGAATGTGGAAGTTTACAGTGAACTGTGTTCATTTGTGGAGAGCTGGTCTCTAAAGCAAGTGTGGGGGCATTGCATGTGTTGCCCATGAGGCTGTTCTTTGGGTCCTCAGCCATGCCATGCCCAGCATGTGTGGCAGGGACCTGAAAACATTCCACAAGGCCCCCTCCTAAGAGGAAAAGCCAGATCCAAGGAGACCTACATTTTCAAAGGCAAGGCAATAGGGTGGGGTGGATGGATGGATGTTTACTAAGGGCTACATCAAGCACTGGCCCTACCAGACATCTGGCGTTTCCCTGAGAGGCTGGAAGGGTAGGGGGCCGGTTTTGTTAGTTGAGGCTGGTTTTGTAGCAGAGCACCACTTTTAAAAGCCTGCAAAGTTCCTTGTATATCCAGCAGTTTTCGGGTAACAATAAAAGTGTCAAGATAACTCTGGTGATTAATGTACTTGCTGGAGAGAGATGGGAGTTTTGTCTAGTAGCAGTTTTAACTCATCTAAAGTAACTCAGAGGGTTAATATGCCTGTTGCAAAGAACATGTACCATGCATGTCAAAGAACAGTATTTTATTTTCATAGCTCAGTGGGTTATACAGAGATTCTTTTGTTACTGTGCAGTTTATAAATTACAATCTTAGTCTAGCACAGTGAGCTATGAACTGCCATCAAAGAGCTGAATGATTGTAAACTGCCTAGTACGGGTTAGAATGATATGTTTTTCCCCAGTCTTTCATTGTTCAGAAATTGCTAAAAAGATTTGTTTGGGTAGAAATAAATTCTTCTTATTAAAGTCATCCCTAACCACTGTGTTCTGTTCTGAATTCTAAATTTGTGCTTATTCAGACCAAGCACTCTTAAAAAATGCCTACCAGTATGGATGATATTTTAATCCTACACCTTGTAGTCTCCCTTGCCTTTGTAACATTTTCTATACACTGATTTACACACGTATGATTAATTGTCTATGTATGTGTGTGATGTAATGTGCTGCGACACCCCACACTGGTAGGAGAGGTGCTATAAAACAGATGAAATAGCTGTGAGAGAGGGGCTATGGAGAGATGAGAGGCACTGTTGGAGTGTGATAGTGAGGGAGTCATTGAAGAGCCCCAACAACGACTGTCGTATTCTGGTGCACTGTACGATCATCATTTGCTATGCTCTAAAAGCAATTGAATATACAATGACAAATGTGTTGTACAATGCAGGATTTTTTCCCAAATTTTCTTGAGGGGAGAATCTCCAAAGCCCCCATTTGTAGTGGTCAGGCTTGCTCGCTGCACTCGCTATGCACTATACGGGGACTGGTCTGACAGAATTTGCCAGGGTTGCTTTGGGTTCCCAGTCCTCATCTCCCATGGAGAGATGAGTTAGGTTGGAGTGAATGGAGTCTTTGACTTTGAGATATTTGACCCACAACCACTGCCAGTTGCAGTGGCGGCTCCTCCGCTACGGCGGAGGAGCGTCTCCCCACTGCTTTCAAGCAGTGTGAGAAGTAGAAACATAGATTGATAATAACTTAGAGTTATTATCATTTTATGCTTCGTGTCCTGCTGCTTTGCGGGCGGGGCTGCTCTGCTCTTGGAGCAGGGCAGGGGAGGAGTGGTTTGCCCGCTCCTAAGTGTGCAATGACTGTTTTGTCGGCCCTCTGGGGCCGCCCAACCAGTCATGCGCACTTTCCCCGTTCTCCATGCAGGCTGCATTACAGCCTGCATGGAGAACATGCCCACCCCTCCAGCCCCTGGCTGAGCGCTGTCATGGCGCTCAGACCAATCACAACGCTGCATTGCAGCGTTGTGATTGGCTTAGTAGAGGGAGCCTGGCTGCCTGCTTCCTGTTCCTGGAGTCGGAGACAGGAGAGCAGAGATACGGGACCCCCCGCAGCCCCCGCGTCAACCCCGCCTCCCCACCCGCAAGCCATGCCAGCCGCCACTGGCGAGTTGGCGTGCATTTCCCAGGGTAGGAATCCATGCACAGCCTGATACGAAAAGGGAGACGGCTCCTCACCTGTTTGTATGATTAATTGTTGCCCCACCTCTTACACATCTACCACCCAGACTGGCTGTGAGACACTTCTGGGAGCCAGGCATGTTGGAAGTTTTGGCTGGTCCAGGATCAACAAATTGAAGAGTTTAAATATAAACGCCTCTGCAGAGAAAGTAAAAGTAAAGCAGATCTAACACGTGGCACCTTCTAGCGGCCTTGTCATGAATAAGTAGGGCAGCTTGTGATGTGTGTACTCGTTCATGATGTCATGATGTCATGATGTCATGTAATGGTAATGCCTCATAGTGGAATGATGGGGAGTTAGTATCAAGGAGAGCTGGAGGCAAGAGGAGTTAAAAGGGGAACGGCTGTGAGGAAGAAACCAACGGACGAGGGGTTCGCTACATTTAGGTGGTGATAGGGGGTGAAATGGACTATGAAGAGTAAATCTGCTGTTTAAAGAAATCTACGCGGAGTGCTTCTTTCCTGCAATGATTTCAACTCAACAGCTTTACAATCAGATCCATAAATAGATGTTGCTGCACTAGTGCGGGACTTGGAAAGTGCCCGGGCCATTATGGGGATCAGCGGCGTCACTAGGGGGATGCGGGGGGTGCGGACCGCACCGGGTGAAACCATCACATGGGGTGACACCGTGAGCCTCTGCTTTAAATCGACGTCGGCGACCGGACGTCGACGACGTTCGAAACGTCACTCACACAAGGAACGCTTTTGCGTGAAGCACCGTTATTTGGCACTGGCGGACTCGGAGGAGGTCCATCATGGGGTAAGTCGTGAGGGGGTGACACCATGAGTTACCGCACTCATGAGGGGGTGACACCATGAGTAATCGCACTGGGTGACACCAACCCTAGTGACGCCACTGATGGGGATTAAAGACCCCTGGCCCTTCTGAGGGGCTGCTGACCGCTATACCAGCAGGGACTCAGGGAGGGACCAGGTGACGCTGCCAGTCATGAACTAAAGAGAAAGACCTTACCCCACTAGTGCACTTAACTAGAGCCAAGGGAGTGAGGGACAGAATGACTCTTCATATGTTACCCATATGACTGATTGTACCCAAAGTTCTGAAGGGACGTGTTTGTCCACCAAGGGCCTTGTTCTCAGCTTAGAGGCATTACTGGGTACAAAACGCCCGGGGGTGTACTAACGACTATACATAGTATTGGTTAAGATTTTGCACCCGATTATTACTTTTGCAGTATTACATAGGAAATAACAGGTGCAGGTGTTTGTTACAACACTGATGGCATACAGTATTACCCGAGCAGTACTGTCTTGTGGGCATAATTTCCACCAGGTAAGACTTGTAGGAAAATGCATGTGGAAAACTCAAGTGAGCAGTAATTCTGGTCCTGTGCACAAATTTAAAAACCAGGCGCCAAAAAATGTTTCATCAGATTTTACACTGGCGAACCACTCGGAATAAAGACTTCCATATTTGCACAAGCTGAAACCGGGGTTTGCAATACACGTCCAGAGGACATCAACTCAGCTTTTTGCATTTATAGATTGCAAGAAAAATACATAATAGTTGCTTTTCTAGGTTGAAACTGAATAGGTGCTCTTCGATTGTCTACAACAAGCTATTATGTTTGTCCTTTCCTGTGCAGATTAGTGCCAAGAAGACCCACCCAGTAGGTATGAAGATCGCTAGAGGGAAATCATGCCTACAACTTTTTGTAGCATTTGGGTACGTTCCTTTCCACTGCATGTCCTATTGTGCAGATGGTTCTGAATGTTGTTCCCGCCATTGCATACCTTATGGCTATTTCCATAATACCGTGCATACCAGGGGTCTCCAATGATCTACTGGTAGCTCACCAACAAGGACAAATTTGTTCTCAGAGGTGAAGCCAAGTCCAGAACTTCCTTTAAGGGATCTCTGCGTATTAAAAAGATAGCATTGCTCATCTCAAGGCCCTTGGAGTGACAGCCTGCCATGCCGATGGCAGAGCCTCATGATAACACTCAAACATGCCCTGGGTTTGGCCTGTGGGTCTGCCACATGGTCACCTGTCGCCACTCTCAAAACTAGCTGAGTCACAAGGAGATTGGCCATGTTGTAGGTCCTGCTCTATCAATCATTGCCATGTATGTTAACTATGGGCCAGAAAAAAAGAGTGCCAGCAGCAGCCTGACCAGTAACTAGTTCTGACCATTTGAATTGTAGGACTGCAGGAGCCAGCATAAGAATGTGTTAGCTGGGTGAATGATTAGCCCAAGAACTGAGAAGCGCAGGGTATGGATCCAGAGTTGAGACAATTAAGAGCCTCGTGTCTCTGTCTGTGTGTAAGCACGTGTGCACATTTAAGTGAGCAAAGAAAAAGGTGCCCCCTGTTTACTTTTAGGTCCAAGGGGAGGGGGAAATAACAACAACCATGGAACAAACCTCTTATCTGACCTATTTCATTTCAACAATGGTAATCACACAAAAAACGACATGTCCCCATAAATAAAGTCTCATCACATATAATTTTTCTTATAATTTATTTTTTATCAAAACACTTGTGCTTTTTCTTTTTTTGTTTTTTTGAGTAATTGTTATCTTTTTTGGTGCTCAATATTCATGAAAAACATTTACAAATATTCACAAATTCATATAATTGTTTATATTATAAGACATTAAAAGAGCAGATCTCTCAATTGTGGTAACCCCCACATCACCATCATACCTCCATTCTCACCTCTCATGCTCTTCAATCATACTACCAAACATACCACACAAAGAAAAAAATGTGACAATAAAATACACAACTATTAACGGGTTCCTACTGATTATTACTTTCTGACATGATTTAAAATTTCGACTCTAACATTCAAAAAATTAGCTCATTGCTTCTGATTAGATCTTGTCTCATCTGTGTCTTGGGTAGGATTCCCAGATGTGTAAGAGATGGTCTACGCACGTTTCGGTGAAAAACAATTTATATCACCTTCTTCAGGACCAAATAGACATACATTTCTTTAAATCTGTATAGTGGCCTGGGGTTATCTGTAAATACAATAGTGATTTGCATCAGACAAAGGGGAATGTCATATTCTGCATTAATTTCAGAAAATATTTATTACTACATAGTCATGCTCATCTAGTGACCAGCCCTTAGAAAAATTGGTATAGATACGTCATCTACTTACTCCTGACAAACATCCGCCAGTGCTCAAAGAGAAGAAAATAGTGTGAAATTTAATTTTAAGTACTAGAATATCCCAGTGTGAGTCTGGTGTGCCTAGAAGACAGAAAAGTGTTAAGGAAAAGGTTCTTGTGAACATGCATAAGAGTATAGGTGGATACCCGTTTCTTTTAAAAAGAGAGAATTTTATTTTATATATTGAATGTTCCTACATGAATTGCTTGACATAAGATTTTCTCTGGTTCAGAAGGATATCTTGTCCTCAGGTGGGAATCATTGATTGCGATTGCTCTCAAAAATTCATATTTGTAGTCTGAAACAAATTATGATTTAGGTTAGCCCAACATCGTTATTCCTTTTCTGATTGGAGATTTTAACTATACCTAGGAGATATCGTATCTTACCCCTGATTATATGTTCTTTTCCAGAGAAATTATTCTCTATCTCATACAGGGATATGAGTAAATGATGTTATAGAAGCTGGTCCAATATTCGAATTGTAATGCGTCCCACTTCTATAT
Organism: Calotriton arnoldi; assembly: GCA_963921515.1. Lineage (NCBI taxonomy): Eukaryota > Metazoa > Chordata > Amphibia > Caudata > Salamandridae > Calotriton > Calotriton arnoldi. The sequence continues at coordinate 2,435,882 of CAWUFW010000441.1, forward strand.
AAAGTCTTTTGGTTCCATCTGTAACAATAAGTCCCCAAACAACATATTATAGGTCGTAACCTATTTGCTTGATCTCCTTTGGCACTACGCTATAAGATTCTTTTTGGGATATGTTAAAAATGTCTTACCTATACATTGGCAATGCAGTTGATTACAAGGTATTTCATAGTAGCTCCATTGTCCCAAATTTGGGAAGGATACTTTCTCTCTATTGTCCTAGTATGTTCAAGTGGTTTGGTTCTAAAACACGTGAAAAACCAGTTTCAATTACAATCCAATCTAGTTAATATGAGGCAGGAACATGTAATCTAAGACATTCATCTTAAGCATTATTTCTTATTAAGAGTAAAAAGCTCTCTCATAATTAATATGTGACTAAGTTGTCAGTCTATGGTGACTTGCTATATAGAAATGGTAAAATACTAACTAATATATGCCACCGCATATATGTTTATGATTTAACTTTCTTTTGGAGACGCATAGAAATAAATACTATTAGTTCACAAATAAATGTGTCTAAGATGGTTTTAATAAATTCTATGGGCACTGTCCTACTTATCATCGCACCGATGAACTGGTGCCTTAAAATGAGTTTTGGAATTATCATTGTAAACGCAACCACTATATACCTTGCGTTTTTGTTGTTTACATAAGTCCAAAATTCTCTAATATAGATACGAAATGAGCAATGCAAAAGATTAAATAAATATTATGGCATATTTGTCAAAATGCTCTATAAACAAACCTATATTAATTTCTCATCATTCATACAAAGTAAAAGAAGGGGAAAAGGCCATGCCCTACTTCTAAGTTAAAGACACACGTTGCTACACTAATTGACTATTCATTATGCCATTATCGTAACATGTCTGTGATTGTCAAATACACTTATAAAGCATAATTTAACTTGCGATGAATTGTAAAAGGGGAGGACCTTAAAGGTTCTCTACGCATTATTTTATTTATAGTGACACCGACATGTTCGGAATTTATTATTGATCACCAAATGTATGGTAGTAATGGACCAATAATTCAACATTGTAACGGTTATTGAGTTTTGCTATTGAGACTAATACTCATTCTCTCATACAGGTACATAAATCAAATATAGCCATGCCAACGGGTCTCTATTAGAAAGACACTATTTCAACCGTAGTATCAACCATTAAGATAATTACTCTCACGAAAGGTTTGGCTGCCTATCGGGTGAATAAGACATTATTACTGCGATGTATGTACCGTATTTCACAAAAACGGACAAAAACAGAAGCAGCGTTTCACATAATCAGAAACTCCAGCCCCATGAAGACAACCACTGCTTAACGTCTCTATAAGGAGATACACCTAACGTTATTACTGTCCTGTCTGAAAGTACGCAATTGTACTCACAGAGAATTGCATATATATACTGTCTGACTTTGCTAACATCGCCGTTAGGAAAAACTAGGCTTTAAACACAAGCGACTAGCGCTTCCAAACAACATGAGGCTAACATACCAGTATTCCTTTTCGCGTGCGTTCGTCTGCATGTTGTTGTGTAGTTGTAATCGCCGGATCCCCGGCTTACGTTTTTATGACGTTGCCTTAGCATCCCGTAAACCGTTCTCGCGATATTACGTTATTTCGCGAAGGGAACATGTTTTTAAACGAGTTCTCCTGAGATCGCCATGTTGCACTGATAGTAGTTTGTATTTGCACAACGTACTTTTATTAAATATGGCAAGATGGAAAATAGCAAACAGCTGCCCCGTACTCCAAACCAGCAAGGTATAAAAGTCTGAACCTAAAGGTGGTTATAGCGCTATTATTTGCAACATACACCATGATATAAGCGACACCAGAATATTGACGGGATAGAAACTATAAAGTGTAGCACGCAGTAAAAGCATACTAACCGCCAATTTTGAATGGATTCTATGAACTCGACTTCTTCTATAGTCGCCATATTGGAAAGGTAACAATAAGTTACTACACAAGGTTCTTTCAATTGTATAAAAAGGAGTGGCATAGATTTCCCGTACTTCAAAAACAACAGAGTATTAGAATCTGAGCCCAAAGATCATTATTACACTGTTATTTATAACATGTGCCTAGACACAAGTTAATTAAAATTATTGATAGGGTAGATGCTAAAGAATATAGCAAACCATCAAGGCCAGGTATACACCCTTTTTAATAAATGGTCTATAAGATAAATTAATAGATCATTGGTGGATCATTGTTCAAATAATGACCAGTAATGTATGGCATAAGATGTAATGCTGTCAAAAAGATATGCCACTATTCATGTTATCGGGGATATTAGTAAGTAATTGAAACTACCTTTGTAGTTCAGGGTACACAATTACTATATTGAGTTGTTAAAGTGGCTGCTAGCCATAGAGCATAAATTATGCTGTTACTAGCCATATTATTTCTTCATTAAGGCCTTTACGAACTGTGTCCAGAGAAAAGATCCAATATGTCTCCCGTTGTTTTCGCATTTTGACTGGATCCTTTCCTGGCACTGGTTTGACACGTTCTAAGATCAACCATTTCAATTCTGTTTCAGTGTGTTGAAAGGCTTGATAGTGTTTAACTAAGGGTGCCTGCAATTTCCCTGTTCTTATTGCCGATTTATGTTCTGAAAATCTGGTACGGAATTCTCTTGAGGTTTCACCTATATATCCTAGCCCGCAGGGGCATAGGATCAAATATATGATATTTGAGCTTCTGCAGTTGGCCATATGCCTTAATGTGCCTGATTTATCTCCATATGCCCATGTCTGAGTAATTATGGCAGAATCACAGGCATGGCAATTGCCACATCTATGGTTGCCTGTTGGTGGTGGCAGTCCATCTATAGTGGTTGCCGGGTACTTTCCTGAGATTTAAATCTACTGTGTACCAATTTGTCTCTTAAGTTTGGATTTCTCCTATATGCTACCATCGGTTTCTGCATTGGTTGTTCTTCCTCATTTACAGTGAGGATCTTCCAATTCTTGTCTAGTATCTGTTTAATCTTATAGTTGATGCTCGAATGGTTCACTACACAGACCAGTTTGTCTGAAGTTACTCTGGGGTTGTTGTTGATGAGGGCATCTCTATTATAATATTTAGCCCGTTTTAGTGATTGGCGTATTAACCTCCTAGGATATCCTCTAAGAAGGAGACGTTCTTGAAGTTGTTCAGCATGTGTCATGAAATCTGCGATGTTAGTGCAGTTTCTCCTGATTCTTAGGAATTCCCCAAAGGGGATGGAGTCTTTTTGACATGACGGATGGAAGCTGCTGTGTTCCAAGATAGTGTTTTTAGCTGTTGGTTTCCTAAAGAGGCTAACTTCTAGTTGTCCTTGTCTGCCCATAATCCATATGTCTAAAAACTCCACTTTATCCGTGGAGTAATTGCAAGTGAACTTTAGATTTTTGTCACTCATATTAAGCCAGGATATAAAATCCAGAAGATCTAATTCAGGTCCCGTCCAGATGAAGACGATATCATCTATAAATCTGTGCCACTGGGCTATATTTTCATAAAAGGAGCTACCTCATTAAAAATATGTTTGCACTCAAACTCCCCCATGAAGATGTTCGCTACACTAGGGGCACAAGAAGCCCCCATGCTGGTCCCCTTAATTTGGTGATATAGGCTCTGTTTGAATTCAAAAAAGTTATGTTGTAGTACAATTTTTAGACACTCTAAAATAAAGGTGTCAGGTCTTCGCCAGGAACTCTGGCCAGAAGTGCTGCCACTGATTCTATGGCCAGGTCCTGGGGGATGTTCGTATATAAAGACTCTATGTCAAGAGTGACAAGCAGCTGCGTGTCATGTTCAAAGGGAATATGTTCCAGAGTAGCTATCATGTGCCCCGTGTCCTTGATGTATGACGCATATTGGGTGGTAAGGGGGCATAGAAAAGCATCAACATACTGTGACAGGGGTTCCGTGCAAGAATTAATAGAGGTCACTATTGGTCTGAGTGGTGGATCCAATGTGTTCTTGTGTGTTTTAGGGACTCCGTATATAGCTGGTGTAACTGTGTTGGTTTTATTGAGAAAGTCTAATTCTTTCTGACAAATGTAACCCTCTGCGAAAGCTTTCGATGTTGTGGTGTCTATCAGTATCTTAAGTTGTGTGAGGGCTCTAGTATTAGTTTGCTGATAGTATTCTGTCATTTGTAACATAGATTTTATTTTGTCAGTGTATTTTACTGTATCCATTACTACAATCCCCCTGCTTTATCGCACGGTTTGATCGTGATGTGCGGGTTATTTTGTAAAGCTTTTAAGGCTTCTCTTTCTTTAACGGACAAGTTAGGAATGGGTTTAGGGATGAACTTAGTCATTTTCTGAAGTTCTTTAATAACTGTTGTTTCAAATATACTAACTTCAGGTCCCACCATGTCTAGGGTGAATGTAGCAGGAGGTTTACATCCCGAATAGTTAACGTCTTGTTCATCAAATTCGATAGATGAGAAATATTTTTTAGTCTCACCTTGCGAAAAAAGGAAAACATATCAAGGTTTAGTCGATAGAGATTAAGTTGTCTGTTGGGGACAAAGGAAAGTCCTCTACTCAGAAGTCTTATCTCTTCTGAGGATAATTCATGTTCCGAGAGATTAAAAATTGGTATCTGATCAGCCTGATCTTTGGGTTTCCCTATGATTTCCAATATTGCTGATTTCTTGTCCGCATATAAGGCTGCGGATGTGGAGGGTCTATTGGTTGGTAAAAATTTCTCTCTAGCCTCGGAAATTTGGTCCTGCCTCTCCCTCTGCCTCTCTGTAAAAAAGGTGAGGGTAACTGTGTTCTTTGATATTGTTCTGTATAATGTCCTCTCTGATTTCTTTCATTATAGCTGGGTCCTTCACCCATCCCCTGTCCTTCATAGTCTGAATCTGACGAGTTAGTATCTGAGAAGGTGAGTATTTTTCCTCGCCTATTAGGCCGTTGATTGTACTGGCCTTGTTCTTGTTGTCCTTCTTGAAAATAATTACTGGCGAGGTATGGGTATATTTTATCCTGAGAGAACCATCTTATATCTTTTCTTAGCTTGTCCGTTTTTTTCTTGATGAGATATTCATCAAAGTCCTGTATTTCCTGGTTGATGCTAGACAACTTAGCTTTGGCGTCATCTAAAGCTGAACTAGCTTTTAGTTTATCTTCTAGCTCTAATATTTCTTGATTAAGAAGCAATATCATTTCTCGAACTGTTTCTACAATAAGTAGCATCCAATCCCTGGAGCAACGGTTTGCTATTTGCGACCATCGCTCCAGGAATTTGCGCACTTCTATGAATAGTGCTGGTACGTTTCTAACTCTTAAACCTGACGGTATTACTCCTGCTTTTAGGTATTCAAGCATAAAAAAAGCATGGGACTCCATCCTTTTTCTTTTTTCTTAAGGTTTAATAGTTTTGTCCACTCACTTATCACTATTCACGGTACCAGGATGTATATTACTGCTACCTGCTATTTGTCCAATCATTGCTGCAAACTCTTCATCAGAGAAGCCAAAGGTTTTGAAGCCTTCCATTATGTGAAAAACAGAAAAGGAAATCTTAGACAGAAAAAATTTAAGAAGTAGAAAGACAAAAAAACTCTACTAAAGAAAAATTAGTGAAGAATAGTGACACTGGCTGATTCCAGAAATAATAGATAACGCCGGGCTGAAAAAATGCAAATTATTTCTCTATGTAAGATAAGTACCTGCGATGAAAACCGCAAAAACAATAACCAAAGAAAAAGGTGCCCCCTGTTTACTTTTAGGTCCAAGAGGAGGGGGAAATAACAACAACCATGGAACAAACCTCTTATCTGACCTATTTCATTTCAACAATGGTAATCACTCAAAAAACGACATGTCCCCATAAATAAAGTCTCATCACATATAATTTTTCTTATAATTTATTTTTTATCAAAACACTTGTGCTTTTTCTTTTTTGTTTTTTTGAGTAATTGTTATCTTTTTGGTGCTCAATATTCATGAAAAACATTTACAAATATTCACAAATTCATATAATTGTTTATATTATAAGACATTAAAAGAGCAGATCTCTCAATTGTGGTAACCCCCACATCACCATCATACCTCCATTCTCACCTCTCATGCTCTTCAATCATACTACCAAACATACCACACAAAGAAAAAAATGTGACAATAAAATACACAACTATTAACGGGTTCCTACTGATTATGATGGTGATGTGGGGGTTACCACAAAAAAAAAGCACAAGTGTTCCCCCTCCTCTTGGACCTAAAAGTAAACAGGGGGCACCTTTTTCTTTGGTTATTGTTTTTGCGGTTTTCATCGCAGGTACTTATCTTACATAGAGAAATAATTTGCATTTTTTCAGCCCGGCGTTATCTATTATTTCTGGAATCAGCCAGTGTCACTATTCTTCACTAATTTTTCTTTAGTAGAGTTTTTTTGTCTTTCTACTTCTTAAATTTTTTCTGTCTAAGATTTCCTTTTCTGTTTTTCACATAATGGAAGGCTTCAAAACCTTTGGCTTCTCTGATGAAGAGTTTGCAGCAATGATTGGACAAATAGCAGGTAGCAGTAATATACATCCTGGTACCGTGAATAGTGATAAGTGAGTGGACAAAACTATTAAACCTTAAGAAAAAAGAAAAAAGGATGGAGTCCCATGCTTTTTTTATGCTTGAATACCTAAAAGCAGGAGTAATACCGTCAGGTTTAAGAGTTAGAAACGTACCAGCACTATTCATAGAAGTGCGCAAATTCCTGGAGCGATGGTCGCAAATAGCAAACCGTTGCTCCAGGGATTGGATGCTACTTATTGTAGAAACAGTTCGAGAAATGATATTGCTTCTTAATCAAGAAATATTAGAGCTAGAAGATAAACTAAAAGCTAGTTCAGCTTTAGATGACGCCAAAGCTAAGTTGTCTAGCATCAACCAGGAAATACAGGACTTTGATGAATATCTCATCAAGAAAAAAACGGACAAGCTAAGAAAAGATATAAGATGGTTCTCTCAGGATAAAATATACCCATACCTCGCCAGTAATTATTTTCAAGAAGGACAACAAGAACAAGGCCAGTACAATCAACGGCCTAATAGGCGAGGAAAAATACTCACCTTCTCAGATACTAACTCGTCAGATTCAGACTATAAAGGACAGGGGATGGGTGAAGGACCCAGCTATAATGAAAGAAATCAGAGAGGACATTATACAGAACAATATCAAAGAACACAGTTACCCTCACCTTTTTACAGAGAGGCAGAGGGAGAGGCAGGACCAAATTTCCGAGGCTAGAGAGAAATTTTTACCAACCAATAGACCCTCCACATCCGCAGCCTTATATGCGGACAAGAAATCAGCAATATTGGAAATCATAGGGAAACCCAAAGATCAGGCTGATCAGATACCAATTTTAATCTCTCGGAACATGAATTATCCTCAGAAGAGATAAGACTTCTGAGTAGAGGACTTTCCTTTGTCCCCAGCAGACAACTTAATCTCTATCGACTAAACCTTGATATGTTTTCCTTTTTTCGCAAGGTGAGACTAAAAAAATATTTCTCATCTATCGAATTTGATGAACAAGACGTTAACTATTCGGGATGTAAACCTCCTTCTACATTCACCCTAGACATGGTGGGACCTGAAGTTAGTATATTTGAAACAACAGTTATTAAAGAACTTCAGAAAATGACTAAGTTCATCCCTAAACCCATTCCTAACTTGTCCGTTAAAGAAAGAGAAGCCTTAAAAGCTTTACAAAATAACCCGCACATCACGATCAAACCGTGCGATAAAGCAGGGGGATTGTAGTAATGGATACAGTAAAATACACTGACAAAATAAAATCTATGTTACAAATGACAGAATACTATCAGCAAACTAATACTAGAGCCCTCACACAACTTAAGATACTGATAGACACCACAACATCGAAAGCTTTCGCAGAGGGTTACATTTGTCAGAAAGAATTAGACTTTCTCAATAAAACCAACACAGTTACACCAGCTATATACGGAGTCCCTAAAACACACAAGAACACATTGGATCCACCACTCAGACCAATAGTGACCTCTATTAATTCTTGCACGGAACCCCTGTCACAGTATGTTGATGCTTTTCTATGCCCCCTTACCACCCAATATGCGTCATACATCAAGGACACGGGGCACATGATAGCTACTCTGGAACATATTCCCTTTGAACATGACACGCAGCTGCTTGTCACTCTTGACATAGAGTCTTTATATACGAACATCCCCCAGGACCTGGCCATAGAATCAGTGGCAGCACTTCTGGCCAGAGTTCCTGGGGAAAGACCTGACACCTTTATTTTAGAGTGTCTAAAAATTGTACTACAACATAACTTTTTTGAATTCAAACAGAGCCTATATCACCAAATTAAGGGGACCAGCATGGGGGCTTCTTGTGCCCCTAGTGTAGCGAACATCTTCATGGGGGAGTTTGAGTGCAAACATATTTTTAATGAGGTAGCTCCTTTTTATGAAAATATAGCCCAGTGGCACAGATTTATAGATGATATCTTCTTCATCTGGACGGGACCTGAATTAGATCTTCTGGATTTTATATCCTGGCTTAATATGAGTGACAAAAATCTAAAGTTCACTTGCAATTACTCCACGGATAAAGTGGAGTTTTTAGACATATGGATTATGGGCAGACAAGGACAACTAGAAGTTAGCCTCTTTAGGAAACCAACAGCTAAAAACACTATCTTGGAACACAGCAGCTTCCATCCGTCATGTCAAAAGACTCCATCCCCTTTGGGGAATTCCTAAGAATCAGGAGAAACTGCACTAACATCGCAGATTTCATGACACATGCTGAACAACTTCAAGAACGTCTCCTTCTTAGAGGATATCCTAGGAGGTTAATGCGCCAATCACTAAAACGGGCTAAATATTATAATAGAGATGCCCTCATCAACAACAACCCCAGAGTAACTTCAGACAAACTGGTCTGTGTAGTGAACCCTTCGAGCATCAACTATAAGATTAAACAGATACTAGACAAGAATTGGAAGATCCTCACTGTAAATGAGGAAGAACAACCAATGCAGAAACCGATGGTAGCATATAGGAGAAATCCAAACTTAAGAGACAAATTGGTACACAGTAGATTTAAATCTCAGGAAAGTACCCGGCAAACCACTATAGATGGACTGCCACCACCAACAGGCAACCATAGATGTGGCAATTGCCATGCCTGTGATTCTGCCATAATTAGTCAGACATGGGCATATGGAGATAAATCAGGCACATTAAGGCATGTGGCCAACTGCAGAAGCTCAAATATCATATATTTGATCCTATGCCCCTGCGGGCTAGGATATATAGGTGAAACCTCAAGAGAATTCCGTACCAGATTTTCAGAACCTAAATCGGCAATAAGAACAGGGAAATTGCAGGCACCCTTAGTTAAACACTATCAAGCCTTTCAACACACTGAAACAGAATTGAAATGGTTGATCTTAGAACGTGTCAAACCAGTGCCAGGAAAAGATCCTGTCAAAATGCGAAAACAACGGGAGACATATTGGATCTTTTCTCTGGACACAGTTTGTAAAGGCCTTAATGAAGAAATAATATGGCTAGTAACAGCATAATTTATGCTCTATGGCTAGCAGCCACTTTAACAACTCAATATAGTAATTGTGTACCCTGAACTACAAAGTTAGTTTCAATTACTTACTAATATCCCCGATAACATGAATAGTGGCATATCTTTTTGACAGCATTACATCTTATGCCATACATTACTGGTCATTATTTGAACAATGATCCACCAATGATCTATTAATTTATCTTATAGACCATTTATTAAAAAGGGTGTATACCTGGCCTTGATGGTTTACTATATTCTTTAGCATCTACCCTATCAATAATTTTAATTAACTTGTGTCTAGGCACATGTTATAAATAACAGTGTAATAATGATCTTTGGGCTCAGATTCTAATACTCTGTTGTTTTTGAAGTACGGGAAATCTATGCCACTCCTTCTTTTTATACAATTGAAAGAACCTTGTGTAGTAACTTATTGTTACCTTTCCAATATGGCGACTATAGAAGAAGTCGAGTTCATAGAATCCATTCAAAATTGGCGGTTAGTCTGCTTTTACTGCGTGCTACACTTTATAGTTTCTATCCCGTCAATATTCTGACGTCGCTTATATCATGGTGAATGTTGCAAATAATAGCGCTATAGCCACCTTTAGGTTCAGACTTTTATACCTTGCTGGTTTGGAGTACGGGGCAGCTGTTTGCTATTTTCCATCTTGCCATATTTAATAAAAGTACGTTGTGCAAATACAAACTATTACCAGTGCAACATGGCGATCTCAGGAGAACTCGTTTAAAAACATGTTCCCTTCGCGAAATAACGTAATATCGCGAGAACGGTTTACGGGATGCTAAGGCAACGTCATAAAAACGTAAGCCGGGGATCCGGCGATTACAACTACACGACAACATGCAGACGAACGCACGTGAAAAGGAATACTGGTAAGTTAGCCTCATGTTGTTTGGAAGCGCTAGTCGCTTGTGTTTAAAGCCTAGTTTTTCCTAACGGCGATGTTAGCAAAGTCAGACAGTATATATATGCAATTCTCTGTGAGTACAATTGCGTACTTTCAGACAGGACAGTAATAACGTTAGGTGTATCTCCTTATAGAGACGTTAAGCAGTTGTTGTCTTCATGGGGCTGGAGTTTCTGATTATGTGAAACGCTGCTTCTGTATTTGTCCGTTTTTGTGAAATACGGTACATACATCGCAGTAATAATGTCTTATTCACCCGATAGGCAGCCAAACCTTTCGTGAGAGTAATTATCTTAATGGTTGATACTACGGTTGAAATAGTGTCTTTCTAATAGAGACCCGTTGGCATGGCTATATTTGATTTATGTACCTGTATGAGAGAATGAGTATTAGTCTCAATAGCAAAACTCAATAACCGTTACAATGTTGAATTATTGGTCCATTACTACCATACATTTGGTGATCAATAATAAATTCCGAACATGTCGGTGTCACTATAAATAAAATAATGCGTAGAGAACCTTTAAGGTCCTCCCTTTTACAATTCATCGCAAGTTAAATTATGCTTTATAAGTGTATTTGACAATCACAGACATGTTACGATAATGGCATAATGAATAGTCAATTAGTGTAGCAACGTGTGTCTTTAACTTAGAAGTAGGGCATGGCCTTTTCCCCTTCTTTTACTTTGTATGAATGATGAGAAATTAATATAGGTTTGTTTATAGAGCATTTTGACAAATATGCCATAATATTTATTTAATCTTTTGCATTGCTCATTTCGTATCTATATTAGAGAATTTTGGACTTATGTAAACAACAAAAACGCAAGGTATATAGTGGTTGCGTTTACAATGATAATTCCAAAACTCATTTTAAGGCAGCAGTTCATCGGTGCGATGATAAGTAGGACAGTGCCCATAGAATTTATTAAAACCATCTTAGACACATTTATTTGTTAACTAATAGTATTTATTTCTATGCGTCTCCAAAAGAAAGTTAAATCATAAACATATATGCGGTGGCATATATTAGTTAGTATTTTACCATTTCTATATAGCAAGTCACCATAGACTGACAGCTTAGTCACATATTAATTATGAGAGAGCTTTTTACTCTTAATAAGAAATAATGCTTAAGATGAATGTCTTAGATTACATGTTCCTGCCTCATATTAACTATATTGGATTGTAATTGAAACTGGTTTTTCACGTGTTTTAGAACCAAACCACTTGAACATACTAGGACAATAGAGAGAAAGTATCCTTCCCAAATTTGGGACAATGGAGCTAATATGAAATACCTTGTAATCAACTGCATTGCCAATGTATAGGTAAGACATTTTTAACATATCCCAAAAAGAATCTTATAGCGTAGTGCCAAAGGAGATCAAGCAAATAGGTTACGACCTATAATATGTTGTTTGGGGACTTATTGTTACAGATGGAACCAAAAGACTTTATATAGAAGTGGGACGCATTACAATTCCAATATTGGACCAGCTTCTATAACATCATTTACTCATATCCCTGTATGAGATAGAGAATAATTTCTCTGGAAAAGAACATATAATCAGGGGTAAGATACGATATCTCCTAGATATAGTTAAAATCTCCAATCAGAAAAGGAATAAAGATGTTGGGCTAACCTAAATCATAATTTGTTTCAGACTACAAATATGAATTTTTGAGAGCAATCGCAATCAATGATTCCCACCTGAGGACAAGATATCCTTCTGAACCAGAGAAAATCTTATGTCAAGCAATTCATGTAGGAACATTCAATATATAAAATAAAATGTTCTCTTTTTAAAAGAAACGGGTATCCACCTATACTCTTATGCATGTTCACAAGAACCTTTTCCTTAACACTTTTCTGTCTTCTAGGCACACCAGACTCACACTGGGATATTCTAGTACCTAAAATTAAATTTCACACTATTTTCTTCTCTTTGAGCACTGGCGGATGTTTGTCAGGAGTAAGTAGATGACGTATCTATACCAATTTTTCTAAGGGCTGGTCACTAGATGAGCATGACTATGTAGTAATAAATATTTTCTGAAATTAATGCAGAATATGACATTCCCTTTGTCTGATGCAAATCACTATTGTATTTACAGATAACCCCCAGGCCACTATACAGATTTAAAGAAATGTATGTCTATTTGGTCCTGAAGAAGGTGATATAAATTGTTTTTCACCGAAACGTGCGTAGACCATCTCTTACACATCTGGGAATCCTACCCAAGACACAGATGAGACAAGATCTAATCAGAAGCAATGAGCTAATTTTTTGAATGTTAGTCGAAATTTTAAATCATGTCAGAAAGTAATAATCAGTAGGAACCCGTTAATAGTTGTGTATTTTATTGTCACATTTTTTTCTTTGTGTGGTATGTTTGGTAGTATGATTGAAGAGCATGAGAGGTGAGAATGGAGGTATGATGGTGATGTGGGGGTTACCACAATTGAGAGATCTGCTCTTTTAATGTCTTATAATATAAACAATTATATGAATTTGTGAATATTTGTAAATGTTTTTCATGAATATTGAGCACCAAAAAAGATAACAATTACTCAAAAAAACAAAAAAAGAAAAAGCACAAGTGTTTTGATAAAAAATAAATTATAAGAAAAATTATATATGATGAGACTTTATTTATGGGGACATGTCGTTTTTTGAGTGATTACCATTGTTGAAATGAAATAGGTCAGATAAGAGGTTTGTTCCATGGTTGCACATTTAAGTGAGCACCTGTGTTTGTGTGAGATTTTGTCCCTCACTAATAAACAGTGTCTCTGGGACATTTCCTGTAAACAGGTAAGTAAAATCGTATTTGTTAAACAGTACAATTTTAAAGCATTTCTTTAGGTTTTCAAACTCCACACTTAGAAATTTTTCACAGAAAAACAGTCAATGTTATCCTATGGAGGAAAATAGTGTTAGGTTTTGAGGTAAGTATTTGGTAGTGGGAGTTGAGGTTCTGGGGGTAGACTTGGGGGTCCCCCAAGGTCAAGGATGCACTCTAGTTACACCCTCAGCGGCACTAAGGCTGCCGGGTGCAGAGTGCTGAGGCCCAATGTTGGAGGCAGAATTATTCACAGGAAGGAAAAATCACCTACCTAATGGCCATGAAGGAATATAAAAAGGCAATCTCTACAGCTAAGGCAGCACACTTCTCCTCTAGAATCTTAACCTCAAACAACCAAGCTAAGGAAATTTTTGCAATCGTAGACAAACTGTCCAACCCAGAGAGAGTACTAAGCAAACCCACTCCGTCGCAGGACCTCTGCGACTCCCTGAACAACTTTTTTATTGATAAAATCACCTCCATCAAAGCCAGTATTCCCACCCATACTTCTCCAGAAATCTCCCCACCTACGCCCAGGAATCCCCACTCCCTCAATTCTTTTCCGCCCATTGACACCCAGACCTTTCGCGATCTACTGTCAAAAGTCAGATCTGGATCCCCCATGGACCACTGCCCCCCACATGTTCTAAAAGCGGCCTTCACCGCCTTCCCAGACCCTGTTCTTGCCCTCCTAAACAACTCTCTCTTCCTGGGCTGTGTCCCTAATGCCTTCAAGGAGGCAATAGTGGTCCCCCTCTTAAAGAAACCTGGGGCCGAGCCCCAGACGCTGGCAAACTACCGCCCCATCTCCTTGCTCCCGTATCTGGCCAAGGTACTGGAAGCCCATGTTGCGAAATGCTTGTCCAACTTCATGGAACAAACTAATTTTCTTGACCCATGCCAAGCGGGTTTTCGTCCAGCCCACTCCATGGAAACGGTGATACTAGCGGTACTGGACTCCCTACGAGAAAAGGCTGACAGAGGCACTCCCCAGGCCCTGGTGCTGTTAGATCTCTCGGCCGCATTTGACACGGTCGACCATGGTATATTGGCAGACTGTGTTAGTGAGGCAGACATCCAGGGCCCAGCCCTTAGCTGGATCAGCTCTTTCCTGAAAGAACGCTCTCAGGCAGTCCGCATTGGCCAGTTTACAGCCCCCAAACTGAAAACCACGTGCGGGGTCCCACAGGGTTCCTCGCTCTCCCCGCACCTGTTCAACCTCTACCTTCTCCCGCTGATCAGATCTTTGAAGGAAAGGAGAGTGGTCACATTCAACTATGCCGATGACCTCCAACTACTGTTCACAATTGATAACTCCTCCCAGTCAATATCTGACTTTCAGTCCACCATGAAATTCATTCGTCACTGGATGGATCACAACCACTTAAAACTAAACCCAGGCAAAACCGAATTGGTTCTGACCGGTAGTGGTCACAATCAGTGGGGCCCACATTACTGGCCAAATGAATTAGGACCCCCCCCCCTGTCCCCTCCCCCTCAGTGAAAAGCCTAGAGGTCACCATAAGCAATGACCTTTCCCTAAAATCTCATGTAGGCTCTGTGATCTCCACCTGCTTCTTTCAGCTGCGTAAAATTAGAAAGATAAGCAGGCTACTGACCCAAGCAGCTCTGTTACAGGTCCTGATAGCCATGGTCCTATCACGCCTAGACTACGCCAACGCAATCTATCTTGGTCTACCACTTGGCCTTACAAAACGGTTACAGATGGTACAGAACCAAGCGGCGAGACTGATATACAAACAGCCCAGGTGGCAACACGCTTCCCCCCTCCTTAGGAAGCTGCACTGGCTCCCTATCCCCCAACGCTGCGCATTCAAAATTGGCTGCCTGGTGTTTAAATCCCTGAATGGCCGGAGCCCTAAATTCATAGATAGCCTCATATCTCGCTATACCCCTTCACGAAACCTCCGCTCGGCCCAGCTCCAACTTTTGACTGTCCCTACTTTCAAGCTGAAGCGCCAAGTGGGCTGTAGGTTTGCAACTCTGGCCCCCCGATTGTGGAACTCCATCCCTCTGGAAATCAGGTCAAGCACTGACCTACTGAGATTCAGAAAATCTCTCAAAACATGGCTGTACATCCAAGCATACGAATGAACTGCTCCGGGTCGGCATCCCCCTAGTATCAGCACCATGAAACCAACCGGTGTATGAGCGCTTTATAAATCTTTTTTTAACATAACAATGTTATCCAATGGGGGATAGGGGGCCTCCGGTTGGTGGCTGCTGGCAAGCAGGCCACTCTGTTGTGGGAGCAAAGCTCCTGGACTTTAGCTCAGGGCAAATGGGGAAACAAAGTAGCACCAAAGGTGCACCCTCAGCGGCACTAGGGCGGCCGGGTGTAGGGTGCTGTTTCGACGTCGGGTGCCCTGTTGTTTTCAATGGGGAACCTCCGGTTTGCAAAGGCACTGCAGGCTTGGGGACGAAGGTCTTCTGGGTGCGACCACCACTTCGAGACGTAAGTTGGGAAGTTAGGGGTTGGTTAGGCACCGTCGGTTTGGGCACCCAAGGCCATGGGGCGTCGGGTGCAGGGGTGCCTTTTGGGGTCGGATCTTCTTACCAGCTCCTGGTCGCGGTTGGAGGGACCTTCTGGATTTAGGCTGCAGGCATCGGCTGGAGGCTTGAGGCAGGTCAGGAGTCGCCGGATCTCGGGTCAGGATCACCGGGGGGACCTCCTTGTGGTGTTTGCCCACTCGAGCTCGGGTTGTGGACGGCGGGTGCAGAGTGGGGCGGATTCGCGGTGTCCGGCCGGAGCCAGAGGTTGCAGATGAACAAATCCGGTGTTCACGGGAGACAAAGTCTTTGGGGTTGAAGGCAGGCAGCTCCTCCGGGGTTTTCGAGGTTACTGGCTGCAGGACACACCGGGATTTCGCTGGAGCAGGTTCGAGGTGGAGACAGGCCGGTAGGGCTGGGGCCAAGTCAGTGGGCGTCTTCCTCTTGTTAGCTGCTACACGACTGTTCGGTCCTTTTTCTTCTTCTTCTTGTAGTTTCTTCTTGTCTGAGGAAGCAAGGTTCAGGGGTGCCCCTAAATACTAGATTTAGGGGGCGTTACAGGTAGGTAAAAGGCAGGGACCAATGGGTCCCTTCCCTGGGGTGGGTACATCCCCTATTATGCCACCCTCCAGTGGGAGGGGGGCATGAGCCTGTCCCTGGTCGGCTGAGTCCCCCCATCTGCAAGATGGCGGGGACTGGGAGTTGTGCTTCACATCGCCTCCCCCACCTGAGGGGTGGAGTTGGCAGAGGTGGGCACACCTCTCTTCCACACTTGTTTTTCCCGCCGGTTCTCCTACCCAAAGTGGGGGTCAGAACCAGTGGGGACCAGTTGCTGAAAGCAGCAAGTGGCCTGGGGAAGCTCACAAAGGTGGCAAGCCTTTGAAGCTTCCCCTTCGTGAACCCTGCCCTTCCTGGGGGAGGAGGCTTGGCACCTCGTCCCAGGATGTGCATTGTTTCAGGCCCCAGAGAGCAGCAGGCTCTCGACCCAGGGCTCCAGAAACATGTCTGGTGGTGGCAGCTGAAAGCAGCCACTCAGCCTGGACACTAGTGGTGGGTTAGTTTTCAGGGGGCATCTCTAAGATGCCCTCTGTGTGCATTTTTCATTAAATCCCACACTGGCATCAGTGTGGGTTTAATGTGCTGAGAAGTTTGATACCAAACTTCTCAGTTTTCAGTGTAGCCATTATGGTGCTGTGGAGTTCGTAATGACAACCTCCCAGCACCATATACTCTTAATGGCAGCACTGCACTTACACTGTCTAAGAATGGAGTTAGACACTGTAGGGATACAGGGCTCATGCACCTGTACCCTCACCACTGGTATAGTGCACCCAGATAGAGGGGTGACTGATCTATGCCAGGGCAGTGGGTTGTAGGCATGGCACACAGAGATGTGTGCCATGTCGACTCTTCACTTTGTTCTGCACCAAAACACACAGCCTGCAAAGGCAGTGTGTGTGTGTGTGTGTTAGGGTACAGGGCCTCAAACGGTGGCACAATAAGTGCTGCAGCCCTTAGAGGCCTTCTCTGGTCACAGTGCCCTGGGTACCTGTGGTACCATTTACCAGGGGCTGACCTGTGGCCAGGAATGCCAATTGGGTTTAGGCTTCAATGCAGTTTTAGGGAAAGAACATAGGCCCTGGGCACCTGATTAGCAGGAGCCCAGGGCACACTCAGTCAAAGCACATCAGCAATTCAGCAAAAAGTGGGGGCAACCATGCAGAAAGAGGGCACTGTCTCACACAACTCCCCCCCCCCCCAAACGAAAGAGGATGAGACTAACCTTTCCCTAGAGAGTCTTCATTTGCTAAGTGGAAGAACCTGGAAAGAGCATCTGCATTGGCATGGGCAGTCCCAGGTCTGTGTTCCACTACAACATTCATTCCCTGTAGGGAGATGGACCACCTCAACAGTTTAGGATTTTCACCTTTCATTTGCATTAGCCTGTGAGAGAGGTCTGTGATCAGTTTGAACTAGGAAGTGAGTACCAAACAAGTATGGTCTCAGCTTCTTCAGGGACCAAACCACAGCAAAGGCCTCCCTCTCAATGGCACTCCAACGCTGCTCCCTTGGGAGAAGCCTTCTGCTTATAAAAGCAACACGTTGGTCTTGGCCTTCATCATTGGTCTGGGATAGGACCGCTCCTATCCCTAGCTCAGAGGCATCAGTCTGCACAATGAACTGCTTGGCATAGTCTGGAGCTTTGAGAATTGGTGCTGAGCACATAGCCTCTTTCAGGGTGTCAAAAGCCTTTTGACAATTAACTGTCCAGTTTACCTTTTTGGGCATCTTCTTGGAGGTGAGTTCTGTGAGGGGAGCCACAATGGACCCATATCCCTACACAAACCTCCTGTAGTACCCAGTCAAGCCAAAGAATGCCGTGACTTGGGTTTGGGTTGTGGGAGCTGCCCAGTCCAGGATGGCCTGGCTCTTGGGCTGTAAGGGTTGTACCTGGCCTCCACCAACAAGGTGGCCCAAGTACACCACAGTTCCCTGCCCTATCTGGCATTTGGATGCCTTGATAGTTAAGCCTGCAGTTTGCAGGGCATTTAAAACCTTCCCAAGGTGGATCAGGTGATCCTGCCAGGTGGAGCTAAAGACAGCAATATCATCTAGATAAGCTGCACTAAAGGACTCCAATCTAGCAAGGACTTGGTTCACCAACCTCTGGAAGGTGGCAGGGGCATTCTTTAAACCAAAGGGCATAACAGTAAACTGATAGTGCCCATCAGGTGTGGAGTATGCTGTCTTTTCTTTTGCTCCTGGAGCCATGCCAATGTGCCAGTACCCTGCAGTTAAGTCAAAGGTACTTAGAAATTTGGCTGCACCCAATTTGTCTATCAACTCATCTGCTCTTGGGATAGGGTGAGCATCTGTCTTGGTGACAGAGTTGAGCCCTCTATAGTCCACACAGAACCTCATTTCTCTCTTTCCACCCTGTGGATGAGGTTTGGGGACTAGAACCACTGGGCTGGCCCAGGGGCTCTCAGAGGGTTCAATAACCCCTAACTCCAGCATCTTGCTGACTTCAGCTCTGATGCTTTCCTTGACTTGATCAAACTGTCGATAGATTTTGTTTTTGACAGGTAAACTGTCACCAGTGTCCACATCATGGGTACACCAGTTTGTCTGACCAGGGGTCAAGGAAAAGAGCTTTGCATACTGCTGCAAGACGTGCTTGCAATCAGTCTGCTGTGGGGCAGAGAGGGTGTCTGAAAAGACAACTCCATCCACTGACCCATCTTTTGGGCTGTATGAGAGGAGGTCAGGGAGAGGTTCATTCTCTGTCTCCTGATCCTCATCAGTCACCATCAGCATGGTGATGTCAGCCCTGTCATGAAAGATCTTCAGGCGGTTCACATGGATAACCCTTTTGAGTGCCCTGCTTGTGCCCAGGTCAACCAAGTAGGTGACCTCACTCTTTTTTTCTAGGATAGGGTAAGGGCCACTCCATCTGTCCTGGAGTGCCCTTGGTGCCACTGGCTCCAAAACCCACACCTTTTGCCCAGGTTGAAATTCAACCAGTGCAGCTTTTTGGTCATACCAGTGCTTCTGAAGCTCCTGGCTGGCCTCAAGATTTTTGGATGCATTTTCCATGTACTCAGCCATTCTGGACCTTAGGCCAAGCACATAGTCCACAATATCTTGTTTGGGTTCTTGGAGAGGCTTCTCCCAACCCTCTTTTACAAGACAGAGTGGTCCTCTCACAGGATGGCCAAACAGAAGTTCAAAGGGGGAAACTCCTACTCCCTTCTGTGGCACCTCTCTGTAAGCGAAAAGCAGGCATGGTAAGAACACATCCCATCTCCTTTTGAGTTTTTCAGGGAGCCCCATAATCATGCCTTTCAATGTCTTGTTGAATCTGTCAACAAGGCCATTGGTTTGTGGGTGATGGGGTGTAGTAAACTTGTACTGCACTCCACACTCTTTCCACATGTGTTTTAGGTAAGCAGACATGAAGTTGGAACTTCTGTCTGAAACCACCTCCTTAGGAAACCCTACCCTGGTGAAGAACCCATGGAGGGCCTTGGCTACTGCAGGAGCTGTAGTAGTCCTAAGGGGAATTGCCTCTGAGTACCTAGTGACATGATCCACTACCACTAGAATGAATTTGTTCCCTGATGCTGTGGGAAGTTCAAGTGGACCCACTATGTCCACACCTACCCTTTCAAAGGGAACCCCCACCACAGGTAGTGGTATCAGGGGGGCCTTTGAGGGGCCACCTGTCTGCCACTGGCCTGACAGGTGACACAGGAGCTGACAAACTCCTTTACTTTTTGGTGCATCTGGGGCCAGTAAAAGTGGCTAACTAGCCTTTCCCAAGTCTTGGTTTGGCTCAGATGTCCAGCTAGGGGATGTCATGAGCTAAAGTTAGGAGAAACTCCCTGTACTTCTGAGGCACTACCACTCTCCTAGTGGCTCCAGGTTTGGGGTCCCTCTTCCCAATAAACTCTGTGGGTACCACTGACATCTCCCTTTTCCTGTGCAGCAGCTTGCTGCCTCAGGCTTTCAAGAGTTGGACAGTCCTGCTGTCCAAGGCACAGCTCTTCCCTAGAGGGTCCCCCTGGGCCTAAGAGTTCAACCTGATAAGGGTCAGGCTCCATGGGCTCAGTTCCCTCTGGGGTGTCCAAGTCCTCTCCCTGAGGAGAGGGGTCCTGATCCTTTTGCTGTACAGAAGCTGGTTCCCCAGTCTTCTTACCTTTTCTCTTGGAAGGTTGGGCCATACTTTCAGGCTCCAACACTTCTTTTTCACCCTGTCTCTTGCTCTGTGCTCTTGTTTTTACACACACCAATTCAGGGATATCCAGCATTGCTGCATGGGTTTTCAGTTCAACCTCAGCCCATGCTGAGGTTTCCAGGTCATTGCCAAGCAGACATGCAGCTGGTAGCTTTGGAGAAACCACTACCTGTTTCAGGCACCCCCCCCCCAGTCCAATGTCACCATAGCCATTACATGGTTAGTGGTAACACTGTCAGCATTGGTGACTGGGTAAGTTCTCCCAATCAAGTATTGCTCAGGGGAAACCAGTGTGTCTCTCACCATAGTGACACTGGCACCTGTATCCCTCAGAGCTTCTATCCCAGTTCCATTAATCCAAGGGTATTGTAAGTACTTTTTTAAGTTGGGTGGCCACACAGCTACAGTGGCAAACTCAACTTCCCCTTCTGAAACTAGAACTGCTTCAGCGTGCAACCCAATTTGCTCTTAACACACTGTTGATCCCATCTGGAGACTTCCTACCCCAGGAGTAGCTGTAGTAGGACTAGGGCCCTTCTTGTTTGGGCAAGCAACATCTCCAGTTAAGTGTCCCAACTTCTTACAGTTGTTACACCAGGCATTTAAAGGATCTAGGGGGCATATTAACAACGGCCAGCGATAATTATCGCTGGCCGTGCTTAGCGATAATTATATTATCGCTGGCTATCTCTGGCATTTATCGCCCTGGTAGCACGTTATTAACAACGCGTTACTCCAGGGCGATAAAAATACCAGAGATAGCGATGTTATCGCCCTTTTGCAGGGAACATCGCTGGTTTTCCAGCGATGTTCCCTGCAAAAGGGCGATAATCTTGCTGATACGACCCACAGGGTCGTATCAGCAGAATCCACCTCCTATGGCTAACATAGGTAAGTCAGGATTATAGCAGACGTTAGATTTTGGCGAAAACTGCCGTTTTCGCCAAACTCTAACGTCTGCTATAATCCTGTGGGCTGCCTTGTAAATATCGCGATGTGCACATCGGCGATATTTACAACGTAGCCCATCTGGGGTACGCCCAGTAACGCCCACATTGCATCTCATTAGAGATGCAAGGATGGGCGTTGGGGGAAAGGGCGATAGTGCAGGGATTCACGCAATAGCGTGACCTTGCTGATTAGGCGATAGAATTATCGCCGCTTTCCGTCCGAAAACGGACGCTAAAGCGGCGATAATTGTCTATCGCCTCGTTGTTAATATGCCCCAAAGTTCTTTCCCCTGTACCTATTATTGGACTGGGAAGAGTTTTGGGACCCAACCCCCTCTGCAGGTTTTTGGGGCCCATTAGAAGACTCAGGCTTTTTATCTTGGGGATTCTCACCACCTTTCCCCTGGGGAGGTTTTGTAACCCCTTTCTTTTGGTCACCCCCAGTGGTTGTTTTTGTCACCCTTGTCTTGACCCAGTGGTCTGCCTTCTTTCCCAATTCTTGGGGAGAAATTAGACCTAGGTCTTCCAAATGCTGATATAACTTTTCATTAGTGCAATTACTTAAAATATGTTCTTTCATAAACAGATTGTAAAGTCCATTGAAATCATGCACATTGTGTCCAGTTAACCAACCAACTAGTGTTTTAAGTGAGTAGTCTACAAAGTCAATCCAGGATTGGTTTTGGGTTTTGTGAGCCCCCCTGAATCTAATTCTATATTCCTCAGTTGTGAGTCTAAATCCCTCAATCAGAGTTCTCTTCATGAGGTCATAAGACCCAGCATCTGCCCCTGTAAGGGTCAGGAGTCTGTCTCTGCAGTTACCAGAGAACAGTTCCCAAAGGAGTGCCCCTCCCCGCCACCCCCCCCCCCCCCCAGTGTGACTTCTTCACTTTTCTCATTTCACACGCCCTATCAAAGGCTGTGAACCACTTTGTGATATCATCACTCTCTTCATATTTAGGGACAATCCCTTTGGGGATTTTAGGATCATAAGATTGCTCTTTATCCTTATTAAGTAAATTGCTGCCACCATTGATGGGTGCTAGGCCCATCTCTGCTCTCTCTTTCTAGAGCCAGCAACCTGGTCTCTAGATCCAGTCTTTTGGTCAGCCTTACTAAAAGTCTGTCCTCCGCATTGAGTCCTCAGTAGTGCCTGATCCACCTGTGTGGGATCTAGGTACTGAGAGGTTGATCCTTGGAGTCATGGGTACTTGAACCCTTTTCTCCCTAAGAAGTGGAGGGGGTGGATCTACCAGGTCATCCCCTTCCTCTCCTGACTGGTCTTTACCATTTTCAGATGGGTTGTCCTTAGCATACCCAGCCAACAGCTCCTGGAGCTTTTGTTTGTTGGGATGGGACCCCATTGCTATGTTTTTAATTTTACATAGGGATCTTAACTCCTTGAAAGACAAGTGAAGGTAAGGGGTGAGGTCGAGCTCCTCAACCAAGTCCTCTATGTCATTGTGGTTATTTTCACTAACAGCTGGGTTCTTGTTTTGAGACATAGTTTAAAAACATCTAACCCTAGCTAAAGTGACTTTTTATTTTTCTAAAATTCTAAAGGGACTTAACCAAGGCCCTAACAAGACTTTTAGTAATTTTGCAAAAATTGCCAATTTGAAAAATCAGAATTCTAAAGACAGTTTAAGAGTTCTGTCGTGTGATCAGGTGGTAACCAAGTAGTCCAACAAATGCAAAGTTGTATATCTCACCGCTGATCCACCAATGTAGGAAGCTGGCTCTGTATATACTATACCATAGTGAGGTATAGTGTGCACAGAGTCCAGTGGAACCCCAAAGGTAGGCAGAGGTAAAGTTAGATAGCACCTCACTCTCTATTTGTGGTAGTGTGGTCGAGCAGTAAGGCAGTATCAGAGGACAGTGTTAAGCATTTGTTGTACACACTCAGTCAGCAAATGAATTCACACACTCAAAGACTGAACTTCAGACCAATTGTTTTGTATCAAAAATATTCTTTTAGGTATTTTATTTCCTAGAACCAAGTAAGCCTGGCACAGGTAAGTGATAAGTACTTTGCAGTAAATATACAGATTGTAACACAGTTTGGATTGCAATCGTGAATGTACTTTGCTTAGATTACAGTAGTGTTACTGATAATGCAATGCTTTTCAGAATACAGTACATATACTTTGAATGGGATTTTTAGTAAGATTACAGGTAAATTACTTTTGGATTACTTTTCTTACTCATAGTATACCTGGATACTACTCTGGGACATTTCCTGTAAACAGGTAAGTAAAATCGTTTTTGTTAAACAGTACAATTTTAAAGCATTTCTTTAGGTTTTCAAACTCCACACTTAAACTTTTCACAGAAAAACAGTCAATGTTATCCTATGGAGAAAAATAGTGTTATCGGTTTTGAGGTAAGTATTTGGTAGTGGGAGTTGAGGTTCTGGGGGTAGACTCAGGGGTCCCCCAGGGTCAAGGATGCACTCTAGTTACATCCTCAGCGGCACTAGGGCGGCCGGGTGCAGAGTGCTGAGGTCCAATGTTATCCAATGGGGGATAGGGGGCCTCCGGTTGGTGGCTGCTGGCAAGCAGGCCACTCGGTTGTGGGAGCAAAGCTCCTGGACTTTAGCTCAGGGCAAATGGGGAAACAAAGTAGCACCAAAGGTGCACCCTCAGCGGCACTAGGGCGGCCAGGTGCAGGGTGCTATTTCGACGTCGGGCGCCCTGTTGTTTTCAATGGGGAACCTCCGGTTTGCAAAGGCACTCCAGGCTTGGGGACGAAGGTCTTCTGGGTGCGACCACCACTTCGAGAGGTAAGTTGGGAAGTTAGGGGTTGGTTAGGCACCGTCGGTTTGGACACCCAAGGCCGTGGGGCGTCGGGTGCAAGGGTGCCTTTTGGGGTCGGATCTTCTTACCAGCTCCTGGTCGCGGTTGGAGGGACCTTCTAGATTTAGGCTGCAGGCATCGGCTGGAGGCTTGAGGCGGGTCAGGAGTCGCCGGATCTCGGGTCAGGATCGCTGGGGGGACCTCCTCGTGGTGTTTGCCCACTTGAGCTCGGGCCGTGGACGGCGGGTGCAGAGTGGGGCGGATTTGCGGTGTCCGGCCGGAGCCAGAAGTTGCAGATTAACAAATCCGGTGTTCACGGGAGACAAAGTCTTTGGGGTTGAAGGCAGGCAGGTCCTCCGGGGTTTTCGAGGTTGCTGGCAGCAGGACACACCGGGATTTCGCAGGAGCAGGTTCGAGGTGGAGACAGGCCGGTAGGGCTGGGGCCAAGTCAGTGGGCGTCTTCCTCTTGTTAGCTGCTGCACAGCTTTTCGGTCCTTCTTCTTCTTCTTGTAGTTTCTTCTTGTCTGAGGAAGCAAGGTTCAGGGGTGCCCCTAAATACTAGATTTAGGGGCGTTACAGGTAGGTGAAAGGCAGGGACCAATGGGTCCCTTCCCTGGGGTGGGTACACCACCTATTATGCCACCCCCCAGTGGGAGGGGGGCATGAGCCTGTCCCTGGTTGGCTGAGTCCCCCCATCTGCAAGATGGCAGGGACTGTGAGTTGTGCTTCACATCGCCTTCCCCCCCCCGAGGGGTGGAGTTGGCAGTGGTGGGCACACCTCTCTTCCTCACTTGTTTTTCCCGCCGGTTCTCCCGCCCAAAGTGGGGGTCAGAACCAATGGGGACCTGTTGCTGAAAGCAGCAAGTGGCCTGGAGAAGCT
Organism: Calotriton arnoldi; assembly: GCA_963921515.1. NCBI lineage: Eukaryota > Metazoa > Chordata > Amphibia > Caudata > Salamandridae > Calotriton > Calotriton arnoldi. Next base: position 2,461,134 of record CAWUFW010000441.1, read on the forward strand.
CTCAAAGGCGGCAAACCTTTGAAGCTTCCCCTTCGTGAACCCTGCCCATCCTGGGGGAGGAGGCTTGGCACCTTGTCCCAGGATGTACATTGTTTCAGGCCCCAGAGAGCAGCAGGCTCTCGACGCAGGGGTCCAGAAACAGGTCTGGTGGTGGGAGCTGAAAGCAGCCACTGAGCCTGGACAAGAGTGGTGGATTAGTTTTTATGGGGCATCTCTAAGATGCCCTCTGTGTGCATTTTTCATTAAATCCCACTCTGGCATCAGTGTGGGTTTAATGTGCTGAGAAGTTTGATACCAAACTTCTCAGTTTTCAGTGTAGCCATTATGGTGCTGTGGAGTTCATAATGACAACCTCCCAACACCATATACTCTTAATGGCAGCACTGCACTTACACTGTGTAAGAATGGACTTAGACACTGTAGGGGTACAGGGCTCATGCACCTGTACCCTCACCACTGGTATAGTGCACCCAGATAGAGGGGTGACTGATCTATGCCAGGGCAGTGGGTTGTAGGCATGGCACACAGAGATGTGTGCCATGTCGACTCTTTACTTTGTTCTGTACCAAAACACGCAGCCTGCAAAGGCAGTGTGTGTGTGTAAGGGTACAGGCCCTCTAAGGGTGGCACAATAAGTGCTGCAGCCCTTAGAGGCCTTCTCTGGTCACAGTGCCCTGGGTACCTGTGGTACCATTTACCAGGGGCTGACCAGTGGCCAGAGATGCCAATTGGGTTTAGGCTTCAATGCAGTTTTAGGGAAAGAACATAGGCCCTGGGTACCTGATTAGCAGGAGCCCAGGGCACACTCAGTCTAAGCACATCAGCAATTCAGCAAAAAGTGGGGGCAACCATGCAGAAAGAGGGCACTTTCTCACAACATGGCAAACTGGTAAGTCTCCCACCTTGATTGGGTTCTCATCCCCTGGAACCATATACAGTCCCATTCATGCCAGATCTCTCCATCCAATAATATTCTTTCATTTGATTGCTACATACACTTTTGTTTCAGTTTCTCTTCCTAAATTGAACTCTCGACACAAAATACCCCACCATATCTATATCCTTTTCCCCAAACGCTTTTGGGTTCACATCAGATTTGATCAAAGAAATCTTCTCTCCCAGAATTCATAAAATGTTGTGTATCTCAGTATGGTTATGGGAGAACCTGAGTCTGCCATGACTTGTAATGATACATCATTGATGACCGCAGTGCAAAACGGTCCCTTCACTATGGAGTTCTCTATTCAATCGATCGTTAACAAAACATTACTAAGAGAATTAGAACATGCATCGATTTCTGTCTCTACACTGCTCACGCTCACAGGTGTCTTATTACTTCTGCAGACGCCTTGAAAATGACCCATCTTCTTACAGGATAGGCAGCGTTTGTTGATGGCTGGACAACCTGCAAAATTGCTAAAATGGTTCTTTGAACCACATCTGAAACAAAAATTTGACATCTTTTTCTGTGTGAACTTCGAATTTTTCCCTTTCATGTTGACAGCACACAAGAAGCCATCTTGGTTCTGAAGCGAAATAGCCACCATGCTAACATTGCTCTCAGACTCCCCATACATGGCTTTAGTAGAAATCGCGGACCTTTCAATGCTTGTAGCCAAATCAGTCACTTCGGCTAACGACAGGTTTTTACAGCTGAGGAGTCTTTCTTTTGTTTTTCTGGACGTGCAGTTAAATACAACTTGGTCTCTTATGTAGACATCTGATATTGGACCAAATCCGCACGTAGTAGCAAGTACCCTCAAAGCTGAAATATATTCTTCCACCTTTTCATCTTCCATTTGTTTCCTTTTGTAGAAATTATGCCTCTCCAGCATAATATTAGGTTCATCTGCAAATTGTTTCTTTAATCTTTCTACTGCTTCTAAATACACATTCTATTGTCTGTCCCCGGACTGACCTTGAGGCGGTGGAATTGGTGCAATACTGTCAATAATTCTCTGTGCCGCTTGCCCTAAGCAACCAAATAGCATTGCAAACTTGCATCCAGGACTATAAGCTACAGCATCAATAGCCACTAAGTGGTTCTCAAATAGTCTAAACCACTCGGGCCAAATTATTGCCGGTTTGCCTGGTTTGCTTAGAAATGGTGGAGGTTGTGTCATCAAATGGGAGTTAGCCACATTTAAATAGACTGGGATGGAAAATAACGAATGGTACTAAAAATTCTCCCCCACTGTCCAAATAGGTAGTATAAAGAATGGTCACTAATTGTTCAGCACACTGTATTCTGTAACTAGACAGAATATAATTCCTTTGGACAGATCCCAAACCAACACTCCTCACCTCAAAGTTCAAGCTGGCACTGCAAACCTAGATTCTTCCACTGGTTCTGCTACTACATGGCTGTTGTGCATAATGATGCAATTTTACTCGAGGTGTATCACCTTAAACACCTCTAATCATTCATGACCAACCACAATATGGCTGCCGCGTCGATTTTCCTCGAGGTGTATTGCCTTAAACACCTCTAATCATTCCTGGCCAACTGCAATATGGCCGCCGCGTAGACATCATGCATCATGTGACTTAGTGACGCTCCTCCTGAAACTATCCTTGTCGTTCACGAATAGTCTTGCTTGTCTGCTTTCCCAAACTGGTGCCCGCCCACTGTGCCTGGAATACTGGTGCTGCTCGGTCTCCACCATTCAGAGGGACAAGATCGGGTCGACCTCTGTGACCTTGTCTCGGTCACACGCTCGCCGTCGGACAGTCGGCAATACCAGACTCTGCCGTGTGGGTTGCGATGGTCAGTTGGTGGACACTCCCGCTAGTTGCCAGATATTATAAAGATGCCAGGATCAGCGATAAGGTAAGTAAAGGATTTCTTTATTCGTCCACCCACGACATGGAGCGACCTCCAGGCTCAGCGTCCAACCGACAAATCCACGTCGTTCGAACCCTCAGCCGGTGTCCGCTCCATGTACGTGTCAAGATACAACAAGTACATGTGTTCTAAGAATAGCTCGCGCACGCCGCGCTTACAAAAGTGTCAACAGAATAAATAAACACACAACAATCCTTTAAGTTTACCTCGGCTCATTTTCAACTAACCGCACTGGTGAGTGATTAAAGAATTGACTGTATCCTGCGTTTCTACAAGATTTAAATGCTAGTTTACTCTTGCTTCGTGACTTTTAAAGATTTTTAGTAAAAGCAAGAAGGTTTTGTTGAAATCCTTAGCGTTACTCAGAGCGTGCTCACTTTCGCTCGAGCCTGCGTTAAGACGGCTTCCCCTCCTGCTCGAGCCTCCTCACAGGTTTTCCTCTTGCTCGAGCACCCTCACGTGACGAACGTCTATGATGGCCGGCTGACGGAAACAAGTCGCCCGCCTCACGAAATCAACCTGTTGGTTGACATCATCATACACGGCGGCCATCTTATCTGATCAGAGAAAAACAAGCCCACCGGCTGCAGAAAACAACTCGACTGTTGGCGTCTCCATGCACGGCGGCCATTTTAGATGGTTGGGAAGATCGCAAATAATTTACGCTTTATCAGTTACACGCTCAGTGGCTGGCACACCTTTTTCCTGGCTACAGTTTCCCTTTTGTAGCGCTCTATGGGCAACGCATCGATTCAAGATACATTGTATAATTTCCCTAGATCTTTCCTTTTACTGCTCGTTGATGGGCACACCATTTATCGGCACCAGTCCCAGTTACTCATGCATTTGGTTACATGAAGCCTATTCTCTTCTCTACAATTTGTTCAGTGTCTCAGTGCTGGAAGTTATATCTTTTGTAGTTACATCACTCTTCAGTGATGGGCACACCACCTACATTTGCCCCACTTTATCCTATTGTTTTTCTGTTTTGTGCTCGGTGAGGAGAACACCATTTATTCACAACACTGTGCTCGGTGACGGGCACACCATCCACTTCAGAAATTCAAGTTTGTGCACATGCCTTTTGGGCTGATCTCGGCAGCCGCTGTTTTCCAGCGGGTGATAGAGAAAATGCTGGATGGAATTTCGGGCATAAACATTTATCAGGATGACGTGTTGGTGTATGGTGAGAATGTAGGCGTACATAATGCACATGTGAGTGAAGTTTTGCAAAGATATAAGGACAGTGGTGTAACTTTGAAAGCATGTAAATGTAAGTTCAATCTAGACCAGATAGACTACCTAGGACACAAGATAACTTCAGAGGGCATAGAACCAAAACAAGAGTTGGTTGAAACATTTAGTAACTTGGTTAGTCCCACTTCTAAGGAAGAGTTAGCCAAATTCTTGGGGATGGCTGAGTATTCTAATAAATTTATTGAGAATTTTGCAGGAAAGACTAAGAACATGCGATCTCTATGAAAGAAAGGAGTTTCTTTCCAGTGGACTGAGGCATGTGAGCGTGAATTTGGTACGTTGAAGAGTTCCCTAGAAAATGCATCCTGTCTACAGAGTTTTGAGCCAGGGCAGGAATCCATAATAATGTCTGAGGTGAGTTCTAAAGGTCTGGGGGCAGTCCTCCTGCAAAAACATAATGGCACAGAAAGAACCATATTATTTATTTCAAGAAGTTTAAAGGGGGCAGAACTGAACTATTCGGTGATCGAAAAAGAGGCCTTGGCGGTATCATGGGCTGTGCAGAAGTTAAAAAAGTTTGTGTGGGGAAGCAAATTTGTTGTGAAAACTGATCACAAACCGCTTAAGGAGATTTTCGAGAAAAAAGGATTGGATGCTGTTTCTGCTAGGGTAAGACGCTGGGTAATTAGTTTGCAAGAGTTTCTTTTTGACATTGAATATGTTCCTGGCGCAAAAAACTGAGTGGCTGACTGTTGCTCTCGCCTAGTTATCACAAGCAGTGTAAGTGAGGAGGTTTATGATCCTTGTGAGGAAGAGAAGCTGGAGGTTTGTTTGGTAAGAGAAGGAGCAATCAGAGAAGATGAGTGGTTGGTCGAATTAAGCAAAGATGAGACCTTGCAAGAGGTGATGCTAAGGATAGGGGATATTTGGACCAATGCCGACAAGAATCATGTGCATATGCAGTCCTTTTGGAGAGTCAGAGATGAATTGTCTGAGCTGGGCGGACTGTTGATCAGAGGGACCCGATTAATTCCTCCGTTCTTGTTAAGGGAGGGGTTAATCTCCTTAGCCAATGCCAGTCATCCAGGGATCTCAAATACTAAGGAGAGACTTAGGCAGATGTATTTGTGGCCCGGAATAGACATCCAGGTCGAGCGCTTCGTGAGGGAGTGCGGTGAGTGTTGTAATGCTGACAAAACGCTCAAGTGTAGGGTCCAACCCATGCTAATCTGAGAGATACCCAGAGAGCCTTGGCAACAAATGTCCCTTTGATATTCTTGGTCCCATTCATTGCTCCAGTGTTGACAAGTTTGGTACTTATTGACATGTATTCCAGATGGCCGGAGATTGCCATTACCAACTCTATTGAGACTCGAGATGTTATCGCATTTTTGGAACAGGTCTTTGAGAGAGAGAGAGGGTTTTCTGATGTCTTTGCTGACTGACAACGGTGTGCAATTGGTTTCTCGTGACATGGAAGAATTCTTGTGTAAAAGGGGCATTAAACACAAGAAGTCAGCACTTTATCATCCTGAAACCAATGGCATGGTGGAGAGGTTGAACAAGGTACTGAAGGAGACGAGACAGAGGGCGATTGCGAGTAATATGTGTTGGAAGAGTGAATTGTTATGTAAGATAAAGAACTACAGGGTAACTCCGCATTCTACCACAGGGTTCTCTCCCTTTGAGCTGTTTAAGCGTAGGAAGGCGAATACCTTGGTCTGTCCATCTTGGGTCCATGACAAGGTGAGTGATGACTTGACTTTAAGCCAAAAGGAAAGGTTAAAGGATCTAAGAGAATGCAAAAAAGTATCTGAAAGGAATGTGTGGTTTGATTCTCTCAAAGCAGCAAAGAAAACTGTGATTCGCGTTGGTGACTTAGTGAAAATCAAAAATCCTCATGAAGGTGTCTCTAGCTCAGGCTCTATTTTCTTCTCCCTCCAAGGTCATTAAAGTTTTTAAGAATGCTGTAAGGACTGAGGACCATAGAATTTGGAACTTAGGATGTGTGGTTAAGGCATATGTGAGGAATGATGATAATGGCATAGAGTGTGCATGGCGTGGTGACATTGCCAATGATGACAGTGGGAATGTGAGGTGTGGTGACAATGCCAACACACAAGTATTGAGGAGAAGTTTGAGGGTCTCTAGAAAACCTTTATATCTCAATGGGTTTGTTTGATTTCTTAATGCACTACAGTCTCTCTTGCTTCAAGTTTTTGTTTTGTTTTATTTATCTTTCTCTTTTGTTCATGCTTTTCTTTGTATGATTTTAGGTGTTCAATTCATTGGAAAGGAGGGAAATGTGTAATATCTAGCACTGCAGCTTTCCGTGGCGTGTGTTGTAAGTTACTGACTGCTGAACTAGAATGTTGATGTTGAATGCTCTTGTTGGATAAACATGTAATGCTTTTGTGGGGTTTCCATGGTGAGGGTGGAGGTTCCAACATGAGGACAACAGCGGAGCCTGAAGGTGGTTAGACGTGTGTGGCTGGAGTGCTTATCATCTACTTGAATAAATCCCTTGAACCTCAACTACAGCCTCGCCTGTAACTTCATTTCACTTTACTATTAAAAAATACACTGGATTACATTATAACACCTTTAAATGCATAACTTCAGTTTGGGAATAGCTAGAAAAATAAAATATTCAAGGACTCAATCTAATAGTAATTTAAAATCCAACCACAGCGGATTATTGATTACTATTTTGAAAATACTGCTTGTAGAAAGTTGGCATTTTCCTACTTAAGCCAAATGTGCCTTTCTGCCAGGGTTCAGTGTCACCTGACTGTTAATGGCTCTGCTGTGGTGAGATGTGTATTGCTCCCAGACAGGGGACAAAGGGCTTGGGTGTTGGAGGATGCTTTTCCACCTGACAGAATGGTCATCTGGCCTGTGACCAGGAACTTAATTAAACTGCAAAAGGTGCCTACCCTGTCCCCTGCAGATGTAGCTCACACCTAGGCCAGTCCCCTTCATTATCCAGCTAAGCAGCCAGGCACCAATTCCAGTGGGAGAGGGGCTGACCCCAGAAATGGTTTTGATTGACTATAATGGAGGGTTTACCCATTATCATAGCCACACCTCTGGGTGGGCACAAGGAGCTCTGCACAAAGGAAGACAGTTTCTGCCACATTGGTTTTAGGCAGAAAGGGACACTGTGGGATAGTTTACAGTAAAACAGTGCCCGTACAATGACATCACAGGTAATCACAACATGAAATCGGATCTAGATCAAAGACAATGATCAAATGACTTCTGACCCAGATGAGAACTAAACATAGATTGCATTCCATAAGTGAGTGATCTTTGATTACTCTGACGACCCCAAATTTCTTTCTAAAACTGATTCAGTTAAGAAGCCTAGCTGCAACTGCAAGATTTCAATTCTTTGTACTCCTAAATTGTCCAGAAACAAATTATCTTATGGTGTTTCCACCTTTCTTTTCCAAAGGCTATTAATTGTAAACTTCCAGAAGCACAAAATAAAATTGTAATATGGCGTAAAAGAAAACTTCTTTAAAAAAAGCCTGACTTTGTTTACAGCTGAAAGGAGTTCACGGCAGATGATAAAAAGACAATGTTATCTGATCTAATCGCAGGCCAGCAGCAGTCATTAAAAAGCTGTCAGAATGTGTTGCTAACTTGATAGCCAGTGGAAATTGTTAAAAACAGTAGCCTACTGGCTTGAATTGGCAGGGTTGGCAAGTACGTTATTCTCAGAATATTTTGTATCCCCAATTAAAACTAAGGTGTACAAATGTATAATTTGCATCTCTAAATGAAAGATCCTGAATCACCATACAAATGAGGATCTGCGGACTTTCACAGCAGCATATAGCATTACAAAGATTGGAAAATCCACCACAATTATCCTTTTATTGGAGTATAAAATTACTTAAAGTGTGTAAAAACCCAAGAACCCAGAAGAGGGTGAGGAATAGAGAGCCCTTTTGAGCACTTTAGAACACCCCCATAATCATAGCTTAGTGTGTTCTTGCAATATTTTCAATTATTGTTTCCTCTCTAATTGCTCATAAATGTTGGGCCGGACATTTTCTGCAGGGTGAACCCAGATTTCTGCCTTTCTTTGCTGAACCTGTTTTTGTTGGCTTTTAAAACTCTGTTAACTTTACTCCTGATAACCGTGGTAAAGTGCTTGTCCTCTCCCTTATGGACATGGTAAAATTGGCCTTTGCCTAATTGGTACATTTAATATACTTATAAGTCCCTAAAAATAGTACTGCATGTACCCAGGACCTATAAATTAAATTTTATTAGTGGGAACTCTTACCCCCTTGGTTAGGGAGTGGCCAGGAGTTTCCCCCGCTCACAGGCTGGCACTGGACATAAATGTGTCACCATCAGTCAGATCTGGACCTGTGGAACACAAAAGAAGGACTGCACCTGCTGTTGAACCTGTGGAAACAGACACCAAGGACTGGACCTGCTCCCACTTGTACCCAGGACTGAAAAGTGGATTCCTAGGATCAGTTAGCTGACCTGTTAAGCTATACGGACATGAAAGCTACAAGATGCTCATGTTCCTGAAGAGCCCAGCTGACCAGTTCCAACTGGATCTGTCCTAGACCCTGCTGGTGGTTTCTTGTGTAGTGAGACCTGACCCCCAAGGGCTATCCCTAGAGTCCTGGGGCCCTTGGATAACTGTCAGAGAGTACTCCTCCTGACTAACCGTAAATGCTGGGACTTAGAAACTTTTTAAAGGATTTTTGCCTTGAGAACTGACAGAAAACCTTTTCAAACATGCCAAGTGAATCTGACAAAGGTTCATTGCTGCTGGGTCAAAGATTCAGATAGGTCCTGCTCTGAGCGTTTTTGCAGTAGCAAATCAGTTTCATCCGGACATCGTGGAGAGGATATCCGGTCTTGTGGAGCCCTGTTCATCCACAGCTTACAGCCTTGCTCCGCTCGAGGAATCCGAGCTCCAAAAAAGTGACCAAATCCAAAGATAGAAAACTTCACCGGGCACCGGATGAAGGCACATAAAAGAATCCGGCCTGCAAGGGACCATCCTGCGCAAGTTTTGAATTTCTCCGACTTGGAGTTTTCCCACCAAAAGTCAACGGTTTCACTGGGAATTCATCTGATGATTTTATGGGTTCAAGAAACCCATCTTGGCCACAGCCTGCTGCCTTGCCCTGCTGAGGATTTTTTACTTCCATTTTAGGGACTATGGCCCCGATTTAGAGTTCAGTGGATGGGTTACTCTGTCACAAACATGATGGATATCCCGTACACCGTATTACAAGTACCAATTGTAATACAGAGAACAAACTGAACTGATGAACTCTAAATCAGGTCCTAAGTCAGAAAGTAAAACTTTCAACTCGGATGAACTTGATTTCTGTATCCAACCGCTGCTCAATCGAAGTCTGCCTTAAATCATGTTTAGGTACCGGTCAAAAGCAGCCATATGACCACTGTTGTCACTCAATGCTTTTTGACGGCCATACTTGAGACGTTAAAAAATTGCGCCACTTGTGTGGCTGGGCTAGTACCTGCGACAGGATCGGATCAAACCAATGTCAATGGAAGTTCTCTCGCAATGGCTTCCACTGACCTTAGTTTGATCTGTTCCTGTTGCACGCAGCAGTCCCAGCCACACAAGTGGCGCAGCATTTTTATCTGCACAAGTGGGGTAACGCTGGGTAGTAATAAATTTGTGGATTCCTGCGGGCTTGGGAAGTTTCCATCACAGAAATGTAAGGCAAATGCGTGATTTTAGGCAAAGTGTGAGGTTTTTCAGGCATCGTGGGTAAGAAAACCTCATGGTATCCACGCAAGGCACACCACCCTGGAATCCTCTAGTTGTCTAGTTTTTAAAAATGTATGTGGTTCGTAGGTTTGCATGGGTGGCACCACAACACGGCCCCAAATACCACAGCAACTCTGATTGCTTACCTCTCAATGTAGCGCTTTAGGGCCTTTTTATGTGTTTTGGTCTCATGGCCCACCCACACAAGTGGGGTACCGTTCTTATTAGGGGACAAGAGAGAACTCAGGGTGGTAGGAAATATGTGGCCCCTTTCAGATTCCAGAACTTTCCATCACTGATGTGTTTTTAGTCAATGTGTGAGGTTTGAAGGGATCCTGGGAAAAATACCCGGTGAGAGCCACACAAGTCACCCCACCCTGAAATCCACCAGGTATCTAGTTTTCAAAAATGTGCAAGTTTGCTAGGTTTCCCTAGGTGCCGCCTGAGCTAGGGCCCAAAATCCACAGCTATCCACTTTGCAAAAAAAGGGTCAGTTTTGAGTGGAAAAATGTGATGTACCCATGTTGCGTTTTGGGACGTCTCCTGTCTCGGGCTCTAGGCCTACCTACACAAGTGAGGTACCATTTTTATCGGAAGACATGTGGGAGTATAGAATAGTAAAACATTTGTTATTACCAATTAGATTTCACTGAAAAAAAGGGTCAGTTTTGAGAGGAAAAATGTGATTTATCAATGTTGCGTTTTGGGCGGTTTCTTGTGGCGGGCACTAGGCCTAACCACGCAAGTGGGGTACCATTTTTATCCAGAGACTTGTAGGAATGCTGGGTGGAAGTAAGTTGGTGGCTCCCTACAGATTCTAGAACTTTACACCACAGAAACGTGAGGAAAATGTGTTTTTTTAGTCAAGGTTAGTTTTGTAGTTTTAGGTTTGCAAGGGTTTCTGGGTAACAAAACCTGGTGAGAGCCATGCAAGTCACCCCACCCTGGATTGCCCTAGGTGTTTAGTTTTAGAAAATGTGCAACTTTGTTAGGTTTCCATAGGTGCGGGCTGAGCTAGGGACCAAAATCCACAGCTACCCACTTTGCAAAAAAAACAGTCAGTTTTGAGTGGAAAAATATGATGTATTCATGTTGTATTTTGGACACTAGGCCTACCCACGCAAGTGAAGTACCATTTTTTATCGGGAGACTTTGGGGAAATGCTGGGTGGAAGAAAGTTTGTGGCTCCCCACAGATTTGAAAACTTTCCATCACAGAAATGGGAGGTAAATGTGCTTTTTTGTCAAAGATTATATTATATTAGATTAGATTAGATTAAAAAGTTTATATAGCATGACAGCTACCCACTCTGGGTTTCCTGACGCTATATCAACAGGCATGAGTGATCCCAGTCCAGCTAGCTCAGAACAGCCACGTTTTTTAATTGTCTGCGAAAGGTGGTCAGTGAAGGGCAGAATCTCAGATGTTCCGGTAAGGTGTTCCAGAGTTTTGGAGCGACCTCCCATACGGGATCGTTTAACCCTGGGATCTATGCAGAGAGAGAGTTTGCTAGAGGGCAGACAACATGCGGGTATATACGAATATATCGAGCCGGTAATGTGGCGGGCGACCTCAGCCCTAGCTTTAATGAAGTAATAGAGAGCCTTAAACTGGATATGTTTCTCAGTTTTGACTGGAAAAATGTGATGTATCCATTTTTATCAGAAGACATGTGGGAGCATAGAATAGTAAAACATTTATTATTTATTGGATTTCGCTAGATTTATGCCTTCCAAATGTGAGCCATTGTATGAGAAAGAAGACATTTTGAAAAATACCCTCTAAATCGCATGCTAGTACAGGTACCCACAAATTCAGAGATGTACAAATAACCACTGCTCCTTAACTCCACATCTTGTGCTCATTTCTGAAATACAGAGGTTTCCTTGATACTCATTTTTCACTCTACATATCTCACCATATGAATTGGTTTATACTCTGTACATAATGAAAAATCATAGTACAATTCAGAATTGTAACTGACTCTGGGTACCTTGGGTTCTTAGCGAACCTATAAACCTTATATACCCCCTAAATTAGAAGGGTCTTGCTAGCGTAATGGTATATTGCTTCTGTAAATCGGACATTGTGACAAGAAGTTACAGATGAAAATGTCACAAACTGCCGTTTTTCCCTACTCCTTTTCAATATATATTTATTTCAACAGTTAGTTTCTTTAGGAAAACCTCAAGGGATATACACATCTGATCCCTTGGGGAATTAGAAATGTTGTCTACCTTTCCAAAATCTATAGCTTTCCTGGATCACCCATGGGTTTCATACTGGTTTTTACCACAAACTGCATGTAGGTTGCGCGCACATAAAATAGAAAAATGGGCTACCTCTTCAAAAAATGCCAAAACTGTGGTACAAATTTTGTTTTTTTATTCAGTTCTGCATGTTCCTGAAAGCTGGCAAGATGGTGACTTTAGCACAGCAAACCATTTGTTACTGCTGTTTTTAGGGGGGAAAAACAGACACTTTTATCCGGAGAACGTTTTCCTATTTTTCCCCCCAAAAACTCAAAATGTAGCTATATTTTGCCTATATTCTCTGTCGCCTCCATGTGGATCCACAAACCCTGGATCCCCAGGATGCTGGAATAAAAGGACGCAAATTTTTCATAGATATCTTATGTTGAAAAAAGTTATGGAGCCCTAAGTGCAAACTACCCTAAATATCCAAAGGAGGCAGGGACTGCAGTTAAGGGGTTCATATTATCAATTTTGTTGTAGTTTTGTTGTTATTATGATTATTATTATAGTTATATTTAAAAATGGTGAGTTGCACTATATTGCATTTCTACTGCACTACCAATTTTCACAATGCATGGAACTTTTCTAATGCCAATTAGCTAAACTAAAAGCCTCTTTGCTACCATATATAATAATTCCTTATTCGGGAGCAATTGCAACCATAAAAGATACAATCATGCAGTAGAAAAATCATCATTACAAATCCAAATAGAAGTTCACTGCACATCCAATTTAAAAATTAAGATAAAACGCCACTCTTAGTTACGGGTAAGGGTAAAGCGTAAGAAAAAGCAGTGCTAAAACACAGATGGCCATTCAATGGTCAATCGGGTCTAGATAATCTGGATCTGTAGGCAGCCCGCAGGAAACTTGCCATTGGACAGTGTGTGAAATAATCAGGCGATTTAGGTCCTTGTTCTCCCTAGACCATATTTTTACCCAACACGATAGAGGCTTAACTGCCACCTGGTCAGCTACAAAATCAACACCCAGCTCTTCGTGCACTGCATAGGCAGGGGTACTTTGAGGAACCCACAAGATTCGATGCAAAAACACGTTTAGGGCCACCTGTAACTTGTGTGCTGTAATATACCCCCATACTTCACTACCATATAGCACCTTTGAGGTGCATATAGACTGGTACAAATTTAAAATCACCTCTGGTACCCAAGCTCCTAATCTGTGGGCATAGCAGGCGATGGTGCCTATGGATTCATTCAGCTCGCTCAGCTTGCCCTCCAAAAATGTTTTCCAATTAAATTTTTCGTCAAATAGAATTCCCAGATAGGGGAAGGCCGGGTCCTTTGCTAGAGTGTGAGAACCCGTTTCAGAGGTTGTCGACCGGAGACCCCAAGGGTCAACTTCCAAAACGTACGACTTTGTAAAGTTGACTGACTGGTCTAGTCTACCCAACAAAAAAAACGAACCTGTCAATTAAAACCTGCAAGCCCAGGGATGTATGAGCCATAAGCACCCCATCGTCAACAAATAGTAAGGCTGGCAAAGATTTCCTGCCGACTCTGGGGCACTCAGACTGTAATTCCAGGAGGGCAGCTTCTAAAGCATTAATGTTAATGATGTGACAATGTGATGTCACTGACCATGTCATGAGTGATGTAATATGTGATGTCATAAGCAGTGCATTGCGGGGGCATAAGTTATAGTTAACTCAGGTAACTATTACTGCTGATTTCACTGGTTTTGTGCAAGTGATATCTGAGCCTAACTATAATGTCCCTGTAACCTTTGTTTTTTTCAGGGAATTTCTAAGAATTTTTTCAATTCTATTTCCTAACTATAACAACTCTGTTACCTTTGTTTTTTTAAGTGAATTTCTAAGATTTTTCAAATTCTATTTCCAAACAATAACATCCCTGTAACCTTTGTTATTTAAGTAAATTTCTATGGTTTTTTCACTAGTAGTCGCTTTTGCAAAGTGGTGGAGAAAGCAGGTGGGGCCTCTGACCAGCTTTCAGGAATCCTGCTGTGTCGGAATTACTGGAGATAACAGGAGGGCTTCTGGGCCCCCAAGAACCCTCAGCATGCAAAAGGACTTCATCCCCCACCCAACAGTGAGTGCGCTAGGAGGCTAGTTTGCAGAGTGGTGGAGATAGGGGGCGTGGCCTCTGAAGATCTCTCAGCAATTCTGCTGTGTTGGACTTACTGGAGATAACAGAATGGCTTGTTGACCCTCAAGCACCCTCTGGAGCCAAGGGAACTTCATTCCCGAAACAGCAGTGCGCCAGGAGGTGCGTTTGGGGAGTGGTGGAGAAAGGGGACATGGCCTCCGACAACCTCTCAGCAATCCCACTGTGTGGGACTCACTGGAGGTAACAGGAGCGGTAGTTGGCCCCCAAAAACCCTCAACGGTCAAGGGGACTTCCTCCCCAAATACTAGTGCACCAGGAGGCGCGTTTGCAGAGTGGTGAAGAAAGGGGGCATAGCTGCCAACAATCTCTCAGCAATCCCGCTGTGTGGGACTTATTGGAGGTAACAGCAAGGGTAGTTGGGCCCCAAGGACTTGAGGACTGGAGGAAAGGGGACTTCATCCCTCAACTTAGCAGTGCACCAGGAGGCACGTTTGTAGAATGGTGAAAGGGGGCAGGGCCCCCAGCGACTTGCAGGTCATTTTTTTAAAATGATGTTTTTTAATTTATTAGGGGAGGGGCCCTCCTTCCCTGGGCCAGTTTCGGCCCCGGCGACCCTTTCCCCGGGGCCCAGCCTCTTTTTTACTAAGCAGAGGGGGGCCACGCAGCCCCCTCCTGGGCTGATTTTGGCCCTCGGAACCCCACACCCCGGGGCCTGGCCTCAATTGTGAGTGCCCTGGTCCCACCCGGGGCACCCACTCTGTTGGGGACCGTGGAGGGAGCCTCAAGGCCCCTCTGTGGTCCCCGCCAGCTCCCTGCCTCCTGCGGGAGCCGGCATTGCTTTTACAGAGAAGGAGCTGCTAACATGCAGCTTCCTCTCTGTAAAAGTAATTGTACTCCGATATATACAACTGGAGATTTCTTTAAATTTCTCCGCAACAATTGAACAGGTTTACACCAAATCACAAAAAGTGCGCTTTGTGGGCCTACATCTGCCAAATGTGGTGTAATTCCGTTCAGCAGTTCGTGCTGTAGCCATGTCTAAAGTTCCTATGGAAATTTACATGGGGAAAATGCATTTTGGGACCCCACCTTTTTCTTGGCCCCTGCTTGATGGATCAGCCGATATTTTCAAGACAGCAGCTGACGTGAGTGGCAAACTAGTTCTGAAAATTTTGCGAGTATTCGTCAAACAATGCCAAAGTTATTGGCAAATTTAAAAATGCACCTCCTATGGAAGCTACATCCTAACTATAACTACCTACTGGAGACTGCCAGTAGGAGATATATATATATATATATATATATATATTTTTTTTTTTATTTTTTTTTTTTTTAAGAATACTTATATATAGATCGCTAGATGTGTTCTTGTCAGACAATTTTTGCTCAGAGTGCTAAAAATATCATGAGTCAGCCTATTTGTATGGATATACCTCTCTCTTATTTTAATATGTTGAATATGTATGACTTTTTCCATTGATTTGTCCATGCCTATTCAAGGCTAAATCTGTTTTATATAATATATGTGCTCATGGCGTTATATTCATATGTAGAGATGTAGATGGTATAGATAAAACAAAAAGGAGTGTTCCGAGAAAGTTTTGGTCTCTGATCTACACCTATTTGCACAGATCAAGTATAACATATTTTTGATTTATTACATGGTCTGTGAAATGAATTAAGCATGAGTACTTTTATATCATTTCCAATGGAATGATAATACATATTGTATATGAATGAAAGTATATGTTACAAGATGGCCGCTACAGAAATGTAGTAATGGATATGACTTGTGCCATCTTTTGTGTTTACTATTTTGTGATGCACGTCTTGCACTTTAAAAATGGTGGGGTCAATTACAGACATTGACACTGAAAAAGCCAGAGCGGCGAAACGCGTCTGTCAGTGTTGCTTCATGGGGGGGGGTTTCTACAAATAAAAAGGAATTACTGATACCTCCGTGTGTGCTCCTCTATTGTGTCGGCCGGCACAATTCTGGTGGGTGGACTGTTCCTATATATATATATATATATATACACACACACATATTATCACACAAAAGTAACGTTATAGTTAGGTGAAATGTTCAGTAACAACGTAACATTTTAAACTCTAAAAACCACTGAAGTTCACCAGTTTTATTTTTATTTTTATTTATTTTTATTTAATGCGATTTTATATAGCGCGAACATTACCCAAAGGTGTCAGAGCGCTTTACAAAAGAACCAGTTGCGTTACATAAGGACTTTGAATTACATGAGTTACAAAAGAAATGCGAACATAGCGAACATTACCCAAAGGTGTCAGAGCGCTTTACAAAAGAACCAGTAGCGTTACATAAGGACTTTGGATTACATGCGTTACAAAAGAAATGCAAGCAGAAAAAAATTGCAAATGTACAAGTTGCAAAGTCACTCAAGGAAGAGATACAAACGGATAAACGCTAAACTCCTAGGAATGGTAGTAAGTACAAAGGTCTACTACATATACTAGTGGTTAGAGTAATATCTAAGCATATATACACAAGTAGTGACTTTACTCATGATTAGATTTTACCAGCGATTAGGCTTGGGCACCTCAAAATTACATATTAACAGATTGAACGGAGAAATGAAACATCAAAGGGGGTAGAGAGCGGTGGGGGTGGGAGGGGAGAAGAGTCGGAGGCTGAGATTGGCGAGAGGGGGACCTGAGGGGAGAAAGAGATAAGGCAGTCCAGCAAAGAGAAATGTCAGAAGTTCGGCACCCTCCCCCTGCGTCAGAGGGCTTTACAAAAGAACCGGTAGCGTTACATAAGGACTTAAAAAAATAAAATGTAAATGTACAAATTGTAGAGTCACACAAGGAAGAGATGCACACAGACAAAAATTGCAAATGTACAAGTTGCAAAGTCACTCAAGGAAGAGATACAAACGGATAAACGCTAAACTCCTAGGAATGGTAGTAAGTACAAAGGTCTACTACATATACTAGTGGTTAGAGTAATATCTAAGCATATATACACAAGTAGTGACTTTACTCATGATTACATTTTACCAGCGATTAGGCTTGGGCACCTCAAAATTACATATTAACAGATTGAACGGAGAAATGAGACATCAAAGGGGGTAGAGAGCGGTGGGGGTGGGAGGGGGAGAAGAGTCGGAGGCTGAGATTGGCGAGAGGGGGACCTGAGGACGAGAAAGAGATAAGGCAGTTCGGCAAAAGAGAAATCTGAAGTTCGGCAAAACGAGAGCTGGAGGTCCTCTTGATGTCAGGCATAGTCCAGGGAGGGATGAGTAGGTAAAAGTTCAGCACGGGGGAAGGAGTCACCAGTGTCGGCCATGTTGGGGTCCGGCATCCTGGGCCCCTTTTCCAAACCCCTTTGTGGAAAGGGAAGGGTCGGACTCACCCCCGGTGTCCCTAGGCTCTCGAGGCGCACGCAGACCCCGAAAGGGCGCTGGGGCACATCACCCACCACGGTGGGCAGCGCTGTGGGAGTCGCCATTTTGTATAGGGAGGGTATACATGAATTTATCACCCAGAGCATTAAAGTTCTCTCGGCAGCGCGGGGGCTTCCAACCTTCAAGAGCGCTCCCGCTGACTGCCGCGATGTACCGTAATACCCGGGCTGCACCAGGGCGATCTTGCGGTGGCAAGGGGGGCCCACCAACACCTCCACCACAGCGGGCCACCCCTCACTCACCTCCCAACGTCGCCGGGGGTCAGTCGCTCTCGTCGGGGGTCCGATCCGCCCCAGTTACAGTTACAGTTACTCGGGCCCACACAGGTCGCCGCCTCCGCCGGTTGTACTGCAAGCCCGCAGTCACCCGACACCCCTCAGTGCCTGTACCGGGCGGGTACAGCGAGGATCTGCACGGCGGCGCCACCGCCAAAGGGATAATGCAGCTATGTGCTGCCAGGACAACGCCCAGACGCTCCGGAGGCTCCTGCCCACGACCGCTCCCTCAGCTCCGTCGTCGTGTAACTCGGCGCTCCCCGGGCACAAGTTACTGGGGATAGCCGCATTCAGTAGCGGTGCGCTTCCAGCTGAAGTGCAAACATTCTCAGCGCTGCAACGTCCATGCGCAAAGCATGCGCAAAATGCAATAGGACTCGTATTTACGCGAGCCCTATTGCATTGTAAACAAAAATGTGGACATTCAAGAAGGCACGAACGGGAGTGGGTGGGGGGGTGGTGGTGAGCAGAGAACTTATGGACTGCGGGAGGGAACGGGGGGAGGCAGGGGAACAAAAGAGTTTTTCCCAGTTATACCAGTTATAGTTTTTTCTAGTAATTATAACTCATGCTCTAACTATTACTCGCTCCCTTCGGCCGTGTGTGGTGGAGGTTGGCCACAGGGCCTGGCCCTGGAGACCCCAGGGCCTTATATTTGTTTTTTTAAGAGGAGAGGGGCTGCACATCTCCTTCTCCGAACCTATTATGACCCTGGGGAACCCATCCCCAAGGGCCTTATTTTTTCAAAGGGGATGGTGGGCTGCATGGCCCCCTCCCCGAACCATATTAGGTCATGAGGACCCCATCACACAGGGCCACTATTAAAATTAAAGGATAAGGGGGTGCATATCCCCCATCCCTGAGACTTGCTAGGCCCTGGGGACTCCATCCCCCAGGCCCACTATTAAAATTAACAGGGAGGGAGTCCGTCTGCCCCCCCCACCCCGAGCTTTGTACTCCCCGGACTGAATTCGGCCTGGAGAGCCTATCCCACAGGGCTCGGTGCATTTTTTAGGGAGAGGGGGCACGTGGCTACCCCCCTTCCTGGGCCAATTTTAGCCCCAAGGACCCCTTCCCCTGGGACCCGGCACATTTTGTAAGGAAGAGAGGCTTGGGCTGATTTTGGCCCTGGAGACCCCATTCCTGGGTCCGGCAACATATTTAAGGGGAAAGGGGATGCAGCCACCCTACCCAGACATATTTCGGCCATGGCAAACAAAGAGTGAGTGCCCTGGTGCCCACTCAAGGCACCTGCCTCACTATCGTTGGAGCAGCGGGCCCCTCCCCCCCGGCCTCAGCCAGCTTCCAGCATCCATCGGGAGCCGGCATTGCACCCGCCCACAGGGAGCAGCTAATAATGCTGATCCCTGCGGCCAGGAGTGATCTATTTATCTGTTTCAGGAAACAGATGAAAAGTCTGCTTCCAGCAGGCAGGAGCATTTTTCAAGCCGCCGCCGCCTGCTGGGAGCGGACTTGGGGTCAGCTCCTGCTTGGTGGGAGATTGGAAATTGCTCCCACCAAGCGAGCGCAAACATAGGTTTCCCTGCCGTGCCAGTGTGGGCAGGGAAACCGCTATGTCCCCGGGGTATTTTCCCTGGAACATAGCAGCGCAACCCCCCCCTCTTTACAGATGCGGTCGGGCCACAGGGGATGCTGCCCCCAGGGCCAAAATTGGTCCAAGGAGGGGAGCCATGAGGCCCCCCTCTCCTTTTGCATATTCCGCCGGGCCCTGGGGAATAGGTTCCCCAGAACCAAAATTGGCCTGGCTGGGGGGATTGCATGCCCCCCTCACCTTTACAAAATCAGCTGGGCCCCCGGCTGATGTGGTCCCTGGGGCCGAAAGCAGCCCAGAGAGGGTGGCCACGTGTCCCCCCTCCTCTTCACATGTGGCCCTATGGATGGGGTTCCCAGGGATGAAAGCAGCCCAGGGAGGAGGGCTATATGGCCCCTTCACATATCCGGCCAAGCCCTGGAGGATGAAATGAAATGAAATGAAATGAAATTTGTACTTGTAAAGCGCACTTATACCCCCAAAGGGGTGTCCTGGCGCTGTACGCATACCGCTGTGGAACCCTTCCTGGCTTTTCCCTGTGAAATGTCCACTCCTGGGCACCCCCAAGGTGAAGCCAGGCATCCCAGCGCTGTTGGGGCCGTTGTGGAGATTAAGCAAGCTATTGCCCAGAGTTGCAGAGTGGGACCCATGATTAGAATAGGCACCGAGGCGAGAATTATCAGGTCCGAGGAAATTGAACCCAAGACCCGCCGAGGCGGGAATTGAACCCTGGTCCCGGGCCAGATCTCTGCATCAGGGTCTGCCGCTCTAACCATTGAGCCACACTTCTCCAGGATGGGGTCTCTGGGGCTGAAAGCGGCCCAGGGAGAGGGCCGCATGCCCCTCTCCCCCTTTACAACATCGGCTGGGCCGTATAGGGGCCTCATGCCCCCCTTCCCTTTCATACCTGCATCCGGGCCCTGGGGGATGGGGTCCAAGGGGCCGAAAACGGCCTGGGAAGGAGGACCACACATGCCCCCCTCCCACAAAACTATAAATATCTCTTCCCCCAAGGAGCTGGACCACCTGAGGAGCTTATAAAATGAGCACATAAGACAGGGTTTTTTTTTTTTTTTTTTTACTTTTTGGGCGCCAGGTCTAGAGGGTTAGGGTATTCCTACCCTATCCCCATGTGTCTCTCTCTCTTTTTTTTTTTAGGACTCGAGAGAGTCCTTAGTCCTAAAATGGCTGCCACCACTTCCTGTTTGAGGTGGTGGCAGTCAATCAGATCTCAGTCCCTAGATATACAAAGTTTTTGAGCACTAATTGCTCAAAAACTGCTGTATGGATTTACACCAAAACACAAAAAAAATCTCTTTCTGGACCTAGATGTAACTTTCTGCCAAATTTGGTGTAAATCCGTTTAGCGGTTTAGGCTGTAGCTGTTTCTAAAGTTCCAAGGGGAAAATGTATGTAGAAAACACATTTTGGGACCCCCCCCTTTTTTCTCAGCCCCTGCTTGACGGGTCACCCCAAAACTTTCCATGTGGAAACCAGGCAGAAAGAGCCCTTTTTGGAAAGTTTCATGGAGGTTTGTCAAACGGTGTCAAAATTATTAGCATCACACAACTAATCCTTCAAACCGACAGCTCCTCTTAAGCCTATTCGTGTGTACAAAGTATTCTCAGATACACGGTCAACTGGATGACAGCCAACTCGCTCAAAGTTAATCCTGATAAAACAGAGGTCCTAGCTAACACCGCGAGAAGTAACCCATGGACTGATCTCTTCTGGCCACAAGAGTTAGGCGCCACACCCACACCAGTGCCAGTTGTAAAGAGCTTAGGCATCAAAATAGATGCCAATCTCACCATGTCGAACCAAGTGTCCACCGTGGTCCGGACCTGTGTAGGCCTGATGAGACAACTGAGGAAACTGGCACCCCTCCTATCATTTTCAACTCTGCGGATGGTGGTGTCGGCAATGATTGTGTCTCGGCTGGTCTACAACAACGCCCTGTACATTGGACTACCAGAGAAACTGTTAGGCAAGCTGCAAGTAACAATGAACGATGCAGCCAGGCTGATCTTCAAGCTCCCAAGACGCACACATGCCGCACCTTTGCTGCAGCAGCTGCACTGGCTCCCCGTCAAACAGCGAGCCAGGTTTAAGGGCCTCTACATTACCCACAAAGCCCTTCATGGACAAGCCCTGGTATACATCAAGGAGCGCCTGGGGAGCTACGTGCCAGGACGTAGCCTCCCCTCGTCCGAGGCAGGCCTGCTGTCCTGTCCACAGTTCAACAAAACTACAAAAGGCGGGCTAGCTTTTTCTGTCCTGATCACTCCTCTATGGAACAAACTACCAGAAAGCCTGTGCAAGGAAACCGCCCTTCTCCCATTTAGGAAAAAACTTAAGACCTTACTATTCACCGAGGCCTGGGAACAACATACGCTCTGACCAGGTGTACTGACAGATAGCCGATGGTGAGGGTTCAGCTACTCTCTCTTAGCGCTAAGAGACCTGCCAGTGATTACGCGCTTTATAAATCCCAATTAACATAACATAACATCACAAAAATTCATTTTCTATAGAAACATAATCCTAACTATAACTACCCAGCGGCGACCACCACTATGTAATATATATATATATAGTAATATATAGATGTATATATATATTACTGAAAAAAACAAATTTTACAGGGATGTTATAGTTAGGGCAAGATTACATCACTCATGACATGGTCAGTGACATCACTGATGACATCTCAAATTACATCACTGATGACATCACTGATTACACCATCCAGTGAGTGTAAGTATTCTGTAAGAGTTTATGATTGTTAAACATATATACTAAGGTACTACAAAAGTTAAAGTAGTATATTAGGTGTACTACTAATGAGTGATACTACTTTTAATATATATCATGTGAGTGGCTGTGTGACTGTATGTATCCTTGTGCATATGGGTGTGCGAGTGGATGTATAAGTGCTTGTGTGAGTAGCTGTGTGTGTGAGTGAGATGTTGTGTGAGTGGCTGTATTGAAGAAAACAGAATGGTGGCTGGGTAAGTAGGCGCACACAAGTCAATCAGTGCAAGCGGTAATTATACATAGGAGTCCGTGTCATAGGTGTCCATATATCGTTTGGTGCTCAGGAAGAGGCAGAACCACCTGATCTTCCTCTGTCGCAAAAGACTTTTCCAAATTGGATTTGAGAAGGTTCTCCGAGCACTCAAAAAATCAATCAGATATTGATGTTGTGTTGTCAACAGTTCTTTTATTAGGCTATCCAATTTTAGTCCTTACAATAGGACCTTCCACTTGCCCCACTTGCCAACATGTGTTTCGTCTTTCGCTGTATTCGTGACAGTAGACTTCAACAGGGCTATAATGTAAATACAGTAGTATTAAAAAGAGGAAACTCAAGAGATAGTTTTAGTCCCGTCACCTGGGTCTGTGACGCAAGGGGCACCCAGGGTGTACTGTGTTTGGCCCTATCGAGTAAGACCAGAGGGTGATGAGATGTTGTTTACAGGTAGTGTAGGGGAGAGGGGAAGAAAGTGCTGGGTTTGATGCACACAGTGTGTCATTGCAGTTATCATGT
Source organism: Calotriton arnoldi (assembly GCA_963921515.1). NCBI lineage: Eukaryota > Metazoa > Chordata > Amphibia > Caudata > Salamandridae > Calotriton > Calotriton arnoldi. Next base: position 2,484,120 of record CAWUFW010000441.1, read on the forward strand.
TCCATAGTGCGGAATACCAAAAACCCAAGATGCAGAGCGTGTATCGCATCAGGTCTTTACTGTGGCTGTGTTAGTAGCTAAGTAGATTAGTTGGTGCTTAAATGTGACTATATTAGTGATTAAAAGCGACTGTCACTATGAATGTATAGGAAGTGAGGCTCACCTCGGTGTCAATATTTTCAGCTTTGTCCTCTTTGCTGTGATTGTAAATCTATACTGTACGTTTGGTTCGAGTAGCCATAAAAATGCATAATATGCTCTGCAGAGTGAACAAAGATAATAGCAATATGTAATATTTGTTATATGTATCAACAAAACATGTCTGAATGGGGGTAGAATGAAGGCGATGTGTCTTACCTTGATTGCCCAATAGTCTTGTGTGGAGACTTGGTTCAAGTTGTGATATAAGCTTGGAGTCTGTAATGGAACAAAAAGTACCAATATATATTGTGGGTTGCGCATGTAAATAATACAAATAGGATTCCCATCTCTCATCGCAACAATAGCAGAATAGTCTACCGCAATGTGTGTTATGTGGTCAACAGCTGCCATTTAATAGAAGTGGAGCGTTGTGGGTGAACCACGCATTCTGCAAAGGCAGATCAATAGTTTTGCATGGTCCCGCGTGTCAGTCGGTTGGCAGCGCGTACATTAATTTATTAATATTATGAGTCACGCATGTTAGCGTTTGTGAGGTCATAAGCAGTGCATTGCAGGGGTGTAAGTTATATTTAGCTCAGGTAGCCCCTTCCTATGCTGATTTTGTCCCCGGGAACCCCTTCCCCTTGGGCCAGGCCTTTATATATTTTTAAAAAAGGGGAGTGGGGCCAGGCGGCCCCCGTCCCCAGGCCGCTTTCGGCCCCGGGGACCCATCCCCTGGGACAAGGCCTTTATATATCGTTTTTTTAAAGGATAGGGGGGGCCTCACGGCCCCCCTCCCCAGGCTGATTTCGGCCCTGGGGACCCCATCCCCTGGGGCCTGACCACTTAATTGGGGACCGCTTGGGGAGTGTGAAGGCCCCCGTCGGCTCCCCGCCTCCTGCGGGAGCCAGCATTGCTTTGAGACCCAGGTAGCTGCTAACATGCAGCACTGTGGATCTCAAAGCAATGTGTCTGTTTCCCTGCTCGCTTGACAGCGGGCAGGGAAACAGACATGCTCTGCTTTCAGCAAGCGAGAGCATTTTCTGCTCCCACTTGCTGAAAGCAGAGCTGAGTTTGCTATAGCTTGGCGTGAGCAAAGCCATAGCAAACTGCACTGTCCCGGAGGTGGGCACACTGGGACATTGCTGGCGCTGGCCCTGGGTGGTGGCGGTCCCCAGGGCCTTCTAGGGCTCCACGAGGGGGGCTGCGTGGCCCCCCTTCAATGTAATTAAGCCCCGTGGAGGTGACGGTCCACAGGGCTGCGTGGGGGGGCCAGAGCCCCCCAAGCATTATTTAATTTAGCCCTGGGAAGGTGGCAGTCCACGGGACTGCAGGCGGGAGGCAGAGCCCCTCCACTCATTAGTATTTAATTTAGCTCTGGGGAGGTGGCAGTGTCCGGGGCTGCGGGGGAGGCCATAGGGCCTCCCCCACACTTATTTAAGAATTCGCCCCGGGGAGGTGGCAGTCCCCGGGGCTACGAGGGGCCATGCGGGCCCCCGCATCTCTTTCAATATGTTTGCCCTGGGGAGGTTGCGGTCCCTGGGGGTCAGGGAGTGCCACATGGGCACCCCCCGCATTACTATATAAACTGCCCCCGGGACCTGGCCAAGCTGGGGGCCTATATTTAACGAAGTGCAGGAGACTACGTTTTGTTTTTTTAAAACTTTAGGCGGGAGTCGCGGATCCAGCTTGACTCCTGCTGAAATGTTTTTTTTAAAATGCTTTTTTGGCCCTGAGGGATCCCTGGGGAAAACGCGCTTTAGAGTGAAAGCAGAGTGCGAGTGCACATAGAGTGAAAGCAGAGTGTGGGTACATATAGAGTGAAAGCAGAAGTGTGGGTGCACATAGAGTGATAGCAGACTGTGGGTGCTCATAGAGTGATGCTGAGTGTGGGTGCACTTAAATTGTGGGTGCACATAGAGTGAAAGCAGAGTGTGAGTACACATAGAGTGAAAGCAGAGTTGTGGAAGTGGAAGGCCATGCAGGGAATTCCCTGAATTTCGCAAAGGAACACACGTGTGCAGAGTGAGATTCTGCCATACCAGAGTTTCCCTCACCGCCAAAGGGCTATGACAGCAATGTTCGCAAATGCCAGGCACCTACGAGTACGAATCATGGCTAGCTAACTGACTAGTGGCCCAATGTCCTCTTGTGGCACCTTCAGCCAATCCTGGCTTTTTAACCAACAGCCCTTTGCACGCTGCTATTTTTAGCCCAAATGTAACAATTTTTTAAACAGAATTAAGTGTCTCAGAACGCAACACGATTGTGCCCACAAAGCCAGGAGTGGGCTAGTGTGACACACGACACGGGGTCTCTGGGCAAGTATGTGGAAATGATTTGTAGCAGTTGAAGGGAATGCACACATGGGAGGCAGTGGGGTAAGGTGTTTTTTATAAAAAAATATTACCACATTAACTCTGTCATGTTGACAGCAGGTGTCCAATATGCTGTTCACCAGCCACTGTGAGCCAAGGTTTTAGGAAACATGAGTTCTCGTTGTATAACTCTGCTCAAGTGCGGATAACTATGGCTGAATTGTCCGGAAGACAATGTTGCATTTGTTACACGCCTACAGTGTGCCCTGAAGCCCATTATTATGACAGCTGTGCAAACTGCTGCTTATGCGAATAACTATTCCATTTCCTTAGAGGTAGCCGGTGGCTTCCTTGATGATGTTGTAATAAGAAGTTAGAAAGAGACTGCAGACTATCTGACAGTTTCCAATTATCTCCGTGCTTTCTATTCTAGGATTGGCGCTATGAAGAGCTGTCTTCAAGTAGCACTTGAATCTAGCCTGCATCTTAAAGCGGCCGCCTTCGCAATCTCCGGAGTTTGTGGGTGCCGTGGAATCTCCTTAGGACGAGGGGGTGCACAGAGGCCCCCACACACAAAGCAGACAGGCTTCACAATAGCACGGAGCCCGAGGGGGCAAAACTGAACCTCCCGCGCGCAGCTCCCGAGCAAACAGACAAAACCAATGGATCCATCATCCCTCCTCCCATCCAATTACCGAGATCCAGAGGAGAGAATTTGGCAACATGAGTTCACACAAACTCTCATGGCCCTAATCCCTTCCATACACACCGAGCTCACATTCTCCACCATGACTTCATTGGGGAGCCACCCAAGCAGAGCATGGGTCGCCAGCTGCAGGGACCTGCCCGCTTCAGCTTTTTAATCAGCTAACGAGGGCGATGCAAATGACAGGCTTATGAGATTACGGCTTGTCCAACAGCAGCCCTCCCCGCAGAGATACAGCACTAATACAGGTGTTAGTAAACTGCTTATTAGGCACCGGCTAATTTGGCCCATTGACGCTCGGATTGTGCGCCAGAGCGGCCATTTGCAAGAGTCTTTGAGGCCCAGCTTCTCCTCCATTTGGTCTGCGGTGGGTCTGACTCGGTGCATAGTTGTGTCCGATATGTCCCTGATAAATCTGTGTAAATATGGCGACAGCCACCCACAGAATGCCTCTATTTACCGAGCACCAAACAGGAGAAAGGGCAGCATTTCAATGGACGCCATGAATGCATTGACACAAAGTCATGAGGTTTCCAAGTAAGATGCCTGCCCCAACAGTTTGTAGGCCTGAGACTGCCTTTCAATTCCAGTGTGTGACAGATGTGTTCTGCACACAAAAAGAGGGGGGATTTAAATACAAAGGGTACACCACTGGGCAAAAATACAACTCCATTAGGCAAAGCCCATGCTACACAAAGAAGTCCACAATGGCCACCGCAGAGACACTTTGTTTGACCAATGAAAATTAGCTGGGACAGTTTAGAGTGCAACCTGTTTAACTCCTTTTGAATAATTACACATCTTCAGTATAATAAAACATATGTACTGTTTACGACTATGGTCGGCCTCACGGGGTCCTGTTTGTTATTTCAGCTAAGTTATATTGGCTAAACGCACCATTTCAGCATAAAGGTAGGTTAGTTCTGTATATTTGTGTCTGTACATTTACATGAGGGCCACCAAACTTGTGTCCCACAAAATAAGGTAAACCATAGAGTGCAGCCAGGGACATGTCTCTTGTGACGCGAGTGATTGATAAAGTTTTGCACTGGAACAAAAACAGAGTCAATACGTTTCCCAGAATGTATTTTGTCTGCTTGCTGGGCACTAGAGCAAATAAGATTTAGCGAAAGCCCAGATTGCATTAATATTTTGCACCAAAGCAGAATAAATCGAGCAGATCAATATTTGTTGCTTACAAACAAGGAAACTAGTTTTGCAGTAAACTTAGACAAGGCTTTCACATTTAAAAGTGAAGCAAAAAAACAGGTTGCTCAGTCCCACCTATATGAGGACAGTAAACATGCATAATTGGTTTGATCCGTTTGCCTCGGAGCACAATTTTATGTAATATATAGACGAGATTTAAAAGGCCATATGCACAGATCGGTGTTGGTTGGATTGCACTGTGTACATCTGTTCAAATAAATTTGCTTAAACAATGGAAGTCCCTACCAAATTTATCAAGAAGACTTGAACACATCTGGAGTGTGCCAAATACACAACAAACTTGTATGTTGCAGTCTCCCAATGAATCTAAAAAAGTCAACGGTTGACTGCTACTTTTTAGTATGAGGAGGACAGAATGATTTATCTACGGTTGTAGGCACTGAAATTCTGTAAACATCTCTCCAAAGGCCTGTGCTCAGAACGTCCGTGAATTTAACATTTTTATTTCACTCCTTTGGAAGGTGAGTAAATATGAATATTATGCAGCTGCATTCAGGCGTAGTAATAGGCGGGTGTCCACTCCCAGCAGGGTTTACGGATGTTAATCCTGAACATCCAAATTTCTACTGTCAATTCACTCCTTTAGTTTGAGATGCAACCACTTCAAGTCAACTCAGCTCAAATTAATTTCATATTTCCCTATACTAATTCACCACTAATCCTGTTTGGGTTCCGGAGTAGCCTGCTACTCGCCGAAAAGCGCTTTAATGCCTCATCAGTGGTACCAAGTGCTATATAAATGAAAACCCTTCCCTCTTCTATCCCTCCACTATCCTTTTTCAATCCAAATAACAGACTCACCTGTCCACCGCTCAAATTAAATTTTGATATTTCCCTAATTCACCTATAATTCTTTTTGGGTTCCAGAGTAGCGTGCTACTTGCCGAAAAGCACTTCTACACCTCGTATGGGGTAGTAAGTGCTATATAAATGCAATTACAAGTAGTAAACGCAACTCCAATAAACATATTAAAAAATATTCAACTACCCATAATTGTCAACAAACTAATTTTAGTCTATATAGCACAAGGTCAGGCATACGATTATTGTACGCTCACTGATCTTATAAAATAAAACCATTGACCAATTGAAGGTAACATTGATGATGCCTTTTGACCACACATTATTATAAAACCCTTTCTTATCCATATGTGTTGACCACAACTGTTGTTCCATTTACTCCCTCTTAAAGGAGCACATTTCTGCAATTTAACTGTGTAGTCTCTATGGTTGGTGCTATTTTTTTGTATTTCTCAACTTGCCAGTGTTTATTAAGTGATTTGCAAAAGTGCACTGTAAATTAAATGAACAGGGTAAAGGTCATCAGGTGTTCTGGTTTGTAGCAGCCTTTCTTTATCTATAAATGGTAACTATAGTAGACGTCTGGTCCCATGTCATGATGGTGACTTTCGGCCAGTCCTGGATTTTGAGCGAACCACAGGGCTTCTAGGCCAAGAGCAATAAAGGGGAAAGTTAAATACCAAGTCTCAGCAAGCTTAAATGAGTTGGCTGAAAGCTCAGGGCCAGATGAAGACCACCTTCAAAATATGGGGATTTTTATCAACTTTTCTGGGGGATTCATTTTGCTTAATGCCAATGTTGGGTCAACACATACAGATAAGAGAGGGTATTCCTAAGTGCAGGTCTTAATAGGGAGGAATGGAAAAAATGGGACAGAGGGCAAATGGGCAAGGAGAAGGCAAAAGCATCTGAGAGTTTGTACCAAGTTTTGGGGAGGCACCTATACAGACTTAAGGGTGTCTTATGGTTCCTACAAATCTATATAGGATCTGCGCGTTTAGACAACATAAACTAAGGGATTGGTTCCAGACTGATTCCAGACACCCCCAAACTATATGTTAATCTGTACACCATCTAGCTCACAGTGCCACTATAAGCCCCAGAACCTTACCAAGCAGCGAATAGTTTCTGGCAACTCTAGAACATGACAACTCTGACCCTTCAGGGATCGTGGAAACAGTACAGTACTTTTCGGTCAGTCACTCTTGCTCACTTATTCTCAGAGAGGTATACAGAATAAACGATGGGGACGTTTTCAATAAGCATTTATTGAACCAGTGTCATTCTAGTATAAAATATATGTGCTGCAACAACCATTAGACAGAAACAGATATATATGATAATAAGCCCCAACAGAGTAAATTAAAGGTAGAATTCTACCATAGTGCTAAAACAGTGAATATATGCCGGCATATAGATACATGACAATAATAAATGCGTACCCCTACGATGCACCCCTAACTAGATCTCCCTGAGTGTACCTAGCATGTATGTAGGTGTAGAGCCAAGAATCCCCCTAGGAAAGAGCCAACCCCATTACCTGAGATTAGAGAACGAAGGACCCTGTGTTGGTCTCGAGTTGGATACCCCGCGAGGGATGTCAGACCACTGCGTGGAGGAGTGTCTGCGTGCATGACCTCGGCGTCTCGTGTCAGTGTGTCAGCATGGAAGCTTCTCCTCTAGTTTGCCCAGTGAAGATGTGATGTTTATATACCCAAAAGGCACCCTCGGGGCTTTCTATAGATGTGTCGTTGTACTGTGGGCATGTTAGCCAAGGATGACGATAGTGATGACCCTTATACAGAGTTATTATGCAGAAGATAGTAATCCTGCTGTGATACTAAGAATCCTCATGCTTAATAAATGAGGCAAGTTTTTCGGAGAAAACCAAACAACATTTATTCAGCACTTTACTAGGTAAAAGGTCAGCGCCAGAACCATTATGTAGAGCAAGGTAGGACAAATGTAGGTAAAAGGTCGTGCAACTACCTAGGCCTATATTGGGGTACATTGGGGCTCATAACACCCACTCCTATTCCGACTGAATGACAAATTAACAAATGCTAACATATGCCTGTTTAAAATCATAAAAGACTCTGTTAAAATATGAGTATAAAAACAGCTAAAAACATGGTGTGTGTTGAAAACAATGTGAAAGTAAAAAAGCTCTATAAGTCCTCTAAATAGTCAACATACTGTTAGACCAACTGAGCACGCCAAAAGCCATAGTGCTAAGCGAGAGTAAGAGAGAAAACATAAAACAAAAATGATGTTGTCGAATTCCAATTTGGGTTGTTTTGGAAAAAGGCTGAATTGTTCCCAGCACGCAAAATGTTTATGTGTCCTGTGTGGGAGACGCAACATCACTGCTGCTTGCTTTCGCAGACGACGGTCCCTGTAACATCTCTTGGATCAGGTCAATAGAGCAAAGGTGATCTTCTCCAGTTCCTACAGCCGTTGCTGAGGAAGTACTTGTAGCCTGTGATAGAGCCAATGTCCATTCCGACAGGAGCTGAAGCATCCCGTCGGGGCTGTAAGAATGCCAACATCAACATTGGGATAAGCTGAGGACACTGCAATACATGGGCCTTTAATGGGTCCAGTAGTACAACCACGTCCGGTGGCGCAACCGATGGGAGTGTTTAGACATATATCCAACACACATTCGTCTCCGCAGAATAGGCAGCGGAGCACAGGCAAAACACAGTCAACCCAGACTGATCTGAACGATAGGAACCAATGCTCGCTTAGTTCCCGAAGCTGAGGTGTGCCCAGATGGAGTACCGTGGGTTCACGGCATCGTCGCAGAAGGAGTGCTTTTCCATCTCTTTGGAAACTGGGACGTCCATTGCATAGCAGGAAAATTAAAACCAGGATACCCACTACAAGTAGTAGGACCAGCGGAAGCCCTCCAAAAATGCTTCCCAATACGGAGTGTATCAAAGATGGAATAACTCCAAAGATCGTGTGAAAGGCATTTAATAGTCCAGAACCTATATTCTTAAATAGGTGTACTATCCCACTCGTATCAGACGTGTTAAAGATACGATGTACCCTTTCCCCGAAATGGAGCGGGAAGTTAGTTCGGACTAGTGGCTGTATCTCAGCTGAAGACCTTGCAACCTGAAGATCAAAAGTCTGTCGAGCTGAGGTTAAGGCCTCCTCCTTCTGTAAAAGTATGGCTTTCAGTCTGTCCAGGGAACCATGCAATGAAGCCCATAGCGGCGCCTCCCTGACTGTGTGGGTCGGTGGAAACAATACTTGCATACAACAAGTAACCCTGGAACTTACTGTGACCAGATATGCGATGCCTGGCAGCATCCCACAACAACCTTGATCATTTAACATCAAATAACTCCCATTCAAGAGTAGTTTGAACACTGTATAAATCACGGCAGCTGGGGATCCTTTCAAGTGACAAAATAGGTTTGCAACGAAGCGTTGCAAGCTCCGTGAAGCATAATGTCCTGACAAATTAGAGACCCACTTCATGAATTCTCACAGTCTGAACCGCTGAGAAAGACTTCAGTGTCCCCATTTCGGCATCTAAATCCGTAATTCCCAAGATTCATGGGTGTATTCCCTACCCAACGCTTCATACCTGCCTTCTTGGTGGTACTGTAGACAATATTGAAATTGAAATGTAGTCACTGGCAATGTTATATGGCCATGGATTAACCATTCTGTGGAAGGTGACTCAGCCACGGTGAAAGGTAACTGTTCCAATTTTTCAATGTGCAGCATTGTATACTTTGCATCTCTTTGTGCCTTAGTAGTCTGCCTTTCTGTTAGATTATGAGCAGAAAACAGAGACGTACTGTTGATATATCGCCAGGGCACATGACCAGAACGCAATGATTGTAGCATCTAGCTTAGTAACAGAATGGATCGTATCTGCGATTGCCCATATTAAAGAATGGACAGGTCCTGTTCTATTATATCTATTGCAGAGGACACAATGTTGCCCAGTGAATAAATCCTGGATATTAATGTGGTCATGTCATTGTCGACCACAGCCAAAGCCTTTTCTAGGTTAACCCTATCAATCTCACGTAATCTCTCCGTAGCTTTCTGTTGAGAGATCTTTTATACTTTGTTGTAAATAGCATATAAGAAGCGTTTACAACGTGGTTTCCGGGGACCTAGCAAAAAATCCCTTAGATCCATGTCGTCTGAAAGTAAGGACAAGTGTTGTTTCACCTGGGATAGTGTTGAGGTTCTCAGCCAATCTAGGCATAACTTCCCTACACTGTAGGATGTCACCACCCCTGGATGTTCTCGTTGTACATAGCGTTGGTCCGGCCTATGGATATTAAACCCTTCAGTGGTAACCTTGATCCTTGACAGATACCCATTTGGGTCAAAAGGCCAAACTAACCATCCCTTCCAATTGGGGTCTGAAAAATTGTATGAACCCTCGTGTATAATGTCATTCAGCGTATCCACACTATGCTGTGTATAGTTTTGCCATCCTCAAAGTGTGTGAGTGAGGAAATCCGAGGCGTGTTCAAGTCCTTTGTTAGACCTGGCACCATTGGCGTGGGTCTCCCTTCCATTTTTTTTGCTGTTGCCTCCTGTGTTTTGCTATGTTTTTGCTGGTCTAGATGCTTTGGGCACTTTGCCACTGCTATTCAGTGCCAAAGTGCAAGTGCTCCCTATTGTAAATTGTTGTTATGGATTAGTGATTCCATGATTGGGTTATTTGATTTACTTGTCAGACCCTAGTACAGTGCACCGTGTGTGCCCAGGGCCTGTAAATCAAATGCTGCTGGTGGGCTTGCAGCACTGGTTGTGCCACCCACAGAAGCAGCTTGTAAACTATGGCTCAGGCCTGCCATTGCAGGGCCTGTGTGCAGTCTGGGACTGCCATGTCGACTTGTCAAGTGTACCCACTTGCCAGTCCCCAAACCTTCCCTTTTCTACATGTTAGCCACCCCTAAGGTAGGCCAAGGGACTCCTGTGGGCAGGGTGCATTGTAGGTGAAAGGTAGGACATGCCTGATGTGTGTGGCATGACCTGATAGTGAATTACAGCTAATTTCGTTTTTCACTATTGCAAGGCTACCTGCTCCCATAGGCCAGAATGGGCAGTTTGATTATACCAACTTATAATCCTAACTGACCCAGAGAACAAGGTAGAAATCAGAGTTTGGTATGCCTGAACTCAGAATGTTAAAATACATCTTTTAGTGTGGGTGATTTTTACATTCTGTGTTTGAAAATACTACTTTTAGAAAGTAGGTATTTTCTTGCCTAACCATCCAGCTTGCCTCTGCTAGGTTGTGTATTGCATGTCTGGTTTGTGAGTGACAGGAGGGCTTGGGCTCCAGCAGTCTGATGGGTCAGGGCGGGGCTGAATAGGACCTTGGCTGAATAGAGAGTAGGGGGCAGGGATTTCCTTTCACTCCCCTGAGCCCTCATAGAATAGAGAGTAGGGGGAGGAGATTTCCTTTCAGCTATGTGGGCCAGGTCTGCTTTCAACAATGCTGTCTCCACCTCCTGCCAGGAAGCTGCACAGAACTGGTTTTGGCTAGGTTCAGGCACCCTCTGCCTTCAGAGGACAAAGGATTTACTAGTATAAATATTGGGGCCCAGACCCCAAGACTTTAGATCACTTCTGGGAACCAAGACGAACCTTTGCCAAGGAGAAGTACCAGGAAGCTGAAGGAGGAGACTGCCCCTGTGCTGTGTGCTGTTTGGGGTTGGCCTGCAGTGGTTACTTTATTGCCAAGGAAAGGAGAAAGGAACTTTGTGTGTACTTTCATCATCTTGCAGGGCCTGTCGCGGCTCAGAAGTTCACCGAGTCGCCGCACGGCCGTCGGGCGTGCACGCATCGCATCTACGTTGTCGCACCATAACCAAGATGCCATTTTGTCGCATCGCACCGGATCGTCATCGCATCGAGGTGCCATCTTATCGCATTGCACCGGATCACAGTAAGAAACCGACGCATCAACTCCCCACACAGTAAGGAAGCGAGCCTCAACTCCCCTGCGCAGCAGTAAGGAACCGACGCATCCACTCCCCTGAGTGTAAGGAACGGCGCATCACCTTCCCTGCGACCCTTTTGTTTGTTTTGCATTACGCATCCAAGGTACTTTGAGAGTAAAGTGTCGCATTTACCATCTACATTGAACTAAGCTATTTCTACCATTTTAAAGACTCATTTTTGATTACAGTATTGTGGATTTTTGTCCTTTAATCTTGTGTTAAGTCTAGTAAAGATTACTTATTTTTCTAAACTGGTGTAGTGTCCATTTGTAGTGTTTTTACTGTATTACTGTATTTGTTCACAAATGCTTTACACACTGCCTCTGAGATAAGCCTGCCTGCTCGTGCCAAGCTACCAAGGGGGTGAGCAGGGGTTATTTTAGGAGTGTAGCCCTTTACCCTGACTAGACGCAAGGGTCCCTATTTGGACAAAGGTGCAAACCATTGCCAACTAGAGACCCCCAAATCTAACATTGGTGGTCAGCGGTGGGATTTGGACTTGCATTTGTGATTCATATACAGTGATTGGTGTACACTACTAGTGAGTGCAGATCAAACGCAACCACATACTTATTGGTAGAATTTTTTCCTTGGGATTTCTATTTTTGCTAAGAACTGCCAGTTGTTGTTACCATGAGTAGACCAGCATCCATTGCACCTGAAGAGTTTGAATTTGAAGAAGAAATGTTGGATGCATACACTGTGCCCCAGCTCAAATCCGCTTGCAAGAAATTTAAAGTCTCCATGAAAGGCCTCACCAGAAAAGAGGAATACCAAAAGGCGCTGAGGGCCTGGTTGGAATCAAGGAGTGCCAGTGAGCACCCTGAGGATCAGGTGGAGGATTTAGAGGAGCAGCAAGGGGGGCCCTTGGGTCCAGGGGGAGGGAAAGTACCTTCCAGGGCAGGCAGCAGTGTTTCGTCCAAAGGCCTGTCCGCAGGAGAGCTGGAAGACAGGGAGAGAAGCAGGATGCATGAGATGGAGCTAGCCAAGCTCAAAATGGGTGGGCAGTTAGAATTAGAGAATAAGAAATTGGCCCTAGAGGAAAAGAGGATGCAATTGGAACATGAGAGAAGTTTGAGGGAGTTGTAATTGAAAGCAAGAAGCTTAGAGATTACTCCCTCTGGTGGCAGCACACCATCCATGCCTAGTGAGGCATGAGTATATATACCCAAGGAGGTGGTCAAAGAATTTTACAGAAATGATGATATTGGTCAGTGGTTCAAGGCCTATGAGGTAGCTATGACCTCCCACCGAATCCCTGAGAAAGATTGGGGAGCGGGGTTGTGGGGGCGGTTCCTCAGTGAGGGGCGGGATACCTTGTTAGACTTGCCCTCTGAAGTCCACAATTCTTATGAGCACATGAAAGAAGCCTTGATGAGTAGGTATGGGTTGACTCCTGAAATGTATAGACAGAGGTTTAGAAACTGCAAGAAACTGGAGTCAAGCACTTGGGTAGAATATGTGTGCTTTTTTGGCCGAGCATTGGATGGTTGGGTGAAGGGTAGCAAAATGAATAATGATTTTCAGGCGCTCTATGATTTGTTTGCGTGGGTGCACTTGTCCAGTAATTGTTTTGCAGAGCTACGCCAGCACCTTATTGATAGTAGGCTGACTAACCCTAGGAAGCTTGCTGAGGAGGTGGACCGCTGGGTGAGCACCCGGGTCCACAAGGGTCATGTGGGAGACTTCGCCAAAGGTGGGCAGGGTCCCCAGCAGAGGAGTGGGGGGGACAAGGGTAAACAGAGGGAGTTCCAGAGAGGGCCCCAAAGTAATCCCCAAGGGAACCAAGGGAAGGGTTCCCAGCCTCCCCCTGAGAAGAAGTCAGGGGCCCCGACAGATAAGCCTGTTCACAGGGGGCCCAAGACCTGTTTCAAGTGTGGTCAAGTGGGCCACTGCTCCTATGATTCAAGATGTCCCATGTATGGGAAAACAGCACCCACTGGTGCACCACCCCCGGCAGATCGCTAGTGTAGCCCTGAGGGAGGAGTTGGGTGCCCAAGGTGGGTGGGGTCCCGCAGAGATGTCCCTAGTCTCGTTAGGAGACTGTGAGGTGGTCCCCAGGACCCAGCTGCCTGATAACACTAAGAAGTACAGGCAGTGGGTGACCATCAATGGCCAAAGGGTGGATGCTCTGAGAGACACCGGAGCCAGTGTGACAGCTGTCAGTTGTCGGCTGGTGTCTGAAGAGCAGGTGATCCCCAATGCATTTTACCCAGTTGTTGCCGCTGACAACACAGAGAGCCACTGCAAGGTGGCTCAGGTTCCCTTTGAGTGGGGGGGTCTCAGGTACTCTTCAAGTAGCTGTGAGGCCAGCCATGCCTGTTGACTGTCTGTTGGGCAATGATTTGGAGAGCTCCCCTTGGGCTAAGGTGGAGCGTAATGCACATTTGGAGATGTTGGGCTTGCCAGATTGGGCGTGTGTGACCACCCGGTCTATGGCAGCCAGTAAGGGTGTTCAAGAGGACCTGAAGCCTGAAAGAGTGGCCCAGGTGCCTGCCTTTAAGAGAAGAGGCAGGGGGCATGGGAAACCGGCCCCCATAGTTCCCACGGTCCAGGAGGAGGCAGACCTTGAGTTGGGATGCCCTGGAACCTACAGGGGAACAAGTGGCTGAACTGGGGGACCTGCCTGAGCTGACCCATTGGCAGCAGGAAGGAGGCCCCTCCAGGGAAGAGTTCTGTGAGGAGCAGAACAAGTGCCCTTCTCTTGTGGGTTTGCGGCAACAAGCCACAAACCAGGCAGCAGCTGATCAGTCTGGATCACATTGGATCTACTGGGAGAATGGTCTCCTGTACAGCGAGCCTAAGGTTGCTGAGCCTGGGTCAGCCCGTGTGCTGGTGGTACCCCAGCGCTTCAGAGCCTTCCTACTGGGTTTGGCTCATGATGTACCTTTAGCAGGACATCTGGGGCAGGACAAGACCTTTGAGAGGCTTGTCACCCACTTTTATTGGCCCCAGATGTGCAAGAGTTCAGATACTCATTGCAGGACTTGTCAGACTTGCCAGGCAAGTGGTAAGAGTGGGAGGAAGCACAAGGCTCCTCTCCAGCCTTTCCCTGTGGTCAGTACCCCCTTTGACTGGGTGGGTATTGACATTGTGGGGCCTCTGGATCCCAAGACAGCCATGGGTAACAGGTTCATCCTGGTCTTGGTGGACCATGCCACCCGGTACCCGGAAGCCATCCCTCTCCGGACTGTGACGGCCCCTGTGGTGGGACGTGCGTTGATGGGGATTTTCTCCCTTGTGGGGTTCCCCAGAGAGGTGGTGTCAGACCGTGGTACAAACTTAATTTCCAAGTATATGAAGTCCCTGTGGCAGGAGTGCAGTGTGACATACAAGTTCACTACTCCTTACCACCCCCAAGGTAATGGGCTGGTTGAGAGATTCAACCGGACCCTAAAAGGCATGATTATGGGTCTGGAAGAACCCATGAGGCGTAAGTGGGACGTCCTCTTGCCATGCCTCCTCTTTGCTTACCGAGAGGTGCCCCAGAAGTCCTTAGGGTTCAGTCCCTTTGAACTGCTGTATGGTCACCCAGTAAGAGGACCTCTGAGTTTGGTAAAGGAAGGCTGGGAGAAAGCTCCCAGGAAACCTCTCCAGGATGTATATAGCTACATGCTGGCCTTCAGAAACCAAACCCGGCGTTTCAGGTAACTCGCTCAGGCGAATCTGGAAGCCAGCCAGGAGGAGATGAAGCGGTGGTACGATCAGAATGCCACTCTGATTGAGCTTCAGCCTGGTCTGAAAGTGTGAGTCATGGCCCCAGTGGAGCCCTGCATGCTCCAGGATAAGTGGACCGGACCATTTGAGGTGGTGGAGCGCAAGAGTGATGTCACCTACTTGGTGAACTTGCGGTCTCCTAGGAACCCCTTGCGGGTCCTGCATGTCAACTGCCTGAAGCCCCACTTAGAGAGGTCTGAAGTGGGCATGCTCCTAGCGACAGATGATGGAATGGAGGAGGAGACTGAGCCCCTTCCTGACCTCCTGTCTGCGACAGAGCAAGATGGGTCAGTGGATGGTGTAAACCTCTCTTCCACCCTGACCCCTGAGCAGCAGGATGACTGTCGCCAACTGTTGGGACAGTTTCCTGACCTGTTCTCCCTGACCCCTAGTGTCACTGAGTGGTGCGTCCATGATGTGGACACTGGGGACAGTCCTCCTGTGCAGAACAAGACTTACAGAGTGACTGACAGGGTGAGAGCTTGCATCAAGGAGGAGGTCTCCAAGATGTTCGCATTGGGGGTGATTGAGTCTTCTAACAGCCCTTGGGCCAGCCCAGTGGTCTTGGTCCCAAAGGCTTCCGCGCCTGGTGCCGCACCCGAACTCCGGTTCTGTGTGGACTACCGAAGACTCAATTCAGTCACCAGGACTGACGCGCACCCCATCCCCAGAGCTGATGAGCTCATTGATCGGTTATGGGCTGCCCGGTACCTCAGCACGTTTGATTTAATGTCTGGGTACTGGCAGATCGCCTTAACTGATGGGGCAAAAGAGAGGTCAGCATTCTCCACACCAGATGGGCACTACCAATTCCGTGTTATGCCCTTTGGGATGAAGAATGCCCCTGCCACCTTTCAGAGGTTGGTCAACCAGGTGTTGGCTGGACTGGAGGATTTCAGTGCCGCCTACCTGGATGACATTGCAGTGTTCAGCGCCAGTTGGGAAGAACATCTGCGCCACCTCTGGGAAGTGTTGATGGCGCTGCGGAGGGCAGGCCTCACGATCAAGGCGAGTAAGTGCCAGATCGGGCAGGGTTCCGTGGTATATTTGGGACACCAGGTTGGGAGCGGCCAGGTGGCGCCCCTGCAGCCCAAAATTGATACCATCCTGGCTTGGGAACTCCCCAAGACCCAGACAGAGGTGAGAGCCTTTTTAGGACTCACTGGGTATTACAGGAGGTTTGTCAAGGGGTATGGCAGCATAGTTGCACCCTTGACAGAGCTGACTTCCAGGAAGCAGCCCAAGAAAGTGAACTGGACTGACACCTGTCAGAAAGCTTTTGATGCCCTGAAGACTGCCATGTGCACGCCGCCCGTGCTCCTGGCACCCAACTTCTCAAAAGAGTTCATTGTTCAAACAGACGCTTCAGAGCATGGTGTTGGGGCTGTTCTTGCACAGATGAATGAGGAGGGTCTAGATCAACCTGTAGCCTTCATCAGTAGGAGGTTACTTCCACGGGAACAGAGGTGGAGTGCGATTGAGCGTGAGGCATTTGCTGTGGTCTGGGCACTGAAGAAGTTGAGACCATACTTGTTTGGGACTCACTTCCGGGTTCAGACAGACCACAGGCCCCTCAGATGGTTGATGCAGATGAGGGGTGAGAATCCAAAGCTGTTGAGGTGGTCCATTTCCCTACAGGGGATGGACTTCACGGTGGAACACCGCCCTGGTACAGAACACGCCAATGCTGATGGTCTGTCCAGATTTTTCCGCCTTAGTGAAGAGAACTCCCTAGAGGTAGGGTAGTTCTCCCCACATTTCAGCTGGAGGGGACACGTGTTAGACCTGGCACCATTGGCGTGGGTCTCCCTTCCATTTTGTTTGCTGTTGCCTCCTGTGTTTTGCTATGTTTTTGCTGGTCTAGATGCTTTGGGCACTTTGCCACTGCTATTCAGTGCCAAAGTGCAAGTGCTCCCTATTGTAAATTGTTGTTATGGATTAGTGATTCCATGATTGGGTTATTTGATTTACTTGTCAGACCCTAGTACAGTGCACCGTGTGTGCCCAGGGCCTGTAAATCAAATGCTGCTGGTGGGCTTGCAGCACTGGTTGTGCCACCCACAGAAGCAGCTTGTAAACTATGGCTCAGGCCTGCCATTGCAGAGCCTGTGTGCAGTCTGGGACTGCCATGTCGACTTGGCAAGTGCACCCACTTGCCAGTCCCCAAACCTTCCCTTTTCTACATGTTTCTAAGGTAGGCCCAAGGTACCCCTGTGGGCAGGGTGCATTGTAGGTGAAAGGTAGGACATGCCCTGATGTGTGTGGCATGTCCTGATAGTGAATTACAGCTAATTTCGTTTTTCACTATTGCAAGGCTACCTGCTCCCATAGGCCAGAATGGGCAGTTTGATTATAACATCTTATAATCCTAACTGACCCAGGGAACAAAGTAGAAATTCGAGTTTGGTATGCCTGAACTCAGAATGTTAAAATACATCTTTTAGTGTGGGTGATTTTTACATTCTGTGTTTGAAAATACTACTTTTAGAAAGTAGGTATTTTCTTGCCTAACCATCCAGCTTGCCTCTGCTAGGTTGTGTATTGCATGTCTGGTTTGTGAGTGACAGGAGGGCTTGGGCTCCAGCAGTCTGATGGGTCAGGGCTGGGCTGAATAGGACCTTGGCTGAATAGAGAGTAGGGGGCGGGGATTTCCTTTCACTCCCCTGAGCCCTCATAGAATAAAGAGTAGGGGGAGGAGATTCCCTTTCAGCTACCTGGGCCAGGTCTGCTTTCAACAATGCTGTCTCCACCTCCTGCCAGGAAGCTGCACAGAACTGGTTTTGGCTGGGTACAGGCACCCTCTGCCTTCAGAGGACAAAGGATTTACTAGTATAAATATTGGGGCCCAGACCCCAAGACTTTAGATCACTTCTGGGAACCAAGACGAACCTTTGCCAAGGAGAAGAACCAGGAAGCTGAAGGAGGAGACTGCCCCTGTGCTGTGTGCTGTTTGGGGTTGGCCTGCAGTGGTTACTTTATTGCCAAGGAAAGGAGAAAGGAACTTTGTGTGTACTTTCATCATCTTGAAGAAGATCTCCAAGGGCTTGAAGATTGAGCTTGCCTCCTGCCTGAAGTCTCAGGGATACAAGACTTCATCAACCAGCTCCCCTGAATTCCCTTGCTGGGAATTCTACCTGCAAAGAGGTGCCTGCTGTTGTGTTGGGCCCTTTTGAAGACTGCGAGTCGCTGGGAGCTGGAAGCGTGACTCAACGAAGGAGAAGCGTGTCGCCGCCGCAGCAGTTGCCGTCGCATCGCCGAGGAAGCGTGCCGCCGCCGCAGCTGCTCGCATCGCATCACCGAGGCGCATCGCATCACCGGAGAAGCGTGCCGCCACCGCAGAGGTCGCCGTCGCATCACCAGAAAAGCGTGTCGCAGGGCCTGTCGCGGCTCAGAAGTTCACCGAGTCGCCGCACAGCCGCCGGGCGTGCACACATCGCATCTACGTTGTCACACCGTAACCAAGACGCCATTTTGTCGCATCGCACCGGATCGTCATCGCATCGAGGCGCCATCTTATCGCATCGCACCGGATCACAGTAAGAAACCGACGCATCAACTCCCCACACAGTAAGGAAGCGAGCCTCAACTCCCCTGCGCAGCAGTAAGGAACCGACGCATCCACTCCCGAGTGTAAGGAACGGCGCATCACCTTCCCTGCGACACTTTTGTTTGTTTTGCGTTACGCATCCAAGGTACTTTGTGAGTAAAGTGTCGCATTTACCATCTACATTGAACTAAGCTATTTCTACCATTTTAAAGACTTATTTGTTTGATTACAGTATTGTGGATTTTTGTCGTTTGACCTTATGTTAAGTCTAGTAAAGATTACTTATTTTTCTAAACTGGTGTACTGTCCATTTGTAGTGTTTTCACTGTATTACTGTATGTGTTCACAAATGCTTTACACACTGCCTCTGAGATAAGCCTGCCTGCTCATGCCAAGCTACCAAGGGTGTGAGCAGGGGTTATTTTAGGAGTGTAGCCCCTTACCCTGACTAAACGCAAGGGTCCCTATTTGGACAAAGGTGCAAACCATTGCTAACTAGAGACCCCCAAATCTAACATCCTTGATATTGGCTAGTCCAAGACAAGAAGTCTGTTGCACCGTGTTGTTCAGGAAGATAATCTGCTGTGGCATGAGACACGCTCTAAATAATGCCTCTGTTCCCTGAACTTGCCAATCTTTAGTCCCCCAGACCGATTTTGTGTCTATGGTGTCCCTCCAAAAGTCAAAACCCTGTAAAGAAAGCTGGGAATTAAAGGAAGGAGAGTATATCTGTTTCGTGTTGGTGAGCATATTTTTCTTTGCAGGTGTAGGTGCAACCTTATAATAATATGACATTGGGTCTGAAGTGCTGAACTCATAAAAATAAGCTAATTTGTGTGCAAACGGTTGTGAACTACCTTTCTGTGGTATCGGGCAATGTTCCCATTGTCGATAAGTAAAAACATTACGTGGGATACTAGTTTTGTGCAAGAAATGATGACCATAATGTTGATAAAAATACACAGTATCAAAATGCAGCAGATTGTTCTAAATCAGACAGCATACTATTCACAGTTTCAAAGTCCCAATCATCAGATAATGTACTGGAGCTGATGATATCATTCAAACAAAATTTTAAACACATGTGGTATTTTCAAAAGTTTAGTGGGACCAAAGACATCATATGAAACTCTATCCCAAACTATTCCTTCAGGAATCGGAACTGCTGTAATGTTCACAAAGGACAGGTCTCTTCGTTCATGATGAGATGATCTTTGTGGTTTCGGGACCAAGTTCACATGTTGTACTGCGGAGAGTTCTGGGAGATAATGTCCATTCAGGAGCAGGAAAAAGACAGTCACTAAGCCTATCCAGAGGACTAGGAACAGTAGACCAATTGCAATCCAGAGCTGTATCCAGGGAGAAACAAAGTAAGTCGTTTTCAGCCAAAGGTAGATATTATATATTTTTTCTTTGTGTGAAACACAAGCTGGCAGTGACTCAGGTTCACTCAGATCCAGTGAGAAGGTATCAAAATCGTGAAGTAGCCAGGCGCTGTTCGATCTATCTTCGGTAGCTCAGCAGGTTTCATTGAACTGCCAGATGACTCATTGTGAGACATATCCACATAGATGTCGGTATTAGGCCGAATTGAGATCTGTATTTCATTTGTATTTTGTTGTGGTTCAATATCAATAGGCACGAGTTCCATTCTATTGTTAGCAAGTCTATTACTTCATACAGTAGAATCTTCAAATGTTATTAATCTTTCTGTCTGAACTTCCTGTATGGTAGCGAGAGGAGATCAGCGGCTACCCAGGAGCCCACAGAGCCTGCTATTCAGTATCGGCCACATAGTGTGGTTTGATCAAATCAATTGAGACGAATCTCTATTCTTTCTTTCTGGCAAGAGGCGGAAGGAGTACTGTTCTTGTTCCTTTGACAGCCAGGACATGTACAAGCGCTCTGTAAGACGGCTCGAATTCTTTCTTGTCCACAATGTTTTCCCTGATCAGGTCCCCGATCTTTGGGACCCAGGCAGGTCTTGCCGAAACAGCTTTCACTTCCCCAGTGGTGGTGCGTTTTACTTGGACGTTGCTTTGTAGTGCCCAAAATTCACTGAGTTCCTGTAAAACAGCTGTCACGGTCACCAGGTTATCCTCAGGATCGGGTTGAAGCTTAAAGGGGTCCACCTCTCGACAGCCCCAAGTCCGGATAGAATAAATCCTCTCGGACTAGTGGGATGGTCAAGCGAGGGAAGGAAAGGGTAGGAACAGCGGGGAGGGAGACCTGAGAACAGACAAAGAGAGAAAATAGTTTTACTGTAAGGTCAATGTTCTAACTCTGCTACTATGTCACTTAAGGCCATACAAGGGGATATCACACTCTACCTGTAAAGAAAACAAGGATGGCCTTATACCGGGTGAGATGTGAGGGTGAACACAGGGTATCAGCACATTCCTATCCTAAATGAAAAAAGACAGGGTCAGTTAACAAAATATCACGCTTTGGACGAATAAACACACCCTCTGTTTAACTAAAGAAGATCCTATTGAAAGGCTCATACCTTAGTAAGGAATGAGCTTGTCCTCACCAGACTATGACAGTTCAGTCCTGGACACCCCCAACTGATCTCCTCTACAAACGAAAGGATAACACAGAAGCCAATGTTAACGGTATGCAAGAATAAACACTCCGCTCCTGGATTGTTATTCAATAATTCCAAAAGGTAGCTAGTAGTTCTCCTCCATTACCCCATGATGAAGGAAAGTCAGGCTCCAGTTTGGGAATCCCTCAGCATATACCAATCAGTGGAGGACAGTTTCAACTTAAGCCAACAAAAGCAATACAGGAATAGAATGAAACATGAAGTGCTCCCGCTTTTGCCTCAAAGCGAGAGTGTTAAGCTTCCAATTAGCTTGTCTCACAAGAACAGCAACAACATTTCCTCCCGCATGAGACCGTATGAATTAACGCATCTCTCCAACGGGAGGAACCGAGGATACGTGCTCCGGAAGCCTCCGTAGCACAATACAGGAAAAACAAAGGAACAAAGCCGGTGCGAGATCGCACCCTTACCCGACCGTACGTCCAGGTACTCCGGGATCCACAGGATAATCGGCGTCTTCGAGAAGGCGCCATCTCCTGATAACCATTTCCGCCGACGGCACGTCTGACAGCGTGCAACGTCAGCGCGTGCGTTGACAGCGCAGGTGGATGACGGGAAGTGTAGTTTCTCGTTCCATTGCAGCTCCGCGTCCGCTGTCAGTGCGCTCACGCTCTGTGTGCCCTGACAGTACATCCACCCTTCGGAGAGCACTGACAGGTGCAGGGTTTATCTGGGAACCTCCTATGGAAAGCCGCCACCAGCCGGGGAGCATGTACCGCGGCGGCCTCGGAACTGTATCCCTTCCAGGACACCAAGTACCACAGTTTGTTCCGGGTGATTTTAGAGTTCACAACACCCTTTACCTCATACTCCCGGTCCTGATCCACCCACAACGGAACAGGCCGCCTTTTGATCGGGCAGAAGGAAGGCTTCAGGAGAGAGACATGAAACACCGGATGTATACGGAAGTGCGCCGGCAAACGCAGCTTCACTGCCACTGGCCCTACCTGTTTGAGGACCCTGTATGGACCTATGTACTTGGGATTGAGGAAACTGTGTCTCTTGAATCGTATGTTTCTCGTAGAGAGCCAGACCAAGTCCCCCTTCTTGTATTCAGGGGCGGGTCTCCGATGCTTATCTGCCTGCCTTTTGTACAGTTCTTTAGCGTGCTGGAGATGTTGTGTGGTATCAAGCAATGTTTGTCTGATGTGCACTAACCTCTGTTGTACTTCGGGGAGTTTAAGTGTGCGACTGGGTGCCACAAAAGGAAGAAAGCGGGGGTGGAAACCGTAAGAACTGTAAAAAGGTGAGTGATGTGTAGAGCTGTGAAGAGTGTTGTTATAAGCGACCTCGGCTATCCACAACCAGTCCACCCATGCTTCTGTGTTTGTGTCTACGTAGCATCGCAGGAATTGTTTAAGTGTCTGGTTCAACCGTTCCGTCTGACCATCAGTTTGCGGATGAAAACTGGTGGACAGAGCGGAAGAAATGTTTAGCCTAGAACACCAAACCCTCCAGAACTGCGCTGTAAATTGTGTGCCCCTGTCTGACACTATGGTGCGCGGAAGTCCATGTATCCTGACCACATTAACTAGTAGAAGGGTAGCTAACTGCCCTGCAGTAGGGAGCTGTTTGCAGGCAATAAAGTGTCCCATCTTGGTCAAGTAGTCCACAACCACCATGATGACTGTATGCCCTTGGTCCCGAGGTAACCCGACTATAAAGTCTACCGACCACTGTTCCCATGGGTTTTCCGGAGTGTGCAAAGGTTGTAACAGGCCTTGAGATTTGCGTTTATCTGTCTTCATTTGAGCACAGACATCACACCCCTTAACCCAAAGTATGATGTCACTGCGGAGAGAGGGCCACCAGAATTGTCGTAGTGTGTTTTCAATAGTCTTTAGGCCACCACAATGTCCTGCACACTGGAGGTTATGGCACCAGTGAAAGGCTTGCTGTCTCACTTCCTTAGTGGGTAATAGGACTTGCTTTCCTTTCATGGGAATGCCTTGTTGCATTCTCCATTCGGGATGATGTTTGAGCTAGTCTCTCCAAGTGGCGGTCTGTACTCCTCTCTTTACCTTCTGTAGGAAGTTGTTTGTATGGGTCACACAGAGTACTTTGTCAGGTGCGATGATGACTCTTTTGGGGTTCGTTGTACATTCCGTTTGAGTAGTTTGTCTGGTCAGGGCATCAGCTTTCTTGTTGTCTTTGCCGGGCCTATAGGTGATGACAAAGTGGTATTCAGCAAAGAACATCATCCACCTTAGCTGACGAGGAGAAAGCTGCCTGGTGGATTTCATGAACTGCAGATTGCGATGATCTGTGTAAACAGTTACTTGGTTTTTCGCTCCTTGTATCCAATGTCTCCATTCCAGAAAGGCGTCCTTGATGGCCAATAGCTCCTTTTCTGCGATAGTGTAATTTCTCTCCGCACTGTTCAGCTTACGAGACATGAAGGCGACAGGATGTAACTGCCCTGTGGATGGATGTCTTTGGGATAGGACGGCTCCTATTGCTACATCGGAGGCGTCGGCTTCTACGACGAATGGCAGATCGGGATCAGCATAGGCCAAGATAGGAGCAGAGGAGAAGGCTGCCTTAAGTGCTTCAAAGGCGGTTTGAGCTTCTTTATCCCACTGGAAGGAAACGTTCTTCCTTAACAAACGTGTAACCGGGGCCACCATGGTAGAAAAATGATGAATAAAACGCCTATAAAAATTGGCGAAGCCCAAAAAGCATTGTATGTCACGTACATTTTTTGGACTGGGCCACTCAGTGATGGCTGTCACCTTCCTCTCAGCCATGATTTGGCCTGCAGGGGTGAGCATGACCCCCAAGAACTCCACGGTGGTAACATGAAAGTCGCACTTACTGATTTTACAAAAAAGGTGGTTCCTTTGCAAGGTCTGTAATACAATCCTGACGTGTTCCTTATGCTCTTCAGTGTCTGCGGAAAAGACAAGAATGTCGTCTATGTAGACAACCACGAATCGATCCAGATACTCCCGGAGAACATCGTTCAGGAAAAACTGGAAGGCAGCAGGGGCATTACAAAGGCGAAAGGCATAACAAGATATTCATAGAGCCCGTAACGAGTCTTGAAGGCGGTCTTCCACTCGTCCCCCTCTCGCATCCGAACCAAATGGTAGGCTCCTCGGAGGTCAAGCTTCGTGTATATCGCAGCCCCCTTCACTTGTTCCAGTAACACCGATACAAGGGGGAGAGGGTACTGGTTCTTCACTGTAATAGCATTCAATGCTCTGAAGTCAATGCACGTTCGGAGCTCTCCATTGGCCTTAGGTATAAAAAAAAGGGGGGAAGCTGCAGGTGACCTGGAGTGACGGATAAATCCCAAAGAAAGGTATTTGTCTATGTACTGCCTTAGCTGTAGGTTCTCTGGTTCAGTCAATGCGTATATCCTGCTGCACGGAACCACTGCACCCGGTACGAGATCAATCTGGCAGTCGTATATCCTGTGTGGGGGTAATACCTCAGCCATGCTGTCACAAAACACGTCAGCATACTTCTGATAGCATCCGGGCAGTTCCACTTCTTTCTCTGCGGCCGTGGCGATGTGGTGACGCAATTCTAAAGCCTTGGTCGGAACCGTAGGGGGATATATGCAGTGGGTGCTGCAGTATCCGGAATCCATCTTCAATGTCAAGTTAGACCAATCAACTGTTGGATCATGCTTCTGGAGCCAGGGTAACCCCAAAATCACCCCGTATTTGGGAGCTTGGATGACGTTGAAGGTAATCAACTCACAGTGGTCATCCTTGTACCATACCTCGTGCTCCCTCGTATTAAACCGAATGGGACCGGAGTCCAATAGTTTGCCATCCACCGCAAACACACGTTCAGGGGTTCTCTTCGTAATCAATTCCACTCCTAGTCTGAGGGCTTCCTTTTCATCCATGAAGCAGCCAATGGCCCCAGAATCCACCATGACTTGGATATGTTTCTTTTCTTGACCCACAACAATATCCATGTTGATGCAGAAGTGTTCTGGGCTATCACTGGAATCGTTCTTCACTGAAGGGATTTCGCTAATGGTCAAGGATTCCCCTTCCTTCCTCCTCAAGCAAATCAGTTTTCCGATGACTTGTCCGCTGCCACAGTGGCCACTTGTCCAAACTTGGGACGACTGTTTCTAGGCTTAACAGGGCACTCTCGGAGGTAATGCCCTTTCTTCCCGCAGTATAAGCATAGTCCCTGTTTCCGCCGGTATTCCCGTTCGTTGGGCGTGAGAGAGGCCCGGATCGCCCCTATCTCCATTGGTTTGGAAGGAGTCAATCCGTGCTCGGAGGTCTTTGGCTGGTAAAAGCGCTGAGTTACTCGCTTCCTTCTTCTGTGGTCGCCTCTGCGTTCCTTCAAGTGATGATCCAGGCGCAAGGTTAGTTCGATCAGCGCTGGACAGGTTTTGGGTTGGGGATCCACTTGCGCTATAACATCTTTCAGGTCGTCCCGAAGCCCTTGATAGAATAGTGCTGCTTGTTTCGACTCCGGCCAATCCGTCTCAGCCACCAATCGTCGGAAGGAGTTTAGGTATATCAACAGATCCTTGCTACCTTGCTTCAATCCAAGTAACTCCTTATCCGCCGAAAACGTTTCAGCCCTGCGGTCAAATGTCTTTTCGAACTCCTCCTTGAAAGTGTCCCAGTCATGCAGAACGGGGTCGTCTCGTCTGACTATAGGGACAGCCCACTGTGCTGCGTCCCCTGCTAAGTATGAGATCAGGAAGGCTACTCGTGCTTGGTTAGTTGAGAACATCTTGGGTTTGCAATCGAAATGAAGCATTACTTGGGTCAAGAACACCTGCACTTTATGCATATCCCCATAATAACTTTCGGGAGGGGCCAACGGGATCTGTGAGGGCACTTCCACTACCACTGCACTAGCTTGAGGAAGGGAAGAGCCGCCTACATCGAAAGGATTTCTCTGCATGCGCTCTACCCTCGCCTGTAAAGCGGCGGTCTCATTACGTGACGTTGCCTGTTCTGACTGTACCAACACTAGTGCGGCCAGGACGTCTTCAAGCGTCGCCATCTCAAGTTCCACCCGACCAGGAGGATAAGTAAACGTGGGCCGATTATTCTGTCATGGTCACCAGGTTATCCTCAGGATCGGGTTGAAGCTTAAAGGGGTCCACCTCTCGACAGTCCCAAGTCCGGATAGAATAAATCCTCTCGGACTAGTGGGATGGTCAAGCGAGGGAAGGAAAGGGTAGGAACAGCGGGGAGGGAGACCTGAGAACAGACAAAGAGAGAAAATAGTTTTACTGTAAGGTCAATGTTCTAACTCTGCTACTATGTCACTTAAGGCCATACAAGGGATATCACACTCTACCTGTAAAGAAAACAAGGATGGCCTTATACCGGGTGAGATGTGAGGGTGAACACAGGGTATCAGCACATTCCTATCCTAAATGAAAAAAGACAGGGTCAGTTAACAAAATATCACGCTGTGGACGAATAAACACACCCTCTGTTTAACTAAAGAAGATCCTATTGAAAGGCTCATACCTTAGTAAGGAATGAGCTTGTCCTCACCAGACTATGACAGTTCAGTCCTGGACACCCCCAACTGATCTCCCCTACAAACGAAAGGATAACACAGAAGCCAATGTTAACGGTATGCAAGAATAAACACTGCGCTCCTGGATTGTTATTCAATAATTCCAAAAGGTAGCTAGTAGTTCTCCTCCATTATCCCATGATGAAGGAAAGTCAAGCTCCAGTTTGGGAAGCCCTCAGCATATACCAATCAGTGGAGGACAGTTTCAACTTAAGCCAACAAAAGCAATACAGGAATAGAATGAAACATAAAGTGCTCCCGCTTTTGCCTCAAAGCGAGAGTGTTAAGCTTCCAATTAGCTTGTCTCACAAGAACAGCAACAACATTTCCTCCCGCATGAGACCGTATGAATTAACGCGTCTCTCCAACGGGAGGAACCGAGGAAACGTGCTCCGGAAGCCTCCGTAGCACAATACAGGAAAAACAAAAGAACAAAGCCGGTGCGAGATCGCACCCTTACCCGACCGTACGTCCAGGTACTCCAGGATCCACAGGATAATCGGCGTCTTCGAGAAGGCGCCATCTCCTGATAACCATTTCCGCTGACGGCACGTCTGACAGCGTCCTACGTCGGATGACGGGAAGTGTAGTTTCTCGTTCCGTTGCAGCTCCGCGTCCGCTGTCAGTGCGCTCACACTCTGTGTGCCCTGACAACAGCCAAACGATCATTGATGTCAACTGCTTTTTCATCTGCCTCTGTACTGCCACTATCGAGGTCGGGCACCCACATTCTCGTCCCAAACAGGACCTCATATGGAGTATGGCCTCCTAGGTAACTTCTTGGCATGTTGTTAAGTGCTCTCTGGACCCCATATAGGTGATTGACCCAACTGCCACCCAAACCTAATACCCTTGCTGTTAAGGATTGCTTTAAGTCCTGGTTTTTCCTTTCCATGATCAAATTTCCCTCGGGATGATACGGAGAGGAGTACCGCAAGACCACAGCCAAACTTCCCATGGCTTCTTTGTAAGCCCAAGAGCTAAACGCAGGGCCACGGTAAGAATGTAATGTGCCTATTGCGTATGTCCCTATGAAGACTCGCAAATCCTTTATAACAGTTCGAGTGTCAGCCGAGCACTGTGGCCAAACCCACAGGAATCTAGAGCATGAATCCACTGCCACCAAGATGTACTTCTAAGCCCCGTCAGATTGTAAGGGGCCGCAGTGGTCCAAATAGACTCATGCGAGAGGTCTGTCTGATATCAGTGGTGGTGTCTGTGGCGAACGTGCTACGGTGGAACCTTTCATTTGTTGACAGATATCACACTTAAGGACAAAGCCCATGGTCTGTTTAGTAAGACCTGGCCACCAATAATGTTGTTTCAGTAGTGAAACCCTTGCAGTAATACCTGTATGTGCTGAACACAGACCCACGTGTGCAGCTAGTATTAAACCTAATCTGCGATCCATGTTTGGTATTACTCTATCCCCCACTCCTGGAATTTGAGCATCGGAATATTTTGTGCATCTAACTTGTAGGAGTACTTGAGTGGAAAACCTTTTGGCAAGGCTGAGCTGACTTTACGCAAAGCGATGACAGCAACCATTATCTGTCCGTCTATCCTCGTGCTAGAACGAGTGATTGCAGCAATGGCAGCAGTTCGCACTGTCGACTTGGCGGCTTCATCAGCCAATGAATTCCCTTCAATGTGTACGCCAACACGTTGATGACTCAGGGTATGAATCACGTGAGCTCGTGGCACGTCTTTTTTCAGCTCTGCCACTTGTTCCCAAAGCAACTTATACTTTATTGTGCAACCTTTTGAATTTTTAAATCCATTCAGGCCCCAATAGTGAAGATATTCATTGTAAGACTGGACACAATAAAATGAATCGCACCCAATTAGTGTGGGGAATTCCCGATCCGTGTTTTTTAGTGCCAGTA
Organism: Calotriton arnoldi; assembly: GCA_963921515.1. Taxonomy (NCBI): domain Eukaryota; kingdom Metazoa; phylum Chordata; class Amphibia; order Caudata; family Salamandridae; genus Calotriton; species Calotriton arnoldi. The sequence goes on from CAWUFW010000441.1 coordinate 2,512,581, forward strand.
TCAGGGCTTTTAGTTCTGCCAGCTGTGCCGTGCAATCTCCTTGAGACAGCATCTGCGTATTTCTAGGACAGAATTTGCCATCCCACATACATCCCTTCTCAATTGCTGTATTGCTGTTTAATACCTACTGCAGGCTGAGCAGAACCGTCAGTGTAAATTATGTATTCATACTGATCTAGAGGCATTAATTTAATTCGGAAGAGGATATTCTTGTTCCTACTGCAGGAATGCTTGTGTTTTTATTGTAGGGTGAAACTTGTAGTCTACATCTGTTGCAGTGAGAGAATTAGCCCCCTGTATCCATCTTGGATGCAGTGCTTTTGCGTTTGGAACGCTTGCTTTTGTAACAGCCTCTAAGGTTGGTACGAAGTTACAACAATTATTTGTTTCCCCTGAGCTAGTGCCCTTTCTCTCACTACAGCAGTCTGTACTGCTGTCAGTATTTTTTCAGTTGATGCAAAGCGCATTTCAGCATTTGTGTACAAATGTGATTTGAATGCAATGGGTACAGTTTCGCCTTCATTGAAGGTGAGGTAGGTGGACCCGGATTGACCCTCGATTGCACGGATCACCAAATTGGTGGTGTTTAAGCTTGTTTGTAAGTGTTTGGAAGCTATCATGTCAGCTTGTAGGGAATGTAGTATTTCTGTGTGTTCCTGTGTCTAATGTCGGACTGAAAAATCAGGTCTGATTAAGTCATAGAAAGGTTTCACATTTTCTGCGTAATCCAAAATGTATGTTCTGCCAAAATTTAGGAATCCTAAAATGGATTCTAAGTTTTTCCGTTTTTGGAGGTTGGAACTGCGCACATTTTTCTAAAAAAAATAGCTGCTAGGCTTTTCCCTTCACTTGAGAGCTCATATCCCAAAAATAGGATATTGAGGTGGGCAATTTGTGATTTTTAAAGTTAAATTTGTAACCCTCAGAGGCGAATCCCACAATAATATTGTTCACCCTGTTTAAATGATCCAATAATTCATCGTCCGTCAGATAAGTATCGTCTACATAGGACAATGCCTCCTCATCAAAATTTTTAAGTAACTCTGATACTCTTGCTGAGAACAACCTGGGGCTATTCTTATACCCATGGGGCATTCTACAGAATTGGCGTTGAAAGCCTAGGCCTGAAAATGCTGTCAAATTTATGCTTTCAGGAGCTATATTTTGGCAGAAGAATTTGTTCGAGATATCTAGCGTTGTTTTGTATTTTGTCCGCACAATGTTATTCATTAATGTGGCACTGTGTGCATTCTGTACAGCAAATGTCTTTGTGCATGTGTTCAAATGCCTATAGTCTAAAACTAGACGATATGAATTGTCAGGTTTCATTACGGGAAACAAAGGATTATTCATGGAAGAGGTGCAATTTTCTAATACACCTTGGTATTCAAGTTGATCTAAGATCTCCCTGACTTGCTTTTTAGCTACATATTTTTATTGGGTACTGTCTCTGTGGAGTTGGAGTAGCTTTTACTAGGATTACATAGTGAGGTGACTCAGCATCCCACCCTACATGATTGTGGTATAATGCAGGAGCTAGTGCTACCGCCCACTCCCGCACGTATGAATGTTTTAAAGATTCTGGAACGAGGTCGGAAAAAGCTGGTAGAATTACAGTTTCTCCCTTTGGGCAGTCCATAACAAACTTTTTCAGCCAAAAGGATATTGTATCCAAAAGTCTGGATCTTCCAAAACAGACCCTTCACTTTCCTGTGTATGTCCCCCTCCATATGGAGTGCTATTTCATATAACTGGTGTGGGACACTTACCCTAGTATCAGGTGTTTCCACCTTGATATGCTCATTCAACGCCGCTGTCACCAGAAATTCCATCAGGTTCTGGCAAGCTATTGTTACTTCTGCTGCGCTGTCTAGCAACATCAGAGCCCATTTCCCGTTCAGAAGTTGAGTCCTCAGTAGCCTGGGCATTTCTTATTTTAAGGCCTGCTACTTTCTTCTTTTTAAATTCAGGTTTGGATTTTGGTTTATCTTCTTTTTTGATATTATAGTCTGAAGTGCGATGTGTATCTCTTGATTTTGCTCGCTCTTCTGATCTGTGTTCTGACCGTCCTTCCCTCTCGGAGTGTTTTGCTGAACCTTGAAAGGAACGAGAGGAACGTGTATTAGTATCCTGATACCTGTCAGGTTTCTTAATATTGTAACAGTTTCTAAGGTTATACCTCCTGTCAGAGGGCACCTGTTGAGGAGACCCACCCAGTGATTGTGATCTATTCTCTCTATTTTTCCGTGGTTTATTATCCCATTTCTTTTTAGAAGAATCAGGTGTTTGCTTGGAGTTATCCTTTTCAGGACTACCCATTACTTGTGGCTTCGCAGGTCTAGCTCCCAGATTATCTCTACCCAATGAGGCATAGGTGACTTCGATAATTTTAGGTAATTCTCACTCCTGTTGTGCAGGAGTGCATTCCCTAAGGCGTTGGCGTATAGCCACCGCTGCTGCCTCCCCTTTTATGTTTGCCAACATAATCGTAGATACCTGGGAAAAATTGACTATTAATTTCATCCCTAAGTTCAGAGCAGGTTCTGCCTCGACCTCATTCTGTATTTGTCTTAATACCTCTGGTATCACTGCTATTGAAGGGGTGCCATGAGTCCTGGTATAAATGGCAGCGAAAACTGTGCCCCAGGTGGTACAGTCCTCTATTTGGGTAGCTATTCCCATCGGCAAGCAGATTGTTAATATTCTGTGTTTTTCTTGTGGGCCTGTGGGTGGAAACACAGCCTCTCGCTGTGCTATTTTCTGTGCTATCCAGAATGGCATTTGCTCATGTGTAGTGGGCATTCTTCCCATAACTGCATTCAGTGTTTGTGGGGTGATTTTAGTTGTGGTCCCTTGTACTTGACCTGCTGGAGTAACCCTTGTAGATTGAAGTGTGAGTGGTCTCATAACGAACTGTGTAAGATTTCTGTAAAGTTTTATTATTTCTTTGTGAAGTGGACGTAAGTCTGATTTTGGTAATGTGTCAATTTCTGGATGCGGTGGGTAAGCAGCTAGGACCGGCCAAGTTGCTCTGTCCCTGCTGAGCGAACCGAGTCTCACTTTCTCTGTAGTGTGTGGGAGGGCGCCTTTAAACCAATTTATATGCTCTTGGTATGTAAGCGGAACTTCGATGTCCTCGTATGGACAGTATTCTTCTGGTATTTCATCCGGAGTATAAGAATGAAATGTATTAGTCCGTGCATGTGCAGGTGGGAATTTAACCCATGAATAGAATACCTCTGTCCTGAATGCCTCGTGTGCCTCAATCACAAATGTTACGGTCCCCCCTAATGCTGAGAGACCAAAATTTCTAATTTTGCAGCAAGTGCATTTTTGCAATTTTCTGAAATGTTTATAGCACCTTCATGCTCAGCTTCCTCCCTACTTGTACTACCATTGCCATCAGCTGCAGTGTTTGCTGTCGGAGACATTATGGGTGGAAGTTTGAAGAAAAAGACAAGGTTTTTGCACAATATGGGGAACTATAATCCTTCAAGCTTAAATAAACCTACAGCCAATACATTGGGTATACCTGCTCAGCTGCGGGGTATTAACCCTTCCCACTCCAGACGTCTCTGGGTAAATGTGAGTAGGGGTCTCTGAGAAAAGCACGACTGAACTACTCAGTTTGGCGGCACCATGTCGTGTAGTTCCTACAAATCTATATAGGATCTGTGTGTTTAGATAACATAAACTAAGGGATTGGTGTCCAGACTGATTCCAGGCGCCCCCAAAGGATATGTTAGTCTGTAGACCAGCTAGCTCACAGTGCCACTATAAGCCCCACAACCTTACCAAGGAGCGAATAGTTTCTGGCAACTCTCGAACATGACAACTCTGACCCCTTAGGGATCCTGGAAACAGTACAGTACGTTTCGCTCAGTCACTCGTGCTGACTTATTCTCAGAGAGATATACAGAATAAACGATGGGAGTGTTTTCAATAAGCATTTATTGAATCAGCGTCATTCTAGTATAAAATACGTGTGCTGCAACAACCATTAGACAGAAACAGATATAAACGATAATAAGCACAACAGAGTAAATAATGAATATATGCAGGCAGATAGATACATGACAATAATAAATGCATTCCCCTACGATGCAACCCTAACTAGATATCCCTGAGTGTACCTAGCATGTATGTAGGTGAAGAGCCAAGAATCCCCCTAGGAAAGAGCCAACCCCATTGCCTGAGATGAGAGAACGAAGGACCCTGTGTTGGTCTTGAGTTGGACACCCTGCAAGGGGTGTCAGACCACTGCATGCTGAAGTGTCTGCGTGCAGGGACCTCAGTCTCGTGTCAGCATGGAAGCTTCTCCTCAAATTTGCACCGTGAAGAGGTGATGTTTATATACCCAAAAGGTACCCTTGGGGGCTTTCCATAGATGTGTCATTGTACTGTGGGCATGTCGGCCAAGGATGACGATAGTGATGACCCTTACATAGAGTTATTATGCAGAAGATGGTAATCCTGCTGTGATACTAAGAATCCTCATGCATAATAAATTAGGCTAGTTTTTCGGAGAAAACCACATGACATTTATTCGGCACTTAACTAGGTAAAAGGTCAGCACCAGAACCGTTATGTAGAGCAAGGTAGGACAAATGTAGGTAAAAGGTCGTGCAACCCACTAGGCCTATATTGGGGTACATTACGGCTCATAACAAGGGAAAGGTAAGAAAGAAGGTATCCATTTATACACAATACAAAGAAAGGGAAATTTGAGTCGAGCATGAAAAAATAGACAATGGAGGAAGGTAGAAAGTTATGGAGATGGTTGGAGATTCAAAGTCAGCCTTACAGCGGAATTATAGATAGACAGAAATAGTTTGTTAAGCAAGAGAAATAATTTAGCAGCAGCCAAAAAGCTGGCATTGCTAAGCGTAAGCAATAGGTGAGATATTTTTTTAAATACATTTTATTACTTTCTTTTTTTTTTTTAAAGTATACGGTTGTCACTGCCACTTATAATTACAGGTATTTTCAGAGGAGACAGGCCATCCAGTGCGCCAGCGGAGCAGCATGTCATCTTGTGTGCCGTGAAGAGTGATCAGTTCACAGGTTATTGAAAAGTCTTGAGCCTCTGGTTCGGTGGGAACAGCAGGTCCTGGACACAGGTCCTCCAAGCGTTGAATTATCTTCCAATCTGTCATCCTCATATGCGAATCTTCATGCATACCTCTTCAGCATTCGCCCATTCACCCTCATGCATCAGCCAGTGAATCTATTGAGGGGTTTTCCTGTGCATGCATTGAATGCCAGGAGCAGAGTGAGTTTTGCAGCTTTCTTGTGCATCTTATTCTGTATTCCACATGGAGATGTTTCCAACCAGCACGTCTTTGCAGATACCTGGAGCAAAGTCCAGTGCAATTTGAACAACTCTCACAGTCTTGCATCCAGAATGCTACTACCACGACACATAAAAATAAAGTGTTTGAATATGGCCTCAGGGGCTTCACACTTAGGACAGGTGAGATTCATTACCAGGTAAGGCCCTCTAGGAGCCTGGGCTTGTAACTAGAAAATGTTCCTCTGTCGGCCATTAATCTCTTATTCAGTTGATTTGAACAAGGCACAATGGTTTGGCCTTGTCGTCTGTATGTTTTCATATGCTGTCTTAACCAGACCTATTTGTATAGTCACACTGAGCCTTTTACTATTGTTCAGGCTCAAATGGCACAATAACCCTTAGATTACAGAATGTTTTAATTAAAATTAACAAAACAAAAATGTGTCAATGTACCTCTTAACGTGTTCTTGTGATTTTCCCAATCCACCAATGAATGGTAAACTAGTCTGTCAGTCCATCTAGTGGCAAAACAATTTCATTCAAAAATATGTTAAGTACAAATATTCATATGTAACAGCTTCTGTTGAAACAATGTTCAAACAAAGGCCCTATTAGGGGCAACTTTGTTTCAATATTTTACAATCTTCTTCTTGTTTGCTAATGATACAGGTCTTGTGTCTCCGAAGGGCAGCAGATTAATGGAAGGTGTTCTGATACCCTTGTGGATCAATTAATTTATTTCCTTCTGCTCTGTGGGAGCTCCAAGGGATCAAATATCTTCTTTGGGCTGTCAATGTGGTGTGTGTTTCGACACTCTGCGGGACTGAAAATTCACAGGCTCTTCCTCAGGACTATGGGGCCCTTGTTATTTTTCAGTCAGGAGAGATGCAGGTGTTTTTTAAGTAATGGGTAACTCTGAAGTGTGACTGCTTGATGGCATTAGGTTAATGTGAAGGAATTTTATTAAACTAGTTCGCATTCAAGGCTCACGCAGGACTCAGATCCATTTCTCGATTTCTTTTTATCTGAATGCATCTCCATCTGTGCCCAACTCTGCCTTTTTTTTCCAGCACGTGCCATTTGATACTAGACACACTGATTCATGTGCTTAATGTTCATTGATGCAAGAGATACAAATAGAACATATTACAAGGTATATTGGAACATTTTTGTTTCATTAAATTTAATTAAAACATCTCAAACTAGAAGTTATTGTGCCATTTTGCAACTCAAGCAGACGATGGTGAGAGACTATAGTGACTATACTATTAGTTGCAGTTAAGATAGTTGGCAGAAGGAGGAGCATTTCTTGGTTATGGATAGCACTTAAGTTAGGGCCTGCTTCTGTTTCCAGCTATTTTATAAAGCAGTGTTGCGTCTATTTCATGTGAGGTCTATTACAGTAAGCTGTGTGAGCATAAATCTGGTGTTTTCTGAGGTATTCCTCATATGCATGGAAGCATCAATCCAGACCGTCTGGGTAATTTTCATTTTAAACTCCGCCTCCTATTTAATATCTATTGTTAGGGCTGTTTAAACAAACCACTCTTGAGCACTCCACGTATCAGTATAATTGGTTTACTTGATTTTGAAATGTCTGTGATAGTCGACAAAGTATTGGATACAGTGGCAGCATCCAGAAATAAGTACCATGTTCCCTACCAACCTTAATAGTCCTATTATATTGTATACATTTTCTTTGTGTAATCCCAAAGATCTCCTGGGCCTCCAACGAAGTTATGAATCCTCCATTTTAACACAAATTACCAATCCACATACAGTTTATCGCTTTCTAGCGGGTAACATATACATCACCAGATACCTTGGAGAAATGAGGAAGACATCTTAAAGGTGTCCTCTTCGCCTGTAGGGCATTGCTGAATAGTACTCGGATCATCTGACGCCACAGGTATGAGGCAAGGGAATCAGTAATGGTTCAGTCAATAGCATCAGGGCAGGGATGAATAAGCTGATGATTTGGGGCAACATATAGTAACATAGGATTTGTACAAAGTGGTTGCAATTTGCGGATCAACTTTTTGCCTACGGTATTTTTCGAACTGACCTACTAGTAATAGGTAGTTTTGCAAAATACTGAATCGCAGTGAGTTGCAATTTGACCTACCTCATCAATATTAATGAGGTAGGTTGCAAATTGCGACCCACTATGATTCACTGCCATCACAGGCATGGTGGTCTGCTGAGGTCAGCAGACCTCCATATCTGTGTTTGCTTTCAAATTTTCTTTTACATGCAGCACATTTTGCTTAAAGGAAAACGGGATGCGTTAAAAAAAGTTTTTAAAACTATTTTTTAAGGGACCACTGTCTGCTCCAAAAGAATGTTTTTCTTACCATTCACAAAGGTCCCTTAGGGAACCCTTCCCATATGTGAACGGGTTACCCACACCTTGCAGTAATTGATAAAATATTAATGTTACTGTTAGAAATTGGGTCTCTAGTTGGCAGAGGTTTACACCCTGTGCAATTAGGGACCACAATCCTAGTTAGAGTAAGTCAGATACACAACCGAAATTAAGCTAAACTCACCCTCTGGTATCTTGGTATAGAGCAGTCAGGCTTAACGCCAATGTGTAAAGTATTTGTGCACACTTTAATTACAGTAACACAGTGAAAACACCACAAAAAGACTCCATACCAGTTTTAGAGAATATAGGGGCATATCTACAAGGGCTGGCGATAAAATTATCGCCGCTTTAGCGTCCGTTTTCGGACGAAAAGCGGCGATAATTTTAACGCCCTATTAGCAAGGACACGCTAACGCGTGAATCCATGCTTCTTCGCTCTTTCCTTATCGCCCAGCTTTGCATCTCTAATGAGATGCAAAGTGGGCGTTCCCCAGAATAATGGGAGAAATGTCGCTAGCGACATTTCTCCTATTATCAAGGGAATCGCTAACAAGCATAGCGATAGAAAAGTAGCGATAACCACGGTTATCGCTACTTTCCTTACGCATGCTTTAATTCTGACTTAGCCATGTAATCCAATGGGAGGTGGATTACATGGCTAAGACCACCCTGCCCTATCAGCAAGGTATCGCCGGTCACAGTGCGATTATCGCTGGTTTCCCAGCGATAATCACACTGTTTTCCAGCTATCGCTTGCATTTCTATCGCTTTGGAGATAAGCGTTGCTGATAGCACGCTATCTCCGCGATAGAAAGCAGCGATAGCCGGCGATAATTATCCTAGCGCTAAGTGCGCTTAGCGATAATTATCGCCGGCCCTTGCTGATATGCCCCACAGTGCTTTAAAGTCAGTAGCGCTAAGGGATTACTTGAGGTTGCGCTAGACTAGGTTAACTCCCAAGTTCAGGTCGACCGCGATGGAGGGCAGGCCAGCTATAGGACTCAGACAGGTCCCACTGGCAAAGTACCTTCGATGGAGCAAGCATCAAAGTCGAAGACTCGATGCGAGGAGTCGAGGAGGAGCTGTGTCGTTGTCGATCCTGAGGAGGAGGCGAAGCGTTGGTGCCAATCCGCACAGTAGATGAAGGCTTCGGTGTCAAAGCCCTTTACGATGCAGGCGCTGAGTCGATGTCAAGCTGCGCTGTCTGTGGTCTTCGAGCCGCACACTCTGTTGAGCGATGTCGTCGATCGGCTCCTGCATTGAAGGACAATGCATTGGTTCAGATCACTGCAAAGTCGTCACTGTTTCAAAGCAAAAACAGCTGCAGAATACATTTCGGAGGCCCAGGACTGGATTGGCATCTCAGGCAAGGAAAGGCTCACAGATGGCGGCGTCCAGCATCTGAAGCAGAGTTGAAGGAAGTCTTTGATGGTCCTGAGCCTTCAAGAACAGGGGCAAGCCAGCAAACTCTTGGACACACTTGAGTTCAAGGATGCACAGAGCAGGCCAAGTCCTTCTCACTCCCAAGCAAGAGGCAGCATGCCAGCACAGCAAATCAGGTAGCAAAGTGGCAGTTCCTCCTATAGCACAGCAATCAGCAGGCAGCAGTTAGCAGAGTGGCAGTCCCTCCTACAGCACAGCAGCTCTTCTTCCTGGAAGAATGTACTTGGTTCCAGCAACATTGTGATTTGGTGGTGTCAGGAGCCCAGTACTTATTCCCAGTTGTGCCTTTGAAGTGGGGGGAGACCATAAAGAGGCATTTGAAGATCACACGGTCCCTGCCTTTCCTGCCTAGCTTCAGACTCACTGCGTTCCGCAAGTGGCGGAGTGCAGTGCGAACTGCCGTTCACGCTGGTCTTCCTGCCGCTCGGGTAGAAATTCTAGCCGAGCGGCAGCTCGCGAACTTACCGTTCGGATCGCGAGCGGGGAAAAAACTCCGCTGCACTACACGAAGCAGAGTTTTCTGCACTCTGTGAGCTCCGCTGAGCGCAGAAAACTCAGCAAACTCCGCAAACGGTGCGGAGTTCACCGCCCAGGCCTACTTAAAAGTACATGTCCTACCTTTTAAATACACTGCACCCTGCCCAAAGGGCTGCCTAAGGCCTACCTTAGGGGTGACATACATGTAATAAAAGGGAATGTTTGGGCATGGCTAGTAACTTGCCGGGTCGAAATGGCAGTTTAAACTGCACACAGGCTCTGCAGTGGCAGGACTGAGCCATGTTTAAAGGACTAGTGAAGTGGGTTGCACAATCAGTGTTGCAGGCCCACTAGTAGCATTTAATTTAAAGGCCCTGAGCACATATAGTGCAGTTTACTAGGGACTTATGAGTAAATTAAATATGCCAATTGTGGATAAGCCGATGTTACCATGTTTTGAGTACAGAGCATATGCACTTTAGCACTGGTTAGCAGTAGTAAAGCGCTCAGAATCCTAAAGCCAGTAAAAATAAAGTCAGGAAAACAGGAGGTCAGAAGTCAAAACGTCAGGGGGAACCATGCCAAGGATGCCAGGTCTAACAGTTACTGAATCACTACTTGGGTTTCGTACATTCAGAAAGCACATTTCCTTGTCGGAAACCCTGCAATATACCCAAATGCAGGGGTTGTGACCAGAAAATGCATTTGTGCATCCGGCCCAAAGTTCTCTCTGGGGCCCATGCCCAAGAGTAAATCTTGACAATGCCTGGTTTCTCAGAGAACCTGCATATAACAATTTGAAGTCGGGCTGTCAAATAGTAGTTTAAGTCAGGTAGTTAGAAACATCCTTCGTCATGACTCATATTCAGTGTAGTCTGTTTAACTCTTAATCTCTATTTCCCCCATCACAGCATCCTGACATAAACCCTATCCATGTTGATATTTCAATAGTACATACATGTACAGGACTATGGGCCATACATCATAAACTCATTACCAGTTGCAAACCCTCCCATGCGCTAAATCAGCGAGTTCGCAACTGGTAAAAAACATTTTGTTATTAACTAAGGCCATTTTCCAAAAGGAAAAGTTTTTCTGACTTGTAAAATGGGTTTGGAAATGTTTACTGATTCAACATTTGGTGGCATCTTTTGTGGTGTCCCACCTAAATACCAAATTGCTACCCTTGATGTAAGAAAGTGCCCTTTTCGTATGGTCACCCCCCACTTTTAGATCCAATGCTGATAGTTAAGACTCTGAAAGCGCACAGGAACCTGCTGCCGAGGCCCCAGTGCCAGTGCTCTCTCCCTAAAACTGTTATGTGTAAATTGGCATCCCCAATTGACAAGGACTTTACCCCCCCTTATAACTGCCTAGTATATGGTGCCAGTGGTGCCCATGGCATGGGTGGTAAAGGGGTCCCCATGGCTTACAGCACTGTTTGTGCCACCTTGAGTGACTCAAGTAAACTACTGATAGCATGCCTGCCATTCAAGACTGGAGAAACAATGTAAACTGCTCCAATTCGACTTTGCCCTAACCATGTGTGGCAAAGACAATGCAATGCTTTTAATATATGTCAGACACCCCTAAGTAAGACCTCTAAAAGCCCAGGAGGCAGGGTGCATTATATTAAAGGTATGGGCATGTAAGTGCAAGCTTATATGTCTTATAGTGGCCTTTAACGTTAAAAGACACTATAAGTGATAGACGGTCCATAGGATAACATGGGACGGCACCCGGACAAACCCGAGATTGGCAGCTCCATTATGGTACTGCCTAAATATGTCATGTTTGATATCAAACAATGTGCCTTCTCACCCCAAACATGAATCTCATGTTGTGGACGATGTGGCATGTACCCAGGTGGCTACCTTAGAGGTTGCCCACCTGGTTGACCCAGCTTCTCTGTGCTCTGGCTAGAAGCCAGCACTTGCTGCCGCCAAGACAGGAATCTGATCCCCTGCTGGGTAGTGTGATCACTCCCAGGAGTCAGGAACAAAGGCCAGGGCAGGAAGGAGGTCACACCTCCTCCCTCCCAGGAAGGGTAGTGAAGTGGTACATCAAGGCGGTGAGCTTCAAAGGCTACACCACCTCTGATATGCATCAGGGCTGATCCCCAGAGGAGGAAACAGCCGGCCCCCTGCTCCAGGCACATTTTCACCTGGGCAGACGGGCAATTAAGTTTGCAGGAGGTGTACACCCCCAGAAGGCTAGCAACACTTCTAGGGTGGGCAGCCTGGTCTGTGCAGCTAAGTAAGATTTTTTAAAGTGGTAGAAGTAGTGGGTTCTGGGTAGAAAAAGTGACCTACACCTACCGGATGTGGTTACCTCAGGGGCAGATTAGCCGCTGGGGCAAGCAGCCCATTGGCCACTTCCACCAACACCTCTAATGCCCCTAAATCTAGGATTTTAGGGCTACCCCTGACACCAGAACCTCATTTCTGAACAGCCTGCATCAAAGAGGACAAAGAAGAGACCCATGTCTATGACAACAGGACTTGCACAAAACAAAAGAGGGATACTCTGCACCTGTGGCAACACTTTTGGACCTGCCTGATCGAGACTCTTCCTAGGCTAACTTTCCGTTCCCACAGACAGAGGGAACCCTCTGAGAACTTGAAGCACCCTCAGACTCCCCTGGACTAGTGGCACTAGTCCCCTGCAAACGGCAGGTAAAACAACGCTCTGGATCCGAAGAATCGCTGGCCATTGGGCCCTCTGAGGGATCGCCCAGATCCAGATGGTCTGGTACATTGTGAGAACTATAGTCCTGCCTTCCTCAAAGTTACAGGCAGCTACTGCGTTCCGTGGGACCGCTGGATGTTGAAGTACCTTTTTCCACAGTTTACTGCTGCCAAGGCTTGTTGGTCGCCAGTCCGGCAACCAACCCCTGCACTTGACACTGCATCCATCCGACCTTCGACTGACGTCAGCAACAACCCCATTGTTGTGTTTTTGCATCTTGTTCCCCGCAGCACAGTGTAAGTGGTAAAAAGCAGCTACCCCGCTGCTTCCGTGGAGCATCAGGGACAGCCAGCACAACTCTGCACCCAGGTTCCATGAGTCAAGTAAAATTGAACTGACTGTCGTGGCTTGGTCCTGGGACCCGTATCACCTTTACTCTCCTTGGATTCCAAGCAACTCAACCTGTAAATGGCCGATTGCCATAGCCACTTTTTCCCATTGACCATATGCAAAAGTTCTGCAGTATTGAATTGCTGTGATTTATGTTTTCTTCGAAAAATCCATAACTCCGGTTATATATGTCTGATCACGTTGGTTTTGGTGTCTAAATTAAGTTAGAAATACATTTTATTTTTATAAATTGATGACAGATTTCTATTGAGCTGTGTCAATTACTTATCATCCATGTTGGTACTCTGAAATGCTTAACACATGTTCCTCTAATAAAGCCTGACTGCTCTTTGCACACTACCTGGACTGAGCTAAGGATTTATTATTGTGAATCCAAGGACCAACTTTGGGGTCTGTGAGAGTTTTGCAAGGTGAAGCCTAACCAGCACCATCACATAATACTCCACCTTCCTACACTTGGTACCATTGATACCCATAAATCTAGTTGCAAACTCATTTGCAAAAAGGAAAAGGTCTTCTTGGGACCCTTTCCCTTTTACGAATTGGGGTGACGGCTTCAGAGGGAGTAGGGAATGTTGATGCCAACTCTCACTGATGTTTTAACAATTGAAAACGTCATTTGTTTTTAAAAGCAGCCCTGCTTCCGTTAATGAAATCGGGCCACATAAAAAAAAGTTTTCAGATGTAGAATGCAAAGACAGGCATGGTGAACTGCTGCCCCTTGAAGAAACCATCCCTGCTTGTGCACCCAATTGGAAAGAGTGACATTTTGTGACCTACCTAATGAATATTAATTAGGATGGTCTTTCTGTGACCCCTTCTGATTTGTTATTTTGCGGACCGACCTATTAGTACATAGTTTGGTTCACAAAATTTGATAGTGGTAGGAAAAAGTTGGATAGCAAATTGCAACCACTTTTTGGAATTAGTATCTTTGTACATCTGGATGATGCCTGTTGGTGAATGTGCAATTTACAATTATCCTTTTATTCTACCACTGTATATTTCTGACTTTCTAGCCACCGCCGTTGAACTGAATATAGCCCAATGGATCGAATGCACTGTGCAGTTGTGGAGTTATTTCAAGAGCGATGTAGTTGATATATAATTCAGTGTTTTCATCCAGCTGTGTCACCACACATTTTAAGACAATTAACAGTGGAATTTTGAACGTCAATTGGTAGTATTTTGTTTGGGAAGGGATTATGTACAGGCTCATGACACATGGGGAAGGTACACACTCCTTGTACCACTGAATTATTTGTCTCTTTATGGAAATTGCTCTGCTGGATTGGATGTCTTGTCCTAAAGATTTCTGATTTGTAAGATAGCATTCAAAGAGGAAACCTCAAAAAGAAAATATTGTTCCAAATCACTCAAACTTTCCTGGAGATACTTTATCATTTTATGGGGTATCGAGGAAGAGAAAATAACTTCATAAAATTATCAGTGAACAAAGCTGCTAGACAGTGAATTAGATTGCTCAGGGAGTCTGCATTGTCCCAACTAACATCAGGGCAGAGGGAGAAACATTCATTTTATGACGTCAGGGGCTGGACAGAGAGAGCAAATGTAACAGCAAGCATTTTATGATCCAAGCCTACCTTTTGCCAAGATGGCCAGGGCATACTACACATGGGAGTGTGCATCGTCTTGCAAATCTTGTTAGTTGCAGAACATATCTCAAATCCCCTCCCCAACGCTCAATTTCAGAATCCAAAGATAGCCATTAAAAGTACTGTCTCAATACATTTTTCAATGTGGAAGCCATGTGGCTTTGGTGACCTTGGCTAATTGAGGTTTCTCACATGCCTAGTGGGTGAAGACATTTGTCTCTGAGAAAAATCATGTCTCCTTCTACATACAAATCTGGACTGGATGGCTCCTATAAGCATTTAAGGTTTAGGCAACCCTTCAATAAAGTATTTCTCCACAATTTTGAACTCACTGTCTTTCTGACTATCAGATGTCCAATTGTCTTCACCGACTTTCATACCTTTTATGATACACACATCTCTTACACAAGAACAAGCCTAGACAGTCAATCAGCAGTTTGATTTTCATGTGTTGGAATGTGTACAATTTCAAAGTTAGATTCCTTCAGCCTAGAATATTGTTCGCTATGCAAGCAGAAGCAGTTGCACCACCTCCTGGGGATAATATGGAAATAAGAGATTTTTGGTCTGTGTGAAGAGTAAAACGAGTACCCCAGATGAAGTAACGATAATGTTCTACAGCACACACACACACGCCAGTACCTCCCTTTCAATTACAGAGTATAAGCATTGAAACCAAAAGCTACTGTCAACTTCTTGTTGCCTGGGTTTTGACACAGCACAGCCCCTAACCCAAAGGCACTATCATATACTGTCATATACAGTGATAATGTCTGGACAATCACTAGAAAATGGTTGGAGAATTGGCCATTGACAATTTGATATTTAATAGAGTCAAACGCTTCCTGATTTTCTTTTACCAATGCAAAGTTCACATCTTTTCTCAACTGTTTGCATAAGGGCTCCATTTGAGAAGCAAAGTTTTTTACGAACTTGGAATTATATTTGCAGAGTCCCGCAAATGATTTCAATTGGTCCTGATCATTAGGAGGAGGTGTCAAACGGATGGCATTCACAGGGATTCCTTTGGTAGTTATTGTGTGCTCGAAGTAGCTCACTTTGTATCTGAACAGTATACATTTGTCAGCACTTAGTACCAAGCTAATTGTGCAAAAGTGACAACAGGCCTCCCTCAATACCTGATCATGTTGTTCCACATCCTTGGCAAACACTAAGACATCATCCTGGAAACACCTCACGTTGCGCTCCATATTTTTTTAACAGAGGGAACATCACTCTCCGAAAAACTGATGCTGCAGACGCCAACTGGAATGGCATATGCTTGTATCGAAAAACTCTAAATGATTTCACAAAAGCAGGAAAAGATCTAGAGGCTTTTACCTGTTCCACTTGATGTTACACGCTGCACAAGTCAAATGTAGAAAAGATTGTGGCACCATCTAGCATAGACAACAAATCATTAATCTGGGCAGCCGGTTATTGTCCACAATGATGCTTGTGTTAAGTGCTCTGAGGTCTACACATAATCTCAAATCCCCACGGGATATTTTGGTCAAGAATGCTGGGGAATCTAATCAAAAGACTCTATTTCCTCTACTATATAATCATTTTGTAATTCCTCTAGTAATCTTTGTAAGTCTTTGAGTATACTAAAAGGGACATGTCTGAGTTGCTTTTGTTTCCCTGATATAGCATTGCCTCTGGGTCTGATTTGTTGGGTAAATCCCTTCAATTTGCTTATTGCAGCCTCTTTGAACACTCCTGGAAAAGCAACAGTGACACTGGCTCCGAGTTCCTCTTTTGCTATAACCATCAGTGGTTCTGCAGCACAAGGATTCGGTGTGATTCTCAATGATTTTTGATCTTTTCATCCCAAAATGCTGGTGCCTCTCCATGCTACTTAGAATTTTACTCAACCTGTTTTATCCTTAAACTTTGCTTCCTTTACGAAGTGTCCAAGGAATACAATTTTGTTACTATAATACGTGACAGCTTTTACATCTGACTTGTGGAGTGTAAAATGCTTGAGGAAAATAATGAGTGGAAAATCAGGTATGGAATAATAAAAAAGGAGACCAAGAATCTGCCATCACCAAGAGTTCCCTCACTATCCACTGTTGGAGTGCACATGGGAGGAGGCTCCTTGATATCCCTGGAAGAAGGAGTTTCGTTGTGATAATTGTTTACAGTCTCATGTACCATCAACACAATGTTTTTATATTTTTATTTTATTTTATTTTTTGGAGTTTGTAGAGCGCACAGCTACCTCCAGCAGAGGTGTCCCGGCGCTAAGGCAATCGAGAAACACAGGGCACAAGTAGGCTAGTAACGGTTGAATAGCCAGGTTTTTAGAGCTCGTCTGAAGGCAGGTTCAGGTTCAGTCAGACGGAGAGGGAGCGGCATGGTGTTCCATAGTTTAGCGGTCCTAACTGTGTAAGCTCTACCGCCAACCCTCGCCTTGCGAAAGCGGGGGGGGGGGTGAGGAGCTGCAGGGGGTTAGATCTCAGGACCCGATCATGCTGGTAGTGTTGGAGTCTGACTCTCAAGTAGGCCGGGCCTCAGCCCCTGGTTGCTCTGAAAGCCAGGGTAAGTGCCTTGAATTCTATTCTCCTTATGACGGGTAGCCAATGGAGGCTCCTTAGGTGGGGGGTGATGGAGTGCCGGTAAGGCACCTTGCAAATCAGTCTAGCCGCTGCATTCTGTATCATTTGCAGTCTGCGAATCAGATATGCAGGGAGACCCAAGTCCCAAGACCCAAGACCCAAGTGCTTTTGGCATAGTCCAGATGGGATGTAATTAAGGCATGAACCCCCGTCCTCCTGCAGTCCATCGGGAGGAAGTGGAGAAACTTCCACAGGGTACGGCGTTTCCCGAAACAGGAGGCGGAGACCTGCTGAATCTGGGACTTGCAAGAAAGATCATTATTAAAACTGAAGCCCAGGTTTCTCACTGAGTCTACAGGCTCAGGAGGGGGATTCAATTCTTGGGGCCACCAAAGCCTAGAGGGTGGCGTGGCCTGTTGATTGAAGAAAAGCACCTCGTTTTTTTCCGAGTTTAGTTTTAGACAATTTTGGGTCATCCAGGCCGAGATGTGATTTAGACAGCTTCTGAAGTTGATAAAAGCAGCCTCTGAGTGGACCCTGGAAGAACCCCTTGGAAGACAGAAGGTTGGAGAGCCACCGCACCCGTGGATACCCTAGTACCCACGTTACCTACACCAGGGAAGCGGGGTGCATACATGTGAAGTGGTGTCGGAAACCGCCGTCGAACCAGTTATACATGATTCCCAAGGACGTTCTTTAACTGCCAACCTAGAAGCACGCCACTACCCACCCCATGTAGGTAAGGTGACTCGCCAAAGGGCAAAAAATAACAGACAGCACTAGTTATTCCACACTCACATTTCCTTAGGTGGTAGTGACCACAGCATGCAGAATTCAACATGTACAGCATGCCAGCATATGTATGAGTTGATTTAAAGTTTTTGTTCTTTCTCCTTTTTTTCCTTTAGGTCGGTTTATTAACCTAAGGTATACTACATACTTTTGTGATTAGTGGAGGGTACGGTTCTAACTAGCACACATTTTTTACTGACCCACCCTTGAGTAGTCTAGCACATTTGGTCCTGAAGAATTGCCTTGATAATTTTTTGACATTCAATAGGCAAGAAACATGTCGACCTCCATTTAACCTCTTTGAGCTAGCGTGGACCGTTGCAGCCACTCCTGGCCACTACTAGTTTTTAACATAACAGAGCAATCTAGTTATTAAATCGCCTTTTCAATTGTTACTAGTTATTTTAAATTCACTTTACACCAGTCTACTCACTTCATCATACTTACATTGCACCTCACTCTCCACATTGGCTAAAAATCAAAAGCACTCCGGTAAATATCCCCTCTGCAGGGCCCGTTGGGCATTGCAGTGCCGGCCCAATGAGGAGCTGCCCGACGATGAAGCATGATACCCTTTCAGGTGTGTGAGGGCCCTTGCTCATGAAGGATTAGATCCCCCGATCTGACACCCCAGGTGCTCTCAACCTTTTCTTTCTTTCTCACATGTTAGGAACTGCATACCTTTTTATTGACTTATTTATGGTCACTCAATAGGACATTGCAAGGCTGTGAAGTAGCCCTGAGATGCTGTGCCTCATAAAAAGGCACCAGAAAAGGGACTGGGGCATGCTTGTAGAGAAGTCTGTATATAAAGAGAGGGGCTTTTCCAAGCAATATAACAAAGTTTTGACCCATGGATGAAGTGCAAGATGGTGCCCTGTCTGTGGATAGACATTGTAGATCTGGAGTGTCACTGCATATAATACAAGGATGGTCGGGAGGCATGCAAGAGTAAAACCTAATAACCACTTATGGGAGGGTAGTGAAGGCTCAACACTCAGGCTACAATAAAGAATTTAGGTCTCGACATTTTATATTATTATTTACTGCTTTTCTTCATAGTAAAGGATATTTATTTCCCAGTCTGTAACCCTTGTCGTCGCTCAGGCTGACTTTTCTTCTTTTCCTCTTCCTTGGTCCCGTGTACCGCCACTGCCTCGCTCGAGGTTGCCATAGTCCATGACGCCCTTCGAAAAGATTACCTCAGGTAAGCATTAATACATAAAGTAATTTCCTTGCTCTATTTCTCCTGTTTTCCTTATCTATTTCCCACTTGCCTTGGGCATTTAGGGTTCCCTTGTCCCTTTTTCTTTTTAATTAGCTTCACTGGGGTCAAAGGGATATCTTGGGCGTGAAATAACAGCTTTCCACTTTCACTCAACTTCATGTTTTGTTTTTTGGGATAGCTTCCCTGGGGAGGGAACCACATAATATGAGAACAGAAGCAAAGGAAAAGAGGAGTTAAAATCGTTTTTTTTTTACCGTAGCATAAAAAATATTTTCACTCATTTATTATAAGGTTTAAAAAAATTGTTTTAGTTTTCCCCACACTTTATCATAGGTAGCTATCTAATCCACGCCCTGGAGTCTTCCTATGATAAAGCATAGGCAATAGTAAAAAAACGTTTATTTAATTCAAATGAAGTTAGTAAAAATGTTTTTATGCTAAATATTAATGTAAACTAATGTTAAATACTTACTTTAAATGTAGAACAAAATAATAAATGCTACTGTACTATGAAGTTAATTTTGAAGTAGATTTTTAATTAATTTATATATATTCAATTTAATAAAAAATATTTTTCGGATGCTTAAATTAAAAAATAAATCCCCACCTAAAGTAGAAAAAATATATTATGCATTAATAATTATTTGAAGTGATGTATAGAATTCTTTAAAATTAATGTAATTATATTTTAATAAAAAATAATGTTACATTAATTTATAAATTCAAAAAGGCTGTAATGGGGAGAATTGTGGGGAAATATTTAAAAAATCAACACACTTAACATCAGTGGAAAACACATTTTTGAGATCCCAAGTGGGTGTACCTCGCAGTACCCCAGTAATATCCCTAAGTATTGACGTTGGCACCAAACTCATTGCACATAAAGCCTATTTGAGGCTGTTGGTATTTTGGAGAAGATTGTGATGCACTGAGGAATTAGTAGATTTCCCGTTAGCACTAGAAGAGGTTATATCCATGGACAATAATTGCAAGATCACCCGGCTCAATTGGGTCTGCACGAAACTAACATCTGTGGGGCTGAGGGTGATCTGGTATAACAGTGGGAATGTTGAAAATGTTACCAAAAAGCTGCCCTCAGATAAGTTTTGGAAGACTGCCCTTGAAAATATTTATGTAACAGCGTCACATGATTCACTTATGGGAGGGATCTTGGATTTTAAATCTATCTATCAACTTGAACCATTCATAGATTATATCACTCCGCCTTTGGCAAGGCACTGTATATAAAATGTAGACTCATACACTCCCTATAAATAGCTTCTGTATGAAATGGAGAAACCTAAATAGCAAAAATGATCTTTGTCCAGCCGGCAAACAAGAAAGGAGAACGGTATTGTATGTGTTGTGTTTTTTGTAACGCTTATGAACATCCTAGGAAAGAGTGGGTATTCCCAGTATCCAGGCTTCTTGGTGTAAAGCAATATTTGGAAGCACTGAGAATGCTGAGATCGGACACTCATCAAGAGATTGTCTTCAGTTTAGCAAAGTTTCTACATGCCGCGTGGATTTTGAGAAGGTAGGCTCATAGGTGACTTTACAGTTGCGTGCTTTTATGAATCGATTGAATTGATTGTGATTAATATGATTTATATATTATGATTATCATACTGATTATTTATAGTTGTGAATAGGCATTATTTGTTTTTATGATAATTTAAGTAGAAAACTCCTTGAATAAACTAAATTTGATGAAGATGACAAATCCTATGTAGAGGAATCAGAGAAATGGGTGGAAGGAGAACCTCGGACTCTATGACATCACTTGCCCTCGGACCCATTCGACCCACACATGGCGATGGGCAGCCACCATCTTGGAAGGTCTGCCAATGTGAGTTCATGAAGCTGCCCAGGTTGAGGGCTAAGGTTTGGCACGCCCCTCTCTGTGATTGACTGTACTTCTTTTACCCCAGTTTTTGCATCTCTCTCCCCAAGGGTGAACACGCCCACTCCTCCACCTGCTCCCTTGGCTGTAGCCATAACTCTATTAGAGATGTCCCATGCAATTGTCTCAAGCCACTGGACACTCGAATACTGCAAGTTGTTTACTTAGATTCTCTTTCTTTTAATCTCAATATTTCAAGATGTGTTTCAGGAGTGTACAGTATATCATATGTAGCTGCATGGAAGGCAGGGGTGCAGAAATGGTAAACAGAACCATGGACAAAGACAATACCGCTGCCGAAAACCCAACAGAAATGATTTCCGCATTTTTCACACCACAGATGCTAATTAACATTAACCGCGCTGTGATAACAAGTAGACCACGTCATCGAAAGCAGTTTTATCTGGTGAGACTTACCATTGAGTAAGGTGTATGGTTTATTCAAGTATAATAAAAATGAAATTCGGAGGTATGCGAAAATTAAAAGATTTGATCAACATTAATCGACGTCAGAAAAAATGGGTAAAATCTGCTTGAAATATTAGCGCCTCGTCAGGGTAGTAAGCGCTATATAAATCTAAAGTCCGTGCATCCTAACTTTTGGTGTTATGCAAGAGACGCATTTTAAAGCCCACCAATTTCTCCCAAACACACTCAACAGACATATAAATGCTACAGCAAACCATGTACTAGTGCGAAGGGCTGAAAAGCTGGCGAGAGGTCGGCTACTGACCCCCCCCCCCCCCCCTAAGGTGGCCAGCTGACTTCTGCAAGCATCACAATAGGTCATTACACACCGCCCTGCGTCTCAGCCGCTTTGGCAAAACCTCTTAGTCTGTTTGCTCTGGTAATGAATGCATTGTTCTTGGCTAATTATCTTGACAAGGAGCGTTACCCGTATGGGGAAGATTAACTCTCGCTAGTATCTCTGACAGGCTTAGGGGCTCCATAATCCCCGGGTGGTTTCCAAGGCTGACTTTCACTCACTGATGGACTGAAGCGCTCTCCCTCACTGCCGCAGGATTCGCATCGGTAGGAGAGATGGTTGAGTACCCTGCATCCACGGGACAATTCAGCAAATAAATATATTTATTATTTTGTTAGTTCTCTTTATAGCGCCCACCTAGTCCAGGTGCACGTCAATGTGCTTTACAAGGCTCTCAGAGTAAATATATAACACATATATATTGTACAGCGCATTTCCCATGTTTTACTTCTGTTATTATAATTATTATTTATGGGGAATTGTATATGCACTCTCTTAGATTTTGGATGGACTTTTGATGCATCAGGTGCTTATACTGTTAAAATGGTTTATGTCAATAGTTAAGTGCTCTGTTGCCACTATATGCTTCTTGTCTATGATTTTGCTCTTTCAAGTATGGTGATACGTAAAGGATCTCTGTCATGCAATAGAAATCTACACATAAATATATACAATAAATGCAATGATTAGTTTAGGAAGACCAGTTGAGATCAGATGCCGGAAAGTCGGGATCTCCTGGCCAGAGGTCAGCTGGTCAGTGGACTGAAAGGGCTGTGGAACAGGTCCGTTTTCAGCAATTTCTGAAATTCTGGTTGCCAGGTTCTCTGTGGAAGTGCACGATAAGGAGGTTCCATAGTGTGGAACTTTGACATGGAAGGATGAACGCCAAATCGTTTGAAGCTCACCTGGCAAAACAATTTTGGAAGACTCTGGAATTACAGACTGTGGCTAGACAACCACAGGTTACTGAAGGGCCTCCCAGGAATCATTCATAGGGTTGGCAAGATGTGTGCAGACAGCTTGCAAGACTAGATGCGGTGGGCAACACGAGGCCCTATTCACAAACTGCATTTTGGAGTATGTTTAGTGGTACTACAGGCGTACTACTAAGGTATCACAAAATGCCATTTACAAACCTCCAAGTGAAATTCTCCACCTCTTCTATCTTTTCTATGGAGAGATCCTCACACGTAAGTTTACTACTTAGTACTAAATGTAAAAGGGACCAGGAGGAGTGGCTTGAAATGAAAGGGAAATACTACTTAATGGGAGGGATTTAGGGGGGAGTCAGTGGGTAAAACAGGCCCGCAGCCCCCTCAGCACAGTACTCTGGCCTGAGAGCTCCCGATTAAATCCGGAGCAGGGGCCCCTCCATGTATCTTGCAGGGGGGCCCCCTCAAGTTTCGTTACACCACTGGGAGGAGTAAGGATGGTTTAGGGAGGGCTAAGGAGGGGTCTAGGAAGGGACGTGGAGCTACCGACAAAAGGTTAAATCCATTCGCCGGGACGCCCCGCTGTGTGCAGAATAAGTATTATTTCAACCATTCATTCCCATTCACAAACCGCATTTCTAAAGATACTACAGAAAAACAAGACCGAGACAGTTGTCAGCTCAGAGCCGGAGTAAGTCCAGTTGCACACATGGATAACCACTGGTACTGCAACACGCTCCCGTAGAAAATAACAGAGGTGGGGATTTAAAACAAAAGCCCACAGGAAATAATATTAAATTAAATTACATGATTGAAATAGTAAAAAAAAAAAAAAATTCAATGTTAAAAAAACTAAATAGGGTAAGCAAAGACACAATAGCATGCATGTTGACTGTCACAAAGCTACACATGTGATAAGCATGTTGTGTTTGTTTGTCTATTTACAGTACCACACTATCGTGTGCTGTGTCATTGAACGCTTTTCCCACAAATCATCACCATCCCCATTCTGATGGATGGAATTGTATTGTCTAAACATATGTGCTTTTATACCCTAGGTCTTGAAATTCAAAGAAGGAAGGGTAGGGAATTCCGATTTTCCAATATATACATATATATACTAACATACACTCATATAATTAGGGTGACGGATCCTTTTTGCCCTGAAGAATGCCCCTGACCAGTTATCTAACTCTTAGAGCAGGCAGAAATATTTCAACAGTTTCCAAGGCTGATGGGGCCATTGTACCCCTAAACTTCCATTAATTTGTTTATTCACATTTTAGTCATACCTGAAGTACCACATAATAAAGGCTATACCTGTGGTATATCTGAAGGTGTTTTTAATATAAACTGGATCCCTGTATTATCCAGGAAGATAATATATCTTAAGAACTCCCCCATTACTTGGGGTTGAGTCCTCCCTGGTACTACCATCTTACCAGGCTGGGATGAGGTGGCTAGTGATGAAGCATACCACATTACGTGGGTAAATCCTCCGCATCCCAATTTTTTTTTTTCACCTAAAAGGGGTCTAATAACCTGCGGACAAGGAGCTATTTTGTATGAACATATTTTAGTAACTTTTTTACATTTAAAAATTAATGAAATATTATTTATTAAATTATTAATAAATGTATTTTAATTATTCTATATATCACTTTTAATAATTATTAATAAATAGTAAATAAATATAAGTAAATTCCCTTGTAATTAAAATATCTTGTTCAATCATTACAGAGCTCCTGAGACCTCTGGAACATTTTAAAAAGCTTTCCAGGTAGACCAGGCACCTTAAGAAATTGAGCTGTTGGATAAAGGCAATCTGTCACACTCACTGTATATAAATGATCAGAACTGCTGCATCTGGTGGTGTTGTAAGTTTAGAATCTTTTAATGGTGGGGAAAACCAAAGGGCTCGGTTCCTAGCTACTAGAAACAACTGAGAGGAGCAACTTTTTAGGTAAGCAGTCAGCCGAGCGTCAACAGCTGGTAGGATTTTTATTTTTTATTTACTGAGATTTTTATCACTGTAAAACGCAAAGTTAACCAAACAAAAACCTTGGAACAATTTGGCATCTTTTCAAGTAGATGATTCACAATTCGTGAGAGGTTGACAGAGTAAACTGAATCTATTTCGCACCTTGAAGGCTTGGCTCTGCACAAATACTTCCAGGGACAACCACAAGAGACCCGTCACCAATTTCCCTTTAATTATCACATTAGTTGATCACCTTCCCACCCGCGCAACCCTCGACCCCCTGACCCAGTCTACCTCAGTTAAGGGTCCTATAATCTTGCTACTGGTCCCAGACCTTGGTAAATTTCCAGGGGCACCCTCTGGCACTATAGACAGAATGTTCAGCCTGCATGTACCAGTGAAGGTTCCAGATCCACCACTCCACCCTGGAGGGTCCCCACAGTCCCACAATCAGACCACATCCTGCTTGGCCACCATCAAGACAGTATTACAAAATCAGAGATGGTATTTTGGGCAAGGTTTGGTTGTTCTATATTCCCAACAGCGCCAAATATGGTGTAATCTTTACCCCGATGGGCAGTGATCCGGTCATGTGCCTTTCAACCCCTTCCAAGAACGGTTGTAACTTGCGACACGCCACGGTGTGGGGAGCAGGGATCCTGTATGGAAGTTACACCTGAGGCATCCGTCGGAGGTGATACGACAGGTTTTATATAGTTGTGTTCTGGTAAAATAAGCCCGATGAAGGATTATAAGCTGCACTAACTGGAAGCCCCATCTGGTTGCTGTCTTTTGGGGGGGTATCTGCAGGCCTCGAACCAGTCCTCCTCTTCAAGGACTCCAAGATCAGTTTCCCACCTCTCCTCTAGGGCTGTCAAAAGTGTTTGTGTATTCAGAATCAACGTCCTATAAATATGGGAGAAGTTGTGTACGTGCAACGGATCGCCAGACACTATATTCTAATGGGGACTCCTTGTTGTCAAGGTAAGTCTTCTAAGCCGACAGAGCGTGTTTCAGTTGGGTGTATCGGAAATACTGTGTCTAGGATAGTTTGTATTGTTGCTGCAAGTCGGAGAAATACAATAGGCCCTTTGGGCCCCAGATATGCCCTATGTTAGAGATACCTAACAGGTCCCATTTTTCGGAATCCCTACAATGCTGTCACGTCCCTCAGAATGGCCGAGTCATAGAGAGGGGTTTCTGTTTGAGAGATTGTTCCCCCATTCCATGGCTTTACAGGCTTTCCTCCAGATTTTAACTACCATGGTCATGGGAGGTGGCCGATTGTCCTGCCGTTCCCTCCCATACGGGTCTTTAAGGTAACCCCAGCTGGACATTGAACATGTTTCTGCCATTAGGGAGGGCTCCCATTGATCTGAAAATGAGCATTTGTTCACAACGTGTAACTGAGTTGCCCAGAAATAAAGTTTGAGGTCAACAGCTGATAAGATTTGACAGCAGTCAAAGCTGTTCACTTTGGTAGCAGGTTTTCAGGCATATCCCAGAATTTTGGTACTTGAGGAAGTGGTAGGCATAGCGCCCTCTGTAGTCCACCTGATAGAATTTGGTCATACAATAATCAAACCTTTCTGGAACTGGAGG
Organism: Calotriton arnoldi; assembly: GCA_963921515.1. Classification (NCBI taxonomy): domain Eukaryota; kingdom Metazoa; phylum Chordata; class Amphibia; order Caudata; family Salamandridae; genus Calotriton; species Calotriton arnoldi. The sequence continues at coordinate 2,538,645 of CAWUFW010000441.1, forward strand.
AGAAGATGATATATTCTGATGAACACAACATCTCTGGCACGATTTATAGCGGGTAAGACTAAAGATAATGATGGGTCCCGATGATTGTAAGCAATTTCTTACATGGTGGGTAGTATGCCCAGTCCACTAAGATAATAAAGTCTCTAAGAGTAGGTGATTAACCTGAATTCTGAGCCAGGAAATTAGATCACTTAGTGATCAACATATTTGAAATGTGGCTATTGTAATAAATCACCAGGGTTTGCATTGCAGCAAGAAAGAAAAGCTAGAGTTTGGTGAAAGTGAGCAGGTGAAGGTATGGATTCACAGTCAGACTGTTGGTATTGTGACATCTTGATGACATTCACATTGGTTCTGGACACCAGCATCAACCTGCCCTTGCATTCCTGTTCAGTGGGACATGGCCAAGAAGTTTGAGCTGGACTGTTTTTATTGGAATAGGAGAAAGACTGATTTGCATATGGTTGGACCGCGTCTGGAATGACACAGACAAGCTTAGGGCACAGAATATACAGAGAATAATTAGAAATGCTTCAGATAAATTCACATCAGTCACTTTTTTGCAGTCAATGCAAGTGACCCTCATAACTCTCACATTTTTTTGGAACCATTCATAAGCCTGTTCTCCATTCTAATGCAAAACCGGTCCTAGGATGCTTGTTTCCAGCCCAGGGAGGACCTAGCCTGGCAGTTCGGGCTGGACGGTTCCCATTGGGCACAGGGTCAAGACTGATTTGCATATGGCTGGGTCCAAACTGGAAAGGCATGGTGAGCAAACAAATGATGGATTTAGGCCCAGATCTCTGTACTGGGGTGAATGTATGACATTGTTCTGCATTCTGTTCATCAATTGTTCTTTTTGAGTTTGTCACCCTGAGTGGGACGGGTATGCCCAGACGTGGGTCCCGTGCTCTCCATGCCACTGGAGTCAAGCTATCCTGGCTGATGAGGGCTGAAACCCCGAAACCGGTCCTAGGATGCTTGTTTCCAGTCCAGGGAGGACCTAGCCTGGCAGTTCGGGCTGGACTGTTCTCAATGGGCACAGGGTCAAGACTGATTTGCATATGGCTGGGTCCAAACTGGAAAGGCATGGTGAGCAAAAACACCGATGGATTTAGGCCCAGATCTCTGTATTGGGGTGAATGTATGACATTGTTCTGCATTCTGTCCATCAATTGTTCTTTTTGCGTTTGTCACCCCGAGTGGGACGGGTATGCCCAGACGTGGGTCCTGTGCTCTCCATGCCACTGGAGTCAAGCTATCCTGGCTGATGAGGGGTGAAACCCCGAAACTGGTCCTAGGATCCTTGTTTCCAGTCCAGGGAGGACCTAGCCTGGCAGTTCGGGCTGGACTGTTCCCAATGGGCACAGGGTCAAGACTGATTTGCATATGGCTGGGTCCAAACTGAAAAGGCATGGTGAGCAAAAAAACGATGGATTTAGGCCCACATCTCTGTACTGGGGTGAATGTATGACATTGTTCTGCATTCTGTCCATCAATTGTTCTTTTTGCGTTTGTCACCTTGAGTGGGACGGGTATGCCCAGACGTGGGTCCCGTGCTCTCCATGCCACTGGAGTCAAGCTATCCTGGCTGATGAGGGGTGAAACCCCAAAACCGGTCCTAGGATGCTTGTTTCCAGTCCAGGGAGGACCTAGCCTGGCAATTCGGGCTGGACTGTTCGCATTGGGCACAGGGTCAAGACTGATTTGCTTATGGCTGGGTCCAAACTGGAAAGGCATGGTGAGCAAAAAAAACGATGGATTTAGGCCCAGATCTCTGTACTGGGGTGAATGTATGACATTGTTCTGCATTCTGTCCATCAATTGTTCTTTTTGCGTTTGTTCTCCATTCTAGTCTTTTTTTTGTTGCATTCTAGAACATGTGATCTTATTGGGCCAAGGTCTTTGTATAGCAAAGACGCAGCCAGACTGAGTGCCATTTTAGGGGCCCAACGCCATATTTTCTAGGAGGAAATTTGTGGTTATGCAGTGGTTGCCAGAGTGGCGGCAAATAGAGTTTATTTCATACATACATAACATACCTGTCAATCTACACCCTAGTTGGATCTTTCAAAATTGTAATTCGGAGCTCTGAAAGCCCGGGGGATCCTCCGAAATTAGACACCAATGGCACCATTGTGGCTAAAAGCAACATATGTTGGTGCCACTGTAGATTTCCATTTAAAACATCATTTGCTGTCGCCCTTTAGCTTCAGAGGGGTTTAGGCGGCACAAAAGCACCAAATTAAATCTAAAAGAGCAATAATATAACCACTTCAAGAAGGAAATAAAATTATGCATTCTTTCATTTATACTACGAGATTACCGGCCCGAATCACAGAGAAGCCGAGGAGGCGCTATTGAAGGCTAATAAGCAGTATGATAATAACAAATAGACGAAGCTTCTATCAATTCAGAAATGACTTTAATTAATTTAATCCTGGCCGGGAGATCAGCTGCGCGCGGCCTCCTCGCCAGAGGGGACTATTTGTCGAGGCTTTCCCGCCATCCAAAGCCCCCGGCCCCTGCCGCGGCCGGCCCTCACGGAACAATACGCAGCAGATTGTCCTGTCAGGCGTCATTACGGGCCATCATTAGTGTGCCGGCTTTGGAAACAGTCACTGTAGCCTAACCCTTTAACAATTATCCCCTACCTCTTTTGTGGAGGTTGGTTCAGCTGCTAAGTGTAAAATCGTGCCCGGCTCCTGGCGGCCCAGGCGGATGGGTACCGGCGCAACTTAAGCCCAATGCTCTGGGGACGGGCCCGTCAAGCGCCCTATTGTGTAGGCTGTCAGGTGCAGCTGCTTATCGGGCGATGATGTGTCGCTAATTAACCGTGGCGTAATCTGTTTATTTTAAACTTAACAAAATGTTTTGCTTAATCACTTGAGAGGTGTTTTTTTGAGTGTCGATTAGCAAGAATCAGGGCGCCATCGTTCTCTGTGCATTACTTTCAGTAATATATTAGTGCTTCGAGGGCCCCAGCTGCCAAGGGCCCCAGCTACCAAGGGCCCCAGCTGCCAAGGGCCCCGTGTCATTTACGAGTTAGCCCTTCCAAGCTCTGTCGCCAACGACTCTCTGCAGGACAGACAAAGTACACCTATTCTTAAAAGGGGGAAATGAAACTGCAATACCAAAAAATGCAAAATATGAATTAACTTAAAGAAAGATGGCATGAAGCCAATTCACAATTAACGCGCATTGTGACAATTTAATTGTCCTATTAATTTGCGTTGGAATGGGGGGAGGTTTGGACGGGAGAAAGTTAAAAAGGCAGCATTTTTGTGTTACGAATCAGGATTCTTCCGTCTACAACTGGTGTGTTGGCCTGTGTGAGTGTAATGCCAGCTTCGAACTATTGTCTTGGAGGCACTCTGTGTAAGTTTAATAGAAGGAGTTGGTATTCCGAGAGGATAAAAATGATTCCACGAATGTGAAACCTTCCAAATGAGAGTGAACTGGGAGGTATGAGGGTAAATTGTGAGGTGTGCTCCTCACACACTGAATGGACAGGTGAACTCAACGACCAAATCGCTGGAGTGGATTACTGGCACCAGGGCTTTAAGTGGGCCGGGTCTCACCGGTGCTGAGCACCGGCAATTTTTTAAAAGGGGCCTCGAAACGGGTCCCTATCGGGCTCTGTTTTGTGCCCTGGCACAGGCGGCCCGTTTTTTTCCCTGACTGCAGTGACAGCAGGCACATGGTTGTGCGCCTGCTCACACTACTCATTTCTCACTAGTGGAGAAGTTGCGGCATGACGTCATGCCAGGTTAGCGTTGTAGGGGAAGGGAAATCCTTTAAAGAGAGCCATTTTCTCTCTGGATTTCCCTTCCCTTTTGGAAACTCAGGAGCAGCAACATTGTCGTGGTGTCACCTGGGCTTTAAGTGGGAGCTTTTTCAATATTATATTCAAGCCATAGTTGCTGCTTATTTATTTTATGCAACTAACAACCATTGACAAAGCCAATAGTCCTGACTTGTTGTAGGTATGATGTTACTTGTTGTAGGTATGATGTTACTTGTTGTAGGAATGATGTTACTTGTTGTATCATATATCTGGATACCATGACAGAAACAGTAAAATACAAGTCGGGTGGGACACTATGCTAAGCACAGATTTTTAGTTTACGTGATTTTAAGCCACGTCCTTAATTACATCGGCCACGCCCCTTTGAGAGACCCTCCAGTTTTTTCATCCCACTTAAAGCCCTGACTGGCACAGTTAGGAAGGCATATGCCCAAAAGTGGCAGACGGTCCAGTGCTTAGTTTGAGCCGATTGTTTCCGGTGTTCGGCACCAGCAATTAATTGCCAACACTGGTACTTATGACAGTCTGCCACATGGTGGCGCTGTGTGTCTAAGGTAAAGATGAGCACACACCAGTTGCTTACTAATTAAATAAACATTTAAAAGGACTAATTTCTTGCTTCCCAAGCTATTCTCTTAGCTTTGGGGGCCTGGAATAGTCTGAATTGTCAATCTTGTAGAATTGTGATGGTTAGTAGTTATGTTGGTACTGTCATTGGCAACACTGGTAGGGGCAATGGGTGGTGTAAGCTGCAGTGGCCTTCTGAGGAGGGCCCTGGCACTACTTTTTTTCCACAAATTAAGCACTGCTGACATGCCTAGTGGTGGAAGGGATAAGTGTTAGTTTAGGTGCTGGACACTGCCATGGCGCTTTGCTAGGATTCATGTGCTTATAAGAGCTTGGTTTCGGAATACCTGCAGCCCATTATCTTGGAAAGGCACAGGGGTGGTCCTCCCCTCATTGTAGGCCCACAGGCTCTTCACTGTCCAGTGTCTAATGTTCTTTATTCTTCAAAGCCCATGAGGTGATCCAGTCTAGGAAAGGCAAATGAACCATGATTGGGGAGTTTGAGTATAGAATATGTTAGGGAATCCAGGTGTTTTCTTGATCCCACTACTTTCTCCTAGGCGCCAGGGGGGCCTGTGTGACTGCGACCCCTCTGTGGGTTACATGATTTTAAACAGAAGAGTAGGGACTCTGTGGTGTTATTGCACTAATACTGTTACTAAATTCATTCACATTTCAAGTTCAGGTATTTTGTTTGCTGGTGGATGGCCTCAAATTGTTTTGACCTGAACTTGGACTTGCACTGCATTTAGCATGGATGTAGTACGTTACTCAGAAAGCGTGCTTTTCTTGGTCTGGCGTAAATTAATTGAGCAGATTTTTAGAAAAAGGTGTTTAATAAAGGAATTGGATAGGTTTGAAAGGATTAACATTTGTATATCGTGGCTGTTTTGGTTCGCAGATGGTCCACAGACAGGTCCTAGGAACGTCCACAGACTAAAATGTAAAGGCCTACCATTGGATTGGGAAGAATTTTGCTCATGTCATCCCTTCTGGGTCGACAAATCAAAGGTAGATACTGTGCACCCAAAAGCTATGATTGGCTGGCTGCAAGAGAACATATTCTCTTGTGGGAAGTAATACAGGACGTGGTGCATAGTCACCCTGTCTGAAAAAAGGCACTTGAGAAGGCAAGGTGTGCATATGTTAATAGCTATGCCTAAGTGCAGAGATCCTCAACTGGTCCCCTCAAACACTAAAATATAAAAAAGTGTCCCCTAGTTACCGATGCCGTGGACTCATCCCTCCTAAAATAGTGCTGGCATACAGCAGCCTCAACATTTAGGCTGCAAACTCAATGCACCTAAGTTGGTTCCTAAGGTCTGCGGCATAGAAAACGAAACCGGAGGCGACAGGCACCATCTGAAGTGTATCAAGTACGTGGTCTAGTTGTCATGGCCAAAAACAGCATCATTTTGTGTGTTGAGACCGTAGCCTCCACACTAAGCCGCAGACTACCAACACATTTAGAGACTATATATATAAAAATGTCTTTCTAGGTGTGTGTAGTGTTGAGATGTATCAGGCAACACCATGTGGGACGCCCACGGGAGGGGGGAGTGAGATTGTTACCCCAAGGGTGTACGTGTGTTGGTTTGGGAACGACAGAAATTTTACAGGTGAGTCCTAGCGAGGAGATTTTATATCAGAGAGGGTCTGTAATGAAGCGTTTTTGGTATGGATATTAGGCTCGACCCATTGCACGGGTACCATTTAAGTCCTGTTCTAATATTGAGGTGGATTGGGGAAAGTTTTAATTCTTAATCGAAGAGAATCTGTAGCGATTTGAGCATGAATAATGTGTTATAAAGAGTTACCGGGCTGGATATTAAAAAAAAAAACATAATATGGTCAGTTTTAGAGGGGCTTGAATTGTTTAATAAATTAAGAGAGACAGGTTTTGAATACTCCAAATAATAAATGGGTATTAAGTTTACTCTAAAAAAATATATAACATGAAAGGTTACTGTGAGAATAAAATGAATAAGATCATTAGTCAAATTTACTGCCGATTTAAATGGGAGTAGTGAAAATGTCTCTCTATTTGTTTATATTGAAGCAAAACAATAAATATTATACTGGCTTAAGCCTTGATTGATGTATGGTCTAAATAAGATTGAATTAAATGTGTCCTTTTTAATATATTTTTTTAATATTATCATCAGACAACGCCGGTAAGGCATATGAAGTGTACCCGTATTGCTCTATCACTGAGCACTTGTAGGAGCGGACCTACCCAAGCAAAGTATATTGAACAGGGACTCCGCTTATAAACAAACATAAGAGCCATATATAGGTATGATTTTAAAGGCACTTTAGGCGTATATATGGAAATTAAGAGCGGGAGGGATATGAGACTAATATTGAATATACATATTTATCCCACAATAGTGATTCTTCCTACAAGAAATCATGTGGAGGAAGTAATGGGAAACTAATAAACGAAGTCCTATTCAGTGGTGTAACAATGATCCATATATAAGGTAATTTAATACAAAGTTGGGACATGTGCATACTATGCGGTTTATAATTAATGATGGGCCTTAATTTGGTTCTATATCTATTTTTTAGAATCTAACACACCTCAAAATCCTCTTCATTTAAGTGGAACAATAGAAGGCGGTCTTAGAACAGCTGAGTGCAAATAACAATGTCCGTCACTATTTGAACACCGAAGTTATGTAGTTGTAAACTAGTAATAAAACTGCAATATTAGTTTTACAGATATGGTTGATAACGAAACCAGAAAGTAATTACTGATAAAATATGGGGTTCAAGATAATTAGCATCTTTATGCCTAAGCCTAGGGTGAATTATACACCCAAGTGCAAAAATAGGAAAAAAAAAATGATATTTTTTTTTTAAACAAAAGGGGAAGCTAGTGTAATTATGGGGTGACAGCTAGTATGAATGACTCTAGTAACACTGAACTTTTATATGTGATTATGCACATTTTAATGCAATTGTACATATTTTATATCTTATCCCCTTCGATGCGCGTGACGAGCTCAGCTCGCCATGCTGCGCGGTGGGCGTGTGCGCATGACGAGCTGAGCTCGTCACGACCACGCCCGCGATCGGAATGTCCAGCAGACGAGCGGAATTCCGATCGCGGCGAAGGTGTTGAAGAGATTTCTGTTGTCAAAAAGTTTTTGTCCTGAAGAAGGTGGTGTTTATCAAGCCTCATCCACCAAAACGCTGCGTCGACAACCTTTGATCTTTATTGTGATATTTTTGCGTATTTTTATGGTGACATTTTTGAACATGCTTAATGTGATATTTTTGTGTTTTTACGGTGAAATCAACTATGGAAATATATGAACTGTGTTTTTAATTTTGATGGCATATAGATTAGAACCTTCCCAGAAGAAAGTCTATTTGTAATAAACATAGTGTCATGTTTGCCGGTCTCGCACGACCGGCGAACTACGATAATGGCCGGCTCCTGCAAATGCGCATGCGCGGGATCCGGCCGGGGCGCTCATTAACTCGCTGATCCCGAGCAGAGACGCTTCACGTTCCTGCTTCGGGAAAGTGTAGCGCGCTTACGGTTCACCTACCTGTCCTTCCGGGTCTTCGTTCGTTCTGCGTCGGCGCCATTTCACCACGGCAGTTTCTTCCGCATTGGCATTTCCAGTTCCTGCCTTCCTGAGTCGTCTCCGGATCTCCGCGACGTCAGCTGTAGGCTCCAATCCCCTGGGGGTGTTGTTTCTATAACTAAGAGACAAATACAGAGACAAAGCTGCATTAATTCACTTACGGTAACAGCGCTTTGGAGCTGACTCTATTATCTATTATTTTAATCCTTTTTGTACTTATCTGACATGGGCCCTGAGTTTATGGAGGTCTGCTCTTGCTGTTGATCATTATTTAAAGGTCCTGTAGATTCCTAAAGACAAATAGGAATATTGTTAGGTCTGCCTGAGGTCAAGGTGGAGATTATACAATGCATTAAAGAGCATCACAGAGAACATTATTTTATTTGGAACAATTTTGGCCAGTTGTTGGTTGTTTGTACAGTTTTTTACATTTTCTTATACTTTGTTCTTCAACTCGGAACACTTTATTACTTGTGTCTTTTTCCCTTTCTAAACATACACACCCTTTCGCTTACCCCAGTTACCAGAATGCATGGAAGAAGGGAATTATTCAGCTAGATACAGAGACAGATAGAGAGGTTTTAGTTGTAAGATTAGAAATACCCTGCATACTTATCTCTTGTTCTGTTCTCTCTCCTAACAGAAATTTCTCTTGGTTGACAGGTTCTGTCCCAGAGTGGGGTGCGACGTGGGACCTTTTGTTTTCCTCCTTGTTTTCTCCCTTCTTCCCCAGGTTACTGTTGGTATTTCGACTCAGTTGGGTACAATAGGTGACCAGGAGAGGTTGAGGATCTTTCATCATTTGCATGACGCTCATGCAGAAACATGAGTAGAACTTGACAGAACGCGAAGCCTTAAAAAATCTAATTTCCACCCGAACGTTATGGAAATGAGTCAGGTAACGCTTACAGACCTAGCTCACATGTTGGGTAACCTACAGAAAGAAACTCAAGCCTTGTCTGCACAAGTGGATTCCCTTGAACGGGGCATGAGAACTGAATCTAGTTTGGGTAACATGACAGAGGGCACAGGTGTTCAGTTTCCACCTTCCTCTCAGCCTCCCGGTACTAATGTCCCTGTTATACAAGTAACCACCCCTCAGTCCATTCCGTTGGCTCCTCCCGAACGTTTTATGGGGGATCCCACCAAGTTTGCTGCTTTTATTAGTCAGTGCCAGCTCCACTTTATGTGTAAAGCTGCATGCTTTCCAAACGACCAAGCTAAGGTAGCATTTGTCGTATCATATTTGGGGGGGTCTGCAGCCAATTGGTCCATAACCCTCATAGAAAGAAATGACCCATTGTTGCATAACTACGCCGCTTTCAAGGGAGAACTTAGGAAGCTGTTCGACAGGCATTCCTTCATGCAGTCAGTAGATACCGAGCTATTAAACTTGAAACAGGTGACAAAGGACTTAACAATCTACAATTCAACCTTTAATAGATTGGTAGCAGAGGCAGGATGGCCTGAAGAAAAACGTAGCGCCCTGTTCTTTAGAGGGTTGAGAGATGAATTAAAAGATCTCTTAGCACAAGTGGTTGATCCTCCTGAGTCTTGTACCGCCCTTATAGATTTGGTGGTTAAATTAGACCACAGAATCAGTGAAAGGAAAAGAGAAAGAGGGTGGTCAGAAGGTTGCATGTTTATCTATAAAGAGAAGAAATCTGATTTAGAAAAACCAATAGAAGAACCAGAACCTATGCAGATTATAAGCATTAGGGGGCCCCTCAGAGAAGAAGAAAGGCAGAGAAGGCGTGACAAACAATTGTGACTATATTGCGGAAATCAAGGCCACTTTGTTAGGGAATGCCCCATGAAGCCAAAGCAGAAAAAACTTTCGGAAAACTACTGAGCCCGAAGTCTCAGGAGACAAAGGCTTCAGGTATTTCAGGGTTGATTGTCTCGCAGACAGAAGCAGTCTTGTTCTCCCCACGTCATTTCTTCCTATCCTCTCGCCTGGTATGGGGACAGATTATGGATATTCAAATAATGGTGGATTCTGATGCCACTGGCAATTTTATGGACTTACGTTGGGCACACAGTAAGAACATTCCTTTGGTATCCAAAACCTCAGGGGAGGAAGTCACAACCATAGACGGCAGTAATCCCAAGTCTGGTCCAACACATGCTACTAGTGACTTAACATTGATTATTGAGGAGAAACATCAAGAAACTATAGCATTTGATCTTATTCAGTCTGCGCAGTTTCCTGCCTATTAGGGCTGCTTTGGTTGTGTCAGCACAGTCCCCTGATTAATTGGAAAGATATGACATTAGCTTTTAGTCCTGATAATTGTAAAGAACATATTTTTCACAGCACAAACACTCCAGGAAAGGTAGCAGTAATCACTAGTTCTGAAGTCTCTGGTTTACCCGTCATTTATTACGACTTGAAAGAGGTTTTTGATACAGAAAAGGCCACCAGCCTTCCGCCCCACAGGCCCTATGACTGCAGAATAGATTTGTTGCCTGGTGCCCGCATACCCTGCAGCAGGATCTATGCTTTGACTGAGAAAGAGAATGTGTATCTGTGAGAATACTTGGACGAAATGCTTAGGATCGGTTTTATTCACCCTTCCAGATCAACGGCCTCCTCATCTCTCTTTTTTATACCTGAACGAGATGATGTCACGATTAAGAACCGGTACCCTCGACCATTGATATCCTCCCTCCTTGATCAAATAAAGAATGCCAAAGTCTTAACCAAGTTGGATTTGAGAGGAGCCTACCATTTGGTGAGAATCAAGGAGGGGGATGAATGGAAGACGGCTTTCTGTACCAAGTTTGGCCTATACGAATATTTAGTAATGCCTTTCGGATTATGTAATGCCCCATCAGCTTTTCAGTTTTTTAGCAACTAAGTACTAAAAGATATGTTGGACCTCTTTGTCATTGCTTATATTGATGATATTTTGATTTATTCTTCATCGATACACGAGCATGAGATCCATGTTAGGAGAGTCCTCGAGCACCTGCGAAACAATCATTTATACTGCAAGCTAGAGAAATTTCAGTTTCATACCTCTCATGTATGCTTCCTTGGGTTCATTGTGTCCCCCCAAGGAATCAGTATGGACCCACAGAAAGTCAAAGCCATCACACGTTGGCAGGCACCAAAGTAACGTTAGAGATATTCAGAGTTTTCTTGGCTTTCCCAACTTTTACAGGCGTTTTTTTAGTAACTTCTCTGACTTACCCTCCCCCATTACCAAACTGCTAAAAAAAGGGGTTAAGTTTCTGTGGACACCTGCTACTGAGGAAGCTTTTTGTAAATTGAAGGAAGCATTAACACAAGCACCCATACTGAGACATCCCGATCCTTCTCGGCCTTTCGTGGTTGAGGCTGATGCCTCACAAATGGCTGTAGGAGGGGTTCTTTCCCAGGTAGACCCAAACACAGGATGCCTTCATCCTGTAGCATATTACTCACACAAATTAACACCTGCTGAGTTGAATTATGCTATAGGAGACAAAGAACTGTTAGCTATAAAAAGAGCTTTTGAGGAGTGGAGGCAGTATCTGTTAGGAACCAACCATAGAATAACAGTCCTTACAGACCACCGTAATTTGCGTTTCTCAAATCCGCAAGAGCTTTGTCCATGCGTCAACTGCGTTGGACGCAGTTCTTCAGTGACTACGATTTCATTATACAATTTCAAGCAGGAAAAAAAAACGGGAAAGCAGACTCCCTGTCAGAATGAGCCCCCTCCTATGATAGCCAGGGAGCGCATAATAGGTGTTATTTGTTCTGAAGATGAGTTCCTGAAATCAGTTAAAGAGGCACAAGGATCTGTAGAAATAGAAGAGGTCATTCGAAATCATGATGTCACTAAGTCTCAGGATTTGGTTTATGTCCAAAGGGCATTGGTGCTTCCTACCCATAGACTCCAGCAACAAGCATTAGAGTGGTGTCACACTCATTTTCTTTCTGGACATCCTGGGTATAAAAAACTATGGAAATACTGAAAAGACACTTTTGGTGGCCCGGTATGGGGAGTGATGCCAGAAAATACATACAAACCTGCCAAGTGTGTGCACAAGGGAAAGCTTCTCACCAGGCCCCTGCGGGATTAATATTGCAGTTGCCCACTCCATCTAGCCCCTGACATACTGTGTCTATGGATTTTATTGTGGACTTACCAAAGACCGCTCAGGGAAACACTACTCTCCTTGTCGTGGTCGATTTATTAACCAAGATGGCCCACTTTATCCCGTTAAAGGCAATCCCAACATCTAAGATATTAGCGTCTTTGTTTGTTCAACACATTGTACGCTTACATGGCCTACCCTCTGTTCTTGTATCTGATAGGGGTGCTCAATTTATTTCCAAATTCTGGAGGAGGATGGGTGCCTTATTACAAATAGATGTAAGACTGTCCTCTAGTCATCACCCTCAGACGGATGGCCAAACCGAGAGAGTAAACCAGTGTTTTGAGCAGTATATACAATGTCAGTTCTTACACTCCTCTTCAGACTGGGATACGCTTGTATGGGCAGCTGAATTTTCTTACAACAACTGTTGCCACTCCTCTACTGCTTACTCTCCTTTCTATTGTAAATATGGGTTTCACCCACGAACCATGCTATCCCCGCTTTCTCCTTCCTGTCCTGCTCCTGCAGCTCTTGACTTTGTAAAGAACTTACAGCAATTACACAAGACAGCAACAGTTAACTAAGAAAAGGCTAAGGCAAGTTATAAAGAATGGGCAGACCTCCATAGACGCACGGAGCCTATGTATACCCAAGGGAACGAAGTGTGGCTCTCTACCAAGAACCTTGCCCTAAAAGGGTTTTGTAAATTCAAACCTCGGTATATTGGCCCTTACAAGATATGTAAGGTTATAATTCCTGTCGTTGTGAAACTAGACCTCCCTGCTGCTTTAAAAATACAAAATATCAAAAGGGAATGGACCACTTGACCTGAGTAACCAGGGTTTGCAACGTTTGTGTAGGTTAGCAATACAAAAAACCCTCATTCACGTACACAAGTCGTAAGGCGGTATATCTTGGTTCTCCGCCCTGTTTAAAAACGTGACAGCATCATCATTTGGTTTCTTTTTTTGTTTGTCGTATGCTTCCTCCATCCGGAGGTGAACCACTGGTTATTGCAGTAGTGATCAATGAAAAAAGAGATGTGAACGTGCTCTAGTGAAGTGAGTTGAAAAGGTGGCGTTAAAAAGCTCGTATACCTAGATTATATTTTAATAGGTCTAGGATCGAGATCGCTTAAAATCAGTGTCGTGCGAATGAAGACCTATTATTAGTCTACCGCACTCAAGTGTCCATAAAAAGGTCGACATGTTTCAGCCCTTTGGTTTGCCCAGATGGGTCAGGGGGCTTTCTTCAGGACCTACGAAGAGAGGAGAGGCCGTGTTTTGTCACAGTCTCAGTGAATCAAGGTGTAGTTCACTTGATTCTGGAGTGGTCAATTAGTACCTGTTCAGTAGAGAGGGAGGGAGAAAGAGAAAAAGAAACACATAGGAATGTCATACTTTGCATTCTTTCAGTAGTCAATTTTGCTATCCCATAATGTATACTCAACATAATGTATATTGACATAGAAAATGTATTTTTAAGGAACTCAATTGTGATTGAAGAAATAAGTAACCAGAAAATGGCAATTCTTTAACCCCGATTTGTTCTAGAATAGGGGTTCGGTGTAGCTCCCTATATATGCACTGATGAGTCAGTGTTTGCATATAGCGATCGCTGCACTAGTAGTTGCTCGTAGGTATCGACATTGCGCAGGTAAATTGGTGTGACTTAATATGCATTTCCTGGGTCAATTGATACTCTGTAGGTGGTGGAGCACTGCCCTAAGTCTTCCGCATATTTTTAGCGCGGTGGATACCTAAGTTGCCCGCTAGTCGTGCGTGACAATATTAGGATTAATATAGTATCATGATAACTCTCGATGGTGGTTGAAAAGTGGAGTGAACTACGTGTAGGCAAGACTGTCTTGAGAGCCCTAAGCATTTCGCATATTTTTTGTCGATGTTGGGTAAGTAAACGTGCAATCAAAACTATATTTAAAACCCTGCAGTATTTCGCACGTCTCTTTTTAGCGTGGCGGTGCTGATGTTGGGTCTGCGTGTGTACTTGAGTTACCCGCTGTACATACGAAACAATGCTTGCTTGAGACTTTATTTTAATGTAACTTTCGCGTTTGTTTTTAAAATGGGAGATTACGTGCAGTCAGTTTGGTGCCATACCTTCAAGTCCTAGATTACGGACTTCTTCAGGGAGCCGGCGAGCATAATAACCTGCTGGGGAGAAGTTTGGATTTCAGAACAGAGTAACAGAGAGTAATACGATACGTGTCTCGTAGGGCTTTCCTCCTCGCTTCCTCGTGTAGTACCTGCTACGGGGCGCAGCGCGACTTGTGCTGGCTCTTCCCACGGCAACCTGGATATGGTCGGTTCGAGAGTGGCAGTGTGATTTATTGTCAGAAAAATGGCCATGGATGAAAGACTATGTGTCCTATATGTTGCGATTTAGAAGAACAGCACTAGGTTTGAAAGTCAGTTCTATCTCTGCGAGTTTTGGAAGAAATAAGGAAGAAATAAATTACATGTATTATATTGTGGCCAATCCTGTTATGGAAGCTATATATATACATATATATAAAAAATGACATTAGTGATGGTGTCAGCAATGCTCAAGTCATTCCTCTTGGGGTGGGTACTCTTCTTTTGTAACAGTTTCGCCACGATTATGGTCAGATGTTTTTTCGCACATAATTCTCTGTTCATATAACAGTATGTGGGTCTAGAAATTTATCATATTTGATCTTAATGTCCCAAACTGAGCCACGGAATATTATCGTTGAGGCCTTTTGTGTTTGTCTTGAGGCGATGGACCCATCTCTGCTCTTTTTCAAAAAGTATCTGTTCTGCATTGTAATTTTTCTTCTCTAAGGTTTCCAAGATTATCCATTTTAGGTCGTCCACGGTGTGCTGTGATTCAATAAAATGATTACTCATCTTTGTTGTGGCCCACTTGCACTTTACATTACTTCTGTGCTCACATATTCTTTGTTTTATTTTTCGGCACGTCATCCCTATATATCGTAGGGCACAAGGACACGTAATCATGTAGATTACGTGTGTGGAATTGCAGTTAGTGTGGTGTTTGATGGTCCATTTTAGATTTGGTAGAAGTTGAATGGTTTTTGTTACCGTGGTCAGGTGACAAACCGAGCAAGAGCCACATGGGTAGTCCCCCACAACTGGGGGAATGTCCCATAACCTAGCAGTAGGCTCATTTCTGGCAGGTTGTGGTGGTCTTGTGTGCACCAGGATATCTTTGAGGTTCCTGGTTCTTTTGTTCGCAAATCTGGGTTTGGGACAGTTTAATGAGCCAGATGTTAAGATACGCCAGTTTTTGTTCACGATCTTTTTAACATTGTTTGAGGCTGTGCTATAAGTACTGACACAGGTTATTACGTCCTTCGGTGGTTCCCTTGGTGTAGTCTCTAGTAGGCTCTCTCTTTGTTGGTTTCTGGCCCTTTTCTGGCATCTGTTGATCGTCTTTTCTGGGTAGTCTCGTTTCTTCAATTTTTCACACAGATCTTTTACTTGACTCTTGTATTCCCCAATGTCACTGCAGTTGCGCCTGAGACGTAGAAATTGGCTGTATGGAAGATTGTCTCTGAGTGGGCGAGGGTGGAAACTTTTGTAGGAGAGTAAACTGTTTTTGGATGTTGGTTTGAAAAATGTTTTTGTTTTAATCATGTCATCTTCAATATAGATAGTTATGTCCAGAAAATCCAATTTTTTGTTATCTGCTGTGTAGGTGAACTTGAGACATTCATCCCTGGTGTTAATCCATCTGTGGAAGTCGATCAGACTCTCTTTATTGCCTTCCCAGATCAAGATGATGTCGTCTATGTAACGCCTCCAAAAATGTATCTTTGGTAGGAAGGGGTTGGTGATGTTTTGTATGAATGTGTCTTCGAAGTTACTCACATACAGCCCCGCCACACTTGGGGCGAAAGTGCTGCCCATTGAAGTGCCGTGACACTGTTGGTACATGGTGTTATTGTATTCAAAGTAGTTCTCCATTAGTGCTAGCCTATAGCACTCGAAGACAAAGTGTCTTGGTGTCTTGAAGTCCCATTGTTCATTGAAGAGTAGGGTTTCTAAAGTCTCCAATGTTTTTTGTTGAGGTAAGCTCATATATAAACTTTCCACATCAAGTCCAACTAGTAGCATCCTCTCTTCCGAATAGGTCTGTTCTTTCAGAAGATTTAACAGGTCTCTGGTGTCTTTCAGATATGTTGGTGTTTTCTGTACTAGAGGTCTCAGGTATTGGTCGGCAAATTGTGAGAGTGGTTCTAAGATTGAACCAATACCTGAGACGATAGGACGTCCTGGTGGAGGTCTCCGTTCTTTGTGGATCTTTGGGAGTGAATAGAAAAAGCGTACCCTTGGATTTTTGGTTATTAGGAACTCCGCCTCATTCTTCGAGATCCAGTCATTCAATTCTGCCTCATCGACCATTAATTCAATTGTTCTCTGTAGTCTTTTTGTTGGGGTTGTGGTAATCCTTTTATAGAATTTCTCTTCCGAGAGTAGTTCTAGGCACTGTTGGTTATACCCTTCTTTGTTAAATAGGACTATACCACCCCCCTTGTCCAGCGGCTTGATCACCAGCTCTCCATTTTGCCAAAGTTCATTTAGTGCCTGTTGTTCTGACCTTGAGATGTTCATGAAGGGTTTTTTTGTGTGGTCTTTTAGATCCTCTACTTCTTTCATGACTGCCTGCTCGAAGGTCTGTATTTCAATCGGTATCTGATGGTTCAGGGGGCAGAAGGTAGATTTTCGGCGCAGTGTTGTGTCTCCATCTGTAACATATTCCTCTTGGTTGAAGAAGGCTTTTAGCTTCAGTTTTCTGCAAAATTCTGCCATCTCGCATTGCAGCTTGAATGTGTCCAGAGGGGGGGTCGGTACATAACCCAGTCCTTTGTTGAGGACATTTTCTTGTTCACTGGATAGGACAGTATCTGCTAAGTTGATTATCAGCATGTCGTGCTTGTTCCTGGTTTCGTGCTGGTCATGCTCCTGGTGTGGACCTGTCGTTCCTGGTCCGTCCACGTTACTCCTTTTCGTCTGGTCCTTTGATTGGCCTGGCCTCTCCCTAAAAAAGGCGGTCTCTGTGTGTAGTTTTGGCCCAGCGGTAGTCCCATTGGTGGTCCCATAGGTGGTGGTCCTTGGAAGTACGGGTTCATCCATCCATGGAAATTTGGTGTAAATGGTTGGAAAGCCCCAGGTGGTGGCTGGTTTCCAAAATAGGGTGTGTGCCAGGTATTGGGCCTTCGACGTTGTTGGCGTCTGTTCTGTCCTCTATTTTTTTCTTTGTGTTGTAGTTTCGTCACCGCTCCAGTCTGAGCCATCTGTGGAGGTCCCTCCGCTAGAGTTGTTGTCGTACAATAAGTCTGGAGCCCTGTAGTCCTTTGCCTAATTTTTGTATCTTATTTTGTGTGATATATTCTTTTGTCTCATTCATTTCGCGGTTAATTTCTTCAAGTCTTTTCTTGTACACTGTGATGTGTACCATGCTTTTTAATTTCGCCTCGCTCACTTGTATTCTGATTGTGAGTGCTTCTGTTAGTCTCGTTGCTGTTTTTATTATGAGTACCAGGTAGTCCCTTGTGCATTTCCATGATATAGCCGACCAATCTTTCCGGAAGGCTATGTCTTGGAGGAAAATGCGTGGAGCATTATTTACCCAAAGTCCTTTGGGTGCTGCATTCGCGCGGAGATATTCTGTCATAATTATTCCATGGATTGCAGTTCTCACTTGTTCTTTTTTAATTTCAGAGAGTTCATCCCAGTCATTGGTTTGTGCTAGGGTTTGAGTCAGGTCGCTTTCTTGTAGTAACGAGGGCAGGGAAAGAATTGCATTTATTTCTTCGGTTGAGTAACATCCAGTGTTTCACGTCTCTTTTATGAAACCTGTAGAGCCGGACACGCGTATCCCTGACACTCCTGCCCCCGTGATAGTCGACAATGAACTTGAATACGAAGTCGAGGCTATTATTGTCTCGAGAAGGGTGAGACGTAAACTCTAGTATTTAGTATACTGGAAAGGATATGGTATTGAAGAACGTACCTGGGAACCAGCTAGTCATGTGCACACCCCTCGTCTACTGCGTCTGTTTCACAGAAGACATCCTGATAAACCTAGGCCGGTGGGGGGACTATAGGGGGGGTGTACTGTCATGTTTGCCAGTCTCGCATGACCGGCGAACTACGATTATGGCCGGCTCCCGCTAATACGCATGCGCGTGAACCGGCCGGGGCGCTCATTAACTAGCTGATCCCGAGCAGAGATGCTTCGCGTTTCTGCTTCGGGAAAGTGTAGAGTGCTTCCGGGTCACCTACTTGTCCTTCCGGGTCTTCGTTCGTTCTGCGTCTGCGCCATTTCGCCAAGGCAGTTTCTCCCGCATCGGCGTTTCCAGTTCCTGTCTTCCTGAGTCGTCTCCGGATCTCCGCGACGTCGGCTGTAGGCTCCAATCCCCTGGGGGTGTTGTTTCTATAACTAAGAGACAAATACAGAGACAACGCTGAATGAATTCATTTACTATAACAGTGCTTTGGCGCTGACTCTATTATCTATTATTTGAATCCTTTTTGTACTTATCTGACATGGGCCCCGAGTTTATGGAGGTCTGCTCTTGCTGTTGATCATTATTTAAAGGTCCTGTAGATTCCTAAAGACAAATAGGAATATTGTTAGGTCTGTCTGAGGTCAAGGTGGAGATTATACAATGCATTAAAGAGCATCACAGAGAACCTTATTTTATTTGGAACAATTTTGGCCAGTTGTTACATGTCTTTAGGTGGGTGTTTGTACAGTTTTTTACATGTTCTTATACTATGCTGTTCAACTCGGAGCACTTTATTACTTGTGTCTTTTTCCCTTTCTAGACTTACACACCCTTTGGCTTACCCCAGTTACCAGAATGCATGGAAGAAGGGAATTATTCAGGTAGATACAGATACGGATAGAGAGGATTTAGTTGTAAGATTAGAAATACCCTGCATACTTACCTCTTCTTCTGTTCTCTCTCCTAACAGAAATTTCTCTTGGTTGACTGGTTTTGTCCCAGAGTAGGGTGCGATGTGGGACCTTTTGTCTTACTCCTTGTTTTCTCCCTTCTTCCCTGGGTTACTGTTGGTACTTTGACTCAGTTGGGTACAATAGGTGACCAGGAGAGGTTGAGGACCTTTCATCATTTGCATGACTGTAGGAGAGTAGGATCTGCCTCTTATGTTGCCCCCACTTTTTTTCTGATGTTAGCACTGGTTTCTGGCTATAGTCTGGCTGGGTCCCTGCCAATCAGGGCCCCAGCCTCTCTGTTCTCTCTAAACGACATGGAGTGCACTCTAGGTGCACTAGTGATTGGATACTGTGGTGCCTTATGAGTCCCTAGTATATGGTACCTTAGGTGCCAAGGGCATAGGTACTTCACAGGCCTACCAGGGGCTGCAGCATGTGTTATGCCACCCCTGGGAAGCAGTCTAAATCTGACACCACAGGCCTGCTACTGCAGCCTGGGTGAGGTGGTGCTAGCACTCCTCACTGAGATATAGGTTTCCTATATCTCTCCTGCACACACATATAAACCTATCAGTCACCCCTAAGGCAGGCCCTATCAATCCTGAGGGCAGGGTGCTTGGCTTCTATGTGAGGGGGTGCCTCTGCCTGAGCAGGGCCCCTCTGCAGCTCTCAGAGTCTATTCTCTGGTGCTGTTTGTGGATGCGGTTAAACCATATACTATTTAAGTGCATTATATCCTCGCGGTAAATGCTAACTTTGGAATGGCTGCATCAAAACATGTCGTGTTTGGTGTCAAACATCTTGGAATACTACCCCCCGCCAATCTTGGCGGCGGGGGTAGCATTCCACCCTTCTAGAGGGATAAGACATGTACCTGCTGTGGAAACGCGGTAGAATCCTAAAGAGCCCTGGCATCACAAAATGGATGCCACCAGTCACAGACACTGGGCTGCCCTCCTGCTGATGACCGAAACTCGCAGTGGAGGAAGCCCAACAATAGGCATCCTGTCACAGGGAGGTGTAACCACCTCCCAGACAGGGTTTAGTGTATTGGGGCTGGGTGGGTGCACTCTTAGAGTGCTTTGAAGTCCTGCACTGGGGGAGCAGAAGGCTCCTCTGTGCATATGCCAGTTCAAACTAGCTCAGGGGCTACCTGCCCCTGCTCTGGCGCGAAACTGGACAAAGGGAAGTGGGTGTAGCCACCCCCTCCCTTGACCCTCCCATAGGTGGGGTCATAGAGCTAGTCCATCCCCTCTTTTAGTATAAGAGGGGGAACCTTGCCATTGCAAAGCAGATAACCCCTGGACGACGCTCTACAGAAGAATCCTGGCCCTTCGACGTTCCACTACCTTTGGAAGACAGAAGAATCTCCCTTGGAGTCAAGGAGTGACTCCCTGCTTGGCAGGCACCAAAAATGACAACGACGGTCGCAAACTACGCCGCTCCCGCCGGAGTCCGAAGTCCCTGCAGCCCAGGAAGTGGATTTCCTGACCTCTCCCAGGCCATCGTGAGTCCCCAGCGAAGCTGAGGCAAGTGGACCCCACGAGTAACGAGAAACCGCGACCCCTGGGTACCGTGCACTATTGTCGAGTGCAACTCCTTCACAACGTTCTACGAACTTGTGCTTTGGACCACGTGTGGTCCCGACCTCCAGCAGGAATCCTCCGAAGATCAGAGGCCTACACCGTCCCGAGTGACCGTGGGCCCCTGTTGAGTGATTCCGCCTGAGGTGTCTTCGCGATCCCTTGCCCGCCGGCTTGTGGGTCCCCAGAAGACTTCTTAAAGAAACCAAAGGGCTCCCTGGTTGCTCCAGGCCTGCCCTGACTTACCCTCGCTGGGTGAGTCCCTCAGACCTTGCTGGTCTGCGCCATCAACTTTTCTTCATCTCCCGAGACTTGCTGCTGCCAAGGCTTGTTGGCTCCAATCGAGTTGCCGACACCGCAGTCAGCTGCAGACGTCGAGGGACCCACCGAATCCAGCTCCTGGTCGTCGTCGACACCTCCTGGACCACGTGGCTGAAGAGTCAAGGTACCTGCAACCGACCTGAATCAACCGACGACGGTGGGCATCCATCTTCCTTGCCCCGGGTCACTGCCAAGTGACTTTGAACACTGTCCCCTCTGCTTTCAGGTCATCCTTCTTCAGAATCCAGGCTTGGATTCCACCGGACACTTCTTCAGCTCCCGCAAGCAGCAAGTCTTCTTTGTTCGCCATTGAAAACGACGCCGCGACCCGACACCAAAGGACACCTATGCACCCGGCTTCCTGGGTGAGGTAACTCCAGCACTACGGTGCTCCTGTGGGTGTGGGCCCTAGAACTACTTACCCTGTAAGTGACTTGCTTGTAGGTTCTCCCGAAGTATCCTAAAACTCTTTATTTCCAACCGCGACTTGCTCCATTGAAGTTAACGGCGATCCGCGCCTGTGTATCCACACTGCACGCGTCCCCCGTGGGTCCTTTACTTACCTGCCTTGGGTGGTTTTGTGAGGCCCCAGCACTTCTGAAGGCCCTAGGCCTTGTCTCCCTGCAAGTCGTTGTCCCTAAGTCTCTTACTTAGTATATGGTCTGGTACGCCCCTAGGGCCCCAGCCATATTTTGTGCTTAACTTATTGTGAAACGTTGATTTGTGCATATAGTTTGTCTTCTAATCTCATAAAGAGATTAGTAGAGAGTTATTTAGAAATAAATACATATATATTTGATATATATACCTGTGTGGTGTCTTTTCATTTGGTGATTCAAGAGATTATATGGTAAAACAAGCTGCTTTACATTCCTCCGAGACTTAGCCTGAAGGCTGCTCTCCACAGCTACCACTAGGATAGCTTTCTTTAAAAGGTTGTCTTAAACCTATCTACCATAAGAGTCGATTTGCCCTGGTGCAAGGTGTCCACTTTAATTAGTGAACAGCATATACCAGGCCAACTTCTCACATTGGTGGGCAGCGTGTGGGATTCCAGCTTGCCATTGTTTTACCAGAAAATCTCTATTTGAATTACTAACTGAAAACCATTATAGGTACTCAAGGTACATATAAAGTCAAGCTTAGTATCAATAAGTTCTACTGAACTTAGAGCTGTGTGCCAAGGGATAGCACACCCTTTCCACAGCTCAAGCTAGGATCAGTAGGCCACAAACTAGTGTAGGTAGTACAACACTGCACAACACTAGAATGTCCTTAAAGGGTGGACCCAGTGGATCCACTCAGCCTCAGTATAAGGACATGGCTTTCTCTGACTTGAGAGCCATGTGTGTTGACAGACACCTGAGACTAGGACAGAGTCCCTCAACACTACACCTGATAGATCTGCTGACAGCAGATGACCTTAGATTGGCTCTAGGAGCTAAAGGGTTTGAATCAGTGGGTGGGTCAGTCATAGTATCTGGGTCAGATGATGAAAATCAGAATGACCAAGACTCTGTGATTGAAGGGCCAGGCTCCAAGGGGCCTGAAAAGGACAGAGGAATTCTCCCTAAGAGAACTGACAGAGAGGAGGAGAGGCACAGATCCCCTTCCAGGGAATCTGACCACTCTTATCACTCTGGCAGAGAATTTGTCCAGCAGAGGAGCTCATACTTTTCCTTAAGAGAGACCTCCTCTGAGAGAAGGTGCAAACTGCTCCAGTATGAGGAAGCCAGAGTGGCCCTCAGAACCAAGCAGTTGGCACTGGATAGGAAGCCCTGGAGATCCAGAGAGCTTCTAGAAAAGAGGGGTTAGAACCCCCTGGTGGCAGCAACAGTGTCCCTAGAGGCAGAGAATATATCCCTGACCATAGGAACCTGAGCAAGGTTGTTCCTCCCTACCAGAGTGGGGATGATATCCACAAGTGGATAACTGCTATGGAGAGGGCCTGTAGAGTACAGCAGGTCCCCCAAAAGCAGTGGGCAGCAATCTTGTGGCTCTCCTCTTCAGATAAAGGAAGAGACAAGCTCCTCACTGTTAGAGAGGAGGATGCTGATGATTATGAGGTCCTGAAGAGTGCACTGATAGATGGGTTTGGCTTAACCACTGAGCAGTACAGGTTGAAGTTCAGAGATACCCAGAAGGCACAGACTCAGGACTGGACAGACTTTGTTGATTGTGCAACCAAGGCTCTAGAGCAGAGGTCTTCAAACTTTTGTAGGTTGAGCCCCCCCAGCTGAATTTTTTTTAGATGTTGGGCCCCCCCACTACCTGACAGAAATTTCTGGAATCTGGTACAGTATATAATCGACCGCCACGCGCATATCACGGGCCATATCCAGCAAATAATGTTCAACACAATAAGAGTGTTTAGTAAACTGCAGGTTTGTGAGTGGGTGTGGTGAAATGACAGAGGCTTATTACACAGCTCAAAACACAATTTTCCAAGATACAATGTGTGCAAATTGTTTTTACTAGGATGCTTTATTTTACACATGACATAGATTAATAATAACACCACCAACATAAATGTGACGGGTGTGCCTGTGTTTAGACACATAGACTGTCAATCTGTGGATGGATTTTTGCTACTGCCATCCTCAGGTTGTGCTCCACATCCAGTCTTGAACGGTACTTAGTCTTTAATACGGCAAGTGCTGAGAACCCGATCTCACATAAATAGGATGAGCTGAAAGGCAAGAGAGTTTTGATAGCAGTTTCTCTCAAAGCTGAATATTCTGCAGACATTTTCAGCCAAAACAGTGACTGTAAGGGAGACCGTGCTTTCAGATTTTTCGAGCACTCCCTAGCTCAGAGTTGGTACACAAGAAACAATTCTTCTCTAGAAACCATTAACAAATGTTTTAGGCAGCATTATAATGGGATAATTGCCCACCAACCAGTTATGGATCCGAAGAGA
Source organism: Calotriton arnoldi (assembly GCA_963921515.1). Lineage (NCBI taxonomy): Eukaryota > Metazoa > Chordata > Amphibia > Caudata > Salamandridae > Calotriton > Calotriton arnoldi. The sequence goes on from CAWUFW010000441.1 coordinate 2,562,507, forward strand.
CAGGTGAAAGCCCAAAGAGAGGGCGCTGAACGAACACCTAATTGAGAATTCCTTAGTGGTATGATAAGTTGCTAGCCTGAAGCAGTGGGGGTTTAGGACACGTCGGGCTTATGTTTAAAAAAATAGAACTGATAATAAATTAATGATGTTGTCTATTTTACTTCAGAGCAATGTTGTCTGACAGACTTTGTGGTGGCAGGGACATGTTAAAGATTTTGGGTGACATGGGCCAATACTATTTTGGGGGCCCCTGTTCAGAACAGCTTTGAGATTAAATGATTCACTTCCAGCTCTGCCATACCCTCTTTAGCCAGGGTACTAACGGTGCACAGGCGCTATGGTCGAAATTCTAAAAGTGTATACATCTAATATTCAGAGATAGTGATGTGTGTTTTCACTGTTGTAACAAAGCAGCAGCCCACTAATTTTACAGCGAATAATATCTGGGATATCCTCCAATTTCTCATATGTGAGGACCCGTTTTGATCTAAAATAAACTTTTTTATGGTTGTTGCATGAAACAAAAACATTTCTCGGCAAATAGTAATAGACTCTCTCACATCAATCACATTAAAAAGAAATGAAGCAAAACAGTATTTACAAGAATCTGTTTAGGAATTATTCCAGGCCAATAGGGCAAAAACAGAGCTGCCTCTATCAAGGGGCCCCTGTAAGGCTGGATTGCAGTGCATGTAAATATGTCTTTTTGTAATTTAAGATGAAAACCGTGATGGGGCACGACATGCCCATACTTGTGTACAGGGGCGCAACTAGACCTGAACTTTGGGTGGGGGCTAACACTCCCATCCAGGGCTGGCCCTAGCACTGGTCGCACACAGTGCAACGGTCTGTTTTGGCGCCCCTCCCCCATTTCCTCCTTCTCCATGAATTTCCTCACTACCACTCACCAACAGTGCACCCCATCTCTCTATAGCACCTTTCTGGCAAACATTTCATTTTTTTATAGCACTACTCATTGTTTACTCACACTCAGTTCAGTGATCTGCTTGGTACATGTTCTTTGTAGCAGGCACATTAAACCTCTGCACTGTGTGGGTGGCAGGAGTGCCCATGTGATGGCACGGTGAGCCATGCAACAGTGTGAGAGTAGGGTAAGAGGAGTGACTGCAGGGTGAGTGAGGTGACCATATGAATTTCGGTGCGGATGTAAGTGCAGAGTGGGACGAATTAATGTATGGTTAATGATGGGCTTATCTGAGTGAGATTGCAGATTGAGCAGTGAGGGGGACAGGTGAGTGAAGTGTCACATGAGTGCAGGTTGAGTAGTGTGCTCGTGTGACTGCAGGGTGAGGTACAGGGTGAACAGCACAAGTGCATTGTGAGTGTAGAGTGATCACTGTGAATTCAGGGTGAGCGGGTGAATGGTGTGAGTGCATCGGGACCAGTGTGAGGGCATTGTGATCGCTGTGAGTGCAGGGTGAGCGTGAAAGCAGTGGCGGCTCCTCCATTGGGGCGTGGGGGCGTCGCCACTGCTTTCCGCAATGCGAGAAGCAGAAACATAAAATGGTAAAACTACCATTTTATGTTTCTGCTTCTCGCACTGCGAGAAAGCAGAAGTGCCTGGAGTGCCTGGTTGTGGGAGGGAGGGTGGGTGGTCCTGCTTGAGGGCAGGGGGGGAGTGGCATGCCCACTGTTGTGGGTCCTGACTGCTTTGGATGCCCTGGGGCCGACCAAAGCAGTCATACGCACTCTCCCTTTTCTCTATGTAGGCTGCTGCATGCAACCTACATAGAGAAAATGGCCAGGCTAGGGCGCTCTCCGCTGCGCCTACCAATCACAACGCTGCCATTGCGATTGGCGGAGGGAAGGGAGGCTGCCTGTGGGTGGCTTACTGGCTTTCCTGGGAAGGGTATGCCCAGACGTGGGTCCCGTGCTCACTACGCCACTGGAGTCAAGCTATCCTGGCTGATGAAGGCTGATAGCCTGAAACCGGTCCTAGGATGCTTGATTCCGGTCCAGAGAAGACATGGCTTGGCAGTTCGGTCTGGACTGTTCCCATGAGGCACAGGGTCAAGACTGATTTGCATATGGCTATGTCTGAACTGGGGTGGCGTGGTGAAGCAAAATAACGATGGATTAAACCCAGATCTGTGACTGGGGGTGAGTGTTTGCCAATGTGCAACATTCCGTCCATCATCTTGTGTGTTTTGCATTTCGCCCTCAGTGGGAAGGGTATGCCCAGACGTGGGTCCCGTGCTCACTACGCCACTGGAGTCAAGCTATCCTGGCTGATGAAGGCTGATAGCCTGAAACCGGTCCTAGGATGCTTGATTCCGGTCCAGAGAAGACATGGCTTGGCAGTTTGGTCTGGACTGTTCCCATGAGGCACAGGGTCAAGACTGATTTGCATATGGCTATGTCTGAACTGGGGTGGCGTGGTGAAGCAAAATAACGATGGATTAAACCCAGATCTGTGACTGGGGGTGAGTGTTTGCCAATGTGCAACATTCCGTCCATCATCTTGTGTGTTTTGCATTTCGCCCTCAGTGGGAAGGGTATGCCCAGACGTGGGTCCCGTGCTCACTACGCCACTGGAGTCAAGCTATCCTGGCTGATGAAGGCTGATAGCCTGAAACCGGTCCTAGGATGCTTGATTCCGGTCCAGAGAAGACATGGCTTGGCAGTTTGGTCTGGACTGTTACCATGAGGCACAGGGTCAAGACTGATTTGCATATGGCTATGTCTGAACTGGGGTGGCGTGGTGAAGCAAAAATAACGATGGATTAAACCCAGATCTGTGACTGGGGGTGAGTGTTTGCCAATGTGCAACATTCCGTCCATCATCTTGTGTGTTTTGCATTTCGCCCTTAGTGGGAAGGGTATGCCCAGACGTGGGTCCCGTGCTCACTACGCCACTGGAGTCAAGCTATCCTGGCTGATGAAGGCTGATAGCCTGAAACCGGTCCTAGGATGCTTGATTCCGGTCCAGAGAAGACATGGCTTGGCAGTTCGGTCTGGACTGTTCCCATGAGGCACAGGGTCAAGACTGATTTGCATATGGCTATGTCTGAACTGGGGTGGCGTGGTGAAGCAAAATAACGATGGATTAAACCCAGATCTGTGACTGGGGGTGAGTGTTTGCCAATGTGCAACATTCGGTCCATCATCTTGTGTGTTTTGCATTTCGCCCTTAGTGGGAAGGGTATGCCCAGACGTGGTCCCGTGCTCACTACGCCACTGGAGTCAAGCTATCCTGGCTGATGAAGGCTGATAGCCTGAAACCGGTCCTAGGATGCTTGATTCCGGTCCAGAGAAGACATGGCTTGGCAGTTCGGTCTGGACTGTTCCCATGAGGCACAGGGTCAAGACTGATTTGCATATGGCTATGTCTGAACTGGGGTGGCGTGGTGAAGCAAAATAACGATGGATTAAACCCAGATCTGTGACTGGGGGTGAGTGTTTGCCAATGTGCAACATTCCGTCCATCATCTTGTGTGTTTTGCATTTCGCCCTAAGTGGGAAGGGTATGCCCAGACGTGGGTCCCGTGCTCACTACGCCACTGGAGTCAAGCTATCCTGGCTGATGAAGGCTGATAGCCTGAAACCGGTCCTAGGATGCTTGATTCCGGTCCAGAGAAGACATGGCTTGGCAGTTCGGTCTGGACTGTTCCCATGAGGCACAGGGTCAAGACTGATTTGCATATGGCTATGTCTGAACTGGGGTGGCGTGGTGAAGCAAAATAACGATGGATTAAACCCAGATCTGTGACTGGGGGTGAGTGTTTGCCAATGTGCAACATTCCGTCCATCATCTTGTGTGTTTTGCATTTCCTGAGGATAGCTGCAGGAAACGTGGGACAGCGGGAGCCAGGAGCTGAGGCGACGCGGACGGTGAGTGCTGTTATTTTATTTTAAATTGTTGTGGTGAGCTTCGCTGGGAGAGCTTTAGGACAGAGGGGTATAACCCCGAACCATTCCCCCGCTCCCCATATCTTTCTGCCCAAGGTAGCGGGTTGCTTAGGAGTGGAGTAAGTGGGTGGAATCATGTGCAGGCCGCTGTCTCTTTCCACCCCTGATCACTGGCACCGAGTAGCTGCACCCATGGCTGTGGGTCAGGGTGACGGCTGGTTTATTGATACTTAAATGGGATCGGGCAGCAGGTCATAGCACGCATGACTGGAGTGGAGCTGCAGGAAACGATAAACTCGTGTTCGGGGTAAGTGCGTTTAAACTTTTAATTACGTTAAATTAGTCCGAGTATTAGAAAGCGCCACAAAGAAATGAACATTTTCTAAAATAGGTGATCACTTTTATGAACATGCTGAGTTAATTTCACCTAGCGCGCTGCATTAGTTTTATGCCACAACGTAAATCCAATGCAGCACGCTGTGTGAAAGAATCACATATTTCTGTTGTATTTTTTTGGGGGTCGGGGAGGCACTTGGCTCGCCACTGTTTTACAGCACAGTACTGCACTCTGCCGAAGCCTCGTGTTTGTGGTTCACTGTCTGACTGTCTGCTGAAAGCCTGATCTCTAGCAGTCACAGCCTGGTCAGGAGAGGTGGGTGAGTTGGACAGAGTGCACCGAGGCCGCCTTTAGAGAGTGTGTGCTGCAGGCGCTTTAGACCCCCAGCAGTGCAACCGGACACCTGTGCCCCCTCAGCTTCTCAGCACACGTGGATGGGAGGTGATAGTTTATTTTAATCTGGTGGAGGGGCTGAAGAACAACCTCCGACCAGATCTGATTAAACAGTAATTTGCAAATCGCGCTCCTTGTTACCAGCTGCTTTACTTAACTTTGGACCGTGGCTTCTAGGCACTAAATATATTTTCACCTTTGAATCCTTGTTCTCCTAAAAATTACAACACTCATTAAGTACAGTGTGAGGTTGCAACGACGAGGCAGTCATTTCAGCTGCAGTGGGAGGCAAGGAGTCTCCTCTGCTATGAAATCGAACGCAAAGGAACAGGACTGTCTGTTCGTTTGCTTTCGGTTTTAGCAGAGGAGACCTTGCCTCCCACTGCAGCTGAAGCATTCCAGCTCCTTAATTAACCCCCTCCTGGGAAGGTTAACTGTTAGCTCTTTACATGACAAAAGCGCACGTCCTGCCTTATCTATTTCCCTCCCTCCCCCTCCAACCCTCTGTTACTGTGACTTGACTTGCGACGACGCGGGACAGTAAAATACCAACAAAGGTAAGATCTTAGTGTGGAGTGCGCGCCCCCTCTGAGATGGTGTCGCGCCCCCCTGGGGGGGCGCGCCCCACAGATTGAAGAACTCTGCTCTAGAGGGTTGGCTGGTTGGCAGTAGGGTTACTGATTTCAAGGGATTGTATAATCTGATGATGAGAGAACAGATCCTAAATAATTGCCAGAACCAGTTGTTGCATCAGTACCTGGTGGACTCTGATCTGACCTCTCCCCAAGAATTGGGAAAGAAGGCAGACAAATGGGTCAGAACCAGGGTGAGGCAGAAAACCCAGAACCAAGGGGGTGACACTAAGAAGCAAGATCCTAAAGGCTCTGAGAAAGGTGGGGATAAGTCAAAAGACCAGAAGTCTTCACAAGGGCCCCAAAAATCTGCATCTGGTGGGGAGTCACAGTCCAACAAGGGAAAAGGCCAAAAGAAGCCCTGGTGCAAATTCTGTAAACAGAAAGGGCACTGGACTTCTGATTGTACCAAGTCCAAAGACCAAACCACCACCACTCCTGCCCCTAAGGCAACTGTGCCCCTAGCTCAGCTACTGGTGGAGGTGGTACGCAGAATAAGGGTGTAGTAGGGTTGACCCTGGGTTCTGAAGTGGATTCTGACCTAGTCAGAGTGACCACTCAGGCAATGCTGATTTGTGAGGGAAACATTGATATGTCCTTCCTAGTAAGCCCCAGTAATCTGGGCAAGTACAAACAGCAGCCTTTGATAAATGGCAAACAGGCTTTGGCATTTAGGGACACAGGTGCTAGTGTCACCATGGTGGCAGAGGACCTAGTGGACCCTGGACAGATCATCCTGGGTGAAATGTACCAGGTGACCAATGCAAGCAATGTCCAGACCAACCATAGTCTGGCAGTTGTGAATTTCTCCTGGGGAGGGGTAACTGGCCTCAAGAAGGTTGTAGTCAGTGCAGACCTCCCTGTAGAATGTCTATTGGGCAATGATCTAGAGACTTCAGCCTGGTCTGAAGTAGAGTTATGGACTCATGCTGAGATGTTGGGCATCCCTGCAGAGGTATTTGCTGTGACCAGGTCACAAGCAAGAATGCATAACACTGAACCAGCTCTGGATCCTGGAACAATGGACCAGATGCTTCCCAAGAGGAGGAGCAGTAGGGTTAAGGCAGTGCCTTCCCCTCTGTCTCAGATCAAAGATTCACTTCCAGAGGGAGGTGAAGCAGAGCCCGAAGAAGGAACTGCCCCAGAGGGACTTGAACCTGACCAGGTTGAGTTCTTGGGGGCAGGGGCCCCTTCTAGGGAAGATCTGAGTAAGGAGCAACAGTGCTGCCCCTCTCTTGAACCCCTCAGACAGCAGGCTGCTGCTGAGGCTGCTGGGAGTGCTAGTGGGTCCCATAAAGTTTATTGGGATGAGGGACTCCTATATTCTGAGGGTAGAGACCCAGCCCCTGGAGCCACCAGGAGGTTGGTAATACCTCAGAAGTTTAGGGGTTCCTCTTGACCTTAGCACATGATATCCCTTTAGCAGGTCACTTGGGCCAAAACAAGACCTGGGACAGGCTTGTTCCACATTTTCATTGGCCACATATGTCAGAGGACACAAAGGAGTTTTGTCGCTCCTGTGTCACTTGCCAAGCCAGTGGTAAGGCAGGTGGCACAACAAAGGCCCCCTGATACCACTACCTGTGGTGGGGGTACCCTTTGAAAGGGTAGGGATTGACATTGTTGGTCCCCTTGACCCTCAGACTGCATCTGGGCACAGATTTATCCTGGTGGTAGTGGATCATGCCACCAGGTACCCAGAGGCAATTCCTCTGAGGACCACCACAGCCCCTGTGGTGGCAAGAGCCCTCATTGGAGTTTTCTCCAGAGTGGGTTTCCCAAATGAGGTCATTTCTGACAGAGGTACCAACTTCATGTCAGGATATCTGAAAGCAATGTGGAAGGAGTGTGGTGTAACTTATAAGTTCACCACCCCTATCACCCACAATGCAATGGTTTAGTTGAACGCTTCAACAAGACCTTGAAAGGAATGATTAAGGGACTCCCAGAGAAGCTTAGGCGGAAATGGGACCTTCTTCTTCCTTGCCTTTTGTTTGCATACAGAGAGGTTCCACAGAAGGGGTTGGCTACAGCCCATTTGAGCTTCTGTTTGGGCATCCTGTGAGAGGTCCACTATGTTTGGTAAAAGAGGGCTGGGAGTTACCTCTCAAGCCCCCAAACAAGATGTGATGGACTATGTACTTGGTCTCCGCTCCCGGATGGCAGAGTACATGAAAAAGACAACCAAAACCTGGAGGCCAGCCAAGAATTGCAAAAAGCTTGGCATGACCAAAGGCTGTGCTGACTGTATACCAGCCAGGACAGAAAGTGTGGGTGTTGGAGCCTGTGGCCCCAGCAGCCCTCCAGGACAAATGGAGTGGCCCCCATACAATAGTTGAACAGAAGGGAGAAGTCACCTATCTGGTGAATCTTGGAACTCCCAGGAGCCCCTAAGGGTGCTTCATGTCAACAGATTAAAGCCATATGTTGACAGGGCTGACATGGGCTTGCTCATGGCAACTGATGAGGACCAGGAGGAGGAGAGTGACCCTCTCCCTGACCTGCTCTCTCAGAACCCTGATGATGGGTCAGTAGATGGTGTTGCTTTGGCAAGCAGCCTCACTGACCATCAGCAAACTGAGTGCAGACAAGTTCTGCAACAGTTTAGACATATGTTTAGCCTGACCCCTAGTCAGACTACCTGGTGCACCCATGAGGTGGACACTGGGGACAGTCTGCCTGTCAAGAATAAAATCTACAGGCAACCTGACCATGTCAGGGACTGTATCAGGACTGAAGTCCAGAAAATGTTGGAGTTAGGCGTGATTGAGCCTTCAGATAGCCCTTGGGCTAGCCCAGTAGTCCTGGTACCCAAGCCTCATACCCAGGGTGGTAAGAAAGAAATGAGGTTTTGTGTAGACTACAGAGGCCTCAATGCAGTCACTAGGACTGATGCCTATCCCATACCAAGGGCAGATGAGCTGATTGATACTTTGGCCTCAGCCAAGTATCTAAGCACATTTGACCTAACAGCTGGCTTCTGGCAAATCAGATTAGCTGATGATGCAAAAGCCAAAACAGCATTTTCGACCCCTGGTGGGCACTACCACTTTGTGATGATGCCCTTTGGATTGAAAAATGCACCTGCCACTTTTCAGAGGTTGGTGAATAAAGTTCTGGCAGGGATGGAAACTTATTGCTCAGCTTATCTAGATGATATTGCTGTCTTTAGTTCCTCCTGGCAGGATCACCTGGTCCACCTCAGAAATGTTTTGGAGGCCCTGCAGAAAGCAGGCCTCACTATCAAGGCCACCAAGTGCCAGATAGGGCAGAGTCAGGTTGTGTACCTGGGCCACCTTGTAGGTGGAGGCCAGGTTCAGCCTTTACAGAGCAAAATCCAAACCATAATGGAGTGGGTTGCTCCAACCACCCAGACACAGGTGAGAGCCTTCTTAGGCCTGACTGGGTACTATAGGAGGTTTGTCAAGGGATATGGATCTATAGTGACCCCCTTGAATGATCTTACCTCTAAGAAAATGCCAAAAAGGTTCAGTGGACAGCTAGCTGTCAAAAGGCATTTGAAGACCTAAAGCAGGCCATGTGCACTGCCCCCATCTTACAGAGTCCAGACAACACCAAAAAGTTCATTGTCCAAACAGATGCTTCTGAGCTGGGTGTGGGAGCTGTACTGTCTCAACTGAATGATGAAGGTCAAGACCAGCCAGTAGCTTTTATTAGCAGAAGGCTGACCCCTAGAGAGAAACGTTGGTCAGCTATAGAGAGGAGGCCTTTGCTGTGGTATGGGCCCTGAAGAAGCTGAGGCCATACTTGTTTGGTACTCACTTCATAGTTCAGACTGACCACAAGCCCCTCCTATGGCTAAAGCAGATGAAAGGTGAAAACCCAAAACTTTTGAGGTGGTCCATTTCCCTACAGGGGATGGACTATACAGTGGAACATAGGCCTGGGACCCAACATGCCAATGCAGATGGACTCTCAAGGTATTTCCACTTTGAACACGAAGACTCAACTGGTCAAGGTTAGTTTAGTGTCCCTACGTTTGGGGGGTTGTGTAGGAGAGTAGGATCTGCCTCTTATGTTGCCCCCACTTTTTTCTGATGTTAGCACTGGTTTCTGGCTATAGTCTGGCTGGGTCCCTGCCAATCAGGGCCCCAGCCTCTCTGTTCTCTCTAAACGACATGGAGTGCACTCTAGGTGCACTAGTGATTGGATACTGTGGTGCCTTATGAGTCCCTAGTATATGGTACCTTAGGTGCCAAGGGCATAGGTACTTCACAGGCCTACCAGGGGCTGCAGCATGTGTTATGCCACCCCTGGGAAGCAGTCTAAATCTGACACCACAGGCCTGCTACTGAAGCCTGGGTGAGGTGGTGCTAGCACTCCTCACTGAGATATAGGTTTCCTATATCTCTCCTGCACACACATATAAACCTATCAGTCACCCCTAAGGCAGGCCCTATCAATCCTGAGGGCAGGGTGCTTGGCTTCTATGTGAGGGGGTGCCTCTGCCTGAGCAGGGCCCCTCTGCAGCTCTCAGAGTCTATTCTCTGGTGCTGTTTGTGGATGCGGTTAAACCATATACTATTTAAGTGCATTATATCCTCGCGGTAAATGCTAACTTTGGAATGGCTGCATCAAAACATGTCGTGTTTGGTGTCAAACATCTTGGAATACTACCCCCCGCCAATCTTGGCGGCGGGGGTAGCATTCCACCCTTCTAGAGGGATAAGACATGTACCTGCTGTGGAAACGCGGTAGAATCCTAAAGAGCCCTGGCATCACAAAATGGATGCCACCAGTCACAGACACTGGGCTGCCCTCCTGCTGATGACCGAAACTCGCAGTGGAGGAAGCCCAACAATAGGCATCCTGTCACAGGGAGGTGTAACCACCTCCCAGACAGGGTTTAGTGTATTGGGGCTGGGTGGGTGCACTCTTAGAGTGCTTTGAAGTCCTGCACTGGGGAGCAGAAGGCTCCTCTGTGCATATGCCAGTTCAAACCAGCTCAGGGGCTACCTGCCCCTGCTCTGGCGCGAAACTGGACAAAGGGAAGTGGGTGTAGCCACCCCTCCCTTGACCCTCCCATAGGTGGGGTCATAGAGCTAGTCCATCCCCTCTTTTAGTATAAGAGGGGAACCTTGCCATTGCAAAGCAGATAACCCCTGGACGACGCTCTACAGAAGAATCCTGGCCCTTCGACGTTCCACTACCTTTGGAAGACAGAAGAATCTCCCTTGGAGTCAAGGAGTGACTCCCCTGCTTGGCAGGCACCAAAAACGACAACGACGGTCGCAAACTACGCCGCTCCCGCCGGAGTCCGAAGTCCCTGCAGCCCAGGAAGTGGATTTCCTGACCTCTCCCAGGCCATCGTGAGTCCCCAGCGAAGCTGAGGCAAGTGGACCCCACGAGTAACGAGGAACCGCGACCCCTGGGTACCGTGCACTATTGTCGAGTGCAACCCCTTCACAACGTTCTACGACCTTGTGCTTTGGACCACGTGTGGTCCCGACCTCCAGCAGGAATCCCTCCGAAGATCAGAGGCCTACACCGTCCCGAGTGACCGTGGGCCCCTGTTGAGTGATTCCGCCCGAGGTGTCTTCGCGATCCCTTGCCCGCCGGCTTGTGGGTCCCCAGAAGACTTCTTAAAGAAACCAAAGGGCTCCCCTGGTTGCTCCAGGCCTGCCCTGACTTACCCTCGCTGGGTGAGTCCCTCAGACCTTGCTGGTCTGTGCCATCAACTTTTCTTCATCTCCCCGAGACTTGCTGCTGCCAAGGCTTGTTGGCTCCAATCGAGTTGCCGACACCGCAGTCAGCTGCAGACGTCGAGGGACCCATCGAATCCAGCTCCTGGTCATCGTCGACACCTCCTGGACCACGTGGCTGAAGAGTCAAGGCACCTGCAACCGACCTGAATCAACCGACGACGGTGGGCATCCATCTTCCTTGCCCCGGGTCACTGCCAAGTGACTTTGAACACTGTCCCCTCTGCTTTCAGGTCATCCTTCTTCAGAATCCAGGCTTGGATTCCACCGGACACTTCTTCAGCTCCCGCAAGCAGCAAGTCTTCTTTGTTCGCCATTGAAAACGACGCCGCGACCCGACACCAAAGGACACCTATGCACCCGGCTTCCCTGGGTGAGGTAACTCCAGCACTACGGTGCTCCTGTGGGTGTGGGCCCTAGAACTACTTACCCTGTAAGTGACTTGCTTGTAGGTTCTCCCGAAGTATCCTAAAACTCTTTATTTCCAACCGCGACTTGCTCCATTGAAGTTAACGGCGATCCGCGCCTGTGTATCCACACTGCACGCGTCCCCCGTGGGTCCTTTACTTACCTGCCTTGGGTGGTTTTGTGAGGCCCCAGCACTTCTGAAGGCCCTAGGCCTTGTCTCCCTGCAAGTCGTTGTCCCTAAGTCTCTTACTTAGTATATGGTCTGGTACGCCCCTAGGGCCCCAGCCATATTTTGTGCTTAACTTATTGTGAAACGTTGATTTGTGCATATGTTTGTCTTCTAATCTCATAAAGAGATTAGTAGAGAGTTATTTAGAAATAAATACATATATATTTGATATATATACCTGTGTGGTGTCTTTTCATTTGGTGATTCAAGAGATTATATGGTAAAACAAGCTGCTTTACATTCCTCCGAGACTTAGCCTGAAGGCTGCTCTCCACAGCTACCACTAGGATAGCTTTCTTTAAAAGGTTGTCTTAAACCTATCTACCATAAGAGTCGATTTGCCCTGGTGCAAGGTGTCCACTTTAATTAGTGAACAGCATATACCAGGCCAACTTCTCACAATGACGCTCCTGCGGAAACGTGAGTAGAACTTGACACATAGAATAACGTATGTGTTGTTTTAATATAATATTACAGTGTTTTTAAAGAATATGTATTTTCTATAGTGTAATAAATGAGACATCTTTACATATAACAAGGTTTAGTGTTTAGATATTGGAATGAATGTAGTATGGTTATAAGAGTGTAATATCTCAGACTGTTGAATAGAGCATTAAAATAAGTGACACGAGAGGGACATTCTTTTGTTTTGATTATAACTGACCCTGTCTCTTTCAGATAAAAGGGCACCTCTCACATACTTGTTGAGTGTGTTGGTTTGGTCTGACGCTTGTGTCCGACCGTAAGAAAAAGCCAGTGAGGAAACAGGTGTGGTTGGTAACAAGACCACCGATTACACACATGGTACAGTCTCTATTTTTCCCATGCACGACATTCTGACCCTTGGACACTCCAAAGTACTCTTGAAAGCACGCACAGTCCATATGGAACTGAGCCAACCTGCACCCATAAAAGAGGAACCCATCAATGTCATTCACAAGGACACACACAAGTCAAAGCCAGAACCTGCTAAATCGAAAGTGTCTGGTCGCATCTGTGGTTGGTGTGGTGGCTCCTATCCCCACTCAGGTGAGTGTCCTGACAAGGGAAAATCTTGCAGCTACAGCGGAAAACTCGAACACTTCTGTAAAGCGTGCCGTTACTCATCCTTGAAGCGACGCCCATCTGCCTCAAAGAAGCCAGTCAGCGCAGTGGAATCTCACCCTGTCGCATCAGCTGACAGCAAAATGGACAATGACCACAACGCTGAAGTTGTCCATGTGGTCAGAGCTCCACAAATGCACCAATCAACCCCTATGTGCAGGGTAAACATCCAAGGTCATTCAGTCTCAGGCCTTATCGACACTGGCGCCTCCATAAACCAGATGGCCACAGAGGTCTACCAGTCTTGCTAAACCTCGGCCCTGCACTGCACCAGAGTCCAAATCTAAGCCTTCGGCAACCGCTCACCTCTACAGCTGGAAGGCGTCTTCCAGGCTGATCTCACCCATGACTCCACATGCCAGACTGCTAATGTGCATGTGTCCCGAGAAGGTACAGGGTTTCTACTCAACTGTTAAACTTGCCAAGAGCTTAATTTAGTCAAATTTGCCTTCAGTACCCACGCCAACGACCTTGACCTGCAAGACTTTGCTCCTCTGTTTAATGGCATCAGCTGCCTGGTGGGCCCCCGGTCTGCCTCCTCATCAATGACACAGTAGCCCCAGTGGTGCTTCGACACCGCAGGGTCGCCTTCCACCTCCACCCCAAGGATATAGAAAGAACTGACACTCTTTTGAAAAGCTGGCATCATCGAAAAGATGAGAGGACCAACACCGTGGGTCTCTCCAATTGTGGTGGCAAAGAAGCCCAAGCAGCCAGATGCTGTACGCATATGCGTGGACATGAGAGTGCCCAATCTAGTATTAAACAAGAGCATCATCTCACACCCACCATAAATGACATTATTGGCGAACCTTCAGGGTCAAAATGGTTCTCCAAGATGAACCTTTGCTCTGGTTACCACCAGATACCTCTACATCCAGACTCAAGCCCAATTATCACGCTTGCAGGCCTCTGGAGGTATACTCGCTTGAACTTTGGTATCTCCATGGCAGCCAAATGTTTTCACCACCCTGGGGAATTTTGACCATTCAAAGGACTCCAAACTGGTCGTGGATGCCAGCCCTATGGGGCTAGGGACTGTGCTAACTCAATGTCAGGAGTGTGGTGAGTGGGCACCCATTACTGTGCTAGTTGGACTGTTACACCTACCAAGCAGCGCCACTCCCAAATTGAACGAGAAGCGAACGCTATTCTGTGGGGATGTAGGCACTTCTATATCTACCTGTATGGACATCCATTCCCTGCAGTCACGGACCACAAATCCCTAGTTGCATTATTTCGGGGATCTTCATCCAGGCCCCTCCCCCAAGGATTGAGAAATGGATCCTGCAACTGCAGGAGTTTCACTTAGCTATAGAATACCAACCTGGCCCTTGCAATGCATCATACTTTCTATCTCGCCATGCCTGTCCAGCCACCCCCTCAGAATTGGCGGATGCCCTTGAGACAGAAGAATGCGTTCGCCTAGTGGTGGACCGGTCCAGGCGGATCCCCATCTACCTTGCTGATGTAGTGGAAGCCCCAAAGCATGATGGGTGTCTACAAATTGCAATCCAAGCATCCCTGTCAGGAGGCTGGCAACCTCTTTGTTGCCGGGCTCCATACTGCGGAAGCAAAATCAATGCTCCTGTCTCTGCACAACGTCCACCAGGAATTGTCCATGACCGATGAAGTTGTTTGAGGGGCCCACAGCTAGTGCCCCTGGACAGTTTACGTCAAAAAGCCATCCTCCTGGTCCGTGGTGCGTACCAAGGCATCATCAAGTCGAAAAACAGGCTTCGGAGCAAGGTCTGGTTTCAAGGCCTGGAACAGAGTATAGAGGTAGTCATACGAAGTTGCCCCGCCTGCCAGGCCACTGGTCAACTTGACCCACCGGCACCCGTTATTACGGAAGAAGACCCAACCGCTCCATGGCAGCAAGTCTGCATAGACTTTAGGAGTGTTCCTGCTGGTTCCCACATGCTCCTTGTGTGGATGACTGCTCCCGCAATCCTGAGGCGGGGATCGTCTTGACCACGGTGGCGGAAGTTATTCCAAAAATGGAGAAACTGATGGCCACCCATAATGCCCCCCCTTCAACGGCCAGGAATGGCCGGAGTACCTTCGCTCCAGAGCCACCAAGCACCGCCGCATCACACCCCGCTGGCCTCAGGCCAATGGAGAGGAGGAGCGCCTGGTAAGGACTTTGATCAAAGTGATCTGCATTGCAGTGGCAGAGAATAGCAACGTAGAGCGTGCCATCTACAATTTTCTGCGAGAGTACCCTCACACCTTACTCGACAACTGGCATAGCCCAAGCAAGTTATGTTTTGGACTAACACTGACTGACACCATTTCCCATCATTGCACATGGGCAGAGAAGGCAGGTAAGTGTGGGAACACTATGTTTAATGTCTGTTCATCTCCACAGCTTCCAGGGATGACAATAACTGCCCCCCAGTATTCAAAGATACACATTCCATCACCATGACAGTGACATCATAGAAACATGGAACTAATAAGAGAGAAAGACTAGAAAGCCTACTACAACATCTCCTTTCTCTCCACAAAATAAAGAAAAGCATTAGAAAACAAAAACAACAAAGTCTAGAAAAGTGAACCTAGAACAGAAAGAAAAAGGTTAAACAGGAAAAGGAGTGAAGCACAAAAAATAAGCACAGAAAATAAGCATTGCATAATGATACAGAGTACAAAGCAATACCAAACCAGACCAAGAGTCAAAGGTCTAAGCGCTTGGGCCCAATTATTCACCTGCCACTCCTGCGAGGAGAAACATACTCAAGAGCCAAATTGTGAGGCTGAGAAGACGATGGAAACCTGCTTCTCTGAGACAACTGGGAACTGTTCCCAAGCGAATTTTGAAGAACTTGACCAGAATTTTTAGACTCAAGCCCTAACTGTAACACCACTCTTCTGGGAACCTTGTAGATTCTAGAAAGATTCCACCAACTCCTCCCATTGACCCGAACAGCAAAACGAGAGGTGGCATCCACTCTGAGAGAAAGACCAAATTTGGAAAGACCCTTTGCCACATTATGGGGTGACTTAATTCTAACCCAATCACCCACTTTGACACCTGAAACAAACTCATTCAGAGACAGAAGGATTGCTACATGCTTTGTCACCAGAGATAGGAACATCACTCTTAGAACGTAGACCCCATCTCTTCATCCAAGCAGGACACATGTGGAAAGTGGCAATCCTCCCACGAAGAAGCTCAAAGGGAGTGGATCCTGTCACAGAATTGGGAGTGGTGCGATGCGCCCACAACATACTTTGAACAGCCTCTTTAATCTCGATTTTGGAAGAGACAGCCCACTGCACACACTCAACCAAAATGCTGTTAGTGCGCTCAATGAAACCATTGGCCTGTGGGTGATATAAAGGCACACGGCGGTGCAGGATACCAGATTGAGATAAAAAATCTGACATTTCTTTAGAAGTAAATTGAACCCCATTATCAGAAACAATCTCCTTGGGGAAACCTTCCCTTGCAAAAAGTGCTTGAAAAAATTTAATAACTTCTTGAGTATTAGGATCAGTCATGAAATGAACCTCCCACCACTTGCTGAAATAATCAGCCACAACCAAAGTAAATTTGTACTTGTTTGGAAGAATATTAAAGGGACCCACGAAATCAACAGCTAATTTCATCCATGGGCCATCAGGCAAATCCACACTCTGGACAGGAGGTTTGACAATCTTAATGACTTTATCGCTGGTAGAACAAGTAACACATACCCCAACAACATCATTCCCTTGATGATCCATGGAAGGCCACCAGTACACACAGCGAATCCTCCTTTTGGTATTCGTTTGTCCCAGATGACCCTCATGCCCATAGTCAATGATACGAGATCCCAGGGCAAAAGGAGGAACAAATTTATCCCCACGCATAATCATCTCACCACCCTCCAAAGTGAGCTCATCCGCAATTTTAAAGAAAGGTTGCAAGTCACCATCCAGGTTTTTCTCTTTAGGCCAACCTGAAACAATATGACTCTTCACCTTCCTAAGAACAGAATCAGACTCCATGGCACCAAACCACTCCTGATCCGTAAAACAACCAACTGAACAAGCATCAACCACTGCAATCAAACATTCTTCGTCCGCATCCTGAACAGAAAGATCACGTTCATCTAATGGCAAAGGTGATCTCGAAAGAAAATCTGCCCTCGTGTTCTTTCCACCCGATATGTGCGCCACCTCAAAATTGTACTGAAGTAACTTTGAACTTAGTCTCGCAATTCTAGGAGTGTGATCCTTAACAATATTCCCATTGAGAATGGGAATGAGAGGTTTGTGATCAGTAAGCAATTTAAAAGTCTTATCCCACAAAAAACACCTGAACCTCTCTACGGCCAAGCAGCATGCCAACAACTCCCTCTCGATGACAGAATAATTTTTCTCACATTGTCGTAAGGCACGAGAGGCAAAACCAACAGTACACTCATTGCCCTTCTTGAACTGAGTGATCATGCCACCCAAACCATCCAAACTAGCATCTACAGACACTACACACTGCACATGAGGGTCGAAAGGTGTAAGAATACCACAGGAACCAAGTTCTTGTTTTATGCACAAAAACTCATCCTGGCACGATTGATCCCATACAAAAATGGCTTTCCTCTTCAGCAATCCTCTTAAATGCACAGTTTTTGCTGCAAAATTAGAAATGAATTTAGTATAGAATTCACACACACCCAAAAACGAGGAAACTTGTTCCTTGTTGGTGGGCAAGGAGCATTCACAATGGCTTCAGTGAGACCATCTCTTGGTTCGATACCATCACCAGAAATACGATGCCCCAAATATTCAATTGACTCAACACCAAACACACACTTAAGTCTGTTGGCCACAATACCCTTTCCTTCCTACCTACCTGTTGGACTTGGCCCTTTTTGGCAGGTTCACCCCTGAACTTTTTGCCTTAAAGTTCTGACATGGTGTTGGTGGTTTTAGGCCTCTGGGCACTTTAGCACTGTGGTCCAGTGTAAAGTGCGTGCGCTCTCTGTGCACATTTGGTGAAGTTGGACTGCCCTCCCATAGGAATGCATTGGGGATAAGTGTGTCCATGGTAATTCCTGGTATGAGAGGAGCGGCCGGGGCGAGTTTAGTATGTATGAACTCGTGAGAATAAATGCTGCGCAATGGTGTGTGCAGATTTATGATGACTGGTGGAGAAATGCCACTTTTAGAAGTTGGCATTTCTGTGTGCTGTGTGTCTGCCTGCCTGATGTGAATTGCATGTCTGGCTTGTGAGTGACAGGGGCTGGGAGGTGTGTGTGGCTCCAGGAGGGGCAGGGTGAGTCAGCGCTAGGCTGAATAGGACCTCTGGGCTAAGAGTAGTGGGAGGGGTAATCCCCTGACTCTGAATAGGAAGGTGCCTGCCCTAGTGAATGCTGGCTCCGCCCCCTGTGGTGTGTCTGATCACTGAGCCCCCACCTGACAAAGGGGAAGAGGAGCTTGGAAAACAAAGTGCTCCAAATCCCCCCTGTAGGAAGGTGGAATCTGACTATATGGTTGCCCCCACTTTTTTTATGGTGTTTTGCTGGTTTATGACTTAGTTGGACTGGGATCCTGCTATTCAGGGCCCCAGTCTATCTGCTTTCTCTGTAAAAAGGTTTCCATGTGCCTTAGGCACATCTCTGATTGGAATCTGGAGTGCCCTTATAAGTCCCTAGTATATGGTATACTATGTACCAAGGGCATAGGTACCTCAGAGGCCTACCAGGGGCTGCAGCATGTATTATGCCACCCCTGTAAGGCCATCCAAACTGACACCACAGGTCTGCTACTGCAGCCTGGGTAGGGTGGTGCATGCACCCCTTACTGTGATATAGGTTACCTATATCACTAAATACATACACACATATAAACCTATAAGTCACTCCTAAGGCAGGCCTTATCAATCCTAAAGGCAGAGTGCATGGTTCCTATGTGAGAGGGTGCCCCTGCATGAGCAGGGCCCCTCTGCAGCGTTCGGAGACCATCTCTGATGCTGTTTGTAGTGCAGCCTGACCATATACTCTTAAGCGCATTGTATCCTCGCGGTAAAATGCTAACTTTGGAATGGCTGCACCTAAACATGTCGTGTTTGGTGTCAAACATCTTGGAATACTACCCCCCGCCAATCCTGGCGGCGGGGGTAGCATTCCACCCTTCTAGAGGGAAAGACATGTTAACTCTGGCTTACCCGGTAACTTCTTTCTGAAGCCCTGGCATCACAAAATGGATGCTGCTGCCACAGACACAAGTCTGGCCTCCTGCTGCTGGACGAAACTCCGGCAGGGGAGGCCTGGACAATAGGTTTCCTGTTGCAGGGAAGTGTGACCACCTCCCCAGACAGGATAATGTGTATTGGGGCTGGGTGGGTGCACTCTTAGAGTGCTTTGAAGTCCTGCACTGGGGGAGCAAAAGGCTCCTCTGTGCATATGCCAGTTCAAACCAGCTCAGGGGCTACCAGCCCCTGCTCTGGCGCGAAACTGGACAAAGGGAAGTGGGTGTAGCCACCCCCTCCCTTGACCCTCCCATAGGTGGGGTCATAGAGCTAGTCCATCCCCTCTTTTTAGTATAAGAGGGGGAACCTTGCCATTGCAAAGCAGATTATACCTGGACGAAACTCTGACACTGAATCCTGGACCTTCGACGCTCTACGACAAGATTAGAGGACTGAAGAATCTCCCTTGGGGTCAAGGAGTGACTCCCCTGCTTGGCAGGCACCAAAGAAGCATCTGTCCAGTTCGCATTACTGAAGCTCCCGTCGGACGCCGAAGTCATCGCATCACCAGAGGTGGATTCTCAGACTTCCCCGAGGCTACCCTGAGTCCCCAGCAAAGCTGAGGCCCGTGGCTATCGTGGGTGACTTGAGACCGTGACCCCTGGACACCGAGCACATTTGCAAGTGCACCATCTTCTGGGTCTCCGAAGAAGTCGTGCTTCGGGCTCCGAGTAGCCCTAGCCTCCAGCACCACGGCACCGAAGATCACTGGCCCCCACTCCACGAGTGTCCTGCAAGCCAGCTCCACGTGCGGCGTCACGAGGCTCCTTCGCGGTCGCTAGCCCGTTGGCTAGTAGCCCTTAACGAAGGCCAATCTTTTCTTTACTTGGCATCCTGGTTGCTCCAGGCCTGCCCTCACTTACCCTCGCTGGGTGAGTTCCCCAGACCTTGCTGGTCTGCATAATCGACGATCTACATCTTACTCGAGACTTGCCGTTGCCAAGGCTTGTTGGGTCCAATCCGGTCGCCGACACCTCAGCACTCGACAGACATCGAGCACCAGCCCGAATCCTGCTCCTGGTCGCCGACAACGCCTCCCGGACCTCGTGGCTGAAGAGTCAAGACGACCGTCACCGCACCTGAAGCACTCGACATCGGTGGGCATCTGTCCATCGCCTTCCTGGTCACTGGCTAGTGACCCAGACTCTGTCCCCTCTGCTTTCAGGTTCTTCAGAACTCCGATCCACTCTTGGATCCACCCGGACACTTTTCTCCTGGTCGCCAGCAGCACTTTGCAGCAGATCGCCATACGAAACGACGACGAAACCCGACCCCGAAAGGCACCTATGCACCCGGCTTCCCTGGGTGAGGTAACACGAGTACTCCGGTGCTCCCGTGGGTAGAGACTCTTCAAAGTCCTAGATCTCAAAGGGTTTTGTCCTAGTCCTCTTTTAAGTGTCCCTTTCCTCTATTTTCCCGATCCCGACTTTCTCCATAGAAGTTAACGGCGTATCGCGGTTGTGTATTTACACTGCACGCGTCTCCCGTGGGTCCCCTGTGTCACTACCTTGGGTGGTTCCTTGTGGTCCAAGCACTTCTAGAGGCTCTAGGCCTAGTGTCTAGTTCAGTCGTGGTTCGCATACCACTTTATTGGTATATGGTTTGGTACGCCCCTAGGGCCCAAACCTGTATTTGTGCTATTACTGTGATTTAAGATCTTATAACCTATGTATTTCGAACTCTAGCCTCATAAAGAGACTAGAGGGGTGTGTTTAGTAATAAATACATATATTTTGAATATATACCTGGTGTGGTGCTCTTTCATTTGGTCACTCAAGAGATTATAGACTGGTAAAACAAGCTGCTTTACATTCCTTCAAGACTTAGCCTGAAGGCTGCTCTCCATAGCTACCACTAGGATAGCTTTCAATAAGGTTGTCTTTAACCTACCTACCATAAGAGTCGATTTGGACTGGTGCAAGGTGCCCACTATAATTAGTGGACAGCATATGCCAGGCCAACTTCTCACATTGGTGTGCAGCGTGTGGGATTCCAGCTTGCTATTGTTTTACCAGATAATCTCAATTGAATTGATCAACTGAAAACCACTAAAGGTACCTAAGGTACATATAATTTAAGCTTAGAATAACAGTAAGTTCTACTGAACTTAGAGTTGTGTGTTAAGGGATAGCACAACCCTTTCTACAACTCAAGAGAGTTTAGTAGGCCACACTAGAGTAGGTAGTGCATACACCACACCACACTAGTAATGTCTTTAAAAGCAGGATCCAAAGATTCCTTGCAGGAAGCCATTGAGCTTCCACCCTCCAAGTATGATACACTCCAATTCTTGGAA
Organism: Calotriton arnoldi; assembly: GCA_963921515.1. Lineage (NCBI taxonomy): Eukaryota > Metazoa > Chordata > Amphibia > Caudata > Salamandridae > Calotriton > Calotriton arnoldi. The sequence goes on from CAWUFW010000441.1 coordinate 2,583,740, forward strand.
TTGAGAGCTTTATGTAACGTGAGGAAATTAAGGACAGGCCAAAGTCCACCACCCAACACCTCAAGGAGTTGTTGGTGGCTTATGATCTTAGTAAGTCCTCAGAGACTGAAGGGGTAGGAGCAGAGGGTGGGCCAGCAGATGAGGAAGGGGCCAGGGGTACCACTACCCCCAGCCCCCCTCTGAAACTGACCAGGAGGGTGACAATGACCCTGACCTGGAAAACCCAATCCCTTCTGGGGAAGATGAAGATGAGGATCTAGAAAACCACACCTTTGTCCCCCCAGGAAGGATTATGAGTGTGCTCAGAAAGTCTAGGTCTCCTTCTCAGGAGTCTAACCACTCTGGCACCTCCATAGGGAGCTCTGTTTCTTCTCACAGGAGGGAATCCTCTCATGAGAGAAGAAAGAGACTGGTCCAGTATGAGGAAACTCAACTAGAGATCAGGAAGAAGCAATTGGCTTTAGATAGAGAATCCCTAGATCTCCTTAGAGAGAGAAGAAAGTTGGGACTAGAGTCCCATGGTGGCAGCAATATCCCTAGAGATAGGGACAGGTCTTATGACCATAGAAACCTAAACAAGATTGTCCCTCCCTACCAGAGTGGGGATGACATCCACAAATGGATAACTGCACTGGAGAGGGCCTGTAAAGTTCAGAAGGTCCCCCAGAGGCAGTGGGCAGCAATCTTGTGGCTCTCCTTTGCAGACAAAGGTAGAGACAAGCTCCTCACTGTAAGAGAAGAGGATGCTGACAATTACACAGTCTTGAAGAGTGCTCTGATAGATGGGTTTGGCCTAACCACTGAACAGTATAGGTTGAAGTTCAGAGACACCCAAAAAGCTCAGACTCAAGACTGGGTTGATTTTGTAGATTGTGCTACAAAGGCTCTGGAAGGTTGGATACATGGCAACAAAGTGCAGGACTTTTTAGGATTGTACAATTTGATTATGAGGGAGCAGATCCTTAATAATTGTCAAAACCAGCTTTTGCACCAGTATCTGGTGGACTCTGATCTGACCTCTCCCCAAGAATTGGGAAAGAAGGCAGACAAGTGGGTCAGAACCAGAGTAAAAACTAGAAATCAGGGTGGTGACCAGAAGAAAGATTCTACTAAGTCCCAAGAGAAAGGTGGGGATAAATCTAAGGATAAGTCCCCTACAGGGCCCCAAAATTCCTCTTCTGGGGGTGGGTCCCAAACTCCTTCCTCTCCTGAAAAGAAACCCTATTGCCATGTCTGTAAAAAGCCTGGGCACTGGAAAACTGATCCCAGTTGCCCCAGGATTGGCAATAAAGAAAATGTTCCTCCCACAACTACTACCACCCCTCCTGGTACTACCAGTAGTAATCCTCCAGTTGGGAGTAGTGCACCCAAAAAGTTAGGTGCTTTTGCAAGAGGAACAGAGGTGGGCCCTAGTTTAGACAGGGACCCCTCAACAGACTCCTCTGACTCTGATGGTGGTATAGGATTTGCCACCTTTACCATGGGTCCCATAGCATTGGGCAGGTACAGATTGGAGCCAATAATTAATGGTCAGAAAGCTGTGGCATTTAGGGACACAGGGGCTAGTGTCACCATGGTGGCAGGGAAACTAGTCCCCCTCACCAGCTTTTACCTGAGTTTAAATACCAGGTGACCAACATTGATGGTGTCAGAACAGATCACCCCATGGCCATAGTCAATCTCAGCTGGGAGGGGGTCACAGGCCCAAAAAGAGTGGCAGTGTCCCCAACCCTACCTGTAGATTGCCTGATGGGCAATGATCTGGAAATTTCAGCCTGGGCTGAAGTGGAACACCAAACCCATCTTAGGATGTTGGGCGTCCCTGTAAAGGTTAGTGGGGCTGTGATGGCCACAGCCCCAGCCCAAGAATTTGGAGAGATGGAGCCTAAAAGAATGGCCCACTCTCCCCCAAAAGAGAGCACAAGGGTTGAAGAAAAGTCTTCTTCCCCCCAGACAGTAGACTGAGGAGGTAAGGGTCAGCCTCCTCAGGGAACTGACCCTACCCCTAGTGAAGGAACTGCCACAGAGGTAGTCAGGCCTGGCCTGGCCACACCCCTGATGGCAGAGGACCCTTCCAAGGTGGTACCCCGTCTGGAGCAGGTAACCTGCCCCTCTCTACCCTGCCTCAGTCAGCCCAGGGCTGCAGAGGTCAGGGAGGTCAGTGGACCCCCCAGGGCCCCCTGTCCAGAGGAAGCCCCCATCAGCAGATTAGGGGCACCCAGTCTAGTAGCCCTAGCCAGGTGAAAATTCCTCTACACACTGAGGGATCCCCCATACCTTTATGTAGGGACCTCCCCCAGAAGGACTCTGGTAGGCAAGGGCAAACCTGGGACCAGAAGGTTCCAAACCTGCCATGTCCCTCCAGTAGTCCATCCAAAGGGACCCAACCCACAGCTGTAGGCAGCCAAAGGTTGACCCTTAGAGCAAAGTGCAACTCAGTCATGGAAAGACAGGCATACATGGTGACCAGTGATCTGAGGAAGCTGAGGCCAACATTCCTAGGGCCTCACTTCCCTACTCAGACACCTCACCAGCCTTGTACTTTACCTAAGCACACCACAGGTAGTGATTCCCCATGGTGGAGACCCTCTCATACCCTTAGGGTGAGGGATTGCTTAGTGGACCATAAGACAGGGGGCAACCATGCTAGTGCAGGTGCTTCCTTATATGACCACTTAGTCAATGAAGGCTCAACTGGCCAAGGTTAGCCTTATCTCCTTTCGTTTGGGGGGGTTATGTAGGAAGGTGGAATCTGACTATATGGTTGCCCCCACTTTTTTATGGTGTTTTGCTGGTTTATGACTTAGTTGGACTGGGATCCTGCTATTCAGGGCCCCAGTCTATCTGCTTTCTCTGTAAAAGGTTTCCATGTGCCTTAGGCACATCTCTGATTGGAATCTGGAGTGCCCTTATAAGTCCCTAGTATATGGTATACTATGTACCAAGGGCATAGGTACCTCAGAGGCCTACCAGGGGCTGCAGCATGTATTATGCCACCCCTGTAAGGCCATCCAAACTGACACCACAGGTCTGCTACTGCAGCCTGGGTAGGGTGGTGCATGCACCCCTTACTGTGATATAGGTTACCTATATCACTAAATACATACACACATATAAACCTATAAGTCACTCCTAAGGCAGGCCTTATCAATCCTAAAGGCAGAGTGCATGGTTCCTATGTGAGAGGGTGCCCCTGCATGAGCAGGGCCCCTCTGCAGCGTTCGGAGACCATCTCTGATGCTGTTTGTAGTGCAGCCTGACCATATACTCTTAAGCGCATTGTATCCTCGCGGTAAAATGCTAACTTTGGAATGGCTGCACCTAAACATGTCGTGTTTGGTGTCAAACATCTTGGAATACTACTCCCCCGCCAATCCTGGCGGCGGGGGTAGCATTCCACCCTTCTAGAGGGAAAGACATGTTAACTCTGGCTTACCCGGTAACTTCTTTCTGAAGCCCTGGCATCACAAAATAGATGCTGCTGCCACAGACACAAGTCTGGCCTCCTGCTGCTGGACGAAACTCCGGCAGGGGAGGCCTGGACAATAGGTTTCCTGTTGCAGGGAGGTGTGACCACCTCCCCAGACAGGATAATGTGTATTGGGGCTGGGTGGGTGCACTCTTAGAGTGCTTTGAAGTCCTGCACTGGGGGAGCAAAAGGCTCCTCTGTGCATATGCCAGTTCAAACCAGCTCAGGGGCTACCTGCCCCTGCTCTGGCGCGAAACTGGACAAAGGGAAGTGGGTGTAGCCACCCCTCCCTTGACCCTCCCATAGGTGGGGTCATAGAGCTAGTCCATCCCCTCTTTTAGTATAAGAGGGGGAACCTTGCCATTGCAAAGCAGATTATACCTGGACGAAACTCTGACACTGAATCCTGGACCTTCGACGCTCTACGACAAGATTAGAGGACTGAAGAATCTCCCTTGGGGTCAAGGAGTGACTCCCCTGCTTGGCAGGCACCAAAGAAGCATCTGTCCGGTTCGCATTACTGAAGCTCCCGTCGGACGCCGAAGTCATCGCATCACCAGAGGTAGATTCTCAGACTTCCCCGAGGCTACCCTGAGTCCCCAGCAAAGCTGAGGCCCGTGGCTATCGTGGGTGACTTGAGACCGTGACCCCTGGACACCAAGCACATTTGCAAGTGCACCATCTTCTGGGTCTCCCAAGAAGTCGTGCTTCGGGCTCCGAGTAGCCCTAGCCTCCAGCACCACCCGCACCGAAGATCACTGGCCCCCACTCCACGAGTGTCCTGCAAGCCAGCTCCACGTGCGGCGTCACGAGGCTCCTTCGCGGTCGCTAGCCCGTTGGCTAGTAGCCCTTAACGAAGGCCAATCTTTTCTTTACTTGGCATCCTGGTTGCTCCAGGCCTGCCCTCACTTACCCTCGCTGGGTGAGTTCCCCAGACCTTGCTGGTCTGCATCATCGACGATCTACATCTTACTCGAGACTTGCCGTTGCCAAGGCTTGTTGGGTCCTACCCGGTCGCCGACACCTCAGCATTCGACAGACATCGAGCACCAGCCCGAATCCTGCTCCTGGTCACCGACAACGCCTCCCGGACCTCGTGGCTGAAGAGTCAAGACGACCGTCACCGCACCTGAAGCACTCGACATCGGTGGGCATCTGTCCATCGCCTTCCTGGTCACTGGCTAGTGACCCAGACTCTGTCCCCTCTGCTTTCAGGTTCTTCAGAACTCCGATCCACTCTTGGATCCACCCGGACACTTTTCTCCTGGTCGCCAGCAGCACTTTGCAGCAGATCGCCATACGAAACGACGACGAAACCCGACCCCGAAAGGCACCTATGCACCCGGCTTCCCTGGGTGAGGTAACACGAGTACTCCGGTGCTCCCGTGGGTAGAGACTCTTCAAAGTCCTAGATCTCAAAGGGTTTTGTCCTAGTCCTCTTTTAAGTGTCCCTTTCCTCTATTTTCCCGATCCCGACTTTCTCCATAGAAGTTAACGGCGTATCGCGGTTGTGTATTTACACTGCACGCGTCTCCCGTGGGTCCCCTGTGTCACTACCTTGGGTGGTTCCTTGTGGTCCAAGCACTTCTAGAGGCTCTAGGCCTAGTGTCTAGTTCAGTCGTGGTTCGCATACCACTTTATTGGTATATGGTTTGGTACGCCCCTAGGGCCCAAACGTGTATTTGTGCTATTACTGTGATTTAAGATCTTATAACCTATGTATTTCGAACTCTAGCCTCATAAAGAGACTAGAGGGGTGTGTTTAGTAATAAATACATATATTTTGAATATATACCTGGTGTGGTGCTCTTTCATTTGGTCACTCAAGAGATTATAGACTGGTAAAACAAGCTGCTTTACATTCCTTCAAGACTTAGCCTGAAGGCTGCTCTCCATAGCTACCACTAGGATAGCTTTCAATAAGGTTGTCTTTAACCTACCTACCATAAGAGTCGATTTGGACTGGTGCAAGGTGCCCACTATAATTAGTGGACAGCATATGCCAGGCCAACTTCTCACACCCCCTGAACCAGTTGCATCTGGTTTCCCCATGCCCTGCACTACAGACAAAGAGAGTTGTGGTATAAGTAGAGGGGCTGTGACCCCATGAAATTGTTCAGTTCCTGTGTTGTTCCTGACTTGCTGAGGGGCTTGCTGCTGCTGGGGCCCAGGAGGAACCACCATGGGGGCTTACCTCCCTGCTGGAGGGCCCTGTGTGCTGGCCTCCCTGGGCCCAGCTATGCCCCAGGGACCATTTTGCTTCTTTCCAGCCTCCAGGACTTTTGGCTGCGTCTAGCGCCTTGTGAGCGCTTTTATTTTTATTTCCCCTGAAGAGGAAGAGCGCTGAGCTTCAGCCCTTTGGAGAGGGAATCCCCACCGTAGGGTTTCCCCCCGTGATGTCTTGGGAGCGGGTGCCCACCCCGCTTTATGTGTATTTTGGCCGCGTTTTGCCCGCCTCTGCACTTCTGCTTATTTTTGGCAGCGGGAGCCCACTCCGCTGCTTTATGCCTATTACGGGTGCCCACCCCGCTTTATATTTTACATTAAGAGGGAGCCTACCCCTCATTGCCGCCACGAAGAAAAGGAGAACCGAAATCACCGCCGCAGCCCCGATCGCCAAACCGGAAGTCAGGCAACCTCGCCTGGGACATAGGCGGGGCCGGAAGTGAGGCGGTGGTGCTGTCGGTGGAAGCCCCCGGGTGAAGAGCGAGGAGTGCGGTGTGGTGAGCAGGGCTCCCGTGACCTGTTGGGAGCCCCGGCGCCAGAAGGAGAGGGTGAAAGCAGGCGGGAGCCCACCCCGCCTACGTGGCAGCTACCAAGTGCAGCAGGATCCCCGGCGAGGCTCTCATGAGAGAGAGAGCCCCGCGTGCTGCCAGCCGAGGAGACCAGCAGAGTCCTGCCCACAGTCCAGTGAGTGGAGCTGGTGGGGAGGGGGTAGATGTCGAGGCACGCTATCGGTGCCTGCCCCCTGTGTTGCTCCCCCTAAGGCACAGTGTTGGTGCCTGAGCAGTCCCGCCAGAGAGCGGGCCGCTCCCACGTTGTTGGCCTATTTCTTAGAGGGCCCAGGGAGGCCAGTGCTGGTCCCAGTGCCCCATGTCAGTCTCCGAGCGGCCCCGCATGACAGAGGGCTGCACCTACGATGGGGGGCGCGTCGGGGCACATTGTCGGTGCCCACGCTCCATTGTGGGGCATGCTTTGTTTAAAGAGCCCGTGTGGCTCCAGGAGAGGCACGGAGTTAGTGCCCATTGCTGAGCGGGCCCGCCGTAGCGGGCTGCTCCAACGCGTAGGGGCAGTTTGGCCCTAATTACCCGGAGCCCGTGGGGGCTCCCGATCGGAGCACATTGTCGGTGCTCGTGCTCCTGCGCCAGCTGCCCCGCCTGACAGTGGGCAGCCGCCACATTTCACCACATTCAGTTGGAGAGCCCCAGTGAGGCCCCGAGGGCACAGTTGTGCCAGGGTCTATTTGGTTGTTCCCAGCTGCACCGCACCAGCGCGGGCAGCTGCAACGTTTTGCGCACCTTGGTTCAGAGGGCACAGGGGTGCCAGGCCTTCACTGGAGTTTCAGCTGCGCAGCACTTAGTGCCAGCTGCTACGTTTAGGCCACAGTTCTTTGGGGGCATATTTTGAGAGAGGAGTGAGATGCACTCCTTTGCCCTAGCGCAATGGTGCACTTTTGATTCTGCTGCATAGGCAGCAGCCCTGACATTCTGGACACAGGGCGTTTGAGCCCCTTGAGAAGGCCAGTTGGCCAGGGGGTCAGTGATTTACATGATGTTAGGAAATGTGATGCTTCACTGTGATTCATGCCTCTAAATGCGCTTAGGGATGAGATTATGTGCGTAATGTGTTTATGCCAGTGAGATTATTTCCTACTGTGAGTATACCCCTAATGTGAGTGATACTTAGGAGGTTAGGGTCTAAGATGTTAGACTGAGGAGGTTGGCGTACAAGGTATTTGGCGCCTAATGTGATACTGTGCATAATGTGGTTTATGTTACAGGCTGATGCTGAGTACAGTGGTTACCAGTGATTACTGGTTGTACGTTTATGATATGTCTTCCCTTTTACTAAGTTCACTTTGTGATGGTACTGACAGTGGTCCAGTTGGCCCTGTCAGGTGTACATAATCCCTTGTAGATATGACCTAGTGCCAGGTGGCACCATGTATATTATGTGAGTACTATTCTAATGTGTTATGAGAATACAAAGGCTATTTTTGATATAACCTTGTGTGGAGTTCCTTTTTGTGGTGTGCCTGGTATGTTGTTGCTGTGTGCGTGCGCAAACGCTTTACACATGGCCTCCGGGATAAGCCTGACTGCTCATGCCAAGCTACCAAGGGGGTGAGCAGGGGTTATCTTTGGCGTGTAACTCCCTCGCCCTGACTAGAGTGGTGGTCTCTGCCTGGCTTTGGCGCAAGCCTTAGCCAACCAGAGATCCCATTTCTAACACTACCCAAAACTTCACAAAGATTTCTGTCATGCATCTCTCTACAATCACCAGCAACCAGAATGTCATCTTGAAAAACCACTGTGTCTTTCACACCTTCCAACACTTTCTCCATTACACGTTGAAAAACAGAGGCTGCTGAAGCCAACCCAAAAGGCATCCTTTTAAACTGGAAAGTGCCCACCGGAGAAACAAAAGCGGTAAGATGTTTGCATGAAGGATCCAACTCCACCTGGTGGTAGGCAGATGCAAGATCAATTTTAGAAAAAAACTTAGCACCAGAAAACTTAGAAAGGATGTTATCAATGCGGGTAAGAGGGTGTGAGTCAATCCAAATCTCCTTATTCAGACTGCGCAAGTCAATGCAAACTCTCAATTTTCCATCCTTCTTGCGTGCAACCACCAATGGAGACAACCAAAGGGAAGACTCAATGGGTTCAATGACACCAGATTCGCACATCCTCTTCAGCTCTGCAGACAAATCCTCCCTGACACTAAACGGCACATTCCTAAGTTTGTGCTTGACAGGCACCGCATGTTCCTTTACTTTAATGAGATGTTTGAAACCTTTAATGCATCCCAAATTATCAGCAAATACACTCTCAAACTTGTGGGACCAAGATGATAGACCATCACCTTGAACAGAATCACCCACCACCGACACTTGTACAGACGTTCCAGGCCTAAGAGTCATTCCAAACAGACCCTGGTGGTACCATCCCAAAATATTGAGACCCTTTCTCGCAACATAAACCTTACCCTGAATGGACCTATTCTTAAATGTAAGAGTAGTCTCAAAAAACCCACTCAATTACATTTTCCTGCCTTCATAGGAAACGGGACTCCTGTCTGGTGGTTGAAGCGGTTTGTCAGCCCATTTACACGCAAACAAATCTTCAGTGACCATCGTCATGCGTGCTCCAGAATCCACCAAAAGTTGAATACACTGACCATCCACAATGACGTCAACCACAGGATCAACACAATCTTCTGAATCGTCTTTGACTACCACAATAACATCAGGCAAAGAACTCACAACTTCATTCACTGAGTCATTCTTATCCTCCTCAGAATAGACAACATTAACATTCCCTCTGGCACCACACATTTTAGCAAAATGCCCTTGCTTACCGCACTTCCTGCAAGAGGCATTCTTAGCCGGACAAATCCGAGAATTCGGAAAATGGGAAGGGAAACCACACTTAGAACACACATTCTTATTTGACGAAAATTTCTTTTCATATCTAACAGGGTGATTAACCCCCTTAGGTTCAACGGAAGACTTGTCTTTTTCCACTTGTCGCTTTGAGCCTTGATCCTTGCGCTCAGACACCACACCCACAACATTTTTCTCTGGTTTAAGCTCTCTTGAAGCCTTTTGAGATAGTTCAATACTTTTTACAATGGTGATAGTTTCTTGCAAAGACGGGTTTTTCAAAATCAAAAGTTTCTCTTGAACTTTTTTGTCTCTGCAGTGAACAACAATCTGTTCTCTGATTAACTGAGAAGTAAAATGTTCAAATTCACATTCAGAGGCTAAAATGCGCAAAGCCGCAACATAAGACACAATACTCTCATCGATGTCCTGTTCTCTTGTGAAAAACTTATGCCTAGCTACCACCAAACTGCCTTCAACGTCAAACTGTTTCTCTAACATTTTTACCGCTTGATCGAATTCATTCAGTTCATTCTCTCCTTCGACCAGATCAAGAGGAAGCAAATGCTCGAGAACAGCCTGACCCTCAAAACCTAAATTGTGCTCTAAAATAAATCTTTTACTTTCAGCACTAAACCTTGTCCCTCCCATGGCACCTAAATATTTAACAAATGCCCTATACCACACCTTCCACCTAACTGGTGGATCACCTGGAAGCTGTAAAAGGGAGGAGGAGGCTGAACATTTTGCATCTTAGATTAAGAACACGACAAACAAATCTCTACAGACGAGATACAGGTACCTGTAGAAAAAGAAACAGTTAACATGCACAACCATGCAAAACAACAGTGCAATGTACCCCCAAAGCAAAATTTGCCACTGTAAGCACTTTTAGCACTGCTCCCCTGGAACAAGGAAAAAACAAGCAGGCTATAAAACACAAACGTGTGTCTTCAGAAAAAAAAACTAGACACTTCAATGCAAACACTCCCAAAAACACAATTCCCACTTAATGACTTGAAGCAGCGCAGAGGAAATGCTGTCAAACTACCACGCTTTAAACTGTCACAAAAAAAAAAAAAAAATGAAGCAAACTCTCTTAAGAGCGTTGGTTGAGAGACGCGATCTTCGTGGCTAAGGAAGAAAGAAAGTCGCAAATGCCAGAAATGAACTCTAACCCGCAGGGCATGAAAGCATCATGCAACCGTGACCACTTCGGTGTAACCAAGGGAACGAAGACCGTGCGTGCTTACGCGCACAGCGGAAGAAGAACGTCGTAAAAGGCCACAGCACAATAATGGTTACAGCAGCGTATCCAGGGAAACAGCGTCCAACAAACGTAGAGACTTGCGCGTGTCCAAGGAATTCATGCGTGCAGGTGCGTCAGCAGGAACCACATCACAGGCAGCCATGGCACAAACAGAACAGCGGAGACTTCCACAATGACGCTAAAGGAAAGAGCGTCTCACCACTCGAAGCAATCGCCAGTACTGAGGGAGCATTCCAATACGTCATCAGTGTTAGATCAACTCAACCAGTGAATGGACCATCATGCCTGGAGAACACACAAACGGGGGAGACTCCCAGGCACACCACGGAGCTGAAACGCCAGGACGGGCAGAGCAGCTGTGGGGAGACCAGCACACAGCCAGAACAAAGGCCAGAGAAGGGTGGAAAAACTCATGGTTTGAACCACAACTGGCAAGAATTAAGTTCCGTCCACAAAACAAAGGCTGGACAGCGTCGAGCAGACCTGTAGATTCTCAGAGGAGCCCCCACCCAGTCCGATGACAGGCAGCACAAAGGAGACAGCAAAGCGCCAATAAAAAGGAACACGAAGCTGAACTTGAAGTAAAACAGCAAGATGATCCAGAAGAAGCAGGAACACAACCAGGGAGAGTGCAGCACACGTAGGTGGAGAGAGGAACAGACCAACTAGTCGCCAATTTCGTAGTGATCACACTGAGGCAGGTAAGTGTGGGAACACTATGTTTAATGTCTGTTCATCTCCACAGCTTCCAGGGATGACAATAACTGCCCCCCAGTATTCAAAGATACACATTCCATCACAATGACAGTGACATCATAGAAACATGGAACTAATAACAGAGAAAGACTACTACAGCGCGCCATCTACAATTTTCTGCGAGAGTACCGGCTCACACCTTACTCGACAACTGGCATAGCCCAAGCAAGTTATGTTTTGAACTAACACTGACTGACACCATTTCCCATCATTGCGCATGGGCAGACCAAGCAAACCCCTCAAACCGCTCTGAGTCCCACCGAGCACACAACAACGACCACGCCTCGGGAAACGGATTGCCAAGCACATCACCATGAAGCTCGGATATAAAGTCCTTGTGAGAGATCGTCACCCGGGAGGCAAATTCCGCCTGCCTTTTGAGATTGATCTCTGGACTGTCATTGAGATCAAAGGCACTATGGTGACTGTCGCAGAGGATCAAGGAATGTTACCCACAATGTATCTCAGTTCAAGAAAGCCCCTCTGACTCCTTGTCGGGAAGTAGAGGAATGTGACCCCCAGGACGATGGGTCTGGGGACAGCCTAGCTGATGAGTAAGAAGAGTTCGATCGATCCCCAAGAGGCTTTGTCAGTGCACCAAGTTAACCCTCACCTCTGCTGAACACATCTTCCCTGTATCCTGTCCCATTGCCTGGTGTGGAGAGCCAGGATGTAGCCAGCTCCTCTGATACAGAAAGATCATCCCCAGCAACCTCCGCCAGGAGTGGCCGTGGACGATACCATATGAGGCCCAATCCGGAGCCATCCCAACGTTTCCCTGAATGTCTAACTGATTAAACTGCCAGGCATCCAGAGCCCTCACCGTGTGAACAGTCCTAGTAACCCAGCTGAGCACTCTGTTCCTAATGTAGTTTTGTTGCAATGTTTTTTTTATTATCTTGTTGCCGTTTTTAAACCTATGGTAAAGGAGGAATGTAGTGTTGCAATGTATCAGGGAACACCATGTGGGATACCCACGGTAGGGGAGTGAGAACGTTACCCCAAGGGTGTAAGTGTGTTGGTTTGGTCTGACGCTTGCGCCCATGAGGAAACGGGCGTGGTTAGTAACAAGACCACCGAAGTACACGCATGGTGCCATCTCAATTTATTGCTGCTGCTGTGGCGCTGCGCCATTACAGCGTGCCCTGCCATCAGGTACAATTGTTAAGAGCTCAATGCTACTGGAGCCATGTCTGCTTTCGAAAGACCGCGGACCCGGTGCAACTAGCAACAAGGACAGGACTTCCTGTATGGTCTGTGGACTATTTTACATTTTATAGAACATTCTTACATTCTGATTGACTGCCAACTCAGGTAAGATGATTGCTCCACATGAAAAAGAACCCGTTCCATGGCAACAAATGGCACCAGACCAGAGAAGGTTTTTCTGGAAGTCACTTCTCCATGTTGCCGGATTGTAGCACAGTCAGGAGAGCCAAATCTGTCAGGACTATCAGTAGCACCAGCGCAGACGGAAGGGGGAGACATGCAGTGCCTCAAAGAGACTACTGAGCTCGACAAAGGATGCAAGTACTCTAATGTATGGGAGTTATTCTCCCATTCAACTGGAGAGAAGAAACTAAATGCACACTGGAACATGTAAGATTTGTGACTAAAAACTAAGCAGGGAGGCAGCCGGCCCCTACTCATTTAGAACATCATGGATGAGGAGACACCTCAAATTGAAACATGAAAAGAGAAAGCCCTTATGGAAGCACCTGCGGAAGCACAGGAATGTGATTCTCTGTCAAGGGTTTCTACAGATATGGTGGACAGGGACCAATAGGAACAGAATCCATACTTGAAAGTGTTTTCACTCTATTGCGTAGAGTTTAAGGTCCACATATGGTGTGAAAAACAGAAAAAAAGGATTGACGAAGAAAAGAGGAAAGAATATTGCCAGACACTCCATCAATAAATTACCACAACATTGTTAAAAAAAGTAAAAACACAAAAAGAGACAAAAACAAAAAACACAATAATAATCACAAAAGTGCCCCTGAGAACCACCAAATAGCTTGCCTGTATTAACTCAGAGGCCCTGCAGAACGGCCCATGGTGGGTGCACTTGCAGGGCCTGGCCGAAAGGAAAGCTCTGTTTTTTAGTCGCTGCTGCTGCAGGCGCTGTGGCCAACCTCGCTGTGCATATACAAACACTGCCTGCAGTGGCTGGCGGCCAGTAGTGGGTTAGATGCAGGTCCTGGCCTACGGTCACGAGCTGTTGCACAAACCAAAGATTTTGTGGCTTGTCATGTTTGAGCCAGAACCATAACTCTGTTTCTAATCTTGATTTTTCTAGGGAATTTTGTTCGCAAATAATTATTATTGCCTGCTGTTCACTGCTTTCGGAAATTCTTTATCAATCTACCTAGCGAGAAAAATAATTTTCGAAATACGGACATGCTCTTTGTGTAAGAAGAAGCTGAGCAGATGGAGTAAAGGAAAATACAGCTTTGGGACACACTCATTGACAAGTACCTCAATGTTTGGTATGAACATCAGTTCAGTGCTGCAAAAAGAAGTGGCGTAAATACATCTTCTTCAGCAATGCAGCACACCATCACTCCTGGATAGATGTTGCCCTAAGATCAGGGCACAAGTCCTAAAAAAGAAGTGTGGGGACTAACCTAGTTAATCAGAATGCAAGTGGCATCACGGCGTGTGACATCGCGCCGCGTGACATCACGGTGTGTGACATCATGGCGCGTGACATCACGGCGTGTGACATCACAGGAAGTGGCATCATAAGAAGTGACATCAGATCTTAAGCCCTCACATATATGTTTAACATGTCTATCATGAGTACATTGGAGCATATTTCGAGTATATAGGGAAACCCTCCTGATTAAGATTCACACTTTTGTAAGTTACACATAAAACAGTGTTGCCTTTTGTCAGCGTAAACTTCCTCTACCCATAGTGCTTTAAAAGAAAAAATAGTGGTACTTAAATTATTTCAACACCTCCTCAGAGGTAGTAAGCACTATATAAATTACATTTATTTTGTGTAAATACAGGGAAAGACCAACACATCTGACATTCTTACAGTGAATGCATATCTTGTAAACAGGGACTGAACAAAGTGAAAAGCTGCCTCTCTTAAGTATGTGTGAAGTGCTAACACGGTGTGTTGTATTCCGCTTTAGGGGTCCGTATATAGGTTTTCCTGAATCATGTCCTTATATAGGCACAATTCGCCTTGCCCTTATATAGGCATAGAATCCCTGTCCTTATTTAGGCATTAACCGTGCACTCCAAATACAGGCATGGTCACCGACATCCGTCCACCCTAACGTCACAACGAGTTCTTAGAAACCAGACCCTCAAGCTTCGGGAGTTCCCCTAGCACAGGACTATTGATTTCTCCAAGAACTCATCTATTATATATGAACCGTTATACCTTAAGGGTTCATTCCTGACGTCTTCCTCTGTCCGACTTCACGTCAATGCTAACATTCCACGACACCTACCAGGTATAAATATACCTTCCCTTGCCCAAGCAAGTTAGAGGAGACCTCGACTTCAGAGGAGCCCGTATCCCGGCCTGACGCACTGAGAAGACGCTGTCATTCCTGCACGCAGACGAATCCAGCTTCCAGTGTTCTGACTCCCTTCGCGGTGTGTTAGAGTTCCAGATCCGGCAGGAGATTCCCACCTCTCTCATTCTCAAGGTATGGAGCGGACTAGAACCTAGAGGGACTCTTGGCATATCATACTCTGCATACTCAAAATCAAAAGTTTCTCTTGAACTTTTTTGTCTCTGCAGTGAACAACAATCTGTTCTCTGATTAACTGAGAAGTAAAATGTTCAAATTCACATTCAGAGGCTAAAATGCGCAAAGCCGCAACATAAGACACAATACTCTCATCGATGTCCTGTTCTCTTGTGAAAAACTTATGCCTAGCTACCACCAAACTGCCTTCAACGTCAAACTGTTTCTCTAACATTTTTACCGCTTGATCGAATTCATTCAGTTCATTCTCTCCTTCGACCAGATCAAGAGGAAGCAAATGCTCGAGAACAGCCTGACCCTCAAAACCTAAATTGTGCTCTAAAATAAATCTTTTACTTTCAGCACTAAACCTTGTCCCTCCCATGGCACCTAAATATTTAACAAATGCCCTATACCACACCTTCCACCTAACTGGTGGATCACCTGGAAGCTGTAAAAAGGGAGGAGGAGGCTGAACATTTTGCATCTTAGATTAAGAACACGACAAACAAATCTCTACAGACGAGATACAGGTACCTGTAGAAAAAGAAACAGTTAACATGCACAACCATGCAAAACAACATTGCAATGTACCCCCGAAGCAAAATTTGCCACTGTAAGCACTTTTAGCACTGCTCCCCTGGAACAAGGAAAAAACAAGCAGGCTATAAAACACAAACGTGTGTCTTCAGAAAAAAAAACTAGACACTTCAATGCAAACACTCCCAAAAACACAATTCCCACTTAATGACTTGAAGCAGCGCAGAGGAAATGCTGTCAAACTACCACGCTTTAAACTGTCACAAAAAAAAAAAAAAAATGAAGCAAACTCTCTTAAGAGCGTTGGTTGAGAGACGCGATCTTCGTGGCTAAGGAAGAAAGAAAGTCGCAAATGCCAGTAATGAACTCTAACCCGCAGGGCATGAAAGCATCATGCAACCGTGACCACTTCGGTGTAACCAAGGGAACGAAGACCGTGCGTGCTTACGCGCACAGCGGAAGAAGAACGTCGTAAAAGGCCACAGCACAATAATGGTTACAGCAGCGTATCCAGGGAAACAGCGTCCAACAAACGTAGAGACTTGCGCGTGTCCAAGGAATTCATGCGTGCAGGTGCGTCAGCAGGAACCACATCACAGGCAGCCATGGCACAAACAGAATCAGCGGAGACTTCCACAATGACGCTAAAGGAAAGAGCGTCTCACCACTCGAAGCAATCGCCAGTACTGAGGGAGCATTCCAATACGTCATCAGTGTTAGATCAACTCAACCAGTGAATGGACCATCATGCCTGGAGAACACACAAACGGGGGAGACTCCCAGGCACACCACGGAGCTGAAACGCCAGGACGGGCAGAGCAGCTGTGGGGAGACCAGCACACAGCCAGAACAAAGGCCAGAGAAGGGTGGAAAAAACTCATGGTTTGAACCACAACTGGCAAGAATTAAGTTCCGTCCACAAAACAAAGGCTGGACAGCGTCGAGCAGACCTGTAGATTCTCAGAGGAGCCCCCACCCAGTCCGATGACAGGCAGCACAAAGGAGACAGCAAAGCGCCAATAAAAAGGAACACGAAGCTGAACTTGAAGTAAAACAGCAAGATGATCCAGAAGAAGCAGGAACACAACCAGGGAGAGTGCAGCACACGTAGGTGGAGAGAGGAACAGACCAACTAGTCGCCAATTTCGTAGTGATCACACTGAGGCAGGTAAGTGTGGGAACACTATGTTTAATGTCTGTTCATCTCCACAGCTTCCAGGGATGACAATAACTGCCCCCCAGTATTCAAAGATACACATTCCATCACCATGACAGTGACATCATAGAAACATGGAACTAATAACAGAGAAAGACTACTACAGCGCGCCATCTACAATTTTCTGCGAGAGTACCGGCTCACACCTTACTCGACAACTGGCATAGCCCAAGCAAGTTATGTTTTGGACTAACACTGACTGACACCATTTCCCATCATTGCGCATGGGCAGACCAAGCAAACCCCTCAAACCGCTCTGAGTCCCACCGAGCACACAACAACGACCACGCCTCGGGAAACGGATTGCCAAGCACATCACCATGAAGCTCGGATATAAAGTCCTTGTGAGAGATCGTCACCCGGGAGGCAAATTCCGCCTGCCTTTTGAGATTGATCTCTGGACTGTCATTGAGATCAAAGGCACTATGGTGACTGTCGCAGAGGATCAAGGAATGTTACCCACAATGTATCTCAGTTCAAGAAAGCCCCTCTGACTCCTTGTCGGGAAGTAGAGGAATGTGACCCCCAGGACGATGGGTCTGGGGACAGCCTAGCTGATGAGTAAGAAGAGTTCGATCGATCCCCAAGAGGCTTTGTCAGTGCACCAAGTTAACCCTCACCTCTGCTGAACACATCTTCCCTGTATCCTGTCCCATTGCCTGGTGTGGAGAGCCAGGATGTAGCCAGCTCCTCTGATACAGAAAGATCATCCCCAGCAACCTCCGCCAGGAGTGGCCGTGGACGATACCATATGAGGCCCAATCCGGAGCCATCCCAACGTTTCCCTGAATGTCTAACTGATTAAACTGCCAGGCATCCAGAGCCCTCACCGTGTGAACAGTCCTAGTAACCCAGCTGAGCACTCTGTTCCTAATGTAGTTTTGTTGCAATGTTTTTTTTTATTATCTTGTTGCCGTTTTTAAACCTATGGTAAAGGAGGAATGTAGTGTTGCAATGTATCAGGGAACACCATGTGGGATACCCACGGTAGGGGGAGTGAGAACGTTACCCCAAGGGTGTAAGTGTGTTGGTTTGGTCTGACGCTTGCGCCCATGAGGAAACGGGCGTGGTTAGTAACAAGACCACCGAAGTACACGCATGGTGCCATCTCAATTTATTGCTGCTGCTGTGGCGCTGCCCCATTACAGCGTGCCCTGCCATCAGGTACAATTGTTAAGAGCTCAATGCTACTGGAGCCATGTCTGCTTTCGAAAGACCGCGGACCCGGTGCAACTAGCAACAAGGACAGGACTTCCTGTATGGTCTGTGGACTATTTTACATTTTATAGAACATTCTTACATTCTGATTGACTGCCAACTCAGGTAAGATGATTGCTCCACATGAAAAAGAACCCGTTCCATGGCAACAAATGGCACCAGACCAGAGAAGGTTTTTCTGGAAGTCACTTCTCCATGTTGCCGGATTGTAGCACAGTCAGGAGAGCCAAATCTGTCAGGACTATCAGTAGCACCAGCGCAGACGGAAGGGGGAGACATGCAGTGCCTCAAAGAGACTACTGAGCTCGACAAAGGATGCAAGTACTCTAATGTATGGGAGTTATTCTCCCATTCAACTGGAGAGAAGAAACTAAATGCACACTGGAACATGTAAGATTTGTGACTAAAAACTAAGCAGGGAGGCAGCCGGCCCCTACTCATTTAGAACATCATGGATGAGGAGACACCTCAAATTGAAACATGAAAAGAGAAAGCCCTTATGGAAGCACCTGCGGAAGCACAGGAATGTGATTCTCTGTCAAGGGTTTCTACAGATATGGTGGACAGGGACCAATAGGAACAGAATCCATACTTGAAAGTGTTTTCACTTTATTGCGTAGAGTTTAAGGTCCACATATGGTGTGAAAAACAGAAAAAAAGGATTGACGAAGAAAAGAGGAAAGAATATTGCCAGACACTCCATCAATAAATTACCACAACATTGTTAAAAAAAAGTAAAAACACAAAAAGAGACAAAAACAAAAAAACACAATAATAATCACAAAAGTGCCCCTGAGAACCACCAAATAGCTTGCCTGTATTAACTCATAGGCCCTGGAGAACGGCCCATGGTGGGTGCACTTGCAGGGCCTGGCCGAAAGGAAAGCTCTGTTTTTTAGTCGCTGCTGCTGCAGGCGCTGTGGCCAACCTCGCTGTGCATATACAAACACTGCCTGCAGTGGCTGGCGGCCAGTAGTGGGTTAGATGCAGGTCCTGGCCTACGGTCACGAGCTGTTGCACAAACCAAAGATTTTGTGGCTTGTCATGTTTGAGCCAGAACCATAACTCTGTTTCTAATCTTGATTTTTCTAGGGAATTTTGTTCGCAAATAATTATCATTGCCTGCTGTTCACTGCTTTCGGAAATTCTTTATCAATCTACCTAGCGAGAAAAATAATTTTCGAAATACGGACATGCTCTTTGTGTAAGAAGAAGCTGAGCAGATGGAGTAAAGGAAAATACAGCTTTGGGACACACTCATTGACAAGTACCTCAATGTTTGGTATGAACAGCAGTTCAGTGCTGCAAAAAGAAGTGGCGTAAATACATCTTCTTCAGCAATGCAGCACACCATCACTCCTGGATAGATGTTGCCCTAAGATCAGGGCACAAGTCCTAAAAAAGAAGTGTGGGGACTAACCTAGTTAATCAGAATGCAAGTGGCATCACGGCGTGTGACATCGCGCCGCGTGACATCACGGTGTGTGACATCATGGCGCGTGACATCACGGCGTGTGACATCACAGGAAGTGGCATCATAAGAAGTGACATCAGATCTTAAGCCCTCACATATATGTTTAACATGTCTATCATGAGTACATTGGAGCATATTTCGAGTATATAGGGAAACCCTCCTGATTAAGATTCACACTTTTGTAAGTTACACATAAAACAGTGTTGCCTTTTGTCAGCGTAAACTTCCTCTACCCATAGTGCTTTAAAAGAAAAAATAGTGGTACTTAAATTATTTCAACACCTCCTCAGAGGTAGTAAGCACTATATAAATTACATTTATTTTGTGTAAATACAGGGAAAGACCAACACATCTGACATTCTTACAGTGAATGCATATCTTGTAAACAGGGACTGAACAAAGTGAAAAGCTGCCTCTCTTAAGTATGTGTGAAGTGCTAACACGGTGTGTTGTATTCCGCTTTAGGGGTCCGTATATAGGTTTTCCTGAATCATGTCCTTATATAGGCACAATTCGCCTTGCCCTTATATAGGCATAGAATCCCTGTCCTTATTTAGGCATTAACCGTGCACTCCAAATACAGGCATGGTCACCGACATCCGTCCACCCTAACGTCACAACGAGTTCTTAGAAACCAGACCCTCAAGCTTCGGGAGTTCCCCTAGCACAGGACTATTGATTTCTCCAAGAACTCATCTATTATATATGAACCGTTATACCTTAAGGGTTCATTCCTGACGTCTTCCTCTGTCCGACTTCACGTCAATGCTAACATTCCACGACACCTACCAGGTATAAATATACCTTCCCTTGCCCAAGCAAGTTAGAGGAGACCTCGACTTCAGAGGAGCCCGTATCCCGGCCTGACGCACTGAGAAGACGCTGTCATTCCTGCACGCAGACGAATCCAGCTTCCAGTGTTCTGACTCCCTTCGCGGTGTGTTAGAGTTCCAGATCCGGCAGGAGATTCCCACCTCTCTCATTCTCAAGGTATGGAGCGGACTAGAACCTAGAGGGACTCTTGGCATATCATACTCTGCATACTCAAAATCAAAAGTTTCTCTTGAACTTTTTTGTCTCTGCAGTGAACAACAATCTGTTCTCTGATTAACTGAGAAGTAAAATGTTCAAATTCACATTCAGAGGCTAAAATGCGCAAAGCCGCAACATAAGACACAATACTCTCATCGATGTCCTGTTCTCTTGTGAAAAACTTATGCCTAGCTACCACCAAACTGCCTTCAACGTCAAACTGTTTCTCTAACATTTTTACCGCTTGATCGAATTCATTCAGTTCATTCTCTCCTTCGACCAGATCAAGAGGAAGCAAATGCTCGAGAACAGCCTGACCCTCAAAACCTAAATTGTGCTCTAAAATAAATCTTTTACTTTCAGCACTAAACCTTGTCCCTCCCATGGCACCTAAATATTTAACAAATGCCCTATACCACACCTTCCACCTAACTGGTGGATCACCTGGAAGCTGTAAAAAGGGAGGAGGAGGCTGAACATTTTGCATCTTAGATTAAGAACACGACAAACAAATCTCTACAGACGAGATACAGGTACCTGTAGAAAAAGAAACAGTTAACATGCACAACCATGCAAAACAACATTGCAATGTACCCCCGAAGCAAAATTTGCCACTGTAAGCACTTTTAGCACTGCTCCCCTGGAACAAGGAAAAAACAAGCAGGCTATAAAACACAAACGTGTGTCTTCAGAAAAAAAAACTAGACACTTCAATGCAAACACTCCCAAAAACACAATTCCCACTTAATGACTTGAAGCAGCGCAGAGGAAATGCTGTCAAACTACCACGCTTTAAACTGTCACAAAAAAAATAAAAAATGAAGCAAACTCTCTTAAGAGCGTTGGTTGAGAGACGCGATCTTCGTGGCTAAGGAAGAAAGAAAGTCGCAAATGCCAGTAATGAACTCTAACCCGCAGGGCATGAAAGCATCATGCAACCGTGACCACTTCGGTGTAACCAAGGGAACGAAGACCGTGCGTGCTTACGCGCACAGCGGAAGAAGAACGTCGTAAAAGGCCACAGCACAATAATGGTTACAGCAGCGTATCCAGGGAAACAGCGTCCAACAAACGTAGAGACTTGCGCGTGTCCAAGGAATTCATGCGTGCAGGTGCGTCAGCAGGAACCACATCACAGGCAGCCATGGCACAAACAGAACAGCGGAGACTTCCACAATGACGCGAAAGGAAAGAGCGTCTCACCACTCGAAGCAATCGCCAGTACTGAGGGAGCATTCCAATACGTCATCAGTGTTAGATCAACTCAACCAGTGAATGGACCATCATGCCTGGAGAACACACAAACGGGGGAGACTCCCAGGCACACCACGGAGCTGAAACGCCAGGACGGGCAGAGCAGCTGTGGGGAGACCAGCACACAGCCAGAACAAAGGCCAGAGAAGGGTGGAAAAAACTCATGGTTTGAACCACAACTGGCAAGAATTAAGTTCCGTCCACAAAACAAAGGCTGGACAGCGTCGAGCAGACCTGTAGATTCTCAGAGGAGCCCCCACCCAGTCCGATGACAGGCAGCACAAAGGAGACAGCAAAGCGCCAATAAAAAGGAACACGAAGCTGAACTTGAAGTAAAACAGCAAGATGATCCAGAAGAAGCAGGAACACAACCAGGGAGAGTGCAGCACACGTAGGTGGAGAGAGGAACAGACCAACTAGTCGCCAATTTCGTAGTGATCACACTGAGGCAGGTAAGTGTGGGAACACTATGTTTAATGTCTGTTCATCTCCACAGCTTCCAGGGATGACAATAACTGCCCCCAGTATTCAAAGATACACATTCCATCACCATGACAGTGACATCATAGAAACATGGAACTAATAACAGAGAAAGACTACTACAGCGCGCCATCTACAATTTTCTGCGAGAGTACCGGCTCACACCTTACTCGACAACTGGCATAGCCCAAGCAAGTTATGTTTTGGACTAACACTGACTGACACCATTTCCCATCATTGCGCATGGGCAGACCAAGCAAACCCCTCAAACCGCTCTGAGTCCCACCGAGCACACAACAACGACCACGCCTCGGGAAACGGATTGCCAAGCACATCACCATGAAGCTCGGATATAAAGTCCTTGTGAGAGATCGTCACCCGGGAGGCAAATTCCGCCTGCCTTTTGAGATTGATCTCTGGACTGTCATTGAGATCAAAGGCACTATGGTGACTGTCGCAGAGGATCAAGGAATGTTACCCACAATGTATCTCAGTTCAAGAAAGCCCCTCTGACTCCTTGTCGGGAAGTAGAGGAATGTGACCCCCAGGACGATGGGTCTGGGGACAGCCTAGCTGATGAGTAAGAAGAGTTCGATCGATCCCCAAGAGGCTTTGTCAGTGCACCAAGTTAACCCTCACCTCTGCTGAACACATCTTCCCTGTATCCTGTCCCATTGCCTGGTGTGGAGAGCCAGGATGTAGCCAGCTCCTCTGATACAGAAAGATCATCCCCAGCAACCTCCGCCAGGAGTGGCCGTGGACGATACCATATGAGGCCCAATCCGGAGCCATCCCAACGTTTCCCTGAATGTCTAACTGATTAAACTGCCAGGCATCCAGAGCCCTCACCGTGTGAACAGTCCTAGTAACCCAGCTGAGCACTCTGTTCCTAATGTAGTTTTGTTGCAATGTTTTTTTATTATCTTGTTGCCGTTTTTAAACCTATGGTAAAGGAGGAATGTAGTGTTGCAATGTATCAGGGAACACCATGTGGGATACCCACGGTAGGGGAGTGAGAACGTTACCCCAAGGGTGTAAGTGTGTTGGTTTGGTCTGACGCTTGCGCCCATGAGGAAACGGGCGTGGTTAGTAACAAGACCACCGAAGTACACGCATGGTGCCATCTCAATTTATTGCTGCTGCTGTGGCGCTGCCCCATTACAGCGTGCCCTGCCATCAGGTACAATTGTTAAGAGCTCAATGCTACTGGAGCCATGTCTGCTTTCGAAAGACCGCGGACCCGGTGCAACTAGCAACAAGGACAGGACTTCCTGTATGGTCTGTGGACTATTTTACATTTTATAGAACATTCTTACATTCTGATTGACTGCCAGCTCAGGTAAGATGATTGCTCCACATGAAAAAGAACCCGTTCCATGGCAACAAATGGCACCAGACCAGAGAAGGTTTTTCTGGAAGTCACTTCTCCATGTTGCCGGATTGTAGCACAGTCAGGAGAGCCAAATCTGTCAGGACTATCAGTAGCACCAGCGCAGACGGAAGGGGGAGACATGCAGTGCCTCAAAGAGACTACTGAGCTCGACAAAGGATGCAAGTACTCTAATGTATGGGAGTTATTCTCCCATTCAACTGGAGAGAAGAAACTAAATGCACACTGGAACATGTAAGATTTGTGACTAAAAACTAAGCAGGGAGGCAGCCGGCCCCTACTCATTTAGAACATCATGGATGAGGAGACACCTCAAATTGAAACATGAAAAGAGAAAGCCCTTATGGAAGCACCTGCGGAAGCACAGGAATGTGATTCTCTGTCAAGGGTTTCTACAGATATGGTGGACAGGGACCAATAGGAACAGAATCCATACTTGAAAGTGTTTTCACTTTATTGCGTAGAGTTTAAGGTCCACATATGGTGTGAAAAACAGAAAAAAAGGATTGACGAAGAAAAGAGGAAAGAATATTGCCAGACACTCCATCAATAAATTACCACAACATTGTTAAAAAAAGTAAAAACACAAAAAGAGACAAAAACAAAAAAACACAATAATAATCACAAAAGTGCCCCTGAGAACCACCAAATAGCTTGCCTGTATTAACTCATAGGCCCTGCAGAACGGCCCATGGTGGGTGCACTTGCAGGGCCTGGCCGAAAGGAAAGCTCTGTTTTTTAGTCGCTGCTGCTGCAGGCGCTGTGGCCAACCTCGCTGTGCATATACAAACACTGCCTGCAGTGGCTGGCGGCCAGTAGTGGGTTAGATGCAGGTCCTGGCCTACGGTCACGAGCTGTTGCACAAACCAAAGATTGTGTGGCTTGTCATGTTTGAGCCAGAACCATAACTCTGTTTCTAATCTTGATTTTTCTAGGGAATTTTGTTCGCAAATAATTATCATTGCCTGCTGTTCACTGCTTTCGGAAATTCTTTATCAATCTACCTAGCGAGAAAAATAATTTTCGAAATACGGACATGCTCTTTGTGTAAGAAGAAGCTGAGCAGATGGAGTAAAGGAAAATACAGCTTTGGGACACACTCATTGACAAGTACCTCAATGTTTGGTATGAACAGCAGTTCAGTGCTGCAAAAGAAGTGGCGTAAATACATCTTCTTCAGCAATGCAGCACACCATCACTCCTGGATAGATGTTGCCCTAAGATCAGGGCACAAGTCCTAAAAAAGAAGTGTGGGGACTAACCTAGTTAATCAGAATGCAAGTGGCATCACGGCGTGTGACATCGCGCCGCGTGACATCACGGTGTGTGACATCATGGCGCGTGACATCACGGCGTGTGACATCACAGGAAGTGGCATCATAAGAAGTGACATCAGATCTTAAGCCCTCACATATATGTTTAACATGTCTATCATGAGTACATTGGAGCATATTTCGAGTATATAGGGAAACCCTCCTGATTAAGATTCACACTTTTGTAAGTTACACATAAAACAGTGTTGCCTTTTGTCAGCGTAAACTTCCTCTACCCATAGTGCTTTAAAAGAAAAAATAGTGGTACTTAAATTATTTCAACACCTCCTCAGAGGTAGTAAGCACTATATAAATTACATTTATTTTGTGTAAATACAGGGAAAGACCAACACATCTGACATTCTTACAGTGAATGCATATCTTGTAAACAGGGACTGAACAAAGTGAAAAGCTGCCTCTCTTAAGTATGTGTGAAGTGCTAACACGGTGTGTTGTATTCCGCTTTAGGGGTCCGTATATAGGTTTTCCTGAATCATGTCCTTATATAGGCACAATTCGCCTTGCCCTTATATAGGCATAGAATCCCTGTCCTTATTTAGGCATTAACCGTGCACTCCAAATACAGGCATGGTCACCGACATCCGTCCACCCTAACGTCACAACGAGTTCTTAGAAACCAGACCCTCAAGCTTCGGGAGTTCCCCTAGCACAGGACTATTGATTTCTCCAAGAACTCATCTATTATATATGAACCGTTATACCTTAAGGGTTCATTCCTGACGTCTTCCTCTGTCCGACTTCACGTCAATGCTAACATTCCACGACACCTACCAGGTATAAATATACCTTCCCTTGCCCAAGCAAGTTAGAGGAGACCTCGACTTCAGAGGAGCCCGTATCCCGGCCTGACGCACTGAGAAGACGCTGTCATTCCTGCACGCAGACGAATCCAGCTTCCAGTGTTCTGACTCCCTTCGCGGTGTGTTAGAGTTCCAGATCCGGCAGGAGATTCCCACCTCTCTCATTCTCAAGGTATGGAGCGGACTAGAACCTAGAGGGACTCTTGGCATATCATACTCTGCATACTCAAAATCAAAAGTTTCTCTTGAACTTTTTTGTCTCTGCAGTGAACAACAATCTGTTCTCTGATTAACTGAGAAGTAAAATGTTCAAATTCACATTCAGAGGCTAAAATGCGCAAAGCCGCAACATAAGACACAATACTCTCATCGATGTCCTGTTCTCTTGTGAAAAACTTATGCCTAGCTACCACCAAACTGCCTTCAACGTCAAACTGTTTCTCTAACATTTTTACCGCTTGATCGAATTCATTCAGTTCATTCTCTCCTTCGACCAGATCAAGAGGAAGCAAATGCTCGAGAACAGCCTGACCCTCAAAACCTAAATTGTGCTCTAAAATAAATCTTTTACTTTCAGCACTAAACCTTGTCCCTCCCATGGCACCTAAATATTTAACAAATGCCCTATACCACACCTTCCACCTAACTGGTGGATCACCTGGAAGCTGTAAAAAGGGAGGAGGAGGCTGAACATTTTGCATCTTAGATTAAGAACACGACAAACAAATCTCTACAGACGAGATACAGGTACCTGTAGAAAAAGAAACAGTTAACATGCACAACCATGCAAAACAACATTGCAATGTACCCCGAAGCAAAATTTGCCACTGTAAGCACTTTTAGCACTGCTCCCCTGGAACAAGGAAAAAACAAGCAGGCTATAAAACACAAACGTGTGTCTTCAGAAAAAAACTAGACACTTCAATGCAAACACTCCCAAAAACACAATTCCCACTTAATGACTTGAAGCAGCGCAGAGGAAATGCTGTCAAACTACCACGCTTTAAACTGTCACAAAAAAATAAAAAATGAAGCAAACTCTCTTAAGAGCGTTGGTTGAGAGACGCGATCTTCGTGGCTAAGGAAGAAAGAAAGTCGCAAATGCCAGTAATGAACTCTAACCCGCAGGGCATGAAAGCATCATGCAACCGTGACCACTTCGGTGTAACCAAGGGAACGAAGACCGTGCGTGCTTACGCGCACAGCGGAAGAAGAACGTCGTAAAAGGCCACAGCACAATAATGGTTACAGCAGCGTATCCAGGGAAACAGCGTCCAACAAACGTAGAGACTTGCGCGTGTCCAAGGAATTCATGCGTGCAGGTGCGTCAGCAGGAACCACATCACAGGCAGCCATGGCACAAACAGAACAGCGGAGACTTCCACAATGACGCTAAAGGAAAGAGCGTCTCACCACTCGAAGCAATCGCCAGTACTGAGGGAGCATTCCAATACGTCATCAGTGTTAGATCAACTCAACCAGTGAATGGACCATCATGCCTGGAGAACACACAAACGGGGGAGACTCCCAGGCACACCACGGAGCTGAAACGCCAGGACGGGCAGAGCAGCTGTGGGGAGACCAGCACACAGCCAGAACAAAGGCCAGAGAAGGGTGGAAAAAACTCATGGTTTGAACCACAACTGGCAAGAATTAAGTTCCGTCCACAAAACAAAGGCTGGACAGCGTCGAGCAGACCTGTAGATTCTCAGAGGAGCCCCCACCCAGTCCGATGACAGGCAGCACAAAGGAGACAGCAAAGCGCCAATAAAAAGGAACACGAAGCTGAACTTGAAGTAAAACAGCAAGATGATCCAGAAGAAGCAGGAACACAACCAGGGAGAGTGTAGCACACGTAGGTGGAGAGAGGAACAGACCAACTAGTCGCCAATTTCGTAGTGATCACACTGAGGCAGGTAAGTGTGGGAACACTATGTTTAATGTCTGTTCATCTCCACAGCTTCCAGGGATGACAATAACTGCCCCCAGTATTCAAAGATACACATTCCATCACCATGACAGTGACATCATAGAAACATGGAACTAATAACAGAGAAAGACTACTACAGCGCGCCATCTACAATTTTCTGCGAGAGTACCGGCTCACACCTTACTCGACAACTGGCATAGCCCAAGCAAGTTATGTTTTGGACTAACACTGACTGACACCATTTCCCATCATTGCGCATGGGCAGACCAAGCAAACCCCTCAAACCGCTCTGAGTCCCACCGAGCACACAACAACGACCACGCCTCGGGAAACGGATTGCCAAGCACATCACCATGAAGCTCGGATATAAAGTCCTTGTGAGAGATCGTCACCCGGGAGGCAAATTCCGCCTGCCTTTTGAGATTGATCTCAGGACTGTCATTGAGATCAAAGGCACTATGGTGACTGTCGCAGAGGATCAAGGAATGTTACCCACAATGTATCTCAGTTCAAGAAAGCCCCTCTGACTCCTTGTCGGGAAGTAGAGGAATGTGACCCCCAGGACGATGGGTCTGGGGACAGCCTAGCTGATGAGTAAGAAGAGTTCGATCGATCCCCAAGAGGCTTTGTCAGTGCACCAAGTTAACCCTCACCTCTGCTGAACACATCTTCCCTGTATCCTGTCCCATTGCCTGGTGTGGAGAGCCAGGATGTAGCCAGCTCCTCTGATACAGAAAGATCATCCCCAGCAACCTCCGCCAGGAGTGGCCGTGGACGATACCATATGAGGCCCAATCCGGAGCCATCCCAACGTTTCCCTGAATGTCTAACTGATTAAACTGCCAGGCATCCAGAGCCCTCACCGTGTGAACAGTCCTAGTAACCCAGCTGAGCACTCTGTTCCTAATGTAGTTTTGTTGCAATGTTTTTTTTATTATCTTGTTGCCGTTTTTAAACCTATGGTAAAGGAGGAATGTAGTGTTGCAATGTATCAGGGAACACCATGTGGGATACCCACGGTAGGGGAGTGAGAACGTTACCCCAAGGGTGTAAGTGTGTTGGTTTGGTCTGACGCTTGCGCCCATGAGGAAACGGGCGTGGTTAGTAACAAGACCACCGAAGTACACGCATGGTGCCATCTCAATTTATTGCTGCTGCTGTGGCGCTGCCCCATTACAGCGTGCCCTGCCATCAGGTACAATTGTTAAGAGCTCAATGCTACTGGAGCCATGTCTGCTTTCGAAAGACCGCGGACCCGGTGCAACTAGCAACAAGGACAGGACTTCCTGTATGGTCTGTGGACTATTTTACATTTTATAGAACATTCTTACATTCTGATTGACTGCCAACTCAGGTAAGATGATTGCTCCACATGAAAAAGAACCCGTTCCATGGCAACAAATGGCACCAGACCAGAGAAGGTTTTTCTGGAAGTCACTTCTCCATGTTGCCGGATTGTAGCACAGTCAGGAGAGCCAAATCTGTCAGGACTATCAGTAGCACCAGCGCAGACGGAAGGGGGAGACATGCAGTGCCTCAAAGAGACTACTGAGCTCGACAAAGGATGCAAGTACTCTAATGTATGGGAGTTATTCTCCCATTCAACTGGAGAGAAGAAACTAAATGCACACTGGAACATGTAAGATTTGTGACTAAAAACTAAGCAGGGAGGCAGCCGGCCCCTACTCATTTAGAACATCATGGATGAGGAGACACCTCAAATTGAAACATGAAAAGAGAAAGCCCTTATGGAAGCACCTGCGGAAGCACAGGAATGTGATTCTCTGTCAAGGGTTTCTACAGATATGGTGGACAGGGACCAATAGGAACAGAATCCATACTTGAAAGTGTTTTCACTCTATTGCGTAGAGTTTAAGGTCCACATATGGTGTGAAAAACAGAAAAAAAGGATTGACGAAGAAAAGAGGAAAGAATATTGCCAGACACTCCATCAATAAATTACCACAACATTGTTAAAAAAAGTAAAAACACAAAAAGAGACAAAAACAAAAAACACAATAATAATCACAAAAGTGCCCCTGAGAACCACCAAATAGCTTGCCTGTATTAACTCATAGGCCCTGCAGAACGGCCCATGGTGGGTGCACTTGCAGGGCCTGGCCGAAAGGAAAGCTCTGTTTTTAGTCGCTGCTGCTGCAGGCGCTGTGGCCAACCTCGCTGTGCATATACAAACACTGCCTGCAGTGGCTGGCGGCCAGTAGTGGGTTAGATGCAGGTCCTGGCCTACGGTCACGAGCTGTTGCACAAACCAAAGATTTTGTGGCTTGTCATGTTTGAGCCAGAACCATAACTCTGTTTCTAATCTTGATTTTTCTAGGGAATTTTGTTCGCAAATAATTATCATTGCCTGCTGTTCACTGCTTTCGGAAATTCTTTATCAATCTACCTAGCGAGAAAAATAATTTTCGAAATACGGACATGCTCTTTGTGTAAGAAGAAGCTGAGCAGATGGAGTAAAGGAAAATACAGCTTTGGGACACACTCATTGACAAGTACCTCAATGTTTGGTATGAACAGCAGTTCAGTGCTGCAAAAAGAAGTGGCGTAAATACATCTTCTCAGCAATGCAGCACACCATCACTCCTGGATAGATGTTGCCCTAAGATCAGGGCACAAGTCCTAAAAAAGAAGTGTGGGGACTAACCTAGTTAATCAGAATGCAAGTGGCATCACGGCGTGTGACATCGCGCCGCGTGACATCACGGTGTGTGACATCATGGCGCGTGACATCACGGCGTGTGACATCACAGGAAGTGGCATCATAAGAAGTGACATCAGATCTTAAGCCCTCACATATATGTTTAACATGTCTATCATGAGTACATTGGAGCATATTTCGAGTATATAGGGAAACCCTCCTGATTAAGATTCACACTTTTGTAAGTTACACATAAAACAGTGTTGCCTTTTGTCAGCGTAAACTTCCTCTACCCATAGTGCTTTAAAAGAAAAAATAGTGGTACTTAAATTATTTCAACACCTCCTCAGAGGTAGTAAGCACTATATAAATTACATTTATTTTGTGTAAATACAGGGAAAGACCAACACATCTGACATTCTTACAGTGAATGCATATCTTGTAAACAGGGACTGAACAAAGTGAAAAGCTGCCTCTCTTAAGTATGTGTGAAGTGCTAACACGGTGTGTTGTATTCCGCTTTAGGGGTCCGTATATAGGTTTTCCTGAATCATGTCCTTATATAGGCACAATTCGCCTTGCCCTTATATAGGCATAGAATCCCTGTCCTTATTTAGGCATTAACCGTGCACTCCAAATACAGGCATGGTCACCGACATCCGTCCACCCTAACGTCACAACGAGTTCTTAGAAACCAGACCCTCAAGCTTCGGGAGTTCCCCTAGCACAGGACTATTGATTTCTCCAAGAACTCATCTATTATATATGAACCGTTATACCTTAAGGGTTCATTCCTGACGTCTTCCTCTGTCCGACTTCACGTCAATGCTAACATTCCACGACACCTACCAGGTATAAATATACCTTCCCTTGCCCAAGCAAGTTAGAGGAGACCTCGACTTCAGAGGAGCCCGTATCCCGGCCTGACGCACTGAGAAGACGCTGTCATTCCTGCACGCAGACGAATCCAGCTTCCAGTGTTCTGACTCCCTTCGCGGTGTGTTAGAGTTCCAGATCCGGCAGGAGATTCCCACCTCTCTCATTCTCAAGGTATGGAGCGGACTAGAACCTAGAGGGACTCTTGGCATATCATACTCTGCATACTAGACATAACATACTCTTAGTATACCAGACGAGAGAATACTCCACCTACTTCTACCTTTCCCTACACCTAGACCAGGTTAGGTACATTGGGGTAGAACTAGTTTAGGGACGCATCGTATGAGTACTCGCATTTTTAGCTCATGTTATTTATGTACGTGAATATATGCTAAAAGATAATGCTAGCGCAGTATTATTTATTTCTACTGCTTACACTGTACATTATTTATCTTGCATACTGTCTTGTGATCATAACAGCACATATCTCTTACACGAGAAACAAGACTGTTCATTAAAACCCTTTTTATTGAAACGCCCGTCTTTCCTTTCTGTGTAACTCTGTAGAAACTAAGCATGCACGATTGAATGAGTGAAACTGTTATCTATTGTTTCCACGATTCTGAGACATGTTCCGCTTCTAAAGGGAAACAAAGTTGTCATGTTTTTCGGTTGCCAGAAACTACTCCCTTCTTGTTCTCAAGGAGTTTCTAGTGGCCTCTGAGCTAGCTGGCACAGGTAATTAAGTTTAATATAATCGATAGGGATATACCGACCTTAGTCCTATGTCAAACCTATAGGTTATATTATTCCAATGCGCAGAGCCTATTAGGGAAATAGGAACTACACTACATGGCGCCCAACGGTTTGGTAAGGCAGCAATTTAACGCTAGATACTGAGTAACTCATTCGTGCTTTTCTCAGAGACAACTACTCACATACTCCATAAGACGTCCGGAGTGGGTAGGGTTAAATATCCGCCACAACTAAATAGGGAAGCACCCTATAAATTAGTTGTTTGGTTTGTTCAACGTTGAAGGATACAGTGTTCCAAAATATTGTGCACCTTATCTTTTTGTTTCCTTGAAACTTGTTCTACACTTTTGAAAAAACAAATGTCCACACGCGGGGACAACGACACCGAAACCGGTGGAGCTGCGGCTCAACCAGTCGTAACAGCTTTTAACTTTACAGGTTTAAATGAAACCGAGGAGGGTGTTATAGACATCCATCCGAACTTAAGAAGAGCCATCACTCTAAAACTTATAAAACATGGCCTACCACCAAGAGGCGGTAGAGCAGTTTTCGTGACAGAGGCACACGAATCCTTTCAGACAGAGGTATTCTATTCATGGGTCATATTTCCTGAATCAAATTCAGTAACAAAAATGTTTCACTTCTACAAAGAAGATGATCCACCAGAGGAATATATTCCTTTCGAGGATATTGAAATTCCACTAACATACCAGGAGCATCAGCTCTGGTTTAAAGACGCCCTAAAACATCACAGAAACATTACCAGGCTCGGTCCACTAGGTAGACCAAGAGCAACATGGCCGATTCTAGCCGGCTACACTCCTCATCCTGACCTCGATATAATGTCAGACGAGGAATTACTTACTCAACTTACAGAGTTAATCAAAATCTACAGACAATTAGTCCAATATGTCATGCGGACTTTCACAGTCCAACCACCATTGACACTTCCAAATCAAACTCCTCAACAGGGGAATACATTAAAAATTACACCACAGACTCTATACGCAGTCATGGGTAAAATGCCCACAAAACGTGAGCAAATTCCATTCTGGATAGCTCAAAAAATTACTCAAATCGAAGCAGTATTTCCAAATACTAGCCCGTATGAGAAACACAGAATCCTAGCAATCTGTTTACCAATGGGGATCACACCACAACTGGAAGACTGCACCACTTGGGGCTCAGTCTTTGCTGCCATCTATACTAAAACACATGGTATTCCATCAACTGCAAATTCAAAACGAATACGGGGCAGAGCCTGCTCTAAATTTAGGTATGAAATTACTGAAAAATTTCGACCAGGTCTCAACAATAATATTATCTAATATTAAAGGGGAGGCAGCAGCAGTGGCAATCCGCCAACGATTAAGGGAATTCGATGTTACAGAACATCAAACAGAACTACCCAGAATAATAGAACAATCTTATGCAGAATTAGGCAGAGATAGTTTGGGTGGAAGACCAGTGAAGCCAAAACTATCTGAAAGTCCTGAGAAGGACTCTATTAAACAAACTCCTACATCTTCTAGAAAGAAGTGGGAAACTAACAAACAAAATTCAAACGAGAAACGTTCTCAATCCCGAGGTAGGTCTCCTCAAAAGGAGCCCTCTGAAATGAGGTATAACCTCAGGAATAGGGATAATTTGAAAAAGCCTGACAGGTATCAAGATACTGATACACGTTCCTCTCGTACCTTTCAGATCTTGTCACAGACATCGGAAAGAAGAGGACGGTCAGAACATAGAGAAGAACGCGTGAAATCGAAAGGCGACAAACACGTTCCAAAAAATAAATCAAAACCTCAATTCTCAAAGAAGAAGGTAGCAGGTCTGAAGATCAGACATGCCGAGGATACTGAGAACACAACTCAAGAACGGAGAATGGGCTCAGACAATGCTGGACAGTGCTGCAGAAGTCACAATAGCTCGCCAGAACCTGAAGGAACTTCTGGAGATAGTGGACTTGAATGAGTACATTACAGTTGAGACTGTAGACATCAGGGTTAGTACTCCACAAAAGTTATATGAAATAACACTCCGGATGGAGGGAGACATACCCAGACAGGTGAAAGCACTCTTTTGGGAAAAACTTTCAAGGGGCTATGACATACTTCTAGCAGAAAAAGACTGGCCGCCACAATTTGTCAGGGAGTGCCCACATGGCGAGGACATTATTATGCCAGCCTTCTCTAACCATATTCCAATTCATCTAAAATACACTTATGCCAGGAAATGGGCAGTTGCCCAGGCCCCAGCATTATACAAAAATCATGTAGGATGGGACGAGGATTCACCTCACCATAAAATACATCTAAAAATGAACCTACTGCACAAAGGCAGTATCCAATAAAGCAAGAAGCTAAAAAAAGGTCAGGGAGATCTTAGACCAACTTGAATACCAAGGGGTGATTGAAACATGCACCTCTTCAATGAACAATCCTTTGTTTCCTGTCTCCAAACCAGACAACACCTATCGTCTAGTTTTGGATTACAGACATTTAAACACTTGTTCTAAAACATTTGCAGTGCAAAATGCACATAGTACAGCATTAATGAATAACATTGTGCGTAAAAATACAAAACCACATTGGATATCTCAAATGGTTTCTTTTGTCAAAACATAGCACCTGAAAGCAGGTACTTAACAGCTTTCTCAATAATGGGGACCCAGCGTCAATTTTGTCGACTCCCACAAGGGTTCAAGAATAGCCCGGGGTTATTCTCAGCGAGAGTAACGGAGTTACTACAAATTTATGACAATGAGGCATTGTCCTATGTCGATGACATCTATCTGACAGACGATGACCTGGATAAACACTTGCACAGGGTGAGTACCATTATACTGGGCTTCGCCTCTGAGGGCTACAAATTCAACTTTAAAAAATCCAGAATTGCCCATCTCAATATCCTGTTTCTAGGATTTGAGCTTTCAAGTGAAGGCAAGAGCTTGGCAGCCAACTTTTTAGAAAGGTGTGGGCTGCTCCAACCTCCTAAGACGCTGAAAAATTTACAATACATCCTGGGTTTCCTACATTTTGGAAGAACTTACATTCTAAATTATGCAGAAAGGGTTAAACCTCTCTACGCATTAATCAAACCTGATTTTTCAATCAAAAATTGGACACAGGAACACACAGAAATCTTGCGTTCACTCCAAGCTAACATGTTAGCAACAAATCACTTACAAACACGCGTAAGTCAACGCAATTTAGTGATCCGAATAATTTCGGGTCAATGCGGATTCACCTACTTAACATTTAATGAGGGTGAGAAAGTACCAATTGCATACAAATCACATTTGTATACACAAGCAGAAATGCGCTTCACTTCAACAGAAAAAATACTGACAGCAGTTCAAACTGCAGTAGCAAAAGAAAGAGCTCTAGCCCAAGGGAAACGCATTATTGTCGTAACCCCAGTTCCGGCCTTAGAGGCGGTAACTAAAGCGAGCATTCCAAATGCTAAAGCATTACATCCGAGATGGATACAATGGGTTAATTCTCTTGCTGCAACAGATGTTGAATATGTTTTTGATCCTGATCATAAAACACAAGCGTCCTGCAATATGAACATGAATGTCCTCTGCCCACTGAGATTCTGCCTCTCGATCAGTATGAATTCATAATTTACACTGACGGATCCGCACAACCCGCAACAGGGAGTAAGCAAGCTTTCAGTGCAGCGTGCGCAATCATTAAAGGTCGCATGCGCGATGGAAAATTCAGACCTATGGTCACAAAAACCCAATCTCTAGGAGATTGCACAGCTCAGCGAGCTGAACTACAAGCATTCAAACTGGCACTTGAAAGAACAGATCGAGAATTCCCCACACTAATAGTGTGCGATTCTTTCTACTGTGTGCAGTCGTATAATGAATATATACAAACTTGGCTTGAAAACGGGTTCAAAGATGCAAAAGGTGGCACAATAAAGCATAAAACGCTTTGGGAACAAGTAGTTCAGTTAAAAAGCGAACTACCAAAGGCTCACATGATCCATACACTGAGTCATCAACGTGATGGCGTTCACGTTGCAGGGAATTCCTTGGCTGACGAAGCCGCAAAGGGGGCTGTTCAGACGGCTTCCGTTGCTGCGATCACTCGTTCAAAAACGAAAATAGACAGTGAGATAATGTTGACTGTCAATGCTACGAGCAAAGGTAGTGGTGCAGCGTTACCAAAAAAGTTTCCACTCAAGTACTCATATGTAATTGATGCGAACAACGTTCCTTTTGCTCGAATCCCTGGAGTGGGGGATAGAGTAATTCCAAACATGGAACGTAGAGCAGCTTTGATTTATGGAACACATCTGGGGGAGGGTCTGTCACATCAAGGGATCTCTAAAACAATATTGACATTAAAAGAGATGTACTGGTGGCCTGGGATGAATACAGAAATGCACATATTCATCAACAACTGCTTAGACTCTAAATTACAGCGGGAAAGCCACCAGACACCATGCTACGAATGTAGCTGCCCAGTACAGACACCATTGTTAGACAGCATTAGACTATCTATGCACAGGAGTCCTCATGGACGAGTGCAATCCCACAAATACTAAGTCAAGGTTCCTATGGATATGGCCTCAGCGCTCGGCTGACGCTCGAACTGTTATAAAAGATTTGCGAGTCTTTATCGGCACATACGCAATAGGCACGCTACATTCTGACCAGGGCCCTGCGTTTAGCTCTCGGGCTTACAAAGACGTCATGGCCAGTCTGGGCGTTGCATTGCGGTACTCCTCTCCGTTTCATCCTGAGGGAAATTCTGTTGTGGAAAGGAAAAACCGGGACATAAAGCAGTCTATAATAGCTAGGGTATTAGGTTCGGGTGATGGGTGGGTCAAACATCTATATGGGGTCCAATACTCATTAAACAATTTGCCAAGAAGTTCTCTAGGGGGGGTCACTCTATATGAGGTCCTATTTGGGACAAGAATGTGGGTGCCAGATCTGGAATGCAGTGGCACAGTGGTAGAAAATAAACCTTTTGATATCAAAGATCGTTTGGCTGTTTTACAGGAACTCAATGAACTAAGATCGAAACAAAGCAACGTATTCCTGCAGCCAACCACCACTGGGGAAAAACCGGCGGTCCCAGCAAGGCCTGTCTGGATTCCAAAAGTTGGGGATCTAGTCAGAGAGAAGATTGCGGACAAGAAGGAATTTGGACCTTCTTACAGACAACCAGTACCTGTCCTGGCCATACACGGAACAAGAACAGTACTTCTGCCGCCCCTTGCTGGAAAAAAGGAGAAAAGATTTGTGTCCATCGACCTCATCAAACCACAGTATGTGGCCAATACTAAATAGTAGGCCTCGTGGACTCCGACCTAGTAGCAGACGCACTCCTCTCGCTACTATCCAAGAGGTTCAGACTGAAAGACTGATAACCATCGAGAATTCAGCAGTAACAGATGAAGGACTGAGCAACAATGCTATGGAACTCATCCCTCTTGAAACACAAGTAACAGTTCGTCCAAATACACCTGTCTACACTAATGTAACAAGTGATCAACTGGTACCAGCGATTTCTACAAATCCTGATGCAATTCCAACAATTGACAGAACTGCTTCTGGCTACTTCATTAACTTTGATACGTTTTCTGAGGATCCAAGTGAGCCCGAGACGTCGCCAGCATCAAAAACTTTTAAACAGCAAGTACAAGACTTTTTGCATTTTTGAAAAAGACCTATCTAGTTTCACCATGGATTGAACTTTGGGTTATTTCTGGAATATTTTTCTTCCTACTTTGGCTAGCTTTGGTTATGACTATGAGCGTGCTTATAAATGGGAGATACATCCATTTGGACACTGAAAGAAAAGAAGTGAACTTACTTTTGAAACCTCACAAATCATCCCATCGTGAAACAAGAGACTTGTCTGCAGTGAACATCACAGCCGTTCCTAAACAGGATGGTATAGTGTGGGACAAAACTGATTTCGATATTTTTGGCCCGACGGAACATTTGAACATTCCACATTTATTTAAGATCTCACTAAGTGATTTTGTTTCATCCAGTACCTTTTCTGATGATTGGAACTTTGAAACTGTAAATAATATGATGTTTGACCTAGAAAAATCTGCTGCATTTTCTAATAGTGAATATTTAGAGGGTTCATCAGACTATGAACAGCTGTAATGCTATAACCACTATGGTCATCATTTTTGCATAAATCTGCAACACCTAGAAATGTGTTTATGTTTAACCAATGGGAGCATTGTCCTACACCACCAAAAGGTAGTTCAAAAACATTTGCTAAAAAGTTTCCATATTTTTCAGGATACAATATATCTGATCCAGAAACATTTTACTATAGAAATGTAAACAAACCAGGACTGAAAATTATGTTAACAAATTCAAAACAGATTTACTTTGCAGCATTTATTACCCAACTGTCTAGACAGGGTTTCGACTTATGGAAAGACACAATAGACACAAAATCTGTCTGGGGTACTAAAGATTGGCAAGTACAGGGGATAGAAGCTTTATTTAGAGCCTGTATCGTCCCTCAGCAAATAATGTTTTTGAACGACACGGTCCAACAAACGTCTTGCCTTGGGTTAGCCAAGATCAAAGACATGAAAAATCCTTCTGTACCAATACCTGCAAGTGATAACAATACACAGGCAGCGGTTACAGTTGACACCATACTACAACTCAACAGAACAAATCCTGATTGGAGAAAATGGTTGATCTGGCCCACAGACACTAACAACTGTCAAGCGAGATTCCTGAATAAAACACAGGGGTTTACTATTCATAGGCCAGACCCACGATACGTCTAAAGACAGCATCCGGGGGTAGTAACAATATACAGTGTAGGAAAATTATGCCTCGATTGGCTGCAGAAATCTACACTTAAGGATGTGAAACAACACTTATCTTTACTTAAAGAAGACGCAGACCTTAGCGAATTCTTGCTTGGACCAAGAAAACCGCGTCAAAAACGTTTCATATATGCTGGCATCTATGCTGCTTATAATGAAGCATGGAAGGTGTCACAGATGGAGGTCGCAGAACGAATACGTGAACTTGATCGTATTAACTTAGAGAAAACTCTCTCTGTGGTCGACAATGGGTTAACAACTTTGTCCTCCAGAATTTATTCATTGGACAGTATTGTATCCTCTGCTATCGACATACTGGAACAAGATTTAGCCATGTTACAACAAGGCCAAACACAGTTACGTTCTATTATGTTATTAAGCTGGACGCTGCAATCTTTGCGTGCGGGCTATTTGCCTTGGCGTTTTATCAACACGACGGCTCTGTTTGCAGAATACAATCTAACTGATAAACAGATCGAACTGGCACAAACGGGAGCAAAGTATACAGTACTGAGCATTGAAAAACTTGAAAAATTACCATTCACAGTGGCAGAAAAATCAGCTACAGAATGGCTTATTCATGGCAAAATCACACTACCTGTGACTACTTTTCAGTTTCAGTATTGCCTCAAACAGATGCAAGCAGTCAAATATGAAAGGTTGGGTAAAGAATACATTAAGACATCCTGGAATTTACCATACACATATAGATGTTGGAGTGGGGATCGTGAAGTGTTTCTAAGCGGTACACACTGTGAAAATGCACTAAGCGGTTCACTGATTTGTCAGGACATATCTTTACACGGGGCTTGTAATGGTTCTGTGGCAAACTTGTCCTGCCACCAGCATGGTACACCAGCTGCTGTGATTAATCCAACGTTTGGACAACTTTCTAATGGGAGTTACCTCATGTTGAATGATCAAAGTTGCTGTGGCATGTTGCCAGGCATCCCATATCTAGTAACGGTCAACTCCAGGGTCACTTGCTGTATGCAAGTATTGTTTGCCCCAATAGACACAGTCAGGGAGTCGCCTTTATGGCCTTCGTTGAATGTCTCTTTTATTCGATTTGATACTTTAAGCAGAATGAAAGCCATGCTTATACAACAATCAGTGCCTTTGACCTCGGCCAAAGACACCTATGATCTACAAGTTGCAAGGACTTCGGCTGAGATACAAGCTTTAATTCGTACAAACTGCCCTATACATTTCGTAGAAATGATAGGACGTATCTTTAACATGTCAGATACAAGCGGAATTGTACATGTATTTAAGACCATCTGTTCCGGACTATTAGCACCTTTCCAGGCTGTCCTCGGAATCATCCCAAACTTCACACATTCGGTGTTTGGTGGTGTGCCGTTAATTCTAGCACTTGTTGCAGGAATTCTGTTTCTATTCCTCCTACTACGCTATGGCAAGCCTCTTCGCCAACATCACTCCGAGCGATGTGGAGAGAGCCCTCCTTGAACGGAAATGCCGTGAGCGAATAGTACAGCTTTTGGGCATGCCTCGTCTACGGGAACTTAATACAACGTGGTTCCTGTCATTCAGACCAATCTGGCAAGATTGCACCCTACCTGTTCTACGCTGCCTGTTTTGCGGAGTAGAATGCGTGCTAGACATCTGTCTAACACTCCCAATAGTCATGCCAACGGATATCAATACTCTGCTGGACCCGATAACGGCCCATGCTGTGTGTTGTCCCCAAAGGCTTCCAATCCTGATGGCGGCATTCATTGAGACCTCACAGACGCTTCCGGCTGCTGCTGAGGTACGAGATGGATCAACGGGCACACAGGTAACAACGGCCGCGAACATTGCATCTTCTGCTGAAGGCGATGTTTCTCATCTCTGTGCAATTAACCTTCTGAACGAGGTGTTCCAAATGTCACCGACCTCGGTGGATGATATTTTGGCTACGGACATAGATGATCTAATGTTTACGCCAGACCCATACACTGACTTTGATTCGGCTCACAGTGTACCAGGGCAACAATGAAATTTGGCCTTCGTATTTTTCAAACTTGGAACTTTTCCCAGAATTGAACTTTTTTTCTTTTTTAAATTTTTGACATGACATGGCAAAATGTACAATCTGCTTACAGTAGAACTAGTCTTATAAAACGGACTTCTTTGAATACTTCCAGGGACACATTGTCACCTTATTTGTCTAACATTTCATTTACTTCCATGATATGCAATGGCTTGATTTTAAGAACTTATCGACCATTTCGTCATATGTATATATTACTGTTTCATTCTCGTTGCATTTTACTTCTGTTACATGCTTAGAATGAAATCAATGCTTTAAATGTACAGTACCTATTGCATTTCAACAGTTTTGAGCTTCTTTTAAAATGCTTTTAGAAATGTTTTTAGCAACATGTGGTACTCAATTTTATGTTTAGCATTTAAAATGTTTAGCATTTAGTATTATCGTTCACTCGAAGATGGAGTGGGTGTTGTATTCCGCTTTAAGGGTCCGTATATAGGTTTTCCTGAATCATGTCCTTATATAGGCACAATTCGCCTTGCCCTTATATAGGCATAGAATCCCTGTCCTTATTTAGGCATTAACCGTGCACTCCAAATACAGGCATGGTCACCAACATCCGTCCACCCTAACGTCACAACGAGTTCTTAGAAACCAGACCCTCAAGCTTCGGGAGTTCCCCTAGCACAGGACTATTGATTTCTCCAAGAACTCATCTATTATGTATGAACCGTTATACCTTAAGGGTTCATTCCTGACGTCTTCCTCTGTCCGACTTCACGTCAATGCTAACATTCCACAACAACTACCAGATATAAATATACCTTCCCTTGCCCAAGCAAGTTAGAGGAGACCTCGACTTCAGAGGAGCCCGTATCCCGGCCTGACGCACTGAGAAGACGCTGTCATTCCTGCACGCAGACAAATCCAGCTTCCAGTGTTCTGACTCCCTTCGCGGGGTGTTAGAGTTCCAGATCCGGCAGGAGATTCCCACCTCTCTCATTCTCAAGGTATGGAGCTGACTAGAACCTAGAGGGACTCTTGGCATATCATACTCTGCATACTAGACATAACATACTCTTAGTATACCAGACGAGAGAATACTCCACCTACTTCTACCTTTCCCTACACCTAGACCAGGTTAGGTACATTGGGGTAGAACTAGTTTAGGGACGCATCGTATGAGTACTCGCATTTTTAGCTCATGTTATTTATGTACGTGAATATATGCTAAAAGATAATGCTAGCGCAGTATTATTTATTTCCACTGCTTACACTGTACATTATTTATCTTGCATACTGTCTTGTGATCATAACAGCACATATCTCTTACACGAGAAACAAGACTGTTCAATAAAACCCTTTTATTGAAACGCCCGTCTTTCCTTTCTGTGTAACTCTGTAGAAACTAAGCATGCACGATTGAATGAGTGAAACTGTTATCTATTGTTTCCACGATTCTGAGACATGTTCCGCTTCTAAAGGGAAACAAAGTTGTCATGTTTTTCGGTTGCCAGAAACTACT
This sequence comes from Calotriton arnoldi, assembly GCA_963921515.1. Lineage (NCBI taxonomy): Eukaryota > Metazoa > Chordata > Amphibia > Caudata > Salamandridae > Calotriton > Calotriton arnoldi. The sequence continues at coordinate 2,625,870 of CAWUFW010000441.1, forward strand.
CCCTTCTTGTTCTCAAGGAGTTTCTAGTGGCCTCTGAGCTAGCTGGCACAGGTAATTAAGTTTAATATAATCGATAGAGACATACCGACCTTAGTCCTATGTCAAACCTATCGGTTATATTATTCCAATGCGCAGAGCCTATTAGGGAAATAGGAACTACACTACAGGTGTGAGACTTTGTTTCCCCTCTGCTGCATTTGCTTCTAGATGTAAGGCTCCTGACTGCTCCCAGCTAGGAGTCTCGAAGAAAAGAAGGCCTGATGACCCCTCAGGTTCGGCCTTTGTTATGGGCCCAGCAGGAGTCTGAACTAAGAAAGCCCCCTCCCCAGTGCTTAATTTGTAAAATATTAAGTGCCAGGGCTCTGACCAGGAGGCCACTGCAGCTTGCACCACCCATCGCCCTTGTCATCGCTGCCAAAACAACTACTAACCATCTGTCTCGCATGTAAATGCGACCGTTCAGATTATTCCAGGTCCCCAAAGCTAGAGGAATGGCTGGGGAGGAAGGTATTAGCACTATTTTAATGTATATTGTATTCCTAAACAACCGTTGTTCTGCTCATCTATAAATTAGATGAGCAGCGCCACCATGTGGTAGACTGTTTTAAGTGTGGTGTTGACAATTAGGTGCCGTTGCCGAGCACCGGAAACCAATTAAGTGCTGGTGCTGAGCACTGGAAAGCACCGGGTCAAATTAAGCACTGCCCCTCCCGCCTGCATGTTGTTGCGGATCGAAAGCAGACAACAAAATGCAGGCACTGCTGAATGTGTCCCGGTGTTTGCAAATTACATCGGGACAAATTCAGCATATTTTTCAGTGGGGGCCAACTTCTTGGCAGGGTGGACAGCGTCCACCCGGTGAAAATAGTGGGTGGACTCGTGACTCGTGCCCTGCCTAAGATGACCTGCAGGAAGAGCAAGAACAGTTTGATAATTGCTTTGCAACTTGGGCGTGCGGTGCTTGTGTGCCACAAGGTGACCTCTTGTGAAGAGAAAAGTGCAAGAGCACAGAAAACTATGGTGCTTCTTCACCAGAAGACATGTAAAAATATTTGTTTTACCTCAGTTCTTTTCCTACTGTTCATGTTGCATTTTTTGTTTTCTTTTCGCCCTAAAAAAGAAAAAAAGGTTCTTTTCAGAATCAACTTTTATGTTTTAAAAAAGTGAAAAATAGATGTTGTTTCTTTTGAATGTCATTGAGAGCAAGTGACAGTGGGTGAAAGTTATAGATAGCAGGAGTGAGAGAGTGTTAGACAGTGCGTGAAAGTGAGTGATATGGACCTCTGGTCAGGGCCTATGCTCAGCCCACTGGAGGCAGCCAAACTACAGTGTGCACAACCTTCAGAATTGTGCAGCAGGGGCAGACAGCAGTGTCTTGCCTCCGGCCAGGCCCTTCATCCAACCCACCACTGGCAGCCAACCCCCTTTGCATGGCCTTGGACCCTGCGCCCGGCAACCTGCCCTCAGCCACGGGCAGCCTACCGCAGTTGCGTATGGCCTTCAGCCATCCTCTGTATCCAAACCTGTCAAGGGTAGCCAACCCCACCTGCTCACAGCCTTCGCCTTGGCAGTAGGGGTTGGCTGCAGGCAGTCAACCCCCACTGTTGTGGCTTTGGCAGTGCACAGTGTACACGTGGATTTAAAATTACCAAAATATGTGTGTTTAAATAACATGGATGGGTTGCAAATAATTTAGATGTACTGTATTTGACATGACAAGGCTCTTAAATTAGACATAATTAGACCGCAAATCCAGTTGCATGTATTGTACTGTGCACAATTAAAACGTGGTTTCTCGTTTCTCTGAGCAACTTGAGCTAAAATATGTCATTCAGGGCCAGATGTAGGAAGCCAAATAGCGAGCCCAAACGCTGAAATTCGCAGAATTTCAGCGTTTGCGATCGCTATTTGGCTGCGAGCAATGTAGGTAAGTTTAAACCTACTCGCAAAATAAGGAATCGCAAAATTGCGATTCCTTATTTTGCGGAAGCATTTAGAGAGTCGCAATTTGCGATTCCCTAAATGCTATGCTGGTAGGCATCGCAAATTGCGATTTTGCCTTAAGGAATCGCAAAATACCACCAACTTCAAGTTGGTGGTATAATGCGAATTCATTTCAAAAGCACTTTTGGCTTTTTACAAAGTGCCATGTGGCACACATACATGCCCTTAGGGCATGTATGTGCGCCACATGTGCACACATGCACATTTCAGGGGTGCAACAGGGTGTCCTTTTGGAACCCTTGCACCCTTGAAATTGCGCCCGCAATTTGCGAGTGCCTCTTGGTGACTCGCAAATTGCGGGCGCAAATCCTATTCATTCCTATGGGCCTCTTGGCCGATAGGAATGAATGGGATGGGATTCCTTGATTGCGAATCTGAATTTGCGATTCGCAATTAAGGAATAATAAGGAATTGCTAATATTTTTGCGATTCCTACCTACATTCAATTTTGCGAGTCCTTAATAGCGATTCGGTAAAAATCGCTATTAAGGACTCGCAAAATTGAATTTACCTACATCTGGCCCTCAGTGTTTTCAAAAATATGCTTAAATTCAGACAGGTTTACAGTCCTGTTCTGTTCTAACATAAATTGTATTCTTTTTCTTGTTCGTGATGTTCCTGATTGAAGAAGCAGAGCTTGACTGTATCTTTACAAGGTCACTTCCTGTGGCTAAACAAGGTTGCACATGTAATTTCAAATGTGCCAGTGTTTGCTATTCACTAGTTTTCAGGGTAAACGTTACTGCTTACTATCCATGCAGTATGGTGTTCCTATTTTTCATGTGCTGCATATATATATATATATATGGAATATTGCGATGTACTAACAGTACGATTTCTCTATTCTAAAAGATATTTAACATGCTATTTCTGGGATGTGAACAAGGTCTTTCCCGTGGTTTCTTTGAAGGCAGACTCCATTAAATGTCTTCTTATTTACTTTAAAGACATTCTGTAGACTTCTAAAAAGCATGTGCCTATGATAGATTGCTCTTTGACTTTATATTCAGATAATTTACAAGACCTTTTCTTGTCTTTAAACCGTGCAGACTTCATGTCTGTCTTTTACCCTTATGCTAATTCCCATTTATTTGCATTTTGATATTATTGGTTTGAACTAACCAACTAACCTTTTTCCTTCTGTAATCATTTTAAAATCTTAAATAAACCTTGAAGATTTATACTTGAACCTTGTTCCGTGTGGACTTTCCTGTGTTGATTTGCCTATGTGGTTTCTCTGGGTTTTCCAATAAATTTATGCCTAGGTCCCTCATCCTTTGGGACGCATACACGGCCTGATCTGTCCAATTAGCCCTTTTAATGGTAAAAAGTACCAACAACAGCGGGATCTGGCCACAGGGCTTAGCCTTTAGAAAGGCTCCGAGCCCCAACAAGCCGCAAGCAGCCAACAACCACTGTACTTGACATTTGGCCATGTGAAGTGGGGGTAGGCTACTGGGTCTGGATCTGGCCAGGCACTGCATCCAATCCGCCACAGGCAGCAAATTCTGCTGCAGGTGGAAAACCAGTATTGTGCATTGACTTTGGAGATTTTAGGGTCTGTGGATCCTCCATTGGTACCATGGATACAGGTCAAGCTTCAAGCCTGGACACATCACAAGCCTACAGCAAGCTCCAGCAGCCAGTGCAATGGTGAAGGTTATTGTGGGTTCACAGCACCTATGAAGCTTGGCCTGGATTTGAAGCACTGTTTTGGTATCTGTGGATCCCCAAATTTTTGATTGTTGACTGGGGTCGGCAGTTCCGTCCATCAGTTGTTCTTTTTGCAATACAGGAGAGCTTCAGCAAAAACTAGAGAGAGTGATTGACTCAAATAATACAGATAATTCCATATTAAAGGAACAGAACAACCTGCCAAAATCAACTCCAGCCCCCGCAATGTTGGAGTGGCCCAGTGTAGCGTCCATTCACTCGGGCACTAGGAAATTGTAATATCCATGCTGTTGCTTACGGGATTCTTCAAGAACCCAAAGCGAAACCCCTCACAAACACAGATGTGAGTTAGGTGAGGGGCACCAGACCCAATTCCCTGCTGCAATCATCCCACGTTTGGAACACAACCCTGGGAAACCCTTCCCTTCCATAACATGCTACATTCACTCAGTCAACTGTGAAATGGTCGGTGGACCTCCTAGCATGTTATTACTTGGATCTAAAAAACCCACATTCACACACCTGCACTCTGCTACAAAAATCAGTAGAAAGCCAAGTAACTGGTGAATTATCACTAAATAAAAAAGGTACCATGCATAACATTTGGAAGTTATAGAAGCTAAACCAATTATGCTGCCAGAGTCTTTGAGAACAGACTGCTCTGAATGCAATGAATAGAAAGCTGAGAAGAAGTGTGTGCGTGTGAATGCAGTGCAGTGTGGTGCATGCATGAGTATGGCTCTACGTTGCGTTGCAGTGCAGAAAGAAGCAGTCCACAGTTCCTAAGACTTAGGGAATACCACAGCGCATACATTTTCAGGCAGATTCACCCTATGATTCCCCCCTCGTACAATATTGGCCAAACTGGGAAACCAAAAGCAGCCCTGGCAAAAATGCTCAAATCAGCCCCACTTCCTATGTCTCCTCGCACTATCGCTTTCCATCGATTACCTACCTCGTCCGTCTTCCTTGTCCCAGTCCTTACCAGTGAGCACTTATTGTCTCGCACACAGAATTTACCCATTGCAAAAAATAAAGCAACTATGCCCCAACCATTATGGTTTCCCAGGAAATTGATTATGCATGACTTTTAAAGGAGGGGCTAATATGGCCTAGCTTCCTAACCTATGAAGCAATAAGATAGATCAGAATTTTTTCTTTCCTCTGACAGGGAGGGAGAGAAGGAACCTCGGACTGCGACGAGAAAGACTATGACTCGAAGTAATGAAGATTTCCGGTAAGGAACCGAGTCACCTCTCTCTCTTCTCTCTCTCACTTCTCCCTCTCTGATCGCGTTCTCTCTACCTTCCTTCTTCCTTCCTCAATTTCTCTCTCTTGAAGACTCCCTGTACCAGCTGAAATTAACTAGCTCACCCAACACATCAAAGATAATAACCTACTAGACGAACACAAATCCGACTTCAATCAGGGCGACAACACAGAAACAGCTTTACTACAGGTGGTCGGCGATGCACTTTGAATTCTAGACTCAAGCCTCTTGGTTGTTCTTGACCTATCATTGGACTACGACATAGTCAACCACTACAAGCTTCTAGACTCGCTCAAAAATTGAATGGGTATTGATAGAGTGGTCCTTAAATGTTTGAATCATTTCTTATGGGCAGATCACAGAGGTAAAAAATTGATGACCGTCTTACAAAGCTGATGGCAGTTGAGCAAGAAGTCCCCCAGGACCTATCCTTGCCCCGACCCTATTCAACCTGTATATCGAGTCTTTTGGAGTCCTCCTTAAGAAAGCAAGGATTTTCCATCATCAAAATGCAGATGACACAACTATATTTAATGGTCTCCTCATCAAACAACATCTCACGCCTCGCCATCATCCTAACTCTGTTCAAAACTGGATGACCTCTCATCACCTAAAACTGAACCCTGCCAAAACCAAATTCCTCCTCATCTCCCAATCAAAATTAACACTTCCATTTGAATCCTGGATAGACACAGTCAACATCCTCAACAGTAAAGCTACCATCATTGACAGTGTGTTACATGTATCATCTTTTACTTGTGCATGTTTACCATTAATATGTTGTTAGGGTTCCATTGTTTCGAGGGGTGTTCTGGAATGCCTCAGTGAACTGTATTTTCCAGTGGGCCAGCTTACATACAGACCCGTTGTACTATGCTGCAAGAATAAAGAAGATTTCTACTCTTAATTTTGGTCTGGATCTTTACATGTGGTGACAAGTTGCAGAGGTGTCCTCTACATCCGCAAAAGACACACAATTGATGGACGGAATGCAGAACAAATCAAAACATTCACCCCCAGTCAAGAGATCTGGGTTGAATCCATCATTCTTTTGCTCACCATGCCACCCCAGTTTAGACCTGGCCATATGCAAATCAGTCTTGACCCTGTGCCTCATGGGAACAGTCCAGCCCGAACTGCCAAGCCAGGTCCTCTCTGGACCGGAAACAAGCATCCTAGGACCGGTTTCGGGGTTTCACCCCTCTTCAGCCAGGATAGCTTGATTCCATTGGCACAGTGAGCCCAGGACCCACGTCTGGGCATACCTGGCGCACTTAGGGCGAGAAAGCAAAAGACACACAATTGATGGACGGAATGCAGAACAAATCAAAACATTCACCCCCAGTCAAGAGATCTGGGTTAAATCCATCATTCTTTTGCTCACCATGCCACCCCAGTTTAGACCTGGCCATATGCAATTCAGTCTTGACCCTGTGCCTCATGGGAACAGTCCAGCCCGAACTGCCAAGCCAGGTCCTCTCTGGACCGGAAACAAGCATCCTAGAACCGGTTTCGGGGTTTCACCCCTCTTCAGCCAGGATAGCTTGATTCCAGTGGCACAGTGAGCCCAGGACCCACGTCTGGGCATACCTGGCGCACTTAGGGCGAGAAAGCAAAAGACACACAATTGATGGACGGAATGCAGAACAAATTAAAACATTCACCCCCAGTCAAGAGATCTGGGTTAAATCCATCATTCTTTTGCTCACCATGCCACCCCAGTTTAGACTTGGCCATATGCAAATCAGTCTTGACCCTGTGCCTCATGGGAACAGTCCAGCCCGAACTGCCAAGCCAGGTCCTCTCTGGACCGGAAACAAGCATCCTCGGACCGGTTTCGGGGTTTTACCACTCTTCAGCCAGGATAGCTTGATTCCAGTGGCACAGTGAGCCCAGGACCCACGTCTGGGCATACCTGGCGCACTTAGGGCGAGAAAGCAAAAGACACACAATTGATGGACGGAATGCAGAACAAATCAAAACATTCACCCCCAGTCAAGAGATCTGGGTTAAATCCATCATTCTTTTGCTCACCATGGCACCCCAGTTTAGACCTGGCCATATGCAAATCAGTCTTGACCCTGTGCCTCAAGGGAACAGTCCAGCCCGAACTGCCAAGCCAGGTTCTCTCTGGACCGGAAACAAGCATCCTAGGACCGGTTTCGGGGTTTCACCCCTCTTCAGCCAGGATAGCTTGATTCACATCCGCAGCACAGGAGTGATACCATCATTATTTGGACCCAGTAGTGCTGTAATATGTCCTTTCTGCTCCAGGACATTTGCGTTGCAAGATACCTCTCCACTGAACATTTGTGTTCTTTTCCTGGATTTCTGCGATGTCGGAGGTCGTTTTGGTGCAATTTTGACTGTCTGACAATATTTTCTGGCTCAACTGTCTTTGGAGCGCACCCCGCTTGTGGGTGAGTGTGAGGGAGACCGCAAGAGAATCCACCTTGGCTGTGCCTTGATTGTCACTGTTGTCACTGCATGCAAGAGCGGATCTGCGCATTCATCGAAGGCCTGTGAAACCGTAAGCCTAAGTGCCGCACTGCACGCTGGTGTTGCTAGGCAACCGAAGCCTGCAATGCACAGCGCTTTCTTCAACACGTTATTGTCTAAGATTGACGCACGTGCTGGGTAGTTGTGGGCATCATGCACGTCAGGGCTACGCACTGTGTTGCCTCTTCTATTCTTCAATGTTTTCACAGTGTAGTCATGCTCTATTTTAACAACAAGTACCGCTTGCGTTAAGCAGTGCTTCATTACCGGAGTGTGGACAAGTGCTTTTCGGTAAGCGCTGAGAAAATTGGTTGACCACAGTACTTGACTTTTAGCGAGAAAACTCCTCTATTTATGGATACAATAAGAAGTAAGACATTCCATATTAGATATTAGTGGCAATCCTTGAGATACAGTGACTATTTTAGTTTTTTGGGGGGAATTGGTGATTTTCTCAGCACTATGGATGTTTCTGCATTCTTTTTGTAACTGAGAGGAGAACAGTTATTTTAACTATCTGTAGTTGTATTTGACTTTCCTGTGACAAGCAATCAGACCCTCCATCTAAGTTCCTGCAGAATAAAGAGGAACCACCCATTCCATGGGTGAGGTGGAAGGAAGAGTTTGTAACATACTTTAAGGCTATAGATGGAGAAAGAATGGCTGCAGAAAGAAAGAAGAACCTTCTCCCACATTGTTTGGGTTCAGAGGGTCAGGTGGTTTTCAGGAATTAAGCACCCATGGAAGGCCAGGGTGACAGAAATGTGTATGAGGAGGCCAGGTTGACTATGGAGCATTGGTTCAGGCCCACGTCTAGTGTTGCACTGAACATGTTCAAGTTTTACACCAGGGCACAAGAGGAAGGCAAAAGTTTCGATTAATTTCTTTCTAGTCTACGATCCCTATTGACCAATTGCAACTTTGGTCCCATCACGATTGAGATGATTAGAGACCAGATCATTGTGCATGTTAAGAGTAAAATAGTTCAGGAACAGTTGAGGGTTTTGAGTGATCCTAACTTTTAATTGGCTATTAGCACTGCTAAAGCGTTGGACCAGTCAAGGCTGTGGATGAAGTTGTTGAACAAAGGTAGTATGACTGAGGATGTGTATAGTCTGAGCGCTGGTGGTACTCAGGGTGGAAATCAGACTGTTAATACGGGGAGGTGTCCGCGAGGGAAACCATAGCGTTAATGCTGGTGGTGCCCGTGGGGGTTCTCAGAGGTACAAAAGAGGTGACAGGAATTTCCATTGTTTTAGGAGTGGTAGCACTAGTCATATAGCGTCATCTCCCCAATGTCCTGCTGTAGGTAAAGAGTGTAGCAAGTGTTGGCATGTGGGGCATTTTGCAAGTGTATGTACAGATTTCAGGAAAGGAAGTCATGCCATAAATGCTAAAGGGAAAGTGTTGTGTGTTAGCAATGACTGCAACTTTCAGGAAGAGGGGGAAGGCAACACAGGAATTATGCTTCCATCAAGGGCACTGGTGAGGGTTTGGAGAAGGAGGGAGTAATGAGGCCTCCTGAGTGTGTTGTTCACATGTTAAATGTTGAACTGGAGTTGATGACCGATTCGGGTTCACACTGGACTATCATTACCAAGGAATATTGTTTACAAAGGTTCGGTGATAAAGTGTGCTGGACTCTCTGAAGGAGTCGGACATCATTGCTGAGAGTTTTGATGGCTCAAAAATAGAAATTGTGGGGTATGATGGGATGGATGTTGAATTTAAGGACAGGGCTTCCCAGATTAAATTGTACGTGGCTACAAAAGGTGTCAATGTGTTGGGATGGAAGGACCAGAGGAAGTTGGGTATCATTCTCAACCCGAGGTGTAGGAAACAAAAACAAATGTTGGTGGTTGGGGATGTGATGGACAAAGTGGGGGTGATCCAACGATTTCCCAAGTTTTTTTCTGAGAAAGTGGGAAGAGTAAAAGGGTTTAGTCATAAAATCAAAGTGAAATTAAATGCTATTCCAGTGAAGCAGAAATTAAGAGGTGTTTCAGTGAATGTCAGGGAAGAATTGGAAAATATGTTAGAAAAATGGTCAAAAATTGAATAATTGAAGAGGTAGAACCCTCTGAATGGGTATCCCCCATTGTTTTGGCACACAAGGCAGACAAAAGTCTTACATTGTGTGTGGATTTGAGAGCCCTGAATGCCAATCTTGTGGTGGATTGTCATCCACTGCCAAACATCAATGAGATTGGTGTATGCTGGAAGGAGTCAAAGGGGCACATGCATCAAGATATGCTTTTGCGAGTCCTTAATTGCGATTATTAAGGAATCGCAATTAAGGACTCGCAAAAGCCTATGCATGTAGGAATCGCTATAAAAATAGCGATTCCTAAACATTCCTTAATTGCGACTCGCAAATTGCGAGTCGCAATTAAGGAATAGCTTCCCATTCATTCCTATGGGCCTACAGGCCCATAGGAATGAATGGGAAATTGAATGCGCAATTTCGAGTACCAATAGGAACTCGCAAATTGCGCATGCAATTTCAAGGGTGCAAGGGTGTCAAAAGTACACCCTGTTGCACCCCTGAAATTGTGATGTGTACCCATGTTGCGCACACACATGCCCCAAGGGCATGTGTGTGTGTAACATGAAACTTTGAAAAATGCACTTTAGTGCATTTTTCAAAGTTTTTTCAATTTACCGACCAGTTTCATTTTCGGTAATTTGCGGCCCCAAATAGCGAAATTGCTATTTCAAAGTGCTTCTTGCATTGCATTTAAGGAACCGCAAATTGCGATTCCTTAAATGCAATCGCAATTTGGGAAATCGCCAAAGATAGCGATTACCGAAATTGCGCATCCCAAAGACTTTCATGCATCGCAAAAGGCCATTTTGCGATCGCAAACGGCCGATTTTTGCGAATCGCACCGTTTGCGATCGCAAAATCCCTTAATGCATGTGCCCCAAAGTGTTTTCTACGTTAGATCTTCATTCCGCATACCACTAGGTTGATTTAACAGAGGAGTCAAGGCTGTTTACTGCATTTCTTACTCCACCAGGTCTTTTCCAATTAATCAGGAGGCCTTTTCGCCTGGCCTCTGTGGCATCTGTTTTTCAGAGAGCAATGTTTTGTATTTACAGAGATTTGGACAAGTTTGTATAATGTTTCCAGTATGATATTCTGATTTTCTCAAGGAATGAGAACGAACACATGGAGCATGTGGGGTAGGTTTGCAAACGCTTGGAGTGTCACGGTCTGACGCTTAGAGGAGAGAAGTGCACGTTTTTTTGTGACTCTGTTGAGTACTTTGGACACACGCTGTCTGGAAATGGAATGGTTCCCAAGAAATCATTAGTTAATGCTATTGTAAATGTGCCAGCCCCTGGCAATAAGGAATTTTTTTTATCATTTTCAGGCCTGTGCAAGTATTACAGCAAATTCATAAAGGCGTTTGCAACTAAGATGGAACCTCTCGGAGAACTAACGAGGAATAAAGCTGATTTTATTTGGACACAAAAGCAACAGGCCAACTTATCTAGGAGGAAATTGCACCTGCTCTTACTCTAAAACCTTTTTGCCTTAACAAAGTCTGCATTGTTACTGTTGATGCCAGCTTATATGGTATTGGTGGGTTTGGAACGCTCAATGAAACCGAGAGAAGGTATGCGGTCATTGAAAAAGAACTGTTAGCTTGAGTGTGGACCGTGAAACATTTCGGGAAGTATGTGTGGGGTAGCAGGTTCATTCTGAGGACTGACCATAAGCCTCTGGTGGGAATTTTATTGCCAGGTGGTGTGTGGAATGCCACTGTTGATTGTCTTTCCAGACTGCTGTGTCCGGATGACAGGAGTGAAGAGCACAATGAAATGGAAATGGTTGCAACAGTTAGTGAATTTGTGAGAATTTAAGTGTTAGTCAGAGGAGACATGGGAAAGAGAGACAGGTTGATGTTGTGTGGCAATGATGTTGTGTGGCAGCTTGTCAAAATAATTTTGTTGGAAGGATGGCCCAAGGAGTAAGGTTTGAGCTAAGTGGTGCAGTCTTTCTTTAAAGTTTCCGGTGAGTGAGAAATGGAGGGTGATTTAATCTTTTGGGAATTTTTGGGAATTGGCACATGATGGGCACCAAGGAAATTCATTTATGAAAAGACATATCAAGGCTAATTTTTGGTGGCCTGGTATGGATGTTATGGTAGACAGGATGGTGAGGGAGTGTAGGGTGTGTGTCAACAGTGACAGAATGCTTAAGACATACCCTGCTTCTCTCAAACCTGTGACATGGCCTAATTCACCGTGGGAGAACGTAGCTTTTGATATTTCTGGCCCGTTTAACGGTTTGCCCCAGCAAGCTAGATTTCCATTGGCTATGATGGACTATCACTCGAAGTAGCCTGAGGTCAAGTTTTTTGCACATGCCACGTCTTCTGTTTGATTGAATTCTTTAGATAAGATTTTACTCGTGAAGGGAATCTGGAAGTGTTGGTGTCCAATAATGGTGTGCAACTGAAGTCACATGAGATGGAGGAGTTTCTGTCCAAGAGTAGCGTAAGGCACATCACCAAGTATTTATTCGAGCCACAGGAGAATGGTCAGGTTGAGCGCTTCAATCGTGTCCTCAAAAATAGTATTGAAGTGGCACGCAATTTAGGATGTGAGTGAAAAAGTGTACTGAGAGAAAGGCTTTGGATGTATCACTTTACTCCTCGTTCTGTCACTGAGGTGAGTCCTTTCAAGTTGTTGAAAGGAAGAGATCCTATTTCCAAACTCTGTCCTTGGTGGATGAAGAAGAAGATGCTTAATGCAAATGTTGTTGATCTTCGAAGGGAGGCTGAGAAAGTGAAAGGAGAGAAGAAGGGAAGATGAAAGTGTCGTATGATGAGAAATGGAAAGTGAGACAACGCTCTTTTGTAGTGGGAGATTGGGTGAGGATACTCAAACCTGGTTTTACTGCAAAAAGAGGTTCCAAGTTTGGTCGTGCTCTTAAAGTGGTGAAAGTTAATAAAAAACAGTCTGGTCACTCAGGGTGGTAAAGAATGGAATGTGAGAAGAGTTGACAAGTGCAGAGGTATAAAGGAAGATTTGTAGCTGTTGGGGGTATATATTGGAGTGGTACTTCATTGTTCCTCACTTAGGTTTAGGCCTCTTTTGGGGGGGGGGACTCTGAGTTGTCTATTATCGTTTTGTGTAAGTTCTATTTGTTTTATTATTTTATTTTTTGTGGGAAATGTATTATATGTATAATTTTTACTTGTACGTTTACCATTAATATGTAGTTAGGGTTCCATTGTTTCCAGGGGTGTTCTGGAATGCCCCAGTGAACTATATTTTCCAGTGGGCCAGCTTACATATAGACCCGCTGTACTGTGCTGCAAGAATGAAGAAGATTTCTACTCTTAATCTTGGTCTGGATCTTTGCACAGTGCCAAATCCCTAGGATTCATCCTAGACAAGTATCTCAACTCGCAGTCTCAAATCAGCACCATGGCAAGAACTGCACGCTAATCAACTGCGTCTTCTCTGCGTAATCCGCCACTACATTCCAGAGCAAGATCTGAAATCTCACGCTCATACATTGGTGCTCTCCCGAGTCAACTATTCTAACTCCCTCCTCATTGGTCTTCTCAAAACCCATCTCACCCCCTGACAGAATCCTACTTGGGTAGCGCAACCAGAATTTGGAATTAAATACCGCTAAACCCTCAGACTACTACCTCGCTGGTGACCTCCAAAATAGAACTGAAAGTACTCCTCCTTCAACAATACTTTAGCTAACTCACTGCAGCCCTTTTCCCTCCATTGAATAACATGCTCACTCACCTCTCGGCACAGAACTGCAGTACCTCCACTTCATCAGGTGCTTACAAATGTTTTCACTGCTGTATATACCTACTGTACATCCCTACTGTATAACTTGCTTCCTTTTGTAATGCTCCAGCTTATGTAACCATATTTGATAACATTTGGTAATTTTTTAATCCTCTGTGACTATCCATGTAGTGATATACACTGTGAAGCGCTCTGGCAACTTCGGGTAATGTTCCTGCTCTATAAAAATGCAAAATGAATAAATAAACCTTGGGGAGCTGGGTAAAGTGACAGAGGAACCTGGAGCGGCCCTGCGACTTCAAACCTGGCCTCCAGGGGTTCCAGCCCACAGGGAAATGCCCATTGGTGCTATAAAAGTCCTGTCCAGCCCCGGAGGCAAAGATGCATCAGGCCTGCATGTGACCACTAGAATGGGAAACGTGTCCCTGGGCTTCTTAAGCTGCCCGACAGGACATTCCAAGTAAAGTATAGGACGGTAAAACCCAGACCAATCCTGGTGCTGCTCTCATGCAGCATGAGAGCAGCGACCTGATTAAAGGGAGCGGGCTCACTCAGCACTCCACAGCGCTCTGGAGGTCTGCACTTGCTCTAACCCGGCTGTCTTAAGCTGGGTTAGAGATGTTTAAAGTGTGCATGTGTGGCTGGCCGTAAGAAGACGGCCGGCCAAAAAGACATGCGCACTTTAAACAGTGCATAACAGCCCACCCTCCTCCCTGCCCATGTCACTCAGCCGGCCTCTTCCTGTCATGATGCTCTGTTCAGGATGGGGGTATGGAAGATAAAATGGTAATGAATTACCAGTGGCATAACAAAACTTCAGGGGGCCCCCCTGCAGGGTACGTGGAGGGGCCCCCTCCAGACTCTATCTGGAGCTCTCCAGCCGAAGTGCGGTGCTGAGGGGGCCCCCTGGAGGTTGGGGGCCCCCCCACACCGCAGGGGCTGCGGGGGCCTGTGTTACGCCCCTGTGAATTACCATTTTATTTTTCATCTCTGGGGCTTTGAGGGTAAATTAAGTGGGGCGATGATCCTCGCTCCAACTGCGCAGGTTACATTCTGTAGAAGGGATGTCATAGGAAGGCCATCCAGCTGCCGTGGCTTGTACGGGTACCCAAACAGCCGAAGAAAAAGCATTGTGAGGAAGCTGCTGACTAGTGACTTTAGGCATGAATGGAGCGAATCACACCTTAGTAAATGTATGACGCACAAAAAAAAGTTAATTAGAAGGGTTCACCTTCCACCGCCCCTTCCTCTGTGACCCCACAAAAGCAGGGACTGAAGACGAGCTATACAAAATGGAGGTATAAAGATCACATTTACTGTTGTTGTAGTGCAGGTGTTGGTTACATTGTAAGGATGGGACCATACTACTTCTGAGTTGGTGTGCCTGTGAGTGTCTACACAGTAGGAATGCAGGCCCTAATTAAGCAGTTTTACAATGTAATTAACTAATTATTATTGGTTTAGAGGTTAGATAGAAACGCATACGTGTTTTATTTTGAAAGCACGACACAACTAGTTGTTTTATTGAATTGCGTTTTTTACTCCTTGATGAAATTGCACAGCATTAATAAACCCTTGGTTGACTCGAGTTTAATAATTTGGATTACATTTTAAACCCTGTTCTTCGTGACTGTTGACATTAAAGGATCTTCTACCCTCGACTTAGTGAAGCTTTGAAAATGCAATGTCTTGCATTTCATAAGGGTTTGCCAACTTCATAAGGGTTTTTGTTTGTTTATAACACGTCTATGTCATCCTAAAGCAAAGCTGCACACCATACACGTAGAATGAGTTTTTGTGAGGTGGCAGAAAAGTGGTGTCCACTGCATAAAACTCCAAAATAATGCATTACTAGAAGCAGGTGTAGAGGTAACTACATTGGATTGCGCTGCACCGCCCTCTTGTGGTTTATAACAGAATCTCAAGCAAAGCCATGCTCAAATAATTCAAGCTTTGGGTCTCCCTCGCGCTCTCACTCTCTTTCTCCGTGATTTAATTTTCTAAGTTCTTTACTTGTTCTTTCTCCCGATGACTCTTCCTCTCAAGTCATTTTCTCTCCTCCTGTTTGCGCGCCTTATCTCCTTTGCGGTCTTATCTCTCACACGCTTTCTCTCGTCTCGCTTTTGTATCCCCCTTTGATTTTCGCTCACCCTTTCTCTTTCACACACTCTCTCTAACACGGTTCATCATGGGACTTCGTTACTCTTTCATGTTTGGCGCTAATTTTTATTTTGTTGTGATACTGCATAGTATCTTTGAAGTCACTTGACAAAGTTGTGAGCTCAGCCCCACGCGGTAGTACAAACTGCACTGCAGAGGACTATGAACTGATAACACACAAAGCAAAATGCTCTGTTTAGAAGATCTATGACGGTACTCAATTCTTTTTCTTTCACCAATAGGACACTCCTGATAGCCGAGTTACAGGCAGCAGCCATTTTACACATCTGTACCGTAATGTTTTGTTGATGCACTTTTATGCACCCGAGTGGTGCGAAATAAAGTTTCGTGACTGACTGACTGACACAACCAGAAGACCGTGTCTCTCTAAGACGCTCTGTATTCGTCAGGTAATGCGATTAGAATTGGGAACTGACTACCTCCAAACCTTTGGACCACCGTCTCTTCCAAAGACATTTTTCTCAATAATACTCCTTGCCAAGTTCCCCACCAGGCATACGCCCTCACATTTAATGGCGTGACCCTGGCTGTTATATGACACCCTCGAAAGCTATAACTACTTTTCCGCTTCAACTCTGTAAACTGTAAATCTGTTTTTGTGTAACCTTAATCACTTTCACTTTTCAAAGTCTGCGCTATATAAAAACACATAAATAAATAGTCGCAGCATGTCAAGCAAAAGCATTTCTAAACAGTCAATGTGAAAAAAAGAAACTCAGAGTGGGAAACAGGAATAATTTTACTTTGGGTCAATCGTTGTTGCAACTGAAACAAAATGCAGTTGTAAACATTCCATTATGTGGACTCAAGTAAGCCTCCAGTCACTAATCCGTTGGATACTGTTGCAGAGTCATCCTGTGCCCTGGGCACCCCCAGATTTTTGGCTGACTGGTACTGGTGGTAACTGACTCTGACTGACCCTGGGCTCTGCCTAACCAGGCCCAGGGCCAGTGCTATGCTGAAAACACAATTAGAATACAGTGAAAACACCTACA
Organism: Calotriton arnoldi; assembly: GCA_963921515.1. Lineage (NCBI taxonomy): Eukaryota > Metazoa > Chordata > Amphibia > Caudata > Salamandridae > Calotriton > Calotriton arnoldi. Next base: position 2,642,280 of record CAWUFW010000441.1, read on the forward strand.
TACACTAGGGTACATTATGGGTTAGGGTACCCCTATGATTGCCATGACCTCCCCTATAAGTCCCTAGTACATAATAGGGCAGGGCATCAAAACTACCTTTAAGTCCCTAGTATATAATTGGGCATGGTATTTTAGAGGCCAGCAGCCATTTCTACACATGCATGTGTGCACTGCTGAGGCCTGAGGTCAGTTTAAAATCTGCCCCGTGTTGCAGGACTGCTTATAAAATGTAAATTGTGCCCAAACTCAACTTTTGTGTTTGGGGCACTTAAAAATTAATAAACTATTATATGTTGACATATTAGGCACCCCCAGGGTCTCCCATAGGTGTCCCAGTGGTGGGGTTGGGGTTCAGGTACTTATAAGGAGGACCCTTGTAAAATAGGTTTTATATACCTTGGGTTTGGTGAAATCGTACATTTCACTCCCAACATTGTTGTAAAGTGCTTCCCAAAATCGACTTTTGTGCTAGGAGCACTGTGGAGTGAGGATCTGCAATATTTTTACATATTCAGAACCCCTAAAGTCTCCCCTAGGTGTTCCAGGGTTGGGGGGCCCTGTAGATATAGGCAGGGGCCTTATAAAAGATGTTTTATAAGCCCTGGTGCTGGAGAAATTGCCCAGTTCATTTTCCCCATTATAGATCCCCAGCCACATAGGTTAACATGGCATTCAGTTATTAATCAATAACTCCTGCCAGAAAATACCAAAAACTATAATACAAGGACTTACTAGAATGGTATTGATAAATCCAACAATATGCTATTTTTCAATTATCCTAAAATGACAGGCAAGAAGTTATAAGACTTTCTTGTCTGTAAGCCAAAATTCAGCCTTTCAGTGATCTTCCCTGATTGGTCAGAGTTAAGTGGATTAGCCAGGCTGCTTTGATGAGGTGAAAGAACCATTCTGAGAGGAGAGGGTTCAGCTGTATAGGAATGCCAGAGCAAGGGGGAGGGGGTCATAAACCATGATCTTCAAAAGGAGGAGGAAGAGACAGGCAGAAGAAGCCAGTTTCATTTACAACCCTACTCTTTGAACCCAGCTAGATGGCAGGCTTAAAGAAGGAATGTGCAGATGCCAGGAGGAGGGATAATATGGAGATGAGCCAACCTGGAGGTTCGTTTAGCCAGCTCTTGCCTCTCTGCTGAGACTTAAGCCATATTGAATTTTGGAGAAATAGTGCTTTCTGGGAGACCATGGTGACACACTTTGGAGGAAATGGTCATGTTCTGGGGTGTTGCCGTATACCTCATTGGACAGGAGTGCCCTCATGTGTGACCCCAGAGAACACTGAATAAGTATCTGAGAGAGGCAGTGCCTCTCAGATCTGCTGCTCGAAACTAAAGGAAGAAGAAGGGTCCATGCTGAGAAGTTTGATTTGCACCAACCAGGCCCTGCACTCTGACTGACTGCGCCTGCTGCACAATCTGGAACTACAGTCCTGTGGATCTAACCTGCTTCAAAAAGACTAAAGAGTGAACTCCCTGCAAGCTACAGATTAACAGAGCTCACCTGGACCATCACCACCAATAATCCCCAGCCCTGGAGTACTACCAGTGGATTTGTAATGGTTTTGTCCAAGTGGATTCTGGAAATAGAAGTTCCAAACTTTCAGTGCCCATCTTGGAGCTTCCAGACACTTGGAGTAAGTTTTGGATACGTTGGGACCCTCAAAGGAACTTCAGGAAGAAGTTCCAGAAGTTTAGAGAACTTTGGAGCAACTTTGAAAAAAAGCTCCATAAGTGGACCAACTCGACCTGGTCAGCCAAGCCGGCGACCCTCAACCGAGGGCCAGCCGGCCGGCCGGCCGGCCCTACAGGTTCGTCCTGCTGAAAAAATCTGGTGGTCCGGCCTGGTGAACAGCAGCGAGGGACCCCGGGAGAAAAAGCTGCGTAAAAGTTTCTAAGTCGAAAAGGTGACCGGGACCACCCGCAAGAGTCAAGCCGCCCACTTTCAACCGTGAGCCGGCCTGGATCTCTGGTTGGTCCTGCAGGAAGTCTTTGGAGGTCTGACTTCCATAGATTTGACCGGGAGCTCGCCGCAAGGCAATCTGGTGAACCCTCACCGAATCCAGACTGTCTGAGAGCTTCGAGGGACCCCAGGAAGAAAAGCTCCAGAAAAGTTTCTAAGTCAGAAGGTAAAAACTTTGACCAAGACCTACCTCAAGGGGGGTAGCCATGCAGGGCTCCATCGTGGTCGGCCTGAAACTTTGACTTTGTCCCGTCTAACTTGACTAGATGTCCCAATAGGTGCTATAGGTTTCTATGTGCTATATAGTGCTCAATCTTTAAAAATTCAAATTCTCGGGTTCCCTACATTGAATTCTTTTCGTTTTGGTGTCATTTTAAAGTTAAAATATTTCCTATTTTTATAAATTGGTGTTTTTAAATGTTTTACATACCTGTCTCTGAAGTTTAGCCTGCCGGCTCGCAGTCAAGCTACCAAGGGTTGAGCATGGGAATAATTTTCTGAGACCTATTCTGAGCCCTAGACTGTGTTAGTGGCCATATTGCTAGTGGCAGATGCATATTTGCCACTACTAATAACCGACTTTCCAACATTTTGTGTTCAGTGGTGTGGATGAGGACTTGTGTTTAAAAAGTACACCTTTCAGTAAAGTGAATTAGATTTTAAAAATCCTCTAAATTGCCTTAGAACAAAACTTTTGAGATTGATTTTTGGAATTTGGACTAAACTGTTTTTAATCTATTGTTTTGATTTTTCAAAAGTTGTTCTAAGTCTGTTTTGCTAGTTGTTGTGACCCAAAACTAGGTAGCCATGGAGCTTGGCCTGGCTAAACTGCCTAAGCTCAGGATGGCTGATCTTCGGGTGTAGTGTAGGCTTAGGGGGCTGCCTGCTTCCAACAAGATTAGGAAGGCAAGGTTGCATAAGTCCCTTACGGCCTTTGCTGGGGTAGCTGAGGAGATTCAAGGGGGAATGGAGGGTGTTTCTCCCAACCTCACCCAGGAGGACGGTGAGGATGGTGCCTCTGCCATTTTTTCCAGTGTTAGCCATGTGATTTCAAATGGTGGGAAAGAGGCAGGGTCCCCTACTCAGGAACCATCACTTGCAGAGAGGCAGCTTGAGGCCCAATTAGTTTCCTTTGCCTTGGAAAGGGAGAAGCTGGAATTGGCTAAGAAGAGATGGGAGAGGGAGGAAGAGAAAAGAAATGGTGGCAGTGAAAATGATTAAGAGTTTGAGATGTCCAGGGGTGGTGGCCCACAAACTTCCCAAGTGTATAGTACCCAGGTACACAGAGGGGACGACATTGACAAATAGTTGACTGCATTTGAAAAGGCCCTTGAAATGTGGGGGGTCCGTCACCACTCTTGTGGGAAATGATTCCAGTGGCTGGAAGGGATAGGACTGACCCTGCAGGGAGAGGAGGCGAAGTCCTATACTCACACAAGACAATGTTTAGTTGAGAAATTTGGTTTAACCCAGAGCAGTACAGGGTGAAGTTCAGAGACACCCAGAAAGTGAGTACAAAGTCATGGGTAGACTTTTTGGACATCTCACAGAAGGCACTGGAAGGCTGGATTGTTGGTAACAATGTTGACACATATGAGGGATTGTATCATTTATTTTTGAGAGAACACATTTTGACTCATTGTGCTGAAGAGAAGTTGCTCCAGTATCTAGTGGACTCAAACTGTCTAGTCCAAGAGACCTAGTCAAGGCAGCAGATGAGTGGGTGAGAACCCGAGTTTCCACTCAGCACCAGGGGGCTGGCCAGAAGAAAGGAAGACAGGTCCCTCCCCAGGGGAAAGCCCAGGGAAAAGAAGGTCAAAAAACAGAAGGAGCCCTCCAAAGACCCACAAAAACCTGAGCAAGGAGGCGGGGTCCGAGCCAACCCAAATTCAAAGGGAGGGGGTATCAGGGAAAGAATGGTAGGTTCTTTGATCCGTCAAAGGTGGGTAAATGCATTGACTGTAACCAGCCAGGGCACAAAAAGGGAGATGCTGTCTGCACCAAGAAGCTCCCCACTAAGGGGCCATCCCCAGGGATTGCCAGTATAAGTGTGGGGGTGGAGAGTGCCCCAGAGAGGGGTAGGCAGGTGGTAGAAGTAACCTTAGTGTCCCTGGGTGGGGTGAATATTGGAACCCTTGCTGCCTTACCTCCAAACATGGATAAGTACAGGCAGTTGCCTAAAGTTAATGGGGCTGAGGTGGAGGCTATCAAAGACACAGTGGCTACTGTAACTATGGTCCTGGACAAGCTGGTGCCTCAGGAGAGGTTCCTACCTGGTGAGTTTCACCAGGTGACCTATGCAGACAGCTCTACCAAACACCATCCTATGGCTGTGGTGGATTTGGAATGGAGGAGGTGTGACAGACTCTATGAAGGTAGATGTGTCTCCTGTGCTCCCAGTCCAGTGTCTACTGGGCAATGATCTTGAAGCATCTGAGTGGTCGGAGGTGGAGAGAGGACCCCATATGAAAATATTAGAGCTCCCTGAGTGGGTATGTGCTGTGACTAGGTCACAGACTATCCAGAAAGGAAAGGCTGGACACTTAGACCCTGCAACAAAGGGCCAAGGATCCAATGACTAGGGTATTGGGCCTGGTGCGCCAGCACCGGGAACTCCAGAGGTGCAGGAAGAATATAACCCTGATGGAGAGGATCTGGCCTCTGAGGGGGTGGTGAGGCAGGGGTAAGGGGGTAAATAAAAAATGTAATTAAACGTACCTCCTCTCCAGGTCACCGAGTCCTTATCGTCGCGTCTCTCCACTCCTTTCTCCGGTATGAACAGCAAGCACCCAGGCTCTCCTGAGCCAATCACAACGCTGCAATGCAGCGTTGTGATAGGTCTGAGCAACGTGGTTCGGCGCTCAGGCGGGGACTAGGGGCTTGGGCATGTTTTTCACCAAGGCTGTAATGTAGCCTGGGTGGAGAACATGCTAGGGGTGCATGAATATTTGGTCGGCCTGAGACGGCTGACCAAACATTCATGTGCATGTAGGGAGTGAATACCGCTCCTCCCCTCCCCTGCTCTGTCAGCAGAGCAGCCCCGCACTGCCTCGCAAAGCTGCTGTGCCCACAACAAGAAAAAATAAAATGATAATAACATTGAGTTATTATCATTTTATTTTTCCTTACACTGCTGAAAAGCAGTGGGGTAATGCTCCTCCGCCTTAGCAAAGGAGTTGCCACTGCCTGAGGGAGGGACTACATCCCAGCCAGAGCTGTCAGATTTGGCAGAACTGACAGGAGCAGGTGGACCTTCCAGAGAGGAGTTTAGTTAGGGACAAAGCGACTGTCCCACCCTTGAGAGCTTGAGGCGGATTGCCTCTAAGCAAGAGGAGTGGGATGACAGTGGGTTTCACAGAATCTACTGGGAAGATGGACTGCTTTATACTGAGGCCAGAAACCTCAACGAGGGGGCCACCAGGAGGTTGGTGATGCACCAGAATACAGAGAGTTCATCCTGACCTTGGTCATGATATTCCCTTGGCAATCCATTTGGGACAGACAAAGGCATGGAACCGATTGTTGAACCTTTTCTACTGGCCCCACATATCTGAAAAGGTAAAGGAGTTTTTCAGCTCCTGTGTTACCTGTCAGGCCAGTGGCGAGGCAGGGGGCAAGACAAAGGCTCCCCTAATACCACTGCAAGTGGTTGGGGTTCCTTTTGAAAGGGTTTGAATGGACATTTTCGGTCCCCTGGGCCAACCTACTGCATCAGGAAATAGGAACATCTTGGTGGTAGTGGACCATGCCACTAGGTACCTTGAGGCAATACCTCTTAAAACCATAGATGACCCTGCAGTGGCTAGGGCACTACTTGGTGTGTTCACCAGAGTGGTTTTTCCAAAAGAGGATGTGCCAGATAGGGGCCCAAACTTCCTGCCCAACTATCTGACTGCGATGTGGGATGAGTGTGGTTTCAACTACAAGTTCACCACCCCCTGTCACCCCCAGACAAATGGTCTGGTGGAGAGGTTCAACAAGACCCTAAAGGGCATGATCAATGGGTTGTCTGAGAAACTCAGGAGAAGATGGGATGTTCTCCTCCCATGCCTACTGTTTGCATACAGGGAGGTTCCATGGAAAGGGGTTGGTTTCAGTCCCTTTGAGTTGTTGTTTGGACACCCTGTGAGGGGGCCATTGTGTCTGCTAAGAGAGTCTCTAGAGAAGCCTCTCAAAGAAGCAAAGGACAATTGTGTTTGATCATGTGCTAGGCCTGAGATCAAGAATGGCAGAGTACATGTACAAGGCAAACAGGAAACTGGAGGCCAGCCAGGAGCTCATGAAGCACTGTTATGATCAGAAGGCTACTATGCCTGAGTATACTCCAGGACAGTTGGTGTGGGTGTTGGAGCCAATGGCTCCCAGGGCCCTCTATGACAAGTGGAGTGGATACTATCCAATCTTAGAAAAGAAGGGTCAGGTTACCTATCTGGATGACCATGGCACCCCCAGGGTGCCATGGTCATCCAGACCATGGCACCCTGGGCCATAGGGTCGTGGGTGTGAACAGATTGAAACCCCACCATGACGGGGCAGATATGACCATCTTATTGGTCACTGATGAGGGAGTAGAGGAGGAAACTGAGCCAGTGCCTGACCTCCTCTCCAATAATGTGCAAGATGGGTCAGTGGAGGTAGTGGTGCTCTCTCCCAAATTGATAGACCAGCAGCACAGAGACTGCACGCAGGTGCTGGAGGAGTTTGTTGGCCTGTTCTCTTTGACCCTAGGCATTACTGAGTGGTGTGTGCATCACATTGACACTGGTGACAGCCTACCTGTCAAAAATAAACTGTACAGGTTGTCTAACCAGGTCAGAGCCAGCATTAAGGCTAAGGTAGCTAAGATGCTGGAGTTGGGGGTAACTGAACCGTCTGAAAGTCCATGGGCCAGTCCAGTGGTGCTGGTGCCCAAACTTACTGGGAATAAGTTTCTGAGACCTATTCTGAGCCCTAGACTGTGTTAGTGGCCATATTGCCAGTGGCAGATGCATATTTGCCACTACTAATAATCCACTTTCCAACAGATTCATTTTGGTTCCTTTTTTTAACATTTTACAGAGGACACTTCTTCACCATAATCAAGGACTCGTAGGAGAGATAATCAGACCAAAATACAAGGAAAACTGGAGACCAAGCTACTTGGCAGAAGGTAGCACAATGGTAACCTATGTGATCCCAGTGTTCAAGAGGCCTTTATTTATTTTGTATTTTAGGTCTCGGCAATAGGCAGTCCTATTGTATCCTACACATTACATGCACTTAGAGTGGGCTTTGGGACAGCCCTTTCACATGATTGGATGACTTTGTTGTCTGTTTTCGTTTGATTCCTCCCTATTCTTGTGTTTGTTTCACCATAGGAACATTTCTGTCTCACACTGGTCCGATTAGATGAGTGGTTTCCTTCCATGTCATACTTAAGGGGACTCTTTTTTAAATTTGCTTTTGGGCACTTCACGGTGCATGGCCTCCTTTTCCTCTTTAGGAATAGCTAAGATATTTAAAGCAGAGACCTATTAGTTTTGCGGGTGCTTGTTCTGTAGTGAAGACACAATTTCGAAGGATGTCAGAGAGCTTTTCAAAGATGGCTGTCATAATGGCATTTGTTCATTACATAGAGTACAAAGAATACTGAGACAGGTACATTTCCAGGTATATTTTTACCACAGTAGTTTAAACTGCAGATGAAATAGGATATAAAGCAAAGAGAGATAAAAATATTTACAATATGTAAAGCTGCTTCTTTGTAAGAGGAGTCAGTGAAGTTCAGGTACCTACTGTTCAGGAAACATTAAGTTATGAGGAGGCCATCAATTCTAATCTACTGGTGGCACTCAGCAAACACCCTTTGCGTCTGGGAGCCAAAACATTCATTCTTATTAATGTCAAGAGGCATAGGCATATAATACCCATCAAACATGAGGGGATAGTGTGGTACAAGGGCCCAAGGGTGTGAGGGACCATCTGTAACCTAATGGCGGCTGTATTTTAATATCTAACTGGTGGCAGGGCAGCCTGTTTCCTTGCTTATATCAGGGCCATTGGTACCATTGTGGTGATTTCATGCCACTGAATGTCGGTCTCTTTTCTAATAATTTCAACTAATATATTTTTGTCCTCTCTAAGTGTGACTTTGTCTTGCTTCCTCCTAGAGCCAGCACCAGCATGCCCTATACCAGGGAAAGAGGAGCAATTTACAAATAAAAATTAAAAAAGATGTACAAACATTGAGAGAGCATGTCCTGGATATTTGGTGTTTTCCAGGAAATGTTTTATTTCAGATGAAACCTGACTGGAATGGGCCATTAGAAGCACACCACAAACACTACTGACCAATTGCTACCATCCAGCACAATCAGTTAACCACTTGACTCATAGATAACAGCTGAGAATATTGATGCTCGTTATGGTACTGCCCAAGTGTTTGTATTCCAGCCTGAATTTCGACATTTTACCTTTGACACAGCTGGAGGGTCATCAAAAAGGCTTTGCTGCAGATATATGAGGTCTTGTTTTTAAGCTACATCTACTTGTCAAACCAGAAACTGCAGGCACTGGCTTCCAGAAGCCTTGAGGCCTTCACAACTGGCACTCACTAGAGAAAAGGGGCGAACTATAATATTCAGTGCTTCACAAAAGTGTTTCTCCCCAGTCTGGATTCCTGCAATATATGGTGCTTGAGTTTTCCTATCCTTGTAGCTACCCCTTCTGTCCATGTGCTCCGCTCCTCCCCTTCACTCCTGTTCTGTAGTCAGACCGACTAGCATGCTCCATATCATCATGTTGGTGTCTTTCTCCAGAGCTTGACTGCTCTGGAGCCCAGCCAGTGGTTTTCCCTCTACTATTTGATGCTACACCTGGTACCGCTAGGCCTCTAACCAAGCCAGTGTAACGTCTGGACACAGCCTGTTCTGGCTGTGCAATCTTGTGCAAGCGAGACTTGAATGCTAGAAGCTGATTCCCTATTCCACCAGAGCCATGCAACCACCAGAGAATGGATGCAACTCCAGATGAGAACAGGAATCAGGGGAAAGGGGAAGTAGAGAACAAAACACAAACTGGCGCCCCGGGGTCCATTCAAGTTGACTGCATCAATTCTCTGCACTGCAGATTCCTTCTGTGTTCTAGTGTCATCGTACACCTACAATAATACAATAACTTCAACTCTACGGCATGAACAGGACCATACATAAATTTACTCCTGCTTCATCTTTATTGACTTGGGACTCTGCTGTTGCACCAGTGAACCCTTGACAGAATGGAAATGCATCTCAGCTGCCTGTCATCTTGCAGTATGAGGGAGCTGGGGAGGTTCTGCAAGGAGAGGGGGCTGCATGGCGAGAGAGGATACGAGAGTCTGGACCTCAAGCTGGCCCTACATGCATTTGAGTTCAAACGCAGAGGGGAAGCAACAACACGAAACTCTGAGGGGGAGGCCCTCTCTTGGAATTCTAGAGAATGATTTTCCACCAAAGGCCCAAGAGGGCAGTGCTTGTGCTTCTAAGAAGGAGGAGAGGAGCAGAAAAACGACTGGGCAAAAGCTCCAGAAGAGAGAGGGAAGCACACAGAGAGGGAGTCCTCTACTGGATCCTATGCAGGGAGCAGTGTCTCCTCACAACTCCTGTCCCCTGAGGAGCTCATGGACAGAAAGGCTGAGAGGGACCTGAGGCTGCAGCTGGCTGCAGAAGAGAGAAGAGCTGAGGCTGACAAAGCCCTGGCTGAGGCTGAAAGGGCTTTACCCAGAGATAAACTTGCCATGGAGGCAGCATAGGCTGAGAGAGCCATGGAAGAGAGAAAGGCCTTGTGGGCTCACGAACTGAGTCTCAGGGAGCTGGAAATCAGAGCCCTGCAGATGGGGTCTGGCAACAACAATATTGGTGGCAGGAATACTACTGGGTCCAGTGCCAAAGACACAGCCCACATACCCAGAGACTTGGTGCCTAATTTCAAGGAGGGAGATGACATACACCAGTGGTTTCAGGCATATGAGGTAGCTCTGAAGTTGCACAGGATCCCTGAGGGGGATTGGGGAGCTGGCATATGGTGGGAGGGTCGCCCTACTTGCCCTAGAAGAGGGGGACAGGTTGAGGTATACCCGCATGAAAGAGGTCCTGGTTAAGAAGTATGAATTCACCCCAGAAGAGTGTATGTTGATATTCAGGGGCACTCAGAAACTGTCTCACCAGTCCTGGGAAGATTTTGTGGGGTACTTTGTAGAGCACCGGATGGTTGGGTGAAGGGTAGCATGGTAAACACGTTTGAAGGGCTGTACAATTTAATTGCTAGAGAGCACATATTCAGTTATTGTTTTCCAGGGCTATGAAAAACACCTGGTTGGGTGTAAGTTCTCGGGCCCCAGGGAACTTGCAAAGGAGGCAGACCTCTGGGTGAGTACGAGAGTATCTGAAAAGGCATTTGGGAGTGATCCTAAGGGAATTGGCTCAGTTTCCCCCAACCGAGGGCGGGGGAGGTTCACAGTAACACAGACAGGTCCTAGTATAGTGGGGGGGGGGGAATAATGGGTCCCCTGTCCCTTCTCAGAGTAGCAGAAGAGGTGGGGTGTGCAGAGGCTCAGGGTGCCCTATTCCCCGTCCAAGAGCTTGGGATGTTTCCAGAGGGAGCACAAGCAGGGGAGCCTAGTATGTACCGAGAGGCCATCCACTGAGGGGAGCTCCACAGTGTCAGGAGAACCTGCAGGGGGAAGCGGTCACAAGCGTCCAACCAGTTCTGGTCTCTAGCAGTACCATGCCACAGAGGAGGGTGCAGAAGACTAGATGGCGGGGCAAGAGGGGGAGACAGTCCCCAGTGGGAGAACTAGTGGGTTAGGGATTGCCATTTCTGAAATTAGAGCACCCCAAGACTGGCCCTGGTGAAGCCACTTCTGGCCTGGGGAGGCTCCATGCTCTGTCACAGGGGTTGGGAGACTTGCGCCCAGCAGACTCTTGCACAACACATGCAGAGTGCGTTTCCATTGGGGGGGTAGGTGTACTCCCCTGGAAGTCCTGGCTTGCCAGGCACATGTTCAGCCTAAGGCTACAGACCCTGGGCTGATATCACCCCTGAACTGGTTGGAGAACTGGGCAGTGCGGCTGCCACAAGTAACCTGAAAGTTCAGCTTTCTGGCAGTACCACTCCTAAATGGAGGGTACAGAACCCCAGAGGGAGGGGCGGGGGGAGAAAGGACTGATCCTTGACTCTTGTCCTGCCCAAGGGTACAGGCCCTGGGTTGGAGGACCAGTTGCAGGCTACCACCCCTGAAATGGTGGAAGGTGGAGTGGAGAAAGGAGGCAAGGCACCTGGGGCTCCTGCCCCCCACTCTGAGAAACCACAGAGGACAGAGACCCTTGGATAACCTGGTGCCTGGCTCTTGACACTGACAGCTGTCAGTGGTCTCTGTTGGTTGCTGTCTTTGCAGACAGGGTTTTCCTTGGTTTAGAGTCAGACGTCAGACCACAGGGGTGGAATAGGCCACATCACTTTGTTGGCCATGGTGGCACTATCTACCTACATGGATGGTAGCTTGGCACAGAGCAGTCAGACTTATCCTAAGAGGCAATGTGTAAAGTATTTGTGCAACACACACACACACAGTAACACAATGAATACACCACAAAAAGACTCCACATAGGATTGGAAAAATAGAAAATATTTATCTAAGGCAAACAAGACCAAACAACAAAAATCCGCTCAGTAGAAGTCAATATATGAATTTTTAAAGATTAAATGCCAAAACAGTGTTTTGAAGTCAATAACGCTAAAAGGTTTCTTGAGGTTGTGCTAGACCGGGGTAAATGCAAAGTTCTGGGCACGCCGCCTACAGGACCCACGCAGGGCATGCTGAAAAAGTACCTTGAATGGAGCAAAGTGTCGACGCTGAGGGCTCAATGCGTCAATCTTTTCTGCACAGTAGGGTTGCAATGTCGTCATCGAGCTTCACTGAGATGAAGTCAATGCATTATCGTTGGGCCATGCAAAGCGTCTTCGTCAGGCTGTGCAGACTGTGGAACCACTGTCATCGAACAGCATCTGCGTTGGCATCGAAGGTCGATGCGTTGGTTCCGACCGGCGCAGTTGTGACAATGCGACGGTTTTGTGGGAAAACAGCTGCAGAACCCACTTCTGAGGCCCAGAACTTGGAGAGGGCACCTCAGGTAAGGGAAGGACTCACAGATAGCAGAGTCCAGCAGCAATAGCAGAATTGCAGGAAGTCTTATGTCCCTGAGATTTCAAAAAACAGAAGGCAAGCCGGCAAGCCCTTAGAGATCACTTGGAGGGAAGGTAGAGTCCAGCTCTCCTTTCAGCCGAGTCAGAGAGCAGCAGGCAGCAGACAGCATGGCAATAAGCAATCCTTCCAGAAAAGCAGTCCAGCTGAGTTCTTTAAGCAGCATGGCAATCATTCTGATAGAGGTTCAGTTCAAGATCCAGAAGTGTCTGATTTGTGTAGGTCAGGGACCCAGTACTTATACCCAAACGTGCCTTCGAATTGGAGGTGACATCAAAGACTGGCTTCTGAAGTGCACACAATCCCTTTCAGCCCAGTCCTGTCTACCAGGCTAACCTTGGGGGGTAAATCAGTGGTGTGTGGACAGGACACTATCTATTTAAGTGTGAGTGTCAGCCCCTCCCATTCCTCCCTGCCCAGGAAGACACATCAGAATGCAGATGGCGACCAAGTTGGCTGTACAGCATTGAAGCTCTTTCGACCATTGCCAGCAATATTCGCTCCATTGAATAACCCACCTGTATACTACGGGCGCATCTACCGGTGATGCTGGAATTCGCTGGGCTTCAACTAGCTGCGATCTCCGTCCTGCTTCTCCCTCAGCGGCCTGCAAGCCGCGACTGACACAGCCTACGGAGGCCCGAGGGCGAGCCTGAGGGCGGGGTAGCAGTGTGCCTAGTGCATCGGGAGGTTGCTGGACTAAGCTACATTTACTGCGGATGCCCTGGATGGGCCCATCCCTGCATCGTGGCGAGCTGAGGCACCGCGGGCACACGCCCGGCCTGCTCCAAGGGGGAATCCCAGTGCGCAGCCCCGCCTGGGCTGTTCTGGGCCCGCCGTGCTGCTGGAGCTTTCTGCCGGATTCGACTGGTGCAGCGGCACGCTGTACTCATTTCATGCCCTTGGGGGCAAGACTTATATAGAAGTGAAGACCCACCTTGTTTGTGCGCATGGCAGCAGTGATTAGGCTGCAGGAAACTGAATTGCCGTGCTGCATTGTGCTCCTGCTCCCTCCCTCTACCTCCATCTGCAGGATCCAGTGGACCTCGCTAACTGATTCCCGGCACTGCAACTGTCGGGACCGGGGACCAGTCTTGCCTCCCTCCTGCTCTCTTGCCTGCTTGGGCACTTCGGGGCCTATCCTTGGCTGCATCGCGGGTGTGGGCTGGGCTGCCTGATTATGTGCATCTGGAGCTGGGATACTCTCCTTTCTTTTCCCACCTACTGTCAACCTACCACCCCTGCCGATGCCGACTAACCCTGTGAATCTCTGCATTTTATTTTTTTACTCAGCTTTGAGGAATGATCCCCATTGTGCTGTCTCTGCCATGGTCCCAGCAGATTCTGGATGCCCGGCCTCGTGCCGAGCCTCACTCAATCCAGTGCCATTATTTGTTGTTCCTCCTCCTGCCACCTCCGCATCTGCTGCCTGGCTATTTCCCTCTACATATTTGTGCTTGGCTGCTCCTTTACGTGCTGCCCATTACTATGGTTGGTTCCAGTGCCCTCTCCTTTGAAGAAATGACACACATATTACAATGGGACTTAGAGACCTCAGGCAAAAACAACTCAACTTTGAACCAGCTAGGACCCCGCACCATCAACTCACATCCTCCGACTCCACTAGTGCCTCGGAACATACAATGGCTGACCCTCCGTCAGGTGGCATGGCCACAATTATGGCCAAACTTCAAGCTAGCTTTAAGTCTATTGACTCCAGATTCAACACTCTAACATGACTTTTCAATGCCATGTCTGAACGGCTCGATCGTCATAATGAGAGGCTCGATGGTGCAAAGCGCAGGATCTCAGAGGACGGCAATGCCGACACAATGAGGCGCCTTGAGCGAGTAGAGCGTATCCTCAAGACTACTACAGCTAAAAACGAGGACTTGGAGGCGAGATCCCATCGTAATAATATTCGTATAGCTGGCACATCAAATCCACCAACACAGGATGTCTTTGTGGAACACCTCTAAGTTGAACTTTTTGACAGGAAATCCTTCACGGATACCTTAGCGGTTGAAAGAGCACACAGAGCCCTTGGTCCCCAGTCAGTCCCTGGGGCGCTGCCCGACAGATTATTGCCAGGCTCCTAAATTTTAGAGATCATGAAACCGCATTAAGAATGGCTCGGGACAGGGGTTCACTGCAATATCAGGGACCTACAATTTCGCTACATCCAGACTAAGCTCTAGTGGTTCAAGAGGTCCGTCACAAATGTACTTAGTTTAAATGCACTCTTCAAATGATGGGGCTAAAATATGGGAGGTGTTGTAGGGATTCTGCACATACACAGAGCTATGCACAGGATAATAGGACCTCGGAATATAGTGGTGAGCCAACCATAAACCTTAGCACCTAAAACCCTAACCCGACTAGCTGTAGCGTCTCATTAGCAACAATGCTACCAATGATTAGACAACCCAGAACACGGTATCTCTCTCTCTCTCAGGACTCGTAGTAGCAAGAACACCCTTTCATAACTCACTCATACCTGTCCACAACGCGCGTAAGAAGAGACACTGTATAGTTTAAAATGTTTATTTCAACTAACGTGCTCTAAGATACAGTACACGTGCCAGTACTATCAGCATAATGCATAATGATAAAATAAGCAGCATAGTTACAACTCCATAGAATACAAACGGGGAAAGCATTTCATAAAGCAGTAAATATAAGGCTAAATGACCTTACCACCCTCCCCGTGCTAGTAGCTAGTTTATTATAAAAATAGAAGACCTCTGGGCTTTGACTAGCGAACCCCCATACCTCAATATCTAGATGCAAAGTTTACATCATCAGATACAAACAGCTCTTCTCTCTGGAAAGGTTTTTCTCCAAGTGTCTCTAACAGTGAAAAACACAATATTAAAAGCACACAAATTTCTCCAGGGCAGCTGTACATAGAGTGTTATGTCTAAGTGCGAGGGACTGGCCAAATCAGCAGGAACAAAGGACGTTGTTTTTCGACCTTGTACATGGTGTGCAGACGTAGCCCAAAAGGGAACAGGAGAAAAGGTGAAAGATAGAAATGCAGACAGTGCTAAAAAAGCCGGGCAGAAGCAGAGGCTTGATAAACAACGGCACAAAGTAACGTGTGCAAAAGGCCTCATGGCAGCCAGGCCCAAGCCAACGCAGCAATGCAGACCAGGAGGCCACAAACCACACGACACCCTCCCCTGTTCAGTCCAACGTCCAAGAAGATGACAGAGTTCAAATAAACGGAGCTGAACATATGTTGGGAAGCGAATCCCAGGAAGGACAACGAAAGGGAGATGCGAGGAAAAAAAAAAAAAAAAAGATATATATATAAATCCAGCGAGGCAGGGCGCAGAAAGTGAAAGCCCTCTCAATCCAATAGAGTGTAAGTGCAGAAAAACGCCACACCTTCCAAGAGGACATCATTGGAATCGTCGGAAAAAAGCGACGCCATCCAGTCAAGTAAATCAAAGCTGCAGTCATGTTCCTCGCAAGAGGGAGCAGCGAACAGCATTGCGGGACAACTTGCGTGATACTCAACATAACTTCGTTGTAGGAGATTCCGAGCAGCCGCCCAGATATACCATTGTGCCAAAATCCCCAGTGCAGCCGCACGCGCCATGTAGCCTGCAGCGGAACAGTCCTGTTCATGGGCCTCTAGGGGACCCACCAACTGAACAAAATCCGGAACAGACAAAGACGTATTGGAGAGGCAATAATCCATGGCCCACGAGAATGGACATCTGATGCAAGACATCACAGGTTGCACGCAAGTGAAATACGCAAAGCGAAAAGAAAGTGTATAGGACACACTCATTGTCGCCAACGGCAGGACGCCGAAGCCAGCGAGGATGCGTTCACGGAGCATCTGGAGCCGACCTGGCTCGAGAAGGGCCCATGGGGGTGCAGCCATTGCGTAGTAAACAGACCAACAGCAGGACACCAGCCGCCAAGGCGAGGATCAGTGGAAAGCCACCAAAGACGCTGGAAAAGATGGAATGAATAAAAGCCGGTATTACACCAAAAATAGTTTGAAAAGAGGTCACAAGGCCAGAGCCCACAACTTTAAAAAAGTGCACCAGACCTTCAGTGCGGGACGCATTAAAAACAAGGTGAATCAGTTCACCGAAATGTTGTGGGAGGTTAGTGTTCAAAGGGCCTGTATTTCACTGTGGGTACTTGCCACCTGGAGAATGAAAGTCTCCCGGGCAGATGTGAGCATAACCTCCTGGTTCAATAATAGCGCCTTTATTCTGCTCAATTTATTGAAATCCGCCCTCAGAGTAGGAATGGAAGGCCACACAGAAAAATCACATTTTTGCAGCAGACAACCCTGTGGGAAACGGTAACAATATATGGTATGCCGGCCAGCAGGCCACAGCAGTCTTGGTTATTTAAAAGCAAATAGCTACCATTAGCAAGCAGAGTGAAAGTAGGAGAGATAGCAGGAGCTGGAATACCCTTTAACACACAAGCAAGATTCGGAGCCGAAACGTTACAAGCCCCGTGCAACTTAATGTGTTTGCAAATAAGGGAATGACCCACAGTTGAATCGCATGACTCCCCCGTGAGAAAAACCTCCCTCCTGTCTCTAAGGCACTTAAACATGAATGGCAGGGACCAAAGTTCATGCAGGAAGGCACTGCCCAAAGGCTGGAAACGGCCTACAGGATAATGCTTCATGCACAAACTAAATTCAAACAATGAAAAAGGCAAAGCGATAACCCTGTGTACTAGCCACACATCAGAATCCAATTCCGCAATAGAGAATGGTAAGGGCTCTATCTTTTCAATATGTAACAGAGTGTATGCTGCATCCTTCATGGACATGAACCGCTGTTTCTCAGTCAAATTAAAAGGTGAAAATAAGGCAGAGGTGTTCAAAAATTGCCAAGGAACTTTCCCCATTTTAAGTGTTTGCAATGTCCATGCAAACTGCATTACTGAACGCAATTGATTTTGACCATGATATAACACAGAAACATCATCTTGTACAATATCAACAACAGAGGAAATAATATTCTCTAATGTGTAAATGCGGGAAGACAGGGTATTAATACTATTGTCAACAACAGCAAGCACCTTTTCCAAATTTGCTTGATCGATTTCCCGCAGACGGGAAGCAGCTTCAATTTGCGAAAGCTTCCAGAGTTCATTATAAGTCTCATAAATGAATCTCTTAGGTCGAGGAACACGAGGCCCCAGAACAAAATCGGCAGATCAATGTTGCCTGATAGGAGCGATAAATGTTGTTTAACAGAATCTAGGGAAGAGTGCTGCAACCACTGTTTACATAATTTACCAACAGAATATGTCGTCACAGTACGAGAGTCAGAAAACCGTGGATCAGGCCTATCCTGTTTGTAACCAGGAACTGAGTCATGAAAACGCAATTGGCAGGCATTAGATACAATGGGCCAAGCCAACCAGGGTGACTGAACCAACGTAGAGACATTAAACGAATTGTTCAGAAACAAAACCTGCAATTCGGTAAGGGACATATTAAAGTACATGCTTTTGTTGGGAGTGGAAGACAAGACAGGAAAGGATGGGGCATTCAATTGTTTGGACGTAGCCAAGCCCCAACATGTCGTTTGATAGACGGTCTGATTTAAAAATAGAATTTGGGCTGGGATGAGGCAAGCACGGTGCAAGGCTTCTGTGCCCTGCACCTGCCATGCTTTTGAGCCACAAATAGATTTTAAATCTATGGTGTCACGCCAGTGTTCATACCCACCGACAGCCAAGGCGCTTAAAAAGGAGCCTGAATATAGCAATTTTGTATGGGTCAACATTATTTTCTGTGTAGAGGAAGTGTTTAATTTAAAGAAATAGGACCCAGG
Organism: Calotriton arnoldi; assembly: GCA_963921515.1. Taxonomy (NCBI): domain Eukaryota; kingdom Metazoa; phylum Chordata; class Amphibia; order Caudata; family Salamandridae; genus Calotriton; species Calotriton arnoldi. The sequence goes on from CAWUFW010000441.1 coordinate 2,660,298, forward strand.
GTTCGATCTGTTAAAATCGGTAAAATAAGTAAACTTATTTCTAAGCGTGTGGGAGCTGCCTGGCAAAGGAGTCGGACAATGTTCCCACTGGGTGTAATTAAAAAGACCCCGAAGGGTACTGGGTTTATGGAGAAAATGGTTGCCCCAATGCTGGTAACAATACAAATCAGCATAACTTGCAAACTTCATGTACAGATCTTCAGCATGAAAAGCAGCATAATATTTCAAATCAGTAAATAATGCTTCAACTGCATGCACATCCCAATCGTCAGAATGAATATTACTTTTTACGACATCACCCATTGAAACACGAAGGACATTTGGTACATTAATAATTTCGGTTGGTCCATGAATTTGAAAATTTACCGCATCCCAAACGATGCCATCAGCAACTGGAAAAGCTGAAATGTTCACAAATGTGTGGTCTCGCTTCATGATGTGAGATGAAGAATGTGGAGCCAAAGTTCCAGCGACAGAGTTCACCGCAGAGCGTTCTGGCAAATAGTGTCCATTGATGAGCAGAAAAAACACGGTGACAAAGCCAATAGACATGAACAAAAAAATTAGGAAAAGTACCAACCAAATGTATGTCCATGGGGGGATCAAAAAATTGTCTCTGAACCAGGATACAAGAATGCTGAATTTGGACGGGACAAGTGATGATGAGGTGGAATCCGAGTCAAAGGAATAACTTGTTGGGCTCAGTGGCGTTGTTGGTAGGTGTGCCACCGACTCGTTAGCGGGATAGGTATACTCAGACTCGTCGTTGCAGGGGGAGTCCCGGTAGTCGAGCAAGTGATCAGGCAAATCTACCATCTCGATGGCAACATCAGTGACCGTTCGGGCAGGAGAGCCACGAACATTCGTCCGGGAAATGACAGGACAAGAGACCGCTGGTGTAACACTATTCAGGATCGGCCAGATGTTGTAGCTTGACATTTTCCACTGAGATGTATCTGTTCTCTTTGCGACCAGGAAGCGGAGGTAAGATGACTGTACGAGTTCCCTTCAAGCCAAGGACTGGAACCGGTGCACGATAAGAGGGGCCAAATTCTTTTCTGTTCTCCACCTTCTCTCGTACCAGATCTCCAATCTTCGGAAGCCAGCCGGCAACCGGAATCTGCAGAGCAGCGTCTGTGGCTGAAGGTAAATGTGCGATTGCAAGTTTGTCTCTGGCTTCTTGTAAGTCCTGTAACATAGTAGAATGGTTATCTACATCAAAGATGGCGGATTGCGCCGCCATGTCTAGACCATCAAGGTCAGGCACAAACATTCTTATGCCAAAGAGCATTTCGTATGGGGTCCGCCCACCCAGAGGTCTTCTCGGGAGATTATTAAGTGCACGTTGTTCGGTATACAAGTGGGCCAGCCAGTTCCTGCCAGTACCTAAGACTCTAGCTGTCAAGGATTGCTTTAAGTCACGGTTCATTCGTTCAATATCGAATTGCCCTCAGGCCCATATGGTGACGAAAATTTCACCCGCACCCCCAGTGAACCCATTGCGTCCTTGTAAGCCTTAGAGGCAAACGCTGGACCTTGGTCAGAATGGAAGGTGCCACAGGCGAAAATTCCCACAAAGACACGCAAATCCCTTATGACATTTCGAGCGTCAGCACTCCGTTGTGGCCAGACCCAGATGAAACGTGTGCACAAATCCACTGCAACTAAGATATATTTATATGCATTGTCTGAAGAGAATGGACCGCAGTGATCCAGGTAAACACACCCAAAAGGTCTGTTTGAAATGCAGAGCGGAGTCTGCGGTGGCCGTGTAACCGTGGAAGGCTTAATTTGCTGACAAACGTCACAAGAAAGCACATAAGTACGGGTTTGTTTGTATAAACCACGCCACCAGTAACGCTGCTGCAAGATGGAAACTGTCGCAGACACCCCAGCATGAGCCGAAGCCATGCCTTCGTGTGCTGCAGTAATCAAGGAAAGTCTGCGGTCCGCGTTGGGAATCAGCCGATCCCCAACGTCTGGAATTCTTACATAAGGAGCCTGTTCGGGACCTAATTGATAAGAGTATTTTGAAGGGAAACCCCTAGGGTATTTAGCACCTTCCTTTGTCGCAGCAATAGCTGCTAGAATATCAGAATCTATTTTAGACATGGATCTGGTAACTGCTGCGACTGAGCACGTGGCTACTGCTGATTTGGCAGCTTCGTCTGCCAAACCATTGCCGACAGCGTGTGCGCCCACATGCTGGTGGCCAAGGGTGTGAACCACCTGTGTGAGGGGCAGACGCTGTTGCACATCTGCCACTCGAACCCAAAGCATCTTATGCTTGATTGTGCTGCCTTTTGCATCTCTATAGTCATTTTGTGACCAAAAGAATAGAGATTGTCATTGTAAGACTGGACACAGTAGTAAGAATCGCATACAATAAGAGTGGTCACATCCGGATTAGCGAACTCAAGTGCGAGCACCAATGCGCGTAGATCGGCCAATTGTGCAGTATTGTCTCCTAGTGCCTGTGTATGCACTACAGTTGATTTGAACTTTCCGTTCACAAAGGTACCTGCCACAATAGCACATGCGGCTGAATAAGCATGCTTGGAACCCGTGGCTGGTTGTGCTGAGCCATCGGTATAAATAATACATTTGTATTCCTCAAGCGGTAGCAACGACAGAGGAGGAGGATGAACGAATTCATACTGTAAAAACTCCTGAGTCTGAAGAGAAGAATCAAAGATAAAAGTGACATCCGGAGACGTCAAAGATGTTGCCCATTGTATCCAACGGGGGTGCAAAGCTTTAGAGTTCGGAACACTTGCTTTCGTCACTGCCTCCAGGGCAGGATAGGGTGTTACCACCAAAATGCGTTTTCCCTCTGCCAGTGCGCGGTCCTTCAGAATCGCCATTTGCACTGCAGTTAAAACTTTCTCCACAGAGGAAAAGCGCATTTCTGCAGAAGTGTATAGATGTGACTTGTATGCGATGGGTACTGTGTCACCTTCGTTAAAGGTTAAATACGTGAAACCCACTGCCCCTGGAATGATTCTAATCACCAGGTTGGTGTGGTTATCACGAGTCAACAAGTATTTAGACTCAAGTAAGTCTGTCTGCAAAGACTGCAGAATGGAGGAATGCTCCGGAAGCCAGCATGACTTCGAAAAGTTAGGTTGTATCAAGGCATACAGTGGCTTGATACGCTGGGCATATTCGGGAATATAAGTACGCCCGAAGTTCAGAAAACCCAGTAAAGACTGAAGTTTCTTCAGAGTAGTAGGAGGGCACAGAAGTGCACATTTCTCCAGGAAATGGGGGGCTAAGCCCTTACCTTCATTGTTGAGCTCATAGCCCAAAAACAAAACGGTAAATTCAGCAATGTGAGACTTGGCAAAGTTAAACTTGTAACCTAGAACCGCAAATTCTAGAATAATGCGGTCCACTCGGGAAAGATGCGGGAATAATTCGTCGTCTGTCAGATAGATATCATCGACGTACGAACACGCATCTGGGTCTATGCCGTCTAACAAAGAGACAACACGGGCAGCGAATACTCCTGGACTATTCTTGTAGCCCATAGGTAAACGCCTGAATTTGAATAATTTACCACCGGAGGTAAAAGCGCTCCATTGGCTACTCTCTGGGGCTAAGTTGTGCGTGTAGAATCCATTGGATAGGTCAAGTGTAGTTTTATATTTTTTACGAACAAGACTGTCTACTAGCGCAGAACTATGTGTGTTTTGCACCGCAAAGGTCCGACAATGAGAATTCAAATGCCGGTAATCCAATACTAAGCGGTACGATCCATCGGGTTTAGAAATCGCGAAGAGGGGATTATTCATCGGTGACACGCATGTTTCAATCACTCCCTGATATTCCAACTGGGTCAGAATTTCGGAAACGGGACCTTTAGCGTCCCGTTTGATGGGATATTGGGGTTGTGGCTGTGGTAGGGACCGCAGAGGTATTTCATGGGGTGGTGATTCTTCATCCCAGCCCACATGGTTGCGTGTATAACGCTGGAGCCAGGGACACAGCCCATTCAGCTGCAAGAGCCTTTGCTTTGTCTTTTGGGACGTGTCGAGAAAAGCTCGGAAGGATTACCTCCTCCCCTTTACGCGCAGCAAGTACGAATGGGGGCTGCCAATCCGCCTCCGCCAACAAAATGTCGTACGAAGAGGTCAGATTTTCCCCAAAAATCCCTTTTATAACACGCTGTATGTCACCTTTGATTTGAATTACAATATTATATAGTCTGTCAGGGGGAGCCACTCTGGTGTCAGCTGTCTTGACAGTAATGAATGTTTCAGTTGCTGTCGCCTCCACATGAGGACGTAGCGCCTCCCGCACTATGGTAACTTCTGCGGCGCTGTCTAGGAGGGTCACTGCCCACGTCCAATTCAGGAGTCTCGTTCTCACCGTCTGTGGATTATCTCGCTGTTACAGCGGCAACTTTCTTCTTCTGAAACTGTGGGCGAGAACGGTGAAATTCTTCTGCTGTCCCTCTGACCTGTTGTCGAGGTTGGTCTCGTCCCTGTGGAGTCTCTCGACCCCTTCCTCTATCCTGGCGATCTCCTCCACCAGCCTGCGAAGATGTTGGTGCCTGTGAAGAACGAGGAGAACGCGAATCAGGGACTTGAAATCTCTCTGGAGATTTAATTCTCGCCCTATCGCGCAAATCATATGTGCGTTCAGAAGAGACAGAAACAGGGGATGCGCCTCGCGACCCCGGCTTCTTCTGTTGCTTACCCTGTTTTTTCAACCTCCAGCTCTTTTTAGTAAAAACTGGCTTCTCATCTTTCTCAGATTGAGTTTTAGGTTGTTGTTGCGATTGTGTTTGCGATTTAGCAAAAGGCTTAACTCCCAGGCTATTGCGACCAATGGTTTTGTAAGCCTGAGCAATAATTTTCGGTAATTCGCGCGCCTTGTCCGGATCTGGGACCAAAGCATTAGCTACTTGAAAGTTAACTGCATCGCCTTTGACATTCGCAAGGATCAAATCAGCCACTACGTCGAACACTCCCACCAGTCTCATCCCAAATTCCACAGCCGCTTCAGGGCCATGTTCATCCTGCACACGTTTAATTACAGAGGGGAGAACCGTCACGGAAGGAGTGCCGAAACAGTTCGCATATACTGCTGCGAATACCCTACCCCAGTTGTTGCAGTCTGCCAACTCGGGGATTACGTCTTTTGGTAAACTAATCTTCAAAATTCTGTGTTTTTCCACGGGAGAGGTATTTGTACTAAAGCTCTATGTACTCGTATCAAAGACAAATGCATATTACGCAGTTCAGCGACTGCAACCGTCATATAACGCGGATGTGGGGTATACCCGGCCAAGACAGGCCAAGTGGCCCCATCAATTGATAAGGGGCCTAAACGAACCGCGGTAACCGGTTGGGGGAGGGCGCCATCAAACCAAACACGGTGTTGCCAAGCCGTGAGCGGTACTTTAAGATTCCTATACGGTCTATAGTGAATAGGAACATCGGTGGCTTCATATTCATGGAACATATTATCAGTCCCATCCACCGCTGGAAAGGTGACCCAAGAGTAAAACACCTCAAAGTGGTAAGCTGGATCTGCTTGTACCACAAAGATCAAATCGACACCCGCGTCAGGCACTCCATACACTGTTAAGTGAGCCCGGAGCGCTGCGCGGCTATGTGCCGCAATTTGAACAGCCATTTCAGGCTAAAAGTTCACGACAACCTAATGTGTGGCAGCACAATAGAGGGTATTGTTTAAGAAACCTTTTAACAACTTCAAGCTTGAAAGAACCTATAAAAACGTCAATATAGGAGGTATCACCGTCACACACGCTTCCGGAAGCGTCTGCGAAGGGAGTTGTGGACAAGCACAAATACTACTCAAGCGTCTCGCAGATAAGGAGCCCCACGTTGGGCGCCATGTTGTAGGGATTCTGCACATACACAGAGCTATGCACAGGATAATAGGACCTCGGAATATAGTGGTGAGCCAACCATAAACCTTAGCACCTAAAACCCTAACCCGACTAGCTGTAGCGTCTCATTAGCAACAATGCTACCAATGATTAGACAACCCAGAACACGGTATCTCTCTCTCTCAGGACTCGCAGTAGCAAGAACACCCTTTCATAACTCACTCATACCTGTCCACAACGCGCGTAAGAAGAGACACTGTATAGTTTAAAATGTTTATTTCAACTAACGTGCTCTAAGATACAGTACACATGCCGGTACTATCAGCAATATGCATAATGATAAAATAAGCAGCATAGTTACAACTCCATAGCATACAAACGGGGAAAGCATTTCATAAAGCAGTGTATATAAGGCTAAATGACCTTACCACTCCCCCGTGCTAGTAGCTAGTTTATTATAAAAATAGAAGACCTCTGGGCTTTGACTAGCGAACCCCCATACCTCAATATCTAGATGCAAAGTTTACATCATCAGATACAAACAGCTCTTCTCTTTGGAAAGGTTTTTCTCCAAGTGTCTCTAACAGTGAAAAACACAATATTAAAAGCACACGAATTTCTCCAGGGCAGCTGTACATAGAGTGTTATGTCTAAGTGCGAGGGTCTGGCCAAATCAGCAGGAACAAGGGACGTTGTTTTTCGACCTTGTACATGCTGTGCAGACGTAGCCCAAAAGGGAACAGGAGAAAAGGTGAAAGATAGAAATGCAGACAGTGCTAAAATAGCCGGGCAGAAGCAGAGGCTTGATAAACAACGGCACAAAGTAACGTGTGCAAAAGGCCTCATGGCAGCCAGGCCCAAGCCAACGCAGCAATGCAGACCAGGAGGCCACAAACCACACGACAGAGGCTCTATCCTACATGTCTCCAGGTAGAACTTGATGGCCGATACTACATTTTCAACACCCCTGCGGATGCTGAAAAGTTTTGTAAGAAGCACCCCTCTGGCGAATCCCCAGCTAGCACAAGTCCTGGTGCTGCTTCTCCTGCTGACCTGGCGCCTGCTTTGCATGGAACACACTCAATATAACCTGCCATATTGCCTGTTATGTTCTTCATCCACTCGCTCACACCGTTTGACTATGCAGTACATTGTATTGTGTCATGCTATTTCTTCTCATATTGCTCACCTGGTTAATGACTTTTACCAATATTCACTTATTATTCCTTTTGGGCTTTGTTCCTCCAGGGGTTGTCACCCCCTATGGTGTACACCACTATGTTGGTATTTTTGCTTTCTTTTTGAGCTCTTTGGTTTTTCCAATGTATGTTTCGGCTTTTTTGTACTACTTCTTGTTGAAGCCTTGCTATTGCCATGGTATGCACTAGGTTTACCCTTACAAGCTTTATTCATATGTAATATTGTTCTTAAACATTATGCCCTCAGTCACTAGCAGGGACACAGTGCTTTTACTCTCCTGCATGACATGGAATATTAGAGGTAAGCACAATCCCCGAAAGGGGAAACAGGTCCTCACTGACTTACGCCACCACGGGGTCCAAGCGGTCCTCCTTCAGGATAAGCACTTGACTCCCAGACTGGACTGGGAGTACGCATCCTCCTGGGGTACGCATCGCTATTTTTCTCAATATAGTTCTTACTCCCATGGGGTGTGCATCTTGATACATAGCAGTGACTCCTTGCAGCTGATATGGACTGCCTCGGACTCGTCTGGTCGATACTTGTTTGTGATGGGGGAGCTGGCTGGTCGAACGAGTGCTACTAGTTAACGTATATGCACCAAACACCGACTCCCCTGATTTCTTTACCGATTTATCTTCCCAAATCAGCCAATACCAGATTGACTATATTATATTGGGCGGCGACCTAAACCTTACCCGGCAACCAGTGCTTAACTCCACTGGTTCTACAGCTATTTTTAAATCTCATTCTTTACAGACCCTCACTGACCACCTTGATACATTTCATTTGACAGACGCATGGCGTCATAAATTTCCGAGACAGAGCGAGTATACTTTTTACAACGAGTGGACTCGCATTGATCATTAGTACATGTCCCAAGGTGCTCTTTTATGGGTAAACACTATTGCACATTTTCCCCGTACGCTGTCGATTCATGTTCCTGAGGTAATCACATTACACATACCCGTACGAGTCCCAATAGTCCGACAGTGGCGTTTTCCTTCTACCGCACTATATGACATGGTCATTCACTCTGAGGTTCGAGAGGCTATTATTGAATAATTTTCCATTGACATTGATTCCGTTGAGAGCCCCTCTACTCTGTGGGAAGCCTTCAAGGCCTATGCGAGAGGAATGTGTATCTCAAAGCATGCGGGGGTGCTTCGTAGTATCCGTGCCGACCTTGCTAAGGTAGATGACAAGTTCCGGGCACTAGACTCCACTGACAGGAGCGTTTCCAATGCACATCAGCTCCATGATACATCGAAATTATTGCACGAGTTTCATGACCTCGCCCCAACATAAAGTTGCTTACCTGAAAAATATGCAAGACTGCGTCGGTATGGTGAGGATGAACGCCCCGACTGAACACTGGCTCGTCTGCTTCGTCCCCCTTATCATGCCACATATGTAACTTACTTGCGGCGACCGGAATGAACTGATGTCACTGAGGATGCTTCCATTCTGGCAGGCTTTACTGATTACTACTAGACACTTCACACGCCTTGCCCTGGTGCCGGTGCATAGGCATTGACCAACTACTTGTCTGAAATCACCATGGTATGGCTTGAGACCGGCCAACAGCAATTCCTTGCCACCCCCATGATGAAATTAATATGTTTTTGCTATTTTGTTCGTGCATTATTCTATGTAAGTTAGCATTCGCTGCACCATTTTATGTTTAGCCGCCATTTTGAATCTTGCCATTAACTGCGTATTCCCTCCTTGAGAAGCAGGCTGTGGAAAGTTTCATTTCTCCAAGGTTAGGTCTTGCTCTGCTAATGAATACACTGTTCTTATTAGCTCATACCTTTCCCACTAGATAGAGGCCTTCTCCCACTAGTCTAGCGGTAGGCACGTACAGAACGACCTTGGCATAGAGATAGTGTGTGCCCGGTCTAAGGAACGAAACTCATCATTCTGTACCCCCTTTGTGTAGCTGCCTCCATCTGGAAATTTCCAGTCTGGGCGTGTCTTCCTTGGTTCTGAAATGTACATAATGTATCGCTATGCTTGCTGAAGGCAGTCCTCTCTGCAACACCCCTAAGCGACTGGGCAGACGGAGCTCCACTCGAGTGGATCTGAATAAACGTATATTTGGTTTGTATTCTCTACTGTCTGACCGACTCTTCATTTGGTATGGAAGGCTGAGAGGTTGTCGCGAGTGACCCGGGTGACCCTAAACGGGCCACTTCCTTCAGTTGGCGCCCGAATAGGGACCCCATCGGGCGAGTGGCCTTTCCCGGGTGGGGAGGTCGAGGCCGCCGTCAGGTTGGACGGACGGACCAGGGATCCTTGCACGAGAGAGTTCCTGAACTCGCAGCTGCCCCTTCTGTCCCGCCTGACGGTGCCTCGGCCAGCGGTCATCCAGACTGGGGTCCTGAATGGCGAAACCCTTGGATCTAACCATTTGGTTCGAAGAGTCGGCAGCGGAGAATAAATTCGTTTGGCCTGCATATATCCGGTGAGTTTGTTTTGGTTTCTTTGTGGATATGGTACCATTTTGGTTTGTATTTGATACGGTCTGAGGACCGATTTGGTACAGTGTTTGTGAACGCTTTGCCAGGCAACATAACGAATTTGGCCCACTCTTTAAAATGCCTGGATTTAGTAGGTTCTTGGTTTCTTGTTGTCGTTGTTGCTCTGCAGATACCAGATTGGAAGAGAGTCAACCAGCGCCACCAAAAGGCACTCCGAATTTTGATATGTATGTGAAGCATGGCCTTGGCCCTATTATTTTTAGTACGCTATGGCACAAATATACGAGGGACAATGCCGAGTTGCAGTGGCCGTTGACGGGCACTTTTGATGAACAAAAAATTGGGTTTTTACAGGAAAAGTTGTTTGCGAAAAGAAGTAGGCAGTCTATGTTTGATTCTCTTCGAACGTGGTAAAAGGAAGCTAAACAGAGGCGAATGAAAGAAGAGAAGGAGGCGCGAAAGATGAGAAGCAAACATTGACTCAGAAAGCCGTAGCACATGATAGAGAGAAGCAAGAGATAGGGATCGAACGTGCAGATAGGATGTTTCGATTGAATAGTGATAAATCTTATGTAGCCCGAGAAGAGAATGATACTTTTGTGGAAGAACTGTTAGATACTCGACCCCCACCCCCATATGCCCCGCAGAGGATATATCCCGCTCTCCCCTCGCAGGCCCAGCTATTCGGTTCTTCTGTCTCTGCTGTTTCTGCTTCTGTGACTGTTAATCGGACTGCCTTGGCCGCGGCACCTCCTGTCCTTTCTTTGTCTTCGCCGCCTGTGGCAACCATGACCGTTAGTACTCCTGCGACACATATTGCTTCGGTATCTCTTTTGCCAGCTCTTACACCTGTGACGCAGCCAGCAGCGACGTTGGTGCCTGCTCCTTCTGTTGCTACCCCCACTGTGTTCTTCCATCCCCCGACATTACTGAGTAGTGGGACACCAGTACGTGGATTTGAGGATAGAGACTGGACTAAATTTAAGGAACGTATGGGGCGGACGTTAGTCCGATCTGATGTGTCAGATGAGGAGAAATGGGTAGTAGCTAATCAGGCTGCCCAGTGGGCTCAGAATCCCATTTACAGTGTGGAAGATGTGTGGAATGTGATGAAAGATTATGAGCCTTTTGTACAACAGCATTCCCTTAAGCACATGTCCGCCACTTTGATCGGTCTTTGGGAGCAGTGTTTCAGCGATGCAGCACCGTAGATTCTATATGATATTAAGGATCATGTATACGTTACTGATATGGCGCCTAGTCAAGTTTTTGGTAATGTTGTGACGTTGGTTGCTTATTGGGGTAGACTGCTCGAGAAGAGCCCCACCCCGGTATCTCAGTTTCCAATACGGGAGGTTCATCCCATCTATCATCCTGAAATACCAGAGCTGAGGGATCAGCATAATGTTGCTACTAGACCAGGGGTAGCGGCCCGTTTCCAAGAGCAATGGGTTTATACTCCATGGAAAAGGAGCAAGGTCTTGTCTCTTAAGACTCAGTTACCTGATCCTAGGAAGAATCCAACTGCTTATTATAAGGAATTTACTGAAGCTGCCTCTTCAACAGTGATGACACTCGCTGATATTGAAATGTTCTTTGGCTTACTAGTTCCGGTTGATATTTGGAGACAAGTACACACACAGGATCATGTTGCGGAATTGGGTGGTACCTGGGACCAAATTAAGGTATAGGATCAGGAACGGAAGCCCGGTGATAAGCCTAGACCAGAGATACTTGCTTTGCCCGGCCGTATCATTACATACATGCATTCTCTTATTCTCCCGAGGAAGGTTGATTGGGACAAGTTATTGGCTTGTCGTCAGAAGAAAGAGGAGAGTGTGTCTGATTTCTTCACTGGGTTTGTAGGTGTGTTTCTAGATTATAGTGGGCAGGATTTGTCGATTGAAGGTGGGGTTCGATTGTTTGTTAATAGATTTGTTTCAAATTTGCTTCCAGAGATTGCGACTCATTTGCAGGTTTCCGAGAGCACCTGGTCCACCTCTTCTCCTTCTGTTATTTTAAATATGGCACAGTATTAGGAGCACAGGGAAAATGAGGATAAGGAGAGGACGGAGAAGAAGCACAAGGATTTGAAGACGAAGGTGTTGTTGCAGCAGGCTTCTAGGGGGAATGGTAGAGGACGTGGTGGTTTGGCACGGCAGCTTCCACGTACTAGCAGGAATACTATGCCTGTAGGGCCGAATCAGTGTGCGTATTGCAAAGAGGAGGGACGCTGGCGTAGCGAGTGTCCCGTGTTGTTGCAGAAGGTGGCGGTCCCTAGAGGACGAGGTTGTCGTGGACGGGGTCGGTGAGCTGGAGGAGCGGACAGGGTTCAGAATGCGGCAGCCTCACAGGGTTGTTCTGATAATAATTAATTTGATGACCCTCGGGGCAGACAATATTATAATGATGATTACGACACGGATGAGGTGACAGGGATGTCTTACAACTAGGACAGCCAGGGACAGAGTGAGGGACCAGTTCAGATACCTGTAGATCAACATGGTCCGTGCGTTAGTGCGGATGTACGTGGTTCAACTAAGGAGCTCTTGGTGGATACAGGGGCAACGAACAGTTCTATTTCTCGCTCTTTGGTCCCTGGGGCGGCTCTGTCTGGCCATAATAATATTTCAGAAGGTTTTTCTGGTGTACCGGTTGTAAGCCCCATTTCACCATAGGTCCTTTCACTGTGGATTTGCCATTTTTGTTGACATCTAATTGTGGTGAAAATTTGATGGGTCTGGATTTATTGAAAAAGTTGCTTGCCACAATTTATTGTTCTCCAGAAAGTGTCGATATGACAATAGGTTCGGATCTGGTGTGCGCTAAGCAGCGTCTGTCCAAAGATGCGCCCCTTCCTGCTGAGTTTAAAGACGTACCACCCACTTTGTGGGCAACAGGCGACACAGACGTGGGATTGTTGCAGATATCGCCTGTTTCGATACGTGTTAAGGATGGTGCCATTTTACCTCGTGTCCCTCAATATAAAATACCGCAGGCAGGAGATCGGGCCTTCTTGCAGATCGTACAGGATTTGATTGAGAAAGGTGTGGTTGAGGAGACGACTGATAATATTTGCAATAGCCCTATTCTTCCGATTCTTAAAAGGGCACCTTCAGGTTCCTCTGATGACCATGAAGATGCTTATCGCTTTGTGATTGACTTGCGTGAGGTTAATAAAATAGTGATTTCCCCAGTTTCCGGTGGGTCCTGACATCACCGCTCTCCTGACAATGATTCCCTCTTCTGCTGAATTCTTTTCTGTCATTGATTTGAAAAATGCGTTCTTTAGTATTCCTATTCATCCTGATAGCAGATATCTGTTTGGGTTCACACTAGCTGGTAGAAGCTTTAGGTTCTGTTGTGCTCCTCAAGGCTATACGGAAAGTCTGAGTATCTATAGTCAGGCATTGAAAGGTCAGTTGGATTCTTTGTCACTCCCCACAGTTAATGTATTGCTACAGTACGTTGATGACTTGCTCATCGCTTCTGACACAGAACAAGGTTGTAGGGACAGTACAGTTAAATTGTTGTTGCACATGGCACACCACGGACATAAAGTGTCCCTTTCCAAATTTCAGTATTGTCGACAGGAGGTCACCTATTTAGGTCATCTACTGTCGAAGGAGGGTAGGAAGCTAACCTCGGAGCATATTAGTGTTATTGTTAAAATGCCCATTCCTCAAACTCAAAAAGATGTGCGCGCTTTTATTGGCATTACTTCCTACTGTCGCCAGTGGATTCCAAATTATGCCCTACTAACCAAACCCCTGCTTGCTCTGACTACTAAAGATGTGCATGAACCCCTGCCTTGGATGCCTGAATATCAGCAGTCTTTTGAGCAATTAAAAAGTGCGCTTTGTTCGGCTCCAGTGCTCGGCACGCCTAACTACAGCAAGCCATTTGTATTATATGTCCATGAGACGGCTGGTTGTGCACTTTCTGTTCTAACACAAACATTTGGAGATAAGCAACGGCCGTGGGCTTATTTCTCTGCTGTTCTTGACCCTGACGCAAGAGCCCTCCTGAGCTGTCTAAGAGCGGTTGCAGCTGTGGCCGTCTCGATAAGACAATCGGCTGGACTCGTTCTTGATACTGATCTCAAAGTCATTGTACCCCATGCTGTGGATACACTTTTGAATAAGACCAAGACACAGCACCTCACCAGTGCACGTCTTACGGGTTATGAATTGACACTCTTTGCCATGCATATTACGATCAAACGATGTGCCACTCTGAACCCAGCCACATTATGTTATGTTAAGATGACTTGTAGAGCACACAGCTGCCCCAGCAACGGGGCGTCCTGGCGCTGAGCATAGTAGCAACTGACAGCAAGTATCCATCCTGAAAAGAGAGAAAAGAGAGGGCCAGAGGAGACATAGTGGTTAACAAATGGGGAGAAAACCTAATGAGGGAACAGATGGGTCTTTAGTGCTTTTCGAAAAGCCAGATAATTGTCCATGCTCCGGATATGGGTCGGGAGACCATTCCAGAGCTTAGCAGCCAGAGCGCGAAACGAGCGTCCACCAGCACGGGCCCTCTTCACTCGTGGTATAGAAACCAGCTGTTTGCCTGCAGAGCGCAGATGTCGCGTAGGAGTATAGGTGGAGAGCAAGCCAGATAGTATACCAGAGATGGGGGATTTCAGAATCTTAAAAGCAAAGCAGAGAGATTTAAACTCCACCCGTCTCTCCACTGGCAGCCAGTGTAGCCGCCGAATGGTGCTGGAGGTGGGGCAACATCTAGGCATAGCAAGGAGAGTTCTAGCGGCGACGTTTTGGACCCTCTGCAGTCTTGAGATCTCGGTCTTATTGACCCCAAGATAGAGCACGCTGGCATAGTCCAGTCTCGATAGCACAGCTGCCTGCACAATGGTCTGCCGGATGGAGGGGTCAAAGAAACCCAACACGGGTCTAAGACTGCGTAGAATGCCAAAACATGTCGCCGCCACCCTCTTAGTTTGATCTTGGAAACTCAGCGCCGAGTCAACCCATACGCCCAGATTTTTCACCACCTTTTTAGGCGTGGAAGCGGGTCCCAGGAAGGTGGGCCACCAGTGTCCACTCCATAGCTCAGGATCCTTCCCTACCAGCAGGACCTCAGTCTTGCTGGCGTTGAGCTGTAGACAATTGGCAGTCATCCACTCTGCTACGTCAGCCAAGCCACTTTGAAACTTGGCCGCATCATTTTGACAGTCATTGGAGAGGGCGACTACAAGTTGGGTGTCATCTGCATATGACACGATCGTCAGCCCTCTCCTCTTGGCTAATGCGGCCAACGGCTGAACATACAAGTTAAAAAGTGTAGGCCTTAGCGCAGAGCCCTGCGGGACCCCTGTTTGATGGGATACACCCTAGATGAAAAGGGGGAGCTGATACTTGGAAGGACCTATCTGAAAGAAAGGAGGTGAGCCAAGCCAGGGCAGTGCCCACGATGCCGGCCTCCTTCAGTCTTTGAATCAGAATCTGGTGCGAGACCGTATCGAATGCGGCACTGAGATCCAGTAGGATCAGTGCCGAGGTCCGTCCCTCATCCAGTGTTGCTCTCAGATGTTCAGTCACAGCTAGGAGGGCTGATTCTGTGCTAAGGCCGCGGCGAAAGCCACACTGAGAGGAGTCCAGAATGTGATTTTCCTCCAGATAGCCAGACAGGATGGAATTGACATATGCTTCAGAGATTTTAGAGATCCAAGGCAACAAGGAGATAGGGCGAAAGTTCTCCAGTTTTGTCGAGTCTAACGTGGGCTTCTTTAGTAGCGGCATTACAACGGCCTGCTTCCATAACCTAGAGACAGTGGCCCTGGCCAATGACAAGTTAATGACCTGGCCCAGCGGTGTGAGTAATACAGGTAGTAATCTCATCAGATGTTCCGGCTTCATAGGGTCAGTTGGAGAGCCAGATTTAATCTTCCTCCAAAGTGTAGTAAGTGCTTCTTCAGTAATAGGTGGAAAAGTGGCTAATATGTGGGCGGAAGAGTATGATTCCTCGGGATCGACGCCCATAGCCATCAAGGGAAAGGTTTTGAAGATGTTGTCCACTTTATTTATGAAAAAGGTGGCTAGGTCCTCACATTGCTCATTAGACTTGACTGCGGGCGCCATAGGTGCCCCAGTGTTTTTAAGGTATTACTGCCCCTCCCTTCTGAAAATGAGAAACATGATTGTATCTTCTGGACGGAAGAAGAGACGAAAGGACGGGTAGACTTGACTGATGTTCCCTTATCTGACCCACAAGGGGAACTATATGTTGATGGCTCTTGTTTCAAATTGCCAGATGGCACTACAACTGCTGCTTATGCTATCACCACATTGCGTACAGTCGTAGAGACATCACAAGTCCCTTATCAGTCCGCTCAAGCAGCTGAGTTAGCCGCCCGTATTCGAGCTTGTGAATTGAGTGAGGGACTGGTTGTTAATATTTATACTGACAGCCAGTATGCCTTTGGAGTCGCCCATAATTTTGGGTGACAATGGGCAGAGAGAGGGTTCCTTACTTCCCATGGCACAAGGATACAGCACGGTCATCTTATATATAGGCTTCTGTCCGCTTTGACACTCCCCAAGAAATTGGCAATAGTAAAGTGTAGCACCCATAGGAAAGTTACTGACTATGTAGGAAAAGGGAACGCTTTTGCAGATCAGACAGCTAGGGAGACAGCCCGAACTAGGATGAAAAGAATGTTCGTAGCAGGTCCCGCTAGGTGGGTGCCCGAGGTCACTATGTTTGAGGATACACTTGAGAACGTGAAGGAAATACAGAGTGAGGCCACAGTGGAGGAATTAGCAGTGTGGCTAGAAAATACAGCACAATTGAACGATGAGGGATGTTGGATTGACAAGTCAGGGAAGCAGAGATGAATGTTACCAGATGCGTATGTTCTCCCTGTGGTCACGATGGCTCATGGCCCAGCCCATATCAGCGTCAAGGGTATTTGCAAGTTGTTGGACCCTGTATGGCAGAATGATAACATATCGAGAACTGCTGCACATTTAGTGAAGTACTGCATGGTGTGCATGATGCACAATCCTGGGAAAGGTACCCTTACACCACCCGGCAATTTTGCACCGCCCACTTTCCCTTTTGAGGACCTCCAGATGGACTACATTGAGTTTGAAAGGGTCAATAATTTGAAGTATGTGTTGGTGGTTGTTTGTGCTTTCAGTAAATGGGTTGAGGCTTACCCCACTAAAGACAATACAGCCATTGCGACTGCAAAGGTACTCCTGAAGGAGTTCTTTCCTCGTTTCGGCTTGCCCCGTTTGATCTGGAGTGACAACGGAAGTCATTTCAATGCCAAAGTCATTCAGTTAATCTGCGATGGTTTCAAACAGAAGTTTCATGCTGCAAATCACCCACAGTCAGCAGGTTTGGTTGAGAAGTACAATGGTACTCTCAAACTGAAATTGGCAAAGATTCAGGAGACAACAGGGTTACAGTGGCCAGATGCTTTACCATTAGCTCTTTTGTCGACAAGAACAACAGCACATTCTAGAACAGGATTGTCACCTTACAAGGTCGTGTTTGGACACCCGGCAAATGTCTGGGGCATCCCGCGCCCTCGTAAGTTCTCTGATATTGAGTATCCATTGTTGACAGACTACCTGTGCCAGTTAACTGAAAATTTGCGTTCTATTCACCAACAGGTCCGCGAGTCCCTTCCACCCACACCAGAGGGGCCCGGACACGATATTCGGCCTGGGGACTTTATATTAGTCAAGAACTTCCAGCGGAAGAAGAGCTTGGAGCCCCGTTGGAAGGGACCTGAACAGGTCCTCCTGGCCACTCGAACGGCAGTGAAAGTCGCCAGCCGAAAGAACAGGATCCACACCAGTCACTGCCGCAGGATACCCTTACCCTTGCCCTTTGACCGATGGGTAAGGGACGGCATTGGGGACACTGAGTGTGAGAAGGTATCTCAGTTCGTTCCCTTCAGCGACGCAAAGTTAACGTGGACCCAAACAGATGCTAAGAATGATGAAGTGCTAAATGCAGCAGTCCCTCCAGAAGTTCGAGCCATTAAGGAGCCGCTGTTTGTTGTCCCCTCTGTGCCCGGAGTCACCAGGTACAATTTGCGTCCTCGGCTGAGGAATAGTGCACCAAAGGAGAAGTCAGATTAGTTAGGGAGGGACTCTGTAAGTTAGGGTGTACTTTGCTATAGTACCAACGGTGTTAGTTCAGGGTGTCGTGAGATTGGTGCACTGTTCTGACATTGGACAGGATAAACAGAATGTGCTCCCTAGAAAGGGGGTACCTTATCCTGAGTGACGTGGGATTCATCGTGAGCTTAGGACTGAGCAAGCTCCACCGCCGGTGCTCAAGAGCGCCAACGTTGATGAACAATAGGAGCCTGTACCAGTGAGGCTTTGACGGACACTGGGAACACTTTGCTATAAGTTTTATTGCATTCCTCTTATTGCTTCATAATGCATCCGTTTGGTCGACCTAATGAGGAGGAGGAACAGCCATTTGCACCACCGCGTTTAGCGCGGGGTTGGTCAACAAAGAGTAGAATAGTTTGCATATTAATTGTTGTGATTACCCTAATAATAATACTTGGAATATTCTGGTTTCTAGAGGAGAAGTATCCTGTGCACACTTTGGTTGGTACGACGCCCATTCCCCCTGAACACATTTTTGTTACTTTGGCCCCTCACAAAGAAGAGCATAGAAAGTCTTACACAGACAATGTATTTATGCAAATGTTGCATCAAGCTCATAATGTGTCCAATACAACTAATTGTTGGGTTTGTGGATTGCTCCCCTCAGTTACTCATAAGAGCGACAATTTGTTGTCCATGCCATTGTCATATATTGCTAGCTGTGAAGGTTGGTTTGAATTGTTCATTATGGTGCACTACCATTTCCAACTCTCTACACTGGTTATGACACTTGCTGATTCTCGCACTGTGGTAGAGTATATACGTTTTCATCACAGGTTTATTCCCATAGGACCGGCAGGACAAAGGACTCTTGGTACATTGTCCTCAAAGTCCTATATGACCACATACCAAAAAGTGAAGAACGAGACATGGTTTCGAATGGAAATGGCTGATTTCCAAAGGTTCAACCCCTCTGAGTATTTTCAATCTTTCCAAGCTCGCAATATTACCAAGGACAAACCGATGCCGGTGTTCGTGGTCAACACAACAGCTGGTTTCTGTGTCCAGGGGACTGGGGAGGTAAAGGTGGGGGAGAGTAAATGCAATTTCACCTATAGACTGAGAACGATTAATGGTCCGCCTTTGATCCTACCCCATAATGTCTATTTTGTCTGTGGATCCCAAGCTCATGTCTGGCTTCCGAGGGGATGGTCAGGCAGATGTTATCTCTCTTTCCTCCTTCCCCCTGTGTATGTTGCCCCATCCAATTATCATAAAGATCATCAGCTGCTGCGTAAGAGTGTCTCCTTGTCTCGAGTCAGAAGGGTTGTTGACACAAAGGATATAGATCAGACAGACACTACTGCACAACAGTTTGGGGATGCCACAAAGGGTCTACTACCTTATTGGGGTCCCATGACTAATAGCCTCCAAATTCGTTGGTTAACAAGAGTGGTGGAGGGGGCTATTAATAAAACTGCTGGGATACTGATAAACATCACTGCTGAGCTTCAGGCTACGAGATTAGTCACTTTGCAGAACAGGATGGTGTTAGATAGGGGTGGGGCTTGTCGCGTCATTGGCAGCAGCTGTTGTGTTTACATACCTGATCACGCTCCCAACGTGTATGCAGCTATACAAAAATTGCATAGACTTTCGTCTGACATACACCAAGAGACAGGTACTGGGACCCTATCAGGGTGGTTCTGGAGCATACTCACCTCCTGGGGTTGGACGATCCTCACTTTTCTGGCTGTAGTTGCAGGTATCTTCTTCACGTGCTGCCTCTGCATACAATTTCTCCCAGCTTGTTGTTCCTATTGTGCCACTATCCTTATTCCCAAGCCAAAAATGCCAGTTCATG
This sequence comes from Calotriton arnoldi, assembly GCA_963921515.1. Lineage (NCBI taxonomy): Eukaryota > Metazoa > Chordata > Amphibia > Caudata > Salamandridae > Calotriton > Calotriton arnoldi. The sequence continues at coordinate 2,679,807 of CAWUFW010000441.1, forward strand.
ATACTAATGCAGCAGTTATGTTACAAAAACAGATTGATGAAATGATGCAGATTGATGAGGGCATCTTTGATTCTACATCTTCCCTTGCAGCTTCTACTCCTGATACTGAGTATATGGATTGTTCTGAGTACTGATGTCCTTTTGCTTATTAGAATGTTATGGGCCAGATGTAGCAAGCCAAATTGCAATCGCAAACGCTGAAATTCACAGAATTTCAGCGTTTGCAAACGCAATTCAGCTGTGTGCAATGTAGGAAGGCAAATACCTACTCGCAAATTAAGGAATCGCACAAATTGCGATTCCTTATTTTGCACAAGCATTTTGAGAATCGCAATTTGCGATTCCCTAAATGCTATGCTAGTAGGCATCGCAAATTGCGATATTGCCTTAAGGAATCGCAAATTACCACCAACTTCAAGTTGGTGGTAATTTGCGATTTCCTTTAAAAAAACACTTTTTGGCTTTATTCAAAGTGCCATGTGGCACACATACATGCCCTTAGGGCATGTATTTGCACCACATGTGCACACATGCACATTTCAGGGGTGCAACAGAGTGTCCCTTTGGAACCCTTGCAGCCTTGAAATTGTTCACGCAATTTGCGAGTACCTATTGGGTACTCGCAAATTGCGTGCGCAATTCCCATTCATTCCTATGGGCCTCTAGGCCCATAGGAATGAATGGGAAGGTATTCCTTGATTGCGAATCGCAATTTGCAATTCCCAATTAAGGAATATTAAGGAATCGCAATTATCATTGCGATTCCTACATACATTCCATTTTGCGAGTCCTTAATAGCGATTCGCTAAAAATCGCTATTAAGGACTCACAAAACTGATTTTACCTAGATCTGGCCCTATGTCTTTTCCGCCCACCATATAAAATTTGTTAGCGAATGCTAAAAGGAGGGTTTGATTAAATGAATATGTTTTTGCTATTTTGTTCGTGCATTGTTCTATGTAAGTTAGCATTTGCGGCACCATTTTATGTTTAGCCGCCATTTTGAATCTTGCCATTAACTGCGTATTCCTTCCTTGAGAAGCAGGTTGTGGAAAGTTTAATTTCTCCAAGGTTAGGTCTTGCTCTGCTAATGAATACACTGTTCTTATTAGCGCGGACCTTTCCGACTAGATAGAGGCCTTCTCCCACTAGTCTAGCGGTAGGCACGGACAGAACGACCTTGGCATAGAGATAGTGTGTGCCGGGTCTCAGGAACGAAACTTATCGTTCTGTACCCCTTTGTGTAGCTGCCTCCATCTGGAAATTTCCAGTCTGGGCGTGTCTTCCTTGGTTCTGAAATGTACATAATGTATCGCTATGCTTGCTGAAGGCAGTCCTCTCTGCAACACCCCTAAGCGACTGGACAGACGGGGCTCCACTCGAGTGTATCTGAATAAACTTTGATTTGGTTTGTATTCTCTGCTGTCTGACCGACCCTTCATTTGGTATGGAAGGCTGAGAGGTGGTCGTGAGTGACCCGGGTGACCCTAAATGGGCCACTTCCTTCACTCATCACATGTGAGGAAATTTCACAGGCCATAGAGGACCTGAGCAGATCCACGGCCACCGGCTTAGATGGGTTCACTGGCGACTTTTACAAATCTTATAAACCGCTACTGGTACCTCATTTTTTAGATATGTGCGCTGAATCTCTCGAGCGTGGCTCCCTCCCCTCTACAATGTGGGAAGCAGTCATTATAGCTTTACTCAAGCCCAACAAGCCTCCTTTCCACTGTTCTTCATATCAGCCATTGTATTTTATAAATTTTGACACTAAAATACTGGTCAAGGTCTTAGCTACCCACATTTCTCTATTAATCTATCGTATAATATCCCCCATGTAATCTGGCTTTGTACCACACCGTTGCACTTCTATCAACCTTCGCACTTTATTTGCAGTGATCAACCAGATCTCCCCCATTGTTCCATCGGGAGTCACGCTATTAGATGCCGAAAAGGCATTCGATTCACTCAAATGGTCTTTTATCCATACCACACTGACAAAACTTGACATGCCTAACGGCTTTCGCAAACTGATTCATCTGCTATACCATGACCCTTAACGCGCGATACCCGATATGGTTGCCCCCTTTCTCCCCTTTTGTTTATAATCGGCATGGACCATTTAGTTCGCCATCTGCAGGAAAAACAACTCAATAGGGGCCTTAGATTTTCACTTGGGACACGAATAGCTTCCCTCTATGTGGACGACATAATGTTGTTTGTTCGTGACCCCGCAGCCAATTTACCTCCCCTTGTGCGCGAGATGCAGCGATTCGGTGTTTTCTCTGCTCTGCATATTAATTGGGGTATGTCCGAGTTAGTTCCTCTCACGGATGCCACTATGCCATGTGACCTTGATTTCCCCCTGCAGTGGTGCATGGACTCAGCCAGATATTTGGGCATTCATATCCACAGGGAGCACTCAGAGGTAATCCGTCGCAACTATGGGCCTGCTTTAGCGAAACTTGAAGCACAGGTGGAAAAGTTGATCAGGCTCCCGTTGGGCATGGCTGGGCATATAGCAATCATTAAAATGGTTGTGTTGCCTCACTTTCTTTGTCTTTTTGATTAATATTCCCATTGCCATAACTAACAGTTTTTTCACCTCCCTGCGTGGGTTGCTCATTCGGCTTATTTGGGCCGGCACCCGGCCTCGCATCCGCTGGGAAGTCCTCACACTCCCCTATGACCGCGGTGGTTTTGCAGTCCCTGACCTCCATCTTTACTTCTACGTAGCCCAAGCACATTACGCTTACTACTGGTATCACCCAGATGCCCGGTTGCTAAACCTTAAACCTGAACGAGCACAACTACTGCATCTCCTACTTGCTACCATATTGCCCCAAGGTCTCCCACGCGACCCCAGAACAATACAGACACTATCCACTACTAGTTGGACATGGTTTAACCTTTTGTGCCCTCTTGGTGGGTATGCTCTTTATTCCCCGCATATCCCACTTATAAAACAACCCTTGACTCCCACTCATTCTTGAGCAACTAGCACAGGATACTCTCGGGGCACACAAACTGCAGGTCGCAGGTGACCTCTTTATAGACGGTGTGCTCAAGCCCAGCTCCACGATGACTAAGGAAGAACAATTGTCAACTATGGATAGATTTATATTCCATCAATTACACAGCACATTACGGCCGTGCTGCCTGCCTACCCGACTGAGCCCAAAGATTTCTTGCCACTTTAAGTCAATGATTGCTTCTCCAGAAAATAGCTATCTGGTCTCTAAATTATATAACATTTCCTTACAATTAAATCCTGCAGAGCAGAGAGAGCCATGGCTGCGTGGGAATGTGACCTGGGTACCCCTATTTCGGATAAGATTAGGTATTACTGCTGTAAGCAGACTAAACTTGTTTCAGGCAATCACTGGCATAAGATATTACATTATAAATATCTCCACAGAGCCACCACTACCCGACGCACTGATGAAATTCGACTCTACTAGAGCCCACAGGTGCCCGAAATGTCAGGCGGACCATGCAGAATTCCCCCACTTGACATGGACTTGTGTGATGATAGCATCCTTTTGGAAGGACATATTTTCCACTATGTCTCTTATGATCAAGTGACCACTTTCTGCTGACCCTTTCATGGCTTTATTGGGGTATGTTAATCCATTGCCACTGGGACCACGTCGTTTTACTGCTATTGCTCTACTTTTAGCTAAACGACAAATTTCACTTCATTGGGGAACTCGCAGCCCACCATGGTGGCAGCCTGGCTGAAAGACTTGTCCTTCTGTGACACTAATTCTGAACTGTATGCTTCCTTCCAGCCATTTACATCCAGGCCTAAAGAACTTTGGAAGCCAGTGCAGAATTATTTGTTGACTATGGTTGATTCGACGGATGATGAAACAACAGATTAACCACATGTTCTTTTGTCAAATGTTATATTTGTCACTCCCATACACCATTGTAAGACGCCTAATGTTATTTATTGCTCTTTTGAGGTATGTCATGTCTTTTTATATTTTCCCTTTCATCTATGTCTCTTGTTTATCGTACATATTCTTTTCTTTCTTTGGGTTCTCTGCTGTACCACTTATGCGAACATTATTTTTACAGCTTCTGTAATTGGCTTCACTGTATGTACTTGTTGGAAAAATGATAAAGATTTTTTTTTTAAAGAATTCAGATAAGTGCTCAGAATGCAGATGAGCCTCACCTTCCTGTGTTTGTGGCTGTCTAGAGGGAATGCACAAAGTGTAGCTGTCACCCAACCCAGACGTGAATTGGAGACAGGCTGTAAGGCACAAAGAGCAGTAAGTGCAGATAAATATCCACTTTCTAAAAGTGGCATTTCTAAAATAGTAATGCAAAATCCACCTTTACCAGTAAGGAAGATTTGTCATGACCATTCCAGACATATGACAATTTTTTATATTTGTCGCCCTAAGTGGGAAGGGTATGCCCAGACGTGGCTTCCGTGCTCGCTACACCACCAGATTCAAGCTAGCTTGGCTGTTGAGGGGTGTTATCCCGAAACCGGTCCCAGAATGCTTGTTTCTGGTCCAGGGAAGACCTGGCCTGGCAGTTCGAGCTGAACTGTTCCCATGGTGGAACATGATTTGCATATGGCTGGGTCTGAACTGGAATGGCATGGTGTGCAAAAAAACGATGGATTTACCAGATCTGTGACTGGGGGTGAATGTTTCATTGATTCAGCATTTCGTCCATCATCTGTTCTTTTAGTATTGGTCACCCTAAGTGGGAAGGGTATACCCAGACGTGGGTCCTGTGCTCGCTACGCCACCAGATTCAAGCTAGCCTGGCTGATGAGGGGTGTTACCCCGAAACCGGCCCAGGATGCTGGCTTCTGGTCCAGGGTAGACCTGGCCTGGAAGTTCGGGCTGGACTGTTATCATGGGAAACAGGGTCGAGACTGATTTGCATATGGCTGGGTCTGAACTGGAATGGCGTGGCGTGCAAAAAAACAATGGATTTAACCCAGATCTGTGACTGGGGGTGAATGTTTGATTAATTCACATTTCGCCCATCATCTGTTCTTTTTGCATTTGTCGCCCTAAGTGGGAAGGGTATGCCCAGACAAGGGTCCTGTACTCGCTACGCCAACAAATTCAAGCTAGCCTGGCTGATATGGGGTGTTACCCCGAAACCGGTCCCAGGATGCTTGTTTCTGGACCAGGGAAGACCTGGCCTGGCAGTTCGGGCTGGATTGTTCCCACGGGGAACAGGGTCAAGGCTGATTTGCATATGGCTGTCTCTGAACTGGAATGGCGTGACGTCAGTGCTTAATTTGTGCCGGTGGTTTCTGGTGCTCAGCACCGTCACCTATTTTACAGGGCCGGGGCTATAACATTTTTCTTCCGTCGGTGTTGGGGCCCGATAATTATTAAAAATAAAGGTACCTAACCTTCAGGGTGGCTGCCTGGTGTGTCTTCACAGGCAAGCAAGCCCACCCTGGTCCAGGCATCATGATGACCGTGAATCATCACGTTAGTGATGTCAGCACGGCTGTCTGTCATGTTTTTCAATTGTGCTGATGCAGATTGGATAATTGGGTCTAAGGCCTGCCCCCTGGCGTCCAGCAGGCTAGGAGTTTGTGGGTGCAGGATGAAGTTTTCTGCGGAGGCATGACACTTGAAGAAGAAATTAAGTGTGCACGCGCGCTGCTTAGAAATAAAACTGGCTGCCCATATTCTGCATTCATCGTTGTGTCAGTTACCCACCACCAGTCAGAATAATCTTCCGTTGTGCTGCACTGCAGGTGCCTAACAGCCAGCAAGCACCATCCTAATTGCTGAGCTATGTGAATCGTGCAACATTAGGGGGTCGGGGAGCAGATGAGCAGCAGGCACAGGCCCGCCTGCTTGGATAAATGACAGTACCAGCCAGCGCTGTGGTGTCCTGCTGTGACCAGTCATCACCCCTCACTGAGCCGGTAAGCAAGGGAGTCATGAAGCTTTCTCGGCGCTGGGCCCTTGATGATTCCATGAGGACTTTCATATATGGCAAACCGAAGGTACAGGCACGTAAGTGAGGCAGTCGTGAGAGCAATGGTTCAGTACAATTTTCAAAGCACTGAACATGCACATGTTTGCGTGCATGGGTTGCCGTGCACTAGTGTGTGCATTTTACATTCACTGATTAAAAAAAAGAATGATTGTGAAGCGAGTGCAAATGGGACTGGCCCTTTCCTATAAATTCGTTTTTTTCACATTTACACAGTCAGTTTATCTGAGTAGCGTCATTTATAGGGGATGAATTCATTTTAATCCATGTTATAAACGTTCCTGGGCTCCGCCCACATTCTTCTGAGCTAAAGTTTGGGCCCCGGTACTTATTCTTTAACAAATTAAAAACGATTGATTTAACCCAGATCTGTGACTGGGGATGAATGTTTGATGAATTCAGCATTCTGTCCATCATCTGTTCTTTTTGCATTCCAAACCTATGAAACATGAATAAGTTACTCTTCTCTGATCAGGAATTACATCTTAAAAGTGTATTACGGAATTCCCAATTCTAACCTATAAAATGAGTAGGCCTCACAATAGTGAAAATGAAACAGGTAGTTTGTCACTACCAGGACATGCAAAACATAAAAGTACATGTCCTGCCTTTCATTTAGACAGCACCCTGCCCTTATGGCTACCTAGGGCCTATCTTTGGGGTGACTTATGTGTAATAAAAGGGGAGTTTCTTGCTTGGCAAGTAGTTTTAAATGCTAAGTCGAGGTGGCAGTAGACTGCACACACAGGCATTGCAGTGAAAGGCTTGAGACAGGTTTGAAAGGCTACTTCTGTAGGGGTGGCACAATCAGTGCTGCAGGCCCACTAGTAGTATTTAAATTACAGGTCCTGGATATATGGTATAGGTCCTGGATATATGGTATACCACTTTACAAGGGACTTACAGGTAAATCAAATATGCCAAACAGGTGTAAACCAATTATACTTTGTTTAGAGGAGAGAGCACATGCACTTTAGCGCTGATCAGCAGTGGTAAAGTGCTCAGAGTCCTAAAGCCAACAAAAAAAGGGTTAGAGAAAGAGACGGAGGAAGGCAAAAGGTTAGGGGTGACCCTTCAGAGAGGGCCATTTTCAAACACGACCCTCCCCCCCCCCCAGCTTAAAGCCGTTCCCTGCTGATTCCCTGCTTAGAGAGAAAGAACACATACATTGGCTCACTACTGCAGGGGTACTTGCTAGTTCTATGGCTCTCTGAACCCAGTTAGATCCCTCTGTCTATGTTCTCAGGGAATACTGAGCTAACCCATGGGGAAACCTTCTCCTTACCTGTGGACCCCATCTGTGCAGCACCTTAGTTTAACTTGCTAACAGATGCATCCCAGTAGGCAGATAGTACCACCATGGCCAACAAAGTGATATGGTCCAATCCACTCCTTGGGTCTGACTTCTGTTCCCAACCGAAGGAAAACTCTATGCACAAGGACAGCAACCAACAGAGGCCACTGACAGCTGTAGTTATCATGATCATTGTGTCATTGGAACCAAGCTGTACCCTGGTGATGAGCCCATAACTAGGGCGAAACCGGTACTGGGTTGCTTGTACTCCGGTTCAGGGAGGACCTGGCTTGGCAGTTCAGGCTGGACTGTTCTCATGAAGAGCAGGGTCAAGACTGATTTGTTTATGGCTGGGTCCAAACTGAGATGGCATGGTGAGCAAAAGAAAGATGGGTTGGGGTGCTACCGTGAGCGATTGCCAGTGGTTACACTTATTGCAATCACCTTTTGTGTGTTTCATGTACCTCCCTTAGTGGCATGGGTGTGCCCAGATGTGGGTCCCATGCTTACTGCGTCACTGGGACCAGGCTGTACCTGATTGATGAGCTCATAACTACGGCAAAACCAGTCCTGGGTTGCTTGTGTTCTGGTACAGAAAGGACCTGGGCTGGCAGTTCGGGCTGGACTGTTCCCATGAGGAACAGCATTAAGACTGATTTGCCTATGACTGGGTCCAAACTATGGTGGCATGGTGAGAAAAAGAGCGATGGGTTGGAGTGCTACCCCGAGTGATTGCCAGTGGTTAGACTTATTGTAAGCAGCCTCCAATCACATTTTGTGTGTTTCATAGGTTTGCTTAAGGCACCATTTACAGCAAAATCATAGGGAGGTTAAATAGGCCAAAGAGGGAGTTTCAATGTGCAGCAATATTTTAGAGGGGAAGCAGAGGCAATTTACTACTGTTTGGCAGTGGTAAAGTGCAATGAATCTTAAAGCCAGCAAAAAAAGGACCCAAAAAAGTACAAAATCTGAGTGACAGAGCAGAAAAAAAGCAAATTTGCTACACTTATGATATTGGTGGTTGTCCATGCATGGACAGTTTTCGTTAAGCACAGTTAGGCACTGAGGGTCTGATGTATTAAAGACTTTACCCATTCTGTGTTCATAGGGAAATAATATAGTGCATAAGGACTTAAGTTATGGACGAGTACTGTAGGAGGACAATACACTGGTTTATGTAATGGCGTCTTATAAAGCTGTAACACACAGTAGGAGCCTGTTCCACTTTTGATGTTTTGAAGCAGTAGGACTTTTTGTGACATTCATCATCTTATTAACGCACTTCAAGCAAGAATAGATACTGTGGTGTCTTGGGCCCTAGGCCCACATGCTGGGTAAAAGGACCACACAGACACGGTAGTACCTTACTGGAACTGGCCCAGGGAACGTGCGCCCGGCCCCTTTTATTAGCAGGGTCACCTGACTGGTGACGCCTGTGATAGTGGGTGTTAGTGTGGGTGTAATACAGGGTGAAACACTAGAACGTGTCCAGCAGGACACCACATCCCTCTCAAACTTTAATGGAAAAGAAACAAACAAAAGTCCAACCTATAAGTAAAACAAACAACAACGTACAGCACCAAGGAGTCTCTTAAGGCCATCTGCCGGGCAGTGCTGGAGCTCTGGACCGTCTGGTCAGGATGCTTTAGTCCACCTCTGCGATACAGTTCAGACCAGCCTGGGCTCGCTGTGTTGGAGTCTATTTACAGAGTTCAAAATAGCAGTGCATCTGGAGCGGTGGTGGAGTCCACTTTGGAGGTCTTGCAGGCACTCAGGTTCCGGTGGACGACAAACCTACAGCTATTGAGGAGGCTCTTGGTGGATGAGCCCTTTCCTTGGAGGCGACGTACTTGATGATCTTTCCAGTTCCCGATAGCCGAGCAGCTTCAGACTTCTCTCCTGCCTGGACTCCCCTCTCACAGGAGTTTCATGGAGGGCCTTCCTCCCGGGCTGCAATGGGACCGTGTGGACTGTGCGGGCTTCGTGTAGGCCGCGCGAAGGCGTTGCTGAGGAACTGCCAACAGGACCACAGCCAAGTCGCTCATGTAGCTGCACAGGGTGGTGTCTCAGTCTGGGTGTCCTTGCTGTCAGGACTCAGGTTCTATGCCTTCCTCAGATGGTCTTTGGGTGACCAGTCTTCATCTGTGACCTCCCTGCTTCCCGGTGCCAGTCGTGGAGCTGCTGCCAACTCATCTCTCCAGTTCGGATTCCCCTCTCACAGGAACTCCGTTGAGGCCCTTGCCCCTGGATTGCCACGTGACCGAGTGGGCTGTGCGGGCCTTTCGTAGGCCGCGCTGAGGGGTCGCTGCGGAACAACAGGGCCACGGCCAAGCCTCGTGTAACCCCAAGGGTGGATGGTCCAATGGTCAGACATTCTCTTCTTCAGCAGGCTTCAGGTTTATGGGGGCACGCAGAGGGTTCCTGGGTGGCTAGCGTCCCATGGCACCAGAAATGCCTCGTTGAACTCCAGCTGTCTCGAGTGGTTGGATCCACTTTGGTGGTACAATGCTCCTTTGATGTTCTTGGTGACGATGCACCTGGGTGATGGACATGATGATATTTGTTTCAGTTGGGCAACAGGCGGTGATCTCTTGCTGGAGGTGATCTTGTGGATTGAGAAGGACTGGAGGGACCTTGTGGCTACTTGCAGTTGCCTTCCAGCAGGTGCACTTGCTAGGTGTGGTGCTATCGATGCCAAGCAGCCGGTGACAGGTGAGAGGACGGTCGAACTGCGAAGCATGGGGCCTGGACACAGATTGCGCTTGCTAGCGGCTTACGGTTGGTCCTCCCGCGAAGCTGTCTCCAGTGACGTCTCTGCACCCCGGTGGCTGGCTTGTGCTGATGAACACCTTCTCCAGTGCTGGCACGAGTCCTCTGTCCTGTCGCTCTTCTCCTTTCCTTCTTGCGCGCCTGTGGTGGTTGTTTGCCCTATGGCGTCATGCCACTCTCCTTCCTTTCTTCGCGGAGTGGCGTCATGCCGCGCTCTTCTCCTTCTTCCGACCAGGTTCGTCACTTGGATGTGGCGTCATGCCACGTCTCATGTTTGCGCCACATGGATATCTCACTGGCCGTGTCTGGTTCTTGGGACAGTCTTTCCTTTTCTGTGGACCTGTCACAGGTCTGTCCTGTCGGTCGGACTTGCTTCTTCCTCTTGAGGACCTTTCACGGGCACCATCCCCTCCTCAGGGATTTCCACGATACTCCTCTTCTCTTCACTCGAGGGTGTCGTGCTTGCGCCTCGAGGCGCCGTTGTGGCGCTTGATCCTGCCTCCGTTCAGGCAAGCTTGGCAGGGTTGGTCACTTCGAGTGACGTGCTCCATGCTTGCGGTGCGAATGTGGCGTCCGGACACGTGTCGCCTGTCTTTGGAGCACATGTGGTGGCGGCTTGCCACGTGGAGTGTGTGACTCTCCTCTTGCCTGTCTTGGGTCATTGGCGACTCCGTCTTGAGGCAGTGTGAGGGAGGACACTCTGCTGTCTTCGGCCCACTGCAGGGCTTCGCTGGAATAGTGGAGATAGGGATGCTCTCCTTGCTGACTTCAGCAGTACCTCTTCTATGTGGAGATGTCTCTATCTCCCAGGCGCCTGCCCGTGCTGTTAGGATCGTTGGTGCGGCCTTCTGCTCACCTCTGACCTCGTGCGCTCAGTCCTTCCTCACGAGCGTCTTCTTCTGGCGCTTGGCGTGGTTGCGTATTGCTCACTTCTCTCCTCGGGCTGTTTCTTCCTTGTTGTGTGGCCTCTTCTCTTGGGCCAGTACACAGTGAGCCTTCACAGGGGAAGCAGATCTCTCGCTGCCGGCAGTGGCAGCGGAATTTGCAGGCTTTTACAGTCTCTGGTGAAATACTATTGCTTCCTCTGGGGGAGGTGCAGCTTTGCTGACGTTGCTGGCTGTGCTACTCCTTTTCTTCTTTAAGCTTTCCTTTGTGTGTGGAGCTACAGTCTCTTGACCTGCAAAGGGTAGGCAACTTGCTTGAGAGTGAATTGCACTCTTTTGCTCAGTCTCTCCTGACTCCGCTGGGGCAGAGTACGGCCAGTGTATCGAGGCACAACAGCCAGAGACACAAAAAAAACACACACAAAAAAACAGCACAACCCTACCCTCACTGCAGGACTGACAAAACATATGTGTCCTGCAGTGAGGGTAGGGTTGTGCTGTTTTTTTTTTGTTTTTTTGTGTGTCTCTGGCTGTTGTGCCTCACAGACTCTTCATGTCCTTTGGTTGTGCTGTTAGCACCTGCCCGCTAGGTGGTGCTGCAGCCACCTCTCCTCTCAGGCTAGGGCAGCTTTCTTCAGGCTACAGGCATGGTGCCAGCTATGTTGGGGTGTGGTAACTGCAAGTGACCCAGGGCAGTCCTCTGTGTAGCTGCAGGCTGGGGTGAGTGTTGGCTTTTTTTTGTGTGCGTTACGGGGCTCCTCATGCCCGTACTGGCCTTTGGCTGCATTTGACACATGGGTGAGAGGGCTAGTGCACAATGGCCACTAGGTGGCGCTGCAGATGCTTCTCCGTCCATGCCGTGGCGTCTTGCTTCTCTTTTGTAAACCTTTGGCCTGGAGGATGAATGGGGGCCATGTGGCTGCAGTCCAAGTTTCAGTATGTTATGCTGCTGCAGGTACTGCGTGATTGCACCATGGTGCCTCTGCCAGTCATTTGCACTGTATGCCGTCCTGGATGCAGGGAGCTTGTCTCCATCTGGCATTGATGTTACACTGAAAGCTGTTCCCTTGATTGCTAGTGACGACTTCGGTGCAGTACCGCACATGGCCACCTAGTACCGCACATGGCCACTAGGTGGCAATGCAGTTACTGCTTCTTACTGGCCTCACTGTTGCTGCTGGTAACTCGGGGCTGGGAATGCCGGTGCGGAGCCATGCAACACCGGGACACCTCGTCCCTCTTAAAAGACGGTCCTGGTCGCACCCGATCACCTCCGGTAGGCAAACGCAGGAGCTTTGTGTGTAAGCGCCATGGCAGTCTCCCTCACGATGCGGCCTTGCTTTGCAGGGGTGCGCGTCTGCTGTTGATGCGGCAGGGAGGACTCACTTCACCTCCGGTGCTCATGGGGCAGTGGCTGTGTGGCGTGCAGCTCCCTCTCTGGGTAGGTTCAGTCCTACCTCCGGTTATGCAAGCACTTTCAGGTGCTGGTGACCACAGGCCTTCTCCAGCTGCGGGGCGTGCTGAGCGGGCAGGTGGCAACCTTTTCACCCGCCTGGGTGTTGTAGGTGCAGGGGGGCGCAGTGTCCATCTATGTGTCAGTTGCGCGCCTCCCACTTTGCGGCCATAGGCCGATCCGCTCGCTGCATGCTGGGCCCTCACTGGTGGTGCGGGAGGGAGTCCATTGGGGGCGCAAAGCGCACTGTCCACCAGGCTGCGCCTTCTCTTTCAACAACGGTTTCCGCAGAAGTGTGGGACACGGAGCTGCGATCCGATTCCAGCGACATCGGCTTTCTTGATGAGCTGGGGCTTGTAATTTATTTCGGCGCTGAGCATTCGGTGCAGCGGCCTCAGGACGTTTGAAGCTGGTGCAGGATTAGTCCTACTGGGGGGAGCCGCGCTTAACGGTCAGCAGGGTGAATGTTGAGAGTGTCACTCACCGGTTGCACAGTGCTGCCTGTGGGGCATAGGCTTGCGGGTGCCCTCGTCCTCGCCAGTTTGATGGCGGTGTGCAGCAGGGGTGCCGTATGCACCGGCTACATTTCCCCCCCCCATGACCGACCATGAAACGGCCGATGGCACACACGCGGGGCTCGACCCACTCGTCGCCATTGTGGTGTCTTGGGCCATGTAGTGTTGTGGGCCCTGGGCCCACATGCTACTATAACGAGTGACACAGACACCGTGGATATGATGCTGGAACTGGCCCAGGGCACGTGCGCCCGGCCCCTTTTATTTGCAGGGTCACCTGACCGGTGACGCCTGTGGTGGGTGTGTGTAAAGTGTGGGGTACAGCAAAGCAGAACACTAGAACGTGTCCAACTGGACACTACATCACTCTCAAACTTTAATGAAAAGAAACAAACAAAACTCCAACATGTAAGAAAACAAACAAACAACACATAGCACCAAATGAGACTCTTCAGGCCGTCAGCCAGGCAGCGCTGGAGCTTTGGACCACATGGTCAGGATGCTTTAGTCCACCTTGGCGATGTGCTTTAGACCGGCCTGGTCTCGCGGTGTTGGAGTCTATGCACAAAGTTCAAGTATCGGTGCATCTGGAGCAGTGGTGGAGTCCACTCTGGAAGATCTCTCAGGCAGTTAGGTTCCGGTGGACGACAAACCTACAGCTGTTGGAGATGATCTCTGTGTGTGAGGCCTTTCTTTGGAGGCGACGTGCTTGATGGTCTTCCTCGCTCCTGACAGCCGAGCAACTTCAGACTTGCCTCTCTCGCCTGGACTCCTCTCTCACTGGAGCCTCCTGGAGGGCCTTCCTGTCGGGCTGCCATGGGACCGTGTGGACTGTGCGGGCTTCGTGTAAGCCGCGCAAAGGCGTCGCTGAGGAACTGCCAACAGGACTCACAGCCAAGTCGCTCATGTAGCCGCAGAGGGTGGTGTCTCGGTCTGGATGTTCTCGCCATCAGGACTCAGGTTCTGTGCCTTCCTTTGATGGTCTTTGGGTGACCAGTCTTCGACTGTGACCTCCATGCTTCCCATGCCTGTCGTGGAGCTGCTGCCAACGCATCTCTCCTATTCGGATTCCCCTCTCACAAGAACTCCGTCGAGGCCCTTGCCCCTGGATTGCCACGTGACCTCGTGGGCTGTGCGGGCCTTTGCGTAGGCCGCGCTGAGGGGTCGCTGCGGAACTCCCAACAGGGCCACGGCCAAGTCTTGTGTAATCCCAAGGGTGGATATTTCAATGGTCGGGTATGCTCTACTTCGGTAGGCTTCAGGTTGACGGGGGCACACAGAAGGTTCCTGGGTTGCTCGCCTCGTTGAACTCCGGTTATCTGGAGTGTGGTGATCCACTCTGGTGGTGCGATGCTCCTTGGTGATGATGCACCTGGATGACAATGACAAAACAGTGATTTTCCTTCAGTTGGGCAACAGGCGGCGATCCATTGTCTTGGGTGACCTTGTGGAGTGAGGAGGACTAGAAGGACTTCGCAGCCCGGGTCTTCGTCTTGCTGAGGCTGTTCTTCACCCGTGGCATCTGCGGTGAGGAGCAGGGATGCCGTCCGACTTGGACTGCCGATGCTTGGGACTGGACGGTCGCGCTGGAGAGAGCGCGGTTCGCGCTGGCTGCGGCTTACATTTGGTTCTCCCATTGGACTGTCTCCAGGGACGTCGGTCTGGCTTCGGGACTGGACGGTCGCACTGGGAAGCGTTGGAGAGAGACGCGGTTCGCGCTGGCTACGGCTTACATTTGGTTCTCCCATTGGGCTGTCTCCAGGGACGTCGGTCCGGCTTGATGGCTGTCTGGTGTCTCTGGGTGCGCTCATCTTGTGGTGGTATGAGTCCTCTGTCCTGTCGCTCTGCTCCTTTTTGTCCTGCGCGCCTGTGGTGGTTGTCTGCCCCGGGGCCTCGTGCCACTGCTCTTTCCTCCTTCGCGGAGTGGCGTCCTGCCACTCTTTTCCTCCTTCGACCAGGTCCTCACTTGGTTGTGGCGTCCTGCCACATGTCTCATGTTTGCGCCACATGGACATCTCGCTGGTCGCGTCTAGTTCTTGGGACGGTCTTCACTTTTCTGCGGACCTGTCGCAGGTCTGTCCTGTCAGTAGGACGTGCTTCTTCCTCTTGGGGACCTTTCACGGGCACCATCCCCTCCTCAGGGATTACGCGGTGCTCTTCTCTTCACGCGAGGGCGTCGTGGTTGCGCCTAGAGGCTGCGCCGTCGTGGCACTTGATCCTGCCTCCCTTCGGGCATGCTTGGCGGAGTTGGTCACTTCGAGTGATGTGCTCCATGCTGGCGGTGTGACTGTGGCGTCCGGCCACGTGTCGCCTGACGTCGGAACGTACGTTGTGGTGGCGGCTTGCCACGTGGGGTGTACGACTCTCTTCTTGCCTGTCTGGGGTCATTGGCGACTCCGTCTTGAGGCAGTGTGAGGGAGGATACTCTTTGCTGTCTTTGGCCCACTGCGGGGCTTCGCTGGTGCAGTGGAGATGTGGATGCTCTCCTTGCTGTGTTTAGCGTTGCTTCTTTTCGGTGGAGATGTCTCTATCTCCCGGGTGCCTGACCGCGCTGTTGGATTCGCCGGTATGGTTTCCTGTGCACCTCGTGCACTCCGTGCTCTTCTTAGGCACCCTCTTCTTGCTTGAAGTGGTGGCTATTCACCACTGGGATAGGTGGCGCGCTCTTCTTGCTTGCGGTGGCACTGGGCAGCCACTGGTGGTGCGCACTCTGCACCAGTCTTTCTTGTGTTACTAGGTGGGGACAGTGGGCTGGAGGCTTTGCATTTTGGTTGCTCCTGGCGTTGCTGGACCCTTGGCAGCGTACTTGGGTTGGTGGCTTTGGTACCATTGTGGTATCTTGGGCTTCTTGTGGCTCTTTGTGTGATGTGTCCAGTCCTTCTCCTGTCCATGTGCCGAGGGCAGGAAACCACTAGGGGGCATATGCTGCCTTGCTGTTCTTGCCGGGTCAGTCTCTGTTTCCTCTATGACCTCAAGCTGTTCAAACTGCTGCCTTGAAGTCTTACTAACGGGCTGATTTTCCCTCCACCAACTCTGTGCTGGAGGCAGCATATGTACACTTATTCCAAATGCCTCTTTTAGAGCAGTCTAGGGTCCTGTGTCCTTTAGAACCATGTGGGAAGTGTGACTCAGTCTTTCTGTTTTAAACCAGTACTGCTGGGTGCAGTGCAGGGCAATGGCCACTAGGTGGCAGTACAGTGTTTAAACTCACCGGTCCGGCAGTCTTTCCTGGAGCTGCGGGCCTCGGCTGACACAGGAGGTGAAGGTACCGGGCCCTGTGCTGCTTTGATGCGGTGTACCAACTCCCGAGCTCAGTGGCGCTGTGATGACTTTCCTGATGCCACAGCAGCTTCAATGTCTCTGCCGGACAGTTGCCTCAGCACTTCCCCGAACCGGCAGATGCCTCCACTTTTCGAGGTGAGACTGAGAGGGATGAATGGGGTGGGGGTGTGCAGTTCGTGGTTCCTCTTTCACTTTTTTTTTTTTTTTTTTTTTTGGTGGCGCGAGTGCTGCTTTCCATGCCCTGCAGGCAGCTCTCCCCCGTCACAGCAGCTTTAGGAATACAATGGGCTGTACATTTACTTACAGCCGCTGCGGGAACAAATGCGGGCATTGCAGGCTCCTTTCCCTTCCATGCGGGGTGACGGGGGCATCTGTATGTTGCTCTGAGACTGCCCTTTAATTCGGATATGGAAAGCGATACGGGGATCTGGGCAGCACTGGTGTAGTTTGCTGGGCTGGTGCCGGGTGGTGTTGTAGCGCTTCTTCTCTCCCGAGATGCCGGATTCCTTCTGTGGGTGTTTTTCAGACCTCTCTGGCCTACCCGGTAACAGCACCAGTTCGCTCCGTCACCAGTTTACTTCATTTAGAGATGGCCCGCTCCCCCTTCACAGGTGAACCGCAGGCAGTATCGGGCTGGGACTGCCGGTGTGGGCTTCCTGAAATGCTGGGGCGGGTTTGGCATGTTGGTCGCAGCTTCTTTAATGCCTCGGGCCTCCGGGGATATGAGCACCGGCATGCAGTGGTGAGTACCAGATCAGGCCTGCATGCTGTGTGGATGTGAGGCACTGGACACACAGCGGGTTGTTTCACAAGTTGGCGGGGCACCATTGGCTGAGGAGCGCTTCTCTGCTCCTGTCCTGGGACCAGGGCAATGCTGATGCAGCGCAGGTGCCTCGGGGGCACTGGGGCTTGCTTCTGCCGTACTGGGCGCTGCGTACACTATGGTCTACACCGTACCTTGTCCACTGTGGGGCGCCACGGCTCCGTGATGTCTTTACTGCCTCGCCGCTCCGTTTGCTGGGTATGGTGGTGTGCACCGGGCTCTTTGCAGACGAAGGTCAGCTTGGTGAGGCGAGGTGTGTGTGTGTGGGTGCAGGCGGGCGCCTTCAGTGCTAGGGGCTTGCCCTACTGGCACAACTCAGTCTTGTTCCTCTGCTGGCGGGGTCACCTGGTAATCGGCGGCTGCATGTTTCTCACCCCGATGAAGGACCGGGGCTGCTCGCTCCATTGTCGTTGGTGTAGACACTGGTGGCGTGGTTTCCTCGTCCCATGCAGGTGACATAGGTGCCGTGGAGGTCGCTCGGTGTTGGGGCGGCACTTCACCCCTTTCTTTCCTTCTGGCCGAGCATGTGCAGGCCTGCGGGGTACAGAGGCATGCTTTACAGGAAACCGGTGCGGGGTGCCTCAACCTGCCTTTCCCCTCGAGGCACGACGGAGCTGCAGCCAGCGTGCATGCAGGGTCAGACCCGCTCGTCGCCATTGTAGTGTTGTGGGCCCTGGGCCCACATGCTACTATAACGAGTGACACAGACACCGTGGATATGATGCTGGAACTGGCCCAGGGCACGTGCGCCCGGCCCCTTTTATTTGCAGGGTCACCTGACCGGTGACGCCTGTGGTGGGTGTGTGTAAAGTGTGGGGTACAGCAAAGCAGAACACTAGAACGTGTCCAACTGGACACTACAGGCCCTAGGCCCACATGCTAGGTAAAAGGACCACACAGTCACTGTAGTATCTTACTGGAACTGACCCAGGGCACGTGTGCCCGGCCCATTTTATTAGCAGGGTCACCTGACCGGTGAGGCCTGTGATGGGTGGGTGTTAGTGTGGGTGTAATACAGGGTGAAACACTAGAACGTGTCCAGCAGGACACTACAGATACCTTTCTTTAATTTAAAAAAATGTGCTTCAAGAATATATATAGGATTAGGATGAACATATATTTGACTTTGTTTGAAACATATTTACAGACTACTTGGCTAAGCAAGAGATACCACCCAACCAGTATTTAACCTGGCTGGTATCTTCTTGTCAATATAGATTTCAAAAAATGGAAAGCCATCAAAATCTGTGTTTCCCCATTGAAAAAGCAACACACAAAAGATGAAAGCACTGCAAGATGATATTAGAGCTGTCAAATGTGTTCGTAAATAATTTTTAAAGCAAAGGCATGCAGTGTGAAAATAGAACACAAATAATTTCACACAGACTGTAATTTAGGTACCATGCATGCAAACAGACTATATTCAGGCGAGCGACTCCTGGTTTTTTAAACGAAAAATGGCTTTATTTTAGCTGCCTCCCGCCTAAAATTGTCTCTGCCTCAAAAGAAGTAAATGGGGGAAATACGTTCTCCCGATTGTGTTTTCAAATTCTCACACTTTACAGGTTTGAAATGTTATGTATCCTTCTAGAACCTCCAAGCGTGAAATGAAAGGTGACACCCTATCTATCCACTGCTCTGATGCACCATTAACCCTCGCAGCAGCAGAGTAGTAACGCACGTTGAAAAGAGTCATTATGCGACGCACGCGCAGGGATAGACCCGGAAGAGTACAAACCTCGCCCCATGCAAGCCTCTGGTCTCTTGCTGCGCGCCACTGCCCGTACCCCTAGCGTCCTGCGTGGGTTGTCCGTCCGGAAGCTCCACCCCTCGCCTAGGTAAATACTAATGGGCAGCGGGGGGCGCGTAGCGGGAGGCTTAGTGTCGGTTCTAGTGGTGACTGCAGCTGTCATTCTACATCACCTGGAAAACTCGAGCTCAGGAGGGCTTCCAAGGTAGGCCATGGAAACCGCAAACGGACAAGGTCCGAAGTCCCACGAGGGGCGGACATCTTTGTACTTGTTTACATCAGCTGGGACGGGGGCGTTTCTAGGTGGGCCGGGGCGAAGTAACCGTTTTTTTTTTTGAAGTTTTATTATATATAGGGCGAAGCCACCATCAAGGTGTTACAGCGCTTTACCTGAACACATTCGTTTTTTTTGTAGACACAGGGCGAGTAAGTGATTTCCCCAGGGTCACAGGATGTTGAGCTGACACCGAGACTGGAACCTGTTTCTCCAGCTCCATAGTCGTTAGCGCTGGCGGTTTATTTTTTCCGTGCATGAAAATGAGTTTGGTTTTGACATTTAACAAACACATTAGCCACTTATTTGATGAGTAAATATTTCAAATTATATTACTGTTAATATATTACTTTTCATATGCAGGCATTTTATTCCTTGTTTATTTTGTAAATGTGGGCTCCTTGTTTGATCGCATGCATCAAAGCGTTGGGGATTTCACCATTTTTAGGTTGCTGTTGCCATAGGCGAGTTCCTATTTTGGTTCATTTCACACACACTGTACTGCAACTGACCCCCAAGTCACCCCTGACACCTTTAGCCAGCCCTGGCTTTGGGTGTTGCATTCTGCGGGTTCTAATTTTGCTTTGAAGAATCTAAATAATGACTTAAAACAGCATGAATAACAAATTTGGCTAAAATCCAAATAAAGTTGGACTCACACGACATTCTACTTGATAGCTATTGTAGTGTGTTGCTGGATAACCTTCTTTGTCCGTATGTCTTTAATTTATACCACCGCTTGTTAGATTTGCTGATTACCTCATGCTGTCAAGGACCCAAAGCGCCAGTCCTTTGCTTTTCATGTATATATCATAATAGATTCTGGGAGTTGCTGTCTTTATTCCCATTACAAAGAACGTGTGGGTAAAAGTAGGATAGTACATTTGTTTATGAAAGGAAAGCCCAGGACTGGAGCAGTGTCTCTTTGGTGACATGGAGTCATTATGGTACCCTTATACATACTAACATATGAGAACGCCCAATGTTTTCACCTGTCATTGTTGTAATAAGATTTTTGGAAGGATGAAGGTAAGAATAAGATATAACACTGACGGGGAGTGATGATTAATAGGATGATTTTAAAAGGCGCTATAAAGTCACCAGCACTGGCTGCTTCATTTCACTTTTCAAGTCGAGATTGCAGACACTGGTGCTGGTGGGAAGCGAGAGCAGGATCAGGGACGGATGAGAAGAAAGTGGGAGCGGGTGGGCATCAGTTTAATTAAAAAAAAAAAAGTGGGGCGGCTGAAAGGAGAGGGAGATGAAACATAGTGCTGATCTCAGTAACCCTCCCCAACAACTATGGTGAGGCAGTTAGTACACAATGCATTACAAAAAACTAGGCCACACACAGTTTGATGGAAAAGCAGCTTGCTGCAAGTCTATTTTTATAAATGAAATATGCTAACGTGGTGGATTAAATTACGGGCGATCCAAGGGCAGGCAGCAATGAGTAACCTAAGTTGCCCACCTGACTGATGAGTTAAACAGCACCATATCTAACCCAATCAGTGCTACCATTTTATTAGGGGAGGTTCTCCCTTAAATACAGTGGACCACCAGTCCATGATTTTACTCGCGCCTTTTTAGGGGCAAAGTAAGCCCCCCGTTGCTCAGGCGTACAACCGCCCGGACTAGTGGGGCGCTGACGTTTACATACAGGGTCCTGCCGTAAAGACTCCTGGGGTTTGGCATACAGCACCCCTGCTGTGCTCCTTGAGATGGTACCCCTTATGTACCAATCAGCCTCTGGATCGCCCTGCAATTCTGCCAATGCCTTGGATGTGGCCACTGTCACTTCCAGGCCCCCCACCACCAAGGCAGGCTTGCTAATTACCTACACCCGCAGTTACCAGTGCCTCTTGCCGTACCAAGTTCATATCAACCTCTGACAGTTATACCCTTTCCCATCTGCGGTAATGTTCAATGGCATCCCCAGATCTGGCTCCATGCCATACCCTGCGCAGTGTTATCTCGGACAACCCTAACTCACAGTGCTCCATGAATTTGCAGATTTCACCCAATGTAGACTTCATTGTCTTGATTAGCGCGCAGCGCCCCAGGGAGGTGAGGACCAGCCACCGGGGTGACTCGCTAAAATTAGAGGTGTGGACCCGCCCCCTGATAGTCTCTGCTGCAGCTTTGGACATAGGTATATTTGATAATAAGTTATTGCTTGCGGTCACCCAATTCAGTTATCTTTACCCTCTACCGCATTTGTCCGCTTCATCTGTGGACCCCTAGTGACTGATTTGAAACTACTGTTCTCTTCATTAACCACAGTTCTGTGTGATATACTCTACGGTGCCCTGTGTGCACGTTTTTGCCTTTACATTTAGGGATTGGCTATGCCCCGTGTTTACCTCCACGCTTGACAAGGCCCAAAGTTCAGGGTTCAAACTGATAACCCTATGGAGCACCAGCAACTGAAATAGAGACCCACTGGAGAGGATCAGTGAGGGGGACAGAGTGGGGTCTTGTGCCTCACAGACGCGAGACACTTCCGGAGGAATTCTCAGACCAGAGATCTGGATCAGATTAATTCTGACTCAATGTACATTGCCATGCATGGCGTTATATCAAATGAACAAAGAAATGTTTTCTTGAAATGCAGGGTTTCTCGTCTTTTGTAGCCCTTTGATCACAACAACTTTCTCCTGTATCCATTACGGACCATTGAGGAAGTTTTTGACGGTGTCATTTCTCTGACTAGGATCCTATGGGCCCAACTTTTCCTGTCCCCCCGCTAGTTTGTTTACAGTGGGTGTAAGGTTGCTCCTTTTTTCCTGATGAAGACCCCCTTTTAAGGAATTATTGGTCCTTCCATCCTCATTGGGGTCGAAACGTTGACTTTCTCTTACATCAACCTGTACTCAAATTTCATCCACATGTAGATAATGGCAATTTGTTTACTGTATCTCTTATTTATGGATTACGCTAGCTCAGTATACAACAGATTGTTAGACATGTCCATTTATTGTAATTTATTGCACCTTCACCCTCATCCCTAACCTTTCACGAGCACTCCTTTGAGCACCTGCCTCTCTTCACTTATCTTGGAGCACTGTTTTCTTTATAAGTATGATGTACAAATTGATTGTGGTACAACTAACATAATATAATTTTGTGAAATTGATTTTCAAACCCTTTTCGAATCTATGTTTATTTTGGGTGCTATAGATTTTTCAAAGTATATATATTCGGTTTGGACCAATTCTCTTTTGTAGCTTCTAACAATTGTCAGCATTTGTGTTCTAAACCAGTGTTTCCCAAAACGTTTGGAACCACAACACAATTTTTAGAATGACAAACTTACGCAACCCACCTAGCTATAATGGCGATCGGGTGGGCGATTTTTAGCTTAATTGAAGCATCCTGTGACTCGCGCTCTCGTTTACGGAGAGCACATTTTCTGTTGAAATGGGCACTAAATTTTGCACTGACAGTTTATTGATAAAACTACAGCGAACTATTTAAACGTGTTAAATCCCATTCCAGTGAATATTTGTCTTTTGTGTATCACCAAGTGAAGTGCCTTGATTTGTTTTGGCCGTATTAAAATCGTTGCTGCCGTCAAACTACAGAATTACAAGAAATTTGCTTCATGTTTCCTTGCATGACTGCTGAGTGTGCCCGGTCCATTCAGAGCAATTTTTTTTACATTATCTTTTCTTTCCCCGCCTGCCAAATTGGATGGTGTTTGTACGCACTAATCCCAGTGTTACAATAAATAAAATGTACGCAGATTCTGATAGGGGACAGAGTGCAAGCTCGCCCTCTGTCTTAATGGCTCAGCTAACGTGCCAAGTCAAATACAGAGTCTAAAGGCATATTAGTTTAACTTGGACTTTCACGCCCCATACTTTAACTGATCCTGTTACCTGGAAGGGTGTGCTGCATCCACAGCCGGTAAACTTATGGGTCTGCAAGAACATGCATCGTAACATGTCAGGCACAGGCTGTTTTAGCGGTCCCCTCCCGCAAATTCACCCAGACAAGTTATTCACTGGCAGTACTCTATTTGTGTCCAGTGGAACTGGTTATGAATCGCCCTGCCACTTCTTGATAATCAGGAGTCCTCTCTGACCCTAAACCACCCTAGTAAGCAAACTCAGGATTATGTGTTCAATGATCTTTTATTAACCTATCTATTGAAGCTTAATTATTATTATTTTACATCCATCCTAACTCATGGCAAGGCAACCTGCATTCAACCTGCCTTCAGTTAACCACCAGCAAAGTACTGTTCTGATTTGTTCGAAACTTCCCTCGTATCTGTTTGCTTCCACGTGGTCTTCCCTTTGTGTGGTGTGCACCTTATTCTAGATCACAGGCCTCAAACGGGTAATGCTTGAGCTACTGGTAGCTTGCGAACGCCCTTGAAATGGCTCTCCAAATTGAATCTCAAACTTGTTTATCCTCTAGAGGGTTTATGCACATTAAAGAAGACAGCACTGTTCACATCAGGACCCTTAAAGTACAACCCAGCCGACCAATGGCAGGACCTCATGCTAAGACATTAAACCCTACATGGCCAGTAACGTGACCATATGTATTCACAATGAGATTAAACATGTTAAAGGCTCTACTCTATCAGTCAGACCAAGAGTTGGAGTCAGCCTCCGGCAATGTATAGCGTCTTCTTGCAAACACCAAAGGGGATCCGGGATCCTCGAAGGCTCTGAGTATATTCTCAGACCGGGCCGGCTTTAGTGCTGGTGGCGCCCAGTACGACAATATTGTTGGCACCCCCATGTCAGTGCACTTTGCATCACCCACACTACACATAGACA
This sequence comes from Calotriton arnoldi, assembly GCA_963921515.1. NCBI lineage: Eukaryota > Metazoa > Chordata > Amphibia > Caudata > Salamandridae > Calotriton > Calotriton arnoldi. The sequence continues at coordinate 2,703,638 of CAWUFW010000441.1, forward strand.
ATTAATCGTAGGTGTGTAAATCAGTGTATAGGAAATGTTATGAAAGACAGAGGACTACAACTTAACTGCAAGTAACCAAAGGCTCTCTCAAACAAAAGCAGTAACCCACTGACCTATTTACATAAGCACTTTTGTGATCTGTATGGTACAAGTTCTTTGCAACAGGCAGCTGCGGTCCGTGCAGGTAACAGCAGTGGGGACGTGTAAGGGGGGATTTCGAGGGACGATTCCGAGGGAAAATTAATTATTTAATTTTCCCTCCAAATCCCCCCTTACCCGGCCCCACCGCTGTTACCTGCACGGACGGCAGCTGGCAACAGGCATATTAACCCACTGTGCTACCTTACCATGAGTCAAAACTTCCACTAGAGAAACCTCCGATCTCTCTCTTTTTCTCTAAGAAGAACCTTAATCATCAGAGTTATCTTGACATGTTATTGTTGCCTGAAAATTGCTGGGGCCAGGAACGCGGCAGCAGGATCTTTCAAACCCTAAAGTATTTGCCAACACGACACCCCCACCCGAAGTCAGTGCCCAGCCCAGTTCTCAGAATCCAACACAGAGGGTCACGCTTCTACACCAAATTGCTATTGCGGTGGGACTGTACTAGTCACTGTACTAGACTGTACTATTTCAAGATGTGAGGCTTTCGCAGTGTGTCTGTGGTGTGCACTGGTCGGAGCGCAATAAGTTGCCATCACTTTGTGATGGGGAGCACACCTCCCACCAGTATCAACTTGAGAGAAGGACACACTGGAGAAGACAAAAGGGGCCAGTGTTGTACCCGTCACGGTGTTCGATTTACCCCTTAATCTAAGTCTAAATTCTTAGGCGCAACAGCACAGTACCAATGGATAATACTCTGCCCAGCTCTGTGCTGTTCCCCCTTTGGTAAGTAAAGGTGCTCGCCTGCTCTGCCTGGAATCCACTTTCAGAGGCCTGTTGCAGGCACACCAACCCCAGCAGTGTGGCTCAGAAAGCCATTTGGATTTATACACCATGGAGGCCCGCTTTGTTAGCCGCATAAAATGCAACCCAGCAGAAACTCTGCCCAAGGGAAGTGGAGCGGTCACACCATGTGCCACCCTACGCCTGAAGGACAGAGGTAAGCCCAACTGCCACCGGGGCAGGTTAACAAATTAGAATGAGGGAATACACAATTACCAAAACTGCCCTAAGGTATCGAGCCTATATGGCGACAAACCCGAGAGCACGGGCAAAGCCTACATTTTGAAGCAGCAACTGTAATAATCACGCTGTAGGTGATGTAGGGATATCATTGATCGACCTGGAGGTGAGTAACCGGCTCGAGTTCCCGCGCCCACAAACCCCTCCTATGACACCCCACACACCCAAATGTATTGATTTCGAAGGCCTGGGAACGTAAAACCGCACTGCCCGGTCAACAGGCGAATGGACATCTTGGACCTAAACAAGGCAGACACAAAATAAACAAAGCAGGAACTGCCATTCACGGTCAGCCCTGCATTCATTAAAACAAACCTCTTTGAGCTCACGCAACCAACGGAGCTGCCCCCAGGTGCCCCAAACAAGATTGGCCGAGTTAAGGTCCGAACCGGGGATCCTCTGTCCTACAGACAGGCGCACCAACCAGACCATGGCTCCGCTTACCTGGAAAGGCCCGATTTTGGACATACCTTTTACACGGATTTAGGCATAGTCCTCTGACTGACCGTAACCATGAGGATGTGATTTAACAAAGAACAGGTAAGAACTTAGATGAGTCTATAAATGATGGGAGAGCCTAGCTTGACAAACGGGGTGGCATTGTAGCATTTAACGCACTGTATGACTACATGGTAACCATAGGGTATTGTTTGTAGTCAAAACTAGATATGGGTATTGGAGAGTGTAGAAATTGTGTTTACATGCTGACTAGCATGCTATTTAGTTTAACAAATATCTTTTTTCTATTTTCCATTCACATCTGAGATTTCACTATTTAGTCTGCAGACGGGTTAGATTCCCTTTGCCAACTTTTTCTCGTTTAATAAAATATCAATAGGAGAGATAGTGTTGCAATAATTTACAATAGTAGCTACCATTTTAGTGGTACGACATTCTGCTGTCTCCCCTGCCTATGTGTAAAGATAGGACGATATGTTCGAAAAAGGAAAAGGGTTACTGATTTAGATCTCCCTGTTTATTCTCCCTGCAGTTTCTTGCATGGTGGATGCACTTTACAATATCTATCGTGATGCACATCACAGGAACATTCTCCTTTATATGACTTGGACTAAGAAGCGTTTAGTTTTTGGTAGAACAAGATCCTATGTTCTACACGTATACTTCCTTGTGAGTATCTAATTTCTTAAAAAAAATTTCAGACCCCAGTTACCAATAATTATAGGTGAGAGAGTACATGCCAAATAACCAATAGCAACATATAATATGTCTCCCCTAGAGAACTTTGACTATTGGCGAAGAGGACTCTAACTATACAGACTGATCAGGAAGCTCGTAATCATTTGAGTTATTAGGTAAGGTTTTAGTTATATGGTTACCCATGCGTCTGCTTGGGGTTTGTATACTATATATCTCATTTTCTTTACTAATCTCCTTTCCCTATAGGAGTTGGCTAGCTGATGCTAGTCATAGACATTGCTGTCTATTATCTCGACAGCTGTTCCCCTTGGAGGAAGGTCAATTTACAAGGGCAACAGATTTTAGTAAGTCTTGTGGCACCGGTTTCCTATGGGATCCAAATGGAATACTTGTTCACCGTTGTATGGCGCACTGGTGCATGGATCCGATAGAGGGTTCTTGGCATGTTATTATATGGGACACTTAGGACTATTCAAACATAATTTTAAGCTTAGACACTTTATGACAACACTAGACTGTCTATATTTTCTTTTCTTTTCTCTCCTTCTATTGAGCACTGGTGGAGACATATATCATTATGAATAATTATGTAAGGTCTTTTCTTCCTTTTTCTTTTTCTTTTTTTCTTTTTCTCTTTTTTCCTTCTTTCTCTTTCTTTTTCTTTCCTCTTTGCTTTTTCTTTTCTCTCTTTTTTCTTCTCTATTTTTCTTTTCTTTTTTCTTCTTATTTTTCCTGCACAAAGTGATGGTCTGACCAATTGTCCTTACGAGTAGATACCAGAGTATGGGTTGTCTTCAGAAGTGTATATATATTTTATTTGTTTTTTAGGTACCCCCGGTGTGTGTTGTTGTTGTGACACAGTACTCAATTTGGGCGAGGTCCTGATGAAGGTGGTTCACGGTGTGTGTTATTCCACCGAAACGCGCGTCGACAACGTGCGCCCAGACCGTTTGGCCTTGATCATTAATTTTGCCCATTGGAATCGTATTATATCTATGTGTTCTTTATACCAACATGTGTATATGTGTCTTGTACGATTGTGAGCGATTGGTAAGAGTGAATGTGTTTTCAATTTTCATTCTTTTGTTAGATGGGTATTTTGGTTGGGGGATCATTAATTTGATATCATTATTTCTGTCATGTAATTTTTAATAAATGAACTTAGTAGACAATTGATGTATACTGTTTATAACAAATGAGAAAATCATATATATGGAAAATAAAAGTAATTTTGATATAAAAAAGATGTCTAAATTCAATTGAGTATTAGATTTTTTTGTTATTGCACCTGTATTTCAACCCATATAGGATTGAATCTTTTGCAAAGAAATATAGGTCTTTGGGGAGAGTTTTTGTCTTACCTGAGAGTGAGAAGCTGGCCTGGTATATGATGTCCACTAATGTAAATGGGCACCCTGTACCAATCCAGACAACCCGTATGGTGATTTAAGAGGACATAGACAACCTTACAAAGCTCTCGAAGTCATAGCTGTGGAGAGCAGCCTTCAGACTTAGCCCAGAAGGAGTGTAAAGCAGCTTGTTTTACCAGAATGCAATCTTGTAGTATAGATTAAGTGAAAAAGAACCACACAAGGTATTTATAAAAGTATGTATTTATTATATAATACTCTCTAACACGTTTAGCTTTCTCCTACCCGGAGATAAAGACAATGCACACAAGACCTTGCAAAGAAATACAGTAAATAGCACAGAATACACAGTGGACCCCAGGGGGGGACCAAACCATATACTAGGAAAGTGGTATAAGAACCACGACTCGGGTCAAGACAAGGTCGAGAGGGGGTAGAAGTGCTGGGGACCCAAGGAACAACCCAAGGTGAGTAGATAGGGACCGCGTGCTCCGTACAACTCAACGTGTAAGTCGTGGTTGGATTTTTAAAGATTAAGGACCCTTCCCAGTGGACCCTGAAGAAACCCAGTGGAAGACAAGGTTGGAGAGCCAGCCCACCCATGGAGACCCTAGTACCCCCGTTACCTACACCAGGGAAGCCGGGTGCATAGGTGTGAAGTGGTGTCGGAAACCGCAGTCGAACCTAATGGAAGACTTCAGGAAAGTGCCGCTGCTGAAGAAGGAGGAAGTGTCCGGTGGATTCTGAAGGTGTATTCTAATTGAGAGGTACCTGCAAGCAGAGGGGACAGAGTCTATGTCACTCAGGAGCGACCAGGAGATCTGAAAGACGCATGTACACCAATGTCGGGAGTTGCAGGAGAGTTGACGAGGACCTTGACTCTGCAGCTGTGAGGACCAGGCGACGCTGAGGAAGACCAGGAGCCGTGCAAGAGCTGTCCCACGTCGGATGTCGCGAGCTGAGGGGTCGGTGTCCGGCAGAAGCACCAACAAGCCTTGGCAAATGCAACCAACTCAGAAGTCGAAGAAGGTGCAATGCCGGGACCAGCAAGGTCCAGGGCACTCACCACAAGCAGGGGAGTCAGGGCATGCCCCAAGCAATCAGGGGAGCCCAAAAGAAACAAAGGTGAACCTCAGATGGACCCACAGGCCGGAGGCACTGGAGTCGCGAGAGGACCTCAAGCAGCTCACCAAAAGATGCAGGCCATGATGCAAAACAATGCGGTGTGGCCAAAGATTCTGGTCACTGGAGATGCTCGAGGTTGGGGCTACTTGAGCCCGAAGATTTTCTTGGAAGGAAGCCAACAAGCCTTTGCAACTGCAAGTTGACGCGGTGCACAGGGGTCCGGTTATTGCAGCCCCCACGAGGGATACTGGAACTTGGTAAGAGGGCAGGGCAGGCCTCGAGAGCTGTGGAGAACCACCACCTGTGTTGCAGAACCTTTTGGCGTCCGGAGGAGCTCAGGATCAGCAGACCTGTCGACTTAGTTGTGGTGCCTGCGAATGCAGGGAAGTGACTCCCTCACTTGAAGGGAGATTCCTTCAGGTGTCTTTGATACCCACAGGCCTTGGAAGGTTCCTGTATGGTGCACAGACGATGCATCAAACTGGAAGGGCGACGAAGTCGAGCCCAAACGAAGTCCAGCAAAGTCAAGAGTGACCAGACGGTAGAAGAAGTGGTGTCTGATCTGAATCTTGTCCCACGACGAATCTAGGGACCCACCCACAGGTAAGCCCTTAAGTACCCTAATGAAAGGGTTGGGACGATTCCGGAGACCCTCCCAGGGGAGGGTCCCCGGAATCGTCCCAGGGGAGGGTCTGGACAGGGGGGAGGTTACTCCCATGTCCTAGTCCAGTTTTGTGCCAGAGCGGGAGCCAATGGCTCCCAGAGCTGGTTTGAAGTGGACTATGCATGGGGACACCAAATGTGCCCCTCATGCTCACTGAGTGGCGCTGGCAAGCGCACCCACCCAGCCCCAATACACTAACTCCTGTCTGGTAGGTGGTCACACCTCCCTGTGACAGGATGCCTATTGTTCTGGCTCCCCCTGCTCAAGCTTGGCTCAGCAGCAGGAGGCCAGAATCGTGTCTCTGGACGACAGCAACCATTTTGTGCTGTCCGGGTCTAGAAGGCTGGTACCGGGAACACTGAGAGCCTAACGGAGGGCTCTTCCAGTGCTTGGGATCATACCCCCACACCGTAAACGGTGTGGGAGGTATGATTCCAACATGTTTGATACCAAACATGATAGGATTCGTCGCATCCGATTTTGAGATGGTCTTCACGTAATTATGCAGTGCCCCTCTATATAGTATATGGCTGCTTCACTTACAACCCGAGAGAATGGACTCCGTAGGCTGTAGGGGTGTCCTGCTCCTGCAGGGGCACCCTCACACTTAGAACCAAGCACCTTGCCTTCAGGATTGCATAGGCCTGCTATAGGGGTGACTTATAGGTTTTAAGTGCAGTGACCTTAGATATAGGAAACCCAGATCTTTAGTAAAAGGTGTTAGCACCAGCTTACACTGGCTGCAATGGCAGGCCTATAGTTCCATTTTGAATGGTCTCCCATGGGTGGCATAATGCATGCTTCAGCCCATGGGGGACCTCTGGGGTACCTATGCCCTGGGTACCTTAGTACCATATACTAGGGACTGATAAGGGAACCCCAGTATCCAATCTTGGATGTACCTAAGTACTGAACATCACAATTTAAGGGAGAAAGCAGATAGACTGGGGTCCTGATTAGCAGGATCCCAGTCAGACTAGTCAAAAACAGCTTAGCACGAGGGGGCGTGGCCGGCAGCCGATGGAAATGGCCGCCGGCTAGAGAAGCTCCGGACCTCCGCGGGATTCCCCAAGCATCCGTTCACTTATCCGTACCCGAATCCGACTGCAATAATGCGTGACGACGCCGGAAGGTGACGGGCACCGATCGACCTGCCCGCTGTGGAAGGCGGCCGAAAATCCACCGAGTTCTGCCGTGGAGAGTGACTGCGGCCTGCATACCACGCCGAGACCGGGGCCTCCAGTGATTCCTCAGCCCGGAAAACCGGAAGCAAGTATCTCCTCCCACTGAGGGCGCACAGACGGAGCGCAGCTTGCCGCAGTGCCAAGCAGTGATGTAACTGACCGGTAAAGTCCCAATCTGATCTGAGGGACCTCCTGCAGCCGTGCCCTAGACACTGCACACCGGCCCCCCACGGCGGACATTGAGACCTGACGCGGCCCGACTGCACTAGGCCGCGAGAGGGTACGTGAACACGCAGATAAATAGTGCGCATGCGGCAATCCCTGATCCCCGGCGAGGCCCTACATCACCTACCAGAAACAATTTAAATCGGCAAACTATTGTGTGCACTAAAAGGGACCATCACCAGACATGTTGCAGCCTGCTCCTAACCGGGGACGGCCCCAGCTGAATATCCAGCTAAACTAAGGGGGAACAGAACCTCACTGCCTGGGCACCAGGAAACAGCAATTTCCCACCTCTTCCTATGGAACTACCGGTAGTGAACCAAGGCCCAAAGAACTAGTGAACACCCACTGCACAACTGCTAGTACACACCCCGGATAATCTTGTACCCACTGAATGACGAAGGAAGGGCACACGCTCGCCCACACCAAAGGCTAAGGGTGATAAGGGGACCTAGTGACGCAGCCCCATAGCACGATCCGTCAACGCTCCAAAGAACAGTGCAAGACCCTAGGGGTAGGAAACCCGAAAGGCCGCGTGCAACTGCTTTTCGCACAGGCAGGCAGCGGTGAGTACTACCACCTAAATTGACGCCGCCATATAACTCCTACGTGCACCTGGTACAATGGGAGGACGGGATCAGCGCATCACACATCAAACCAAACTAGACAAATACACCTGCAGTAAGCCACACCAGGAGCTGCCGGACCACGCGGCAACGTCCGTAGAAGAACGCATTACAACAGAAGACAAAGAAGTCACGCTCCAAGATATACTGGTCACGCTAAACAAGGTGCACATGTCCTTAGAGTCTAGAATAGACACTGTCGCCACTGAACTTGCGCTAATCCTTGCTGATTTCCGCAAATTGAGTACAAGAGTGACAGACGTGGAAACGACGACAACTAATCTTTGCGAAGATACTGCTGCCCTCAAACGACAAATGTAGTGCCTAGAAACCGAACACAAAGCCATGGCGGCAAAACTGGACGATTATGAAGGCCGTTCCCGGCGCAATAACGTTCGTATCATAGGTGTGCCAGAAGGAACAGGAGGGCCAGCCATCGACCTATTTGTGGAGGACCTAATCAAGAACCACCTGCAACCCCGAGGTCTTTCCAACTACTTCTCAGTCGAGAGAGCCCATCGCGTCCCAGGAGGTAGGCCTAAACCAGGTGCGCCCCCTAAGCCTATACTCGCACAAATTTTTTACTTTCGAGATCGGTACCTCATTCTGCAGACTGCCAGAGTGGCTCATCCGATAGATACGAGCAGAGTACGATCTCCTTCTTTCCCGACTATACGGCCACAGTAGCAAAGCAGCGACGCAATTTTCTGGAAGTAAAGAAAGAATTGCGGGCTCACGAGTTCAAATATTCCATGTTGTTCCCCTCAAAGTTGAGAGTGGTAGCCAACGGGAAAGTATGGTTCTTTACAACGCCGGAGGAGGCGCAAGACTGGCTTGAGGGATGGCGCCAGTTCACTCATCCTGGTAGAGCCGGTAAGGAACATGGGCGACGAGCAATAGGCGCACCGCAGTCAGAACGACGAGACGCAGCATCCGTGAGCGAGATCCCCGAGGGGGAGGACTGACCGGCTGGAGGGATACCTCCCATTAGAGGACAGCAGTGTCGGATACAACCTGTCAAAGAATCCAGTGTCCATGAACAATAATGGTGAAACGACAAGATCGTCAACAGAGGGCCTAGAAAGTAAAAGACTAGCGACCAGATGCTCACAGACATTTACAGCCACCCTAGCACCGCCTGGTGGCACTTACAGACTGGTCCTTGTCTGTGACCGGGAAGAAGCCGTAGTGATCGTACTGATCACTGAGGATTCGTGAACAACTGAACAGATAATGTATAACATGCAAGGGGATATTCCGGGGAGGGTACCGGGGTGGTCTTACCCCCTGCAAAGGTACTGGGAAATGGGTATTAGGCACTCTGCAATGTTGGGGAGGTGGGCAGTTTGTAAACCGTCATGCAGGGAGGCAGGGAGGGGGGAGGGACGAATATTCAGCTGTATTAGTTTTAGTTTATTTTTTCTGTGTTCTTTGTTATGGTTTACGGTGCACCTTCATTACACTAGTAAGAGACCGCTACTCGGAGACCAGAATCTCTATTCCTCCACTACTGACTCCAGTGACACGTACATCCACCCACCCTAGCCCCCAGGCTTTCGCGCCTGTTCATACACTACACCTGCCACTAATCTCTTGGAATGTAAATGGCCTCAGAGATAAAGTAAAGAGAGGACTGATATTACAATATCTTAAACGTAAAGCGCTAGCGGTAATACTCCTGCAGGAGACCCACTTAATAGGAACAACCTGTAAGGCTCTGGACAGATGGGGCTTCAAACTGATAGTCCATTCCGAATTCACATCCGGTCCATTCCGAATTCACATCCGGTTCCCGTGGGGTCGGGATCCTAATTAAGAAACAATGCCCACTCATTATCAAGCACACGTACACAGATGAGCAAGGTAGTTTCGCGGCCATATCCTGCCAATGGGAGGGACGATCTGTTAACATCGTGACCGTGTATATACCCCTAGCACTTCACTCGTTAGCATTCCCGGCGGCGCTTAGCGCATTCCTACTCCGACTTCCAGAAGGAGACCTCATCTTGGGGGGCGACTTCAATGCAACCCTCCATGAAGCGCTAGACAGGACACCACACCGACAACAACACCGAACACCCTCTCCCCTAGCAGACTTTCTCGAAACAATAGGCCTCGTCGACGTCTGGCGTTCACAATTCCCGCAAACACGAAAATATACATCTCACTCAGGGGCGCATAACAGTCTCTCCAGGATAGACTGTATACTGACATCAGCGGACAGTGTGGGAAGATTCGTAGATATGACACATTTACCACAGGGAATATCGGACCACGCACCAATATTTGTTAAATATACACGGAGCACGTCTACCCAAAGCCGTATATTCCTGATATACCCAGGCTATCTAAAAAAAAAACAAGATTGGGAAGGGCCTAACCATGACCACGAAGCACTATTTCAGCGACAACGAGTCCTCGGTCCCCTCACCCCTCACTCTGTGGGAAGCATACAAAACCGTTCTCCGTGGGCAGGCCATATCCCACATCACAGACCACAAAAGAGAAAAGGCAAGACTGGTATCGACACTCGAACAGGAATTGAAAGAACTAGAATCATTGCACTCGCAGGACCCCTCAGACACAAACACACACTGACTTCATCTTAAAAAACAAGAATACAAGGAATACCTATGGCAGGACGCAAAAACTCGATTGACAGCCACGCTCCATACAATTTATGAAGATGGGGATAAAGCCGGTAAGCTTTTGGCATGGCTGGATAAACAAGAGCGAGCAAGTCGCTGGGTGGCAGAACTTCAAAGCACTACGGGAGACATCGTGACAGACCCCCAAACGATAGTAGACATGCTGGCGCTTCACTATACCGATGTTTATACCCCTACAACCACAATACAGCAGGAGGACGCAGAGGCGTTCCTCCGTGACATAAAACTCCTCAGGCTTACAGAAGAAGAAACATTGCTGTTGGAATCAGAATTCACCACAGACGAACTGACGATAGCGATAGGGAATGTACAATCTGGAAAAGCCCTAGGGCTGAATGGCATCCCTATAGAATTATATAAAAGAAATGCGACCGTAATTACCCCACACCTATTGAACATGTACAAAGCGAGCCTAGAATTGGGAGAACTCCCTAAAGATCAGAGGACGGCGACAGTGGTGGCTATACACAAACCGGGAAAGCCCGCCCGGGAAAGCACCGCCTACCGGCCCATCTCCCTAATCAATGCGGAAGCCAAGATATTGGCCAAAGCACTGGCAAACAGAATGACGCCCTACCTAGCTAAGTTAATACACCCGGATCAGTCTGGGTTAATGCCGGGCAGAAATACAGCCCTAAACCTGCGATGACTGCACAACGTACTAGGGCGTAAATATACGATGCAGGAAGAGGCCATAATATTGTCTCTAGACGCCCATATGGCTTTTGATACAGTTGAGTGGCCCTTCCTATTTGCGGTTCTCGAGCAACTGGGATTTGGACCCAAGTTTTGCTCCTGGGTAAGATTATTATACACCAACCCTCTCGCGCACGTAGTGGCGAACGGCCGTATATCCAAGGAGTTCCCTCTGGGGCGTGGCACCAGACAGGCCTGTCCGTTGTCGCCACTCCTTTTTGCACTTGTGCTGGAACCATTAGTCGCATGGATAAGATAGGATCCGGTTATCCGTGGGCTCCGCTGGACCGAGGGCTGGGAGGACCGCATATCCTTGTATGCGGATGACATCCTTTTGTATATGGCCTCCCCCCACCGCTCAATGCATAGAATTTTGAACATATGTGACTCTTATGGGAAGCACTCCGGGTACACGATCAACTGGAGCAAATCAACGTTGTATGTCCTGGCAGGCCCGCCGCCGAAGCTACCTAGAGGATGTGCAGTGAAGATAGTGGAGGATAGTTTTAAATACTTGGGGATTCATATCACTTCAGACCCGGAGGACTTTATGACCCTAAATCTTCTAGAACCCCTAAAGAGATTACGCAGGGATACCAAACATTGGCAATCCTTACCATTGACACTGCTAGGGAGGGCAGCGCTCTTCAAAATGATGGTGCTCCCTCGATTCCTTTATGCTCTGCTTAACGCCCCATTCTTGGTCCCCCCCGTCCTATTTCCGCTCAATTGAAACAGAAGTGACCAAACTCCTTTGGAATGGGAAACCAGCCCAGATGGCAATTACCAAACTAGTTAGGACTTGGTATTTTTTATTTTTATTTATTTGTTGGAAGCTTGTAAAGCGTACAGCTACCCCCAACGGGGGTGTCCCGGCGCTAGGACAGGCGGTAGATGCAGGTACTCATAGAGGGCTAAGAGTTGGAAAACAGCCAGGTCTTCAAGTCACGTCGGAAAATAGATCCAGATTCAGCCATCCGCAAGGACAATGGCAGGCTGTTCCAGGCTTTGGCCGTGATCACTGCGAAAGCTCTGCCACCCATTCTGGAGCGGCGAAAATGTATGATGGTGGCATTGCGCTCCCCAATATACAAACGTACTACTGGGCTCCCAACTGGCAGTAATAAATCAATGGGTTCATGTCCCACATACTGACCCGGCCTATCGCCTGGATAGACTTGTCCTGGGGCCGGAGGGGCTCAACCGAGCGCTATATAACACTAACCACAAGATGGCTCTATTAGGACCGACAAAGCATACGATTCAGCTTTGGCATATGGTACTTAAAAAGCTGGGTTGGAATAATAAGATCACGCAGGCAACACCCCTTTGGGACACCGGTAAACTAGGCAAACTGCACAATAGCAAAGGATTCAGACAATGGGACATCATAGGAATATCAAGGGTGGGAGATCTGTGGGACAAGGGAAAAATAATTCCATTCACCCAACTCCGAGAACAATACGAGATGGCACCTACGGAACGATTTCGCTATCTTCAGGTTAAGCACGCCCTAGAGGCTGTCATCCCACCTGACACTGCCCTCCCTGAAGCTTCCCCATTAGAAGACAGACTCCTAACAGACCACATGGACAAAAAAGCCACGTCCTTAACATACCGCAAAATTATAAACAATCACCCTGACCCTACACAGTCTCTCCGGGAGAAGTGGCAGAAAAAGGTGGGAGAGCTAGACGAGGCTGACTGGCAAGAGGCATTAGCATCCCCGAAGGAGGTAGCAATCTCCTCGAAAATCCGCCTAGTGCAACTTAAAGTGCTCCATAGGATCTACTACACTAGGATAATACTATGCAAAATAGGAAAGACCGACAGTAAACTTTGCCTCCGGCAATGTGGGGAAGTAGGTACATTTTATCACACGATGTGGGAATGCCTAGCAATAGCGACATATTGGGAGAAGGTTATGTCCACAATAAGACAAGTCAGTGGGGCCCCTGTATCACCAGAACCTAAACGATGTCTATTAAACATTTGGGAAGCAACAGATCTTAATACCACAGCGCAAACCTGGGCGATACTGGGAATGATGATAGCTAAGAGGAACATAGCCAGACTATGGGGGGCACGAAACACTCCCACGTTACGAGACTGGAGCAAAGACATGGATATGGCCATGGTGGCTGAAAGAACGGTGCATATGAATAGACGATGCCCCAAAAAATGGGAACGGTGATGGGGAAAGTGGAATGCCTTTAGAGGGGGGATATGTACCACACCTGCCACGGAATCATCACTGGAGGACAGTTAGAGTATCGTGCAGTGGCGCATTGATTCTGACCTCATGTTTTCATCAATGTATACCTATCATTGTACTGAAGTAATATAAGACGAATGTACAATAAGTACCGGCTCTGTTGATTGTGGATTGTAATACTACATGTTATGCACCAATAAAAAGAAATAAAAAAAATATTTAAAAAACAGCTTGGCACCAGGCAAAAAGTGGGGGTAAACATGCAGAAGGCTCTTACCTTCCTACAATGAGGAAACAAACATGCAATACATGTGCAATAGTTAAATGAGCAGCATAGCCTAGATAAAGGTAAAATTGACAACCACTTGTTCCGGAGCCCCATGTATTGTTTGCCGGCATTCCTTACGCCCAGATATACCCAAGATCCCATACACACTTCCGTATGGCGGGATTTGCATGGTTCGCACTGAAATCTGTAATAGTAAGGTTGGGCATCAACGTATCACCACTGTCAGCCCATCAGGTCACACTAGAGTCACGCTAGGCACAGGGAGATTACGCAATTTGCCCAGGTTCACAGGATGTTAGGTAGAAGCCGAGACCAGGACCCGGTTCTTCCATTCCCAAGTCGGCAACTCTCGCCATAATTCCACATCCTCTCCCCACAACTAAAGATACGCACGTCTTTACATTAGTTCCTAATTGTAAGCAAGCTCAAAAGTAAACAGGCAAACACGCGAGCTTCCGTGGAAAAGATGGTGCCGACAGAGGGCTAACACTTTAAGTACCTATGCTTATCTACATACCCACCCCACGCCGCTCAATTGTTCCCCTTGGGCAGAAAACAATAAAATGGCTGAGCATATGTGTAAAATGCTGCAATAACCAATCTGCTTCCCCCCCCATATCATTATTTAAGAAAGTGGGGGGGGGGAGGGCAACGTAGAGCGCCTGTACACAACAGACTCACCCGCCTTGCATCAGCCAAACTAATCACCCAAACTAATCACCCGTGCTGAAGCATCAGAAACCAATGCGTGTCCAGCGGGGGAACAAAGAGCCTGGCTCCTGGGTGGGGCAGGTATAAGTACTTGGCCCCAGCCCCCTAGGTGCCGGAAATATGCGGGGAGAGCGCTGGAAATGTGGGGACTCCAGTGGGGGAGGTCCCAGTGAGTAGAGCACAGTGAGTGTGCCAGAATGCTGCACTAAGGGGCAGCCCTCTTACAAGTATGTGCTGCTTGCCCCGCGGGCAGGGACAGGAGGGGGGAGAAGAAACAAGGTGGGGAGAAGTTTAAAAAAACAAGCATTGGCATAGCCAATAGGTCTCGCCTTTGGGACCTTATAAGTGTTTAGCCACGCAGCAAATTATCCTAGGTGGTTTAATTATAGCTTATTTCCCAAATCAATCAATCAGGGATTTGTGAAGCGTGCTACTAACCCGCAAGGGTCTCAAGGCGCGGGTGGGGGGTTACCTGCAGCTTCGTCTCCTCCGAAGAGGCAGGTCTTGAGGCTTTTTCTGAAAGCTTGTAGAGTGGGGGTTTGTCTGATGCTGAGTGGGAGTTTGTTCCAGGTCTTGGCCGCGATGAAGGAGAAGGATCGCCTCCCCGTTCTGGTTCTGCGGATGCGTGGGATTTCGGCTAGGGCAAGATCGGAGGCTTCTTTTGGGTGCGTAGAAGGAGATTCTTTCATTGAGGTATTGGGGTCCAATGTTGTGAAGGGATTTGTAGGCGTGAGTGAGGAGCTTGAAGATCACTCTCTTTTCGACGGGGAGCCAGTGGAAATCTCATAGGTGTTGGGTGATGTGGTGTTGTCGTGGGATGCCGAGGACAAGTCTTGTCACTGCTTCTCCTAACAGGTCGTGTTGTCACTTTGCCAGAGTTGGGATTAAATGTACTGAAAAGGTCTGCCCTGTGGTTCCTGTGGGAAACTTAATCCACAACAGCTTCAATAGCATCTGTGAAGAGAGCCCCCCCTGAAAGTGCCCCGTCTAATGGTAAAGCACAGGACTTCTTGAACGGGTAGTGTGCTTTGAGGGTTCATCGAGTTACAGAGCCCAAGGACTCTGTGCCAGATCGATCACAAGTCTAATGCACCACATCTGTAATAATTACTGGATGTACAGCGCTTCAATATGCACCATTCCCTGCAAGCTGCAATTTGTACTGCAATGTCTGATACATTGATGTGTCTTTCATGCTACAATATAAAAGCAAAACCTGGCATACTGTAATTTCCTACATACTATATTTCTTGATGGAGAATTATCTTTTTTTCTGCACATTTACAGTGTTTTGATTTGTGTTGTGTATTCATAATAAATTCCTGTTTTTATAAAGAGTTAAATACGACACGTCCACTGTTTCTAAATTAATTTATAAACAGTTTAATCCCGCACGTCTACCATTTGCAAGTGCTATATAAATGCATATACTGCTGACTGACTCTCCGAGGGCAGGCTCTCCCATCAGTATACTGCTAGTAGTGGCCCCAAGTCCCAGCAAATACTGTGGCCACCATGTTTTGGAGAGCTGCAAGATGCTGCGTGTGGGCCAGAGAAACATAATCACCCCCCATGTCAAACAGGATTACTTTAAAAGTCATCTGAGAGTCATTGGATGATCATTCAACAACCTCAGAAGTCATTTGCATGTCATCAGCCTCCTGAAGACATCAGCACACTTTAGAAATGAGGCCTGATCTGAGGATGATTTGAAAATAACTACCTGATTACTTCAGTAAATGAGATTGTTTCTGATGGTTTGTGGATGAGTATTTTATTATAAAAGTTTGCTACTAAATGCAAATAAGAATATCAATAGTTACTTTGTGGTGCAGTACATTGTGAGTCATGGTAAGTATATCAGGAGTACCTTTTATATCACAATTTGTTTTTACATCGGGCGCCTTTACTTTGTATCCCTAAATATAAGTAATTTTAAAATGATTTCTATATGTGTGCATTTATATATAACTATACGTATATTTGTTTAATATTTCATTAATTTATTTTAAAATGATTTCACATATTAATTGATCCTGCTACCTAGCACGTGTGTGTGTGTGTGTGTGTGTGTGTGTGTGTATGTAGGCATATCTGTGTGTGTGTGTGTGTGTGTGTGTGTGTGTGTGTGTGTGTGTGTATATATATATATATATATATATATATATCGAGAGAGAGAAACACACAATATATATGCGCATATATTTTAGAACTACATTAAGATTAATTTCAATTAGTGCCTTTAATACTAATCTAAAATATGTAACATCTAAATATCAATAAATGACCATAACTTTATAAACATTTGTGTTTTAAAAAAAAAATCTTTTTATGCATACTTAACAAACCCTTACACCCCAATTATATACCCACCCATAAAACCTAAAATAAAACCCTTACTCTATTTTTCTATGCCACATCCAGCAGTGATGATGCAGATTCTCCTGGTAACCTAATCCACATCCACATCCTCGTTCCAACCTGCAGGTCTTAGGACCAGTGTGTCTTGTAGTCATTTTCTTAGGACTCCTCAGGCCTGGACAAAAGGTAAGGTAGTCATTTCCCCATGTATGCAGTTTAGTTAGGTATTCTTATAACAAATATTTGGTGCATATGATTTCAATAGATTTAGTGTTCCATTTTAGGAGAGATCATCACCAGTCCCTAAACGCTTTCAGAATGGCAGAGGCTCTCTTCTAAATGTATCTGAACGAGGGAGCACATTCCGCCAATGTGCTCAGGGAGGCCCTAGTACTAGAAAACGTGCCTCTGCCATTTTCAGTTTACTCACAGTTTATTTACTCATCTACACATATTAACATTTGGGCTAGGCAAGCAGACCTAGATTTTTAAGAGTTGGTATTCTATATCCGCAGCTGACCAAGAAAGTATCTATTCGCTGGTAAAAACATTCAAACGGTATAAAATCAATTTATTCAGAGATTAGCTTTATCTTGCTGTGCGATGCTTTACTTCGTGCAGACCTGGGTGTAATTTGTGGGACTGTTGGAGGAACCAGTGCTTGCTTTTTATTCTTTACATTCACCGAGGGTTGCTGGAGACGCTTTCAAAAGAGTCTAGAAGAATAGCTGGGTTAAGACTGGGACCCCTGGAATGATTTCCTATAAGCACCGGACAGAAGAATGATAGCAACATTTTATGCGATTTGTTACAGGAATGGAGTACACAAAGGGATTTGGAAAATATGCAATTTGTGAGTTACAGCGAAGGCACAATGAGAAGAATTCATTACTGGACATACTCAAAATGAATTGTGCAAATTTCAGATATGGTTTCAGTCTCTTCCCGATAATTGTAATGCACCCACCCAAGTGGCAGGAAGGTATATGTATTATGCATGGCAGGGCACCAAATTAATAAAAAATGGGAAAAGCCATGAAATTCAGAGAGAGCTGAACCAGAGCTGAGCCATTGTCTGTCTTGGCTCAAAGCCCCAAAGCATCAGCTCAGCTGTCAAATAATATACACGAGACAAGAGTATGTAGTGTTACGGCCAGAGCTGCAACTTTGGAACCGGGAAGCCAGGTTCGAGTTACAGTGTCGGCTCAACAACCTGTGATTCTGGGCAAATCACTTTCCCCCGTGCCTATAAAAAACAAATTAAAGTGTCCTTGTATAATGTAACTGGTGCTTGTGTGAGGGGTTCTAATACCTTTGGGTCGGGTTATATAAAACTGCAAAAAGATAAAATACAGCAAACGTCAAGTAAAAATGCACGGAAGAATCTTTGTGGTTAAAAATTATTTCTTGAATGTTTGTTTCACTTTAGTACAGTAAATATCCTTGCATTGACAACTGTTAAAAGTATCTTTTACCATGAGCTATTTTCCCCCATCTACAATGCCATGACAATGCTGATATCGGTACATCAAACGAAAATCAAATCAAATCAAATCATGGGACATTTGTAGAGCGCTCATATCACCCAAAGGTCTCATGGCGCTTAATAATTTGTCATGTGCACTGTAGACACGACCAGTAGTGGTTTTGTATATGTAGTAGCACTATTAAATCATACTCCAGTATTTTTTTTTTTTCTGTAACTTAATCTTTTCATGGGGTTGATCGGATTTGGCGTTCAATTAAAATGAGGCAGGGTAAAATAAAGGTGAGGAGAAATGGCATAACGGCCAGAGCTGCCGGTTTTGGAAATAGGGAATCCCGTTCCAGTCTCAGCATCACCACAACATCCAGTGATTCTGGGCAAATCACTTAATATCCCTGTGCCTGAAAACAAGATGATTGTGACCTTGTGTAACGTCAGCACGAAAGTTAAATACGACACGTCTACCATTTGTAAATGCATTTATAAACAGTTTTATCCTGCACGTCCACCGTTTCTATATATGAACATACTGCTGACTGACTCTCTCAGGGCAGGCTACTGCTAGTAGCGACCCAAGTCCCAGCAAGTACTGTGGCCGCCATGTTTCAGAGCATCTAGTCAGGGATGTGGAATTCCTATAGCCTGACGCCCAGGACATATTGTTTGGGGTCATGGGCAACAAGTTTTCATGTATATTTTGTCCCTGGGACAAGTAGGCCCTAGCCCCTGCAGCACAACTGTTTGGCTGCCAGTTTGCAGTACCACATTATGGATCAGGGAAGGGCACTGTCTGCAGTTAAGGTGATATTTTTGCCCATATGTTAATGCTGTTCAAACTTGTATTTATGGTTCATTAATTGAAAGCCTTTATTATTAGGGTGAGCGCTCTAAGTAAATGTTGTAAGCTCCGACTGCACTACTGACAGTGGTTCA
Source organism: Calotriton arnoldi (assembly GCA_963921515.1). Classification (NCBI taxonomy): domain Eukaryota; kingdom Metazoa; phylum Chordata; class Amphibia; order Caudata; family Salamandridae; genus Calotriton; species Calotriton arnoldi. The sequence goes on from CAWUFW010000441.1 coordinate 2,722,538, forward strand.
AGTATAAAAACGTGTACACACATTTTCAAAGTTTAGCTATATAAGGCTATGTATAATGCTCCCAGAATGCTCTTTCATTTGATGCAAATATTTGCGGAAGCTTGAAAGCAAGATTGATGATTCTTTGCTTTCAAAATAAAATGTTCATAAAAAATAAAAGTGGGAGCAAAGACATTTTGCTAAACTACTGTAAAATTTTAAGTACCATTTCTTTGCATCATTTAGTAACATGTTTTGATGCATGCTAGTATTTCCCTAAAATATTCACAATGGAAAATCAGTATAACCAGTTTCAATAAGATTATGGGAAACAAAAATAAACAAGCATTAGCAAAGCCAGTAGGTCTGAAATTGGTGGTCCGCTTTTAGTTTTGTAATGTGTGACTTGTTTTGGCATGGTTTTTTGTAAAACCTTATTGGTGTGGGAGCTGCAGGGTCCTCACCATTATAACAAACATTGGCAAAAGCAAAAATTGTTTTTTGGTCTCAAAAAGCACAGACTGCCACAGTAGTTAGTGACACTGAATACAACTACTTTGTGTGCTGATATGCTCCTTGTGAAAGAGCAGAATGCCAAGAGAGAGAGAGAGAGAGAGAGAATGAATAAATATAAATAAATAAATAAATATGAGAATGAATTTTAATAAACACAAAAGGTCACGGTCAACGCCAGCCCAAATTAGGGGCCCAATTATTAAAGAAAGTCTCAAAAGTGCACCCACGGTATATGTCCTTGCATTAAGTGCAGCTATATGGCTTTCGTGAAGTCCCAATAATTTACAGAAGTAGGACAATAAATAGTACTCCTAAAAAATATTTGTGGGGTGTCCTAGGAAGTACCGTAGGGTTTGGGGGAAATGGTTGGGGAGGTGGAGTAGTCATAAAGGGAACGTCCAATTTTATACTCCTATGTTTTTGCTATTGTCTGTAAACCTTGTGGTGCTGCTTTCTTTTTCTACGTCCTGGAATTTTATGGTGTTGGACTGTAAGGCTGGTGTTTTTCTTTTTTCTCTTCATTTTATTAATCAATAAACACAAAAATTTGTTTATCAAAAAAATATTTGAGAACTGCATTTTAGCATGAGCAAATACGCATGTGTAGATTTGCTCATGCGAAAATCTGAGTGTTTGCAAGTTCCCTTTCCCTCCAACCACTTTTTTCCCAACTCTGGAAGAAGGTTCATTGTCAGGAGTAAATTTCCAACATTTCTAAGTATGGGAAAAGATTAGAGAAGAGTTATTGAAAACCCTTAAAACATGCAAGTTAGTAGGTTTGCAAAGACTCAAAAGGGCATTCTAACTCTGGAACTAATGTTTACCACTACCTTCAGCCCCAGTATGTAGTTCTGCGGAAGCATGGCAACATAAGGGGATTGCAAGTATTCAAACACTACTATGTTATGAGCCCTGGCATAATCAGAGAGGCTATATCAGAGCTCTTACATAATGAGATTGCGGCCATAATTTGTCGCTGCACTACATGGCACCAAAGGGCCAAGTGGATTTTGTTACAGGACAAGTAGATTTATGAAGCAACCTGCCCCAAGGACAAGTAGATATTTTATTAAATTCCACAACCCTGATCTTGCAGTAGATGCTGCATGCAAGCGTGAAAAACATAATCACCCCACCACAACAAAAACCCCGGCCACCACCACCAGGTAATTGGTCTGGTATTAAAGCAGGTTGCTGACCACCCGGTTGTTCCATTTCGAGATGTCCTTGAAATCGGGCTGGGCGAATCAGTCGGATCCAGAGAATAAGCCGTCCTAAGCGCAGAGCGGAGCCAACTGCACCGCCATGTTTCCCACATTGCAGTGCTGACAGACTGTAGGAGATTCAGCAGGGGCTGCCCATTAAGATTACTTTTGCGTTTCGCGACAGTGTTGTGACAAAAAGCAGAACCGGGAGGTCGACTTTCAGGCGCTGCACGTTCTCTCTCTCACATCTGGATGTTAGAACGAGCCGACCCAACCTAAAAACAAGTATTTGCAATGCAGTAGGACTCGCATTTACGCGAGACCTATTGCATTGCAAACGAGAGTGCGGGCGGGCTGGGGGGGTGGGCAGGGGGGCGAGAAGGCATGGACAGCGGGAGTGCGAGCGGGGGCGGGTGGTGCGAGAAGGCACGGACAAAGGGAGTGCGGGGAGGGGGAAGAAGGCACGGGCAACTGGAGTGCAGCCGGGAGGGGGACGAGAAGGTACGGACAACGGGAGTGTGGGCGGGGGGGGAAGGGAAGGACAATGGGAGTGGGGGCGGGGGAGGGGGAAAAAATAGTGCTCTAAATAACACGTACCGTACAGTGTAACACGTAAAGGGGCCAATAGCCATGGGAGGGTACAAATGACGACATGGCCATAATAAGCGGTACTAACAAGCCTCATAATCAATCAGAAGACAGAATTTACGAAGGACAAAGACAGAAGCCAATGAAAAATATGGGCGGAGAGCGAGGGCATCTTGTCTCCCATACTCTACTACTGCATGCCTCGCAGAGCGAGCAGCAGATGCGCGCTGCCGCTAAAGCTCGACCTAAAAGAAAAAAAAGCAGCTATGACGTGGCCAGCACTGACAGTAACATTGCTCAAACAGTAATTATATAGTAGGTACTACCCCTGATGAGGCAGAGGTTAGCAGTTAATCTAGTGGTTATGTGAATAGTTGCGTGCTTTCAAGAAATATTTGTATGGACTTACTCCAGTTACTTTGTGGTAGATTATATAATACCAGTTAGGTGTGATCATTAATGGGCGCTAATTGTACATTAAGAATCCAGCCCCCCTGCTGACTCCACAAGATTTGGCAACCGGGTGGATGATTTTTCTTGTCTCCCCCTTTATAGCCCCCCCCCCAGTCTCCCCATCCCAGACAAGAGTGTGTGCACGACATTTCAATGCACAAAACAATTGGAACCCCTACAACCACGCCAGCCCTATGTTGAAACCATACAACGAGACATTACATAACATTACATGTGGAAATTAAAAAAAATATATAAGTAAATAAAAAGTGAAAATTACGAATATAAAAGCTGTGTCGGTCAGATGTATGTACAATTCACCCTAAAGACTCCAGCTTGCCCTCACTTCATCCCCTCACTCCTGCCTTCACAGTAGTATTGCCACTGAGCTGATGTCATTTTGCTCCATGCTCTAACGTCACAACTGCCCTACGCATACCCCGCAAGCAAACCCCTGCGATGTCCTCACCACCCCTTTGTCTTACCTCATTGCTCACTGCTTAAATACTTTTAACTGTAAATATAAGAACAAAGCAATTGAAAAAGTGTCCCTGAGCTGTCTCGGTGATCCCTGACCAATAAAGTAGAGATAGAGGTGATGTTAAAAATAAATATTGAGGTTTTTCTATAAAGTTCTATTTACATATCATGTCCGGGCCTTTGCGGAATCTAAAACTTGAACACATGGCTGGTATTTCTCTCTGGGAAAGATTGCAACCCTATGTCTTTCTAAGATCATGGTTATTCACTGTAAAGAATTAGAACAGCCTCTACTACATAAAGATATATAAAAAGCACAGAATTTGGTGTGTTTTTTCACACGCTCTAAATATAGCAAGCTTGCTAGAGAGACAGAACGATGTCACACATCTATTGGTCGTTAAAAAGGCCAGCGTTTATGAGCAAAAGAATCCTGAGGTACACCTCTGTGAAGCGCAACTGTCACAGCATGCGCAATGAGTAGTGGTCCTATGCATCCTCTGGTAACATAGCTTAGCGTGACAATGCACCTGCTGCGGAAAACTGCGTGTAGCCTGAAGTTACCGTTCACATTTCACCTGTTTGACTTCGCTTTTCATCTTACCGGGATCGATAATTGACGTCACGACTGCAGGTCTACTAAAATATTGCAAGACATTGGGGAAAAGTTGTGCATTAATGCATATTCTGACTGTTTTGATACTATGTGAACTGAAAAGCAGGATGACTTCTTCAGAGACGAGAAAGATGGGTCTTAGCAGCAAGACTTCTGAGAAGTGATGTCCCTTGAACCTCTGAAAGTTTACTATGTGAGTCATGTAAAGATGACACAGGACAAGGGAAAGAAGCACTAAAGCACAGAGATTCTAGCACTTCATCTCTAAGCGCTACACGCACAGAATACACAGCGGCACGCATGTCTTTGGTTCAGGCTACTTATTTTGCTAACGAACTGTCTGTCTGTCCATGTACTGCCTGCTCTTTGTATTGTTCTCGACTTTCCTTTATGTTTGAAATCGTTGTGCTGGACCGGCAAGTAGTACCTGAATTCCAGTGCGAGCAGCAGCTGGCCAGAGGAGGGGCACTTTATCAAATTAATTGTACCTGGCCAGCGCGCCACTGCAAGAAAAGGAAGTGATGCATGGCAAGCGCTGCCCAATGAGACGGCAGCTAAGAAGAGCGACATTGATGCCAACTACTAGTAAGCTATGGCCGGGTTCGGAGCCCATTTGTGAATACGAGTCTCGCACGCTAGCGAGCATGCGCTTGCAGGCTCAACTTAAAAATTGCTTGTTTCACACATAAATCCAAAAATAAACTCTGCTCTCATACTTTGTGAGGTTTCACTCTTTATCTCACATCATGAATTAAAACAAGCATTGGCAATGTGAAGCATTTTTCTTATCTGTAGTAGGAAGTTTTATTCCGAGCTTCCCAACACAATAAAGGCACAACATGAATAGCAGCTGCGCAACCTTCCATACCACAAGTAATTAGTTAAGGACAGGTGGCAGTAGCAGATGGAGCAGAACACTATTCTCTCACACATACAGGACGGGTACATTACAGATAGCTAACACACTCTATTTATTTATTTTTTATTTATTTTTAAGGTTTTATATAGCGCTGGCTAGACCCAGAGGTATCAGAGCGCTTTACAGGAGCAGGAGCAAGGCAAATATCAATGGAAAACAATAGTTACATGCAAAATACAATCAAGAACATGCAAATCTCACCATTGAATTAGGAGAAAGGCAAAAATCTTAGGATTCGAAGGTTATATACAGTAAAATAAAATAAGGGAGGTATAACCTAGGAGCACACAAAATATAACAAGGAAACATTTGTAGTGGTAAGAGGGAAGGGGTAACTGAAGAGAGGTCAAGACAAATTAACAGGGGAGAACGCCAAAAGAAACTTACAGCAATGTAGTTAGAGCTGACAAAATACATGAAAGACCAAGGAGAGCAAGGGCAGGAGTAAACAATAAGGAGAACACAGGGAAAAAGAAAGGTTAGCAGAAAAATGACCGATACAGGTGAGCAAAGGATAACGGGATCAGAAAGAATTATGGATTTATTTATTGAGGAGATGACATTTTAGGTCTCTTTTGAAGCCAAAGTAGGAGGGGTTGCAGCGAAGGTCCCTCGGAAGGGCATTCCAGATGCTAGGCACATTTCCTGAGAAGGAGCGAGTCTGGGTGGAGTTCTTTTTTTAGTAGCGGGGGAACGAGGAAAAGAGCATTGGAGCTTCTCATCAGTCTGGCGCTGCCCGCTCTTTTAAGTTTATTTGTTAAGTAAATCGGAGAATGAGAGTGAAGAGCTTTATGGGTGATGCAGGCAGTGTTGTAGATGCATCTTCCTTCAATGCGGAGCCATTTAAGGGATTTGAGGGCAGGCGAGATATGATCAAACCGTTTGCCGTCGGTAATAAGCCTGGCAGCCATTTTGAGCACGGCTCTGAGGGGGCCAGGTGAACTTTAGGGGCTCCGGTGAGAATAGCATTGCCGTAATTCAGTTTAGAGAGGACTAGTGATTGAACGACCCATTTAAAGTCGTCTTCAGGGATGAAGGGTTTGATTTATTTTTAGGTGTTTAAGAGTGAAAAGTGCTCCTTTGGCAGCGTTATTGATATGGTCCTTCAGTGCCAAATTTTTGTCCAGGATGAAACCTAGGGATTTTGCCGAGTTGGATAGAGTGAGCGGACAGTTGAGGGCGTTGAGGTCAGAGATCCAGCCTTGGATAGGGAGACGGTTGCTTTTAGGGAAGAATAGAATGATTTCCGTTTTGTTAGGGTTCAATTTAAGATGGTTGGAGTAAAACCAGGATTGAATCTTGCTCAGTGTGTTGTTAAGATGAAGGACATCGCTGTGTGATTTGATTTTGTAGTAGTTTGGTGTCGTCAGCGTAAAGGTGATAATTGATCCCGGCTTGTTTCAGAATGATAGTAATGGGTTCCATGAAGAGGTTGAAGAGGGAGTGGGAGAGAATTGAGCCCTGGGGGACACCCAGGGAGACAGGTGTAGGATTGGAGAGGCAGGAGTTTATTTTTATTTTTTGTGTTCGGTGTTGGAGGTAGGAAGTGAACCAGTTAAGGACAGTGCCATTGAGGCCAGAGCGAGACTTGAGAGATTCCATTAAGGATGAATGATTAACTGTATCGAAGGCTGCTGAAAGGTCAAGGAGGATAAGAAGGCAAGCCTCTCCATTCTCTAGAGAACGATGAATGTCGTCAGCAATGTTGAGCATAGCAGTTTCGGTACTACAACCTTTCCTGAAACGAGATTGAAAGGAGTCAAGTAAATTGTATTTGCCTATGTGGCTGTCGAGTTGAAGTAAGACACATTTCTCCATGGTTTTGGCTAGGAGTGGGAGGTTCGAGAAGGGACGGAGGTTATTGGGGTCTGCCTTTAGGTTTTTAAGAATGGGAGTGATTTGCCCAAGTTGAAGGGGAGTCAGGGATGCACCCGGAGGCAAAGGAGGTGTTAATAATTTTCGTCCAACTTTGGGCAATGATATGGTTATGTACTAGCTTGGTCGGGAGTGGGTCTTTGGTGTGCGAGGTCGGCTTTAATTTCGCATGATATTAAAGACTTCGAGCTCAGTCATGAGTTTGAAATTAGTCCAGGTGGCGTTATTTTTCAATTGTGTGTTGGAAAGGATATCTCCAGAACCAGTAGGAGTAGATTGGTGAAGGAAAGGATTAGGAGGGTGGGTAGATGTGGAAAAAGGGGGGATGTCGAGAAATTTGGGGGCTAGGCAAGGCCAATATTTGCGGGAAGGATTGATCAATTTTTGCAATTTTTTTCCGTGAAGAAGTTTGCAATTTCCTCAAATTTTTCGTTAGAGGCTGTAAATTCAGAAGGGGCAGATGAAGTTTGTCTTCTGACAATGTTAAAGAGTTCTCTGGGCCTATTTTTACCACGATCCAGTTGGGAACGAAAGAAAGATGCTTTTTCCATGAAAATGTGCTTCTTGTATGTTGATCTTGTGGATCTGAGGAGGGCGTGAGAGAAGTTAAAGACAGATATACAATTTCCATAAACATAAGAAAAGTAACAAAACTCCTGGGGGCAAGTGTGCACATTTCTTCCAGCCATATCCCTTCAAGTAGTCTTGCAAAGTGCTTTTGACAAGGCTGTCAGCACTTGCACCATGTTTTGCAGGGTAAGGCACTGTAATCGTATCCTGCACTATGAAACAACCCATGCTTGTGCAGCCAAGCCACAGCTGGCTGGGTGTGTAAAGCTGTATTTCATAAGACTTGAGGCTGCGAACCACGCTCCCAACACCAAAGACTATGCTGCCTCACTACCGGTGCCATTAATTCAGTTGTAGTGAGGCTGTGAGGGCGGGGTTTCACAATTCTGAGCAGCCCTGTCTTTGTTGCATCCTGTCTGAAAAAGCAGTACCATGGAGACTGAGAGGAACACCTCTTAGCTCATCCTGAACATACTGCCCTTCTGCTAGTGTCTCAGACTGCCACTTTATTTAGCTGGGGTACAAACTTTTACATAAAAAGTTTATTTTGGATTGTTTCACTTTAGTACCTTAGATTATATCACTTAGTGAACCGCAACCATGCTGCTGTGACCGTTTTATTAATGACTGAAAATCTAAGTCAGTTGTCTTGTTTTTCCTATATAAGCCTTTATTTTTACAGATGGAGCAATATTATGATATTTTACACCACACATAAGGGAGGGTTTTGTACATTGTGCATCCTGGACTGAATTGATTTGAGGTGAATTCAACTGTGATGATCATGGAAACTGAGGCACAGGAAAAAAAGTAATCGCCTAGGATCACACTGTTTGGTCAAGCTTGGAAGCTAGGATCAAAACTAGGTTTCCTGAATAGACATTGCACAATTCCGATCCTTGATGGGTTTTGCATTCTATTCCCCTTCTGCCCCAGTGACAATTGTACTAGTGACCAAAGAGGCAAGTCAGTTGTCTAGTATCACCCATATAAGGCCTTTATTACTGTTACAGATGAAGCAAGATTATAGTCAATTAAACCACATATGAGGGAAGATTTTTGTTCAGTGCACATCCTGTACTACATTATTTTAAGGTGCTTTCAGACGTGATGATCGCAGAATAAGGAGGCAGAGGGAAGAAAATTATTTTTTCAGGATCACACAGTTTGGTCAAACTGGGAAGCTGTGATTGAAACCAGGGTTCTCTGGGTCAGGGCCCCTCAACTAGTTTTTACCCTTGTTCCAAGAAAATCATCTGACTGGCCTGTACATGTTATGCAAGGGCATTCAGAACATCCTTTGTATTTGTATAAGATGGAATGACCGCATTAGAAACACCCCTCTACATAAAACTGGAACACCTTGGGCAGAAACAATGCAAGATTCCGAACTTCAGGTGACAGGTACAGCTAGTGAAGTATCAACACGAGCCTTTCCCAGGACAACACAGGTACTAATCGGGCAGCAGCAGTGCACACTTTACTTCCTCAAGGGAACTGGGACAATATGGCAGTAGCAAATCAAGCTTACATTTGTCAATAAGGCAGTTCATGCATGTTTCTATTTCCTGCAGAACAGATCAGGCAGGGCAAACTGGTACTAGCTTTCATTGCTTTCGGAATATGTACAGTTAAGGCATGAGTGACATGTACTCAGAGCCAGATCTATGGAGTGGGGTCTTAAGTTTCTAAGGTGAATGCAGAGATGGATGAGTTAGTGAATATGCAAGTTCAGATGCTATTCTTGCTTAGGTGATATTCTAGGTCAGCAGCCTGAAAGTCCTGCTGTTTGTGTTGATTCTTTGATGTTCCAAGAATTAAGAAGTAGCCGTTACCTAGTAGGTCATTGTTATTTGGAACAACCTCGCCACAGCAAAACAAAATATGCTGTATACCAGGGATCCCCAACCATTTCTGTTATAAGAGCTACTTTATGTTCAATAAAAATCCTCCTGACCTTCTTCTATAATTAGAGATGTTATAGTAACCACATAAGACAAGGTTCCATTAGTGAACACCATATGCAAGTTTACCAACAGTGGTCACCTCAGTGCATCAGGCATGGTTTCCCGCAGTTATGAAAAAAAATGGTTCTACACAGGTAACACATAACAGCCATCCCTCCAATGCCACTAGCACCAGGTTACAAATATTAGTAATAAGTGCTCTCCAGTTGATTTTTATCACTTAAATATCTACTTTTTCCCCCCCCAAACATCGAGTTATAAGTCCTGAAAATACACACATTTTCATCTCAAATACACACTTTTCAGTTTTAGTATACCTATATTAATTCAACCAAGCAAAAGCTTCTGATTTAGTTCACAGTACTGTACACAGGAGAGCTACTGACATATACTGTAGCTGGAAATCTACCAGTAGCTCACAAGCTACACAGAGAAGCCTGCTCTAGACAGGCAGACAGGTGCTAACCTCTACGACAAGGTGTGGAGTGTGCGCACACCAGGCGCTGTGCCATCCCAGGCTTGGTGCTGCACCTGTTTAAAATGTTGAGGTCCGCCAGTGCAGCGTAACCAAAATCAAAGGAACCATTTCTCCCTAAAATGGGAGAGCATGGCAAGGCTTGCTGTGTCACACGAGTGTGAGATTAATGAGGGGCCGTACTCCAGCGATTACGCTACTTCAGAACTCATGTTTGATGGACTCCGTGGGTGTTAGGAGTGTTGTGTGCTGTGGGCTCCTGTGTGGTCGAACCCCAGCACATCACACTGGTAACAACTGAGCTTGAGAGACACCTGCACATATAAGTATGTTTGGATGCGATCTGTTGCGGTTACACAAGCACTTTAACAGGCAACACAGATCCAACAATTACCTATGTTCAATAAATATGGAGTAACATTATTGGGTCCAAGATGGAAGTTGCTGATGGTTCAGCCAACAAGCTACTTCATGGGCTGCCTGCTTCATAGCAACCAAGAAATCAGGCGCGTATGTTATGTTCCTCTTACTTTTCACCCGTAAAGAGCTATACGGTTATTAGGTCGAGCCTATAGGCAGCACGTATGCGCAGCTCTGAGAGGCATGATGTAATCCTTCTGTGGGCTTTAAAGATGTTCACCACTTTTTGATTGGTTGCTTGGTCTGCCTTTACAGATCTCATTGCTTTAGTTGATGAACAGTGGACATTGTCCCGCCTTGTTGTCTGTTTTGTTACCGCCCTGGCGACTGCCCCTGGTGCATGGATCCTTTCACTAAGTGGTGTTTGTTTTCTTTTTACTGCACTATTTTTTCTTTAAACCGTTTCATCGCCAATGGCGCCTGCATGGCACTTTCTTCTAGTTTAATTAATCTCCCTGTGCCTTCCCCCAACAACACCTCCCACCCCTCGCAGCTTGTTATTTTTTGCAGTGTCACGATCTGAGTCGAGTTTGTGAATGGCATTTTGTTGAGAGGACATTACCATGATTTATGGTCTCTACAGCATGTGCATCATGTGTACATTTAGGATCTGTTCAATAGAAGCATATGGCGCCCTGTGCTGTGTCTTCCGTAGCTTGATGTAGTGCGTGTGACCCTTCCCTTTCCCGCCTCTTGAGATCGATGTGCCGGTTCTCCAAAATGCTGTGGACGAGTGTGCACTTTTCAATCATACTGGCGCCTCTTGGACTCTCGCTTTTCGCCATATAGAGCCCTACCACAGTCTCCGAACTGACAGAGACCTTCGGACTGCGAGGTATCTCCCTTGCATACTCACCCCCCCCCCGCTCTGTGTACCTCCCGCCCTCCGTCGCCTGTGTGCTTGCACCTACCCGTCCTCCCTCGTCCCTTTTGCTTGCCCTTTCCCCTGTCCGTTGCTTGCCACTTCTCACTGTCCATTGCTTGCCCCCACCTGCCATCACAAGTTGTTAAAATGAACACAGTGCAGAGAGCGGCGAGTTTTAACATACTCTGAATACAGCACCATAAGAGATGTAGTGACACTGTACAGTTCATTGGGATCATTGCTGCCACGTTTTCCAGCAAAGAAGAAAACGGTTCACATTCTGGAAAATCATTATTTTAAGAAACAAAGGAAAAAGTCACTATGGTGTGTAGAAGGTAGTGGGAAGAGCTGGCAAGGGAAAGCCCATGAGGTGCACAGAGCTAGACCGTCGCCTCTCAGAGCCTGCAGATATTTATTGTGAGGAGTGTCATCAGCTCACGCGGCGTTGCAGGCTGTGTGTGTGGACTCCAGCAGAGCCTTTATTTTGCATTGCTTGGAATGTGATCTATGATAACGTGGGATATAACTTTTGCACTACACAAATTTGTGAGAGCACATTTTTTCAGGCACTGTTTCAAAATACATACTCATTGGGCCACTTTCATTTTCAGCCAGTGGCACACGGCATTGTTTAGTTACACGTTTTCACGTTGTAAAAAAACTCATCTCTGCACTTCACCCCTCCGCCATGACTAGGGTTGCCACCTTTCCAAGACAAAAACAAGCATTTGTAATACAATAGGTCTCGCATGACTGAAAGTTTGAACCATTTCGGTAATAGTAATTTATTTAATGAGGAACCTATTGCATTGTAAATGCTTGTTTTTCTAGATTTCAGTTCTCAAATGGATGCTGATTATGAAAGATTCCTGCTATGTCATTTAAGGACAGTGTCTGGTGAGTTATTTGAGAGCTGAAAGTGAACCTACAAGTCAAGAAGGGAGTCTGGCCCTTCACCGACCATTGTGCAAGCTAGTCAGAATAGTGTCATGTCGATCTCCTCTTCTGAAACAAATAGTGACAAAGTCTTTGTGAGCCCTTGGGGGTTTGAAACGATAAAGGTCTCATCCCAAGTGAAAAGTCCACTACAGGAGCTGGATGAAGCAGAGTTGTTATACAGTGGAGCATTTGTAAGCGTGAGGTCACTGAAACAGTTCAGCAAGCAGAAACCAGAATCACTTCTCCACTGCGCTGCTACAAAGATAAATGCCTCCAGAGGAGTAACCCCATACCGATGAACCTTCAAAACAAAGGGTCAAAAATTCAGGACAAAACATCAATTTTACGGACACATCTGTGTAAGTCAAGATTAAATAATATATCACAGTAAGTAAATAGACAGTCGACAGAAGTACAAGTCAATGTATATTTGTGTTTTTTGGTTTGTATAAAACACTGCTGTATTGAGCATTGTATATAACTGGAGGTATTTACAGATTTAAAACGATCAAAAATTTGACATCTGACATACGGGACAGTTAGAAATTGACCTCTTAATGTCCCCTAACCTTGAATGACCATACCAGAAGCAGTGCTCGGTTGATAAACTTGGATTTCCAGCTCATGGGTAGTAAGAGTCCAGAGACAGAGGGAGAGAAAGGTACAATAAGCGGTTACGACGGATTTGAGGGAAATAGTGTGTGTCAATGTACTTAAACCCTTTTGAATAACTGTAGTATACAATCTGCTCATTGAAATAATGCAAGAACAAGTGAACCGTCAAAACGAAAAAGATGAATAGGAGATAGAAAAGGAGTACAGACAACATTTTGAAAAACCAGTCCCATACGATCCTCATACCGGGGATGTGCCAAACAGTGCAGCACTGGATGCTCTGGACAGTCCACCATTCTCCACTCCATTGTGTACCTCCACAAGAGGCATAGTTCACCACTAAATATAGTACAGGACACTATCACTCACAGAACAGTGCACCACCACACATGGCACACTCCCCTATAACCTTAGGCACACTGCACCATCACCCACTGAGTAATGTACCCCCTCAAAAGGCATAGTGTGCCAACACACAGCACAGTGCGCTACTACCACAAAACAGTGGATATCAGGCTCAGTTTACTGACATTCCGTGTAATTAGCAGACAGGGGGTCACGCCACATCAGGAAGACATGGAAGGGAGCTACACCGGCTGCCAGTGCCAACTCCCACTTTGATGTTTTGAGATTTTTTTTAAAGCATGTTTTCACGGCCTTGAAACGCTGATAGGATCAAAACTAATCTACCGTCTTATTCAATGTCTCTGAGAAAACGTCTGAGCCGAGTACAGGGTCCTTGCACAGGGCAGGGAAGTGGTGTGCATGGATTGTGTAGTACTAGGCAAACAACCCCTATAATACTGTGGTAGCGTAGTATTATGTTACCATTTACAGGATCCACAATTTGTCTGATACTCACTTGGATTGTACGAAGAGAAGCCCAAAGAACACAGTGAGTGTCTGAAGGCCTCCAAGAGTTTCAAACTTCCTCTAGTGTTTCTCACAGACTGGTACCTATATGAGTAGCAGCAGCTTCTTTATATCAAAGTCCCAGACATAACCCCTTTTGCCTCTGGAAAATACAGCAAGCTGCAGCTCATGCAACACTGATGCTCAGCAGAGAGATTAACACTGCATTGACCAGAATGTGGGCAATCCAGAGATTGTCCATAATTTTTGGATGTGAAGGTTTTTTTGGGGGGACGTGAAGATGTAAGGGGCGGAGCCTGAGATGAAGCCGGACGTTGGGCACGCCAAGGGAACCTACGGAGGGGCAATTACCTTAAACCCTGGCAGATAACTTAGCAGCTGGAGGGCTGAAAAGACCACCTGGTAGCAAAGCGGCATAGCAGGCCACCAGTAAGTGCTTAGCACAAGGTGGCGACCCATGGTGAATGGAAGCAGCCGGTATTACGCTGGTGCGGCTTGGTGCGCAGAGAAGCCTGCCTGCTACTGGTCCATCATCCCTGCTCGCCCGTCTGCTACCCACCCTCCTACACCCCTATCTGTCACCTACTCTGGCCTGCTTTGACCGACTTTCCCCTGCCTTCTGTCTTTCTCCCCCTCGCCATAACACCGCATTGTTCTACGGCGGCCTTTTGCAGTGGTTGCAAGGGGAAAAGAAAGCTGCATAGCGTCCGGGCACCCTAGACGCCACCGCCTTTTGCGTCTGGATCTTCAATTTGTCTTGACCCTCCACAGTTTTAGTCGCACAGTCTCTTCCCCTCCTGGCTACTGGCATTCCTGCCTGGGGTAGGGAGGACCCTAAGGCAGATCAACAAGCACTTCAAGTACTGTTTAATGGGCAAACACAAGCGAGAAGCCTTCTGCTTTTCACCTTCCATCACTATAGATTGGTGCCCAGCTCAGTAAAGCTGGCTCACAATGGATCATTAGCAGAGAAGGCGGCAACACTACATGAAACTCTCATCACTGTCATTTAGTTCCTATAAACATATATAAGATCTGCTCGTTTAGACAACATACACTGTAGGATTGGTGTCAGACTGATTCTGGACACCCCTACCGGGTATGTTAGCCTGTATACGAGCTAGCTCACAGTGCCACTAGAAACCCCTCTTACCAAGGAGAGAATAGTTCTTGACAACTATCGAACATGACAGCCCTGATCCCTCAGGATCGTGGAAACGGTGTACTACTGTTCGCTCAGTCACTCGTGCTCACTTCGTCTCAGAGAGATGCACAGAATAAACGGTGGGGACGTTTTTCAATAAGCATTTATTGAACCAGCATCATTCTAGTGTAAAATAGGTGTGCTGGGGGGGCGTGGCCGGGCAAGATGGCCGAACGGACGTAATCCGTCTCGGCTCCCGGTCCGCGCTACAGTTTCGGGACAATATTGCTTGCTATTTGGCACCGTGACGATCGCTAAGGGCACCGATCTACTGCTCTAAGGCCGGTGCATGAGGGGAATCGGCACTACGGAAGCGAGCGGCCTGTAGCGGCACTCAGCGGAGCTGCGAAGAGGAGGCGAGTGCATCTACTCTAAATGGCGCCGCCCGCGTGAACGGCCTGCGGAGGATCGGGCCTGACGCGGGGACCTCTACGGCTTTCGGCCGACTAGCGGGCTCTGCTCCCTGCCCTGGCGGCCACCTGAACGGGCGCTTGCGGCGGCAACCACTACTACCCCAGCACGCCGCGAGGGCAGCTACTGCATCAACGCGCAACGAGGGCTGCACCGGCGGACGACTGGGGCGGACTCTCTGCGGCGCTCTGTGGCTCCTGCCAGGTACCTGGGGACCCCTCGATGTCCGGAGGGCGGAGGAGCGCTGTCGTGGGACGGCTTGCAGCTGACTACTCACCCTGGGGATGCAGCGCGGGAGGCCCGGGCGACTCTGAGCGCCATATCTACTCTGCCTGACCCCAAGATGGCGGCATAGTCATGAGCTCCTAACTGAGAACCGCGCAACCCCTCGCATTAGCTGCAAACTTAGCGGCGTATTTCCTGCTGTGGGCTGGAGCCCCCCTGCCTTTGGATACCCTGATGCGGCGGCAAGGAGGCGCATTGCGGCGGGGGTCTGAGGTAGTAACGAGGCGGATGAGAGAAGCACCGACCCCTCCGCTCCCTACACCGTCTGGAGAGGGCTTGCAACCTGTCACTGGGCCGTGATCTGCGTTGCTGAGGCGGGGAGTGTGCTGACGAGGGAACGTCCTTGGGGAGGCGAGGAGACAGACGGCAATCCGGCACTCCAGGCCCCCTGCGGCGGTGACGCCGGGGAGCAGCTCCCGCGGCATTGGCGCTCAAACCTTCACCTGCCTCTTAGGCGCCCACCACGTACAGGGTCAGAATGCACTGCCCTCAGTGAGTGGAAAGACGACGCACGGGGAGAGCCCTTGCTACTCCGTGACTCTGAGCATACATAGACCTTGGAGAGGGGAATGGGAGTTCTGCTGTACGGTGACTGCGGAGCGATCACCGGGCCTGCCTCTATGCCGCCCAAGAAGACGCTATCTAAAACGACACCTAAAGTCTCCCAGTTTTTTCCACAAGTGGATAAACAAGTGCCTCTAGACCGCGACGTTCCTCCCGACACCATGTCACTCACAAAAGATGACCTCATGTCCTCCTTGCGCGACTTTAAAATGGAACTCCGCAAAGAACTAGGTCAGGACCTTAAGGACTCCATTGACCAACTGAAGTCCGACCTTAACGAAAGACTGACCTCCCTCCAGCATGATGTGGACTCCGTGGGTGTCAGGGTGGTGGAGCTAGACACAGACCCAGGAAGTCGATAAACGAACCTCCGAATTACAGGACAAGTTGCTCGGCTTACAGGACCAACTGCTCCAGACTCAACTAAAAGCAGAAGACCTCGAGAACAGGGCACGGCGGGACAACCTACGGATCCGGGACCTGGAGGAGGGGACGGAAGGCCACGATCTTGAAGCCTTTCTTCTAGGCCTCTTTGCAGAGCTGTTGAGCCCCCAAACCCTCAAGATCAAACTGGAACGGGCACACCGAGTTGGAGGACCGCCAGGGGGACGACAGACACGCACGAGAGACGTACTGGTCAAATTCCACTCCTATAAGGTGAAGGAGGCTGTTCTCTTAGCAGCTAGGAAGTGCACTGAGGTCTCCTTTCAGAACCACACATGCAGTATCTACCAAGAACTGGCGCCCGCCACTCTGACGAGGAGGCAACACTTTCGGCCTCTTACCACCAGCCTGCGCGACAAGAAAGTTCGATATAGATGGACATTCCCGTTTGGCCTCAGCTTTGAATATAATAATAATAATAATAATAAGCAACACCACATCACTGATTTGAAGGACGGTCTGGAACTTCTGGGTCTCCCTGTCGGGGATCTAGAACCCTCTCCCAGTACATCTCAGGGCTCTCAACGACCCGGACTCACACAGGCGCCCTGGTTCAGGAGCTCCAGGGGGAATCACAAATGAGGCGGAAGCGGGTTGCAGTCACTCTGGATTTTTGCTGGCTCTATGGAGCCTTGCACCGCCACGCACCAGCCGTTCCGACTCACAGGAGGGAACTTGCTCTTTCGAACACCTTTCGCTCTCTTCTGAACTGCGACAAGCATAGAACCGACCGAACACGCTGAGCAATTTTCTGAGGCGATCTACGATTCTTTAGAGGTCCCGAGACGGGCGCGGATGGGGATAATGACCATGCCATCCCCCAACGCGTCCGACCATTTGCTAACGCAGTGGTCGGAAATTGTTCGTCATTCGGACACATGTTAGTGTTGGTACGATTTGTGTTAAGGGTTTTGTTGTTTTGTTTTTTTTTATCTCAGGGGGGGTGGTGGTTGGAGACAGGCAGGGTGATCTTGATAGGGACGCTACATCACTGGAGCAGTTGGGTTGGCTGAAGCAGTCTACGGGGAGTGTGGAGGGTATGGGACGGCTGGCTTTCCGGGGCATGGAGGGCGGAGCGGGCGGTCGGACTAGAGAGGAGGAGGTAAACCCCCGTTGATAAGATGGTAGTCACGATTGCTTCGTGGAATGTTAGGGGCCTTAACTCGCCGCAGAAGGTCTGGAAATATCTTACGGACCACCACTTGGGCGTTGTGGCGCTGCAGGAGACCCACCTTAGAAGGGAGGATGAAATGAGGCTTAAACATAAACAATATCCCCTTGTCTATAGAGCTTCAGCATCTACTAAACACAGAGGAGTGGCACTCCTTTTTCACTCATCTACAAAGTTTCAACCTTTAGATGTCCATTCAGACAGGGAGGGAAGGCTGCTATTGGTGAAGGGGTCCCTGAGGGGCATACTTTGTACCTTTGTAGCTACCTACGCACCCAATGCAGGTCAAACAGGTTTCCTCAACCTTCTTCTCGACAAAATCGACCAGTTTGCAGAGGGCCCAATCATTATGATGGGGGATTTCAACCTCACGTGGCAGTCCGACCTCGATAGCACTCACTCCAACAGAGCAGACACAGGCTCCTTCACAGCCGACTTGCAACAGAGGATACTCGACTTAGGCCTTAGGGACGCATGGCGGACACATCATCCTCAGACCAGGGACTACACATACTATTCCCATGTCCACCATACATATTCCCGGCTGGACTACGCCTCGTGGGTACCCTCCGAAACGCTACGATTTTTCCCATCTCCCTCTCCGATCACTTCCCTAGTAGCCATAGGCTTACAATGGGGGTCAAAGCTATCACTGAGTCTTTCACTAACAATAAACCTGACGACACTTCCCCGAGCACTAACTGGGATGCATTTAAAGCGGTACTATGGGGGAAATGTATTGAGTTGAACTCTACCCTCAATAAGCAGCGGGCGCGGGAACGAGAAGAACTGGAGAAGGAACTGGGACAAGCGGAGTTAGCGCACAAAAATAACCCCTCTAGAGCTACGTTGTGACCCCTTACAGCGCTACGGGGCAAGTTAAAGGCCATATACAACAATAGGGCTGAATACACCCTCCTAAAACTACGCCATACCTCTTTCGCACAGGGGAACAAAATAGGCAGACACCTGGCTCGGCAACTCCGAGAGAAAAGGGAAAAGGAATATATTGGGAATCTTCGTGGCAGGGATGGGGAGCCGATCACCACGGATGGGGATAAAGCGGAGCTCTTTCGCGCCTTTTACGAATCACTGTACACTGCAGAGCCCAGGGATCCGTCCCTACAGGACGTCTACCTACGGGCCCTGCGATTCCCCCGCATCTCACCGGCCGTGAAAGATCAACTTATGGCCCCGATCACCAGGGAGGAGGTAAGCGAGTCCATCACAGCCCTTAAACTACACAAAGCCCCGGGACCAGACGGTCTCACGGCCCACTTTTATAAAGCATTCGCAGCTGACATTATTCCCCATCTCACCGACCTTTTTAATCATCTAGCAGACTTGGGTGAGGTGACTCCTTCGATGGCCGATGCGATCATCACGGTGATCCCGAAACCCGGGAAGAATGCTCAGCTATGTGCCCTGTACCGGCCCATAGCGCTTCTCAATTTGGATGCAAAGCTCTACTCCTCCATCTTGGGGAAGCGGATTCAGGAATTAATGCCTGACTTAATCCACCCTGATCAGTCGGGATTTATTCCGGGGCGGCAAACCCATGACAATACTCGGCGCGCTATCCATCTTATTGATAAAAGCCACCAAAAAGGACATTCCAGCGGTCTTGGTGGGGCTTGACGCCGAGAAGGTGTTTGACCGGGTGGATTGGGCCTTCCTATTCCGCGTTCTTAAATCTTTTGGCTTCGCAGACAAATTTCATCCGCATGATTCAGGCCAATTACGCTCACCCTCACTCGAGGGTTCTGGTTAACGGCGTTGTTTCAGCTCCCTTCCATCTCTCGAGGGGCACACGGCAGGGGTGCCCTTTGTCGCCCCTGCTTTTTGCCCTAAGTATCGAGCCCTTCGCCATGTCCATCAGAAATAATCTGACGATAAAGGGAATTCCCTTCGGGGGTGAGGATCACAAAATTTCACTGTTCGCGGATGACGTACTCCTCTCACTTGAGGATCCGGCACGCTCCCTACCGGCGGTGGAACTTGAACTAGCCAGGTTTGAGGTGGCGGCAGGCTTTAAGGCCAACCTGGACAAATCTTATGTCCTCAACCTCACGTTACCGGATGATGAAGTTCGTGTCCTCCAGTCTTTGACCCCCCTGAGGTGGACTGACCGCTCTCTCCAGTACCTGGGGATCCAGCTGACCCCCCGGGTGAAGGGGCTATATAAAGCTAACTTTCCGGCGGCCATCCGCCAGATTGAGAAAGATCTCCGGCGATGGAAGCCCTTATTCATCTCTCAGGGTTGTGGAATTTAATAAAATATCTACTTGTCCATGGGGCAGGTTGCTTCATAAATCTACTTGTCCTGTAACAAAATCCACTTGGCCCTTTGGTGCCATGTAGTGCAGCGACAAATTATGGAAGCAATCTCATTATGTAAGAGCTCTGATATAGCCTCTCTGATTATGCCAGGGCTCATAACATAGTAGTGTTTGAATACTTGCAATCCCCTTATGTTGCCATGCTTCCGCAGAACTACATACTGGGGCTGAAGGTAGTGGTAAACAATAGTTCCAGAGTTAGAATGCCCTTTTGAGTCTTTGCAAACCTACTAACTTGCATGTTTTAAGGGTTTTCAATAACTCTTCTCTAATCTTTTCCCATACTTAGAAATGTTGGAAATTTACTCCTGACAATGAACCTTCTTCCAGAGTTGGGAAAAAAGTGGTTGGAGGGAAAGGGAACTTGCAAACACTCAGATTTTCGCATGAGCAAATCTACACATGCGTATTTGCTCATGCTAAAATGCAGTTCTCAAATATTTTTTTTGATAAACAAATTTTTGTGTTTATTGATTAATAAAATGAAGAGAAAAAAAGAAAAACACCAGCCTTACAGTCCAACACCATAAAATTCCAGGACGTAGAAAAAGAAAGCAGCACCACAAGGTTTACAGACAATAGCAAAAACATAGGAGTATAAAATTGGACGTTCCCTTTATGACTACTCCACCTCCCCCAACCATTTCCCCCAAACCCTACGGTACTTCCTAGGACACCCCACAAATATTTTTTAGGAGTACTATTTATTGTCCTACTTCTGTAAATTATTGGGACTTCACGAAAGCCGTATAGCTGCACTTAATGCAAGGACATATACTGTGGGTGCACTTTTGAGACTTTCTTTAATAATTGGGCCCCTAATTTGGGCTGGCGTTGACCGTGACCTTTTGTGTTTATTAAAATTCATTCTCATATTTATTTATTTATTTATATTTATTCTCTCTCTCTCTCTCTCTCTCTCTCTCTCTCTCTCTCTCTCTCTCTCTCTCTCTCTCTCCTGGCATTCTGCTCTTTCACAAGGAGCATATCAGCACACAAAGTAGTTGTATTCAGTGTCACTAACTACTGTGGCAGTCTGTGCTTTTGAGACCAAAAAACAATTTTTGCTTTTGCCAATGTTTGTTATAATGGTGAGGACCCTGCAGCTCCCTCACCAATAAGGTTTTACAAAAAACCATGCCAAAACAAGTCACACATTACAAAACTAAAAAGCGGACCACCAATTTCAGACCTACTGGCTTTGCTAATGCTTGTTTATTTTTGTTTCCCATAATCTTATTGAAACTGGTTATACTGATTTTCCATTGTAAATATTTTAGGGAAATACTAGCATGCATCAAAACATGTTACTAAATGATGCAAAGAAATGGTACTTAAAATTTTACAGTAGTTTAGCAAAATGTCTTTGCTCCCACTTTTATTTTTTATGAACATTTTATTTTGAAAGCAAAGAATCATCAATCTTGCTTTCAAGCTTCCGCAAATATTTGCATCAAATGAAAGAGCATTCTGGGAGCATTATACATAGCCTTATATAGCTAAACTTTGAAAATGTGTGTACACGTTTTTATACTTGAACCACTGTCAGTAGTGCAGTCGGAGCTTACAACATTTACTTAGAGCGCTCACCCTAATAATAAAGGCTTTCAATTAATGAACCATAAATACAAGTTTGAACAGCATTAACATATGGGCAAAAATATCACCTTAACTGCAGACAGTGCCCTTCCCTGATCCATAATGTGGTACTGCAAACTGGCAGCCAAACTGTTGTGCTGCAGGGGGTAGGGCCTACTTGTCCCAGGGACAAAATATACATGAAAACTTGTTGCCCATGACCCCAACAGGGTTGTGGAATTTAATAAAATATCTACTTGTCCATGGGGCAGGTTGCTTCATAAATCTACTTGTCCTGTAACAAAATCCACTTGGCCCTTTGGTGCCATGTAGTGCAGCGACAAATTATGGCAGCAATCTCATTATGTAAGAGCTCTGATATAGCCTCTCTGATTATGCCAGGGCTCATAACATAGTAGTGTTTGAATACTTGCAATCCCCTTATGTTGCCATGCTTCCGCAGAACTACATACTGGGGCTGAAGGTAGTGGTAAACAATAGTTCCAGAGTTAGAATGCCCTTTTGAGTCTTTGCAAACCTACTAACTTGCATGTTTTAAGGGTTTTCAATAACTCTTCTCTAATCTTTTCCCATACTTAGAAATGTTGGAAATTTACTCCTGACAATGAACCTTCTTCCAGAGTTGGGAAAAAAGTGGTTGGAGGGAAAGGGAACTTGCAAACACTCAGATTTTCGCATGAGCAAATCTACACATGCGTATTTGCTCATGCTAAAATGCAGTTCTCAAATATTTTTTTTGATAAACAAATTTTTGTGTTTATTGATTAATAAAATGAAGAGAAAAAAGAAAAACACCAGCCTTACAGTCCAACACCATAAAATTCCAGGACGTAGAAAAAGAAAGCAGCACCACAAGGTTTACAGACAATAGCAAAAACATAGGAGTATAAAATTGGACGTTCCCTTTATGACTACTCCACCTCCCCCAACCATTTCCCCCAAACCCTACGGTACTTCCTAGGACACCCCACAAATATTTTTTAGGAGTACTATTTATTGTCCTACTTCTGTAAATTATTGGGACTTCACGAAAGCCGTATAGCTGCACTTAATGCAAGGACATATACCGTGGGTGCACTTTTGAGACTTTCTTTAATAATTGGGCCCCTAATTTGGGCTGTCGTTGACCGTGACCTTTTGTGTTTATTAAAATTCATTCTCATATTTATTCATTTATATTTATTCATTCTCTCTCTCTCTCTCCTGGCATTCTGCTCTTTCACAAGGAGCATATCAGCACACAAAGTAGTTGTATTCAGTGTCACTAACTACTGTGGCAGTCTGTGCTTTTGAGACCAAAAACAATTTTTGCTTTTGCCAATGTTTGTTATAATGGTGAGGACCCTGCAGCTCCCACACCAATAAGGTTTTACAAAAAACCATGCCAAAACAAGTCACACATTACAAAACTAAAAAGCGGACCACCAATTTCAGACCTACTGGCTTTGCTAATGCTTGTTTATTTTTGTTTCCCATAATCTTATTGAAACTGGTTATACTGATTTTCCATTGTGAATATTTTAGGAAATACTAGCATGCATCAAAACATGTTACTAAATGATGCAAAGAAATGGTACTTAAAATTTTACAGTAGTTTAGCAAAATGTCTTTGCTCCCACTTTTATTTTTTATGAACATTTTATTTTGAAAGCAAAGAATCATCAATCTTGCTTTCAAGCTTCCGCAAATATTTGCATCAAATGAAAGAGCATTCTGGGAGCATTATACATAGCCTTATATAGCTAAACTTTGAAAATGTGTGTACACGTTTTTATACTTGAACCACTGTCAGTAGTGCAGTCGGAGCTTACAACATTTACTTAGAGCGCTCACCCTAATAATAAAGGCTTTCAATTAATGAACCATAAATACAAGTTTGAACAGCATTAACATATGGGCAAAAATATCACCTTAACTGCAGACAGTGCCCTTCCCTGATCCATAATGTGGTACTGCAAACTGGCAGCCAAACTGTTGTGCTGCAGGGGGTAGGGCCTACTTGTCCCAGGGACAAAATATACATGAAAACTTGTTGCCCATGACCCCAAACAATATGTCCTGGGCGTCGGGCTATAGGAATTCCACATCCCTGATCTCTTGGCTTGGTCGCATCCATGCCATTAAGATGACCCTGCTGCCCAAGATTTTATATCTATTTCAGGCCTTACCCATTGAGCTCGAGCCTACTTGTCTACCCAAAATTAAGACGTTGCTCACACAGTTCATATGGCAACGTGGGAAGGCCCGCTTATCCTTTCACATCCTGAGGCGTCCTAGAGGTAGGGGCGGAGTGGGACTACCCGATATTGAGCTATACTACAAGGCTGCCCAGCTGCGCATAGTAACGGAGTGGTTTAAAAAGGAATCAGGGAAACACTGGCTCCATATGGATAGGGGAGTGGCGGGCAGAACAATTTGGGATTTAATTTGGAAAGCCAAGAAGGATCGCCCGGCGAACGCGTACATTAGTACCCCCACCCACACTGTATTGAGGGTTTGGGACTCCGTGGCGGGGAATGAGGGATGGACTACATTCCCCTCCCCGTACACCCCGATCCACTTTAACCCAGCCTTCCCGCCGGCTCTTCATGAGGGGCCCTTCGATGCCTGGCGAGAAGGTGGCTGCCTCATGCTAGACCACCTGTTCCACAACTACGATTTCCTCACTTTCGATAATTGCAGAAGGACTTCCACCTTGGACCCGAGGAACATTACCACCATCTCCAACTCCGGCACTGGGCACTCACACCTCATGTATACGAGAACGTCACTAGGGAGAAAACGGGTTTCGAGAAGTATGTCAGAACGGTGGGCTCCATGAGAGGCGTCATTTCATTCCTTTATAACTACCTGTTATCTAACACACACTCTGCCCAACCACGGTATATGTCCATGTGGGAGGGGATTTTGCAGCACGACATCCAAGATAGGGAATGGAAGGCACTATGGTCTGATATATCCAAATTTAACCACTCCCTTGAACTTAGAGAAGCACACTTAAAAACACTCATGGATTGGTACCTGGTTCCCTCCAAACTCAGACGTATATTCCCGAACACGACTGACCGCTGTTGGAGGGGTTGTGGGTTGCTTGGGGACTTCCAACACATTTTGTGGGACTGCCCCTCCATTCGCCCCTTCTGGGAAGAAATTTTAGCTCAGAGTAAAACCATGTTAGGTTACCCCATCCCGACTACTATGGAAGGAATTCTTTTAGGCCTCCGGGATCCCGCCCTTGAGCACCAGACTAGAGATGATAAAGCCATCATGTGGACCTGCATAGGCGCGGCGAAGATTACCATTGCCGCAGCATGGAAGAGGTCGGCCCCGTCCCTTTCTCTCTGGCACTCACGCTTATGGAAACTGCTATGCTTGGAGCGGATGGCGGATATCTTCTGCGATGATTACAAAAACTTTGAATGCAGATGGGGTCCCCTAGTTGCCTTCCTTACGAAAGGCCTGCCCTCAGCAGTATGCCCGCCATCGATTAGAGCCATGCACCTGTTCAATCAATCAATCAATCAATCATGTCACTTATAAAGTGCACTACATACCCGCGAGGGTCTCAAGGCGCTGGGGGAAGAGGGGGGTGGTGCTGCTACTGATCGAAGAGCCAGGTCTTGAGGAGTCTTCTGAAGGCCAGTAGGTCTTGGGTCTGTCGGAGGTTGGTGGGGAGGGTGTTCCAGGTCTTGGCGGCGAGGTGGGAGAAGGATCTGCCACCGGCGGTCGTTTTCCGGATGCGGGGGACTGTGGCGAGGGCGAGGCTGGTCGAGCGGAGCTGGCGGGTGGGGGTGTAGAAGCTGAGTCGTCTGTTGAGGTAGGCTGGTCCGGAGTTGTGGAGTGCTTTGTGTGCGTGGGTGAGGAGCTTGAAGGTTATCCTCTTGTTGACAGGGAGCCAGTGCAAGGTCTCTCAGGTGGGGTGTGATGTGGCTGCGTCGGGGGATGTCGAGGATAAGACGTGCAGAGGCGTTCTGGATGCGTTGCAGCCGTCTCAGGAGCTTAGCCGTCGTTCCTGCGTAGAGGGCGTTTCCGTAGTCCAGCCTGCTGGGTGACGAGGGCCTGGGTGACTGTTTTTCTTGTTTCGGTGGGGATCCACTTGAAAATCCCTGCGGAGCATTCGGAGGATGTTGAAGCAGGATGAGGAAACGGCGTTGACCTGCTTAGTCATGGAGAGGGTGGGGTCGAGGATGACCCCTAGGTTGCGTACGTGGTCGGTGGGTGGCGGGGCTGTTCCCAGTGATGTTGGCCACCAGGAGTCGTCCCAGGCTGAAGGGTTGGAACCAAGGATGAGGGCCTCCGTCTTGTCCGAGTTCAGCTTCAGGCGGCTGGTCCTCATCCATTCGGCGACGGCCTTCATTCCTTCGTGGAGGTGGGCTTTGGCGGTGTGAGGGTCTTTGGTGAGGGAGAGGATCAGCTGGGTGTCGTCGGCGTAGGAGATGATGTTGAGGTTGTGCTGTTTTAATACACTATACCCATGCCCAGCTGTCTATATTCCGCCTGTATATAGTGTCTCCACCACCCACCAAGTTCTGTGAGGGAGGGGGGAGGGTAAGGGAACGAAGGGGGTTTCTTTTTACGTTGGGTTGATTTGATGTTATTCTTTTGGGAGCACCCTCCTGGCTGGAGGGCCCGTATATAAACAGATCCTGATGCACGGGGACTCGCACGAGCATTTAGAGAATTTGTATCTTCTGTGCGTGGGACTTTTTACGGAACTGATCTGTTCATTAGCACCTTTGTTGGAGCGATCAGGTACAGCACGGCTTCTTCCCCACTTGTACTATTGTGCACTGTAAGTTTGAATTTGGATCTGCTGACTACTGTGAACCTTACACTGTTGGTTTTTGAAATGCCAATAAACATATGTTTTACAAAAAAAAAAATAGGTGTGCTGAAACAACCACTAGACCATGACAGATATAAATGATTATAAGCACTAACAGAGTAAAAAGATGGTAGATTTCTACCATCGTGCTAAAACAATGAATACAGGCAAGTATATAAAATACATGACAATAAAATGCGTACTCCTACGATGCGACCCTAACTAGATGTACCTAGCATGTATGTAGGTGTAAAAGCCAAGAATCCTTCTAGGATAAAGTCAACCCCATTACCTGAAGTGAGAGACTGTGGGACCCCGTCTTGGTCTCGAGATGGACACCCGCAAGGGATATCAGACCACTGCGAGCTGGAGTGTCTATGTGCAGGAGCCTCAGCGTCTCGTGTCAGTGTGTCAGCATGGAAGTCCTTTTCTCCTCTGACTACCTCAGCAAGATATGGTGTATATATACCCAAAGTGGTACCCCCTGGGGATATACCTTGCTGTGTCATGTCGGACTAGGATGACGGAAGGAATGACCCTTATACATAGTTATTATGCAGGAGATGGTAGGACTGCTGTCCTGCTGTGATTCCAAGAATCCTCATGCATAATGAATGAGGCTTAAGTTTTTCGGAGAAAACCCCATGTCATCTTTGGACATTACCGGAACTAGGTAAAAGGTCAGTACTAAGAACCGTTATGCAGTGTAATGGTAGGGGAGAATATAGGTGAAATGTTAGGTGACTACCTGAGCCTATATTGGGGTACCTATATGGAACATACCAGCACCGGTTCTC
This sequence comes from Calotriton arnoldi, assembly GCA_963921515.1. Classification (NCBI taxonomy): domain Eukaryota; kingdom Metazoa; phylum Chordata; class Amphibia; order Caudata; family Salamandridae; genus Calotriton; species Calotriton arnoldi. The sequence goes on from CAWUFW010000441.1 coordinate 2,749,532, forward strand.
CATTTTAGGCTATAGCGCCAATGATAGTAACAAAAAGAAAACACATGAGGAGAAGCATCTGTGGCAAGAGAACTTTCCTGCTCCTCCCGCACCCCTCCCCAAAGTTGAAAGTTTGTACATAAAATTTTAATAATGCGACATAAACAAACTTGACCCACTAAAAGATGTAGAGTTTCTAAAACTAAATCAATTCTACAGCGTGTCGAGAACTTAAAAGGCACAATGTCCGTACAACAGCCACAGAAGTTTCCAGAAGCCTATCTCTCTTGAGGAAGCAGCAAAAACAAGGTACCTAAAGCAAAAGCCATCCCAACTGAGCAATATTTTCTGAAATATAAAAATTGGACACTGGTAACCATGTGAAGCCAGGACAGGATGATGCAACCTGCAGGCCTTTAGATCTTTCCACAATGCCTGAAGTATCCCATGTAACACAACTAAAGCAACCTCTAGCTTACACAAGAAAAAACAAGGGTGACTGAAAGGGGGCGATTTAGGCATAATAGATCTGTCTCCAACAATTGATCCTATTACCCTGCTTCACAAGTCTCCCTCTTCATCTCACCACCCGTCATCTCTTCTTATTTGGCTCTATATGGCATAATCACAGAAATGGTGGCACATGTACACAATCCAGAGGAATCAGATGTCTTTGTGAACGACAAAGTTTCCACCCCATGGGAAACAAAAAGCCCCCAATCAAGGGACTCTGTAAGCTTTTCACTGAATGACGCATATTCCAAATTGTTTGAAGTAATGGAACAGTCGATCGCTGGCCTAACCTGAGGGACTAACATTAAGAGGTCAATTTTTAAACATGACTGCAACTCCCCAACTAATATCATTCTCTTGTCAATTAACTCATCTTTGTTGGCTGCAACAAATGCGTTCACGTGGCAATCGCACAAACTCTAATTACAAATTGATCTAATGCAGTCATTAGCTAACTCCATATCTAATATTGAATAAAAGATTGGCAAGCTTGAATCAAAATACTTATTCAAACAAAACAGCGATAGCACGGGCTGCGCTTGTGCTCCCATGGTTGACAAACTGTGCACAGTCTTGGAATTTCTATCACTACTTGTGGAAAATTTAAAGATCAACAATCAGCATAATCTAATCGTGGCACCACAGCAGAAATAATAGAATCTCTCTCTAACATTTACCATGGAATTGCAGGAGAGGTGAACTCTATTTCAGCCTCCAGCAACCAGTAGACGAATGACGTGTCCAATGTCTATTCCAAGGCCCATTCGGCTCAAGATGATCACCAATAGAGGCTGAAGTCATTGGCGGGCCCGGCATGTGACACCAACAGCCCAGTACTGTTATGACTCGGCCAGTTTCACAAATCACTAAACCACTTACAAAAAGGGAGCAAAAAAGGCTGAAGCAAACCAAAAAAAAACTCCACCTAAAACGCCAGGCAAGCTGCATATACATAGGTCAGCTGACTTGGTCAATCAAAGCGCCCCTGTAAAAATGACATTTTTCCAATTTTTGGCAACCCGCAAAAGAAGGATGAACATACAACAGAATCCACTCCCAGTGACATATACTTAGGAATAAAAAACAACTTAGAACCTAACGGGCGGACCGTGTCCGACAGCCCTCATAAAACCATGACACAGACCCCCGAAATATTTCAAGCAAGTAATGTACAAGATGCACAAAGAGTACTTAAACCACAAACAAACACGCAGGTGTCTGACAAAACTTAAATTGTTGGGGTTCAATAATGGCAATATTAAGGAGTAGACATAAGCTCTCAGATACATGGGAAATACCAGCTATCGCCAGACATTAGTACATTATCAGCAGAGTTGATATTACAATCCGGGTCTGACCAGTTGTCCACCTACAGGAACAACTTGGAGTGTTTGCCCAAACAGCCATCCAGCATTTTAAATAGCTCGTTGCACTGTATTGAGGCCTATGTTTTTAACCCAGGGAATCTCAACTTGGAAAGAAGCTTGGGCCTACTGTCCAAGTACTAACAGACCGACGGATATAGCTCAGTTTCGTGAATTTGTAAACATTTTGCATACTGCCATGAAAAGACTGGAAATCTGAGTGTAACTGGGGGAGCGGGGTCAACACTTGCTAATAAGGCCAGAGCCAAAGACTCCTGTTCCTGTTCTGTTGGTATTAAAGCACCATGGTCACACCTTTTCTTTTAACCTTTTAATTTTAGCAGTTTTAAAGTATTTGTATAATATGTAATATTTTGTGTTTAATCTGTAGTTTATTGTACCAATTTGTATTAATTGACACAAAGAATTATTTCCCTTGTTCATATCTATCATCCAAACACCCATTGATTCATCCAAGTACCTGCTTGTCCATCCATCACATGCTTTTCAAGATCTATATATGAATGCGTCCATTCAACCAGCCAGATCCACCCCTTTACACCCAACGCCATTCGTCCATCCACCCATTAAACCAATAACACATTTTTTGTTAAACCCCCTCCACATTCCACATCCATCTACCCATCCATGCTGTCTTCATTCATCGTGACACTGCACAACCATCAACACCTCCTTTACCCCCACACCTTCCACCCATTTATCTAGACCCTCCTAATTCTCTTCAAAGGCTATCCTTCCATCCACCGTCTACACACACTTTATTCAACATCATCTTCATTCTGTCCATCTACATCCTCTTCACTCATCCCCACACTCTCTATCATCCATTTATCTCCCCAAAGTTCCTAAATAAAGCAGACATACATTCATCCATCCACTGCTTTTGCCCTCACTAAAATGTTTTAGGAACTGTTCTTTGTTCACAGACCATTTTAGGTTTGGAGGGCCTCGAGCAGCTGACATATTTTAGAGCATTGCAATAAAGGGGGTTTTCTTGGCAGATACACGAGTGTTTGTTTAGTTTAATTACTACACAACACATAGATGAGCTCTGCTTTTTTAAAAAATATATCATGTTCTATAAGTTAAAGCCAGACATCGGAAGCCTAACCTAAATCAGAATACAAATGGGTGCCCTTAATAAAAAAGAATACATATTTTGTTGAGCTTAGCTCACTGAAATAAAACAGACTGAAGAGAAAACAGTTTGCTTCTCTCAGAACGTAAAACACATTGAGATGCAGTGGAAGCGCTCATGTCTTTTTGGAAAAGTGGAAACTTACCCACGACATTGTAATGAACAGGCCTCCAGCACTTATTGTGCCACCCACTAAGGTAGCCTTTCAAAACATGTCTGAGGCCTGCCGCTTAAGCCTGTAGTGCAGTTTTAAACTGCCATTTCGACCTGGCAAAATAAACCTTTTACCAGGCATAAATCTCTTTCTAATACTTTTAAGGCACTCCTAAAGTAGGGCCTAAAGGCTCATGGGGCAGGGTGCAGGTTACTTAAAAAGTAGGGCATGTGGGTTTAAGTTTTACGTCATGGTTGTGGAAAAACTCATAAAGTCGTTTTTCGTTGCTGTATGGCTGTCTCTCCCATAGGCTAACACTGAGTTAACTAATTACACTTAATCAGTGCTAACAGAGTGAGAGCAGAGATATGCTGTTTGCACTCAAATGAGTTGTAATTTAAAATCCTCTTTTATGGTAAAGTAGGGTTTAAGCTACATTTTGAAAATGCCACTTTTAGAAAGTTGGCATTTTTCTGCCTAAACCAAATGTTCTTTTCTACTTTTATTCAGGATCACATGGCTGTGAGTGGCTCTCCTGTGGTGTTTTGTGGATTGCTTCCAGACATGGGAACAAAGAAGGCCTAGGTGTTAGGGGAGTGGTTCTTCATGACTGGATGGCTTGGGAGGAGTTACACCATACCCTGATTACATTTCAAAGAGCTCTGCCTGCAGAGCACACAAAGGAACCTAGCACCAGGTCGCCCTTGCCTTTTTCACCTTAGCCAGTTTGGAGCCAAACCCTGGGAAAGAGCCGACCTGGACCAGTTTTGGGAATAGGCATTGTTTCGTTTTTTTTGGTTTTTCCTTCTTGCATTTCTTGGTTTCAAGCCTGGTGGTGTCCTGCTCAGGTGTGTTGTTCTCACTTCCTGTTTAAACGCTGTTTATTAAATCCTCTTTGCTTTTGCACTGTCCAGCTTGCTATTTATAGTGTCTGTTCATTGTCCAGTGTGTGGTGTAGCCTTCTCTGAACACTCATCTGTGCCAGAGCTGGTCTAGGGAAGGGGGATTGCAAGGTTGGTCATCATTAATAATGTGAACTGGTGTATATGAAGGTCTTATTTTAGTCCTCTGGCCTTGCGTCAGTCTTTCAGAAATGGCGCAAGGATGTTCTGCTCCCCAGTCAAAATAGTATATTGATGGATGACACCCTCCCCATATATTCGAATGTAGTATTACCTTTAGGTGGTGCTCTAAGGCTGCTGTCTTATCGTGTCTTTTGGTAGCACTGGCCACAAGCCTGTTTGCTGAGTGGGTTTGCCAAGAAAGGCACTCCCTCACATATCGTGTTGGACGGTGACTTGGATTCACTGGTGTATCCTCTATCAACTGTTTGGAAGTGTATTGGAAATGGCTTTCTCACATTATAAACTATAATAAATAAAACTATTTACCTTGCGCTCGCTGCATCGCCAACTCGGCGATGCAGCGAGCGCAAGGTAAATATTTTGATTTATTTACTTACCTTACTCCTGCCCGTCGTATGTCCGACTCCACTAACCCCCCACCCAGCCCCTCCCCCGCCCCGCAGTACTCCCTCTGCGAGCCGCCACTGCCCTTTTCCAAGCCATTCTTGTGGTCAGGATATGATCCCGAGGTCCGAAATGTCACCAAAAGTGCTGACACAAATCAAAATGGTCACAAAAGTCATACACCTTCTTAGGGCATTAAAATATCTGGTGCTGAAATCTATATCCAACCTACACACAGGTTCAAAACCCTTATGAGGTATAGAATATTTGTGAATTCTGTTGGGGTAGCTGTAAAACCTGATATTTACAGCGCTGTGGCATAAAATGTTATTTGTTAATGGGGGAAGATGGCCATTAAATAATATTGATTTTCACCTTTTCTGAAATCTGATTTTTATTTTCCTTCCTATGTAGAATGGTGGAAAACATAGAACAACTGCGTGAAGACTACAGAAAACAAAATAAGACATGTTTCATCCTTGGTGCGTCAGGAGAAACTGGCAAAGCATTGCTGAAAGATATTGTGAAAGGGAATATATTTTCCAAAGTCACCACAATCGGACGTAGGAAACTTGACTTTGAAGATGATTCTTATAAAGATGTGGTAAGATAATTATTTGTTGTACATTTGAAATACGGTTGTACATTTTCTTTAACAAACAAACAATCTGTATGACACAAGGGGGCCGGGAGCACCCTGCCTCTCATCCCAGCACAGTTCACCCCATTGCATTCTGGTAAATGGAGTATGCTTACTTCAATGTTGCTGTAGTTTTTCACGAAAGTACTGTGTCCTGCGAAGACTTGGACTGTATTTCAGCAACCCCAGTGCAAACTTAGCTCCTCCAAGTGTCACAAAGAATAACGTAGCAAACAATAATTGCAGATTCCACAGCTCAAGTGAGAAATGCTGGCAGAGCTCACAGGTCTATTGTGAAAGGTGCACAGTTACACAGTTCTGTTTAACTTTCAGCTTTATCAGAAAGAAATAAGGTTAATTATTACAGGTTACATACTTACTAATTTACATATATGGTATAAAGTTGAAAGAGTATCTGAGGCATTTAAAAGTTATTATATGATCAGATCTTTAAAATCTTACGGTCAAATATAATTTAACTATCCCTCGTTGATTCTCCTTTATGAAAATCTTAAATGCTTCCTGAAAGGTCCTTGTTTCTATGGATTTTATTTCATAACAAAGTTCCAGTAAAATTTAGAGGTAGCCCTCCAGTGGAGGACACTGAATGGGTGGCATACTCAATTCTCCTCCCCTTCAGCAGAAGAGCGAGCATGAGCAGGTGATGGCAGATTTCCTTTTCTTCACCTCCATTCTAAAGCAGCTGAACAGGAAAAAGAACACATGGGGCCCGATTCTGATGCGGGTTGGAAAAGCTTCCCGACCGAGGGCCTGATTCTGATGCGGTTAGGAAGGCCTCCTAACGGCATTTGCTCCTTCCAAATCGGATCGGGAACGTGTCTTCCCGACCGAGGGCCCAATTCTGATGCGGTTAGGAACAAATGTTCCCATTGAAGTCAATGGGAGTTCAACCAAATCGTATCTGGAAGCATCCGGATGCATCCTACCCCGCCGGTCGGACTTTCCCGATCCGAGTGGGTCGGAAACCATTTTCCAACCGATTGGGTCGGGAAGCTTTTCCAACCCGCATCAGAATCGACCCCTAATTTGTGAGGGGTAATCCTTTAAGTTATGATGGCCTAAAGCTGGGGTACCTAGAACATTACATGTAAATGTACCTTATGTGTTATATAATAAATCAGATCCTGCAATCCCTTTATAAGACCCAGTCTCTAATCCTCCTTATTACATGATACTTGTGAGACACCTAGTCGCCTGTAATAAAGAAATGACGTAGCCGCTCAGCTGTAATGACTTATTATAGTTGAGGTGTGATCTCACAGGGTCTGCTGCCAGAGCCAGCAGCCCAGTAGAAAAAAAGATCAAGTCACTGAGCATATTTAAAGGTGCAGTTTAAAAAATGAAAATGACTCGTGGCTTTTCTTTTTTGTGCTCTATTTTTTTTTTTACATGATCAGTACCAAGCAGAAAGGAGATATTTAGGGCAACATTTTTAGGAAATTATAGGAAAATTTGACTCTCTATGCATGTTTGTACACATTCTGAGGTACAGCGTTTTTTAAAAACTGACTTGTATCAAAATGATTTTAATATATTTTTGCAATAAATATCTTAATGCTTTTTGGTGTGTTTAATTTTTCACTAGAGATTTTACCTAAAAATCTTCATGTGTGCAAACATGCAATCTTTTTCATATAAATAAGCACCACACCAAGGATTTAAGTTGCTATGTGGGAAGGGTGGTGGTGGGACCATGTATTATAAGGACTAAACTTCCCACAGATGTACATAATAAGGGTACTGTAAGTCAGCTCGGGGTTCCATTACCTTATAAAGGAACTCTGCCTTCTGCTTCATTTCCTCTATATGGTCACTGAACTCTTTGGTGACTTGCAATATCCTTATAATGTACAGTAGGGAGTACTTTAGCCCAAATATAGAGAAAATCAGTCTGGATCATTCCTTCTTCGACTTAAATTGAACACCCCAGTACTACAGCATATTAGTCTCTCGGCCCAATTTATTTATGACTACTTGCAAGTCGCTATTTATCTACTGTTGCTTTGTGACCACCCTATCAGAAACCACTGTCTATAGCGAGAAAGTGAACATCCAAGTTTTTGATTGTCAGAGTTGGTTGTGGCTCCAGCTTCTCAGCAAGTAACTTGCAGTCAGTACTTGCCAATATAAGACCCATGTTCAGCAATGGAGGACAGGTCACATCGATACACCCCAAAAGTGAATCCACTACATTCTGGATGCAAGGCCTGGCAAATTTCACAGATGTGTTTAGGATTTGGATTGTAAGTCTCTTAGGGAAATGTGTACTTATTTAAAAAAAAAAAAAAAAAGTTATCATTTAAATAAATAAACATAAATTCCCATAAAGGTTTTTCGGAAAAGTGTTTTGCTTTTTTAAATATTTTACTATTGCCCCTCACTCACCAAGAAAAGAAGCACTGGTTCTGCCTCAGTGCCCCTAGAACATGCTAAGCAAGGCCTTGGGCGCATGTAAAGACTGCTCTGGGCACTTGGCGTGTTCTTCAGCCATGCTGACACCCAGCCATTGTGCCTCTGAAACATTTTGGGCATAGTCTTCTGCCATGTGCTGCATACCCAGAGCACAGGACATGGCTTTTAAACAGAAGCCGATGAGTATTCAAGATATTCAGTCACAGATGATTCTAACTATAGCAGCAGCATTTGCCATAATGAGTCTTCACAAAGCATTCTATGTATACCTCTGTAATGATCACATTTCACTGTCTGTGGTTCTGAAAGTGGCCGTGGATACTTCTAGCTAGTGTCCCACTTCCTGGAAGCGCCACTGGCCCATGTTATGAAATGGGATGGATGCCACTTCATGCAGCTTCTTTCGTGATGTGACTGGTTTCCAGAAAATACTACATGGAAATGACCAGCTTCCCAGAAGTACGTCTGGGAAGTGCCCACCTTTCTTAAAGTAATTCTGTGAAGCATGCCACAAGGCGCTAATTGTATTTTAAGAAATTTACTGACTTCCTGGACACACTACAGGGAAGTGGCCAAGTGGCCAAGTGGCCCTGTTCCCAGAAGTATCCATGGACTGGTCTATGGGCTACTGATAGCAATGATTATTAGATTTTTTTTTTTTTTTTTTAAAGGCATGCCAGAGTGAGTTTTAATCAGTGTCCATGCAATGTGCGCTTTGAGTCATTTTGTCTACAGGTAGAGCCCATAAAGCTATGTGCTGCTGCTGCGCTGTACATACAGCTAGACTTGACCAACACCATGGTGTACCCACAGACCACCTGCCTTGAGCGAACAACAAGAGAAGCGTCCCCAAGTATCAGGACTGATACTTTGTAAAAAAAGATCCTGCCAGGGTTCACATGGATCTGATCTTCTCTGCCACTGAACAGCACACATTGTGAGACTGGACCCACATCCCCATGTGCCCACTGACAACCCATCTTTGAATAACCAGCAGTCCTACTAGTCAAGTGGCTGACACTTGGATACCTGGTAGGTGCTTGACTGTGCCTACAAACTCCTATAGTTGAGCCATCACTGAAATTCAAACACCCACTGATTGTTGACAAAGCAACTGTGCTATCACCCTAGTGTTTGCAGCAGTAGAAGCAGAAAGAAGCACTTGTGTTTGCCAATATTGAGTCTGCTTCACTTTGTTGCCTCTTTCCCCTCCCCTGTCCTAGGAGCCTTCAACCAGAGCGCTATTCTGAGCTGGAGCTTCGAACAGCAGCACTTCAAATTGTCTGGCCACTCTCCCGCACTTTTAAATTAACAATATTAGTGATTTTTTCTAAATGACTTCAAAGTTATTAAAAAGTAAATGCTATTTTATTCCAACATTAATATTATATTTAGCATTCTATGTATTAATTTTCTGACAAATTACATTTACAAATTTAATTTTAAGCATTAAAAATATACATTTATAGATATACTTTTAAATATTGATTTATATACATATGTAGACATATATATATTCATACACTAATATGTATAGGGTTAGTAGCAATACTACTTTGCATGGGAAGTAAAGTACTCTTGATGTTATGTATCGTGATGTAAAACTAATCACACCCACTCAGCCCTGACTGAACGAGCTGAAAACAGCTCCAACAATGTCAAATACATTTTCGCCATAGTGAACGACTTCACCTCCCCCGCCACCAGTCGCCCCACCCCCCTAATCACAAGATCTCTGCACCCAGCTCTCCAACTACTTCAGTGACAATACTAGCACCATATAAAACAACTTTGTTCCCCAACTGGACCTCTCAACCCTCGCCGCTCTGCAACCCAACGTGATTGAAACCTTGGACACTGACATGACCTGCTGGCCCACCATAGCCTCCAGAGAAACCACCTCCAGCATGTGCTCCATCCACACGGGAGCCCCATCAGACCCTTGCCCACACTCAGTCTTCATCAAATGACTCCTTCCTCACTGGACGCACCTAGTAGGTCAGACTGTCCCCTTCCAAAGCTGATCTGTTGATTCCCCCAAGGATCCTCACTCAGCCCCACACTGTTTGGTGTCTACATGAGAGCGCTCTTTTGGTTCTGGCTCTTTTTTTGTCTGTTTGATTTGCCTCCAACTGTTAATCTGCATTTTGTTGTGCATCAGTATTAGGTTATGTTCGTCAAGCACTCAAAATCAGGAAGACTGTGACCTCTTTTAATGATTAATGCTGCAATTATTTATTCTGTATAGCTGATGGGATTTGATAATGGTATTTTGAATGGCTTGAGATTCCACTGTAATGTTTTATTCATTTTAAAATCTTGTAATCATGATATTTGTTTTTTGTGTCCTTGTGCCGAATAAAGCTTTTGAATTTAATTGCCTTGCCAGTAACACAGCGTAATCAGGGTTTACTGCGCCCAGTGTTTGCACCAGTATCTAAATGACTCCTAAAGTACTACTCCAGTTTATAAAATACATTTTTCACAGTAATGAACACTAATTCACACTGTTTTGTGCTGTCAGGTTCAAGAGATGGTAGACTTCGAAAAGCTGGATGAATATTCCTCCGTGTTTCAAGATCACGATGTTGGATTCTGTTGTTTGGGAACCACGAAAGCTAAAGCTGGAGAGGCAAGTGAAAATATTATTACAAGCCATATGTTGTCAGACATTATCTGATATTTATTTACACGCCTTAATTAATAATGAGCTAAGTGACTATAGAATTAGTGTTTGAGAACCGTGCTCATAGTCTCGGAAATATGAGATCAATAGCTTGTATTAATGTGGCAATATATTTTAGTGAATGCGAATAAAGGCATGTTTGATATTTTCCACTGACAAAAATGCAAGGAATGAGTGACTGTCTATGCCACTGTCAATGAATCAATAACCCTGGTGATCTTATCAGGAAGGGGAAAACTGCAGCTGAAATAATGACTGCAGTGGCTCCCCGTCGACAGGAGAATCTCCTTCAAACTCCTCATCCACGCACACAAGGCACTCCACAAGACTGGCCCAGCCTACCTCAACAGACAACTCCTCTTCTACGCCCCCAACCGCCAACTCCGCTCCGCCGACCTCTCCCTCGCCACCGTCCCTCGCATTCGAAGAACTACCACCGGCGGCAGATCCTTCTCCCACCTCACCGCCAAGACCTGGAACACCCTTCCACTAAGCCTACGACAGACCCAAGACCTGCTGACCTTCAGGAGGCTACTCAAGACCTGGTTGTTCGACCAGTAGCAGCACCCCCCCCCTTTTCTTTTTCCCTAGCGCCTTGAGACCCTCACGGGTAAGTAGTGCTCTTTACAAATTCTGTGATTGATTGATTGATTGAGTTCTCTTTTAAGGCTGCCATCACGGTATCAATCCCTCAAGGTATGCCTGATGAGAATTTTTAATCTGCATGAGAAAACGTTCTATATATACAACATACACAAACTTGAACAAAAATTGGTCAAGTAAATATGTCTCTTCTTGCTGCGCTGGTACAGTGTTTACATTTTTTTTGCAGGCATTTACCACAAAAACATAAAAAGAGAAAAAAAACGTAAAACTTCCTACCACCTAAACATGGTGGCCATACGTTTGCAAAAAATAAATATTGCAAATCGTTTTCATAGAGCACTACAGGTACTTCCTAGCAGGGAGGTATACTTAACACAGGTATAGAAACCCTTATTAGTTTTAACGCACATCACTGGAAAATGTGATTCTAATTTACACAAAAAGATACTATTGGCTTTTAATTACTATAACCTGAAGACACTGTTGAAACACACAATGCTGACTAAAAAACAAAAAAGGATGAAGAATAAGAAGAAAACAGCTTTGGCAAAGTAAAATATTGGCCTACTAGCTGGGCACTCTATGTATGCACTATTTCTGTTGCGCAAACCTAGCCAAAAGACAGCGGAGCACTGTACATTGTCAAAGACGAGCATAAAGCCAGCGAGTGATAGGAGAGGTCGCTGGATTAAGGGGATGGTTACTGCTTTGTGTTGTAGTGTTCTGTAAAGAGGAGAGCCGTCAAATCTTTCCTAAATTTGCGCTGCATTGCGGCAGTCCTGAGGGAAACTGGTATGTTGTTCCAAATACTAGGTGCAAGGACTGAAAAGGACTTCTGCCTTTTCTTTTTTCTTGTCTATACCTTTTAGTCTGTAGTCTATGCTGTCCGGGCTGTGGGTCTGTCGAACTACCAGAGACCGTGAGCTTGTCTGGAAGATAAGCAGAGATGCTGGTCGTGATGGTTTTTTAAATTATGCAGCTGTTTTTTTAATATAGTGCAAGCTAGCCAAGGGAGCCAATGGAGTTCTATCAGGGTGATGTGATCATATTACTTTAGGCCCTAGATGAGACATGCTGGATGATGTGCCGGCAGTGTTGGAGGCATTTGGTCTTTGAAAAAGAGAAAACTGTGAAGTAGAGTTGTGTCAACTGCTAATTGTTTAATCTTGATTCTGTTATTTCTGAATGGAGCACCGAGCAGCTCCACAGCGACTCCCTATAGAGGTTGAAGCGCACTTCTTCTTAGGTCGATGTGGACATGTGATCACTCACACTGCTGTCACTCACAATGCAAGAGAGCCAATGGCTGAATTGGGCGGACCCACTGCTCCATGCTCTATGCGTTGGTGTGTAAAAGCAAAATGTGAATGACCGTTCAATAGACCAATGGATGTAGCAGGCTGGCCAAAAGCCCCTCGATGTATGTATTTTTTTTTATTTATCATTGTTTGCATTACATCAGGAGGGCAACATGTCTGAAACAGTATCCAGGCCGGGCCTAAAAAGAATAATGAGCAGGGCTTGAAAACCAAATTTAAAGAGTATCCCTGCTGGGGAAAAATGTACACACCCATTGGAAAATATGCACAAGTAAATCACTTGGAAATGCGCGCATTGACAATTTTCTTTTCTTTTTATTGTATTTTTTTTCCTCCACAAGAAATATATTTTTCCCTGTTAAGAAACTACTTGCCTACACCCACAGGAGCCCCGGAAATGTTCTAACTCTTGCTTTTAACTGGAGTCATGTTGCACTTTTTCCATGGTGGGAAACTGTCTTCAAACACTTTCGAGTTTGTGGGTGTAAACTGCATTTTTCAAAGCCAACGCCTCTTGTTAACGTCTCTTTTCAGGGCATCTATCCTTAAATGTACAGCAGTGGAAAATGTGCCTCATGCCTGCTTTTCCACAATTCGAAGTACAAATTGGAATTGTAAAATTCCACTATTCTTGATGCTGTGAGTAAAGGTTTGGAAATTACAAATACAATTGCATTTTTTGCGCACCTCAGTTCAGTGTAGCTGTGGTTGAAGCGCTGCAGGTTTTCAGTAGACCGAAACGTGCTCCAAAGATGCGGCTACACCACCGCCCCAATTACATCATCATCTACTCTTCTGACAACTCGCAGAGCATGCCGGGCGGGCTGTGCTGTGGTGAGCGGTTGTGTGCAAGGCTGCTGCAATGAGACGGGCGTGTGCCCCGGTGCAAATGGCACAGAGAATAGTTGCGTGGGTTACGCCATGTTTGAGGGGCTTCACATCCGTACTTCAGTGATGCCTTCATTAATGCGCATTCGGAATAGTGTATTTTCTGTCTATAAGGGCACGTACGGAGACGCATGGAGGCAGTTAAAACGTTTAAATGTTTGCCCCAGCATATTGGTATTAATTTGAATCCTTCTATTTCGTTTGCTACTGAAACCATAATGTGATTGAGATAACGGCTTCCAGCTGCAGTAGTTGTACGTCGGGTTTCCAGTGCTTAGAAACTTCAGAAACTGTGATAGTAAGCGCTACACAAAAATCAAGTTATTAAAACGTTCTTAATGTCCTACGTACCTATTTACAATATGCAGAGTTACAGTAGCCCTACTGGACTAGTCATTTCTCAGTGACATTTTCTTCTTGGCTTGAATGTGCACGTCCATTTCACAAAATATAATTCAACTGTGTACCATCCATCTCGCCTAGAAATAACTTCTGTCTCATGATTATGCATTTAAATATGTCGCCGTTTCAGTTCTCAGCCTTGCTGTGCGTCTGAACTCGGTTCGGGGGATGCTTTTGAAGGTGTGTGACCTTAAATTTACACAGCGCCTCGGATGCGCGCAGCGGCATTTACGTTGCGAGGCGGAGGTTTTCTAGTTAAAAGGCTGGAGGCCTCGTGAGTTTCCGTACTTGCCGCATTGGAAACCAGGCCCAGCGCCGGGGCTCAGTGAGTGATGCTTCTAATCAGCTTGGGAGCGCGCGGGATTTGCCAAATCGCTTCAGCTTAACAGGCCATTGATAGGCAATCAAACAATATTTAGCTTTGTCCGGGGAGCGCAGTGGGAAAAGGTGCGGACACCTTGTCAAACGGGGCCCATTGAGGCGGGCTGACGGGTTAAGTGTGGGGGTCTCGGTGGCAGCGTGGGCGCCCGGCTTCAAGGCGCGCCTGTCACTTGTAAGCAGGCCCCGTGAAAGGAAGGACGCCAGCGCCTGACGGCCGGGCCGGCATTGAAGTCAGCACGGTGACTAATCTGCCCAAAGAAGTCCCATGGTATTTATGTCACTTAAATTTTCATCAAGCCGCCCGAGGTGGCAGGACTCTATTAAGGAGAGGATGAGCCCGAACTCAAGCCAAACAAATTCAGGTCTCGCTTTAATCAAATTATCCCTCCGCTGGCCCGGGATTAGGGCCGGGGCAGCGTGGGTCTGGGCGCTCCTCATTGGCTGGTTTTTGAAACCGGCCAAACTGCAGGCGTAGAGAACACGCTGCCTATTATTTTTCTTTTTTTATGTGTTAGTTTTCAAGTTGCTGCAACCCCACTGGCGTGATTATAAAAATATGCAAAACAATGATTTGTTATTTTAACAAAAGTTGATAAACCTGCAGCCACGCCTGCCTGTATCATTGTTTTGCCAGTTTAATTCTGGGTCCTTGGTTGTTTATTTATTGTAGAAAATGCACTTTTTTGAAGCCAACCCCATGTTCTCCTGTCTTCTAAAACTTCGGAAAAGGTACCGTGCTTGAAAGCAGGCCAGGTCGGGCAGCACATCTCGGGTGCCTAGTTATGTGGTTGAAGGGCACACATTCAGCCACAATGATACCTTTATTCCCCTATCTTTTTTTGAATGGGTCTTCCTCCCCACCATGTAAATACGCTGGAAATCGATTGCACATATAAAAAAAACCTTAGATCTATTTATTATCATCTCCCCAATTTTTTAATTTTTTTTTTTAGAGTTTTATATAGCGCGAACTAGACCCGAGAAATCGGGTATCAGAGCGCTTTACATGAGCACCAGTTTCGTTACAGAAGGACACATTCATTTTTGTTAAGCACAGGGAGATTGAGTGATTTGCCCAGAATCACAGGATTGTTTAACGTCGTTGCCAAGACTCGAACCTGGTTCCCCAGCTTGGAGGTCGACCGCTCTAGCCGTAAGGCTACATCCTCTCCCCAATTAATTGTATCATTTGAGTGCCACCTTTTGATGTTCACCTCCAAATCGTTTTTGCGTCCTACATAAATTGAGGGTGTTAATAATTACTTGTTTCATATCTAGCGTTTCGAGCGAAGGCCTGTCTTTTTGTAATACTGTGAGAAACAGGTGCACTACTAGCTGACCTCTCGTCGTAGCCTTGATGTACAGCATTTTATCCTTTTTCTGTAATTCGGTCACCTGCAGTTGGTATTTTTTGTTAGAGCGTGCACGCTATGGTATTATGACTTGACCCAGCTATGTTATTATAACTTGGCTTTCCTAAGTGGCTGGCAGTGCTGACTTGCATGCATAAGACCTGACTGCAATCCTGATGTCCTTGTAGCATCATGCATGCTTCAAGCCAGGATTAGGTTAGCTTCGAAGGGATGACAGAGAAGCCCTCGTTTTCCTGGAACTCTCTGTATCATTTGACTCGTACCCCACCCTCTTAAGGGCCTGCATGAGAACGGGTTCCAGGACCTGCTGCCTGCTGGATTTGCTTCTTCTTAACAGATAGAACACAAGCTGTCAGGCTGGCAGATCATGTTTGGAGTGCCTCAAGGTTCATCCCTCAATCTCACCCTCTTCAACGCATACACTATCTCTCTGGCCAGTGTTATCCGCGTACACATCCTCTCGTATGCCAAAGCCTCACAACTGATATTCTCCCTTTCAGATAAGGCCCCCCAACACAAGAAACAAGTTCAACACCTGCATGACCGAAGTTGCTAACTGGATGTAAGTCGACTGTCTCAAGGTCAACACTGACAAGACCGAAGTAGTGATCTTCGGCAAGAACACCTTACCATGGGTCTCCAGCTGGTGGATGGCTGAACTCTGACCCGCACCCATCACCCACACCAGGAACCTTTGAATAATCTACAGCAAACTGGATAGGACTGCACAAGTCAATGCTGTCACAGCATCCTGCTCCCACACCCTGAAGATGCTGAGGAAGATCTTCAAATGGCTCTCAAGCAACAATAGATAAGCTGTCGCTCATGAACTAGTCACCAGCAAGCTGGACTACGGTAACACACTCTAAGCCAGGATCACCAAGCAACTCACTAGAAAACTGCAAATCATCGAACTCTGCAGCCAGACTCATCCTCAAACTCCCACACAGAACTCCAATCACACCACACCTCTGGGAGCTCCACTGGCTGCTAATACACAAACATGCTCATTTCACACTCCTAACACACATGTTCAAGGCTCTACACAACTTAGGCACCACCTCCCTGACCCATCCCATCTCCTTTCACCAACCACCTAGACACTTGCGCTCCACAAGACTCGTACTCACACACATCCCATGCATACACAGAACCACATCATGAAGACAGGTGTTCTCTTACATTGCTTCTAAAGCGTGGAACAGTCTCCCATTCACATCAGTCTCCTCCTCCTCTTCTTGAAATCTGCAAGAAGCTGAAGACATGGCCTTCTAATTAACCAACCTACCATAGGCAGGGCTAGGCATTCACACTTGTTCAGCGGCAGGATACCCTTGCGGTGAGAGTGCACTTTACAAATATACATAACATTAGAGCGGTTGAAACTATCCACACCTCCCCAGAAAACATAAACTGATTACCGATGTCCAAAGAGAAAACCACTCCAGCCTGTGCGGCAGGCTGCCGCATTTTTGGTTGGTAGCAGTAAGTCATGGATGGTTGTATGCTGATGGAAAAACTAATAGAATTGGAGAAAACCAGGTTAAAACGTCCTCTACCCTGCATGGTTCCTTTCTTTGAGATGGAGACAGCTGCTATCTTGAGAATTTCTCCAGTCTTGTGATTTTTTAACTCTTGGCGCTCAGTGCCAGTGAGGCTTCTTCACGTCTGTGTGACATTTCTGTGGAAATTTGTAAATTGAATTACTCCTCTGTACTTACTGCACACCTGTTCGTACATTGCTTTATGCAGTCTGGACTTGTCTTTTCACTTCCTCTGTACAATGGAGTGGAGGTGTTAACAACTAGGATACACAATAAAAGGCTTAGCGAAGAAACTCTATTTGGCATATTACAAAACAGCCATAAAAGTATATACAGTACGGCCCCATATCCCCCCCAGGGATATGGGGCTGTCTTTTTAATGTATCTTAATTGATATGTTTTTATTAAATTTTAAAGTATTGTATATACTTTTATGGCTGTTTTGTAATATGCCAAATAAAGTTTATTCGATTCGAAAGGCTTAGCGTTTGGACTAGAAAGAACTGGAGCTGGAGCAAAGCTTTGGATTTATGCCCATGCTATCTCGTGGTGAAGAGGATTGTGCTGGAAAAAGCACCAGGTAAGAGGAAGAGAAGGAACACATGCTACTTTAGGGACACTTCCCATATCGGTTCCCAGGGATGCTTGATGCCTCTCAAGGTGGCCTGAAATGAAATGAACTTGGGGGCCGATTACGATGTCGGTCGGAAAGGCTCCGAACAGCATTCGGTTTGTTCGAATCTGATTCGAAAGTTGCGTTTCCGACCGACTCGGAAACACATCCGACTTAATGATTATGATTGTTGGAAATCGTGCGGTCTGTTCCGACTCAGTTCTGATCGGCATTAGGAGAAACCGAATTGGTTGGAGCCGAACCGTACAGGTCTATAACCCGCGTTTCCAACCGACGCATTACGATGTCAGATTCGGACAGCCTTTCCGAATCAGTTGTCCGACACGGATCGGCTGTCGGAATCCGACTTTGGGGGCCCATAGCAGGCCCTCCTTCACCCAGAGACCTCCAGTTGGGGCCCGTGGAGGTACCCATGGGTCCCCTCTTTCTAACCATGCACGGTATGACAGGCAATAAGGGGTGCCCGCCACAGGGTGTAAGATTTTATGCGACCACCCCTTTGTTCAATGGGAGCCTCTGTCGGTCAGAACACAGGCTCCCATTGAAGTCAATGGGAGTCCGACCGAACGGTGTTCGGAACCATCGTAATCGGTCGGTCGGACTCCCCGAATCCGATTCGGTTGGTGACTTGGAAACCAGCACGCTGTGTCCACGGAGTTCTGATGGCAGCCTGTGGGCTGATAATGGATAAAAGCCAGTGGACAAAAACTAACATGGCCATTATAAAGCTAACCTTTAAATTCTGGCTTTTCCACTTGGCCAAATTGTGTGATCCTGATCTTTCACTCTGTCTCCTTCTCCCCCTCTTCCCTTACATGCCAGATAGCGAGTGTACCTCGAGGTAATTCATATTGTGTTGTAAAATAATTGTACATATTCATTCACCTTCTGTTTCTTTTCTTGGCCTTGACCTTACTCATTATCTACCACACTCTTAGTTCCCCTACAATATGCAAATGTCTTCTTAAATTGTAAATATCGCAGTCTGGTGTGCAAAGATCTTTTGTCTGATTTTGAGCTACGTGCTGCATGTGTTGTTACCAATACTTACAGTACTATTTAAACAATGGTTGGTTACTTAGTCGACCAAACAAATCGTGGCACAAATAGATTTTTTTCCATTTCGATTCCTATTTTGTTACGGATACATCACTGCTGTAGGGGCTGCCAGAGCTCAATTTCCCAGCATCTTGTATTCCGCACTGGTTTGGGGACATTCATTCGTGCCAATGTTCTCTGACCAAAAAGAGCTCATAGTTTCCATGTTTCAAAACCTGTAATTACTACAGTGATGACATAACCAGAAATGATGTCCCATAAAAGTGACTTGTTGATGACATCATAGGAAATCGTACAGAGTGCCAGCGGGTCCAGATTAAAGAAAAGTACGATGTGGCCTTGACCCAAATGGCATCAGAAGAAGAATGCAACTCCTAAATACTGTGGTAAGCCTTAACCTTATACATCCAGCATACAGCAAGGAATGCACTGAAGCATTGTTAGTTAAAAGCCCAGATATCATCTGCGAGACAGAGAGAGAAGGCCGTAATGCAGCTTCATGTACTCTCCAAATATTTGCTACCATCTGATAACGTGTTCTGAATGAGACCTGCATCAGTTTAAAATACGTGCACCATGGTACTATGTGAGGAGAGGGCCTCAGTCAGAGGGAACATAATCCTGCTTAGACGAGGGTCTACAATTGCTATCCCCTCCCTGCCCAGAACTCCATGTTGTGACCTGAGCGAAGGAGGATTTCGAGCCGCTCTGTCCTAGATCAAATCAACCTTTAGGTCTGCCAGGATTTGGAACGACAAAAACAGAATCAAAGAAAGTTTGTGACCCAACTCAGTGCTGCGTCATCTCTCACCAGCATCTCTGAAATACCTTAGTAATACAAAGTAGCAGCCTCACATCAGCCTGGCTTGGCACTGTACCCTTTTGTTTATTGATGTTAATGCTGGTGCTGGCAAGGAGTGTTGGTGGGTTGTGAACTCCTGTAATGATGGGTGGCATGCTGGCACTCAGAGCTCAGCTCAGTCCAGTTACATCAGGGTCTTACCCGGCCCCCATCTATTGCCTGCAACAGACCTGCTTACAGGCGACAGAGACAAATCTGATTGGCAAACATTCATAACTGCCACTGTCCGCTCAATTATACCACTAAGGCTGGTGCAGCCTGTGCATTTGCAGCTTTTAGGGTCCATATTACAAATAGAGTGCATTTTCCCTGTTTGTGCCACAGCCCACCTTTAAACCAGTACAGTGCACCCTATCATGATGAATGCACTGCCCTTAAGGCAGCTGCCAACTTGCGCTGCCCTGAGGGCACCACATTCAGTGAAATATGCGTTTCACTGTGCAGGCTACCTCTGCACTTTGAAGAGGTGAAAGAGATCCACTTGCAGCGGGATGTCTGTGGAGTCCACAGGTACGCCCTTTTGCCTCTCCAGAGGGCTGCCCTCAGGGGGCGCACTGACTGTGCACCACCTGTTTGTGGCACACTTACAGTGCACCTCCTAAGAGTCTATTTGCCTCAGTGCTCGCGTCAGTAAAACGCAGCAGGTGCAGAGGAAAAGTGATTGCATCATTGGCTTGGGGCCAAGCCCCCATGCAAATGAGGGAACGTGCTCTGAAGGTAGCCCTGGTTCTATATGCACACCAGTGTCTGCATGTCCTTCAGTAATACCAAAGTGCCCTAAGGGCACGCAGAGTGGGCACACATGCCCATTGCACCCCTGGGGCACTTCCCATAATACAGTCCCAGAAGTGCATATGCGGAGCTTCTCTTGGAAGACAATTGTAAGTGCTACAGCTGATCATAGCAAATGTGCAGCAGGCATTAAAAGGACGTTTATATTTTGCTTTAAAGTAAGCAGAGAGTAAGAATCACTGCAAAGCAGTAACCTCCCTCCTAAATCGGTATAGTTGGCAAGTATGGAAATCAGTATGACTGTATAGTATGGAGACGTCCTGAGAAGGATCCCTGTAGATGTGAGGACCATGTTGCCTGATTATCACCTTCTGAAAGTGACGTATGTGCTAGAGCAACATATTTTTTTCTTTTCTTCCAATTCCCACAAAAAGTCCAAATTGCATGAGTTCTGCTCTGCAGTATACAAATATCTTCTTAAATTTGAAAGATCAAATTCTACTGAGTCTTGATCGTGACAACACCTACTCTGCACAGACACAAGCACTAAAAAGTCCCACCTGAAAGGGATAAAAAAAAACACATTACACATATCCCAAGGCAGTATAGAACCTGCACAAATCAATACGTTACTTTGAAAGACAATCACACAAAAAACTAAAGATTCAAACATTAGTACAGCAGTAAAAACAAAAATGATACAACCTGGTCAATGATTAGATGAAAAGATTACAAAATAAGTTACTTACCAACCACAACTTCACAAACTACAGATCTGCCAAAGCTGAACCCGCAAACAGGGATCACCACCAAGACAGTTTGGCGCTACAATAAAAAAAAAAAATTAAAAACCGCAACAAAATAGCAAAATATCAATCAAAAGATACTAATATTCCCCCAAAAGGAGGCATTACAAAGGCAAAAAAGAACCCACCAGATGGAAGTAAATCTTACCCGAAGCTGATTTCCCCCCCACCCCCACCCCCACCACATACATAACCTTATTCTCAGGTGACTCAAGTGTTACCACCTACCCGAGGCCCATTGCTCTAAAAAAAGACCAAAAACAAAAAAAATCTGCCCACAAGGGGAGGGTGGGATGCAAAAAAAATGTCGCTCAAGGAGCCCATGGGTACGCTCCCCACAAAATTCCTGGTGTATGGTGGGCAAATATGTTCCTAAAACGGCTGATATGCCGTCAGGGAGGGGGAGAGGGCGGAATGCAAGAAAATAAAAATTATGACCAAGGGAAGCAACCCTTGCCCAAGGGGTCGCTCCCCTTCCAAACATAATTTCCTGGTTTCTAGTGGGCTTCCGCCCCTCCTCCCCAACCCCCAAAGGCCAGACCAGCCTGAAAAGAAAGCTTTTTTACGTTTGCAAATGGGCCGAGTTGCAGAATTGGCCTGTTTGCTAACGCAAAGAGACTTTTTGAAATGTACAAGTCCCTGTTTTCGATCCGGTAACCTCTTACCAAATCGCAAATTCGTTTTGCAGTTCGATATTAGGAAGGGTTGTGTTAAGGGCGTCCCAGCCTAATATCGAATGTGTGAATGTTTTGCGCCCGAACTGTGGTCACAAAACATTCAAATTTTACTGCCTAATTCAGGTAGGTAGTAGCGCATTCGCAAATGAGAAGGGGTTCCTAAGGGACCCCTTCCCCTTTATGAATGTGTGTAAAAAAACGTTTTTTTACAAGAGCAGGCAGTAGTCCCAAGGACCACTGTCTACTATTGAAAATGAGAAGAGAACGTTTTGTTTTTTAACGCATCCTGTTTTCTTTTTAGGAAAACGGGATACATTTACAAAAAAATAAAGACTGCTTTAATGAAAAGTAATCACAGACATGGTGGTCTGCTGACCCCAGCAGGCCACCATCCATGTGATTTTTGCGATTCCCAATGGGTCGCAAACTGAGACCTACCTCATTAATATTCATGAGGTAGGTCTAGTTGCGACCCACTGGGAATCGCAAAATCTGTAGAACACCCATCTGTACATTGCTGTTTGCGATGACCAAATAGCGAATCGCATACATTTTCTATTTGGTAATCGCAAACACTTACCTTCATACATATGGCCCATAGAAACTCCTAATAGTCCTCCTATTTTTGACAGTCAAGGAAATAACAAGAATTATGAACGTAAACCCAGTTCATAAGCTCAAACAAGATGAATGGCACGTTTACAACATTTTCCCCCTAACCGTGTATCCTACATATGAGGGATTGCTTGCATAAGTCTGGCATATAATTCAAGAGGGTAATTCCTGAAGTGTATTCTCATATGTGATGTAATAGTTTGACAGGATTCTTAATGGGTAACTGACAGTGTATATTCACTCACTGTGATGGTGACGCCACATGGTATATTGACTGGATTGCTAGACACCTATCTGTGGTTAAAGATATTTTTGTAAACATATTTTATTGAGGTTTTGTAACTTCACACACACTGTGCGTACTCATACATAAAATGATGTTGTCATGGTAAATTCGTATGCGAATGACATGTTTCCTTGGTAGTTTCTGTAGCTAACTCCATGGTATCTTATCATTGAAGTATCCAATTTAAACACCCATTGCTGTACTTTTAGTAAGAGTTGTGCTGTGGAGTTGTGGCATACTGGCACAGTTACTAATACGATCCACTTCATGTCATTCGGTGTTTGTTGGAATTCCAGGAAGTGTGCCATAAGTTTTGTGGTAGGGCGTTTTCACTGGACTTTTATGTTCATTAATTCTCACTGACCTGGTTGTCATTCCTACATACCTTAATCCATGTGCACATATGATCAAATGCCATCTATTTTTTGCATTACAGTTTATGGGATTCCAGAACTCCTAGGGTTTTCCTAGCCCCAGATTCACTACTTTAGTTAGGTGGCATATATTGAAATTTCCACAGGGAAACTCTCCTTATATCTGTGGCAGGCCCCAACTCATCGTCAAGGACTGTTTGTACCTTCTCTTTGGGTCTAGTGTAGCTCAATCTGTCTTCCAAGTTTTAAGATTGTTTAAAAACAAAGAGAGGTTTTTCAGAGGTAATACTATCTTCACCTTGTGCCAGAAAAGTTGAGGTGCTTTTACAAAAGAGCGCAATAGAACCAGTATCTGCACGCCAGCGTGGCATGGGGTATACTCCCAGTACTTTCTCCTAAAAGGACTGCTCCCTCCGGTCTATCATCGACCTCCGGTCATTGAGCACATTAATCCTCTCTGAACACTTTTTTTCATATGGTCACTCTACAAGACGTTAAGCTAAGGCAACTTCATGTCGGCCCTGGATCTGAAAGGCATATACTTTGATATCCCAATCCACACAGTACATCGTTAGTACCTTTAATTGGTGGTAGGTGGACAACACCGACAGTTCAAGTTGTCAATCTTCTGCCCAGCATACTTTGCTTTAGTCGAACAGCAACAGTTTATTGCTCACCAGGCCTTTCCTAGACCCTTTTCTGTAAGTGATCATTACCACTGATACGTCTTTACAGAAGTGTGAAGCTCACCACAATCTGTTGAAGGGATCCAGACTCAGCAAAAGGGATCCCACATAAACTACCTGGAGCCTTAAGCCATCAGACTTGCCCTGAGAGCATTCCTCCCACTACCGAAGGGTAAAACAACACTAATAAAGACAGACAACAGTCATGTTCTACATCCAGAAGAAGGGCGGCACCCACTTCCCTCAGGTCTGTGCTAGCTCAAGTGATTTGGCACTGGGCAATCCACAACAACATTAACCTGTTTTTGGAGCATTTGCAGAGAGTAAAGAATGACTTTGCAGGCCTGCTCGAAAGGACACATCAGCAAGTCCAAACTACTCCCACAAGTCTGCGTCTGCAATCAACAAGTAATACAGTAACAATCTTGACTTCACTCTTTATGACAAAATCTATCCTTTCCAGCTTCCTATATAGGGATGTGTGGGAACCCTATGCTTCTCTCTTGTGCAAGATAGCAGCATTGTACCTGTTCTCTTGTTAGTGCAGCTTGAGAAAACCCTTTAGCAATACAAAAATCGAAGCTATTGGCTTTGTCAATGTTAGAATGGAAACAAATGAGAATGGAGAGTCCCTCTAACTTGAGGTTCTTGACCTTGAATGCTGTGAGTCGAAACTGTAAACCTCCTGATGGTGTGCTACTTTTTAGGTCGAAGCCCACTAGACAGCACAGCTGTCTGGTTTGCTAAAAACATCTTGGGGACATTCAGAAAGGTTCGGTTCAAGAGGAGCCCCTACTATAGCACCAATTGTCTCACACACCTCATTCCAGAATTTAAACACTTTCGGGCAGCTCCAGGCCAGGTGCAGGAATGACACATCTGGCGCTGCGCAGGGAGCACAATTCGAGGTCTTGCATAGTCCCATCTTATGCATTTGCAGGGGGGTACGGTACATTTTATTCAAATACTTAAAGTGGATTAAGCGCAGCTTATAGTTGGGGGATAGCCTCTCTGTATGCCCACAACAGAATTCCCACACTGCCTCAGAGCTCGGCACCAAGTTCCTTCTCCCACGCCACCCTTGCCAAGGAGGTCCCCTGTGTAACAGAACAGATTGTCATGGAGTATAATCTGGTGACCAGCTTTTTGGGGGACTCAGTGGTATATATGTAGGCTGTCCGGTTTTAGGTTTAAACCTATAATAACTGATAAAACCCCACTGGAAGGGAAATAGCCCTCACCAGTGTAAACATATAAACACTGAAAAAACCCCTGCACAAACACAAACTAAATGTCATTCAAAGAAAGGAAAAGGAGAGTGAAAGTCATTTTTATTTCTTCCTGAAGTGGCCAATACAATGTAACTTTGTTATAAAAGGTAGCAGTAAGAAAGTCTGGGCTAACGTTATTCTGCTTGAGTTTTGTTGTTTAGGGATATCACTAAAATATTGTTGCTTTTTCCATTTTTCAGTTTTGTGGTCTTTGGTCTTAAGATACAGGGGTTAGAAGCATGTTTTAGGTGTTGTTTATTTATTTTATAAACTGTAGAGAATCAGGAAATATCAAAATCATATTTGATTTTTTGGCTACGTTTGAGTCTTTCACTGATAGGAAAAATGTAGGTTTCATAAGAATCTTTCCCAATATGTAACATCACATTTACCCACAGAGAATGGGTAAAACCCTTTGATACCTCAGCCCCCTTTTCTAGTGAATCAGTATTGGTAGTAGGTGAATTGCCAAACACCCCAGGCTTTAAGATTAAGAATTCAATGCAAGGTGTAGTGACAGGTATATGTGAAAAGAGTGCAGTCACAAAGCATCTGGGATTCTGGTGAAAACATGACACCATACTTTTGGAAAACATGGAACACAGTCACTTGGAATGCTGCTGCAAAAAGTTCTTACCAAGTTCAACAAAAAGATTGGAGTGATTTTGTTTGTATTTGCAGTGATTCAGCTACGTATATGAAAAAGTTGTGTGATGACCTGTCAAAATCGATACCTGAGCTGCTTCCCTGTAAGAGGTCCTTGCCACTTGTTAGATGGTATGCTGAAAGCATCTTTACAATCTTCAGAGTTAATGAAGAATGCTATTGACTTTTTAGTCCATTCTGGTGCACTGTTTTGTTATGCACGGAAACTAAAACGCAAATATTCCTCATTTTGTGCTTTGTGTGGCATCAAAGAAAGAGTCATCCCAACTGTGTCATTTAGCCGGTGGTCCCAGTCCTAGAGGCCGTGAATGATATATTATCCATGTGGCGACCGTTTACAGAACCTTTGCTGAGTGATGATTCCAAAGGCAAGAAATGTGAGGATCTTTGATCAAATATTGATAGTGATTTGAAAAATAGTACACTCTACTGCATTCTTACATTTTTACAGGAAAGCATGACTGCTGCAGTGGACATAATAAAAAAACTAGAGTCTCAAAACACCCTTGTCTACCAAGTGTTCAGCATAATTGGTGTAGATGTGAAACATCTCCTTGAGAGTAGGCTGGGCGACACTTTTAGTGACTTTGGCACTGCAATATATTCCATGTTAGAGTGCTTGCCACTTGGTAAGCAAAGAAATGTTGAGGAGCAATTCAAGAACTTTTATTTTACAATGTGCCCTTCACCAGCCATGGAATTTGAAGACAGTGAAGCCTCACTGTGGTACTCTGCACAAGCTATAGATCCCTTCTGTAAAGGGAAATTTTCTCCAGAGTTTCAAAAGTGCTGCCTCATTTTTGACCGCTTCAATAACTCTGAGGGCATATGGTCCCAGTTCAACGCATATGTTGCAGAACCTGTCGCAGAGAATCACAATCTTCACGTGCACTAGTATTGGCATGGAAAGCTATGTCAGTGGCCAGAGTTAGCAAATTGTATACTGGCTATTTTGGTGTTGCCTGTCAAGTGCCAATGTTGAGAGGGCCTTTTCACAGATAAAAGTTTACATGGGAAGGAAAGAGCGAGCATGCATGACCAAAGACTCACTGAAGAAGTATTGTATGGTGTACTACGATAAGTTTGATTTGTAAAAATGTATTTGGAACTCATTTACACTGTACGTACACTGTCTATATACCATGCACTATCAGTGCAGAAAGCAAGCAATAATAAAAGCAAAAAGTTCCATAAACACCGGAAAAACACTGTTTCTGTTGTTTTTAATGGCGCGAAAATATGTAACCACTGATAACCACTGTTTTTTGACGGTATTGAAATCACTTGAAAAAACTGAAAAAACCCCACCAGAATTGACCAAAAATAGAAACTGAAAACAGGAAAGCCTATATATATGTGTTCTAGCGCCTCGAATGTTGGGGGCTGCTCCGGGAAAGTAGCATATAACGCCCTGCAGGACGCGTGCAGCTGGTAGTAAAGTAGTGTATCAAGTGCCGATGCACTGCGCATCGTCGGACTGTGTACCGAAGCCATGAATCTCCCCATCGGGAACAGATCTGCCACAGTCGCAGACCCAATTCCAAGGCTCTGTCGGCCAGTGTCACAAGGCCGGTGCGACGTCGGAGTCCATCCCAGGCCCACCTCACACATTCCACCGGGTCTATTTCATCACAAGGCGCTCTATATTTGTCAAATACTGCTGTCGAAAGCGGCAGCGGCGCCACTGTATCTCTCTCCACCGCCACATGCGGTTGGAATGGAGCAGGGTACAACCAATGGTAGAGATAGCTGGCCTGCGCACATAAGGCATACACCCGCAGGTCCGGGGCTCCAATTCCGCCCCTCGCCAATGGGCGAGTTAGTGTCTCATATTTAACCCTAGGCTGGCGGCCGCCCAAACCAGCGCTACCAGTACAGACCGTAGTCTTTTGAAGAATTGCGCTGTGAGGGGATTGGGACATTGACAAAAAGATATAGAAATTTAGGCAAAACAATCATCTTTGCTATTGCAACACGGCCTGCCAGAGACAGCGGCAGTCCCCTCCACACCTGCACTCGCGACTCAAACCACTCGACGGCGCGACCAACATTTGCTCTCCAAACCTCGTCTACGTCCCGACTCAGCCAAATCCCCAAGTATTTAGTAGGCTCCGTAGCCCATCTGTAGGGATAATCCGTGGGGCAAGGGGTGGTCGAGTCAGTCAGCGGAAAAAGAACAGACTTGCTCCAATTGATCTGCACCCCAGAGTGCCCTCCAAATCGTATAACCTCGTCATTGGGGATATATTAGTGCTAGGGTCACTAATGTACATCGTGATGTCATCCGCATAGAGTGACACAACCAGGCCCCTGGTGGTAGAACCGATCCCGTGCTCCCCATGGTGCTGCCGCAACCTGGCAGCCAAAGGCTTCATGGCTACGGCAAACAGGAGCGGGGATAAAGGGCAACCCTGCCTTGTCCATCTGGTTATCGCAAAACTCTCTGAGATCTGTCCATTGAGAGACACTCGAGCCATCGGGAGGGTGTAAAGCAAACTTATCTTTTTTATAAAACCAGGGCTAAACCCCAGTCTAGCTAGCAGCGTGAACATGTATTGCCACTCCAGCGTGTCAAACGCCTTTGTAGCATCAAGTAGCGCCGCCACCGCCTTCACATCAGGGCTGAGATAGTGCAATACCGAGAATATGGTACGTAAATTGTGCGATGTCCCACGCCCCGGAATGAAGCCCGACTGGTCCGGGCGAGCTATCAAGGGCATGAGTGGCTGCATTCGGTTAGCCAAAAGCTTCGCATAGATTTTTGCGTCAATGTTTATGAGACAGAGGCCGGTACGAGTCGCAGAATTCAGGGGGCTTGTCCGGCATCAGGATTCTGACAATTGGAGCCTCACGGAGCGATGGTGAAGGATGCAAACCGCCAGAGATTCATGGAACATTTCTATAAGGTGAGGAATGAGCAGGTCCGCATACACCTTATAGAAGGCAGGGGTAAGTCCATCAAGGCCCGGCGCCGTCCCGGCCGGTAGAGCAGAGATAACACGAGCAACCTCTTCAGGTATGATCGGATCATCTAGGTACTCCCGATGGCTCACGCCAAGCCACAGAAGCTCGATACTGTCGAGGTAGGCCAGCAGTTCAGCCTCGCCCGCAGGGCCTCCGGATGTGTACAGAGTTTTGTAAAAGGAAGACATCACTCCCGGCAGGGCTCTGGGGATGTAACCAAGTGACCATTACTGTCCTGTAATTGAGTGACATAGGAAGCAGCGGTAAACAGCCCTAACTACGAATCCGTCACCCCGCATGTTCTTACAACACAGTCGTTACAATGACCGCGTTGTAACAACGCATACCATTACCCCGCAAGGCGTAACAACGACTTGTTGAGGGGGGAGAAGGTGTTGTATTTAAAATCCAACACCTTCCCTACTGTCTGCACAGACTGGAGTTGGAATAGTAAATTATACTATTCCAACATCCAGCGCCCCCCTCCGCAAGTCGTTGTTGCGACTTGCGGGGTAATGGTATGCGTTGTTACAACGCGGTCGTTGTAACGACCGCGTTGTAACAACATGCGGGGTGACGGCAAGTGTAATAAAGAGGCATATTCTGAAGCAACATGCGGTTTGCGCAGCATCCCTGCCAAAGTCTTACCGGGACAGTCACCCTCCCCATATCGTCGCGCCGTTGCCTCCTTCCCCAGTTACTTCACCTCCCGCTCAGCTTCTTCCATGTACTCAGACTGTTTCCTACAAATATCTGACAGAGTGGTCGGGTTGTGGTCAGCCTCCTGCTCCCTTTCTAATTGCGCAACTACGGCCTCTATTCTGCTCAGTGCACCTCGAATTGCCCGCAGCACCCCTGCTTGCTTCACAATACATTCTCCTCGAACCACCACTTTAAACGCCTCCCAAAGCGTGGAAGGCGAGTCCACCGAACCCACATTATGAGCAAAATAATCCGTTATGGCAGTGTGAATCTCCGCACGAAACGCAGCATCGCGCAGCGCATGGGAGGGGAGACGCCAGGTAAAGGCACGCCGCTGGACCTGCGGGAATGATCAGAGAGTGTCCTGGGTAGGTGGTCAGCCGCCACCGCCCAAGTCGCAGCGTCTCGCGTCAGGAGCCAATAATCAATTTGTGACCAGGACCCATGGTGTGTGGAGCTACTAGTGCCACTCCTCTGTCCAACATGCAAGCATCTCCATATGTCTACCAACGAGTTATCTTCTATTATGGTGTTAATTGCGCCTGCTGCCTGCGGGTGGTGCTGTCTAGCCCCAGAGCGATCAAACTGGCCATCTGCCACAACGTTAAAATCTCCGCCCCACAGCACGGCCCAGGGGACAAACCCCCCACCAACCTCCATATCAGCGGGAAAAAACTTGGGTCGTCCTGGTTGGGGCAGTATACTGCTGCTAATATAAGTGGCCGCTGATGTAGTTTCCCTGCTATTATTACATACCTCCCTTCTTTATCAGTCTTTACTTGTGTGGTGGTCCATGGCAGCCCCTTTTTAAATAACACCGAAACTCCTCTGTTGTAGCTGGAGTATGTCGCTGAGTGGGTCTCCCCCCACCATCGGGCACGCAGCCGAGACACAGTATCCCTAGTCAGGTGAGTTTCTTGCATTCTACAGATATCCGCTCCCTGTCGCGCAAGGTATGCATGCACCAGTCTGGACTTACGACAATCGTTAAGTCCACGGACATTCCATGTCATGCAGGTGACCTTCGCCATACTGTACCCACTGCAGTAAAATCATGAAGCGTGCAGATGCTCCTGGAAGACGCCGCGTCAGGGACTCGGGCACAGGGCCAAGCAATTGCACCACATATCTCAGCATAAAAATTCCAGTCACATTTGCAGAAGTCCTAAATTTCAAGCGTTGCAACATGAAAACAATCCCCATAACCCCCCATCATCAAGAGGAAACAGAACAGTAAAACATTGCAGCCCATATTGAGCACTCCCACCCCCACCCTGCCCTCCCACACCAACCCCCCAATCAGGTTGTGATAAGCCACCCACCCACCATTCTACTACCAACATAGGAAAAAAACAAGGGAATTATCCCGAGGGGGGCCTGGCTCCACCTGGCGTTCACCCATGCCACGAGACAGGGTGGCCAAGCCACGTTAATAGCCGGACAATGTTACAGCAAAGCGTTCTTGAGTGTACAGGCAGCCCGCACCTCCAGAGTCACATCATTAACCCCATCAACCCCAAATCATGATACACCTTTGTTGCCGCTGCCCAGGCACCAACATGCAGAACAGTGGACAGATCAAACCAGCTCAGTTAGTCGTTGTCGCTTGTTGCTCCCCCTTCAGCACGCTCGGGGTTTTTGGATGCGTTGCGTTGCTGCGTCTCCAGTTTCTTGGCAAATGCCAGCGCGGCCTTGGGATCACTGAAGAACTGCGTCTGCGCCCCTTTCTTTATCCTTAGTGTGGCGCGATAGACCAGGGCGTACTGCACGTCCTGTTTCTGGAGGATTCTTTTGGCCGGGAGGAATTCACGGCGGGCGGCCTGCACCGCCAGAGTAAAGTTCGGATAAAACGCCAGCACGTTCCACTGGTGCCGCACTTCACCCATTTCACGCGCCGCACGCAACACAGCGTTGCAATCACGGTAATTCAGGAGTTTGGCGATGATTGGGTGAGCCGGCGGGGGCCGCGGCCCCAGAGATCTGTATGCCCTTTCTACTATAAATACAGTTGAGAGTACATTGCCAAAGAGTTCCCGCAGAAGAGTTTCAACATAGTCTTCCATCCCTGTTGGTGGACTCGGGAAGACCCGTGATACAAAGGTTGCTTCTCCTGGAGCGCGACTCTAAATCTTCGTTCTTTGCCTTAATCAGTTCTAGCACCTTGTCCATTTGGAGCATCATTTGTTTGTCCGCTGTTGCCATGTCCTCAGCGTCAGACACTCTCGCCTCAAGCTGCGCTATTTTTGTATCATGCGTATCCACCCTGGTCTTCACATGGTCTAGGCGAGCAGACAATTGGTCAAGCTTGGAGTCTATAGTGTTAAGGCTGGTCTTAACCTCCAACAGTAGCGCCTTTAAGTCGTCCTCTTGCGCTGCTCCAGCATCAGTCTGAGTGGACTGTTCACCCGCCTCCTGGACAGGCTCCTCCTGACGAGTTTGCCTCCTACTATCGAATGTTAGCTTGGTTTGCTTAGCGTCTGCCTTGCCCATGTTGTCTGCACTGGGGGGGGGAGGGCAGAATATAAATCACCGAGTGATCCTGGGCAAATTTTCTGCTCGTTCGATTGTACACCCCAGAGTACAAGTGTGGACAGGTCACCAAGCATCCCGCCGCCGTCGGATCTCCGCTCGTTGTCACACTATAAGGTGCCTCTCCCCGCCACCTCTTCCCGCATCAAGGCACTACTGGCCATGTGTTATTGAGGCGCCGCTGAGAGCAGTGTCCACCAGCGACCAGAGCACAACGCCCGGCCCGCTCCAGCCAGCCAGTCAAAGATTTGTGCCTCAGGGGATCATGGAGTAACGGCTGCGGAAGAAGCGCGAACACTCCGCAGTGTGTTCAATGCACCATCCTACCCCAAGCCTGTCACCGATCGTTCACACTCCAGCAGGCGCCGTCCGCCACAGAAAGCCTCTTCCCCAGGCCGTTGTCTGCACAGCTAGGAACAGGCAAAGGTCTCCAGCATGGTCCAGCGCCGATGCCTCAGTCGCGCTCCGCGGTCACCGCAATGCGACCAGCCCATTCAACATCTAAGGTGGGGGGGCCTCCAGAGTCCGCTCCTCACAGCTGCCGCTCGCGTAGCGGCATCGGCCGCGACGTGGTAGACCCCCACCGAGGTCGATTCTTCCAGGCAGTTTATGCGACCCCCTCCGCCCCAGCATCGGGTCCAGTCCGTCCCTGTCTCCGGTAGCGGTGCTTCACCGCTCCCGCCGCTCTCTCCGTCACAGCTCACAGGCCCGCGCTCAGGCCTCCAGGCATTCACATAGGGGCAGTCCCACAGAGGAGGCGCGCAGAGCAGGAATGCCAGGAGGGCGTAGCGCTCCTGTCACGGGGCCCAGCAGACAAGCAGCAGCCGGGAGGTAGACGCCCCCACCGTAAGTCCGTGCCCGCCTGGCCCTGCGGTTCAACACCTGCGCACCCTCTCCGCCCCCTCCGGTCACAGCCACTCGGCTTACTTGGGCCTTACATTCGGTTGCAGCAGCCCCAGCGCAGCCTCTCGTCTCTTGTCTGCAGCGGTCGTCTCGCTCCCTCTACAGCCTTGGCCCCGCCTGCATTCAGTGGAACTGTTTCTCAGCGGTGTAAGTGCTGGTACGATATCTCCCTTTGTTTTGTCCTCGGGCCGGCACGCTACTTCTCCACTCCGCAGCTCGCAGGCTCCGCCATGTTGTCTCGCATAGGCCGCGGCGCCACGCGGGGGGTCACTCCTCTATGGCGTAGCGTCTCTGGAAATGCTGCGATCTCCACATTCCCCAGAGTGCGGGCGTCACGCTGCTCGGTCAGGGGGGGTCAGAAGGTGCCCACAGGATGATGTCGGATTATTGGCTTGGCTGGCAGAGCCCACTCAGGGTGCGGCCATCTTGCAGCCGGCTAAGCCACGCCCCAAAAACAAAGCAACCTTGAACGTGAATAACCCAAACAACTTGAGCACTCAAGCCTGTGTGTGCCAAAAGCTCAAGCAAGACAGTGTCAGAATTCATGATGACATGAGTGCATGCCAAAGCCAATTGTAAGAACATCATAATACTTCCCAATGTACAACACAATGCACATTTGTGCACCACTGCCTATAGCATCACACACTTCATCTCTCAGTGTACAACATAGTGCACATTTGAGCACCACTGCTCATAACACCACTTCGAGACCAAAAAGTACATTCTCTCTCTCTCTCTCTCTCTCTCTCTCTCTCTCTCTCTGTCTCTCTGTCTCTCTGTCTCTCTCTCTCTCTCTCTCTCTCTCTCTCTCTCTCCTTTTTTTTTTTTTATATATACTTTCAAATGCACATCCCACATGTTCTGTTCCTGGCAAAGCTGTTCTACTCTGTGACAGCTCCCACTTTTAAAACTGCAAGATTACACAGAATAAATCTTCAGGGAAAAAGGCATATGCAGGACATACATTCATGCTAGGGTAAAATGAAACCCCAAAAGTCAATCAAAATCATGGTAGTCAAAGGTCATCAAGTGGTTTCAAACTATAAGAGTGCCTCTAGCACTACAAGCAGATGTACCGGTGAGTATGGAAATAGTTCAAAACATAAGAATATAACAACACAGCACAATAGAGTAAGTAACTCATGTTGACCTTGCAGTGTATTTACCCGGGGACCTACCCTCCTCTGCTGACCTGTAGGTGAGGAATGAAAAGGTCGTCATGCCTTATAAAGGAGGAGGCCCGATGTATCTGGATGGCAATTACTGAAATCTGATGCAGCTATCAGAGCTCAGGATGGCAGAGCGGGCTGGTGGCAGTGATGTCAGTAATGTAGTTGAAACAGCCAAAGGACTTCTGATGGCTGAACGGGGCTTGTAAGCAGTGTATATCTAACACACTTGTCCCTCGAGCGGTCATATGCCCCCAATCTGCTAAACCAGCGCTCAATTCCCTCCATTGGCTTCCTATACAGGAGAGAATTAAATTCAAGGCTCTCTGTATTGTCCACAAGTCATTAGCAGGAAAGGGTCCGCACATTAATCGCTCCATTGTCCTACCCTATCGTCCCAACAGGTGCTTACGCTCAGACAATCTCCGCCTCGCCGTAGTTCCGAGAATAAAAAAGGCGAGAAGCGGTGGCCGTTTGTTCTCCTATAATGCGGCCATGATGTGGAATTCCCTCCCTCTCCACATGAGACATGAGTCTAATCATTTGGCCTTTCGCAAGCTCCTTAAAACCTGGCTTTTCACAACTCTAACGTGCTAGCTCTGGTATTATCTGTACATAACTGCTATTAGCGCTGGGATGCCCGAGGGTAGCTACGCGCTCAATAAATGTTTTTT
This sequence comes from Calotriton arnoldi, assembly GCA_963921515.1. NCBI lineage: Eukaryota > Metazoa > Chordata > Amphibia > Caudata > Salamandridae > Calotriton > Calotriton arnoldi. The sequence continues at coordinate 2,784,054 of CAWUFW010000441.1, forward strand.
CATTCATTCAAATTATAGGTGAGGCCCTAATGATGAACCTGAGGGGCCAAAGTGGATTGTTGAGAACAAGGTCACTATCTGGATCCTAATCGGGATGCGGTAGTATCCCTATTTTCTTGTCCTGATCAAGTCTATATGTATGTGTGTTAAAAAATAGTTTTCAGATGTGCCAGCGTAGCGTAGCTCAGAAAGCATCTTTGGAACAAATTTATGTCATATGACAGTTGTAACGGGATCTCATCATTAAGTCATCTCATATGGGTTGTTAGACAAAAGATCCATTGCTGTACTTTTTGGAAAAGGGTTTGCCTATTCCTCAGATTGTTGGCCTCCAGAACGGTCCATCTGAGATCATCTGGGGTATGACATTATTCCACAAAGTGAGAGCTCATCTTTGTCGTGCAGCGTTGGCAGCTGATATTGCTGTGATGGTCAGTAATACGTGTATTACTAGGTCTGATGGTCATGCCTATATAACGAAGTTGGCACAGGCAATGGCAGAGATGTATGCAATTTTTAGTATTGCAGTTCATATGATTTTTCTGGATCCAGGTGTATGTGTCGTCAGGAATGATTTCTTTAGATGATCCCATAAGGTGACACAGTCCACATGAGCCACATGGAAAGTGGCCGGTAACTGGAGAGAAATTCCATAGTGTTCTCTGTTCCTGTTTAGGAATCGCCCGAGGTCTAGTATGTACCAGGAGATCTCGTAAGTTATTAGGACACTTGAAGGCAAATCGAGGTGTGGGAATGTTAAGAGATCCTGACGGAAGGATGTACCAATGTCTTCATATAATCTTCTGAATATGATTGGAATTTGGTGTTAACGTGGTGACGCATGTGATTACATAGTCATCCTGTCTGACCCTGGGTTCCAGCAGGGCTTCTCTATGGTTATTCTTAGCCCTCTTCTGGGCCCTCTTCACTACCAGTGCCGGGTAGTTACGAGCTATTAGGTTCTGGCTCAGAATAGCAGCCTGTTGTTCATAGTCCCAATGTCACTGCAATTGCGACACAAGCGTATAAACTACCCATAGGGAAGGTTATCACAAAGAGCTTTCAGATGATGGCTATCTTAGAGCAATAAGTTGTTGCAATCCAACTCCTTCTTGTAAGTGGTGGTAGTCAGTTGTCCAATGTTGACTGTAATGAGGAGATCCAGGAACGCAATTTCACTGTCTGATACCGCCTTTGTGAATCTCAGGAAGGGATTGAGAGAGTTAATCCACATAAAGAAGGCCTCGCATATGTCTAGATCACCTCTCCAAAAGATGATTTCATAAATGTAGTGTCGCCACTACTTGATGTTAGCAAGATATGGATTACTATCTGTAGAGATATGTAGGCATTCAAATTCAGGCATATAGAGACAGGCCAGACTAGGGGCAAAGGTGCGTCCAATTGATGTGACCTGTACTTGGTGGAACAGCTGATCCTGAAATTGAAAAAAGTTCTCTTTCAATGCTGTAGTCACACATTCGATTATAAAGCTCACTGGTGTAGGAGAAGTTTATGTTCCTGCCAGAAGACAAGCCTCAATTACTGCATTGGTTGCATCATGTGAAATGTTAGTGTAAAATGCTTCCACGTCTAGGGTCATTAGGAGGTTGATTTCGTCTGAGCTGTTTATTTCTGCAATCAGATTGAGGACCTCCCTCGTATCTTTTAGAAAAGAAAGAATTTTCTTAACCATAGGTTGCAGGAAAAAAATCACAGAACTTACTGAGGTGTTTTAAAAGGGACCCAAAACCAGAAACAGTCTGTATACACGGGGGAGGATTGACCTCCTCACCGCCATCTGTTCTTGAGACATCATGTTATGGAAGTGTGCGTTCATCAAGTCTCTCCACTTTTTTGAGAACTGCCTGCTCAAAAGTGAGGGTTTCACATGGTGTTATCCCATTCGTAAGGGTGAATCTTGATGGATCACGTAATTCCAAGTCATCTGTTTCAGGTGGGTTTTTGTCCTGGAAGAAAGCACGAAGTCTGAGTTTCCTAAAGAAGCCATTTAATTCTTTAGTCAGGTGAAATATGTCTTTGCATGGTGTGAGTAAAAATCCCAGCCCTTTCTTGAGTACATTCTCCTCCAGGGGGGTGGTGGCTGTAGATGAGAGGTTCACCACTAACTTCGCAGATTCGTCTTGCTCTACTCTGCACCACGCTATGCCACATGACTCTGCACCGCGCTATGCCACTCTACTCCGCACCACTCTGCGCCACTGCACTCTGCCATTCTACTCTGCACCACTGTACTCTACACCACTGCACTCTACTATGCAACACTCTAATCTCCGCCACTACATTCTACGACGCTGCATTGTACACCGCTGAATTCCATGCCGCTGCACTCTGTTACTGCATTCTACACCACTTTGCTCTGCAACACTCTACGCCAATGCACTCTACACTAGTCCACTCTACGCCACTCCAATTTACACCACGGTACACAACTCAACTCTGCCACTCAAATACACAACACTATGCCACTTCACTCAGCTCCACTCAGTCATTCCACTCTGTGACACTCCACGCCACTAACTTTTAGCCAATCTTTTTTTTTTTTAGTTTAAAAATGCTTTATTGAAAAATATTCAAAGGAAATACAGCAACATCTATGAAGAAACACATCATTGAGATGTCATATAGACATCTATATCAATACTAGAAAAAGGATAAAAAATACACACAATCTTATTATAATAAATATAGGATATAAGACAGATCCCATGAAGAGAATATAGAAAACCATGTTGCAATATAATATAAATAGCAGTTTATAAACTTTACGTACTTTTAATGAAGAGAAGGATAAAGAAAAAAGAGGGAGAGGAAAACAAAAAAATATGTTATAAAGAATGAGGGAGAATGGCAATGAGGGGAAATTAATATGATAAGTAGAGGTATACAAAAGGCTATATAATTGAATGGGGAAGCTTCGACAAAGCAAAAAGTCAATAAAATCAAGGTTTTGGTTACTTCCTTATTTTCAACACTAGTCGAGAAAGGGCAAGAGAGATATGAAGTCAAGAGGAGGCAAAGTAAATCTCTTTTGATGGCTAAATGGAATGAGGACGTGTGAGGTAACCAATCTATGATTATGACATATCAAGTTCCACCATGTCATATAGGAAACCTTGTCAAAATTCTTCCGATTGGAAGTAATAACCTGAAAGGCCACCACCAGAAGATCCACCAAACTGCTACTGAAATAATTGAGAAATTTTGCACCATACCTGCTTCCTATGAGTCAAGAGTTTAGGACCGAAAAAAATCATATGAAGAAAATCACCATTAGAGGAACACAAGACCAACCGTTCTTATTAGGTAAGAGTTTCATTTAAATAATATAGAAGGTGTTAAAAACAGTCTGCTCTAAAAAAAAATAAAAAAAAACATGGTCTGAGTGGTACTAGCCAAGCGAGAAGTGTAATGTATTTTGTGCCACAACTTGTTCCATAAAGAGAGTGGGAAAGAAGACTAGAGGTCTTGTTCCCATGCAAATTCCGTTTTAGTTTTGGCTCTATCTGGATCTTGAAAAGAATGTTGCTTGTATATGAGGGCTGCGTTAACTTCTGTAGAGAAGTCAGGAAAAGGTATAAAATTACCAAGGGAGGTATGAGAAACAGGAGAAAAATCAATTATGTTATGACGAAGAGTATCTTGAAGCAGTGAATATTTGTGTCTGAGAGAGAGGGGATATTAAAGCGGGTACGTAATTCCTCAAAGACCTTAAATTTGTTATTAGAGATGAGTTGGGAAATCAATGTGATGCTAGAGGTCAACAAGAAGGACCATTTAAGAACTTTATTCGATATGGTAATAGCAGGGTTGTACCAAATAGGGAATAATGACAGGAGTTGAGAAGGAGAATATGCATGAGAAACGTACGTTTTAGCAATGATACTAGAGTGGTTTAATATAGGGGAAGAGAGATGCCTGGGTTTTTAGGGAATAAAAACAAATTGAAGAAAGGAGAAATGAGTGAGAGTTCAAGAGATGGCCACAAAGGAGAGGAAGACGAACTAACGCAGGGGTGTGGAATTCGTAATAATCTATTTGTCCAAGGGACAAAAGGCTACCGAGATCTACATGTCCTGTAAAATCCACTTGTCCCACCTTCTCCATACATCAATTATGAGGGCTGACAGAGAAACATTTAATATCTTTTTATTTTGTTTCATTAAAATTAATAAACAATTTGATGCTTTGTAATAATGCTAAGGAGAAATTTGAAAAGCAATATTATCCCTTTTATCCAAAGGATAGAAATTGTATAGGAATACAACAATAAATGATCTGGCATGATGGGCTGCTTTAAGACTGATATCGACAGTACTTCAATAGTTATGATATGGCCTCTATTGTCCGCACACATGTTTTGTGCTTCCTGTTGTAAGCCAGACATCAATAGCTCTGCTGGGGTCATATTCCTCAAAGTTGGGTCCTTCTATCTTAAGAAGCATTAGGTCTTTGAGAACATCTTGATTTAACCGTGTTCCTATCGAGTTCTTAATGATATTCATTACAGAAAATACACATTCGGCTTCTGCTGTAGATATACGGAATGTGAACATCATCTCTACAAGCTTTAAGATATTAGTCAGCTTGGAAGGTTTTGTTGCTAGCAGGATAGAGTATGCAGGCAATACAGGAATGCCTTTGGTCTGAAAGCTTTTCATAGGGTTTTTTTTTTTTTACGGAGTTTTATATAGCGTGAACTTGAACCGAATCGGGTATCAGAGCGCTTTACATAGCACCAGTTGCGTTACATGAGGACACATTCTTTTTTTTTTGTTAGGCACGGGGAGATTAAGTGATTTGCCCAGAATCACCGGATGTTCAGTGTCATTGCCGAGACTCGAACCCAGTTCCCCAGATTCGAGGTCGACCGCCCTAGCCGTTAGAGGCCAACTCCTCTCCCCAAAAGTCCACAAAACTCCTTTACAATTGGCAACCTATTGCAGGTGGTGAATGTACCCCAAAATGTTGTGCAATTGCCTCAATATCTTAGAGCATATATTTATAGAGTTCCTCTCTACTTTCTGGCCACAGTGTATAATGACATGCCTGAAATCCTTGAACTGGCATGCAATTAAAATGTGCAAACCTCTCATCAATGTACGTAACCACATCGTCAATTAGCTCTGTCACTTTGGATTGTTGCTGCTGGTGGGCAGTGTCCTGAAAACTTTATTTTCCAGCCATCAGAAATGTTTCCAAGCATGTTTTATTTCGGTGGTACAGTTTTTTTTCCAACTACTGCTATATATATATATATATATATATATATTAACCCAAATCCCTCTTCAGGCCTACTAAGGTCAATGCACACCTGTCGACAGCAGGCGGAACATGCAATAATAGAAGTTCATTAGACTGAAAGAATTCTGAAAGCTGCAAAACTAGCTTCAGAACATCTGACTGTAAAGGTTTTTATAAATGTAAAGCCTGTTACTATTGACAGGTATTTTTTTGCCTTGGCAACAGAATCATCACTCCCAGCTGCAACCTGTCCCAGGTGTAGAACCACTGTCTGCAGGTTTTGTTGCATGGCTGCCAACGCCCTTGTTTTGCTGGATACCCATCTAACTTGTTTAATATCGGAAAAATGTGCAAAGGTTTCATCAATTATTCTTGACATTTTTATGGCGTCTCTTAGGACTGTACCAGTAAAATTTGAAAATCCATTTCAAAGTTTGTTCAAATAGAGGGATTGGATTTTACAACTCCTAGAATCCCAAGCTGAAGCTTGTGAGCTACACAGTGGAATTGCAGGCAGAAGAAAAGGAATGTCTTTCTTTAGGAGTGCTGCAAACCCTCCCTTAGACCACATCATAATTGCAGCACCATCAACATGGACAGCTATTAGTGATGGGCCTAGATGTTCTGTGCACCTCATTCCTACTAAATCCAAAGATAACCTTTTGATTCCTTTAACTATATCCTCCAGAACACCTTGAGCACATGCATGTTTGAGTGAAACAAGATCTGCAAATAGAGTGTAGAGTTTCCCAACGTTGACTAGTCTCACCAGCACAGTTTCCTGTTCAGTAATGGCACAATCTGTAGTTCCGTCAGCAATAATGCAGATGAAGCGAGAATTTAAACTATGTTTTTGATGTCCTGTCGAAGTTTATCTGCCTCACATCTTATGAACTTTGTGGCATTTTTGTAGTTTGTATAATTATATCCTGTATCCACACTGCTACAGTAGGATATTTTTGGCAAATAGTGCAGTACATTTTTGTCCTTCAGGGCTAGCTATAGCCAGGAATCCACCCAGTGAGACTGAAAAACCAGTTTCTTTTTCAGCATCATACGTTTTGTTCTTGGTTAGGTAGGGATTATATGGGGTGGTACAAGAACCAACCTCAGTTGGTTCTTTTTGGTTTCCTTCTCCTAGCTTTTCTTGATCAGTGTCATTATTTTTTTTTTTAAATCCAACATGAAAAGACTTTGAGACCTATTTGCCTGTCAATAGGACGAAGTGATCAATCAAGTCTGAGACTTGATTCAGTTTTAAGCTCCCTGTCCAGAAATGTTGAGCTATTTATGGCAACAAGCTTTTTACATAGACTGCACTAAATCTTGATACAGTTTTCCTTCTACAGTTTTCCAAACTCCTGCAAAACAAGGGGTGGGGCTGCCTAGTGCAATGAACTTCTATGCTGCTACTACAATTCATAGTGATTCTATTTGTTGTGAATGCACTGAAGTCTGGTGCTACACTGGCTGCACTCTAGACCTAGAAGCCAAGAAAAGATTTATACAAAGAACAAGGATTTGAGCTTTGGAAAAGTGCAAGCTTACTTAAAGGCGATTCAAATCTACCATCCCTGCTACCATAAACAAATCAAAAACGTTAAAAATTATGAGTAATTGCTTAGCACAATATGCTTGAAGTATGCCTCTGTATGAGAGTTTCTCTAATAAAGAGTGCAGCAGGATGCGTGCAAATGCTTTATCAGGATATTCAATAATATATTCGAGGCTCAGTATACCATCTGCCAGGGATACTGCTCCAACACTACAACAGGGGTGCAACTCAAATTAAAAGATATATTTATAAAACACACATTCACCCCAGTGGGCATTTTGGCATTAAATACTAGATTTCTATTGCTACACAACTCAATGGTATTCAATTTACCAACCTTGGAAGGATACATAAAAAGTTGAGTGAACCTGTGACCATGAGGTGAAAAACAGATTCTTGAAGTGGATAGATTAATCCACTACGCAACCAGATCCAGAATTCCAAAGTTCTATGTCAATCTCAGTTTCCTCATGTGCATTATCCAGTGGTACAATTTTACTAACACTGTTTAAAACATTGCAATACCAGTTTCACATGTGCCCCAGTTAACACATTGCCCAGAATGACACTTACTGATAGTGTTTCCCGGCATTGTGAAACCTTTGTATTGATAAAGATTAATTGTTTGAGGATGGGAAACAAATAGGATTCCACCACATTTATTTTTCTGCATTGATCATAAATATTTGTCTTGTGGAGGAGCAGAACGGCTAATTGCTTTTTTTGGAATATAACTATTAAGGTGAAATGACTAGTGCAAGGTGCAGCTGGAGCCGTTTAACAAACAAACAGACATCCAACTTCACTTACCTGATGGATGTCATCAAACAAATCGATCAGACTACAAAACCGCTATTGGAACTGTTGAGTCTACCCCGATGTAGCATCCTTCACTGATAGTTGTTTCTTCTTTGACACAACCCCCACCACCACCCCTTCCCCTAATCCCCCTCCCTAACGGGCAGACAAATCCCCTCTCCCCCTGGCACAGACAACACCCCTGCAGGCACAGACACACAATGCACCTGGCACAGATGCACATACTTCTGCAAAGAAATTTAAAAAAACCTTGCACATACAAACCCTGTGAACAACCATGCACCTTGTGTCTATATAGAAACACATTCCATGTAAACCAGACATGCCACTACTGATAAACAGCCTGTAGATGAGCACACATACTCATGTTGCAGAGACTCTGCTGAGAGACACACATTCTATACACACACATACCCTGTAGGCCTGCACGCTGACACACACCCAGTAGACTTTGTGCAGCAAATATTTAACTACAGCAGGTTTACCATCTTGCAAAATAACCTCCCAAATGGTAGAGGGTGTATCCCTGGATCGTGGGATGACACAAGTTGGTAGTTAGGTAAGTTCTGTGAGTGTATTGGCCTCACAGAATATAAATAAAGGTATGGTAAAGGGAGCAGAGAGGGGTCCCACCCTGTCCCGGTCTACCAAGTGAGGGCTGACCATCATCCGGTCACAAATAGCGGATAGGCAAAGCTGAGTTTGAATCTTTGGGGTCAGTCCCCTGCTGGTAAAGAGTTGCTCCACTGTAGGTGTTCACATTTCTTCTCATTAGCATTTTAGAGACAAAACCCATTTTTAGGTCGAGCCTAGAGTAGCGCGCAAGCGCTGCTCTGGCAAGACTTTATGTAGGGGTTTCAAAAAGCTGACCAGACGCTCGTGCGTCATGGCCTTTTCTGTGTGGTTACCCGCACGGCCGGCATCTGTTTCCAATTATCGTGCCCAGACGCGGGCGCGATAATTGAAAACACATGGCCATTGTGCACGAGCGTGTGGTCAGCTCAGCAGGCTGCCGCGCTCGCTCGCCCCCGCTCCTCAAAGTTGAATTGGGATCCCTTTTCTCGTTCTTTCAGTCCGCATTTCTCTGCTGAACTGCAGACACATGAAAGGCGATCCTGCCCGCTCTGGCTCGCGCCGCTGATAAGCCCGGCTGGAATGCGCACTTCAAAGGGGGGTTTGTTGCTGTGGGGCCCGGCTGACTCTGTCATGTACTCGAGGATGAATTTATGACGCACGTGCATTTCTTGGGGTTATGTAGTAGCACAGGCATCTCTTGGCGCTATGGTCTCCTGTTTTTGATTAAGATGGTTTCAGCACCAGCAAATATTTATCAGTACCCAAAGGATGGGCACATCTATTAAAAATCCACCCTAATACTAATAGCTCCACTTTGATACTGCATCTCTTCTACTTACATATTTTGACAGTTTTCTATTACTTTCTGTTGAGAAGTGTTCTCCCAGCATGTTTGACAGATATACAAATCGACTGGAAGAAATCCTATTTCACTGATGTGAGATCCCAGACGTGAGCTCTAATATCAAGGGCAGCTCTCTTTATGAGAGTATGTATGACACTGAGAGACTGACAGTGATGATCAAATGTATCTTTTTTTCCTTAGACCCCGTAAAATAGCTGTCTTTTTTTAACCCCCCCTAAATGTTCTACAATGTGTTTGCTGAGCCTTTTGATCAGCATCTTGTTCATCCATTTCCTTCTCCTACAGACTTGTTTTTTTTCTTTTATAATTTTCTAGTACACTCTAACTTCTGTATCTTTCATTACTCTAACCGCCATTCTCTAATGTTTTACTTTCTTTAAAGTGTCTGCCATACACTGATGTCCTTTCTCAGTCAGTCATCAATTCACTGTAATAGTCCACTTTCATTTCTGTATCTCGCACGCTATAATATTTCAAATCATTTTTCTCTCGGTTTTCTGTCCAGTTTTACTATGACGGAGAGTCATAGAGTAGGCACATTTGTTAGTGTTCTATTTTTTAATCAAATAAGTGAACTGGCGCATAGAGAAATTTGCCCAGAATAACACAATTCGGTGACTTGGCAAGCCCCGGAATACAAGAGTAGTGTTTTACCTCTACTGCCAAAGTCGTAACTACCATTCTACGTTGTTTCCTTCTAGTTCCTTTCTCCTCTTCACTGTGATATTTCTCTCCAGTGCATTCCTCTACGCCATAGACTGTGTACTGCTGTATCGGGTGTCTTATGTGTCCGTCTTTTTCATTTCTCTCGTTCACTCATCCTCACAGTGCATGCGTCTTTTACACATCTTTTTCATTGGTTGACAGTTTATCTCACTCACTCACTTCTTCGGGCACACACGGGACGCCTTGACAGACACCGCAGCTGTGCAGGAAGCTGTTGGTCCAGCCTCTGTGCTGGAGGCCATCCGTACAAGCGTCTAGGGCCGCGGTGCCACCGCTCATGGGAAGAGCAGGCGGTCACACACACTGTTCCCAGAGTTACTGAAGAGAACTGCATTCCTGGGGCAAGCGCCTTCCTGCCTCCAACAACACCACGCGCTGTGACTGTGCAAACACTGTGGACTTCCGGCCGTGCCGGGCACCTATAGGCAGTACCCCAGGGCAGCAAAGCATACCTGCAATCTTCTACAAATGCACCCAAAGCGTGTGCTTAAACAAGAACATAGCGGACTTACACCACACACTCCCTAAATACTTAACCGTATCACTGAACAAGCATTGGCATAGCCAATAGGTCTCGCTTTTGGGACATTATAAGTGTTTAGCCATGCAACAGTTGATGTTGCACCAAGGATATTGTGCTGCAGAATTAAATACTCATAAGGTCCCAAATGCGAGACCTATTGGCTATGCCAATGCTTGTTTGCTCTGCTCTTGCTCACAGGGTGCAATGCTTTCTGTGGACGGACATTTCAACACAGCTACTTAAGGTATCACAGTCCTTTCCTGGTCGATGGCTGAAGATAGTTTGGCTCAGAAGCAGTAACATGCTTTGCATACAGAAAAGTTTTGAGACCGACTGAGGTTCTTCAGCCGCAGCAAAGACAATGCCAGTCATGTCTCAGGCAGAGCCTATGTTGTACTGACTGCCTCAGTTAAGTCTCAAGAAAGGTATGTCAGGTGGACGTTTCATAGGCAGCAGCCTGCCAAGAACAAAAAAAACAAATTTCCAAGAAGGATCTAGACGCCCTTTTGGTAGGGACTTCTATAAACTCAAGACAAGAATCCTCCCATCCAAGGAGCTTGCAGAAGGAGAAGTGCTTCAAAGTGTTCCAGGCACTTCTCGAAGATACTTGCATAGGTCCAAAAAGGCCAGATCCCTTCCAGACTTTCAGGATAACCACTGGATATGTAAATGAGATTCAAAGTGATTCATTGTATGCATATGTATTTTATGTCATAATTCAGTAAACGTCTGCTAGGGATTTGGCCTTCCTGGACCTATATTGGATACCACTGCTCTCTGGCCGCTAAAATATCTTTATACTGACTTCATTTTCAATGCACACAGTAGAATGTCTTTCCTTAATGGCAGCTCACTTGGCAGAGGCCAGAATCTGGCACAAACAGTGTTTCAAGTCTTCTTCAGCAGCTTAGGTATTGACTCAAGGGTTGTAGATAAGATGAAACATCTGTATTACTGCATATATATTGACAGCTTTGGGACTGTGTAGAGACTTTGGATTGCAACACATTTTTCTACACAGTTTTGGCATTTTACCGGGACATAGCCTATTTCTGCTACTTTTTGTGCTTTCAACCTCCTTCCAGTTAGTGGTAGAAATGGGTGTGAAAGCAATAATGGATCCCAGAAAGCTATACATTTCTGAAAACTAGACAAAATCCTGAATTCAGCAAGGGGTCGTTTGTGTAGATCCTTCAATTCTTTTTCTATAGAAACTAACAGTTGAAAATATAAATTATTGAAAATGAGTTGAAAAAAACAGCCATTTGTGCCAACGTTTTCACCTGTTACTTCTTCTAAGTATAACAGATTTTTTTAAAGCAATATTCTGTTACATCCGCTGGACCCTTCTGGTTGTGGGGATAAATAGGACTTGTAGGTTCACCAAGAACCCGAGGAACCCAGAGCCAATAACAGCTGCATCTTGCAGTGGTTTTTCATTGTGTACCGGGTATATAGCAATTAATTTGGTAAAATATAAACAGTGAAAAATAGGTATCCAGGACACCTATGTATTTCCGATATGGGAACAAAATATAGAGTTTAGAAGCAGAAGTTATTTGCACATCACCAAAATTGTGGGTACCCATACTAGCATGTGAAGTATAGGACATTTTTTAAAGTGACTTGTTTTTTACACATTGTCTTACATTTGGAAGGCAGAAATGCGTAGAAAGTCAATAGGTAATAACACTTGTACTACAATTCTGTGTTACCCTAAGTCTCCCGATAAAAATGGTACCTCACTTGTGTGGGTAGGCCTAGTGCCCGCAACAGGAAACGGACCAAAACGCAACGTGGACACATCACATTTTTCCAGTGAAAACTGACCCTTTTTTTGCAATGTGCCTAGCTGTGGATTTTGATCCCTACCTCCCTGGACTCCCCCGGGGGTCTACTTTTCAGAAATGTCTGGGTTTGGTAGGTTTCCCTAGATGGCCGCTGAGCCCGGGACCAAAAACGCAGGTGATCCCCCTTGAAAACCCAGGTCGTTTTGAGATGGGTAATTTTGAAGTCTCCACAGTACGTTTTGGGTCATTTCCTGTTGCGGGCACTATGCCTACCCACACAAGTGAGGTACCATTTATATCGGGAGACCTGGGGGAACGCTGGGTGGTAGGAAATTTGTGGCAACCCGTCGATCCCTCAACTTTCCCACACAGAAAAGTGAGGAAAATGTGAAACATTTTTATCTGAAAGAAAACACGTTAGTGATAGATTCCTTACCTTTAGAACTACCCCCAGGCGTCAGACTGGATCCTGAAAGTTTTCGTTAGCAGAACCTCTGCGCGTCGGAAGGTGGCGTCGGTCGGCTCCGCGTCCGGCGTCGGCGTCGCCGGGATGACGTCGCGGCAGCTCCTTAGACTCTGCCCTCGCGCGCTGACGTCAGTTCTTTCTTTTTCCGCGCCAGCCAGCGCGGATCCGGGAAGAGCAGTACCTCAGTCATTTTTTGACTAAGTTTTTCTCACGACTCCGTAAGGTGCACGAGGGATGCCAGGATTCAAGGCCTGCGGTTCCTGATGTCGGTGACAGATCCGCACCGCGTGTGCCTTTTCTGCTTGGAGCACGACCACGACCCCAAGTCGTGCTCCGACTGCCGGTTGTTGACGCCGAAGGCTTCGCGGGAGCGGTCCCAAAAGCTGCTTGAACGGAGACAGTCGGCTCCGCGCCGTTCGAGGTCCCGGTCGAGAGACCGGTCGCGGAGCCACCATCAGTCAGGATCGAAGTCTTCGCACTCTGGGTCGGGTAAGTCGAAGCACAAAAAGAAGTCGAAGAAGCATCGTCGCTCTTCGACTTCTCCTCGTCGGTCGGCTGACCCGACGAGGCCCGTGGGTGGTGCCCCTCCCGTGGCTCCGCGTGCGGAGCCCGAAGAGTTGACTCCGGGTTTCCCTCCCTTTCCGGGACCCGGGGCGAGTCCCGCCCAGCTTCGTACGTTCTACGAGGCGATGCATGCCATCTTTGGGCGACCCGAACCCGCCGGCGCGCCTTCGGGCCCCGCGGACTCGACTGGGGGACCGGGACCTTCATTGCCGGCGGCTCTGACGCCGCAGGTCCCCCGTGGATCCAGGCCTGGATCCGGATCGGCACCGGTTGACCTTGTCACACCTCCACCGGCGCCGCTTCCGACGGCACCACTACCGCGCCCGGCGCCGGCTGGCCTCCCGGCCGGCGTCGACCCCAACCTCCTTCTGGACAAAGACACGGCGCCGGACCGGCGCCGGGCAGGGTTTTTGTGCCCCTGTTCACTCCTGGAGTCCCTTTTAGGCCAGATTGGCACCCAGAGGACGAGGAGAAGGAGGAGGATTGGGAGGGGTCAGGTGACCCTTTAACGGAACAGCTGGAACAGGACTGGAGAGAGGACCTGGGGGATGCCAGTGGTTTGGACACCTCGCCAGACCTTGGCATGCTGTCTCCTCCTACCGTGGCTATGGAGGAGGGAGCGTCTTATGCAGTGGTGTTGCGTAGGGCGGCCGAGGCTCTTAACCTCGAGCTTCCTACGGTGGCAGTCAGGACTAACCTCCTGACAGAGGTACTTCAACCGGCAGCGAACTCTTCAGAGCCCCTGCTGCCTTTTAATGAAGCTATCTCAGATATCCTTTTGGGCACTTGGTCCAAGCCCACTGTTGTAGTGAGCCTCAGCAAGGCCTACCAGTGCTTAGGGGTTCTCCCTTCTCTGCACAGAGTCCTCAGACACTTAGGAAGAAGTTGGCACAGAAACTGAAATATAAAAGACAGAGTTTATTAAACCTTATAAGGTGGAGCTAACATTCACACATCACCCTTCAGTAATGCATGAAGTAGCACACTGAATGGAAGGATCCTGGTCCTTTTATACCCACACAGGGGCTCAAATGAAGGCGGTACAAACACAAATGCTGGTTGTAGGTACATATAAGGTCATACAGAGAATGCACAGTCGACAAGTGGGTGGAGATAACAGTTTCTACTTTTAGTAGACACATCCTGACATTTATAAACTTGAAACAGCTGCAAGCTCAACTGAGCATGTGCAAAGCAAGAGGAACTAAAGTTAACTTGTCTCTAGGCAGATTTCAAGAGCAGTTAACAGGAAGGTAGGACAGAGCACATGGCGAGCACATGGTAGCACATGGCAGCCAAAATGGCTGACAGAAATACAAAATGGATTCCACAAAGCGGACAATTTAGCCTCTGAATACAGGCTGTCTTTAGCCAATGCTTAACTTAAGTGCTGCCAAATTACAACAGACGGCCCTTTCAGCATTGGCTGAAGACATTCGTTTATCTGGGGTAATCTAAATATTCATCCCGTACATCTATTAACATTATTTCGGCCACCTCTTTATTCAACATTTGTTGGGCCTTTGTTTCAGCAACGTTCCCTCTTCCCAGGTATACAAGCAGAGATGCAAATGGAGCAAAGCATTGGACCACATTGGATACATACACAGCATGTAAAAAGTATTAATCATTACACACAGGATAGTCAGTAGCTTCCAGCTCCAAGCAGAAACAAGAGTCCAAAATCATCTAGTCTAATTCTAAGTTTCAGGGCTCTGATGTATTTCAGTGACTATCTATTTCAATTAATAGCCAACAGCACATACTTAATAAAAACATTTTCAATAGACTTTTCCAGTATTTCTTATGAGGGCTAAATTATCAATTAATATACTTAAGGAAAGAGTAAAGTAACATGCTCAGATGAACTTTTCTCGTGCAGAATAAACATTACTCTTAAAAAATATTAAAGCAATCAGACATATTATTACAAAAACAATCCTGGCTCCGGGGGACCAGGAGGACCACACTGGGGCCATAGGAATTAGGACAAGGAGCCGCAAAGGGCTGCTCCTCCAAAAAAAATGGGACGACCAAAGGGGTACATTACTAACAACAACAAAAAGTCCTTGAACCAACCAGCCAGAGGGAGTCTTCTCCCTGTGTCCGTTTGAGCCTCACAGGCAGGCTCTTGTTGTTCCCACGGTGGAGCTGCACAACTCGCAACTCAAGAATCACGGAGAAGAAAAAGTCTTTCTTTCAGGATAGGGCAATCACCCCCAGGGCAAATACCCTCAATGATCCTATCCAGTGTCTCAGGCAGTGCACCAGTTTTCTTCACTTTAATCTAACAAGCACCAAGGGCATAGCACCTGTACCCTAAACTCAAGTCCTTCCCTAACTCCTGTATTTGCACTTCTGGCGCACTGCTCTTTTGTTGGGGCCACAAATTGTACCCAATGTGCTCGGGCATCTCTTGATCAACAAACAAAGGCGTAGACTTGCATTCACTTTGGGACCAGGATTAAGAGGCCTGAAGCAACCCTTGTTTCAAAGGGGGTCACCTCAAGCAAAAGCCTCCTTGCCGTCCTTATCGGTCTGTGACTCTCTCAGCTGGGCGGCATCAAAAACTGGATCCACAGAAAGATTTCTTCATCCTGATTTGTGACCCCGTCTTTCGCCCAAGACAGTGGCAGGGGTACACACTTCACGTCCCAGTGCTTCCGCCTTCACTGAGGTCCTAGTTGCCAGCAACGCCTGTGCTGGTTACCTTCACTTTGGCTTCAAGCTGCAGTGGCGCTGACTCCCCAGGCTGGATCTGATGTCCGGGCCCCTCTGGCAATGGTTGTAAGGCAGCAAATATCTATTGGTGGACAGAACAAGAGGTCTTTAGACAAGGCACAGAAATAATCTAACAACAGAGAGGATAGTCTCAGAATACTTCCTTAGTCTTGGGGCGCCCCATACATTAGCAAGGCACCCAAGAACCACTTCATCTATCTGAGAGTAGAAAACCCTGGACCTATTGGCAGAGTATAAAAGGAACGTTTTGGTGAACTGACAAGAGTAATACATCACCCAATCCCAAACAGCCAAGGAAGTCTGTGTTCATTTACTAAATTCTGAGGAAAAGAGAAAACAATACAGACATACTCCAAATACTTACATTGGTGTATTCCTATATTACCAATCTGAAGAACCCTCAAGAAAAAGGAAATGTTCTACACTTTTACTCATAGATTTTACATTACTTGTACAGGACTGCAGACACTTGTAAAATAATTTCTCTTACATGTTATGCTTAGGACCATGCTCTCATGTTATAGGTGCAGCAGGAAAATCTAAAACTGCTAATCTAACAGGGATTCTTATTGCAAAAAGAACTAAACTTCAACATAGTGGGTACTTTTTCTCCAGCAGAACATGTTATGACAAACAAACTCCTATAAAACAATATTTTCCTTCAAAATGTTTGCTAAGGATCACATGAGCGTCTTTCCTGCATTGTACTTTTCACGATCTGGACTATGCAACATCATTTTCAAAAGGAAAAAAAACCTATCTCCAGCTCTAATAAGGGCTGTCAGCTTATTTACAGAGACTAGCTAATAAAAGACTAGCAATGCCCTTGCAAAACTGTATAGAACATGAGAATAACATAAACAATAATAGTGTTGCCACCTGAGATTTTTGAACAGAAACCCCCACTATACAATTTTCCTTAAAGATCAAATAAGGGAACATCAATCTGTTCTACTCATTCTTTCATACAGGATGGGCAGTAACATAGCTTATGTGTTTCATCTTTTTATTAATTCTAACAATTTTAAAACAGTATTACAGAATAGCCAATTGTAATTGTAATTGTAAGTAGCATTTATATAGCGCAGCTGTCACCCAACGGGCATCCTGGCGCTGGGATTACCTAAATCACTGTGCAGCTATAAAACTATGAATCATCATGCGCCAATCTCTCAAGGCTATTCTTTTGGAAAGAGCCTGGTTTTTAGCTTTTTCTAAACTGCAGTAAGTCATCAGTCTGTCTGAGTTCACTTGGTAGTTCATTCCATAACCTTGCGGCTGCATAGCCAAATGATCTACCTCCTAGTCGGGTTTTCTTGACTCGTGGGGTACATACTAGGTGGGCTGCCAAGGAACGAAGACTTCTAGCTGGGGAGTACCAAGTAAACATTCTCTGTAATGGTTTAGGCCCCATTTTGTGTGCCGCCTTATGAACAATGCAAAGTGCCCTAACTGTCACATGGCCATTTCCTAGACAGCTTTAGACAGACTCAAAAAAAAAGTGAGAAAAAGAAGAGAGAAAACATAATTTTGCCTACTCTTAATTTGTAGAGGAGCTAGCCTCCTTCCCCCATTTTGACAGTAGGAAAACCTGAAACAGGTTTTACTTCTGTCAACACTTTCAACCCCTATTCATAGCAACTGGTGTAGGAAGGTGGAATCTGACTATATGGTTGCCCCCACTTTTTTTTATGGTGTTTTGCTGGTTTATGACTTAGTTGGACTGGGATCCTGCTATTCAGGGCCCCAGTCTATCTGCTTTCTCTGTAAAATGGATTCCATGTGCCTTAGGCACATCTCTGATTGGGATCTGGAGTGCCCTTATAAGTCCCTAGTATATGGTATACTATGTACCAAGGGCATAGGTACCTCAGAGGCCTGCCAGGGGCTGCAGCATGTATTATGCCACCCCTGGAAGGCCATCCAAACTGACACCACAGGTCTGCTACTGCAGCCTGGGTAAGGTGGTGCATGCACCCCTTACTGTGATATAGGTTACCTATATCACGAAATACATACACACCTAGAAACCTATAAGTCACTCCTAAGGCAGGCTTTATCAATCCTAAAGGCAGAGTGCATGGTTCCTATGTGAGAGGGTGCCCCTGCATGAGCAGGGCTCCTCTGCAGCGTTCGGAGACCATCTCTGATGCTGTTTGTAGTGCAGCCTGACCATATACTCTTAAGCGCATTATATCCTCGCGGTAAAATGCTAACTTTGGAATGGCTGCACCTAAACATGTCGTGTTTGGTGTCAAACATCTTGGAATACTACCCCCCGCCAATCCTGGCGGCGGGGGTAGCATTCCACCCTTCTAGAGGGAAAGACATGTTAACTCTGGCTTACCCGGTAACTTCTTTCTGAAGCCCTGGCATCACAAAATGGATGCTGCTGCCACAGACACAAGTCTGGCCTCCTGCTGCTGGACGAAACTCCGGCAGGGGAGGCCTGGACAATAGGTTTCCTGTTGCAGGGAGGTGTGACCACCTCCCCAGACAGGATAGTGTGTATTGGGGCTGGGTGGGTGCACTCTTAGAGTGCTTTGAAGTCCTGCACTGGGGGAGCAAAAGGCTCCTCTGTGCATATGCCAGTTCAAACCAGCTCAGGGGCTACCTGCCCCTGCTCTGGCGCGAAACTGGACAAAGGGAAGTGGGTGTAGCCACCCCTCCCTTGACCCTCCCATAGGTGGGGTCATAGAGTTAGTCCCTCCCTGTTTTACTAGTTAAAATGGGGAACCCTTGCCACAGCAAGATTAGATATACCTGGACGAAACTCTGACACGGAATCCTGGACCTTCGACGCTCTACGACAAGATTAGAGGACTGAAGAATCTCCCTTGGGGTCAAGGAGTGACTCCCCTGCTTGGCAGGCACCAAAGAAGCATCTGTCCGGTTCGCATCACTGAAGCTCCCGTCGGACGCCGAAGTCATCGCATCACCAGAGGTGGATTCTCAGACTTCCCCGAGGCTACCCTGAGTCCCCAGCAAAGCTGAGGCCCGTGGCTATCGTGGGTGACTTGAGACCGTGACCCCTGGACACCGAGCACATTTGCAAGTGCACCATCTTCTGGGTCTCCCAAGAAGTCGTGCTTTGGGCTCCGAGTAGCCCTAGCCTCCAGCACCACCTGCACCGAAGATCGCTGGCCCCCACTCCGCGAGTGTCCTGTAAGCCAGCTCCACGTGCGGCGTCACGAGGCTCCTTCGCGGTCGCTAGCCCGTTGGCTAGTAGCCCTTACCGAAGGCCAATCTTTTCTTTACTTGGCAGTCTGGTTGCTCCAGGCCTGCCCTCACTTACCCTTGCTGGGTGAGTTCCCCAGACCTTGCTGGTCTGCACCATCGACGATCTTCAGCTACATCGAGACTTGCCGTTGCCAAGGCTTGTTGGGTCCAATCTGGTCGCCGACACCGCAGCACTCGACAGACATCGTGTACCAGCCCGAATCCTGCTCCTGGTCGCCGACAACGCCTCCTGGACTTCGTGGCTGCAGAAACGAGACGACCGTCAACGCACCTGAAGCACTCGACATCGGTGGGCATCTGTCCATCGCCTTCCTGGTCACTGGCTAGTGACCCAGACTCTGTCCCCTCTGCTTTCAGGTTCTTCAGAACTCCGATCCACTCTTGGATCCACCCGGACACTTTTCTCCTGGTCGCCAGCAGCACTTTGCAGCAGATCGCCATAAGAAACGACGACGAAACCCGACCCCGAAAGGCACCTATGCACCCGGCTTCCCTGGGTGAGGTAACACGAGTACTCCGGTGCTCCCGTGGGTAGAGACTCTTCAAAGTCCTAGATCTCAAAGGGTTTTGTCCTAGTCCTCTTCTAAGTGTCCCTTTCCTCTATTTTCCCGATCCCGACTTTCTCCATAGAAGTAAACGGCGTATCGCGGTTGTGTATTTACACTGCACGCGTCTCCCGTGGGTCCCCTGTGTCACTACCTTGGGTGGTTCCTTGTGGTCCAAGCACTTCTAGAGGCTCTAGGCCTAGTGTCTAGTTCAGTCGTGGTTCGCATACCACTTTATTGGTATATGGTTTGGTACGCCCCTAGGGCCCAAACGTGTATTTGTGCTATTACTGTGATTTAAGATCTTATAACCTATGTACTTCGAACTCTAGCCTCATAAAGAGACTAGAGGGGTGTGTTTAGTAATAAATACATATATTTTGAATATATACCTGGTGTGGTGCTCTTTCATTTGGTCACTCAAGAGATTATAGACTGGTAAAACCAGCTGCTTTACATTCCTTCAAGACTTAGCCTGAAGGCTGCTCTCCACAGCTACCAATAGGATAGCTTTCAATAAGGTTGTCTTTAACCTACCTACCATAAGAGTCGATTTGGACTGGTGCAAGGTGCCCACTATAATTAGTGGACAGCATATGCCAGGCCAACTTCTCACATTGGTGTGCAGCGTGTGGGATTCCAGCTTGCTATTGTTTTACCAGATAATCTCAATTGAATTGATCAACTGAAAACCACTAAAGGTACCTAAGGTACATATAATTTAAGCTTAGAATATCAGTAAGTTCTACTGAACTTAGAGTTGTGTGTTAAGGGATAGCACAACCCTTTCTACAACTCAAGAGAGTTTAGTAGGCCACACTAGAGTAGGTAGTGCATACACCACACCACACTAGTAATGTCTTTAAAAGCAGGATCTAGAGATGCCCTGCAGGAAGCCATTGAGCTTCCCCCTCCAAGTATGACACACTCCCATTCTTGGAACTGAGAGCTTTGTGTAACGTGAGGAAATTAAGGACAGGCCAAAGTCCCACCACCCAACACCTCCAGGAGATGTTGGTGGCTTATGATCTTAGTAAGTCCTCAGAGACTGAAGGGGTAGGAGCAGAGGGTGGGCCAGCAGATGAGGAAGGGGCCAGGGGTACTACTACCCCCAGCCCCCTCTGAAACTGACCAGGAGGGTGACAATGACCCTGACCTGGAAAACCCAATCCCTTCTGGGGAAGATGAAGATGAGGATCTGGAGAACCACACCTTTGTCCCCCAGGAAGGATTATGAGTGTGCTCAGAAAGTCTAGGTCTCCTTCTCAGGAGTCTAACCACTCTGGCACCTCAATAGGGAGCTCTGTTTCTTCTCACAGGAGGGAATCCTCTCATGAGAGAAGAAAGAGACTGGTCCAGTATGAGGAAACTCAACTGGAGATCAGGAAGAAGCAATTGGCTTTGGATAGAGAATCCCTAGATCTCCTTAGAGAGAGAAGAAAGTTGGGACTAGAGTCCCATGGTGGCAGCAATATCCCTAGAGATAGGGACAGGTCTTATGACCATAGAAACCTAAACAAGATTGTCCCTCCCTACCAGAGTGGGGATGACATCCACAAATGGATAACTGCACTGGAGAGGGCCTGTAAAGTTCAGAAGGTCCCCCAGAGGCAGTGGGCAGCAATCTTGTGGCTCTCCTTTGCAGACAAAGGTAGAGACAAGCTCCTCACTGTAAGAGAAGAGGATGCTGACAATTACACAGTCTTGAAGAGTGCTCTGATAGATGGGTTTGGCCTAACCACTGAACAGTATAGGTTGAAGTTCAGAGACACCCAAAAGCTCAGACTCAAGACTGGGTTGATTTTGTAGATTGTGCTACAAAGGCTCTGGAAGGTTGGATACATGGCAACAAAGTGCATGACTTTTTAGGATTGTACAATTTGATTATGAGGGAGCAGATCCTTAATAATTGTCAAAACCAGCTTTTGCACCAGTATCTGGTGGACTCTGATCTGACCTCTCCCCAAGAATTGGGAAAGAAGGCAGACAAATGGGTCAGAACCAGAGTAAAAACTAGAAATCAGGGTGGTGACCAGAAGAAAGATTCTACTAAGTCCCAAGAGAAAGGTGGGGATAAATCTAAGGATAAGTCCCCTACAGGGCCCCAAAATTCCTCTTCTGGGGGTGGGTCCCAAACTCCTTCCTCTCCTGAAAAGAAACCATATTGCCATGTCTGTAAAAAGCCTGGGCACTGGAAAACTGATCCCAGTTGCCCCAGGATTGGCAATAAAGAAAATGTTCCTCCCACAACTACTACCAACCCTCCTGGTACTACCAGTAGTAATCCTCCAGTTGGGAGTAGTGCACCCAAAAAGTTGGGTGCTTTTGCAAGAGGAACAGAGGTGGGCCCTAGTTTAGACAGGGACCCCTCAACCGACTCCTCTGACTCTGATGGTGGTATAGGATTTGCCACCTTTACCATGGGTCCCATAGCATTGGGCAGGTACAGACTGGAGCCAATGATTAATGGTCAGAAAGCTGTGGCATTTAGGGACACAGGGGCTAGTGTCACCATGGTGGCAGGGAAACTAGTCCCCCCTCACCAGCTTTTACCTGAGTTTAAATACCAGGTGACCAACATTGATGGTGTCAGAACAGATCACCCCATGGCCATAGTCAATCTCAGCTGGGAGGGGGTCACAGGCCCAAAAGAGTGGCAGTGTCCCCAACCCTACCTGTAGATTGCCTGATGGGCAATGATTTGGAAATTTCAGCCTGGGCTGAAGTTGAACACCAAACCCATCTTAGGATGTTGGGCGTCCCTGCAAAGGTTAGTGGGGCTGTGATGGCCACAGCCCCAGCCCAAGACTTTGGAGAGATGGAGCCTGAAAGAATGGCCCACTCTCCCCAAAAGAGAGCAAAAGGGTTGAAGAAAAGTCTTCTTCCCCCCAGACAGTAGGTAAGGGTCAGCCTCCTCAGGGAACTGACCCTACCCCTAGTGAAGGAACTGCCACAGAGGTAGTCAGGTCTGGCCTGGCCACACCCCTGATGGCAGAGGACCCTTCCACGGTGGTACCCAGTCTGGAGCAGGTAACCTGCCCCTCTCTACCCTGCCTCAGTCAGCCCAGGGCTGCAGAGGGCAGGGAGGTCAGTGGACCCCCCGGGCCCCCTGTCCAGAGGAAGCCCCCCATCAGCAGATTAGGGGCAGCCAGTCTAGTAGCCCTAGCCAGGTGAAAATTCCTCTACACACTGAGGGATCCCCCATACCTTTATGTAGGGACCTCCCCCAGAAGGACTCTGGTAGGCAAGGGCAAACCTGGGACCAGAAGGTTCCAAACCTGCCATGTCCCTCCAGTGTTCCATCCAAAGGGACCCAACCCCCAGCTGTAGGCAGCCAAAGGTTGACCCTTAGAGCAAAGTGCAACTCAGTCATGGAAAGACAGGCATACATGGTGACCAGTGATCTGAGGAAACTGAGGCCAACATTCCTAGGGCCTCACTTCCCTACTCAGACACCTCACCAGCCTTGTACTTTACCTAAGCACACCAGAGGTAGTGATTCCCCATGGTGGAGACCCTCTCATACCCTTAGGGTGAGGGATTGCTTAGTGGACCATAACATAGGGGGCAACCATGCTAGTGCAGGTGCTTCCTTATATGGCCACTTAGTCAATATAGGCTCAACTGGCCAAGGTTAGCCTTATCTCCTTTCGTTTGGGGGGTTATGTAGGAAGGTGGAATCTGACTATATGGTTGCCCCCACTTTTTTTTATGGTGTTTTGCTGGTTTATGACTTAGTTGGACTGGGATCCTGCTATTCAGGGCCCCAGTCTATCTGCTTTCTCTGTAAAATGGATTCCATGTGCCTTAGGCACATCTCTGATTGGGATCTGGAGTGCCCTTATAAGTCCCTAGTATATGGTATACTATGTACCAAGGGCATAGGTACCTCAGAGGCCTGCCAGGGGCTGCAGCATGTATTATGCCACCCCTGGAAGGCCATCCAAACTGACACCACAGGTCTGCTACTGCAGCCTGGGTAAGGTGGTGCATGCACCCCTTACTGTGATATAGGTTACCTATATCACGAAATACATACACACCTAGAAACCTATAAGTCACTCCTAAGGCAGGCTTTATCAATCCTAAAGGCAGAGTGCATGGTTCCTATGTGAGAGGGTGCCCCTGCATGAGCAGGGCTCCTCTGCAGCGTTCGGAGACCATCTCTGATGCTGTTTGTAGTGCAGCCTGACCATATACTCTTAAGCGCATTATATCCTCGCGGTAAAATGCTAACTTTGGAATGGCTGCACCTAAACATGTCGTGTTTGGTGTCAAACATCTTGGAATACTACCCCCCGCCAATCCTGGCGGCGGGGGTAGCATTCCACCCTTCTAGAGGGAAAGACATGTTAACTCTGGCTTACCCGGTAACTTCTTTCTGAAGCCCTGGCATCACAAAATGGATGCTGCTGCCACAGACACAAGTCTGGCCTCCTGCTGCTGGACGAAACTCCGGCAGGGGAGGCCTGGACAATAGGTTTCCTGTTGCAGGGAGGTGTGACCACCTCCCCAGACAGGATAGTGTGTATTGGGGCTGGGTGGGTGCACTCTTAGAGTGCTTTGAAGTCCTGCACTGGGGGAGCAAAAGGCTCCTCTGTGCATATGCCAGTTCAAACCAGCTCAGGGGCTACCTGCCCCTGCTCTGGCGCGAAACTGGACAAAGGGAAGTGGGTGTAGCCACCCCCTCCCTTGACCCTCCCATAGGTGGGGTCATAGAGTTAGTCCCTCCCTGTTTTACTAGTTAAAATGGGGAACCCTTGCCACAGCAAGATTAGATATACCTGGACGAAACTCTGACACGGAATCCTGGACCTTCGACGCTCTACGACAAGATTAGAGGACTGAAGAATCTCCCTTGGGGTCAAGGAGTGACTCCCCTGCTTGGCAGGCACCAAAGAAGCATCTGTCCGGTTCGCATCACTGAAGCTCCCGTCGGACGCCGAAGTCATCGCATCACCAGAGGTGGATTCTCAGACTTCCCCGAGGCTACCCTGAGTCCCCAGCAAAGCTGAGGCCCGTGGCTATCGTGGGTGACTTGAGACCGTGACCCCTGGACACCGAGCACATTTGCAAGTGCACCATCTTCTGGGTCTCCCAAGAAGTCGTGCTTTGGGCTCCGAGTAGCCCTAGCCTCCAGCACCACCTGCACCGAAGATCGCTGGCCCCCACTCCGCGAGTGTCCTGTAAGCCAGCTCCACGTGCGGCGTCACGAGGCTCCTTCGCGGTCGCTAGCCCGTTGGCTAGTAGCCCTTACCGAAGGCCAATCTTTTCTTTACTTGGCAGTCTGGTTGCTCCAGGCCTGCCCTCACTTACCCTTGCTGGGTGAGTTCCCCAGACCTTGCTGGTCTGCACCATCGACGATCTTCAGCTACATCGAGACTTGCCGTTGCCAAGGCTTGTTGGGTCCAATCTGGTCGCCGACACCGCAGCACTCGACAGACATCGTGTACCAGCCCGAATCCTGCTCCTGGTCGCCGACAACGCCTCCTGGACTTCGTGGCTGCAGAAACGAGACGACCGTCAACGCACCTGAAGCACTCGACATCGGTGGGCATCTGTCCATCGCCTTCCTGGTCACTGGCTAGTGACCCAGACTCTGTCCCCTCTGCTTTCAGGTTCTTCAGAACTCCGATCCACTCTTGGATCCACCCGGACACTTTTCTCCTGGTCGCCAGCAGCACTTTGCAGCAGATCGCCATAAGAAACGACGACGAAACCCGACCCCGAAAGGCACCTATGCACCCGGCTTCCCTGGGTGAGGTAACACGAGTACTCCGGTGCTCCCGTGGGTAGAGACTCTTCAAAGTCCTAGATCTCAAAGGGTTTTGTCCTAGTCCTCTTCTAAGTGTCCCTTTCCTCTATTTTCCCGATCCCGACTTTCTCCATAGAAGTAAACGGCGTATCGCGGTTGTGTATTTACACTGCACGCGTCTCCCGTGGGTCCCCTGTGTCACTACCTTGGGTGGTTCCTTGTGGTCCAAGCACTTCTAGAGGCTCTAGGCCTAGTGTCTAGTTCAGTCGTGGTTCGCATACCACTTTATTGGTATATGGTTTGGTACGCCCCTAGGGCCCAAACGTGTATTTGTGCTATTACTGTGATTTAAGATCTTATAACCTATGTACTTCGAACTCTAGCCTCATAAAGAGACTAGAGGGGTGTGTTTAGTAATAAATACATATATTTTGAATATATACCTGGTGTGGTGCTCTTTCATTTGGTCACTCAAGAGATTATAGACTGGTAAAACCAGCTGCTTTACATTCCTTCAAGACTTAGCCTGAAGGCTGCTCTCCACAGCTACCAATAGGATAGCTTTCAATAAGGTTGTCTTTAACCTACCTACCATAAGAGTCGATTTGGACTGGTGCAAGGTGCCCACTATAATTAGTGGACAGCATATGCCAGGCCAACTTCTCACAACTGGGCACAAACAAACTTATAGGAGATATCTTAGAAAGTGGCTATTCTCTGATTCAGTCTAACACAATGCAAATTGAGTTAACTTTAAACCAATTTTTCTACAGCAATTGTACTAGAGTAACATGAGGGCGCATGAATGCAAACTAAAATCCATTTCCTCCTTATCGTAGCCCCTACACAGTATTCTTAAAACTAAAACCATTATTTTATATAAATGGCAGATCAATGTTCAACTGAGGGTTGTCTTCCTTTCGTGGCATAGGACTGCGCAAAACGTGTGTTTGCCAAAAATAGGAAGCAAAGCTTCTCTTTCTCTCTTTGCGCTATCATCTCGTCTTTCAAAAAATCTTTCGAAGGTCGAAGTATCCAAGCAAACATTACCCTTCAGCCTGCTAAGTAGCTAAATACAGAACTCCGACCTTTGACCCGTTCAGCAGCTGCTCGTTTTTGTGTGCAAGGCTTGCCATGCGGTTTTGTAATGCAAAGCAACTCTGGAGAATCACAGCGAAAAGCAGTCCTATACTTATTTTCATTTATGTACAGTGGTGTGCAATCTAGTAATGCAGAGGCAGCTGTTTATTTTATACTTGCATATGTATACTTTTATTGAAGCCTAAGAGCACGTTAAAACTGCCTTGAGTGGTAGAACTGCTTGTAAAATTGTGAATTTTAGCTCAATTTCGACTTTGGTGGTAGGGGCACTTAAAAATGAATATCCTACAATATGTTTGCATAATAGGAACCCCCAGAGTGTTCTCTAGATAGCCCAGGAATGGGAAATCAGAAATGCATAAGATATACCCTTTTAAAAACAAGTTTTGTACGGCTGGGTAAAGTGACATTTCACATTTAAGTTCCCTTCTTATTGCGGTACAGCACTGCTTAAATTCAACTTTGATGCTAGGAATTCACAGTATGATGATTAGGCTTTATAAAGATGAAAAAACGAATTTAAAGCATTTATTTTTAGCAATATATTTTTTCCCATATAATTAAATTTTATTTTTTATCAATAAAACCAACCATTTTGATGATTCCACATTGGAAAAGCAAGCTTCATTCGTAGCCTATCATATTTAAACACATTCATTCATAACCCTAAGCACAGAAGCCTTACTTGAAACAGGAAAAGTCTGCGCCACTTTTAATGGACAGTTATCATTTAACATCGGAACCACAGATATACTTATGTAAAGAAGGCATTAAGAAAGGAAATCCCTACTTTCAATTTTGTTCTCTGTTATCCAAAATAATGAAACTGGTTTTTAGAAACTTTTAAAATAATGCAGGCCTGTATACCTACACTGACTTAAAATATCGCTGACGCAGCATTCCTGTCTGTGGCCGTGAGCAGGAATAGCCATATGCTATTTATGCAGCTGTTGTGTGTCAGCAGGCGTCGAATTTTCACGCCTTTCTCAGGAAAAAACCCCTTTATTATTTGAAATACCCTGACAGAGTTAAATCCCCATTTGCTGTGTCAAACGGTGTCTTTCAGTTAGTCAGTTTAAACACAGCTGTCGGAAAGCTTTTTTCTCGGGTGCTGAGAGAAAAGCATGTCACAGTCTATTTAAAAACTGAGGCATTTCAATGCAGTCAAATCTATCTTTCTATAATGTATATTTAGTTCAGCAACGACCAAATTCACTCAAATGATGTGCATGCCTTTTAATGTCTAATACAATGTATTTAAGGAAAAGGCCGTAACATTGTGTATTTAAGTCTATTGATTACAAAACACACAATTTCGTTTTTTTTTCTCTCTGTATGAGGCCTATTTTAATCCTATTGAATACGAATTCTAATTTTATGTTTAGCATTGTGGCAATTTGCACACATGTATAGTGTCTTACTCTGTCAATTTAATAGTAACATGCAGCTGTTTAGCATATGTTACATAATTTATTTCTGGATTTTTATTTAATATGTAAGTAACTAAATGACATTTTGCATAACAGAATAATGACAGCAAAAAAAAACATAAACAAACTCATTGAGCTCATTCAGACAGTTACAGAAGGACACAACACAGCGCGCTTAAAGCTAGCCATTCGTACACAGAGTACTCACACAAGTATTACCAATGTCAAACCAAAAACCCCACATAGACATTTAAACACACATTGAACCCACAAATCAATACTTAGGACAGCTTACAAAGTGTACGCAAGACCAACCTATTTGTAAATACTAATTGTAAGTCATATTTACAAGAAGAGCTCTCAAAAGTAGCCCAAAAAACTGTTCCATGGTCAAATTCGCCAGTTTTGGCTGGTAGAACACTCAAAAAGCGCTCTGCATATCACCACTTATGAATGTTACTAAGTGCGCAGATCCGGATCCGTTTTATGTACATATTTAGTTCCATGGGGTACTTAGTCACCAAGGAAGAAATATCTTTTTACTATACCTAAACCTATTTAGGTATCCCCTCTGAGGGGAGTCAACTAAGTACTTACTAAATCCATATCGGTACCTCCAAAACAGCAACACTTTCTGCGAAGTGTACTGGAAACAGGCATGCCAAAAATAGTGCAGAATATGCAGTATTATAATCAAAGTAGCGCTTAAGGTACTCTTTGTACGTTGCGCTGTTCAAACAATTTCAAATAGAGAAAAATCTCCTCATTACCTGCCTATATGAATTGCAATGCATATATAACTTACAAAACAAATTCCAAAATTGGCCAATCATACAAACAAAGCCACAGTAAGTGTTCTAAAACTACCTTACCAATCAAAGGCATCAAACCAACAGCAAGTGCCGCAAAACGGCTCTTACCAATCAAATGGTGTCCAGGTTCCAACTGCCAAGTTCTCAAATTGACCAAATGGTCACTGCACGGCAAATCAACAGAAGAGATCTCAGTCAAGGACCGGCGCCGCCGGGCTGGTCAGATCAGAAAGAAAGGAAAACGCCATGGGTGCCAAGACTCAGGTCTCCTCAGGCAGCGATCGCGTCCAAGAGCGAGATTCCAATCCTTCATCTCGACCAGTCCTTCGGGCATCCGAGTCACTGATGAGTCCCACGTTGGAAGCGCCAATTTGTTGTAGTGAGCCTCAGCAAGGCCTACCAGTGCTTAGGGGTTCTCCCTTCTCTGCACAGAGTCCTCAGACACTTAGGAAGAAGTTGGCACAGAAACTGAAATATAAAAGACAGAGTTTATTAAACCTTATAAGGTGGAGCTAACATTCACACATCACCCTTCAGTAATGCATGAAGTAGCACACTGAATGGAAGGATCCTGGTCCTTTTATACCCACACAGGGGCTCAAATGAAGGCGGTACAAACACAAATGCTGGTTGTAGGTACATATAAGGTCATACAGAGAATGCACAGTCGACAAGTGGGTGGAGATAACAGTTTCTACTTTTAGTAGACACATCCTGACATTTATAAACTTGAAACAGCTGCAAGCTCAACTGAGCATGTGCAAAGCAAGAGGAACTAAAGTTAACTTGTCTCTAGGCAGATTTCAAGAGCAGTTAACAGGAAGGTAGGACAGAGCACATGGCGAGCACATGGTAGCACATGGCAGCCAAAATGGCTGACAGAAATACAAAATGGATTCCACAAAGCGGACAATTTAGCCTCTGAATACAGGCTGTCTTTAGCCAATGCTTAACTTAAGTGCTGCCAAATTACAACACCACCACAGGGGCTCCTGTGGATAGGATGATTGCCCAACACCACCGCCCGGCTCCGGGCGACCCCTTGTTCCTTTCCCAACACCCTTCCCCTGAGAGCTTGGTGGTCCAAGCCTCGACGTCCCAGAGCGCCTTCCCTACCGCACCCCCGGATAGGGAATCCAAGAAGCTGGATCACCTTGGGAAGAAGTTGTTTTCTTCCTCCAGCTTAGGGCTGCGGTCGGTGAACACCGCATGCCTCTTGGGCCGTTATTCCCACTCTGGGTGGGACTCGCTGGCGCAAGTGCTGCCTCCGTGTCCGGAGGAGGCCCGGACCGTGCTCTCCCGTGCTGTTGCTGCGGGGAGAGACGCAGCTAAGTTCGCCATTCAGTGTGGGCTGGATACCGCCTACTCACTGGGCAGAACGATTTCCATGTCGGTGGCAATCAGACGCCACGCCTGGTTGAGGACGACTGACTTTTCGGGGGATGTCCAGAACACCCTGATGGACATGCCTTTTGATGGCAGTCGCCTGTTCGGCGACAAGGCGGACAGTGCATTGACGTGTTTCAAGGACTCGCGGGCTACGGCCAAGTCCTTGGGTCTTTCCACCCTGCGTCCTGCACAGTCTGCTTTTCGCCCCTTTCGTGGCCATGGAAGGGGTGCCCCACCACGTTCCCTTCAGGGCCACAGGCCGGCGCAAAACTTTCCATCCCAGCACGTCCGGGGACGTGGGAACCAACGCTGTGGTTCTTGGGGCCAGCGGGCGGGCCAGTCCACCTCCACCCCCTCCGCCGCAGCCTCCAAACCCTCCTAGTCCGACATTTCAGGGCCACCAAACACCAGTGGACGGCAGGATGCGCCATCACCTCCCCCACTGGTGCAACATCACGTCGGACAGGTGGGTTTTGCAAATCGTCCGAAGGGGCTACTCCCTCCCCTTCGAGACTACCCCTCCCTCCATGCCACCCAAGTACCATCGCATATCGGAGGATCACTTAACCCTTCTCCAGTAGGAAGTTACGGCTCTCTTGGCCAAGGGAGCCATTGAGCGCGTTCCTGTCCCAGAAGTAGGTCGTGGTTGTTATTCCCACTACTTTCTGGTGCCCAAGGACAAAGGCCTGCGTCCTATCTTGGATCTCAGGAACGTCAACCACTTCCTCCGGAAGGAGAAGTTCAAGATGTTGACCCTGGCTCAAGTCTTGTTTGCCCTCGACCATGGAGACTGGATGGCCGTGTTGGACCTGCAGGACGCTTATTTTCACATCCCCGTCCTACCGGCGTTACCTGCGGTTCACGGTAGGCCACAAGCATTTTCAGTTCACTGTGCTCCCCTTTGGCCTTACCAGCGCCCCTCGGGTGTTCACGAAAGTGATGGCGGTGGACGCAGTTCATCTGCGCAGATCAGGGGTTCCAGTCTTCCCCTATCTCGACAACTGGCTGTTGAAGGCGGGCTCGCCCCAGGCTGTCGTCTCCCACCTCCAGACTACGGCCGATCTCCTGCACTTGCTGGGGTTCTCCATCAATGCGCCGAAGTCGCACCTGATTCCCTCTCAGAAGCTCCTCTTCATCGGAGCGGTTCTGGACACAATGCAGTTTCGGGTTTATCCTCCCGAACAGCGAGTCCGAGATATTCGGGCTATGATTCCGATCTTTCAGCCTCTATCCCGGGTGTCAGTCAGGAAGACCTTGAGGCTGTTGGGACTCATGGCCTCCTGCGTCCTGCTGGTTGATCATGCCAGGTGGCATATGCGGGCTCTGCAGTGGGACTTGAAGTTCCAGTGGGCGCAGCATCAGGGGAACCTGTCCGATTGCGTCCAGATCTTGGAGGGCACTGCACGACAATTGCAGTGGTGGCTCACGAACCAGGATTGGGTCAACGGCAGATCCCTCTCCCAACCAGAACACACTGTGGTGACGGATGCATCCCTTCTGGGATGGGGTGGCCACATGGGAGAGGCGGAGATCAGAGGCCTCTGGTCTCCTGCGGAGTCTGGGCTCCACATCAACCTCCTGGAGCTTCGGGCGATCCGTCTTGCACTCAAGGCATTCCTTCCCTCTGTCCGGGGAAGAGTAGTGCAGGTGTTCACAGACAACACCACCGCCATGTGGTACTGTAACAAACAGAGCAGGGTGGGGTCGTGGACCCTATGTCAAGAGGCTCTGCGTCTCTGGACATGGCTGGAACATCAGGGCATATCTCTGGTGGTTCAACACCTGGCAGGTTCCCTGAACGCCAGGGCGGACGAGCTCAGCCGCAGGTGCATGATGGATCACGAATGGTGTCTTCACTCGGAGGTGGCGCAATGACTCTTTCAACAGTGGGGAGAGCCTTGGTTAGATCTGTTCGCCACCGAAGAGAATGCGCAATGTCAGCAATTCTGCGCGTTGGAATTTCCAAGGCGGCACTCGTTAGGCGACGCTTTTCGTCGCGAGTGGAGTTGCGGTCTTCTGTACGCCTTTCCGCCTATACCACTTCTGCCCAGAGTGCTGAAGAAGATCAGGCGTGACCAGGCCCAAGTCATTCTTGTGACTCCGGATTGGGCACGAAGAGTATGGTATCCCGAGCTACTCAGTATGGCCATCAATCCTCCGATTCGTCTGCCTCTTCCGGAGGATCTTTTGTCGCAGCAGCAGGGGACGGTCCTCCACCTGAACCTGTCCAGCCTCCACCTCCTTGCGTGGAGATTGAGCAGCGGCAACTGACGTTATTTGACCTGCCTCCCGAAGTCTGTGATGTCATCTTGGCAGCCAGGCGTCCCTCCTCTAAGACGGTATACGCCTGTAGATGGAACAAATTTGTGGCATGGTGCACAGCAAAGGCTGTGGATCCCCTTTCTGCCCCTCTTTCTGAGGTTCTCTTGTTCCTTCTTTCTTTGGCCCAGCAGGGCTCTGCTCTGGGCACTCTAAAGGGCTATCTTTCAGCCATTTCTGGCTTTCTCAGGCTTCCTGATCAACCTTCTCTTTTTAAGTCCCCTGTTAATCGTTTTCTGAAAGGCATAACGCATCTCTTTCCTCCGGTTCCTTTCGTTATGCCTCAGTGGGACTTGAACCTGGTCTTGACCTTTTTAATGTGTGCTCCCTTTGAGCCACTTCACAACTGTCCTCTTCGTCTCTTGACGCTTAAGACTGCTTTCCTGGTGGCCCTCACTTCTGCTAGGAGAGTGAGTGAGCTCCAGGCTCTTTCTTCTAAGCCTCTATTTCTGGCTATGCATCCGGACAAAGTGGTCCTACGCACTCGTCCATCCTTTCTTCCAAAGGTGGTTACATCTTTTCATATTGGCCAAACCATCACTTTGCCCACCTTCTTTCCGCCTCCGCATCCTTCGAGAGAGGAAGAGAGGTTCCACCGTCTGGACCCAAAACGTGCACTCTCCTTCTACCTAGACCGCACAAAACAGTTCCGGGTGGATGACCAACTCTTTGTTGGCTACGTGGGCGCCAAGAAAGGTCGGGCTGTACACAAGCGGACCATCTCCAGGTGGGTCATCTTGTGTATCAAGGCCTGTTACTCTTTGGCTAAAAAGGAGCCTCCAGTTGGGTTGCGCGCCCATTCCACCAGGGCGACGGCAGCCACCACTGCTTTGGGACGGGGAGTTCCTCTAAGCGACATCTGTCAGTCAGCTACGTGGGCATCGCTGCACACGTTCACCAAGCACTACTGCCTGGACAGCCAAGTCCGGAGAGAGGGCTTCTTTGGCCGTTCTATTCTCCAGGACTTTCTGGTGTGATCTTGGTTCGCAGACCCACCACCGGGGTTGGTATTGCTGGGGTATCTATTCTAAGGTAAGGAATCTATCACTAACGTGTTTCTTTCAGATGCACAAGTTACTTACCTTCGGTAACGATATATCTGTAAGAAACATTAGTTAGTGATGGATTCCTTACCGCCCCACCCACCCTCCCCGTTCTGCGAACTGATTTCTAGGGTTAAGGACATCCCTTCAGGGCCCTAGTTTTGTGCACCAGTGGTCAGTATCTTGCATGGCTCTGCGTTTCTGGCGCGGAAAGTCGTGTACAGAACTGACGTCTGTGCGCGAGGGCGGCGTCTGAGTAGCTGCCGCGACCTCATCCCGACGACCACGACGACGGACGCGGAGCCGACCGACGCCACCTTCCGACGCGCAGAGGTACTGCTAACGAAAACTTTCCGGATCCAGTCTGACGCCTGGGGGTAATTCTAAGGTAAGGAATCTATCACTAACTAATGTTTCTTACAGATATATTGTTACCGAAGGTAAGTAACTTGTGCGTTAGCTAAATTTAAGGTTTGCCGGGGATTCTGGGTAGGAAAATGTTGGGAGATCCGTGCAAGCCATACCTCCCTGGACTCCCCTGGGTGTCTAGTTTTCAGAAGTGTCTGGGTTTGGTAGATTTCCCTAGATGGCCGCTGAGCCCGGGACCAAAAGCGCAGGTGACACCCTTGAAAAACCAGGTCGTTTTGTGATAGATAGGTTGGCACCTGTGTTTTAGGTCCCGGGTTTGCAGACATCTAGGGGAACCTAAAAATCCAGACATTTCTGAAAACTAGACACTTGTGGGAGTCCAGGGAGGTGTGGCTTGCATTGATTTCACCGCCCCCACATTTTCCTTCCCAGAATCCGCTGCAAACCTCAAATTTAGCTAAATAGTCACATTTTCCTCTAATATCTGTGTGGGAAAGTTGTGGGATCATTGCAAGGCACAAATGTCCTACCACTCACCGTTCCCCTCAGTCTCCCGATAAAAATTATACCTTACTTGTGTGGATGGGCCAAGTCCCAAAGACATGGAAGTGCCAAAAAATGTGTAGAGATTGAGGGGGGCTCAAAGCGGGTCCAAAAGGGCAGTTTGTTTATATGTTTTTAGGCTGACGCTACTTTGGCACCCACACAAGTGAGGTATCATTATTCTCGGAAGACCAAGGGGATGGTTGGGTGGTAGGAAATTTCTGCCTGTGCGGTGATCCTACAGCTTATCCACACAGAAATGTGAGGAAAATGTAACTTTGTAAATAAATTTGAGGTTTGCAGGGGATTCTGGGTAAGAAAATGCTGGGGGATCCATGCAAGCCACAGCGTCAGCCAAGAGTCAGAACACGCACACCACCATCCAAGCACACCACCAGCCATGCGCCATCCACGCACACTGCCAGCCAAGCACCATCCACACACACTGCCAGCCAAGCGCCATCCACACACACTGCCAGCCAAGTGCCATCCACACACACTGCCAGCCAAGTGCCATCCATGCACACCACCAGCTAGGCGCCATTCACGTACACCGCCACCCAAATGCCATCCATGCATAAAGTCAGCC
Source organism: Calotriton arnoldi (assembly GCA_963921515.1). NCBI lineage: Eukaryota > Metazoa > Chordata > Amphibia > Caudata > Salamandridae > Calotriton > Calotriton arnoldi. Next base: position 2,819,080 of record CAWUFW010000441.1, read on the forward strand.
AAGCACTTTCCACGCACACCGCCAGCCAAGTGCCACCCACGCACTCCGCCAGCCAAGCTCCATCTCCGCACTCCAGCCATGGGACCAGCAACCAGCCCTGGCAGATTGCTGCTCGACCAGCCCTGAGGGGGGGCGGCGTGCCAGTAAAAAGCACCGTTACCGCTTTTGTTACTGGGGGCCAATATTGCAGCACTGCTACAAAACCGGCACCCACGGCCAGAAAACCAGCCCCCATCCCTCCGGCCCACCGGGGAAACGTCCGGTGCCCGCTACGGCCAATCCGCCCCTGCAGCCAAGCACCATCCATGCACACAGCCAGCCAAGCGCCAGACCACGTACACTGCCAGGCAAGCGCCACTCCACGCACACCACCAGGCAAGCACCTATCTACACACACCGTCATCAAGCGCGAGTCCACCCAACCCATTAGCCAAGTGCAGGTCCACCCACACTGCCAGCAAAATGCCAGCCAAAGGTCAGTGCACACAGACAGTCCGCCAAACTCCAGTTTACACACACACAAACTGTCTCTGGTTTCTAGTGGTTTTCTGCCCCTGCATGCGTGCAGATGAGACTAAAAATATCACTGAAACAGCCAAAATGTGTGCCTAAAAAAAAGGGCGCGACCCTTGCCCTTTGGGCTTTTCACTGGCATGCCCATTAACATATCCCTGGTGCCTAGTGGGCTTTCTGTCCCGTCCCCCCCGCCCAGGAGGGGGTAGATAAGGGTCTATTGCTCCGATCTGCCTTCAGGGGGGAGGGGGCAGAAAGACTTTTTTGGGGGTGGGGGCATTAGCCTGCCCATTCTCAACATTCCCCAACCCTACGTATTAAAAAACAACAACATAATCCTGGTGCCTAGTGGGCTTTCTCCCCCCCCCCCCGGGGGGCAGATCTGGGGCTATTGCCCCATCTGCCTCCCTGGAGAGACAGAAAGACTGTGGATAATTTTTATGGAGGGGGGTAGGGGCATTGGCAGGCCCATTCTGGGCAGCCCCCACCCCTACGTATAATAAAAACATAATCCCTGGTGCCTAGTGGGCTCCCCCCCCTCCCCTTCCCCCCCCGGGGCATATCCGGGGCTATTGCCCCAATCTGCCTTCTGGGGGGGGGCGGGGCAGAAAGACTGTTGAATTTTTTTTGGGGGGTGGGGGCATTGGCATCCCCATTGTGGGCAGCCCCTACATATAATAAAAAACATAATCCCTGGTGCCTAGTGCCTGGTACAGAGGCCCTTGCCCAAGGGGCCGCTCCCCCCTCCCTGGTGTCCAGTGGGTGGATCCTTGCTTAGGGATCTCGCTCCTGGGGCGAACCCCAAGCAGGGATCCACTAGGAAGGGGTACCATTGGAAAGAGGAGATTCTCCCCTTTCCAATGATACCTCTCCTGTCTTCCTACGTGCTCGGAGGGCTGAGATAGCCCCAAGAGCACGTAGAAAGTGAAACTGAAATTAGCCTATCAGCTCCTTTCAGTTTCGGTTTCTCTGAAATTACGTCAGCGCGACATGCACGCTGATCATCATTTCAGAGAAACCAGGGGACAGCCTCGGGAGCTGGGGAAGCTCTTCCCCAGCTCCTGAGGCTGTTAAGGGATTAAAGGAAATCCCTCTGGTGTCCGCACCAGAGGGATTTCCAGTGCCATGGCGTCGGACGCGCTGGAGCCGTCCGACGCACATGAGCACTTTTGCATCGGACGGCTCCCGCGCGTCTGACGCATGTAACGGGTTAAACTTGAATAGAGAAATAGAAATGCAAGCAGGACGTTTGTTCCACAAAAACTTTATAAGCAAACTATAGAATGGAAAAAAGTGTGAGAAAGCCAAAGCGGAAGCATTTATAAAAAATTTTAAAAAATGTATAATGGGCAAGAACATCATTTCAATATGGCTATTCTGCCCCACCAAGACAGATAAAGGGGGAACCATTTAGCGGAAAGGGAAATAATCTTCATTCTTAAAGCATCTATATTGGCCTTAATAGTTTCTTTAAGAGATGAGGAATAGAAAATACCTAAACATATAATCCTAGAGGAGTTCCATTGGAAAGAAGTATCTCTGAACATGTTCTGAAGAAAAAACTTATTAAGAGGCATGATTTCAGATTTATCAATAGTAAGCCGATACCCAGACACAGAAGAGTAATGAGACAGTAGTTGAAAGAACTCGGGATAGAGGTAAGAGGATCAGAAACGTTAAGTAAAATATTGTTAGCATAAGCAGTAAATTTGATATACGTATTCTTATGAGTGTAGCCAGTAAGGGTTGGGGAATGAGGTAAAGATTCTAAAAATGGTTCTAACACTAGAATAAACAATAATGGAGAGAGGGGGCAACCTTGTCTGGTGCCTCTAGTGAGAGGAAAATATGACGACTGAAGACCATTAACACAGACAGAGGTAGAATGGAATACGTAAAGAGCTTTAATATAATGTCGAAATTTGGGACCAAAACCATACCACTTGAGCTCTAAAAACAAAATCCCAATTAACATGGTCAAACGTTTTTCAGCATCCAAGGTGACTGCAGCCAGGGAATCTGGGAATGATTAGCGCAGTGAATAATATTTAGAAAGGTGCGAGAATTATCTGAAATATTACGACCCTTTACTAAGTTGGATTTTTCAATGCAGATTTAAGAAGGGATCAGTTCAGTAGTACACAGAGCCAATATTTTAGAAAACATTTTGCAATCCATATTGTTAAAGAAAATAGGCCTGTAATTTTTGCATTCTACTAAATCTTTATCTTTCTTGGGAATCAAACAAATTATGGCCTCCGTAAACATCCCAGCCTTGGCATCCATAGATAAAATGTTTTGGAAAAGAAAGAGCAAATGAGGGACTAAGGAAGAAGAACATTTAGTGTAAAATTCGACAGTAAATCCATTTGGGCCTAGAACTTTATCTTTTAGGATCTTAGAGATGGGCGCACATATTTTGGCAAGAGAAAAATCAACTTCTAATGGGGAAAAGGCAACTTGTGAGGTTTGTTGCTTAGAAATCATATAATTTTTTAAAAAAAGAATGGATTGCAAGGACTCCTCATAGGGTGAAGTGTCTTCAGTGTGGAGGTTAGTGTAAATTTCCACAAAGCAGGACATCATTTCTTGATCATGGAATCATTTATGACCAAGGGCATCTATCCTGGATTTTTGTTTCCTAATTTTTAAATAATTGGCCAGCATCCTTCCTGCTTTGTTAGAGGCGATATAGTATTTTGCATTTATTCGAAGTAGGGTCTTACTGGTATCAGTAACAGGATTTATCAAAATTTGAGCTTGGCTTGTATGAGTAGTTGCAATTCCTCTTTGCGAGAAGAAGATTAGTGTGCATGTTCTAACTTCTTTATATGTTGAAAAAGAGTGGCGGATTCCTTGGCAGCAGCTTTTTTCTTACTCGAAACATAGTTTATAATATAACCTCTCGCTGTAACCTTAAAAGAATCCCAAACATGGTGCAACTCAACATCTGGACTGGTGTTAATCTAGAAAAAATTGATAATGAATTGCTCAAAACCAGAGACAAATTGCTGATCCTGTTATAGCCATTTATTGAAACGCCATCTGTTAGAGCGAATGTAAGAAGTGGTATACTCTAGGTCTATGATCACCGAGGCATGATCAGAAACAAGGATAGGTCCCATTTTGTCCTGTAGAAGATGACGGGTAAGGTTCTTATTCCCAAAAATATAATCAATTCTAGAAGAAGAGTGATGAGTTGGGGGGGGAAAAAAAAAAAGATTTTTCTAAAAGGTCAGGGTAATAAATACGCCATACATCAACAAGCCCTCTATGCGTTATGATTATGTAGAAGGCCTTTTACATATTGTTGGGGATGTATTTAAACTTCGATTTTCGATCTAGAAAGGGGTCCATAAGTTGGTTACAATCCGCCCCTAAAACTAAATTATCGTGCAGTACAGACATTCATTCAGGTGAGAGCGAGTCCCAGAGAGAGGCATCAACACCTGTAGGTCCATAAACATTGAAAAAGGAATAGGAACAACCTTTGATATTAACAGAAAGAAGTAACCATCTGTCATCAGCATCAGTTTCTTGTTTTAAAATGGTGACATTTAAAGATTTATGAAACGAGATAACTCCATTCTTGTGATTTACGGCAGGTGAGCAGTAAACCGAACCAACCCAATTCTTTTTTAACAAATAAACATATTTTTCAAGGAGATGTGTTTTTTGCAACATGTGAAGACTATTTAGAGAGTTGAGTAAGAACTCTCTCCCTCTTTATAGGGCCACGAAGCCCCTTAACATTCCAAGAAACAATTCGTAGATTATTCATAATACATACAAGTAAAAAACATTATACATTTGAAAAGAAAATACCTCATATAAATAAGAACAGAAAACATCATATTTGTATACTGTCCAAGGTGAAAGAAGAAAACTGAAATATGAAACCTGGAAAAGGATAAAGGTAGGATAGAAAGGATGAATGAAAAAAAAGAGCAAGAAAAAAATAGGAAGGAAAGAACAGGAAAAAAAAAGAGGGAAATGAGCCAAAAGATAAAAGAACAGAAGATTAGGGCCAAGAGTCCATAGGACAACAGCCATAGGATAAACATCAGAAAAAAGCAATAAATTGAACAGAGAATGGCAGAGTACACCATAGAAGATGAACCGACCAGAGCACCCGGTCCAGAAATACAGGAATAGTATTGAAGGAGTAAATGACCGGGGTGGATTGGAAAGTTAAAAAAAAAGAAGAGCAGAGGAGGGACAGACACATAGAGCAACAATAAAGAACGTGCTCAGACGGTACGACAAACTTTCCCATCAGGGAGTGATACTCTAGGAGAACATATCAATAGAGGGATTCTAGACAACATCCGGACAATGCACATACAATGGAAGTTGACAACAAAAGACGTAAGACCTGGGGAGGAAAAATGGTAGAAAACATTGGCATTAAAATAATGGAGGACAACAGCAAAATACAAAAACAACCTCTCTAAGAGAGGTACAAAGATAAGACCAGAAAGTCAAAATATGACAGAGACATCCTGTTCCGCTAATGTCCATGGTGTCTTTTTTATGAAGATAGATAAAGTACTTGAGTTGAGCTGGGGAAACAAAACGAAGTGGTTCTGTTTTTATATGTGACTTTGAAGGTGCATGGATGTAGTAGTCCATGTCTGGCACCCATTGCACGTAAAGATGGACGTAGACCCAGACATCCTTTGCGACGAGCAGTAGTAACTGATGAAACATCCTGAGATAGAAAGATCCTATGACCAGACCAGATAATTTTTTCGGGCTGCTTGGAGGCTGAGAGAACTTGCATAAGGTCAATATATTGGAGGAAAAGGATGATGATTCCTCTGGGTTTGGAAGTAGTGTTGGCGCTAGAAAAGTTTGGTCCAAGACGGTGAGCTCTTTGAATATTAAGCGGGGAACTGCTAGTAAGAGCCACTGTCTTGGGTAAATTCGTTTGAAGAAAAGCAATCATGTCACCTCCCTCCGCCCCTTCTAGAATTCTCTAAACATTAATATTATTTTGTCGATTGCGATTACCTAAATCTTTGGTATGCCTCTTGAGAGCTTTGAGTTCCTTAGCCATAAATTTCACATTTAAATGGGTGTTTCTAAATTCAGTAAAATGAAGTTCGAGGCCGGAAACTCTAGCCTCAAGAGAGGATTATTTAGCATCCAAGCATTGAAGTGGTTTCCAGCATAGAAGGTTTTAACAGTTTGAGTTCATCCATCTGTTCCTCCAATGTGATAGGGAGGAGTGATTTCCTGGGGGAAGCAGGGTCCTTTTTGAGACTTTTACTGCCACCCCGCGTTCTCCCTCCGATTAATTGAAGAAGTGTTGGTGTGATAACCGTGCTTATGAGAGGAACTTCCACCCTCTGCCATGGTGATGAGGTGATAAATGGTAAGCAGGCGAGGAATTCTGAGGAAACCAATCCTCCTCAGATCCAGTAAATAGAGCAAGGCCATAGAACAAGGCAGGCAGCAGCTCTGATCGGAAAAATGAAAGAAAATTCGGACCGGGAAACGGGAGCTATGTCAGGCAACGGCCATCTTGTGCATGTGCACGTCTAACTGCGCACCTTAACTTTTAACCATTCTGAACAGCAACCACGCTGGTATTCCACATTGGCAAGGCTATTGGCTCTTTCATAGTGTGGTGATTAAGTCCGGCAGACATTATGTAGTTTCAGTAGATTTATTTGGTCTTAGTTATAAGCTGTTATGTTCCTGTGAAGCAGCCCCACCAGGAGCAGCCTGCCTGCTGCTCAGCCCATACTCGAACTGTCAACCTCAACTCACAGGCACCCAAGCATTCCATCCAGCATCATCACACCAACATTCCAGGCAGCACACAGCACATTCACACTGGCTGAGCAGCTAAGGAGATAATGACAGGATATTAACATGAACAGGATACCACATATCCCCCTTTCTTATATAACCAAGACATAAAACAGGTTACCCGAATTAAGTTATAACAAGAAGAACCATAAAAAGGAATTAAGCTACAATACACATATGCAGATAAAAATAAGCAATCAAAATTAAACAAAAAGAAAAGATGGGTAAAAGAAAATGAAGAGGAAGCAATAGATAAATATACACAATTAGATATAAATTTAAAAAATATAGCATAAAATTATATGGCATAAGAAACGACATGTTAGCAGATTGACATAAACGCACCTATGGCTACTCCCAAACACACCCACGGGCCAGACAGGCATACAAGGAGACATGACACAGCACGACAAGAACTAACCGGTTGCCTTACACCCCGACACACAACATACATAGATACTGCCCCCTCCTTTTAAATGAAAAATAAAATAACAATACAATGTGGGAACAACTATGGACACAGAATGTACAGATAAATAAAATAGTCCAGAACCCAAAGATGCAAGGAAAATACAACATCACGAGGAGGACTGAACAAGCAAGAATACAGAGGATGAATAAATAGATACACAAGGAATATCTCTCATCCTCCCCCTTATTCATATTAAAATGTAAAAACAATAATTGCATAACGTTACAAGCAACTAAACAGCAGACTATAAGAGTAGACACAGCAAACTATACCCAATGCAGGGATTTCTAATATACAGAATAAAAATCTGTGCTGTGAAAATGGGACAAAAGCCCATTTTGACACGTGACGTGTGAGGGTCAAAAACATGGAGACATGGGATTGTAACCCATAAATACGTCCCTCTTTTAAAGGTTAGCGACGTGAACCATATAAATGGGACCGACCCCCCCATTGAGCCAACCCTCATGTGAGGATCAAAACTAGCAGAAATGGGACTGCAACCCATAAAGACACACCCTGTTTAAGGATTTTTAATGTACTACTTGTAAATGAGACCGACACCCATAACCTACCCCTGACGTAAGGGTGAGAAGCTAATGAGAATGGGACTATAACCCATAAAGACATACCCTGTGTAAGGGTTTTCAATGTAATCCGTGTAAATGGGACTGACGCCCATTATACCACCCCTCATGTAAGGGTCAGAAAATAATGTAGAAAATAATGTAGATGGGACTACAACCCATATAGACAATACCTAATGTAAGGAAATGGGACTAAAACCCATTCCTACCCTTCATGTAAGGACGTTAAACGTTTAGAAAGGAATGAGTAAACACCTCCCACTAAGGGACTAGGATCACCCTCATGTAAGGGTAACTTTGCAATATGAAGCAAATGGGCAAATAAACCCCATAACGCAATTCCAGCTACACCTGAAATTAAGCTTTTCAAAAGCGTAACAAAGTATTAAACCACGACTATGAATTGTTTGTGTTTTAGGCCTCAGCCCACTAGCACCTAGTCCATACATATGCGAGAGCACTGTGATTGATATTGTGACCATCCGCACAACTCCGTATATATTACAATTCCTTCTTAAATATCGAAAATACCTTTTTGGCACCTTCACCCCATAGCGCTAAAACCAGACACATATATATATATATATATATATATATATATATATATATATATATATATATAAATTATCTACTGGCGGTCGCCAGTAGATAGTTATAGTTAGGACCTATTTTCCATAGGAAATTCGCAACATTCTATTTCCAATAACTTTGGCGCCGGTTGATGAATCTTCGCGAAATTTTCAAAACTCGTGGGGCGCTCCGGTCTGCTCCTATCCTGAAAGTTTCGGGGTGATTCGGCAAGCGGGGGCCGAGAAAAAAGGGGGGTCCCAAAACGTGTTTTCTCCATGTTAATTCCCATAGGAAATTTTAGACACGGCTACAGCCCGAACTGCTGAACGGAATTACACCAAATTTGGCAAAAAGGTAGCGCTTGGTTCAGAAAGCGACCTTTTTTTTTAAATGGTGTATATCCGTTCAGTAGTTGCGGAGAAATTCAAAAAATAAGAGTCAAAAAATCTATTTCCCATAGGAAACTTTATGCAAGGCTACAGCCCGAACTGCTGAACGGAATTACACCAAATTTGGCAAAGAGGTAGTTCTTGGTTCAGAAAGAACCCTTTTTGTTAAATGGTGTAAATCCGTTCAGTAGTTCCTGAGAAAATCAAAAGTAAAAACACATATATATCTGGGCGGAGCCTAACCACACATGTCATCGTGAGATCTGATTGGCTGTCAGCACTTCATCCTGGAATTGCTGGCAGCCATCTTGGGACCAATATAAATGATAGTACCCCATTGAAATGCATTGTAGTGAATCGAAGATTTTGAGGGTTACCAAAAGGAGAACTATAAAGGGTGATAACAGACTTTAGTTACATTAGAATTCATTTGTTGATGGTACCATACTAATTTCAGGAATTGTGGTGTGTTCTAAGGTGATTTTACCCTGTGAAAAACCTTCTGCTGGGATATCATGAATCATGTTTGAGAGAAAACTATTTTCACATGCTTGTCCCATACAGTTTTGGAAGGTGCTCCAGAAGCTAAAATGAGAGCATATTTTCTGTAAATTCACATGATCTTTCTCAGTCATGTGAGAATGAAGTCTGACATTCTCAGTAAAACATGTACATCCAACAAGGGCAGAGACTGTCAATTGATGCCTTTGTGTTCTACTGCAGCTTCCCAGAGTGTTCTAAAGAACAACTAGAGTGCTAACAGCCTTACTTATGACAAAAGTATGGCACACCTGAAGCCATCTTGATTGGAATAAACTGGTAACACTTAAAACATTTAATTTAAAAAGGAACAAAATGAGGGGGTTCATTTTGCCATAGAAATTATGGTTAGTGCTGCAGAAAGAAAATTTAGGGCATGTTTTAAGTGATATCTCAAATCTTCTTCTATTTCATTAGAAAATTCTGACATGCAGACTGAAACAATCACTTTCAATACCAGCAGTAGACTTCCAGTTAACTCCCTGGTGAGCAGTAGCTTTACTACAGTGATCTAATGAACAACTAGAGTGCTAATATTCTGAATTTATGGCAAATGTGTGACACCTCTGAATGCCTTCTTGATGGAATCAAAGTAAAAAACTGAAAGCATTTCCTACTGAAAAGACTGCAGTAAATGACGAAATTAGGAAACTTCATAACAAATAAGTCTCCCAAGATGGCCACCAGAGAAAAAAGAGCCCAAATGTAGCACAAATATCACCCAGATATAGCCCACATATAGCCCAATGACAGAAGTGTGCAAAACACTTTTTATTTTTAGTTTTTCTGCAGTTTTATATAGTGCAAACTGGTCAGGTATTGGAGCGTTACATCTTACTTGGACCCCTTATTGCGTATTTTGCACGAAGTACGAGATTGATCTTGCGAAACATTGACCTTTACGATTCAGTTAACCTGAAGTTGCTCTGAACCGGGCTTTGTAACACCTGTTTTTACCTACTGGTTTTAATTAATTCTCACTGTATTGTATTAGGAAAGAGGATTTACTGTTTTTATGTACACTTTTATGATCTAGGTTTCTAAATCAGATCAAATAAAGTTTAATGAATTCTATGGCAGGACAGAGGCGAGGATTATGCATATCTTTCCTCACTTTATTTGCATAGCAGTTCAAAGAAAATGTAACACAACAATCATTAAACAAAAGACTACACAACCCATGAACCATTAGTGGGGTAGTCTCCAAGGCAACTATAGTCCAATCATATCACAGTCCATCGTATATAATATCGTGACGTCCCTTCCGCTTCCTCTTTCTTCACTGCATTCCTTACATTCTTGGCTTAATATGACGTTGTTGCTGTTTGTATAGCGGTTTCTTGTGCACGTTATTAGCATTATTGCCTTGGTATTGTTTCATATTCCCTGCGCAGCAGGCTCTTGCCCGAGCGCGTTCTCCCCCTCTCAGTTTCTCCCGCTGTGTGCTCTGCGCGCGGTGAGATCCTGTCAGGCGCGTCTGGTCCGAGCGAGGCAGCTCCGTCGAGCGCTCCCGCTGGTCTTTACGCGCATTTGGGAATCCGGTCACTCCTTTAGTGTCCGCTTGATTCCCGACCAACCCTCGCCTAATTTTGACACCGCTACGCGGTGATTTCCCCACACGGCCACGTTAGTGACCAGCGCCACCTGGTGGTGGTAATTGGTATTGCGCCTCAGTCTATTCTTATAACCGCTTCGGGGAAAGCCCAGCTGTTGGAGCACCGGCGAGAGGGCTGCCTTAAGGATTTTAAGGGCATTTGTTCTGTGCTCACACCCTCTGCTATCATGTCTCCAGGAAGTGGAGGAGGAATGGCCCCCCAACTTCTCCCTCTCTGGCTATTTCTAGGGCGCTGGCTCCTCTTAGGGATCAGGTTGATAAGCTGGCGAAAAGCATCCCTGGGGTGTTCAGTGACCCAGATCTGGTGGTGGCGGGTCCCAGTAGCTCCCAGATGGGGAATAAAAGGGCCGTTAAGCATAACGCGGGGCACTTGGAAGGATTTGATAAACTTACGGAGACCTTCCTCAAGAGTGCGCGAACGCTAAAACATGCACCCTGCCGGGAGGAGGAGGGGCCCGGAGAAAATTGCGACACTGTCACCACTATTGTAGACCCCGACGGCGGGTTTCCCTTACAGGGAGAGGGTGTATCGGAGGACGATTTCTCCTCCGATGAGGATAAGGACTCGGGACGTCCCTGGCGTCCAGAGTCCCACTCCTCTCAGTCGCCGGTTGGGGACAGGGTCCACTCGGACATGTTCGAGCCTACCCAAATTTACCATCCTAGATCAGCGGAGTGGACACCTGACGCCAAAGTGGCAGAGTATGTGGTGGGGAAAATCCATCAACCCCTTGAAAGGGAGGTCAGGAATAGGATGAGGGGAGAATGCCCCAGGCCCTCACTGAAGGGGAAGGTGGCACACATGCCTGAAATTGATGAGAAACTATGTACCTTTTTCTCCAAGTATATGAGGGATCCCAAGAAAGGAATTGATAGGTCTTGGACGTGGTAGGGCCCTTGACCCAAATTATTCAATTGACTGAGCGTTCCAAAGAGTCAGGATCCCCTTTTGTCCACGGATATTGTGGCTGGTTGGGCGCACTACCCAAAACCCTAAAACACTACCCCATCCACTACCCAAACACCACTGCACTACCCTAAACCCTAAAACACTACCCCCAGCACGACACCCTACACTACCCAAACATAACTGCACTACCCTAAACCCTAAAACACTACCACCAGCACGACTCCCTACACTACCCAAACACCACTGCACTACCCTAAACCCTAAATCTACCCACAGCACAACCCCCTATACTACACAAACACCACTGCACTACCCTAAACCCTAAAACACTACCCCCAGCACGACCCCTTCACTACACTGCCTTAAACCCTAAAACACTACCCCCAGCATGACCCCCTACACTACACAAACACCACTGCACTACCCTAAACCCTAAATCTACCCCCAGCATGACCCCTACACTACACAAACACCACTGCACTACCCGAAACCCTAAAACACTACCCCCAGCACGACCCCCTTCACTACCTAAACACAACTGCACTACCCTAAAACACTACCCCAGCACGACCCCCTTCACTACCCAAACACAACTGCACTACCATAAACCACGACCCCCTACACTACCTAAACACAACTGCACTACCCTAAACCCTAAAACACTACCCCCAGCACGACCCCCTACACTACCCAAACACCACTGCACTACCCTAAACCCTAAAACACTAGAACCCAGCACGACCCCCTACAGTACACAAACACCACTGCACTACCCTAAACCACTACCCCTACACTACACAAACACCACTGCACTACCCTAAAACACTACCCCCAGCACGACCCCCTACACTACACAAACACCACTGCACTACCCTAAACCCTAAAACACTACCCCCAACACGACTCCCTACACTACACAAACACCACTGAGCTACCCTAAAACACTACCCCCAGCACGACTCCCTACACTACCCAACCACCACTGCACTACCCTAAACCCTAAATCTACCCCCAGCATGACCTCCCACACTACCCAAACACCACTGCACTACCCTAAACCCTAAAACACTACCCCCAGCACGACCCCTACACTACCCAAACACCACTGCACTACCCTAAAACACTAACCCCAGCATGACCCCCTACACTACCCAAACACCACTGCACTACCCTATACCCTAAAACACGACCCCCTACACTACACAAACACAACTACAGTACCCTAAAACACTACCCACAGCATGACCCCCTACACTACACAAACACCACTGCACTACCCTAAACCCTAAAACACTACCCCCTACACTACACAAACACCACTGCACTACCCTAAACCCTAAAACACTACCCCCAGCATGACCCCCTACACTACACAAACACCACTGCACTACCCTAAACCCCCTACACTATACAAACACCACTGCATTACTCTAAACCCTAAAACACTTCCCCCAGCACGACCCCCTCACAACACAAACACCACTGCACTACCCTAAACCCTAAATCGACCCCCAGCACGACCCCCTACACTACCCAAACACCACTGCCATACCCTAAACCCTAAAACACTACCCCCAGCATGAACCCCTACACTACCCAAACACCACTGCACTACCCTAAACCCTAAAACACTACCCCCAGCACTACCCCCGACACTACACAAACACCACTGCACTACCCTAAACCCTAAAACACTACCCCCAGCACTACCCCCTACACTACCCAAACACCACTGCACTAACATAAACCCTAAAACACTACCCCCAGCACAACCCCCTACACTACACAAACACCACTGCACTACCCTAAACCCTAAAACACTACCCCCAGCACGACTCCCTACACTACCCAAACACCACTGCACTACCCTAAACCCTAAATCTACCCCCAGCACGACCCCCTACACTACCCAAACACCACTGCACTACCCTAAACCATAAAACACTACCCCAGCACGACCCCCTACACTACCCATACACCACTGCACTACCCTAAACCCTAAAACACTACCCCCAGCACGACCCCCTACACTACTGCACTACCCTAAACCCTAAAACACTACCCCCAGCACGACCCCCTACACCACCCAAACACCACTGCACTACCCTAAACCCTAGAAAAGAAACCCCCACCCCATGCCCAATCCCCCTTACCTCTCACTCCTCGTGGTTCCTCTCTCCTCGTGGTTCCTGCTTCACGTCGTCTCTGAGGGCGGTGCACGTCGTTGTGAGGAAACGGAACAGCCTCTGTTTCCATACAACGACATGGATCGTCTACATGTTTTTAGAACGCATGGTTATTTACCATACATACCTTTACAACAAAATTTGTTGTAAAGGCATGCGTGGTAAATGACCATGCGTTCTAAAAATGCGTAGTAATGACTTCGTGATGTACAACGCATGCGTGGTAATGCATGCGTTGTAATGGTATCGCAAAGTAAAAAAGTCGTTGTAACGGCTGTTTACCGATCGAAGCTGGCCCCTGTTCTTCAGTGAGACGTTTATTTGATTAATTAGGAGGAAGGAATGTGGTTTTTTACCGAAAAGTGCATTCCCGGCTGTTGTATTGTGAAAGTGTCCGCGTGGCCTGGTTTCACTTCCGGTGAGAGAGTGGAAGAGTCTGTTTGGATCTAAAGGAGTTCTGTTGTTGGACGGGGCCGGCGCGACATGTCATCAGAAAACATAGCTAATGGAAAGCGTCCTCCCTGAAGTGTGGAGCAGTGCCATGAGAGGTCAACGAGTGTGCGTCCCACCGCAGTATGACCGTACCGCGTGACCCATGTGCCACCTCCAGGGTACGGGAGGCAGAAGCGGCATCGCAGGTCCTCTTGAAGACGTTGTAGCACTAATTCTACATTTTGGTACTAGGGCATTTTAACTTCGTTGTTCCTGCCAGATACAAAGAGAAGATCCTGTGTTATTCATTGCCCTCGTTACCTTTTTTTGTGGGTTGTGGTGCTTGTCACTTCGCTGCCCCGCCGGTGCACACGACTGGGCACCCCACCTCGTGTGCCATCTGCAGGGCCTCTGCCCTCGGATCACTGGTTTCGGTTTCTGGAGTGGCAACATAAACAGTTGCTCCCAAAGGACTAGCCTGAACACTTAGGTGAATATCCCCTGCACCAGCATTTCACGGAAATTCTTTCCTAGCTCTCCCACGTCACCGAGGACGTCATAATAGCACGGCTCCGCTCGCGACACCGTATGACGTCATCGGAGCCATAAGAGGACCTCGTCGGCGTGCTGACGTCAGTTCCACCCATTTTTTCCGTGCCACCGAGGCAAACAGGGGACCGAGACATTTTCACATGTATACATAGTATAATAAATATATATATATTCACTGAAAAAAACCATAGGTTTCAGGCACGTTATAGTTAGAAATTAGCATTTAAAAAACCTTAGAAATTCACTGAAAAAACCATAGGTTTCAGGGGCGTTCTAGTTAGTTGGACATTTCACTCGTACAAAACCATAGAAATTCCCCTGTTATAGTTAGTTCAGCTAACTATAACTCGCGCGCCCGCAATGCACTGCTGATGACGTCACATATTACTCAAAAATACAAACTAACATTTTCAAAACAATGGACATACCAATACCAGTGAGTGACTGTATAGGGACTTTTGGTGAATGAGTGGATGTGTGTGTAGATCTTGGAATTACTGAATAGGTGTGTTGTAACTGGTATTGGTATGTCCATTGTTTTGAAAATGTTAGTTTGTATTTTTGAGTGTGTGTATCAAAGGTTATATTATGGTGAGAGGAGGTCTGCCACTCTATCACAAGGATGATGTCATCAGTGATGTCACTGACCATGTCATGAGTGATGTAATATGTGACGTCATCAGCAGTGCATTGCGAGCGCACGAGTTATAGTTAGCTGAACTAACTATAACAGGGGAATTTCTATGGTTTTGTACGAGTGAAATGTCCAACTAACTATAACGCCCCTGAAACCTATGGTTTTTTCAGTGAATATATATATTGAAGGAAATGGACAATCTGTCATCCAGGGCACCTGAGGGAAATGAGTGATGCCTTAACACTGGGGAGATGACAGTTGCCTTTTTACGTCTGGCGATAGTTGCTACACCTACAGAATCAAGAGGCCCCATCCAGCTGCCAGTACAGAGACCGCGTTGCAAAAAGCAAATACTGAGCAAGTCCCTGTGATTGTAACGCACACAATGTAGACAGCATAATAAATCAAACCATTAATTCCTTGCAATGCCAGACAAAACGTCAAACGCTACATTTCCTTCGGTGACAGCGTCAATTTAAGACAGCACGTTGGCAAAATTTAGAGCAAGTTCTCATCTTGTGAAAACGCATAGACGTCTGAAAAACCTTGTAAAATACCTCACGTGTGAAACTTCTTTATTTTTGAATTTTATCATTCTCAGTTGGAGGCACAAACTGTGAAAGAGAATGTTCTTTAGCTCAAATGGGTTGAAGTACTTGAGCTCACACAAGTTGACACAGTAGCAAGGCTCAGTGACCTCCAAAAGCTCCAAAACATCACCTCAATGCGTCGTTCACGCAGAGATTTTCCTTTGCACCATGTTGGGCCCTATGACCGGTCAAATTGCATCTTGTTAAGCCAAAGAACTTTGAATTTCCATTGTAGTAAGCGTACAACAGACAGGTGTAGCTTTCCTTGATAACCAAACGTCCAAATAATGTTCATAAGCTCAGCCCGCCTAGGCTGGGGCTGTCCGCTGGAAGGACACTGGTGGGGCTGCGAGGCGTGATGCTCCAGGCGAGGCGTGATGCTCGCCTGTGCTCCAGGCGAGGCGTGATGCTCCAGGCGAGGCGTGATGCTCCAGGCAAGGCGTGATGCTCCAGGCAAGGCGTGATGCTCGCCTGTGCTCCAGGCGAGGCGTGATGCTCCAGGTTGAGGCGTGATGCTCGCCTGTGCTCCAGGCGAGGCGTGATGCTCCAGGCGAGGGTGATGCTCCAGTTTGTCTTGTTTCTTGTGGATACTTCTTATCTGTGAACTCTTCATCCTGGAAAAGTGCTATGGGCTGCCTGTCTTGTCTTCTGTGAACCAATGCTTGTTATACTTTTGCACACACATTCTAGAGAAAGTGCATACAATTGTCTACGGTGTTTTTGTTTCAGCGCACACGTGCTTTGTATGCTTTTATGTATATCCGAAACAGTCCCAAACAGTAGTGCAGGAATGTACATGCCTTCAAGCGCCAAGTGACAACGCCAGTATGTATGTAATGGTATTTATATAGCATCAACCCTTACTGGTAGCAACGTAGCCCTTCACATCCTTTTTGTTTTACACATTTCACAATGACATTTTATTCCACGCATATTTAGACACTGGAATTATAATGGGATTTGTGTCAAACACACGAGATTACAAAAATCCCTAATTGCATGTTTTTTGTTGTTGTTTTTTTACATTTTCTAGCTGATATAACAGCCATATCGACATTTTTTCAAATTGTGGGTACTTCAGAATAAATAGTTGTGTTCTGTGTTCTTTTGACTATACCACCGTTTCTTCACAATGTTTGGGAACAGCACCACCCAGTGGCAACTGAAGAGTGAGAACACAGGGCTTTGCAATACTCCCATGTTCGCCGATCGCTCGTTCACCTTGTACTACAGCAGGCCTAGCCTCAGGATTATGGATCTGGGAGGGTCACGAAGAAGCACTGGTGGACCAGGGCACTAAAGATTCATGGGGGCGGAGGGGAGGGGGGGGGGGTAATAAAATAAACTCAGGGTTTTGGCAGATTTGCTGTTTAAAACATTGAAAAAATCCGTCAGTGTTGGCGTGAAAGAGAAAGAGATGCACTTTTGATGAAATTCTGTTTAATGAGTGTTTACTCCTTGCCCTGGTTGACATCTCTAAACTGCTTTCACATTATTACAGCACCATAAAAGGGCACTTTTAAAGTGCATGACCACTTGCTGTAACCCTGTGTCCAGCTCCCCGTAGCTACTGAGAGAAGGATTTTGGGGCAGGGGTGTAGACCATGCCCTACTGAAACCCATACCCAATAAATAAGTACTTGGAGCCGGTCAGATGGCACAAATGGAAACTATGCACAGTGCTCATTTAGTGTTTTTTTCGCTGCCCTAGGTCCCACATTTATTTTGTGAGAGTGGTGGTACCCTTAAGGCCCTGTTTATTGAAAAAAGATTTAGAAAGTTCCCGGGGCCTAAATAAGTTAGCAGTCCACCATTCCAGTAATAACTGGATCGATGGTCACTTTTGTCTTTCCAGGAAAGCCATGAAACAGCGGTTATTCCACCTGGGCCGCCCTTCTGTGTCTACTGCTCTGTGTTCCAGTATGTGGGACAACTCGGATAAAGCCCTTACCGTAGTCTTCAGGTTCTGTACCTCTATTTTCAGCTGATCTAGTGTGTTCAGTTTCTAGAGTTCTGTCATTTGCTCTAATAAGGTCTGCATGTAGCAGGTTGACCTTTGTTATGGAGCCTATTTTGTTTTCTAAGATTGAACACAAATTCTCATTACTTTGTAGAATCTGCACTGATGTTGTTTCTTTTGAATTGTCCTTTGTTTGCAGACCCAATAGACCCTGTTCGTTTTGCGATTCCGTACCCAGCCGTGTATTTTATTTGGAATACATGGGATTCTGCAATCCTTGTATAAAATCCTGTCTCTAATTAATTTATAATCTGCGACTTGTGACCCATCCAGTCTTCAATTATAAAGAAATGATGTCAGAACTTGAATGTAATAACTTATTACAGTTGACTTCACTTCATAATGCCTGCTGCCAGAGCCAGCAGCTGAGGGTGAAGGCAGGTCAGGTCACAGAGCACACCTAAAGCAGCTGTTTAAAAAACGAAAATGAAATCTGTTTTTTCTTTCTTTTGCTTTGTTTTTCTAGCTGTGTGGTGACGAGCAGAATTTAGATATTTATGGCATCATGTTGCTGTGTAGACTCTTCCTGCATGTTTCTACACGTTCTGAGCTACTGCGTCCTTTTTTATTTATTAAACTGACATATTTAACTGATAATAACTTTTTACAACTAATATCTAACAGCTTTTTCGGTATCTTTTAACTTTGCATTAGAGATTCTATTTTTATTCTTCATGTTTATAAACCTGCTCTCTCTTTCATATGAAAGTGTCATGCACCAAGGATTATAGGGGTCGATTACGATGGCGGGCGGACTTTGTCCGCCCGCCATCGCAATGGCAAAAGGGACCGCCCGCCATAGGTGCGGCGGTCCCGCTATACAAATTAGGATGCGCCCGCCACACTGGCGGGCGCATCCCGTATTTTTACATTGCGGCGGGCGGTGCTGCAAGCAGCACCCGCCGCAATGTAAAATACATGTTGTGCATTTGCATGTACAACGTGACAGGCACCGTGCGGTGCCTGCCACCTTGTACATGCAAATGCAGGGGGGTACCATAGGTACCCCCCACCCCACCAACATTCTGGGGGCCCGCAACGGGCCCCCAAAGGCATTCTCCGCCTGTCTTTTTGCGGCGGATCTCCGCCGCAAAAGACAGGCATCGTAATGCCCACGGCGGTGCCTGCACGGCACCGCTTACATTGCCCCATTGTACCGTGTCCCGCAAGGCGGGCGGAAAAGGACCGCCTTGCGGGACCACGGCGGACGGTCTTTCCGTCCGCCGCGGTACCATTCCCATTCCCACCGCCATCCTAATTTGGCGGTGGGAATATTCAGGTCGATGGCTGGCGTATCGCCACCGCCGGGCTTGCGGTCCTCACCGCCGGGCCGGCGGTGGCGATCCGCCCGCCATCGTAATCGGCCCCTAAGTTATTTGTGGGTAAGGGGATGGTGTGACCATGTATTATAAGGAGTAAAGTACCCCCTGCCATACATGATACGGATATTGTAAGTTACCTCGGAGTTCTATAACCTTATAAAGAAACTCTGCCTTCGGCCTCGTTGCTTTATATGGTCATGGATCTCCTCTGTGACTTGCAATATTCTTATAATGCACGGCAGTTGGTACTTTATCCAATACACAACTTTTATATAGTGCAGAGTACTGATCAGTATTTAACTTATTTAACAGCAAAGAACAAGATAAAATAGATTTTCGCGACAGTCTATTGCACATCTGCAATCATCTGCTTAATGCTGCTTTCTCAGGCCATAGTATCCTCATGTTGCTTGCCGCCGTCTCTAATGGGCCTGATTGGCACTTGCCAGGTGTCCCCGTGTGAGGTTACCTAGTTTTTGTGAGTGTACCAGTCTCCAAAGGCGTTGCAATCGTCTGCCCCGGCTCCTTGATTCGTGCCTTAGTTCCTGCATCCACTCTTGAAGAACGGAGAGAAATGAAGTCTCATCCCAATATTCTTTTGAATAATCCAGAACTCAATGCATCCCACCCCTCAAGGTTACTCGGGTGCTGCGGCAACATCCATTTATCTTAGTTTCACTGTATTTTGTAATTGCAGCAGGTGTAGCTCTGAGGCCTCCCACAGTCTTACTCTCGAGGCAGCCCAGCAATCGCTCCTCCCAGAGTGGCCCCACATGTGTGGCCACCTGCTGAAAGTCAACTATCATCAGGTGGGCCCGTGAGGGGTGTTCAGGCCTGGCAGTGGAGACAGTCTTTCGCGACTAGTACGCTGTGGCCTCCAGGCCATTATTAGTGTCTAGAGGCCACGTGTCCTAATCACCGCAGCCTGCCAGGTCTTCCACAAAAGGCTAGTTCCACTTCGCCGCTACCTCTAATTGGCCCATCACTCCAGCACAGTCTGGGCCCTCCTGCCGCCCGCTCACCTCACCTCACCTCTAACTTATGTCCATGGTCAGACCTATCAGCTTGCTGGTCCTGTTGTCGGTCCGTGCCCGGCCCTCCACTGCGACAGCCTCTAGGCTACAGCCGGTTTTGTCTTGTTCCCTGATACTATGCCTTTCCTGTTTCAGTCTTCTCAGGGAGCGCCTAGGCAGGCCGGGCCCCCGATTCTCCGGGACGTGGCCCACCCCTAACCCCAGCAGGTATGCCATTTGTCAGGCCCAGGCAGGGTCGGATTGCGATCACAATTAGGCCCAGGCAATCCCAAAAAAAAGTGGCCCACATTCCCAAATGGTTAGTATTTGTTTTTAGTAGTTTTATTTAGCGCAAACTCGGTCCAAAGTCATTGGAGCTATTACCACGAGCACCAGCTACATTGCACAAGATCAAATTCATTATTATTTTCGGTTGGGGTATTAAGTGATTTGCCCAGAATCGCAGGATGTTGAACTGACGCCAGAACTTGAACGTACTTCCCCTGTTCCAAAATCAGCAGCTCTGAGACCATAACGCTACATCCTGTGTTTTGTTTTTTCCTCTGGAAAAGGTGACTTAACAGCGAGGCCTATGCAAACACCCTCACCCCTCCACCAAGGCCTAAACGACACTGGCGCTGAGGTGAAAATACCTTGCCTCTAACAAGGCCATTTCTCTTACTAACCTCCTCCCCAGCCCACTATATCCTCAGGGTATGACCTGGCAGGGTAGCGGGTCCAGAAAAGCACAGGGCTGCTGCTGCTGCTACTCCAGGGGGGCGTAGGTGAGAATGTCCCTACTTCCACCCCACCTCCCCCACCGGCAGCAGGAGAATGACACTGCTTCTGGGCCAGGTCAGCCACATGAGGCAGAGGGCAGTAGAATGCCCTAAGGGCCAGAACAACACCTGGACCCAAGTCTCAGTTTGACAGCATGGCAGAGGAGTGCCCATGATACTGGAGGCACTTAACAGTGGGCTCACGGGGACTGGGGAAGACAGTAAGTCTCTGTGGGCCAGTTTACAGAGCCCCTAAAAAAATGGCCAACAGATTACACTGAAGCACCGGCCCATCGCCCAATGTCCGCCTTCCCAATCCAACTCTGAGCCCAGGCCCTATGATGAGGCACGCCAGACACCAATCTCCCCCGGTCACTCTTTTTCTCTGTTATACTGCCAGAATCCATCCAGGGGACGCAGTAGCCATCATCTCCGTGCCCTTTCACTTTTCCCAAAGGGAAGGCTCCAGTATGGCCAGATCCTTTCTCTCAACAGGGCCCAGGTGCCTCACATGTCATTTCAGGTGATCCACTCGGATTACTCAACACAGCTGTAACTGCACTGCAGAGCTTGCTTATGAGTCTCTAAGGTTAAACAGGGGTTGTTGGAGCTTTGCTTTAAAACCTCAGTTTGAGCATCTTGCTGTCCACACCCTCTGCCCCCTCAGTACTTGTGTATATGACTCAGTAAGGCAGAGGAGTCAATCTTTGGAATAAGGATGTCATCAACAGGACTGCACAATATCTGACATTGGATTATATTCAAAGTGAACATGAGTTGACTGTCGTAAACAATCTGTTATGTACTCTGAGAAGTAAAGCAAGAAGTCTTGGTTTCAAAGTGAATTGATTTTCTTTTCACAAATTTAGTTTAAATGTGGTTTTGATTGACTACAAGGAAACATTGAATAAAGATGTTTTTTTATTGCAAGCTCTGAATGGTTTTGCTTGACACAAAATGACAGATCTCTGTTGGTAAATATTGTAACTCTGTTTAGTTACTAGCAGAATTCCTGTATTTTTGAGTACTTGGCAATATATCCTTCATGAACTATGTCGATTGGAGCTATCGTTCTCCTACTGTAGTATTTTCATTTGGGTGGTGTATTAGTCTGGACTAGCTGTATCGACGCGTGGCCAGACGTAGCTGTAATATCTCTTTCCGATCCAGCATGCCAGAGAGTAGGCATGGGACAGTTTCTGGTTGTGTACATGGATGTATACACATTATATGCATGTATGGATGGATGAACCTTGTTAGAGAATGGTCCCGTAAAGAGAGTTCTCATATTGGTGCCCATGCTTGGAGGAGAGACCCACACATGACTTTACGTATAAGATTCCATATTGCAGGGCGAGGCCAGTTAGTGGCCAAAAGTTGCAGATCAATAGAAAATTCAATTTATGACAAATTTCCTCTCTTCATTGTATGACTCCTTAGACCTCGGGGACTCAAGGTAAATAACGTCACTCCTCTGCTCGTTCCCTTTCAAGGCAAAGGGTGGTAATGGACGCTGGAGCCACCGTATAGCTCTCTACACAGAATCTTTATCAAATTAAGTGTATCCAAGAACTTAAATAAAAAGTAGACAACCATATAACATTTAGGGATTTCACTAGCTTATCATAATATTCAAGCTTTGTAATACTTTGCATATTTCTTTTTCAGGCTGGATTCATTCGTGTGGACCATGACTACGTAGTTAAGTCTGCCCAGTTAGCCAAAGCGGGAGGGTGTAAGCATTTCAACCTGGAATCTTCTAATGGAGCTGACAAGGGAAGCTCATTTTTGTACCTAAAAGTTAAGGTCAGTATTAATTTTCGAAATAATGTGTGGTATCGCCTCCAATAACCCATGTTGAACCTGTGCTTCTCGTATCTTTGTTCTGAGAGTTACGCCAGCCGAAGTGGCTAAAACGAGACCACTGTACTTTCAAAAGTAACATTTACATACAATGTCTTAAAATTAAAAAAAAACTTTGTGGTCTAAGGATACTGACTGAACGAGGATGGACGTGCCTGAGGTATGTAAGGCAGTTTGTAGGGTGAGAGGAAGCAAGGATCTGATTTCTACGTAAAGCGCAGACAAAAATCTTTGTGGAAAGCACCAGCAGCAGAAAATCAGAAAGCTTTTTTCACTATACACTTACGCTTATAATATTAGCACTCAGCTAGACGATACCAGTGTGAAATTGGGGCTGACACACAGTCCCTGTTTATGTTAATGGTAGTAAACAGTTGAACAGAAGTGTGAGATGCGCAGGCATGCTTCTGCCTATCAGAGGGTCAAGCATGCATCTTTGGCCTCATTACTACTGCAGTTTCTGCATAGTTCCAAGTCCAGGCTGCTAGATGGGTGTTATATTTTGGGGGCTTTGTCTTTTGTTACACTGTTTGTATCGTTTTGTTTTGAATATCGCACAGTGCTTGCTTGATAAACTCTGGAACTTAGAGCTCTGATTCAGCAAGGTTCTGTAGACTTCTGTATTAAACTGGTTTGGACTGTTGGTGATGGTACTGTGCTGCAGAAATAAACTTTGTTCCTGATATTTAGAATATTCGCCTCATTGCCAGTGGTGACGTTCGGAGAGGCTCTTGCTACTATCAGTAGCACAGGTCAAGTACTCTCCATTAGAACCCATGGATGAATTTACGGGAATTTATTCTATTGTTTGCTAGATGGATTAGCATAAAGGATATACTTTTATATACATCCAATGAAACTGAGGTACTACTTGATAACATCGTTGGACCTGCCTTGGATATTGGTGAGACATTTGTCACACAAGATATGACATGAGACAGATGTTTTAACTGGTATGCAGCACCTTTTGTTTCCAGCACGTTAACTTTTTGTGTCACTTGCATCAATTGAAATGAAGGAAAATGGACTGAGCATGATGATAATTATTATCTTTTGAAAGCAGTAGAAAGTTTTGTGAGGGAATGATGGCCTAGCAAGAGTGATATTCCAGCAGACGTGGCACCTTTTTGGAAAATGGTAGAGGAGTTGTAAGTGGAAGGTGTTATGCGTTTCAAAATTAGAAAGTGTATTCCGCCTAAAGGTATACAAGATAGTGTTTTGAAGTTGGCTCATGAGGGATATCCTGGTATGTCCACTATGAAGAAGCCTATCCGTACATATTTTTGGTGTCCGGGTTTAGATAAAATGGCGCACAGGTAGTGAGAGAATGTGAAGTGTGTGCCAACAGTGAAAATATGTTGTTGAAAACTGTGCCTCCTCCTCTTCAACCTGTTGCCTGCCCAGAGTATCCATGAGAAACGATGGGGTTCGACATTTCAGGACCTTCTTATTCTCTGCCTTGTTTCGCATTAGTTTTGGTGGATTATGATTCGAAGTGGCTTGAGGTTAATTTTGTTCCTCAAGCTACCACCACTGCCATTGTTTTTTCAAATACATTTTTTCAAGGGGAGGATACCCAGATGTTTTGATCACGGATAATGGAGTTAAGCTTAAATCCCATGAAATGGAGAGTTTCTTATGTATAGTAGCATTTGTCATGTCACTACTGCAATATATGAACCACACAATAATGGTCTGGTTGAGAGGTTTAACAGGGTTTTAAAGGAAAATGTCACATGGGCGCGTGGTTTTGGTGGTGATCGTAAGGATAAATTGAGAAGGAAACTGGTTTTACGGTAATAATCCCCAAAACAGTACAGAAGTCCACCCATTTACGTTGTTGATGGGAAGAGATCCTATGTCTAAGTTGTGTCCATGGTGTTACAAAAAAAGTTGGGGAAAGAGTACAGAATCTGGATAAAAAGATGGTTGGCATGAGAGTAAACGGAAAACAGGAGAAAAGTCAAGCAAGCGTATGATGCCAAGTGGAAGGTTAAAGAACCTTTGTTTGAGGTTGGTGATTGAGTGAGGAAACCTGGGATTATGGGCAAGTGTGCACCTAAATTTGTTGAAGCTTTGAGGGTAGTCAAGGTTTACAAAAAACGTGTTGTTACCCAGGATGGTAAAGTATGGAGAATAGCGAAGTGTAAAGTAATGGGAGGGATTCTAGTGACTAGAATGGATGAAGGTATCTTGTGAATATCAGCAGATGTCCTGAAGTTACATATGGCTGCCAGAGTGATCAGTTTACTACTAGCAATAGTGATGTTGTACCTGCTGATTCTAATGTTGCTCAAATGTTTGAGGTACGGGACTCTAATCTTGCACACTCTCAGAAAGTGAAGAAAAATATCATTGATTCTGTGCCTTCCATAGTTAAAGAAGTTTATTGATGCATCTGTCTGTGAGATATAAAGATTTTGTAGAATTTAGTTACACTTTAGAATTTTTTTTTTGTATGTTTTCATTTCGGGAGAAGATATGTTATATTTTGGGGAATATATCTTTTGTTATACTGTTTGTTTTGTTTTGAATATCGCACAAAGACAGAGGTAAAGAATCTGGGAATTTGGTTGGACAAAAATCTGTCCATGGAGATTCAAGCCAGAAAAATATCAGGCTCGTGCTTCGGAGCACTGCGAATGCTACAGAAGATCCTACCGCTCATTCCTGAAACCACTCGGAGAACAGTGGTACAGGCCCTAGTACTGTCACGGCTGGACCATGGCAACTCCCTGTATCTTGGCGCACCCAAATACATCATAAACAGATTACAAGTGGCACAAAACGCAGCAGCTAGGATTCTACTCCGCATCCCTAGACAGCAGTCAGCTAGGGCAGCCCTGAAGACACTACACTGGCTCCCAATAAAGGCCAGAATAGAGTTCTAATCACTCTGCATCGCCCATAGAGCCATGAATGATAAAGGCCCGACTTTAATTAAAAAACTTGTCACACATTACATCCCAGGTAGGCACCTTAGATCCTCCACAGATCTACTCATGAAACAGACCAGGATAAAGAGAGCCAGATGGGGAGGTAGATCCTTCGCGTATCTGGCTCCGGGACTATGGAACTCCCTGCCTAGGGAAACACGCATGCTAACTGATGAATTGGCATTCAGAAAAAAGCTCAAAACATGGCTCTTCACGTAATCCTCTATGCAACCTCTGGCAAGTCTCTCAGCGTTGGGAAGCCCTTGGGCAGCTATGCGGTTTACAAATCCATAAACATAAACTTAAACAGTGCTTGCTTGCATGATAAACTCTGGAACTTAGAGCTCTAGTTCAGCAAGGTTCTGTAGAATTGTGTATTACGCTGGATGAACTGATGGTGATGGTACTGTGCTGCAGAAATAAACTTAGTTCCTGAAATTTGGAGTATTTTCTTCATTACAATGGGGTCCTTCACACACGTTATCAGTTTAAGGGGTGGAATATATGAGCAGCCTCGGGTCACCACCTGCAAGATATTGCACAGCCTTGTATTCATTACTCATCGTAGGTTCAAAGCTTCATATTATTGTAAAGCACAATTCTCATCTTTACCAACTTACCTTGAGTCTGAAAAGGAAAAAGGTGGTGCACGTTGTTTAATTTTAGTCCAAACATAGATTTTGAGGCAGTGTTTAATCAGCACATTACTTGCTCTGTCTGGTTTTTTACTCGCACTGGGCTGTTTAGGGTAGGATGTTGGAAGGTCTAATGTTCTTTGTTTGGAAAAAAATAAAAAACGACAAAGTTGACTCTAGTTTTAGCTTTGCATCTACGAATGTAACATTTACTTGCCACTGACTATTCCCATAGCCGTGATCCCAAACAGAAATGTGCAGAGAAATGTACACTTAGAAAAATAAGACCAGGAAAACTGCTATTTGAAATGCCACTGAATCAAAGATATCCTTTGACATCCGAGAAATATTTGTTATTTAAATCTGTAATAATATATTAGTAGCCATTTGTATAGCACAACTTGCAAATGGAATTGTGTCTTGGCTCTTAATTAATAGGTTCTACTAATACTTAAAGGTACTTATCTACCTTTGAAGGGTAAAAGACTGCGAAAATGGTGCTTGGATTTAACCTTTGCCCCGCAGGTTCCACACATCTCAATAACAGGTGCCGACTCCCACTGAGCTATTTCATTGGTATTCATAAATAGAGATTTTCCCTAACTTCTTCTTTTCCTCCTACAGTTTGGTATTCTAATCAACATGCATTCATTTTTCTACATTAGAAATGGATGTAAATGCTCTCCACGAGCTATAGTTTGATGGAAGCAAAATCTGTCTGTTCTCAACATGAATCTCTTTCTGTGTCAAATTGTGTTCAAACATACTAAAAATTCTAAATCTAAAGGACACAGCGAGGTAGACAGACTCCAAATTTGGCTTCGCTGTTACTGTTCCTCTTGAATCCAGTGCTTGAAATAGTAATAAAAAAGGGCATCAGAGTCACATTTCAAAGGACAAAGGGCAGACAAGGGCTACTAACTGTGGGGATTTGGGGTCGTTTACCAGCTGTGTCCTGGAGTTTATCTTACTATGTCTCTGCAAACGTGGCCAAGTGAACCCCTTCTACATTTGACTTCCAGGATAGCGAGGGCAAGCAGCCACAGGCTTCTCTGGGAGCCCAAGCTCAGAACTCAACAATCAACCAACATACACTGCACCTTCAATGTCCAGCTCAGTGATCGTCTGTCTAAGGAACATAAAGCACTTCTAACCACACAGCAGTACTAAATATTACATAGTCCAACTTGGTATACAGGGTAATGGCCGTGGGTATGACCGTCCATTGTACATCCTCCAAATTTCTTTGCTAATCCCACCTGGTTGACCCCTTTTAGGTTGGATCTCCTCTAGTAGGCCGCTAAAAGCATGAATCAGGCTCAGGTGCAGTTTTACATTTCTCACATGTCAAATGTGCATTGACTTCATGGTTTTCTAAGATCTTAGTTTTGCGGGCCCCACCTGGGCTGACATAAGTGGGTGCACCCACAATCAGGCCAATGCGCTGGTCACAACAGACGCAGCCTAGACTAAGCTGATGGGAGTTGCAGCCCTTATCGGGCTAATGCGATGATCACAGCAGATGTAAACTGACCGGTTCAATTGCACAGTTACTTGAAGTGGGTCTCTCCAGAAACCAGTTGTGAGATCAGGGAGACCCTCAGCAAAGTAGGTCACTCCTAGCTTACTCTGATAGTCAGCTGGTACCTGGTACAGGCTGGACCTCTCTCTCACTCCAGACAGTGTCTCCTCCTGCAGGGCCAGACAGCCTCCTACCCTCTCTCAGCCAGCAGGAAAGCTTTGGGGCAGATCCTCCGCTTTTCCAGCAGAAAGTGAGACCTCAGGAGATGTCCCCTCTCTTCTGGGAGACGCACTGTCAGGCTGACACAAGCCCTGGTTGCACACCTGTCCTTAAGGTAGTCAGTCATGAAGGACTTAACTAGAACAAAGTGGGGTGATTTGGGTCCCACTTTTGTACATCTTTACCAGTCCGCAAATGTGGATCTACTGTCTCAAGCTGCAGAAACGGTTTGGGTGGTGGTTCTTGTAGGTCTCCTCTTCAGACTTCTCTCCATACACAAAACTTGATTACAGTGATGTTTCTCACGGCAGCACTGGGGCTGTCTCCTAATTGGAGCACCCATAACACAAGCATAATGAAGTATGACGTTTCTGCACGTGACTGTCATCAACCCAACTGAAACGGTAATCGGGTATGGGGGGAAAAAAACCTTGCACAACAGAAACTGCAATCTCACCACTCACCCCTGTAATGAACCAAATGGCAGCGCAAAGGGCGGGGTAATCAGCAGCCCCGTTACTAACTAAAGATTTCAAGAAATTTCTAAAGATAATTGTGGTGCCATCCACCTCAATTTAGTGTCTGGATCGCCCCCTCCAGCTACAGGAATGCATGCAGTACACTTTCACTGTCTGGGAGAACAGCCGTCAACCTCCATCTTGTGCTGCAATAGTCCAGGGGCATCCAAAATGGACCCCACTGGCTTTAAGTACTCAGGCTCACTCATGTGCATACTGACGAGATGCCAGTGGAAAGTTCTGGGCATACTCATAACAGCAGAACTTTACATGAGATGGATGTTTGCTCCAACGTAAAAACAGTCACTGATGCAGTGTCCCTGCAAAAGAGTTAAGGACTGAGGTTAAATGTGTAGGCATTGCTGGCTTCTCATTGTTATGGGCACACTCTTGCAGGCAGCATCAGCAGGAAATAGTGAGGCAGATCACAAACCAGTCTTTCACTGGTCACCCCCTCCTTGTAACTGCACAGATAATTAAGGTCTATGCTATTCCTAGAGCTGGTAAATTTAATTTGAGGATCAGCTTGTAAGCTGCAGATCTTTTGGACGTAAACCAGTGAAAATTGACTTGCCAATACCAAAAGGAAAGCAAGATGTTATCATGAAGCAATAAGGTTCAGGAAGTGGGTGAGTGAGTGTAGGATGATGGTATTGGCAGGTACAGTTATTGAGGGGAAGAAATGAGAAAGAAGTTGGAAAATGCATTTGAGCATAATGAGCAATGGTTCCTAACTATGTGCTTTGTCTTTAAATCTTTCATCCCTGCAAGTAAGAGCATGAGAGCGAATGTTGTGTGTGTTGCCCCAGTACCATCAAGACTGATTGAGATAGTTGATAGCCTAGTTTTATGAAGAAGAGTTGTAAGTGGTGTTCTGTGTAAGAATTATGCTTTTTTTTTTTTAGGGGCAAGTGGAGGCTGAAGTTCAAGAACTAGATTTTGATAGGTACACGATATTTCGACCAGCGTGAGTATTACACTTTTACTGTTTCCGATTGTTGTGAGACAATATTCTTTCTGTTATTTGTTGATATGTGTCTTGAATATTGTTATGAGGGCCGATCACCCTTCTACATCCTTTCCCCAGACGCATCACACTTTTTGTGATCGCTGAAAATAAAATGGCACTTGCGTGCCAATAAACTGGATAACAGTAAAGGCAATCGTGCTGGCAATGGGAGGAAATGTCATTCCATCAGTGATACTCTGCATGCAATGATTTGCGCAGCTGACTTTCAGTGAAAGTGGGACTTTCCCCACTGAGTACTTTATTGGTTGGTTATATAATGCCAAAGGACACAACATTGACGATCCCCGTGAATAGCATAGCAAGGCAGCCACGGAGCTGTATGTCAGAATATCATATACAGAAATATATATTCCAACATAAATATTTTATCCTAAGTATCGTGTACAAAAATATAATTCCATTGGATGTAGATTTTCTATATGAAATCCAATGGAACACTTTTTTCAGATGATATTTAGGACACTATATTTTGTCAGATGATACTTGGACAGCAATATTCTGGTACTACGCAGTGCCATGAGCTCCGATACAAGCAATGAATTTGTTACCTGTCCTATCCACTGTTTGGTAGCAAAAACCTGTTCTAACTCTTGTCTAGAGGACAAAACATGTCCTTGGCCCACTTCGCTTAGTGATACATTGATATCTATGCCCCTGACAGTGAGTGATGGGGAGAAGAGGAGTCGTAATAAACTTAAGATCCGAAAAGGGGGTCCTGCCGGATCCAGAGGGTTGAGAGGACCCTTCGCAATTGAAGGAGGTACGGGGGATACGTCCTCCCTAGTATAGCTGTTTTAACAAACAAGTATCCCACCTAAGACCAGAGGGGTGGTCCTTTCCAAAACAGAGGGACAGAGGATAAAGTAGTGTCATGCTTCATCATTGGGTTCACCCTGACTCCTAAAGGTCAGGGTGGGCTCAACCGTATTCCAGGGAGCACTTCTGAGAAGGGTGACCAGGGGGCTTAACTAGAGATTAAAAGTCCCTCACCTTCTCCAAGGTATCCCTTTATTAACGGAGACGGTGGGTAAAGTAAAAACAATATCTAGCGGGTAGTGTGGACTGTTATGGTCCTATGACCCTGTTTCAAACCGACATGTTTCAGCCCTACTCTAAGGCCCAAAAAGGTCCGGGGCTTTCATCAGGGTTACACAGTGGTACCTCCCTGGGTTATTGGTAAACTTGATACGTGGCTAGTTTGTGCCAAACAGGTGAAATGGGGCAGTGATAATACTTGCCCACGTGCGGTCTTTGTGAAGAATCGCCCACAATTGTTGGGAGTTGTGTATCTCAAGAGTGGAACCGGGGCGCCCTGTAGTCACACTTTCCTCAAGGGTCCTGCCCCGGCTATTAGCCTAGTTTCTCTTCGCATCTCCCAGCTCATACACAACACCCAACAATTGTGGGCGATTCTTCACAAAGACCGCACGTGGGCAAGTATTATCACTGAGAAGAGGAGACGACCAGCACAACTGTGAGCAGAGGGATGACTTCCCCTCTGCAGCAGGCATGCCCCAGATATTTGCTGGTGTGGGGTCTACTCACGTCCTCGGGGTGATTGTTGACAAGCACCAAGAACATTCCCTTGAAACAGTGCTAATTATCTCCATTCACACCTGAACGAAGTCAGAGGTGCCCAACAAGTCTATGAATGAATTGTACACTCATATAGCACACTGACATTCAGGAGGAGCATCCTGGCGCTGCATATTTTGAGCTGATAACCCAGAAGTGCTGACTAGGTGAGATAGTCGCAAAGTACATCAGGGGTCAGAAACAGCCAGGTCTTTAACTGCTTTTTAAAGAGGGCTTCGGATTCGATAAACCGAAGAGGACTGGGGAGCTGATTCCATGCATTGGACCCCAGCACTTAAGATCAAATCAAAAATATTTATAAAGCGCACAGCTACTCGATAGTGTGACCCGGCGCTAACAGGTCAGAAAAACGGGAGAATCTACGAGTGAGAAATTAAAACACCTCATTAAAAAGCCAAGTTTTCAACTAACGTCCAAAATACTCCGGATCCTTGATGGCTGAGAGACAAGAGTAAAGAATTCCAGCCTCTAGTAGCCATGGCAGAAAATGAAGAATCGCCCCAACTTTTCTTCTTTATCTCGGGCACTACTGTCAGTAAAGCCTCCGTAGAGTGCAATGTTCTTGGAGGCTGATAGTGCAGTAACCTCTTGGACAGATGCTGGGGCCCAGTGTATAGAAAGCTTTGTGGGCTAAGGTCAGTCCCTTAAATTTCACTCTTGCCATGACTGACAACCAATGCAAATCTTTGAGGTGGGCATACACTCCTAGGGATCTTGAGTAAAAGCTGAGCAGCTGTATTGTGCACCACCTGCAATCTTTTTAACAAGTACTCCGGGAGACCCAAGTAGAGAGCATTCGCATAATCCAGCCAGGATGTTATCAAAGAATGGATCACCAACTTTTGACAGGAAGCGGGGAGCATATACAAGAACTTCCTCAGCATCCTGAGGAGACCACAACATCTAACCACGCTCTCAACTTGGGATTTGAAGGTGAGATTGTTATCAAATTTTATTCCTAAATTATGCATTACAGTGGAGGGAGTCGGAGGGGGGGAATGAGTTGGGCCAGATCTCACCTCCCCACCAAGCAGGTTGGGAACCAAAAACCAACACTTCACTCTTGCTAGTATTACATTGGAGATTGTTATGAGACATCCAATTAAACACTGCAGAAAGACTTGATTTAAATTTAACCTGGGCAGTTGACGTGTCACCCTCCTATTTTAGGAACAACTGCGTCTCATCGGCATATAAAATAATCTGCACCCCAAAACACTACACCAGAGCCGCCAGTGGAGCAAGATAGATATTAAACAATACTGGGCTTAACGCTGAGCTATGAGGAACTCCTTACTTCAAAGGCTTGGACTCAGAAGCAAATGGTGGCATCCGCGCTGCTTGAGATCTATCCGAAAGGAAAGAACGTAGTCACCGTAAAGCAGTCCCACCTATCCCGATATCCTGCAAACATTGCAGCAGGATAGGGTGGGAAATCGTAATAGGATTTGCCACCTCGGGTTTTAATTCTGAATGATGGGGGGCTTGAGAAGGTTCGTACGCCAGGATCTGAGAGTTCTTAGGGTTATTTGATGTTAGAACCTGGCCATCAAGTATATGGGACTAGTGGCTTTAAACACTCTGAAGACCAGTACGAGGATCTTAAAGAGAATCCTTTTGTGTACTGGAAGCAAATGTGGAGTTTTCAGAGCTGTGGAAACCAAACTACATCTGGGGAGTTTCAGCACGAGTCTGGCCGCCGCATATTTCACCATCTGAACTTTGAGGTGTATGTATTTTGAGGAGCCTGCATAAAGACTATTGCAGTAATCCAATCTGGAGGCAATGAGGGCAAAGGCAACCGTTTTACTGGCGGCTAATGGGAGGAAGTCAAAAACCTTCCTTAAAGATTTGATTAAATTGAAGCAAGTCCCGGCCACAGCAAGAGCTTGCGGGCGGAAGGCGAGTGAGGTGTCAAATTTTACTCTAAGATTTCTTGCTACTTCCACAGTGGCGGTATCGAGTTTGGCCACCATTGCAATGGTGAAAAGCAGTTGGACTTGCCAAATAGCTGGATCTTCGTTTTGTCTGTGTTGCATTTTAGATGGTTCCGTTGCATCCACAAGACCACTTCAGTCAAACAGTTTCAATAGTTTAGTTCTGATCCAAAAAACCCTTTGTCCAATGAAAGAATCAGTTGTTTATCATCAGCATATGATGTCATAGCAATTCAGGACGCTATCAGGGAAATAAGAGGGGCCATATGTATGATGAATAACGCAGGGCAGAGAGATGACCCCTGCGGAACTCCTTATGTGAGAATGGTCCTAGAGAGAGTACTTGTCTCCTACTGTTAGAAAGGATTTGATCCATGCCAGGGCTTTGTGGGAGATGCCACAGTCCTTGAGTCGTAGGCGAAGTATGTGGTGTGAGATGGTATTGCACGCAGCGGAGAGATCCAGTAGGATCAACTCTGCATTGTTTCCCGCATCTAGGTGAGTTTCTTGGTATCAGAGGCTTCCAACAATACTGATTCTGTAGAATGTTTGGGACAGGAACCCGATTGCTGAAGATGTAATACAATAAAAGTCTTGAGGAAGGAAGTTAATTGTCCGTTGACTAATTTTTCAAGTATCTTGGTGAGTGTTGGAAGCAGTGAGATGGGCCGCAGTTTGGACAAAGTGGGCGGATCCCCAAGGGATTTTTTTGAAGGGGTTTTACCACTTTCAGTTTCCAGTCTAAGGGAACGTCAGTGGTGGATAACCAGGAATTAAGAATTTTATTGATAAATGGGTTTACTTTATCAACGGCCTTGTGGAGAACGGTGGGGTGGCAAGGGTCTTTGGAGGAGCCTGATTTACAAGAGAGGATGGGCTGCTGCAATGTTGAAAGTAAAAGTTCTTGAAAAGCTGTCAGGGTTGCAAAGTCCCTTATTTTGGGGTGACATCTAGTAAATTGTCTTTTGTGGGATGAGTAGTCTTAAGGAAGCATTACTGAATGGCCAGTATTTTATCTTCAAAGAAAGAGGCATCTGATCACAGAGGACTTGAGAGGGGGGGATATCCCTAACTAGTGCCCTAGGTTGAAGGAAGGTTTTGGAGATGTTAAAGATAGTTTTTGGATCATACTGGGTCTTTTCAATCTTAGCAGTAAAGTAAGCTTTTTTTGCTGCTTTGATCTGGGCCTGATAAACTTTCTGCACCTTTTGAAAGTGCTGCAAGTCCTCAGAATTGCATGCCTGTCCCCACCTTCGTTCCAGTTGTTTGCAGCGCAGCCACTGCTCTGCTATGGTTGAGGAGAACCACGGAGCTGAAGAGTGGGATCTGCGGTTATTGGAAAATGTCACAGGGGCCAGCTCATTTACTGTGTCTGTGATCCAGTTATTAAATGAACTGAGGTCTTCTGCTAAGATTCCTGGGAAGGTCGGAGTGGATGAAGATAAACAGGGGGTTAAGTTTGAGTCAGTCATCAGTTTACCCCATTTATGTAAGTTATGGAGGCCTTAGTCGTGGTGGACTGGGTAGGGTCATATGAGTTAATTAAGATTCTGGAGGGAATTACCTTATGGTCTGACCAGGCCTGCTGGATAGGAGCTTCTGTTACCAAATTGGAGTAATTGGAACAGACCCCATCCAGGGTGTGACCTGCGATGTGCATACAGAAGGTTAGAAGCTGATTTAGGCCAATGATACTTAGGGTGTCAAGGAAATTGGATACATCAGGCTTCTTGCTGATCTCCAGAAGGAAGTTGAAGTCTCCCAGGAAGGTGAAGCTGGCATAATGGAGTAGAAAAGGGGCCAGCAGTTTTCCCAAGGAGGCCAAGACCTGGATCCTGGGGCTGGCGGCCGTTAAATAAGGACACCTGCAAATGATTGAGTGGGGTTAATCTTAAAACACAAGCCTAGGCCTTCTGCTCCTTTCCAGGAGTTTGTCTCAAAGGTGCAGCATTGGAGTGAGTCACGGAAGCAGATGGCAAGGCCATCTCCTCAATGCTCCTCTCCGTCCTGCCTCAGAATAGTGTATGGAGTAATGTCCAGGCTGTACCCCATTCTTAAAAGGCAGTCTAAATGGAGATCCTCGATCAGGTTGTGTACCCCCTGAGCATGTTTGCTCAATGAACGCGCATTAATCAGCCCACCTGACAATGACTTGGTGTTATGGCTGTGGGCATTCGTGGTGATAGGTGGGCGGCTCGACTGACAGATTAAACATGCCTTTGCACATGGTGCAGGATAGAGGGCCCTTAATATGGGTTAAATGTAAGATGTGGCCACAATGAGAAGGAGCGTGCCTGAAAGATTTCAGATATGTTGAGGCTAGAGAGTGGACAGTACCTGGGGTTCTACTGACATGGGGGCTGGCGCTGGCCTCGATCCGGACTCAGACGAGATTGCCTTCGAAGTGCCGGTGGCGCAACCACTTTGTACTCTGTATAAAAGGGCTACGAGTTCTAACAGGCTCCGTCCAGAAAAGGTCTGATTGGCTCTCCATTGGCCAATCAGAAGGCATCTGTCAGCATCAGGAAATGGCAGCAAAGTGAGCGAAAAACTGACAGCAATTTCCCCCAAAATAAAGTGCCTAGGGCAATGGCAGCCTAAGTTTTGCAGCGAGGAACACAACAGTCAAAACGATTTACAAATAAAATAAAGGTTTCAGTTCTCCAAGTGTACTCCAAACCTCAACTGATTGGGACATTGCCAAGTACTGAGGCAGCTGGGGTGTTTCATGCATCGATGGGATTGCATCTAGCGAATTAGCGCAGTTTACTTTCAAATTGGTGCACGTCTTCTCTAAAAAAAAAAAAAAGAGTTATGACATACTTTAAGATTGGTATCATCTGTGTATGTGTTACACTTCCAAACGCTAAACATAGTGAACTGGTGCAATTACTTCTTATCTAGATAGCTTTCTACGTTTGCTGGTTTTGTCCTAGTAGAGGCATGAAGGCTCTGATAATGAGAAATGGTAGTACTGTTCAGCTAAATGCTTTGCTGAGAAGTGATTGGTACTTTTCATTAACAGTGTACTAGCCCATGTAAGAAGTAACGCTGCGGTCTCATGATACGTACAGTAGCCCTTCTCTGAAAAGTGCTGCTACTGTATATTACTAATATAGGAGCCCTGCTGAGAAATATTGGTATTGTTTGTTATTACTATACAGATCTGATGGGAAATGCTGGTGCTGCCCTATATAATTACAGAAGCTCTTCTGTGAGGCGCTGCTGCTTCCCCATTAAAAGGATAGAACCACCTCTGAGCAGTGCAGCCACTGCATACTACTAGTACAGGAACCCTGCTTATAAGAATTGACATGTTATATTATTGATGAAAAAGCAGTGCTAGTACTGGCCCACTTAAAGCACAGTGGTCTTGCTGGTGCCGTCCATTAATAGCAGGACTGATGCACTATTTACCAAAACATGTTCAGTGGCCCTGCTGGAGGGTTTAGTACTGCCTGATTAAAAGTATACCTGCCCTGCCTTATAGTAGAGTAGCGCTGCTGAGAAGTGTTACCACTGCCCTTACTAGAACAGCAGAACCACTGAATATTATTGAAATTACCCCCTACTAGAAAAGCTGAGAAGCTATAAAACCACACCTTGCTAGAACAGCAGCCCTGCTGAGAAGTGTTGAAACCATCCCTTACTAGAAAAGCAGCTCCGATGAGAAACATTGAAACCTCACTAGAAGAGTAGTCCTACTGAGAATAGTTGGAAAAGCCTCTTACTGGAACAGCAGCCCTGCTGAGAAACATTGAAACCTAGAACAGTAGCCCCACTGAGATGTGTTGAAACAACCCCTTACTTTCTAATAAGTCCTGCTGAGAAGCGTAGAACCCTCCCCTTAGTAGAGCAGCAGCCCTGCTGAGAAGTGCTAGAACTGCCTCTTACAAGAGCAGCAGTCGTGCTGAGACTATTTGAAACAGCCCCTTACCAGAGCAGGAGCCCCACTGAGATGCGTTGAAACAGCCCCTTATTAGAACAGCAGCTCTGCTGAGAAGCATAGAAACCGACCCATACCAGAACAGCAGTTATGCTGGGAAGCAATGAAACCGCCCTTTACTAGAACATTAGCCCTGATGAGAAGTGCTAGAACTGCCCCTTACTAGAGAAGCAGCCCTGCTGAGACATGTTGAAGCCACCCCTTACTAGAACAACAGCACTGCTGAGAAGCATTAAAACCACCTTTTTTATTTTTTTGTGTGCAGTTTTATACAGCGTGAATTCGACGGTATCAGAGCGCTTTACATGAGCACCAGTTGCATTACAGACAGACGCATTGATTTTTTTAGGCACAGGGAGATTAAGTGATTTTTCCTTGAATCCCAGGATGTTTTGAGACTCCTGCCAGACTCAAACCTGGTTCCCCAGCTTCAAAGTCAGGCGCTCTAGCCTTCCAGCCACTTCCTCTCCACTAGAACAGCAGCCCCACTGAGACGTGTTGAAACAGCCCCTTACTAGAACAGCAGCCCTGCTGAGAAGTGCTAGAACTGCCCTTTACTAAAGCAGCAGCTGTGCTGAGAAGCATTGAAACCACCCCTTACTAGAACAGCAGCCCCACTGAGATGTGTTGAAACAGCCCCTTACTAGAACAGCAGCCCTACTGAGAAGTGCTAGAACTGCCCTTTAATAAAGCAGCAGCTGTGCTGAGAAGCATTGAAACCACCCTTACTAGAACAGCAGCCCCACTGAGAAGTGCTAGAACTGCCCTTTACTAAAGCAGCAGCTGTGCTGAGAAGCATTGAAACCAACCCTTACTAGAACAGCAGCCCTACAGAGAAGCATTGAAACCACCCTTACTAGAACAACAGCCCTGCTGAGAAGCATAGAAACCACCCCTTATTAGAAAAGCAGCGCCAGCGCAGCTAATAAGCATTGAAACCACCACCTCTTACTAGAAAAGCAGCCCAGCTGAGAAGTGCTAGAACTACTCCTTACTAGAGCAGCAGCTCTGCTGAGAAGCAATGATGATAAAACATTAACAGTATGGCCCCCTGGTTAAAGCATGACACTAAATATAGTGGTGATGTACAGAATTCCTCAAGTACATGTCATCTACGTAGGCCATCTAGGCAGGCCCTTTAACATTACATATTAGACCTTCACCCTGTACCCTACCTGCCAGTACCTCATTGATACGTTCTGTGGTGATTTTCTCGATTGCACTTTTTCCATTTGTAGCACTGGCGGCAAAATGGCCAAGGAGGGTAAGCACTTCTGCCTATATTTTGTGTAACTCGATCACCGTGAAGGTAGCCCTCGTTTTCCATCCTTCAAAGGTCGATAAATTGAGTAATAGTAACTCTTATTCTTACCGCTTAGAAATGACAACGGTGGTATTAAGATTTATATAAAATATGGCATTATTATTAAAGATTGGGCATTGGAAGCATAAATAATCAGTGCGCAGTTGCTGGTACAGTGAATAATTCGCCAGATTTCGCTCACTGTTGTTGTATTCCTGTTCAGGGTCCTCATGGTTGACAGGCAAGAATCCCGCCCTGCAGAATGGATCGCTAGAAAATTCCTGTCGCCCATATCTTACCTCTTCCCGACCGCCTTGTCGGTGCCTGTGACTGCAGTGGCTCGAGCCATGGTGAACACTGCAGTAACACCGAGTGACCAGAAGGTAGAGCTCCTGGACAACAAGGCTATTCACAGGATTGGAAAACTGGAAGAAAAAAAGAAAAGCTAAAGAATGCGCCTAGTGATTTAGCATGGTTTTAAATGTATCGCGTAACTTTTAGCTTAATTTGCCTTTTTAAATTTGATATAAGTTGCTTTAATTTATATCATTCGCGATTGGTCTTGTCTTCATCGAAATGTACACTGTTTTAAATTCAATCGATGCCCTAGGAGAGAAGTCTGTTTGTTGAGGCCTGAAAATGCTATGCTCTCGAGACGAAGGACTAACAAAGAGATGTTATGAGCCTGCAGAGAGTAATGACTTCCCCCTGTGTTTACAGAAAATGTTTATCAGGCGCTGGAGTATGCCATTTGTTTACGTTTTGGGGGCGGTACTTCCTGCTTCTGCAGGACACTGAACCTTTAAGGCAGACTGATTAAGTGACTAATGCGACTCTGTACAGGGTAAATGTGCCTTATCATATGGGTGCTTAAACAATGCCTGGTTAGTTAGAGTGTCCAAGATCACAGGGTGTGTATGTGCATGAAAACGCCAGCCCCTTAAACACTAACCAGCTGTCTCTGTTAATACTATGCAACTGTTTATTACTGAGAGCCAAGGAGTGCTGAGTAGCTCGTACAACCAAGTCTGCCTGCAGGACAGTCGGAAGTAGGGTCCGGGGTCTTCTATGGCTGGAGGGCGGCGTGGGGCCATGAGCTCTGTTTATGTACCCCCAGCCTGGCAGAAGGTTTGCTGCCACTGTACCAATGGCCTGCTTTTGGCAGCTGAGGTCCAGTGGACATGGGCTCAGTTTACGGGTCAGTCTACTGAAGGGCTTCATAGATAAGGGGAGGGGTGTCCGGGAAGGA
The DNA here is from genome assembly GCA_963921515.1 of Calotriton arnoldi. Taxonomy (NCBI): domain Eukaryota; kingdom Metazoa; phylum Chordata; class Amphibia; order Caudata; family Salamandridae; genus Calotriton; species Calotriton arnoldi. Next base: position 2,858,778 of record CAWUFW010000441.1, read on the forward strand.
CGAAAGGTGCAATAAAAAGGGACTTATTTGCGGTCTTTAGATCTATGATGGACCAAAGAGATGGAAAATAAGGGACAACAAACAGAAATCCCAGCGAGATGCATGTGCCTCATATCCTTTCCCCAGATCCGTTCTTCTCAAAGACTCTTGAAGTACAAGTCAGTCACGTTTCTTCATTTATTTAAAAGCTTTGTTTATAGTCCTTCAAGCACAGGGTGACATACCATCAGTGTACATAACACACTTACGGAACATACTTTAGTGACGCTTACATTTAGGGCAATAGTAAATCAAAAATATGAATGTTTCAGAAGTTGAGCAACTTACCTGAGGTTTTAACAAACCACTGGAAGGTGTGTGTACATTCACAGCCAAAAACGTGGGTACAGTAGTGTGGGGAACCCTCCTAGTCAGTTTACACATTTCAAATATTCTACTTAAAATGTCAAAACCACCAGGTGCCTCTCTCATAAAAGCAGGTCCTTGTCCTCAACCCATCTGCTATACCATGAAATGTCTCTTGTAGGCCACAGATATGTGTTTGTGCTGCAGAAAGGATAGTCTACGTCTTACCTCTTAAACAGAGGTAAAATGCACTAACTAGTACTGTGCCATTGGTCCCTGCTCTGAAGTAGTGCCTATGAATTGATATCGCCAAGAGCAGGACCATAGCACAGTTAACCATCCTTAGCGACCAGAGGACATCAACAACCACACCGCTATCCACGCACACATGTCGCACTATCACATGCGCATGCTTTGTGGAAAGCACAGGCTGGGACAACCCCAACTCCAAGAGGTAGTGAAGCTGACGTTGTCACTTTATACAAAACCCATACAACATAACTTGAAAAGGCAAAAGCTAAAGGAAGTGTGACTCACTTTTTATCTTTGTGATGGGGAGCCGTATTTTAATCTGTCTTAAAAATGTTAAAAAGTTATGGCCACGTGATGTCGGAGTTTGAACTCTATTTCCTTTTTCATTAATTTACTTGTTTATCACTTTTTTATGGGGACTGTCGGAGCAAAAAAGGACCACTGAAACAGGATTGTCTATAGTGTGAGCCAGGAATTTTGTGAAACAATAAACTCATTCTGTCCAAACGCTGCCTGATTTTCAATTACATGTAATCGTTGCATATACCGAATCCTCGGATACTGTATTGTATTACTACTTGAGAGACTTTTGGTAAGAGTTGTGGACATAGCCCACTAATGCAGTGGTTTATAGTCATAAAACATCCCTATATGTTCTTAATCATTCACATTTGTAGGGGCTGCTTGCTGCATGTGATCTACGACATCCTTCATTTTTTCGTAAGGAAATTTCAGGAGTCAGGCAGAGATTATAAATGGTTAAATTAGTCTAAGTGACAAACTTGTAAACTACATCGCTTTTAGAAATATTGAACACCTATTGCAAAAAAAACAGGGCACCGTGGGAAAATAAGGCAGATTTTTAAGACCCCATCCACAAAGCTTTAGTTCCTATTAGTCCGCACACAACTAGTCACAGAATAAGCTTTGTGAATTGAGCGTGACCCAGTGCAGTTCGTTATAAGTGTTGCAGCTGTGTACTTTCACTTTCTTTCAACAAGGTAAAGCCAAGACGACTGGAAGTGAGACCCAAGGCCAACCAGTGCTTAGTTGAAGCCGGTGTGGGGCACCAACACTCATTTTTGGGGACAGCACTTATTTTTCCTCATGGGACATTACCAAGAGCAAGAGAGGGAAAAACAAACCGCAAACAAAGAAAAAAGACGCAAAACTCACAAAGGGATAAAGCAGGAACCTATCAGACGTGTCTAATAGTCGATTAAAGAGGTTTGAAGTGGATTCCGGACCACCTGCCTTGGTATTCGGCGCGCTGACATTTAAGAGTGCCAGTCTCGGGCTACTGAGCAGAGCTAAGGGCACCGGTACTAATTCTTTTACAAATTAAGTACTGAGGGCAACAACACCAAGATTGAAAGTAAGGCCTTAGGCCAAGAAAAGTGGCCGAAGAGTGGAATTGATGCCTAATGCCAAGACCGGTGACTGAGGTTGCTAGGCGAAGATGGAGTGTGCCCAGGCCTAATGCACCTCAAACACTCGCTGCAGTTTTGCGTCTGTCAAGGAGCACAAGAAGGCAACGGGATGTGGGGCCTTTTTCTTGACTCCAGATATAAAACAGAAAAACAGGTGCATCTGTAAATTGAACATCTCAGTACATATTTGAGCTGCCGTTCTGAAGACAGTAGCCAGAATAGAGCAGACGCTGATAGACAATGGTGATTAATTCTCTAAATAACACTAAATTTGACTATTTTAGTAGATGTTAAGCTATGATGGAGAGGGCGATGACAACCCTGGTAGAATGGATTATGGAAATGTGAATGCAACAAAAACATATGAAACTAAATCTAAAATGTAGAAGGAAACAAAGTGTTTTGCAGCATGAATGTTTTCTGGATTCACATTCTGTGCAGCATTCCACCATCTAGTGGTTTGGTCCAGAATCGTTCTCTGTGGTCTCTCTTCTCTTTTGCGTGTGGGTGTCAATCCTTCGACCATTTGGTGCTATGGCCCTCATTGTGTGACGTCAGATGTCACAATCTTCAGATTCTTTTTTCTGATGCGGGGTCTGGAAGCAAGGGGAAGAAGAGAGCTCCAGGGTCGAAGGGAAGAGAAACTGCACAGCAGAAGTCGTTTTTGTCAAAGCCCGAAAAATTCATCAAGAAGAACAGTGATCCCAATGTTTATCACTAGATAGGAGAAAACACAGAAGATTATTGAAAAAACAAACAGAAGGTGAGATACTGTTGTTTATCAAGACAACGTGGGTCGGAGAATGAAAAAAGGGAATAGAGCATACCATCTTTAGATTTTGCTAGAAGTGGCACCACAAGTATGTGCAAAAGGACAAGCACGAAGTGTGCAATCTCTGCCACAGTGTGCGCCAAGTTCTTGTCAAACACGATCAGGGCAAAGCAGAAACAGAGGTGGGCAAATTATGCAATGGCTGCCCTGAAGGAAAAACAGGACTCCCGAAGATACCTGGACACAGTGAACAGGAGGACATACGTGAGGACACAGAGAAGGCACAAGTAGAACAGGAACTCAAGGTAGTTACTGAGGTCCAACAAGAAAGAAGACACCAAGAGATGGAGACACCTAACACAATGTAATTCTACAGGGACGTTCCATGTTCAAGCCGAGCGCATCTGATTTGAAACATGAAAAACCGGCAGCAGTGTCAAACATTTTGATGCAGAGGAAAAAACAAGGTCAAAAGAGCTACAGAAGTCCAAGACAAAGGACAACGCTGAAGGCAAACCCTCGAAACAGCTTTGACCTCGAGAGTGGATCAAAGACCTGGGCGGGACAAGAGCTCATTGGGAAGAATGGCTTGACACCGAACCAGAAGACTGGCTCAGCATTAATGCCAAAGATCGAGGCTCCACTCTGATGCTGAAAACACAGATGTCGAAGGGTGGTTCGACAACAACGCCGAAAATAGTTTCAACATCAATGTCAAAAAAGAGGACCGAGGAGAAAGAACTCAGTGTCAAATAGAGATATCTTAAAGTAGAGAGAAAGAAGAGGCACCTCGCGGCTGAGCTGGAAACCGTGATCCGGAGGGAAAAGAGTTTGATTGATCACTACAGAGATACAGAATACCCCTCAAGCAGCAAACCGAACTGCATAGGGAGAAAGGGGTGGAGGAACTTGAACCTCCATTGACACCAGAGCCTCAGAAGGAGTTGGAGATCTTCGACAGAGGAGGAACACCCTCTCCAGCAGCAAGATTCCTCGTATACAACAGAATCCTTTGAAGGCTGGCAAGACATTTACGCACTCGCCACACAAAGAGGTAGGCTTCTACCTGTTTAGACCCTCACCACCAGATATTACCGCATACAATGCAGTTATTAAAATGGCGGCTAACACGTATGGGGTACAGCTGGAGGAGGACCAAACGGAAGCTTGTTCCTCTTGGGGACATTTCTACAAGATCAAAAAAAGAACCAGTTCCTCTCCATGCTTCTTAGTGGTCTAGAACCGAAGAGAAAGGAGTTCATCGAGCCCGCTGTGGCTAAGGCCATAACACCAAGGGCAGAAAATAATGTTTATCCACCAAATACCTTGCCTACCTCAGGGTTAACATACCAGCTGACAATAGCCTGCAAAAGGGGCAAATAACTCCTTATCCACTGGGCCCCGTCCAGACAAGGAAAGCAAGAGGGTGGACATGGGTAAAAAGATGGAAAGGTCGTCAACAGCATAGTATTGAATATCCACTCAAACGCCCTGCTCAACCAGTACACCCTTCAATAGTGGGACAAGATGGAAGAGCTCATGCAACACCTACCAGACAGGTTCAAAAAGAGGACGACAGTGTGCTGCAGAAGGGCAAAATAAATCACTAAAGCCTGTCTTATTTCAGCACTAGATGCAGCAGATACAGCCAGTTGGTAGCTATGCACCGCTACCACCTTTTGCAGGCATGCTTGGCTTAGAATCTCTGGATTCAAACGAGGTACAATCCGCAGTTATAAATACGCCCTTCACTGGAAACAGCCTCTTTAGTGAGGAGGTGCTGCAATGAATGAGAAAGGAAGATGACACCACTGAGGCCATGGGGTTCTTGTAATATAAAGGGCCTTTTCATGAGAGCTTAAAGGGTGAATGATCCTGAAAGTGACATATGCCACGAGGCTCTTTATTTCACCAGCCAAAACATTTTCATGTCATAATCAGAATTATGAAAAACATAACAGAGACGGTGTAGAGTTACTTGTGTTACTGGCTAGAGAGGACGTGTCCCTGCAGTTCGGACAGCACTATTTCTACTAGAACAGGTTGCCTATTTCGCATATGGCTCTTCTATGTCTAGAGTGGCATAATGGACAAAAACGATGGACTGGAATGCCACCTGAGCTATTGGCTTTGCTAGTGTCTTGTAGCCATGTTGTAGAGCAGCGTGGCTAAAAGTAAAATAAAAATAAAAAACGCACTATGACTTGGACGCTGAAAAAAGTGCTGTAAGACAGCCAGTGCCGGCCGCGTCATTGATTTTTTTCTTGTTATGAGGTGGGGTGGCAACACAGACAACGGGAGGATGGGAGAGAAGAAGCAACACAGATAACGGGAGGGTGAGGGTGGGAGGGAAGAAGGAACATGGACAATAGAGGGTGGGGGTGAGAGGGAAGAAGCAACACGGACAAGGCAGGGGATGGGCGTGAAGTAGCAACAAGGATGACAAGGGAAGATAAAAAAGAAAAATATAGTACCTCTGTCGCAGCCCACAGCCCCAGCAGTGGAAGGACCCTAATCAAGATGAAGCAATCGGCACTTGGTCCATACTCCAGACAAAAACAGTGGCGATGAGGCTGGCACACACTGCCCAATTAGGAGGCAGCAAATGAGAGTGACAAATGAAGCCCACTAATGATAAGCAATGGACAGACTCCAAGCCCCTCCTAGTAAATAATATCTCTCGCAGGTGAGAGCACATGCGCTGTCACAGGTGAGGCCTAAACAAGTGAAACCTTCTTATATGCATATCTTGGTGCCAACTGTTGATATGGTGGATTTTACAATATCCTTCAAAAGGTCTGCACATATGGATAAGGTGCTAAACTTACCTGTCATTCACACTATTTTCCTTCATTAAAATCCTCTTGTGTATTTAAAGCCACAGCTCACTTTGATCCCTGCTAGGAATTTGTTTTAGTTGGCCAACTAATGTGAAACTACTGTCATGATTAATAAATGCAAAATACGGATCAATGGTAGAAGGAGAGATGGTGTCAATTAATTGGCCACCATTGCAAGTTTGCTGCTAAATTCTCATTTTTATGTCTGGAGAAAGTGCATCAGTGAGGAAGTAAACATGCCCTTTTGAACTGCAAGGCAAGGTACTGTGCAAAAAGGCTCTAACACATTCGCACTCACCGTAGTGATTCAGAGGTGGACTGACTTTTATCTAGGCGCTTGCAACAAAACATGCTGGTGGCTCCTTAGATAAATGTTTCCCCCATCAGTGAAGTCAGTTACAATACTATCTAGAACAATTCCAGATCTTAGCTTCACAGCGTTCTGGCTTCTGTCGAAAATGAATATGTGGAACGAGAACCTGGAGGGTGTGGGTGGATTTGAGGAGTCCTTTGTATTGGTAATGCTAGACCTTCAACTGCCTTCGATACATTGGATCATAATTTGCATTTTGCACACTTGTATTCAGTGGTGTGCCGACCATGCCACTCATTGTTTGGACTCACCTTTAGATGGCATAACTAAGCAATTCCAACCTCATCTTTTGAAATTTCATCTCTGTTACTTGCATGATTGCACTAGAGATGAGTTGAAAGGACCAGCTTCAAAATGATCTTCCCCTCACTTAATATGTAAATCCACTCTTTGCTTGAATTCATTTGGGCTGAAGGACTGGGCTTTAATTCATGTATCGATGATACCCAAATTTAGGGGCATATTTACAAGGGGATAGCGCCACCAGAACATCACTTTTTCTGACGATCCGGCACCATATTTACAAAGCGGCGCCAAGCCACCCTGCATGGCTTAACGCTGCTTTGTAACTATGGTATCCTTTCATTGAGTTTTTATGCGTGAAAGGGACGTGCAATGGGTGTTTCTGTGGGTGTTCCACCGTAACACCCATTGCTTTTTGACACTGCCCCTGATTTACAAGGATCTGTAAATCTGAGGCAGCGCCAAAAACTAACGCAATTCAAAAGCAGGCATTAGATTGGTGCAACGAGGAGAAATACTTTTATTTCTCCTTGTTTTTGTTCTTTCTATGTTTGATGCATTCTGCAGCACACATAGAAAGAGCAAATAGCCTTTAAAGATTGTTTATGTGCAGGAAGGGGAACCTTCCTTCACATAAACAATCATTCCCTGCAACACAGACTCCCTTGCACCATAGTGCAAGGGTGCCTGCGTTACAGGGAATCATCCCTGCAATGCAGGCACCCTAGCACTATGGCGCAAAGGTGTCTATGTTGGCGCTAGGCACCTTTCTTTAGCACCAGCACAAGGGAAAACCACGGGTGCGCCATTTACTTTTAAATACGGCGCATCTCTGTGTTTTTTAAATGACGCATCACGGTGCTCCAAATTGCTTGCTGCGCTGCGCCATTTTTAGTAAATATCCTCCTTAGTTTCATGTTAGAGAATAGAAGATTTGCCTCAGTTGAAATAAATCTGTGTAGAATCTCTGAATGTCCAGACAAAAGCGACCATGTTCTAATGCTGATAAAACTGAGGTAATCCTTGTTTAAACCTCTGTACTGTCTACCTCCATTGCTTTGCCCCTACCACTGACAGTACCTGGCCACTCTATTATTTACAAGGATACTATCCACAATCTTGGCTTTCTTTAGAATGCTGATCCGCGCTTCATCCGATCCCAAGTAGATCAGGTGGTCTAGGATAGGTGGTCTAAGCTCTGAAAGTTTTATGCAAGGATTTGCCTAATGAAACCCGAGAGAATGGCCACAAATTTCTGGTGGGAATGTCACTGGGCAGATCTGTTGCAATGAGTTAAACTTACTTCATGTTTTTCATCACATATAGGTTTTAGGAGTTCCATCATGGTCACTAACTAGTACATGTGCTAGAAAATGCCACAACGCAATGTATTGAGTTTGCCCACCCGCATCATATTTCTTTAAAGAAGAAATATCAACAATCAAGGAACACAGAGGGAAGAGAAAGTGGCAATTACTTGAGATTAGGAAGAGATTAATGCAGGTCTCTTTTGTTACTGGGTACCTGAATATACCCGAGGGAACTAAAACATTAGTCCCCACACATGCCTTACAGGGCTGGGCAGGATGATCAAGCAAAGTACTTGCGCAAAAGTTTAGCCTTGTCCTAAGTCGGCATAATCTGCCCGCAACCTTGTCTCAGAGGCATTCCAGTTAGGATGACCTTGCGTCAGCCTTGCTATGAACACAGCCAGATGGAAGTATGAGGCCCAGGTTTTGCTCCAGTGCTGCAGAATTGGACACATAGAGACCAATACATCTATCACTTTACAGGTGTTAATATGGTGATACAACAACCTGCCATTTACATTGGAATGTCATTCAATTGTTGGGAGACATTCTGCTTCCAGGAGACTGGGTGGCCTGTCTGAACCGAAAGAACAGATACATTTTGATCCCAATGTTCTCTCCCCATAACAGGTTCCTGCCGGTCAAGTGGGAGGATCGGATTTGGGAATATTCAGGTCTCCTGTTCAGTTTGTCACCTGCTCCACAGTTCTTCAAATCTTACTCGTGGATCGTAGTAGCTCTCATGGGGTCAGAGTTTCCGAATGATAGTTAGCCGACACGATTCCATCGTCCTACATCAAGCCCAATGTGAAAATACAGGATTTGGGCTTTCTTGTAAAGCAGAAGAAATTTCTTGAGGTTCACAATGAACTCTGGTGCTGTTTTTCAGATCAGCACCATGACATCAATATACCTTGACATAGACACCATCCCACTGACAAAGCTTGACGCCCACACACCATCACATTGACATATCAGCACAGGCACACAATTGATGCAAAAAAAAAAAACACACATTTAACATTCACATAACCACATTTGTATTGTTTAAACTAGCAACGTGGAGGTTCACCCATTTAAGAACTGTATTGTAGTTGCATTTATATCGCATTTAGCTATAAAAGTATGCTGGACCCAATCACCTCTGTTCTGATCTGAAGAATCATGGAATCTGAATATTATCTACTTCATTATTGTAGAAAATGCTGAACCAGCAGGCCTATCCTCCTCTGAAAGGTGTTTCTGAAAGGATTTTTATCAGAGCTGCTGAAAATCTAACGTATAGCCTAGGCATACTGTTTTCCCCGGTCTGGGAGGAAAACACATTGTGCATCCTGCCTTCTAGAGCTGCAAGATGGAAGGGTGTGGACTAGAGGAAGCCTGCTCAGAGACGTTGTAAGGCATGGGCAAAGTGGGCTCTAGCCCAGGGCCCCTGCCTTCCAGGAGGCCCCCTGATGGAGCCAGCTATGTTCTGCAGAGTCTTGCCCTGATGACCTTGAATAATTCTTAAACAGATTGTTTTAAATACTGTTCTCCTTTAATTTGATTTTAATGTGGGTGATGTGTGAGTCTATAATGGACATTTCACAGAAAATGGTGTGTATGTTTCATGCAACATCAATAAAAACATTATTTTAGATAAAAAAGGACCTCACATATGAGAGAAGTGGGAGTGTCACAGAGATTATTTGCAGTAATATTAGGGAGCTGCTGCTGTGTTACAATATTGAAAACACATCACTATCGCTGAATATTTAATGTAAACATATTTAGAATTTGGACAAATGTGTCTGTGCACTGTTAGTGACCTGGCCAAAGAGACCATGAAAGAGCTCAAATTGGATCATAAATTCAAAGCTGTTCCAAACAGGGGCCCCCAAAATAAGTTTGGCCCAGGGCCCCCAAAATCCTTAAGATGCCCCTGAGCCTGCTGTGCACTAAGGAAGTCTCAGTTGAATTGGTAAAATACTTGGAGTGTGATGGTGGCAGCAGAGTCCCAGGAGGCAGCTTGCTTCTTGAGCACTCCAGCAGAGGTCGGTGAGGTTTGTGAACCTTATGGGGGGAGCCAAAGCAGCCAGAGTAGGCAATTCAGAATGTTGGGGTCAGATCAAATCAGGTGGCAGAATGGAGACTGATATGAGAATTAAAGGATGGTGAAGAGAAAGCTGTAAACTCAGTGTCTGTGGTCCCAGAGGTAAAAATGGAAGCCCCTTTAATGATCATGGCTGAAGCTACATACAGGAGTGATCATGGTTTAACACCACAGCATAAAAATCAAAGATGCTTCCAAAAGATGTGTGAGCGGACTACAAATATGAATGGTGAAATAAAATTGGGCGGGCCATCTGAGATTTTGAAGAGGATGGAATTGTCAAATCAAAACGGGGATTGACCTTGCAACCTGCCTTTATTACTTTTTCTTCTGACTGAAGTAATTAACAAAACGGGGAATATTTTAGGGATGCCCCTCCAAGCATCAAACAAAAAGTTCTAAAACAGTGAAAAAGTAAGAAACAGAATGGGGTGTGTAATTTGCCTCTCCTGTCCCTGCACTGCACTCCCCACCCGCGGGGGCCAGACAGTCATGAGGGAAGCCTCAAACACTTAAGGGATAAAAACAACACTTGGATCATAAACAAATAAAATCCAGTACCGTCCTGCACAAATGTTTTTTTTTTTACAATTACAGAAATGAAACACTTTGCATGGAAAGTGCCATACAAATGACAATATAAAGAAGTTTTAGCACTACTTGTATGTTAGAGTCACCCCACTGTAGTGTTGTCAGCCAGTCCTGGCTTTCATACAACAGCACTTTGAGATTAATCTTGTGGGCTTAGAATCAGAAATGAAACTTCAGGTTCAAGAACCCAAGATTCCGCTGGGTGAAGCATTAGCGCTACATCTAGTTGCCACACGTGTTATGTTATCAGGATTTGGATAACGCCTTTTGCCCTTACTGTGGCACTGAAGTACTTTTATACCTGGTTGCCCTTTTTGTGTGGGTTTCAATTCATCGGTTGTGCCTCGTTGTTTTGTAGTATAAAGGGCTGTATGTCACTTTTCAGATAATATGGAGTTTTACAGGTGAGTAAAGTCTCAAAAGTTTGAGATAAGGGGTTGTTAGAGTCTATAAGCACAGAAAGGACAGAACTCATGTTCTTCACTCACTTCCCTATTTGTTACAAGATAAGGAAAAGGCAGTTGGGAACAGTTCAGTTTTCAGACCTTGCCTGAACCATAGATTTTGCTCTGTGCTCCAATTTGCGTTTAGTGCGATCCACAATTTGTGGCCCTGTACAACCAGTGATGATCTTTCAAATTTCATCCTTTTGAACTATCTTCGGTGAGCAGGATTGCTATTGCTGAGGGTGATTTTTTTGTCTGGGGCATAGCATGGCACAAGTTTTTGTAGTTTCCCTGATACATTGCCTCATTAGGCGTTATGGACACAAACGGGCCTTACAGACACATACTTTGGATTTTGAACTTGATCCTCATGTACACTGGGAGTCAATGTGGTGCTTTCAAGGCGGTTTGACATGTTCTACTTTTCTAAATTCGGGCAGGAATTGGCAGCCTGATTTTGCTAGTTTTACCGCCTGTCAAGCTCTTTAGCAGTCCAATACAGATGGTGTCCAGTCATGCTATCACCAGGGCTCTCATTAACTCCACTGGTACTGAGTAATGGCAGGATTTTGTGAAGTACGGAGATCTGCTAATCGATGCTTTTAGGGATCAAAATATTTGAGTATTGGGAGGATCTTTTTGAAGTAAGGAGATATGCAGATCGATGCCCTTAAGAAACTAAATATATCTCCCAATCAAACATGACTCCAAATGTTTTTGTAGTACGGAGATCTGAAGATTGATGCCCTTAGGGAATTAAATATATCTCCCATTCAAAACATGACTCCCAAGTTCAATACTTCAGTGTAGTGCATGGTGGTATTTTAAGACTGCAGGATCATTTGAAGGGGATTGTCGTGGACTCTGCCTGACCCACATTGTGTTAGGACCTTTGTTTTTTCTATATCCAGGCAAGGGAAAGTCCATTTACTCCTGGGGAAAATGTGGCTCGAGGAAGTAGAGAAGATAATAAATTGAGTACCAGTTGTAGATCCACTACATTCAGCTCAAAGGGGTACAGGTAGACATTAAGCAAGCAAGACAAAGAGAATTTGTGGTACTCTGCTTGTTACAACATGTGATGATGATAATTCTGTTGACCCAATGTCAACCAGTTGGTTTTGGTTTGAGTAGTGGGTCAAAATATGATATAAAGTGGACCCATCCGCTCCAGCTCCGTCTCAATTTTACACAGCATTATGTAATGGTCTGCATTGTCGGACGCTGCTAATAGTTGGAGGAGGAGGAGGGCTGCATTTCTGTTGGTTGTTTGATCATGTTTGGTTTTCCAGTGTTAAGAGATTTAAGCGGCTGGTTTAGTAATGGTTCAAGTTGTTTAATATGAAAGTAAGATGTGTTTGATTCTACCAAACATGCAGTCTTTTATATGTTTGGATTGTTGTGCTGAAGGACTATGCTGTTTTCCATTGATCTGTTTTGTCGGATGTTCATAACTCAGTCTATCCAGATTGTTTTACAGCCAGCATCAGTAGCCGGGTAAACAGCTATGATGCAGTGTGTGGTGTTTTTAAGTTTAAGATGTATTGCACTTGCAGCACTTTTCTAACTTTGTTGTTTTTTATCTGCATAAGAGTCAGAGGATCTGTCTAGCATTATCGTATATATGAGTCATTTGACAGCTTTTAAGAGTTCTGGAAATAACAAACACGAGTTTGCCAATATTGTTTTTGTCTGCATAAGAGTCAGAGGATTTTTCTTGCATTATTTCAGAAAGGCAGAAGGGTCAGTATATAACAGGGTCATTTGACAGCTTTTAGGAGTTATGGGAATAACAAACATAAGTTTGCAGAGTGCAAATAGCGTAGCAAAGTAATACCTACAATGGGAAAATATGAGTGAACAGGGGGACAGACACTGGAGGGGAGGGTTGGATACACACAGAAGAGGCTGCACTTATTTGGAAGTGATACCTATGCCACAATTGCCCTTATCCTTGTGCCAGACAAAAATGTAGCAGTACCTCCCATACCCTCTTGCCACTTGAATCTCCTTCAGGCACCAGACTGGAGAGTTGAAATAGCTCTCCTGCTTAGAGTTGCCACTTCAATCGTAGGGCCTATATACTCCATATGCCACGTCAGGTCCTGCTCTGGATCTCCTTTAACCAGGAAAACTGTGAAGCAGACCTCTTGCAAGGACAAAAACAAGTTCTCTGGAAAGAAGTACAAGAAAGGTTCTTCAGCTTCTCAACATTGCTTCTGCTCTAGAAGTAAATCTTCCTGTCAGCAGCTTCTTTCGCGACTCCAGCCTTGACGTTGTCTTTGTGGTTTTCTTTAGTAGTGGTCATTCAACTGGTGCTGGCTCTGGGCCAGGAACCTCTGCTCCATTTTTGGAGTTTCCAGCCCCTGGTGCTGACCCAGAACAGGGAATGCTGGCCTCCTTTACTGTACTGTGGCTCCCCCTGGTGTTCCTGCTGGCCCAAAGAAGCATTTGGGCCATCCACTCATACTTCAGTCGGAAGCTTCACCCCCGGGGCCAGTCGATCCCATTCAGCCGCTTTCTGACACCATCCCTGTACCAGTTGAACCTCTTCCTTTGCTATAGGCCTTACCAATTACTCCTAAGCTGTCTTCGATGCCAACAGCACTGATTTTGAATCCATTATAAAAAGTGGTATACTTTCCAAAGATGAAGGCCATTTTGATTAGATCCCAATGAAGTGATGTAGTAAGAGACCCCCCTTACAGCTCTGTGCATCTTGAATTGTGGAAGCCTTAGGGGGCCTTTTTGGTTCTGATTCAGACCCTCTTCAAAATCCAAAATATGACGGTGACAGCAGTGAGGTGAGCAATCTTCTCCATACTGGCATGGATAGTAATGACCATGTGGCCCTGCAGAATGCCAGAGGGCCAGATACCTCCTCAGATTTGGGCTGGTAGTGTCCTTGGGGACCTCTCATTTATAAAGTTACCTTGTTCATTGGTGTTCTGTGCAAAGCCACAGAGGTCCTTGAACTGCAATTGCCTGTCGAGGAGAACACTGCTAAACTACTAACAGAAACTCTGCAGCCAGCATTTTCCGCCATAGACCGATTGCTCTCCTTCTATGAAGCGTTGATGGATCCCCTCTTGATCACATGGAGCAAACCAGCTTAATGCGATGAACACTGAAGTTGCCCACTGTCCTTGTCTTGCATCTGGGAACCTGAAATTGTTAATGGCTTACCCCTCCCGGAGAGTCTTGTTGCTCTGCCTTCCTCTTCCTTGAAGCAGAATCCAGACTTTTTTTTCTCTCAACTCCTACAGATAGGGAGTTGAAAAGAGCTCAGGCAATGGGGAAGAAAGCATTCTCTTCGGGGGAGCCTGGCCTTTCGCTGCAGAAACACTATCTCCCTTCTTGCCTCTTATTCCCATGCTCTATTGGAAATGATAAAAATGGTTGTTCTAAACCTTCTTAACCTTTTTTGTTACCATTTTGTGAAAGTTGTGCATGACTGGCAAGTCACAGATCCTCTGCTCTGGATTGGAGATAATGCATTTGGTGGCGTGATCCATGGGCTTTTCAACTTACATCCTCTGCCATGCCTGGATACATTCCATTGGTTTCTTGGAAAAGGACGAGGCGAATCTTAGACATCCTGTTGGAAGGTGTATTATTAGTAGGGGTGAGTATGCACCTACCACTAACAATAAAGCCACCAACGCAATACAAAGTCCAGTCAAGGTCTCAATATATTGTTCCCTTGCTCAACCCTTGGTAACTGGCAACAAACAGGCAGGCTTAACTTAGGAGGCAGGTGTGTAAAGCATTTAAAAACACCAATACATTAAATAAGTAAGACACAACACACAATATAAATCCACAACTAATTTATAAATATACAAAATATATCTATGATTAAAATGACACCAAAAAGACAAAGGTCCAATGTAGGGAACCGGAAATATGAATTTTTAAAGATTAAGCACTTTCTAGTGCTTAAACTGTAAGCACTAGAAAGTGTGTAATCCTTAAAAAGCCAGTCAAGCGCCAAACTTGGGACATCTGGTTGCAAAGTCAAAGTTTGAGGTCGACCGCAATGGAGCCCTGGTCGGATACACTAAGCAGGAGGCCCTGGTCAAAATTTTACCTTTGCACTTGGAAAATTTTCTGGAAGATTTTCTCTTAACGTTGAGTGGGCTTCTCCAGCAGGCCAAATTTTCAGCAGCTTCGTTGGCTTGGTTCAGCGGGATCCCTCGGTCAACTCCTGGAAGTCTTGAGCTCTGGAGCTTTCAGCAGGACAAACCTGAAATCCAGGCCAGGTTGTGGTGCGAGGTAGTTGGCTTGACTCTTGATCACTTTATAGAGCTTTCTCCAAAAGTTGCTCCAAACTTCTGGAACTTCTTCCTGAAGTTCCTCTTGAGGGTTCAAAATGTCCACAACACAAATTCAAGGTTCTAGAATCTGAGTTGTTCCTCCGAAGTTGGGATTACAGTACTCACAATGCACCTGGCCAAATCTTTATAAGTCTACTGGACACACTCCAGGCTGGCAACGTCTTGGGGAAGATGGTGCAGGTAAGCTCTGTTAACCTGTTGCTTTCAGGGCATCCATTCCTTAATCCTTTTTGTAGCAAGGCAAAGTCCTCAGGGCTGTAGTTCTGTGTGTGCAGCAGGAGCAGTCCTTCAGAGTGCAATCCTCTGGGGTGCAGATCAAGGTTCCAGCAGGGCAGTCCTTTTTCTCCTTGTAGTTTCAGGCAGCAGATCTTAGTTGCTAAGCCGCTCTCACATATTTATTCAATGCTTTGGGGCGACAAGCAGAGGGGCACCCCTGACTAACAGGGTACGGGGTACCACCAAAAGCATGACAGCTTTCTCCAAAGTGTGGAATTTTCTTGGCCCACAGAGCAATGCACTTTAAAATTCAAGATGGAGAATTCCCCTCCTTGGGAGTAAGACCTGGCTAAGCCAACCCACTGGTGTGGCTTATTTCCCTTAACACTCTCTTTCCAGTCCTCCTGCAAATTCCATTTCCAGGGCTGCCATCTAGCTGGGGGGTGCAGGAAGATGGGGTAGGCTCTTTGAGGCTCCATTTGATTTACTCAGCCCTATCCTAGCCTGTTTCTTGCAGCTGCAGAGCTCCCCCCACCAGATAACCTCTGTCCCTGTGCAGGCCACCTATCACTGCATCAAAACAGTTTGGCTACGCCGGCTAAGGGCTGGCCAATCAGGAAAGGCTGCTAGAAGGCTGGATTTTGGCTCACAGAAAAGAAAGTTCTATAACTTATTTTCTGTATTAGTTATGACAAATTCAACAGTGGCAAGTTATTGGATTTATCATTACCAATCTTTTAAGTCCTTAAAATAGTATTTTATCTCACTCCTGTCAATAGATACACCGTGTTACAGTATTCCCAGTTGAGCCTATGGAGCTAAAAGGCTGCAATGGGAAAAAAAATGAAATTGGTAGTTGTTCCCTCACTAGGGCATATAAAACATATTTTAAAATGTCCCTGCCTATTTTTACATGGTACCCTACCCTGGCGGCACCCAGGGTAGACCTTAGGGGTGATATATGTAAAAACAAGCATTTGCAATGCAATAGGTCTCGCATTTACGCGAGTTTGAGCTATTGACATTGCAAATAACAAAGCCTTTTATTTTTGTTTTTAAAACAGAAATAAAAGGCATTGTCATTTACAATGCCAATAGCTTAAACTCTCGTAAATGCGAGACCTATTGGCATTGTAAATGGCAATGTTTATTACTATTGCAATAGGTTTTGTATTTGTTGCAGTTATTGGCATTGTAAATGGCAATGCTTTTACTTATGTGTTATGGAGTGTATGTGGTGGGTTGTGGAATTATGTAGGTTGGATTGGACTAGTGTAATTGTGTGGCGTGGAATTGTGTGGTGCTGGATGGGTGGATGGATGGATGGATGAATGAGTGGATGGATGGGTGAATGGATGGCTGGATGGATGGATGGATGGCTGAATGGATGGCTGAATGGATGGATGGCTGAATGGATGGATGGAAGGATGAATGGATGCATGGACCAGTAATTAGGATGGGCGGATGGGCTGATAGATGCTTAGGATAGGTGCAGGGACACATGTATGTATGGATGTTTGGATGGATGGAAGGATGGATGGATTGATGGCGCAGTGCTTAGAATAGGCGGGTGGGCTAATAGATGCTTAGGATAGGTGCAGGGACGGATGTATGTATGGGTGGATGGATGAGAGTGCTTAGGATAGGCAGGTGGACAAATAGGTGCTTAAGATTGGTGCCGGGGTGGGTGGATGGACGGACGGAAGTTACAGCTACACTTGATAATTATTCATTATTTTTCACAAAGGGAGCTTTTAAGTCGAGGTAATGGTTTAATGTCCATTCGCGGTTTCTGGCATATAAAAGGCATATACATTTAACTGTCAGACAATGCCAGTGCCGCTCGAATAGTCCCTGTCGACAGTTTATCGAAATCATCTAATGGTGCGCTTCACCCTAACCTACCTTTAAAACATTGTAACTACGATCAAGTGACCTCAGAACTCAGCTCAATAGAGAAGCTCTTGCTTGGTAGTAACAAACGCGACAGATTTCTAAGCGCTCCATGGCTCAAGGGCGCAGGGCTCTCATCAGAGGAGGTGTTGTGCAGCTCCCAGGCGAGCTAACAACGGAGGGCCGCCTCTTTCCTTACAGGACGGTCCCTCCACAAACGTTGGAAGAGCCCGCTGCAGCAGTGACCACCTCGGTTTTCACCGAGAAGAAACGCAGATCCCCCTACTCCCCTGACACTGTGACCTGGAATTTAAACACACGCACTGCCCCCCATGCACACCCCACGATTTCAAGCCTGCCATTCGCGAATTGGGCCCACACAGTAGTATGGTTGGGGGTTCCAGGCTGCATTAACCCCCAAGAGCAGGTTTAAAAGGAGTATTCCTCGGCAAAGTCGAAACGCTACCTTCTGCCACATTGAAATCGTCATAATTGTCTGCTTCTTTAAAGCACCCACCACCAGCCAGAAATATTTTGGCGCTGCGAGTACATGGCGCAGGTGAACTTAAATGGAGTATACAGGCATGGCAGCTTATTTACCGAGTACAATATTATATATTAAAAATCACAAAGCCATCACTTTTTGCTTTTGCTCTACGATGAATATATTTAAAATACATAATGTTATGTTATGTTATATGGCTTTTGTATAGCGCAAATCACCTTCAGGTCTCTAAGCGCTTCTAGAGAAGAGTGAGCAAGTTACTGGGGCAGAAATAAAACCAGCAGCAGTGGTGGAGGAAGATTACGCAGTTGTTAACGCCTCTCAAAATAAGAAAGTCTTTAAATGCTTCCTGAAGATGAGCAGAGCCGGTTCCCTGCGTAAGTACTCCGGCAGATCATTCCAGATCTGTGGGAGAAAAACAGAGAACGCTCTACCCCCTTATATTTAGAGATGTACCTAGGGAAACCAACCTACAAGCCTCAGAGGATCGCAGGGTCCGGCCAGGAACATATTTCTCCAAGCGATCTTTTATATACTTGGGTGCCTGACCGTAGATTGCCTTGTGGGCAATACATAGACCCTTAAACTGCGCTCTCTGTTTAATAGGGAGCCAGTGTAGTTTATATAACAGAGGGGTAGCGCGTGTTTTTCTAGGAAGTCTAAAGATAAGCCTGGCCGCATTGTTCTGCACCACCTGTAATCTCCCAATAAGCTTCTGGGGAGGCCGATGTAAAGGGCGTTCCCGTAATCCAGCCTGGAGATGACAGTGGCAGAAACAATTGACTGTAAAGAGGATGTAGACAAAAGCGGAGCAAGTTTCCGTAGCTGCCTGATTAAACCAGTGCAGATACCTACTACCGTGGTGACCTGGCAAGACATAGATAATTCAGAGTCAATTTTCAGCCCCAGGCTTTTTACAACCGGGACTGGTACCGGGACTACACCTAGTTCCGGAGGCCAGAAAAGCTCACACCAAGGGCTATTATTTGATGGAATGACGAGCAATTCGGTCTTATCCGGATTTATTTTCAATGAATTGGCCGTCATCCAATTCACAGTAAACCTGAGCAACTTTCTGGCCGACTCCTGGGCCTGGCAGGAATTATTAAGCCGGATAAGAAGTTGAATATCATCGGCATAATTGAAGACCTGACAGTCCATATGAGTCAGAGTCTCCACAAGGGGTTGCAAATAGATATTAAAAAGAAGTGGAGATAGTGCAGAGCCTTGGGGTACCCCACATGCCAGAGAGCCCAGATCCGATATCTGCTCGCCCAGCTGCACTCTCTGAGTACGATCAGACAAAAATGACTTTAGCCATTGGTATGCTTGCCCGCTGATACCCAGATTGGTGAGACGGTTCAGCAATATGTTATGGCTAACCGTATCGAATGCCGCTGACAGATCTAGTAGAATCAGGGCACTCGGCTGTTTATTGTCGGCCATAACTCTGAGCTCATCCAGCACAGCCAACATCACTAGCTCTGTACTATGATGAGCTCTGAAGCCCGCCTGTCTAGCTTGGAGTAACTGGTGGTCCTCCAAATACTTCGAAAGTATCTTTAATACGTACTGTTCCAACAACTTGGCTAGAAAGGGGAGCTGAGAAATGGGTCTGTAATTCTTTAGAGTCACTTACATTTTGTTTCTGTGCCCAGCTGTGTGCTCTGTCCGTGTGCAATGGATGTTATGCTTTGCAGCAGGGCACACAGTGCGCTCGAGTGTAACATGGGGTTTATTTCGGCATTTCTCTTGTCACAGGTACTCAGCAAGCGCTGCGCTTTTTTCATCACAATCTATACAAGTAAGATGGCAGCTATAGCGCCTTGACACACAACTGCATGGAATGTGTGCTCTATAAAAACAACTATTAAATGAGTAATTATAGAAAAAGTATTGCTTGGTTTCGCGAAGGCTCGACCATGTTCTCACAGTTATCTGGTCGGTTCACAGGACAGGGTTAACCACTTGAAGACAGCACCGGAATCCCCTCTTGCAGAGTAAATGCCGCACTCTGCTATAATTGCTGCCTTTCTGGAACCCATTACTGCCGCTCATTAGATCTTGTTTAGCTCAAACCAAGCTCCATATACAAAGCCTCCACACGTTTTCATTTAGAGCTTGGCAAACGCCATTTTATCAGAAGCAGCTCTTAGTCTAAGGTCATTCCGGGCTTGTTTTTAACCGAGGACCTTGGACTCACCCCCCCCACCCCACTCTTGTTAGTGAACTCTTTCAAGAAAGTGGCAGAGCATGGGCAGGAAACGGGCAGAGGGCAGATATCAATCAATCAATCTAGATAAGAGCCGGGTTGGACAAAGAAGGCTCGGTCGGTCCCAGGGCAGCGAGAGGGCACCTAGATAGGGAAGTGGTGGAGTAAATGCGCGGTGTCCCAGAAGTGGGCGCCGCGCTGAGTCTTAAAGTTAAAGAAAGCTGAAGATTTCCAAAGACGGACGGATAGTGCTAATGTCCGCTCCTTCTCTCGCAGCACTCCCGGTTCTTCCCCCGCCCTCTCCTGATCCGGGGTGAGGTTACAGGCGAAGTGCCTGGAACAAGTCTGGATTACGGGGGAAAGCAGCGGCGCCGGCAGTGCTGCTTAAAGTATGTGGAGCAGACATTGCGCTAAAAACATTGCTGGGGAAAGGGAGCACCTGGGAGAGGGCACGGCGCCAGTTGCTATTTGTAATGCAGCGCAGAACAAAAGAAATTCGCGCCCCATATTAGAAGATACAGCTCACCATGCTGGGCTGCAACAATTGTGAACAACAACAAGGCGAGGAGGGAGCGGAGGGGGGCCACGCCACCAACCACGACCAGCGCTTACATTTGTCGGCAGGGTCTGACACGTCCGTCAGGGAGGGGTAAAAAAATAAACAAACGCGGCGTGAGAAACAGATGGCACACTGCACGCAATTAAGTGCGAGCGAAGCGGACGAAAACTGTAGTTAGGCGCCGCTGCTTCGGGACTACTCGGAAGTTACCATAGGATCAACAGCCAACAGAAAGCAAGATAAGAACAGCAATGCCACAGGTAAACCAATCGCAAGCGGAAAAACAAATTACACGGAGTTTCAGCCAACATACAGATTACTTTATGTCTCGCTGAGACAGCGCATGCGCTGCCAAGGCGAGACCTAATAAGGTAGTTTAATACTTTGTAAGTACCTTTAAATCAAAAGTCGAATTTGCATGTAATTTCAATTTAAAAGCAGCTTGCAAAGCAGGGCTGACTTTTAAAATGACATTATATAACACAGTGCACTTGTAAGTGCCTCAAAGCCCTTTTGGGCCTCCAAACCTACACGTCCTACTGTATACTAGGGACTTACAGGAAGGTTGTCAGTGCCAAATGCAATTACACCTAATTACCATATACATTTTTAATCAGAGCACTGGCCCTGGGCCTGGCTAGAAGAGCCAAAGGCGCAGACAGTCCGTTACCACCAGTATCAGTCAAAAATGAGGGTGATCAGGGCAAAAGGATGACTTTCTCACACATGCCCTTTGATAGAGTTTACCTTTTTGGCGAGAAGGCTGATTTGGCACTGGAATGCTTCAACTATGGCTATGGCTCAGACCATAGGCTGGCTTCCCCTGCTCACCAGTTTCACCAATAATGCAAGTTCATAGATATTCCAAGGGCGAGCCTCTTTTGCTACGCAAACCCTCATAAACTGTGAGTCAGAGTGATTTGTTTATTCACTGGTAAAGGGCATGCTAGCTCCAAAGGCTGACACGGGTAGCAGCAACAGTCCTCTTCTTCCCTGACGTGCAGCCTATAAGGGGGTACTTTCTCTTGGCACACTTGCAGGCCATCACCAGGGATTAAACCATTCTCCAGATTTTCAAACAAGAATACACCCATCCTTTCCAGGAGTTGCCTCCTCTCACCTCCCCATATAACTGATGCCAAGAAAGGGGAGCAGCATGCCAGGAAAAAATGGCTTTGGAAATCGCAGGAAAACTGAGGAAAGGGAAAGGAAGCGCATAGGAGAGTGCAGCAATTGGATAGAACTACAGTGTCAAGCACACAGAATGTCGCCCCTAAAGAACCCAGCTTTGCAATTACAGTATTGCCAACAAAAACCCCAGCCACAACAGATACCAGACAATGTCCCTTTTAACACAAAAGTATAAGCAGATCTCATGAGGGAACAAAGCAAGGCTAAAACAAAAAAAAAAGAAAATATGAACACAAGTGATTACCAGTAAGCGTCATGGTTACCATCTGGCAGATCTCCAGTGTTGTTCTTCAGAGGGGACCTCGATTTGTCACTGCTGATCTCAACAGTCACGACTTCTACCACTTGATGTAGTCCTTCCTTATCAGATGTCTGCGTTGGGGTCTATCACTAGACCGTCTATGCTGCTGGTGCTTGGCGTTCTCAACCATGCCCACACCATACACAGTGTCGTCATCAACAATGTCATTTCAGATGTCAGTGATGTTATCGATGATGTCATAGCACATAAAATGAGTGATGTAATATGTGAGGCCATAAGCCTTGCATTGCAGCGGCGCAAGGTGTAGTTACTTGAGATAACTATAGCTGGTGAATTTTAGAGTTTTTCTTTAGTTTGAAATGTTACGTTTAAACTGACATTTTCACCTAACTGTAAAGTCACTTTAACCATAGTTTTTTTCAGTCAATGTCTGAGGTTTTTTTAATGTAAAGTGGGATAATATTACCTTATCTAACTAAACCGTTGCTTTAACCTTTGTTTTTTTCCAGTGAGTTTCGAGGGGTTTCTTTTTAACCTAAAGTAATATTTTATAACCATACGTAACTACAGCAACAGTGCGTGGCGTTGAGTTGATCGCAGGGCCTGGCCGCAACCCCCCGCAAGTGACCATCTCCTGCCAAGCACAGCCTTTCGCTGTGTGCAGCATGGATTAACTGCAGGGCTAACCTACCACAGACACTCACACCCCACCCTTTTCTTTTTTAGGTCGAGCCTAGCGCAGCGCGAATGCGCTGCTCTAGGAGAGGGCCTCTTGGAATCACTCCAGACATTCAGAAAGCTTTCAGAAAGCTTGTGCGTGTGGTTGTCACATCAATTGACCTTTGCGTGTGGCTTTCAAAAAATGAAAGCACGCAATTGGCCAAAGGCGGGTGCATGTCCCACCTCTTCTTAAAATGTTCACTCCCATGGCGTTTTGATCTTGGGAGCGAGCAGGTTTGCTGATGCATTCCTCCTTGGTCACGTGCTTTCGCTTGTTATCTGCTAAAGCAATTTATTGCCTTTCAGAACGCACAACGCGCCGCCCTGCTTTTCTTTGAAATGCTTGTTTGTGTTACCAGGGAAGCCTGCATGGGTACCGTCATTTTTAGTGTTCGATGCCTAGGGCGTTTGTAACATTTTCGAAGCATTGCATATTCAGGGATACTTGCACCCGACCCATTTTACAATGTAATGTTTTCTCGGGACTGAGATTAATTTACTGTTCAAACCTGGAGAAGGGTATTTTTTCTGAAGGAGGCCAGGCATTTTGATAGAAGCACCGAACACGTGGGCACTGCTGCGGATGAGTGTTGTTCCCTATTTACACCTTTATACTTCACCACAGCCAGTTCTGAGAACAACGCGCCGCCCTGCTTTTCTTTGAAATGCTTGTTTGTATTTATTTGCTTTATTAGCATTCGCGTCATGCCGCACTTTAGCTTCAGAGGTTTAAAGCTAAAGCGTGGCGTGCTGCAATTGCTACAAATAAAAATAAATAGGAAAAAAGCGGGCAGACTCCGCATTTCTTTTCCATTTATTTACTTTTGTAGCAATCTTGACACGCCGCGCTTTAGCTTTATACTTCTAAAGCAGGGCGTGACGCGATTTCTACAAAAGTAAATAAATAGAAAGGCCACCTGCCTTTTTTTTAATTATTTACTTTTGTAGCAATTGTTTTCAAACAAGGTGTCTGACATGCTTCATGTTTTAACAATGCGGCCGCGCTGGCCTTATGTATTATTTTTCAACACAGCGCCCGACGCGCTTTTAACATGCCGGCCGTGCTTCTGTTATTATGTGTTGGTTTTCAACACAGTACCAGGCGTGCTTCATGTTTTAACGGTAAGCAGCTGGTGGGCTCTACGCTCACCATAACTTTGTTATATGGCTGACAGGAGTACCTCCGCTCGTTACTGAGACTTAAGGCACTCACAAAGTTTACAAACGAATTCTCCTGCGTGCCACTAGAAACCAAGTTTCTTGCCTTTCCATTTAACATGGGCTTGTTTATTAACTCTTTAATGAGTCTGTATGCATGTCTGCCTGCGAGTGTTTGCGTGCCTGTGTGTCTGCCTGTGTGTGTGACATTTGGAATGCAATAGGTCTCACATTTACCAGAGTTTCAGCTATTGGCATTGTAAATGACAATGCCTTTTATTTATGTGTTGGATTTTAAAACATAAATAAAAGGCATTGTCATTTACAATGCCAATAGATTAAACTCGTGCAAATGCGAGACCTATTGCATTGCAAATGCAACAGCATTGCAAGGACAAAAAAACTAGGAGACATTTTTTATATTAATTCATTTTTTAATATGGTTGTTCAGTTGTATAAAATGTCTTCTTAAAGTAACAAAATAAGGTAACAAAAAAAAGGCTTATAACACTTCTTTATAATAACTTTTCAACATGCTGCACAGCAGCCATAATGCTCTACAACATAGCTTAATAACATTTGCAAAGCTAATAGTTCTGCCTAAACACTTATAAGGTCCCAAAGGCGAGACCTATTGGCTATGCCAATGCTTATTTAATTGGTTTTCCGGTCCCACAGAACTCTCACTGGAGCCAGCGCATGTAAAATATTACAAAAAAGTTTTTATAAGAAACTTATTTCGTCCATAATTGTTTTTTTCTTTAGTACATTAGATTATATCACTGCTTTGACATTTGCTAAAATTAATAGTTTTTAAACATGAATTTACCACTCATGCCTTGAGATCACAGCCATGTGTTAACCAAGAGATGCTTATATGTCATGTGCACTCTAAATGTATAGCCAATATTATTGCTAAATGTGTGCACAGCAACATTATTGTATGGCACAGGCAACAAAAGTGTGGTTTTTATATTGGTGATGGCATCATTATACTAATGAACAGTAATGAAACCTAAAGAATTCAATTTTTTTTGTTCACAAAACGTTAGCAAGTATGAAAGCGATTGCAAGAGTACACGGAGTATTATTATAAAAATGTGGTGAGAGAAGCAGAACACCAGTTTTCAGTTTTATTACAATGCTTAGGGAAGGACACAGAAAATGGAAATATCTCAAAACATGTTAGAAACAAGCTTTGACAAACACCAACAGGCCTAGCTAGTGTTGGCTGCCAACTCTATTTGTGAATAGTTTTCATAAAACTACACAAGGGGACTACATTTTTCGGATAAGTACACATTGTGCAAGAACAGAATGCCATCACTCACTGAGACAATGGCTGATGTGCGCTGACCCATGACATATGCTGTTGTGGGCGAAACAAAAATGTGAATGACAGACAGGCCAATGGTTCAAGAGAGCTGGCTGAAGACTCTAAAATTGTCTATTTTATATCATACAGACTGATTCAGGTGGGAGACTCCCAATTTTTAAAGCCAAAATGGCTTTAATGTAACTGTTTCCCCCTGAAATCGTCCCCTTTTCAGTACAAGTCAATATGGAAGATATATTCCCCCGATTATTTTTATTAAATCTCCTTCTGAATGCCAAATTTAACAAGTTTTGCAAAGCCTATTAATCTGTCATTGGCTGTCAACATTTTGACTTTCTCAATACTTGATTTGTTATGGTTTGTGTAATACTTTATTGTTGGGGAAGCTGCCTGGCCCATGGCAGTCTACACAATAATTGGTAAAAGCAAAGAATTTTTTGGTTTCAAAACGATGGTCCTGAGCACTGAAGAGACTACGTATTGTGCGAGTATGCCCCTTGTGAAAGGACAGAATGCGGTCACTCACGGCGAAGTTAGCTGGTGGCTGAAGTGGGATGGCCTATTGCCCCCATGCTGTAGTCGGTGTTGTCAGATTGGGTTATTCCCGCATAAATGGGCAACATTTTTCCCATTAGTGCAGGAAAAAAACTCAACTGGTTGGTGACAGATTTTTGGACTTGATTGGGCCCTGTGTGCGAATATTTGCAGGGTGAGGCAGCGCTCTTTTTATTATTGTCGCTGGCTCCAGCTCATCATCATCTGGGCACAGCTGGCAGCTCTGCGTTCTGTCTGCCTCAAATACAAAAACAAGTTGATGGATGGAATGCTTGAATGAATCTCAGCCACTGGCAGTCGCTCGGGCCACATCCTAATATATTGTTTTTCGCACACCATGCCATCTCAGTTTGGAGCCAGCCATAGGCAAATCAGTCTTGACCCCTCTCCTCGTGAGAACATTCAAACCCAAACTGCCAGGCCAGGTCCTCCCTTAACCAGAACACAGGCAACCTAGGACCGGTTTCGCCCTAGTTAGGGTTCTTCAGCCAAGCATAGCTTGGTTCAGTGTGACATTGAGCCCGGGCCTCACGCCTGGGCCTACCTGGCGCACTTAGGGCGTCAAATACAAAAACAACAAGATGGATGGAATGCTTGAATTAATCTCAGCCACTGGCAATCACTCAAGCCGCATCTCAACCCATCGTTTATCGCACACCATGCCACCTCAGTTTGGACCCAGCCATATGCAGATCAGTCTTAACCCAGCTCCTCTTGGGAACAATCCAGCCCGAACTGCCAGGGCAGGTCCACTCTGATCCGGAACACAAGCAATCTACGACCAGTTTTGCCTCTAGCTTGGTTCCAGTAGCACAGTGAGCTCGGGACCCACTTCTGAGGATACCTGGGGCACCTAGGGCAGCAATTGCAAAAATAACGAGGTGATAGATGGAATGCTTGAATTAAGTCACACAGTGAGCTATGAACCAACATCCAGAAGGCACACACTGCAAGGCATAGGTTTAGAATTGTATCGTTTTTTTTCCCCCTCAATTTCTTGTTATTCTAAGGTTGCCAAAAAGGGTTGCTCTGGATAAGTAATAAAGTAATATATGTACAGAAGACAACCCCAGCCACTGTGTGATGTTTTAAATCCATACTCTATTTTTCCAGACCAAGCACTTTTTTTAACATCTTATTTTGGCATATGCAATTCAAAAGCACTGGGTGAAAACAGCCATGCTGTTGGAGTAAAATACCTATATGTAATCAACTTCGACTTAGCTGAAAGGAGTTTTACTTGTGGTGAGAAGGTTCAGAGCAAAAAGGTGTGTTGGTCGGAGCTACGATGGGTGGGGAAGCAGCTCTAGTCATAAGATGGTGATTTGGTGGGAGTGTGCCAGGGTGCATTTCATTGATTAGGTACTTATGGGGGAAGCCGATAGGGGTGCCTATCACCGAAACCAAGCATGTGTGACTTCCATACCTTGTAACTCTCATTGTCTTACGTAACATTCCATGCAAACTGATTTATGGACTTATATGATTCATTGTCTCTGTAAAATATGTGTGTGATATAAAGCGCTCTGACACCCTTCTCTCATCCTGGGATGAGTAGCACAACAACAAAAATCTAAATATTTAAATTATTAGTGTATTATTATTATTAGTGTGATTACTCACATAGAGTTCCATCTGACATTCTTGTATTGCATTCATATCTTTTACATGCATGCTCTGAACAAAGTCAAAAACCTGCCTTCAATTCATAGCTTCTCCTAAGCTATTGTGAAGTGATAATAAGCTGAGCGTCTTTGTTCTCCTCCATTGCACTAGCATGTAGGTATTAGGCTCCAGATACCTTCCAGACAGAATGAGAGTCCAACAAAAGGAGGGTTGATGGCCCTTTAAGTGAGGCCTTTGTATTGGGCCCAGCTGGAAGTGAAAACAAGAAACCCTTCCTAAAACTTTACAGGTTGCTGCTCTGAAAGGAAAGCAGTCAAGTTGCGGGTGCTGCTGAAAACTCCCCGTGTCAGCAAATTATGCTGGGACAAATTCAGCATATTTTAGTGATGCAGGCCCAGATTCAGATCATGAATCTTAGCTTACAAGTTTCCCAGGTCCATGTGTGATATGCTGCTCCAGTCCACATATTTTCTTTGAATTCTAGGACGCGTAGTAATTTTTTAATGCACTATACAACAGGACTACAAGTCCCAGAACTCAAAGTAAAAAATCTGAACAGAGGCAGCACAACTTAGCAGCTATGAATGACAGCTGCTGGTTCCACCTTGGTTCCCCTCATATCCTGCACTGATGAAAGGGAATACATTACAAAAAGATAGTGGAATGTTGGTGCTGAAGAAGAAAGATATAACATGCTTGACACACAGGTGAGGGATTTCAGAAGAATGTGGAGGAGTAAAAGGGTCCCAAAATCCTGGCTCTCCTTGCCCATATTAACATACAAACGTAGCTGTGACTCAGCCTCTGGCTGCACAGGCACTGCTTTCATTACAATTGACGTAAAGGTTAGTATCTTTCTGTGTGCTCTTTAGAGACGGCAAAGATTGGGTGTACATTGGGGGACGCGCTGTAGGAAGAGGGGACCTGCAGCTTGTTGTTGCAGTTTTTCCCCGATCAAATTCCTGGCGGGAGCATAAGCCCAGGGTTACCAACTTTCCAGTCACTATCTACACTCCTAAATACCCACAGGTGCCGCCACCCACCCTGGTGGGACTACGGGTCCCAGGGTGCAACGGGAATCATCTGTATCGCCGCCCCCACTGTTACAGCTGCCACAGGTGAGGGGGAGGAGTCTTACATAGCTCTACAAAGAGCAGCCTCACTCACCGCGGCGCGGGACGCGCCCGGGCCCGTCCTTGCCCATCACTGCCAGGAAGAGGCAGGGTAGGGCCACCCCTCTTTCATCCAACTGACGGTGACGGCCGCTTTCCATATTCAACTAAAAGGTACTGTGCCATAGGATAACCTAGCCCTGGGACTTATTGAGGGAAACTGACTTTAACTGGACATTCAACCCTGTGTATTGTGGGCTAACTTCTTACGGTCTCATCGCAACGTATTGCCATTTGTGTTACGCACCTATCTAAGTGGGCTTCAAAATGGGCAAAAGGAAATTAATGGAGGGAGTGGGGTTGAGTAATGGTTCGCTTGTGGGGGCAGGGAAGGGGGAAAAAGTAAAAAGGTCACACAAACGTGCCGTTAATAATTGTGTGATGGACAGGATAGATTTCCTTGTCCACGAGTGTGAAGATATTTTAGGCACAGAGCCACCAATATCTAATCTTAATACACAACCATTACCCCAAAAACCTAGCCCATTACATGCACCAACCATCCCCTCAATGTTTCGCAAGCAGCCCAGGAATGATGTACTGAAGCCTTGTAGTGAGAGCTCACGGAAATCCATCGAAGTACAGCCGTTAGATTGTTCTACCCATGAAACATCTTCCCAATCCCCAACCTCGCCTTCCAATAGCAATATATCTGGCCCCTCTATCCCCTGTACGAATAGGTTTGCAGTCTTGGCAGACATCACGGATGCCCCGGTGGATCAGATTGCATCACCTTCGCCTTTAATTCAAATAGGGAGGAGTGAGGAGGAGGTCCCTTCTGTGAAAGATTTATACCAACTCATTGCTTCCCTCAGGCAGGACATTGGAGCCATGAGAGTTAAGATTGACGAGCTCACTAACACGGTCAAAACCCTATCTCCTAATAACATCTTGCATAATCGCAAGGAGCTCCCATGCCTTGTGGTTGATCAGCGCCCACAGATCCAGAGAACTCACTCTCCCACCCAGGTTGGAAGAAACCAAATAGGCGGCAGGCCACCTGTACTCGCCCCAATAATGCATAATAAAGTATCTTTACTTTCCAGCAACGAACAGTTTGTGACCGCTAAATCTCAGCCCTGGAATTCAGTTTCTCTGCAAGCTCCTGTCCACTGTACTACTCCCTTAAGTGCACCAATAATAACATGCCCAACGCCTGCTAACCCTATAGAGATGAGTTACTCATTGCAAACCTCGTATTTAGAAGCAAGAAAGGTCTTTATGGTTAACGTTCCCAAACTAAACACTAGGTTGGGCTATGAAAGCGAGGATTCACTAATAAATAAGTCAATACACTGGATCCGTCACGTCAGGGGATGCCGTTCACTTATACGGGAGGACATTGTCAGGGCTAGGAGGTGCACGTCACGCACAAAGCCATTGGATCATATTGAGCTCACCCTGACTAATACAGATCTGACAGAAAATCTCCTCTTGCTTGAGTTTCGTACTTGCTCCCCTGACTTTTCTGCAATACAACTCAGGCGCTATCCGGTAGTGTCATCTTCAGGAAACCTAACTGATAAGCACTTGGCAGGGATTTCAAGAGGCTCGTCTCCACTAGAATCTAACGATTGACTACAAAATGTGTCCCCGAGAGTGCAGCTGACACAGGCCTGTCACTTAGCCACTGACCATATCCCAGCAAATGTTCGAATCACCTCTCATGACCCAACTGTAGCAAAAACCCAAGATCTAGCCCTTCCCTTCCAGTTAAAAATTATTTCCTGGAATGTCGCCGGCCTCAGTAGTAAATTACCTCTACCACACTGGAATGACCTAGTAGAGGACTACGACATCTGCGCTTTCCAGGAAACATGGAGCCTGGTGCCATTATACAAATCAGGCTTTAGCTGTTATCATATTCCAGCTACGACTGTAGGGAAGGGTCGCCCCTCGGGGGGATTGATTGTTTGGGTTAAAATTGCCCTTAACTGCAGAATATCTACCCACCAAATCTTGAGCCCTGACATTATGAGGCTCACAATTAAGGGCCCAAGAGGGGGGGTAATGATGGACCTGTTTAATGTTTATATTAGGGGAAGGGTTGGGGGCAAAGCTTCTTCCATTATCACACTACTTGAACAAGGCTTGTCTAACTCTGCCCCAATCTAGAGTACTAGTTGCAGGTGATTTTAATAGCACTTTTGAGCCTCTTAGTACAGAGGACATAATAGGGATAGAGGAGGATGATAGTAAATGGGGTGTTCCCCTTTTAACAATACCCCCGGTAAAAAGATGGTCACACGTGGCCATCCAATTGAATGCACTCACTGTGGAATATGGTCTTAGGGCAGTGAATGGGAGGACCAAGTCAGATGCTCAGGGAGCCCCCACTTATAATAGACTAACTTGCCCATCTCGTATTGATTACATCTTGGTAGATGTTGGGTTCTGGGGGCATGTTATAGATATGATGGTGGGGAACACATCAGATAGTGATCATAACCCTCTTTGTTTGTCACTAAGGTCTCCTTGGGCACCTCCTTGCCCTACATCGTCCACTCAGATGTATTCTGTGACCAAAGAGGTGGTTCCCTCAAATTCTAGAAGAGCCTTAAAATGGCATAAGGTTGCTTTACAGGATGCAAAATTAGAGGCCATTAGTCAAATACTGCACAAAAGCACTAATGATCTACGGGAAGTACTAGAAGCTGATCCTTCCAGTGCTTCCATTATACATACACGCACTATTGAACAGATTAGCACTTAGTTCCTAGTTCCCAATAGGTCCACCAAGAATGTAGCACATATAAGGAGAGAGCAATCTTGGTACAATAAAGATTGCAGACTTAAGAGGGAGGCTTTGGCAGTAGCCATTAGGGCTAAGAACAGTGCAGCTATTAAACTTACAAGGAAAGAAGAGAAAGAGGCCCAGCATCAAGCAAAGTTAGACTGGGATGAGACCAGATGGCAAGACCTTAAAAATGCCAGCTTAGCAAGGGATACTAACCTCTTTTGGACTCTGGTTAGACGGGCAAATAAGGGGGAAACCGATCAAATTCCTAACCATATTCCATCTCAGGCTTGGTATGATCATTTTAGCGTACTTTACTCTGGGTCTAATGAAGCAGGTGTGGATGGGCAACACGGTTTTCCCTTAATTAATCTTGGGAACACCGATAGTGACCGATTCACTCTGAACGAAGTCGAATCGGCCATAAGTAGATTAGTGCCTGATAAGGCCCCGGGCCCAGATGGCCTTCCTGGAGATCTGTTCCTTGCTGAACGGGAAAAATGGGCTGATTATGTCCTCCTCCTCATTAACTCTATCTCTAGAGGATGCCCAGTCCCAGAGTCATGGAAGGGAGCGGAGGTGATCCCAATCTATAAGAAGGGAGCAAGAGAGGACCCTTCCAACTATAGGCCAATTAGCCTTATAGACACTATGCAGAAGATAGTTGGCAGGGTCGTATTACAGAGGCTTCAGTCGTGGGTGGAGGAGGAAGATATCCTCTCCCATTACCAGGCGGGATTCCGGACTAACACGGGAACGATGGACCAGGTCTTCAGACTCCTTCTGATATATTGGAAGGTGGTAGTGATTGGCAAAGGCAGTCTTTACCTCGCTTTCATCGATCTAAAGACTGCCTTTGACCTGGTCCCCAGAAATAGGTTATGGGAAACACTGCAAGACATGGGCATCCCTCCATTGATTCTTAACCTTTTAGTAAGGCTTCATGAGGGTAATTATGCCCAGATAAGATGGGGGTCCCAAGGGCAGCTTACCGACAAGATCACAGTAAGCAGGGGAGTCCGCCAGGGCTGTGTGATGGCACCCACCCTGTTCTCCTTATATATGAACGGGGTGGTTCGCTTTTTGCAAGAAATATCAACTGATGCCCCGGCCCTGGCAGGTAGCAAGGTGCCTACTCTCCTGTTTGCTGACGATACACTGCTGATCTCAAAGACCCCGTCAGGCCTGCAAAAACTCCTGAACAGGTTCCAAACCTTCTGTAACACACAGGGGCTGGTAATAAATACATCTAAAACAAAATTTATGACATTTAAGCCCCATAAATCGTTCAGGAATAACATCACACTAGACGGGTCACACCTAGAGAGAGTTACTACGTTTGATTATCTAGGGATACGGCTCTCAGAAAAAATGCAGTGGAGACCCCATCTTGATAAAATGCTCCTGAACCATAAACGTGCTGCCGGGGCACTGAGCAGAGAACATCGCTCATCATTTAGTAGACCTGTTGCCCCGGCACTTACTGTTTATGGAGCGAAAGCAGTTAGCTCGGCTATGTATGGTACAGAGCTATGGGGTTTCGACAACCTTGATGAGATTAGGAGGTCGGAATTCAAGTTCCTTAGGGACATGATTATGTTACCTCAAGGTGTTCCCCTAACCCCCTTGATATATGACCTGGGCAGGCGCCATTTTAAAGACCTGGCTAAACTCCGCCCGGTGCTCTATTGGGCTTGCCTCAGGAGCACCCCGGAACTCTCTAACTATGCGGAGGCATTCACAGAAGTAATGAGTATGGATGTTAAGAAGGGGATTAAATGGATCTCTAATCTTAAGGCATTAATGACAACACTTGGCCTTAAGGAATCTTGGGATACTCAAAACCCACCAAGCAAGGTAGAACTCAAACGGATTTACTGGGACTGGGTTGATGCCAGAGACCTCAGCAACCCAAACATGGGCAGGCTCACGGAAGAATTCTTCCAGTTCAAACAACCTAGAGGCTTTGAACCCTACCTGGATATAATCCAAACCCAGGGATAGGGCACTATATATCCAATTTAGATTTGGCACACTACCAGTCCGTGAATTCACCGCGAAGTGGCGTCCTCCCTACCAATCTATCGAAGAATGCCCTTCTTGCGGGTCCTTAAAGGAGAGTGTTGCACATCTCATGTTTGCTTGCCCAGGGTATGCCAAAGCAAGGTCTAGGTGGCTTGTGCCTATCTGCAAACAATTAGGCACTTCTGACCACCAAGTGGCTTTGCGCATATTAAAATCTGATCCAAGAACCCTCTTTGTCTGCGGATCTGCCAAGTTCCTGGGTTGCGCCTGGAAAATGAGACACAGGGCTATACAAAGAGCAAACTGACCCTGATTCAGAATCCTTGCGGGCACGCATAGTGGAACCAATGGCCTGGGTGAATGTATTCCAAATTGTTACATCCTGTAGTGGATATGAAATATTTAATTCATATTTTAATCAAGTTTTTAGCTTATTATTTTAGACAGTAATGTAATATTTACTTAGGAACTAATAGTTTTATTTCGAATGTTAGAAAACTTTTGTATCGTCATATTTTATTAATTTTAACAGATTGTATTTTTTTTTTCTTGTGTATTGATGAAATGTTTGGTGCTTTTATGATATTTATATCGAAATAAAGCTATTTGACTGACTGACAAAAAGATAGTGGAATGTTGGTGCTGAAGAAGAAAGAGATAACATGCTTGACACACAGGTGAGGGATTTCAGAAGAATGTGGAGGAGTAAAAGGGTCCCAAAATCCTGGCTCTCCTTGCCCATATTAACATACAAAAGTAGCTGTGACTCAGCCTCTGGCTGCACAGGTACTGCTTTCATTTACAATTGACGTAAAGGTTAGTATCGTTCTGTGCGCTCTTTAGAGACGGCAAAGATTGGGTGTACATCTAGTTTGCACACCATAATGTTCCACTGTCAGGCACTGTGAGAGCCGCATACTGCTTTTAGCGTCCGGCCTCTCAATCATGCCCCATCATAAATACCCACCCACAACTTCAACTCACCCAGACACCAGGAGGCAACTAGTTCACAATATGAGCTATTCAAAGGGCATATGTTGCCTGAAAATTAAATTACAGAAACACATCTGGGAAAAGCAGATACTCAGGTAATGAAGGAAGTAGTAAAATATGTGAAATGTATTTAGGGACTGGTTTGCTGAGATGGATTACATTATTGTTTTTACAGTTGTTATTGAGAAATTGATCTATGTTTTTGCATTTGAAGTAAAGTACATGAATATAGGCCTATAGGGAACCAATTTCCAAGTCACTTTTAGGACCTGTCACACTTAAAGACCTAGATGGGTGATAGGTGTAAAGGAACTGCGCAGTCTAATGAAACTGTACAGGTCAGCAGTGGAATGAGAGGGACAGAACTACTAATAAAAAAGACAAGAGGAGTGAAGGAGGGTATCACTGAAAGATTTGCGATAAGGGTCTCAACTTTTAGCTCCTTTAGCCTTGCTTTCATTTGGACCTCAAATAAACCCATCTGCTTCTTGACAAAACTGGGAGCTTTAGTCTAATCTTTGCTGCAAAATGAAGGCAATGAGGTACGTCCTGCATACCTTTAAGTGCCAAAGTAAGTGGTCATGGTGAAAGACTGGAGAGGAGAGCAGGGTACTTGTAAGAGTGACTATCTCCTTTCTGGCCTTTGTACATTGTAACTGAAGGTAGCGGGCCTCTTGTCTTACTGTGACGACACTTGAAACTTGCCAAACCGGTCATGATGGAATTGCTTTAACCCTAGGGTGTTTTTTTAATAAAAGAACAGTTATCTGGTGTTAATCATGAAAGATCAGTGAAATTTAGTGTTTTAGGCGCCATTGATGAAAGAGTTTAACATTCTCACACTTGGACTTCATTAAGGTGGATTATAGTCTGCTCTTGTAGAGTTAATTCCTAAATGCCTGATTCAGGTTTCCATTTTGTTGACTGAAGTGCTGCTTATAAGGTCACAGTGAAGATGATCTTCAAAATCAGTAGTTATTAATAGATTTGAACATGATTGTGGAAGTGCTTATTGAAACGCCTACACATATTCGAAAGAAATTGGAAATATGCATAAAACGGTTCCTGAAGGGTACTTTTTGCATAATTTGAGTTGCAACCTTAGACTGACACTGGTCTGCGTTGGGCTGAAACTGGACTTCTGTTAGGACAGCTTTGTGCAGGTCTCAAAAATCTGGCAACACTGGCGGTAGTGGGCGGAAGAAAATGTGAAGGCCACAACCTGGCCTATAAGTATAATGAATATTTTAGTAAAATCAAAATGTATTGGCTCACTCCAGGCCAAAAATGTACTGCCCGTCTAAATAGGAGGCTTGCCCACTATGTAGAAAAGCAGACTCAACGTTGTGCACACAGGGATCAGGTCCTCGTGCCTGCTCCGCCTGCGATAGTTCTCCTGTCCAGCTTGCAAACAGTCCGCTACCCTCTGCTGCCTGTCTACCTGCTGCCCTCTGTTTGTGCCTCCTCTGCTCGTTTCTTGCTCTATTTTGCCTTTTCTGTTTGTTTTTCTGCCATTTTGCCTTTATCTGCCCTCTGTTTTGCCTTTTCAGCGAATTTTTCTGCCCTTTGTTTTGCCCTCTTCTGCTCTGTTTTGTTTTCTGCTCATTTTTCTGCCCTGTTTTGCTTTTTTTTTGCTCGGTTTTCTGCCCTCTGCTTTTATGGTGACCAACCGTCTGTAATTTTCACGGACTATCCTTAAATGAGCCATTTGTCCGTGATTAATGTCTTAACGGACAGCATTTGTCCATAATTTTAGACTCTTAGCTAAAGGTCAGAAGTTCATTTCCACAATTTAGATTTCCCAGCTGATGTACAAGGGAGTATCCTATGCTGCATTCCAGAGGGAGGGGTAGACGGGTAAAAAAAATAAGCCTACTTGTCCGGGTGTCTGCTTCCCCAAAGAAATGCAAATGTGTGCAATTGGTTACTTGGCAAATGTAAAGGCTGCTTGAGAGGCGTTAATTGATGCTTCCTGATGACAAGATATTTTCTTTTTGTGTAGTACTGTAAGTGTGTTCCAAACTGAGCTATGGAGTGCATGATATTTAAGGACAGTTGCACTAGGTATAGTCAGCATATTAATTAAATCTATACTTTAGAAGCACCTTTTATCTTTAAACTAAATTTATTATTAGACTGTGTATAATGCATGTTTAAAATAATGACATTCATAGTGGTTTCAGGGACCTCCTAGCACTAAAAATAAACAAGTCGCTTTTCCGTGCTGCATTAAACAGGATTCAATTCTGTGGGCTTATGGTTGCACACATATACATCTGTAGTGATCGCATTAACCGATACAGGTTTCAAAACATAAAATAGTGCATTTCCCATTGATTAGTTTAACTTTTATTTATTTTTCAGTGTGTTATTTTATATGTAATCACCTGATGGTGAGATATTAACAAAATGGTTATGGAATATTTTACTCTTTTGAGGCATGCCTTTGATTATGCCTCTGCGCTTACTGACCCCGTCCCCAAGACAGTATCCATACTTTTTTTAATGCACTTCAACCGTTGCATTGAAGAGCTTCGAGATGGGCGAGCCAACAAATTAACAAGGAGATCTAGCCAGGTGGCTGGCTCAGATCTTTGAGCCCGTGCACCAGCCAAGCCCTGATATGTTTGCTGCGTAAATCATATAACAAAGCAAACACAAGGAGACGATGGACGGAGCGCTGAAACTTTTCAGACACTCACCCCCCGTCACAGATCTGGGTTGAATCCATCATCGTTCTTTAGCTCACTTCGCCACCCCAGTTCAGGCACAGCTATATGCAAATCAGTCTTGACCCTGTGCCTCATGGGAACAGTCCAGTACGAACAGCTGGCTTAGCAGTGAGCTAAAGAACGATGATGGATTCAACCCAGATCTGTGACTGGGGGTGAGTGTCTGAAAAGTTTCAGCGCTCCGTCCATCGTCTCCTTGTGTTTGCTTTGTTCGCCCTAAGTTGGCAGGGTATGCCCAGACGTGGGTCCCTTGCTCACTTTGCCACTGGATTTAAGCTAGCCTGGCTGATGAGGGCTGTTAGCCCGAAACCGGTCCCAGGATGCTT
Source organism: Calotriton arnoldi (assembly GCA_963921515.1). Classification (NCBI taxonomy): domain Eukaryota; kingdom Metazoa; phylum Chordata; class Amphibia; order Caudata; family Salamandridae; genus Calotriton; species Calotriton arnoldi. The sequence continues at coordinate 2,896,027 of CAWUFW010000441.1, forward strand.
GTTTCCGGTCCAGGGAAGACATGGCTTAGCAGTTCGGGCTGGACTGTTCCCATGAGGCACAAGGTCAAGACTGATTTGCATATAGCTGTGTCTGAACTGGGGTGGCGAAGTGAGCTAAAGAACGATGATGGATTCATCCCAGATCTGTGACTGGGGGTGAGTGTCTGAAAAGTTTCAGCGCTCCGTCCATCGTCTCCTTGTGTTTGCTTTGTTCGCCCTAAGTTGGCAGGGTATGCCCAGACGTGGGTCCCTTGCTCACTTTGCTACTGGATTTAAGCTAGCTGATGAGGGCTGTTAGTCCGAAACCGGTCCCAGGATGCTTGTTTCTGGTCCAGGGAAGACATGGCTTAGCAGTTCGGGCTGGACTGTTCCCATGAGGCATAGGGTCAAGACTGATTTGCATATAGCTGTGCCTGAACTGGGGTGGCGAAGTGAGCTAAAGAACGATGAGGGATTCAACTCAGATCTGTGACTGGGGGTGAGTGTCTGAAAAGTTTCAGCGCTCCGTCCATCATCTCCTTGTGTTTGCTTTAATTCATATCACAAACATCATGTAAAATATGATATAATTCAATTCAAGTGTATTTGAAGCGTTAATAGTCTATTAAATCAAACACAATAGGTTTTTGTACAACTGGTATTCGGAACTCACATATTTGAAAGTGCTTTCATATGCATTCATGAAGAAAAAAGAGTTTTGATGAAGTAAAACATTTGCCTAAGATCACACAATTTAAGCAGGGAAGCCGCAATGTATCCCAAAATATTATTTTGTAAAAATCAGACAGGCAATGTGTATTTGTCTTTCCTTATGTTAGGGGATTGGTTTTACTTCTTTGTGCATTTATCTGCAGTTTTATATAGCATGAACTCGACTCAAAGGTATTAGAGTACTTTACATGAGCACCACTTGCATTACACAAGGTCACATTCATTGTTTATAGGCATGGGGAGATTAGGTGGTTTGCCCAGAATCAGAGGATGTTGAGCCATTGCCGAGACTCGAATCTGTTTCCCCAGTTCCATAGTCAGCAGCCCTGTCCCTAACACCACATCCTGGATAGAGGGAAGAAGGCAGGCCGTAGCCACATGAAAGCTCAGCTCATTGTGGGATCAAGGTTCCAAACAGGACCTTGAGCTGAGCCAGAGAGAGGCTTCAGGCTCAAGCCTGGCTCAAGCTTTCAGCGGCTGTAAGGGACACCAGATAATACTTGGGTGGATGCACAGGAACCCCCATGTGCCGCCCATGTAAAGCCTACCTGAAGGTAATGCCAGGCAGTGCTATGCACCCACTCCAATCAGGATTGGTGCCAGTGTGTGCTAGATGAGCTTCTTTAAGCTAGCAAGAACAGGCTTATCTATCTTATTCTTGAGATGACTCATCTTGATAACTTAAAACAATCTTACCATAAAGTGCTGCCTAGAAACAGAGATTGGTGAGGTTGGTGGATGTATAGCAAGAGGGATCACAACAGGGCACACAGGGTTTCACTTTCTTTCATAGCTGCTAAGTATCTCAATGATATGCTGTCACATTCTGTCAATCTTTTTTTTAAATTAAAAGGGCATTGCAATGGTGCTTCAGGGCCAAAGAGAACAGCTTTAGGCTACCCACCATTGGGTTACTTTAGGTCGTGCAAAAGCACTACCTGCAACCAACTTCTAGATGGGTAAGTTGAATCAAAGTGCTCTTCACCCGTTTTCACTGCTTTCTCCTTGATCTTTCCCATGTCTTTTGTGTGCCTCCTTTCTTTTTTACCCCGTTTTATGTGCAGCCTCCCCACGCAACTCTGAACCATCACCTCTCTCTTGGTATCTACTCCCAGGGCCATCCTCCCCTACAAACTATGCCTCAATCTACTCACAAATTTGTTTAAACTTTATATGTGCTGCAATAGTATGTTCATGTCCATTGAGCAAACAAATGGCTGAGAATATTAAACTGAAGGCAAGTGCTTTGGTCAAGTTAAGCTACCACTGTCGGCCTTAAAACTAAGATGTGTGACTTGTCTTTATTTTGCTGTTCCAGTCTTTGGTTTTTTTTTTTAAATAAGACTTCTAGCTTGGTGAAGAACCAGGCATCAGAGTACTTTTGTTTGCGAGGTTGCCGAAAACTCTGCAAAGCATTTTGCTCTAAAAAATGCCCAACCACTGCCGCAACAGTTTATGTAGAGTTTAGGCGATGTTGGTATATTCCACTATGGATGCAAAAGTACTTTTTTTACAAGGTTAAACATGAAGCAGGATATGAATCTACCTTTCCTGAACTACCCAATAATGCGCTCTCCCTCATTATGTCCACTGTGTGTTAATGTTGCTTTTTCGTGGCTCCCCATGCCACGAGCTTTATTTTGCCGGTGATTCCTGATGATCATTTGGTCCAGTGCATTACCAGTCTACTCTCATATGGTTGGCTGAGTGACCAGGGTGATGTCCAGAGGTTTACTGTGTCTAGCATGCTGTCTCATGGTTCAGTGTGTGTCGAGGCTGCTATGAAATGGTACACTGTGTGTTCAAGCTGCTGAATGATAATTCATGGCTTGATAACGCTGGTATAAGATGATTCTCCAGTATTGTGTCTTTTATAGATTCACAGGCTTGAATCTTTCCCGTTGTCATGGTGGGAGTCCCACGGTAACAGTAATAATAGTAGGATTAAAGCATTAGCATTCACTCTATTGAAAACAATAGTATTTTGTAATTTGTTTACATTGTTTTAGAACATCCAAACTTGAGCCAATCAGAGCCGAGACCCTGGAGCACTCATCCCCTGCAGAGGCACTGTACCTCAGATTTCTTACAGCACGTTGTATGTTAGGAAGTCTCCCTGAGCTCTGCTCAGTCACCATGTTGCTCTCTAATTTTTTTGACCTCTAGCTTTCAGCTATCATTATATCACCTATCAACATTTGAGATACTGTTGGAGTGTGTGTTTGGATATATATTCACACAGAATGTCACAGTCGAAAAAAGGGCTATTTAGGCACTGCAAGACATGTGGAAAAAGCAGACGTTTCTCTGAGGATCCCCTTAAGGAGTGTTTATATTGTCTCTAAGTACTGTCATACGTTTTCTGCTAAAAGCCTCAAGGACAGAGGGGGTAGACTGCTTCTAAGGCTACAGAGAAAAAAGTAAACCTTGGACTCAGGCTCTGAAAGGGAGGAGAAGGCTCCTACTCCTCCAGAAAAAGAAAAGAGGGGGAATCCTCCTCTACCCACAGAGACAACAAAAGATCTAAGTCTCATGGAAAAAATACTTCTGTAGAGAAAACATCTAAAAAAAAAAAAAACAGGATGGCCCTTCCACTCCTCTTCGTAGTTCTGGCTCAGCACCTCCGTCTGCTCCTCAAACGACCTTCAAGGAGCCATCCTCACTGACAAACCGTTGTCAAAGACTCAGCTGTCTACCATGAAGAGTTCAATTTCAGGCGCACCGTTGACTGTCTCGTCGGCAACGTCTACCATGTGGACGATCAAAATGTCCACAGCATAAGGCAGATCTCGATTGGTACTGTGCAGCAGGAAAAACAATATATGAGAGCAGGGGTTGCCCCAAAAAGTGGGAGAAAGTGTGGAACCTATGGAAGACATACAGGAATCCGTGAAAGAGGCGAGGGAGGGTAGATAGGGAGCTAGAGTAGGGTGGGGACGGTCACCCTAGACTAGTGGGGAGGGAGAGTGGAGATCCATCCTGATTACCGTAACAAAATGTGGAATCTGATGTAACGGTGACTGTATCTTTGCCTTCAGCTGATCGTTAATGTAACACTGTATACTGTAACTGACATAAGTTTCATAAAAAGATGTTTAAAAAAAAAAAAAAATGGTCCACAGCATCGTCAAGCAAGGATGTCACCCTGACTCAGTCATCAATGACGAAGAGACCGTCCCCGACGACGAAGATTAGCTCGTCGACCACCTCACCGTCTATGGCTGCCCAATCGACGAAGACTCCTCACGCCACGTCATCCAGGTTGTCAAGGGAAGAAAAAAACATTTTGATGCCGCCATTGACTCAGGATTTTTCAAAAAGATCTCCTTTGCCTCCAGCTCGCCTCCTGGATTTTCAAGAATCGGAGGAGGAAGGCTTACTTGGACCTAGGTACAGTCCATCCCAATTGAAAGTCAAATGCTAAGAATCTGAGAAGGAGGATGATGGGGACAAGCCATCCATTTACTTACAGGGGGACTACTCCTTCACTGATAAGAGATTCTTCCTCTCCTCAGTGCGTGGACTCCTTCCAGGAGCATTATCTTTACGAGGAGCAGGAGGAAGAACACCATCAACTACAGGAGCCCTCTGTTAGTGTCCCTATATCCCTAGTCACAGACTTACGTTTCATGATCAACTACTATTATAAGCACTTTCCGCATGCCTCCACCTCTACATGAGGTTTCTATCACTAGCCCTGCTCCTCACAGTACTCTAAGATGCCTTAAAGAGAAACTGATACTGATAACACTGGCTATTTCCATTCCAGGTGATCCACAAGATAGTGATGATGAGCAAATGAAGGTAGGTGAGCTGCATACAGATCCACATGCTCTGCATGAATGGGACGATTATGTTGACCCAATGCCACGGTCTCCTACCCCGCCAGTTGCGGATTCGCCACCTGCAGATATTGGAGGTTTCCACAATCTTTTAGAGCGGGCCTCAAAACGCTTCATCCTTCCTACACCAGCAAAGTAAGCGGAGTGCTTTCTTTACGATTTTAAACCTGGCACACAGCGTACCACTCAAGATATCCCCATTGTGGATTTCTTGTGGCAGGAAGGCCTCAAATTGATGAAAACACCAGCATCCATTCCTGCCGTCGTACCAAAGCTCAATAAAAAATATAAGGCCCCTGATAACTCCCCCTCCTGTCTTATTGGTCATCCTTGAAAGGATTCGGTAATCATGCAGGATGCACAGAGAAAGGCCAAGAATCTATCCTCTCCATGTACACTCCCACCGGATAAGGAAGGGCGCCGTCTCGATAGTATTGGAGAGAAATGTACTTCCTTGGCAGCCACTTCCATAAGCGTCTCCAATGCCATGGCCATCCTAGGGCTTTATGACCGACAGATGTGGTCCGACATTTCATCTCTGTTGGAGTATCTCCCTGAGGATAAGAAGGAGGCAAAAGATATTCTTTCAGAAGGCGAAAAGGCTTCTTTTGAGCGGATTGATGTTGCCATGGACATTTTGTCCACAGCTTTGAGACAAATGGCTGAGGCAACAGTGTTACATTGCCAGGGTTGGCTAAAAGCCACTACTTACCATCCGGAAGTGCAGGCTAAGATGTTTCATATGCCGTTTGATGGAGAATTATTTCCAGAAAAAACATTGACGATGCACTGCAATCTATCAAGGCTGACACTGACACAGCCAAGTCGCTTTGTACTCGACAGCAGTGACGATTTCAGTCCTTTCGAAGCAGCGGTAGAGGTCAGTACCTCTCTAGACCGCAGTTCCAGCAGCGGTTCCAGCCATATTACCGACCATCCTAGTCCGGTCAGACCTACCGCTCCAATACAACTCCGCCTTATTCAAGGGCATGAGGACGCAGACGTACACCATCAGCCGGAAAGTCTCAAGTTTTCAATAGGAGACAATGAGAAGCCGCAGGCCCCTCTCACTTCAATTCAGTCCGCCTTGTCCAAATTCTTCAATCATGGAAGTCCATAACATCCAACAGTTTGGTGTTAAGATGTTTTCCAGCATGGTCATACCTTTGAACTTGTTCAGCAGCCTCCAAACTTTCCTCCACGGACGACACCTCAACGACATCTTCCAATTCTCAAAAAAGAAATACGATCGCTCCTCTCCAAACACGCTATAGAAGAGGTACCACTTGATCAGCGCAATCTGGGATTCTACTCCCTCTTTTTCCTCATAAAGAAGAAAACAGGGAAATGGAGGCCGACACTGGACCTCAGGTCCTTGAACAAGTTCATCAAAAATCAACAATTCAGGATGCTTTCTCTCCAGGAGATACTGCTTCTCATGGATGCGAGAGACTATTTATCCTCCCTCGATCTGCTGGATGCATATTTCCACATTCCCATACACTCAAAACATCACAGATTTCTCAGGTTCAAGATGGTAGGGTGCCATTATCAATTCAAGATGCTACCCTTTCAGTTAAAGTCAGCACCCAGAGTCTTCACCAAGTGCATGACCCCGGTGGCAGCCTTTCTACGACGTTCCGGTCACCAGGTATTCCCCCACCTGGACGACTGGTTAGTAAAAGCTCCATCCTTGCAAGCAGCCAGAAAATCCACACAAGCCTGCCGGCAACTGTTTCAGTCTATAGGTGTCCACTTCAAAAAGGAAAAATCATCTCTACAGGTCACTGGTTTTTCTAGGGTCGATCCTCGACACGGAGCCATCAAAGGCCTTTCCTACAGAAGAAAGGATTTCATGTCTCCAAAAAATAGTATGTCTACTGTCTTCAAGAAAGTCAGTTTTTGCAAGGGATGTAAATCAATGCTAGGGAAGAGGTCATCCTGTATCCCGTTGACCCCCTATTGCCGCTTTCAAATGAGGCCACTGGAGGAACAGCTTGATGCGCAGTGGACTCAATCTTTGGGATCGTTCCGAAACATAATTTCCATAACATCAGAAATTACATCTGCAATGTCCTGGTGGAAGTACAAAACAACATCTATCTGGGCCTCTCCTTCCTTCAGACAACATCACAGATGGGGATGATTTCGGATGCCTCCATAGAAGGATGGGGAGCCCATCTTCAAGATCTAGAGATTCACAGCAAATGGTCCAAGCAGGAAGCTTCGCACCATATAAATCTTTTAGAGTTGAAGGTGGTGTTTCTCGGTCTTCAAGCCTTTCCTCCCAAGGATCGGTGGATCTTCCGTCCTAGTCAGGACAGACAACACCACCACCATGTTTTATCTGCTCAAACAGGTTGGAACAAGGTCTCAAGTTCTCTCAGCCCAGGCGCAGCAGATAAGGGAGTGGCTGATAGCCAAAATCTCATTAAAGGTGGAACATGTCCTAGGAGTACAAAACGAGTGGGCTGACTCCCTCAGCAGGGACACCAGGCAGTGTCACGAGGGGGAGATCAGTGACAAGCAACTGAGAAGTGTGTTCCTATCTTGTGGTTATCCAACCTTAGATCTGTTCGCTACATCTCTTATCAAATAAAATGCAATTTCATCGCCAGCAGAGTTCCTGAGCTGGGATTTTGGGGAGATGCCTTTCACTACTCAAGAATAGGAATGTTTGCTTACGCATTTTCCCTGTTCCCTCTCATCCCAAGGATTCTCCAAAAAATGAAACGGGAGCCGTGACGGCTCATTCTCATCGCCCCGCCAAGGGTGAGACAAAATTGGTACACCGAGCTGCATCGCCTATCAGAGTGCTCTTGCAATTACTTTCAGCTGACAGAGGATCTCCTCTTCATGAATCAGGGCCAGGTGGTTCAACCACAGATTCGCACTCACTTATCTTGGCTCCTCACCATGCTGAGTTTGGCGGTGTTAGAAATGGGGATCTCTAGTTGGCAATGGTTTGCACCTTGTCCAAGTAGGGACCCTTCCTTCCAGTCAGGATAAGGGAGTTACACTCCAAAAATAACCCCTGCTCACCCCCTTGGTAGCTTGGCACGAGCAGTAAGGCTTATCGTAGAGGCAGTGTGTAAAGCATTTGCACATAACCAACAGTAATACAGTGTAAGCACTACAAAAGGACACCACACTAGTTTAGAAAAATATCCAATATTTTTATATACTTAAGACCAGAACAAAAACGATAAAAATCCACAATACAGTACTTAGAAATATTCAGTTATCAAAATAACCTTGAAATACAGGTCCTTGAAGTCGATAGCTCAGTCCGGGGCTCTCACGGCGTCGTGAACAAACAAATCCAAACAGTTCTGGCTGACCGCGCCGTCGCAGGTCAACTACGGTGTCGGGAAGACGCGCAAAACAGTACCTTTAGAAATGCAGGGCGTCGGCGGCCTCTTGTTGAGCTCCGAAAGCACGGCATCCGCAGGCGTCGGTTCCGGAGTCGTCGGGCCCTTGAAGTCACACGCGTTGCAGATCGAACTCCTCGAGGTTTAAGTCAGGAGCGCTGCCATCGGCAGACGTCGGGTGCTGCGGTGCGAAGTGCAGCGTGCAATGCCCTCAGGGCGCGGTGCGAGCAGCAGCTCAGGGGCGGCGTCATCGGTGAGACCAGGGTCGCGGTGCGAAGTGATGCGGTGCTCGTCGCGGTGCAAGCAGCGGCGTCGTCGTTGCTGAAGCGCTGTCGTCGGCTGACGAACTGGAGTCAATGGCGTCGGTAGGCCAAGGCTGCGGTGTGGGATGAGGGCGGTGCGTCGTGTAACTTTACGAGCGGTGCCCTCGAACCACGGTGCAAGCAGCGGCGTCGATGTCGGCGTGAAGCATCGTCGTCGGGCATACCAAGGCGGCGGCGTGAAGCGAGGCGGTGCGGAGCCCACAGCTTGCGGTGCGAGTAGCGGCTCGGTGGCGGCATCAGATGACGGTTTTGGTGAGAGCAGGGTCGCGGTGCAGCGGTGCCTTCAGGACACGGAGTCGGCAGCGGTGTCGTAGATGGCGTCGGGTTGCTTTTTCTTCTGTTGCAGCACAAAACACACAGTCCCAAGTGCTGAGGGCAGAAGAACTTGAAGTCTTTGCTGTTCCTGAGACTTCTTGAACAGGGGGCAAGCTCTACCTCAAGCCCTTGGAGATACTCAAAGAAAGAAGTTGTAGAAAGTTCAGTCCAGCCCTTTCACTGCCCAAGACAGAAGCAGCCACTGCAGGCCAACACAGCAAAGCACTCAGCAAAGTGGTAGTTCCTCCTCACAGCTTCTCCTGCTCTTCTTCTTGGCAGTCTTCTTGGTCCAAAAGAGTTCTAAAGTTCTGGGCCCCAGTATTTATACCCAAAATGCCTTTGTTCTCTAGTGGCAGAGAAGCCCTGTGCCCAGCCAGAACCAGTTCTGTCCTCTCAGTGTAGCTGCCAGCAGGAGGCAGAGACGGCATTGTCTCCGGCAGACCAGGCCCATTCAGGTGTGAAAGGAATCTCCTCCCCCTACTCTAAATGCAGACTGGACCTATTCAGGTGCTAGTGAAAACTCCTCCCACTACTCTGAATGCAGGCCAGGTCTATTCAGCCCAGCTCTGACTCATCCAGACTCTCTGGAGCCACTGCACATCCCCAGCCCCTGTTACTCCAAAGCCAGACAGTCAATACACATCCTAGTAGAGGCACACAGGATGGCTAAGCAAGAAAATACCTACTTTCTAAAAGTGGTATTTTCAAACACAGAATGTAAAAATCACCTTTACTAAAAGATGCATCTTTAGATTCTGAGTTCAGGCATACTAAACTTTATTTTCCCATCTGGTCCCAATGGGAAGTTATATTTATAAAATGTTATAAGTTAACCCCCATGCTTTCCTATGGGCCAGATAGCCTTTCAATAGTGAAAAACGAAATTCACTATAATTCACTACCAGGACATGTCACACACACCAGTGCATGTCCTACCTTTAACATCCACAGCACCCTGCCCACAGGGGTACCTTGGGCCTACCTTAGGGGTGACTCACATGTAAGAAAAGGGCAGGTCAGGGCCTGGCAAGTGGGTGCACTTGCCAGGTCGACATGGCAGTTACAAACTACGCGCAGACTCTGCAGTGGCAGGTCTGACTTACCTTTTCAGGGCTACTCATGTTGGTGGCACAATCAGTGCTGCAGGCCCACTAGTAGCATTTGATTTACAGGCCCTGGCACACTCAGTGCACTTTACTAGGGACTGACTAGTAAATCAAATATGCCAATCATGGAAACACCAATCCATAACACAATTTACACAGAGAGCATATGCACTTTAGCACTGATCAGCAGTGATAAAGTGCCCAGAGTCCTAAAACCAACAAAAACAAGTCAGGAAAAAATAGGAGGAAGAAGCAAAAAGTTTGGGGATAACTCTGCAAAAAGGGCCATTTCCAACAGGCGCTCTAACAATCTCTGAGGTATGCAAGTCAATACTTCATAAAGTTCGAGCTCCTTCTACCCTTAAGTGCTACTTGGCGAAATGGAAAAGGTTCTGTGCATGGTGTGCTTCACAATCATATCTTTTTTTCATCACACCGGAGCAGCTGTTACCTTATCTCCTACATCTTGCCAAACCAGGGCTTTCCCATTCATCCATAAAGGTACACTTGGTTTCCATTTCCAGGTACAGTCTGCATTCTGGCCACCTGTCATTGTGGTCCAACAGGCTTATCAAGAAATTTATGAAGGGTCTCTTCAGGGCTTACCCACCTATTAAGCCTCCTCCAATGCTATAGCAGCTGAACATTGTATTATCACAACTCATGAGGTCTCCATTCGAGCCTATTCACAAGTGCAATCTGAAATTCCTTTCTTGAAAGGTGGCTTTCCTCTTAGCCATCACATCTGCAAGACGTATTAGCGAAATTCAGGCTTTCACCATAACAAGCCTTACCTTCAATTCCTGGAGAACAGAGTAGTCCTGCGCACTAATCCTTCATTCATTCCCAAGGTGCCTTCAACATTTCATCTCAATGAACCAGTGATTCTGTCTTCGTTCTTTCCCAATCCTTCTTTAACGGCAGAGAAAGCTTTGCATTCGCTGGAAATTAAGCGTTGTTTGAAATTCTATTTGCAAAGAACAAAGACTTTTCCTAAATCAACTCAGTTGCTCATCTCCTTCTCTGCCCCTAGAAAAGAACAGGCCTTAACACGGGCTAGTGTTTCTCGCTGAGTCTACTCAGCTATACTCTTCTGCCACAAAAAAGGAGGACGTCCACCGCATGCAAGCGTGAAGGCTCATTCCACTCGGAAGGTTGCAGCCTCCTGAGCACTGTTCACAGGAGTATCATTGCAGGACATTTACAGGGCAGCAACTTGGGTGAACGCACACACCTTTGCTAAGCATTACTTCCTCGATGGCTGGAGTAAAGCAGATGTAGCAGTTGGTCAGGCTGCTCTATGGCGACTCTTTGCATAAGGTATGCTTCTGTTCTGCTTTCAGCTGTTTTCTTCCATTATATTACTTAACTACTAATTTAATTATGCTGAATATATGTCTCTTCTGATTTTATGCAATTTCACAGAAATGTAATTGGCTACTCGTAGTCAGTAGTATATCATGGTGGGATGATTTGCCTTCCCACCGTCATTAGTGTTGGATACTGCTTACTAGTCTAATGCAAGCATGTGAATCTATAAAAGACAATACTAGAGAAAAAATAATTTGCTTACCTGTAGACTGTAGTTCTCTAGTATTGATGTATTTTATAGATTCACATGTGACCCTTTCTCCTCCCCAGTCAGGCTCACCTTTTGCTACCTCTATTGTAGTTTACACTTTTGCTCGAAATCTAAGGTATGGTGGCTCTGCAGGGGATGATTGCTTCAGGGTCTCAGCTCTGATTGGCTGAAGTTTAGATGTTTAAAAACAATGTAAACGAGTTACAAAATACTATTGTTTTTAATGGAGTCAATGCGAATACTTTAACACTAATATTATTACTTTTACCTTGGGACTCCCACTATGATGACGGGGAAGATTCAAGCATGTTAATCTATAAAAGACATCAATAATTGAGCATCACAGTGTACAGGTAAGTAACTTGTTTTTAGGGCTCGCCTATGCAGCGCTTGCGCTGTTTCTTCAAGACATGCTGTATTCAGAATATGGGCTTTAAGCTCCGCCTTAGTTACGCCAATGTATTTTATAGGCTACTTTTAGTGTCTTTTACAATTGTTTGTACTTCATTTGTTTATTTCTATAATAGTCCCTCCTTCTACCTCTTTAGTACCTCCTTCTCTTCAGTTGTAAGGTCCCATAAGGACAGCCCCTCCTGCAGGTGACTTTAATCTGAACTTTTTACTTACAGTTTCTCAGCACTCTTTCCTTAATGACTTGTTAAACGTAGCTGGAGTTGTAGGCACAGTAGCCACTTCCCCGACACGCTCTCTTTGTGCTGCCGCTGCCCTCTCCGACTCCATCCTGCTTCTTATTTACTTCTGGATATGTGCTTTAATTTTTTTAAAAAATGTATTTACTTTTCATTTCCATTTGCGGCACGCCGCGCTTTAGCTTCACACACTTAACCTCTTCGATGCTTATGACGAGCTGGACTCGTCATGGCACACGGTGGTCGTGTGCTCATGACGAGTCCAGCTCGTCATAAGACCACCCACGGGGAAGCGCTGGCGCTCCCCGTGGGAATCCGATCGTTAGTTTTTTTTGGGGGAGGCAGGGGAAGGGCTTCCCCTGCCTCCCCCGCTCTCCCATCAATGACGCCAGCGCGCGAGGCGCGCTGACATCATTGAGGGTTTCTTTTCCCCGACGCGCTGGAAGCCATTTGCTTCCAGCGCGTCGGGGAAATAAGGTGAGTTTTGGCTCGGGGAGGGGGTTTGAAAGAAAAGAGGCATCGAGGGAAAGGAAAACCCTTTCCTTTCCTCGATGCCTCTTTTGTGCATTCCTGCTGCACGATCATGCGATCGTGCAGCAGGAATGCCCACTAGACACCAGGGAATTTTTTAATGTGTAAATACTGTTTCGGGGAGCGGCCCCTTGGGCAAGGGTCGCTCCCCTTTTGGGGGCCACATGTATTTGGTGCCCCAGTTTTTTTAAAAATAAATCGGGCATACACCACCCCCCCGTGTGAAACAAAAGATGCCTCTTTTGTGCAGGAATGCCCACTAGACACCAGGGAATTTCTTTTTTGTGTGGTTAAAAACTTATAAATACTGTTTTGGGGAGCGGCCCCTTGGGCAAGGGTCGCTCCCCTTTTGGGGGCCATATGTTTTTGGTGCTCTGCCCCCCCTGGGCCTTGAATCGGGCAAGTGTTGTGCACTGGCCTGGCAGGTTGCTGGCAGTGCATACACCCCCCCCCCGTGTGTGGCAGCCCGGGCTGAAACAGCTTCCGGGCACACACACATGTGCATGATATAGAGGTATACTGCAATAAGTGGCACTCAGAACACAATGAAGAGCGAACTAGAGGGGGCTGAGAGTGAAAGTATAGTGTCTTTGGAAGAGAAGAGATTTGAGGTCAGCTTTGAAGATTCGGGTAGAGGAGGTGGCACGGAGCAATGGGGGAAGCGATTCTCACTGGATTGCGCCATCGATCTTTCCCTTTTGAAGAGGGGGCGGGGTGCGCAAGCAGAAGCTTTTCCGCATTGCGAGCCACCGGACAATTTAAATTTATTCGCCAGGTAACGAGGGGAGGACGTGTGTAAGGCTTTGTGTGTGATGCAGGCAGTTTTGTAAATAGATCTTGCCTCGATCGGAAGCCATCGAAGAGAGGACAGGATAGGAGTGACGTGGTCGCTTCGTTTAGACCCTGAAATGAAGCGAGCTGCTGATTGGAGGATGGATTTGAGAGGGGAGAGGTGGGATTTGGGTAGGCCCGTCAGAAGAGAATTGCAATAATCCAGTCTTGAGAGAACCAGAGATTGTACCAAGGTTTTTAAGTCTTTCTCCGGGAAGAACCGACGGATCCCCCATAGAAGGCGCAACTGGTAACGTGCGTTCTTAGCAATAGAGTTGATGTGGGAGATTAGGTTGAGTCTTTTGTCAAGAATGACACCTAGGGATTTAGCGCTGTCGACAATGATGGGTTTGTTGTTGAGTAGGTTCAGCTGATCCATCCAAGATTGAACAGGAGGAGGTGAGGTAGAGAGGAGGAGGAATTCAGTTTTGGCGGGATTCAGAATGAGTTGGTGAGCTAACATCCAGTTGTGAATAGAGTTGAGAGTAGAGTTGAGTAGTGAGAGATCGTGTGCGGAAGATAAAGGTATCTTCCCACTAGTCCACCAGGCATTTATTTGTGGAGAGTGACCCCTTGGGTGGCAGAATAGCAGCATGTTTTTAGGCCCATCTGTCCCCAGGGAGGGCAGAAGCCACTAGACACCAGGATTTTTTAATTTTTGTGTTGGGGAGTGGCCAAAAGGGCAAGGGTTGCTCCCCTTTTACGGGGGTGAATATTTTATTTATACTCTTTGGCCCACCTACCCCTTAGCTTGGCTGGTGGATTGTGTGTGGACTGGTGCATTATTTGCATATGTGATTGTAATGTTTTTTTCTCCTTTTTATTCTAGTGTAAAGCTTTTGATTCCTGTTTGCGGTTTCGGCAGTGGTTGTTCTGCAGTTTTGCGTAATTGCATTTATTTGGTAAGAAAAATATTTTTGTTGTGTGTACTCCAAATGAGTATTATTGTCATGCATGAATGAATTTTTTTGTAAGTGGTGTCATAATGGCAGCATATTTGTTAGTGTTCAGAGCATGAAATTCTTTGCGATGTTTTGCATTGTCTTATGTGTAATTATTTTTCTTCTTTTTAGTGGGATATTGTTGATCCTTACTGTGTCTGTGCAGAGTAGGTGGTGGTGAGTCTAGCTGCTTCTGTCACGTGAGTGGTATAGTGTTGGAGTATATAGGTCTTTGTGATAAAGCTACATTTTGTTTATTTCTTTTTTTTTACAAAGGGTTTGTTGTTGTTGACTTGTTTGACAAGTAACCTTTATTAGTAAGCATTATGGCTAGCTGTAGAATTACTGCTCAGCAGGTGGTTGGTTTGCTTCTTGAATCTTCCTCTGAGCAGGATTATGAGACTGACAGTGCGTCTGAGGGAGAGGAGGGAGGGGAAGATTCAGGCAGTGAGTTTTCTCTCCACATGGAATCATCGGATGATGAAGGTACTCTCAGTGCAGATGAAGTGCCTGATTTAGAGGAGGATACTACTGTGCCGATGGTGCAAGAGGCATCTGGATTGCAGCCTGGGGCTGCTAGGCTTCCTACTGGAAGTGCTGGACTCTGGGTTGATCCAAACATGGTGCAGCCGGTGTTGCCTGCCTTTAGTGGTTATGCAGGGTGTAGAGTGGATTGTGAACATTATTTGCCTATACAGTATTTTCAGTTGTTTATGGATGATGTATTTTTGGGTGAGATTGTTGAGCAGACTAATTTGTATGCTGAACAGTATTTGAGGGACAACAGTGCCAGACTTCGGCCCCATTCTAGAGCTACCCGGTGGAGTCCCACAAATCTGGAAGAGATGAAGAAGTTTTTGGGTTTGACTTTTTTGATGGGTTTGATAAGGAAGCCGTCCATGGGTTCATATTGGTCTACCAGTCCCTTGATGGCAACGGCCATATTTCCTGCAGTTATGACTCGTGATCGGTATTTACTTTTGCTTCGGATGCTGCATTTTGTTGATAATGGTTTGGCGTTGCCACGAGATCACCCTGAATGTGACCGTCTTTTTAAGATTCGGCCTGTTCTTGATCACTTTGTAGATCGATTTTCAGAGATCTATACTCCAGGGAAAGAAATATCTATTGATGAGTCTTTGGTCCTGTTCAAGGGCCGTTTGGTTTTTAGGCAGTACATTCCTAGCAAGAGGGCACGCTATGGAATTAAGCTGTATATGTTGTCTGAGAGTAGGACAGGATATGTTTTTAATTTGCGTGTGTACACTGGTAGGGATTCCACTATTGACCCCCTGGTTGTCCGTCCACTTTTGGAGTTTCAGAGAAACTTGTGTGGGATCTTGCTAGAGGACTGTTTAACAGAGGCCACCATTTGTACCTTGATAACTTCTACACTGCTGTGCAATTGTTTAAGGAATTGTTCAAAGTGGACACTTTTGCTTGTGGCACAATCCGCTCTAACCGTAAAGGTTATCCAAAAGAGCTTGTTTGCAAAAAACTTCAGAGGGGACAGTGCAGTGCCTTGCGTAGTGAGGAACTGCTAGCTGTGAAATTTGTGGACAGGAGGGATGTGTACATGCTGACTACCATCCATGATGAGAGTACTTCACCTGTGGCTGTTTGGGGTCAGATTGCTGAAGTGCGCAAACCTGTGTGCATTTTAGACTACAATAAGCACATGGGTGGTGTTGATAGAGTAGATCAGAGGTTGGAACCTTACACTGCTATTCGTAAGTCTTACATTTGGTATAAGAAGTTGGCCATCCATCTCTTCAATTTAGCAACTTTCAATGCTTTTGTTGTGTTCAAGGAGTGTTCTCCTGCGTCAAAGTTGACTTTTGTTCAGTTTCAGCAGTCTGTCATAGGCAGCCTTGTTGTTGTGGAACAGGCAAGTGTTCCTAGAGTTGGAGTGGTGGAGGATGTGGCTCGATTGAAAGATCGCCACTTTCCTGATCACATTCCTCCTACACCCTCAAAAGACTTTCCCACTAGGAGATGTAGAGTCTGTTGGCGAAGAGGTACGCGGAAGGAGACTCGTATGTACTGCCCTGAGTGTCCTTCTAACCCTGGGCTGTGTGTGCCTGCTTGTTATAGAGCGTACCACAAGCAAAAGAATTATTGGGAGCAACCATGAGTGGTAAAGTGAACTGCCTGGTCTGTAATGTTTAAGAATTGTTGTTCTGTTTCAAGGTTGGCATTAGTGCAATGTATTTAGTTTCTGATTTTGTGTTAGTAGATTTGTATCTATTTGCAATTTGTTTGTGTTTTCTTTTTTGTATAAAAAAAATCCTAAATGTGATGGTGGTGTGTGTAGGCTGGTGCTTGGCTGGCGGTGTGCGTGGAGTGGCGCTTGGCTGGCGGTGTGCGTGGAGTGGCTCTTGGCTGGCGGTGTGCGTGGAGTGGCTCTTGGCTGGCGGTGTGCGTGGAGTGGCGCTTGGCTGGCGGTGTGCGTGGAGTGGCTCTTGGCTGGCGGTGTGCGTGGAGTGGCTCTTGTCTGGCGGTGTGCGTGGAGTGGCGCTTGGCTGGCGGTGTGCGTGGAGTGGCGCTTGGCTGGCGGTGTGCGTGGAGTGGCGCTAGGCTGGCGGTGTGCGTGGAGTGGCGCTAGGCTGGCGGTGTGCGTGGAGTGGCGCTAGGCTGGCGGTGTGCGTGGAGTGGCGCTTGGCTGGCGGTGTGCGTGGAGTGACGCTTGGCTGGCGGTGTGCGTGGAGTGGCGCTAGGCTGGCGGTGTGCGTGGACTGGCGCTCGGCTGGCAGTGTGTGAGTAGTGACTTGCTGCTGGTCACTACACACACTGCTAGCCGAGCGACACTCCACGCAATCCATCAGCTTGTGTGGTTGCTGTGTTAGGAATGTGGGCGTGTGAAAGCGATGGGCCCTTGAATGGCGCTGTCTGCTGGTGTGAGTGTTGTAATGTGATGGGCCCGCGGCTGGTGGTGTGAATGGTTTTGTATTTGTCACACGTATGAAAGGTGTATGAATGGCCTGTAAAGAGGTTGGTGCCTTGTCGTGGCTTTACAGCTCACGAGCTGTGAGTCAATGGTTCAGTTTCTCGTCCTTTCAATTATTAACAGTGCATTTCATTTTTGTGAAATCACTTGTTAATACAATTGTATATACTGAACCATCACTCACCCTCGTGCCAAATCCAACCAGTATATGTGTGTGTGTGTGTGTGTGTGTGTGTGTGTGTGTGTGCTTGAGGATTAGATGGCTGTGCAGTAATATTTTTTTTTTGTCTTTCTCAAGCAGGGTGTACCTTGTTCCTTTTTGTGAATGTTGTAATGTGTTTGTTTCGTGCCTGGTGGTGTGAATGGTCTTGTGTGTATCACGTATGAAAGGTGTGTGAATGGCCTGTAAAGCGGTTGGGGCCTTGACGTGGCTTTACAGCTCACGAGCTGCGAGTCACTGGTTCCGTTTTTATCCTTTCAATTATTGACAGTGCATTTCATTTTTGTGAAATCTCTTGTTAATAAAATTGTATATACTGAACCATCACTTGCCCTCGTGCCAAATCCAACCAGTATGTGTGTGTGCTTGAGGAATAGATGGCTGTGCAGTAATCTTTGTCTTTTTAGTCTGTCTTCCAAGGTGTACATTCCGTCTAAGAATAACCTACCAACTGTAGATATTGTCGTAAGCGAAACACCCATGGGAGTACATGGTGATATTTCTCTTGTGGATCCCAACAAGTTATGGTACCCACAATGTCCTGCAAACCTCAAAATGTCTGTCACATTTTCCTTGCAATATTGTGCCAAAATTTTCACGCTGCAGAAATAAACAACACATCATCTCAAAATGACCTGGTTTTGCAAGGGGGTCACCTGGGTTTTGGCCCTGTGCTCGGCGGCCATCTAGGGAAACCTACCAAACCCACACATTTCTGAAAAGTAGACACCCGGGGCTTCCAGGGAGGTATGGCTTGCGTGGATCCCCCAACGTTTCCTTACCAGAATCCCCTGCAAACCTCAATTTTAGCTGAAAAATCACTTTTTCACACATTTTTGTGTGGGAAAGTGTGGCATCACTGGCCTCACACAAATTTCCTACCACCCAGCGTTCCCCAGGTCTCCCGATAAAAATGGTGCCTCACTTGTGTGGGAGGCCCAAGTACCAGCGACAGGCAAGGGCCCACAACGTAGTGAGGCGACCTCAAAATGGCCTTTCACAAAACGACCTGGTTTTGCAAGGGGGTCACCTGGGTTTTGGCCCTGTGCTCAGCGGCCATCTAGGAAACCTACCAAACCCACACATTTCTGAAAAGTAGACACCCGGGGGCTTCCAGGGAGGTATGGCTTGCGTGGATCTCCCAACGTTTCACTCCAGAATCCCTGCAAACCTCAATTTTAGCTGAAAAAATCACTTTTTTCACACATTTTTGTGTGGGAAAGTGTGGCATCACTGGCCTCACACAAATTTCCTACCACCCAGCGTTCCCCCAGGTCTCCCGATAAAAACGGTGCCTCACTTGTGTGGGAGGCCCAAGTACCCGCGACAGGCAAGGGCCCAAAACATTTTTTGATAGGCAATGTTGATGTTGCCTCCAAACGTTTTGTGTCCTTGCATGTCGCGGGTACTTGGGCCTCCACACAAGTGAGGCACCATTTTTATCGGGAGACCTGGGGAACGCTGGGTGGTAGGAAATTTGTGTGAGGCCAGTGATGCCACACTTTCCCACACAAAATGTGTGAAAAAAGTGATTTTTCAGCTAAAATTGAGGTTTGCAGGGATTCTGGGTAGGAAACGTTGGGGATCCACGCAAGCCATACCTCCCTGGAAGCCCCCGGGTGTCTACTTTTCAGAAATGTGTGGGTTTGGTAGGTTTCCTAGATGGCCGCCAAGCACGGGCCAAAACCCAGGTGACCCTCTTGCAAAACCAGGTGGTTTTGAGATAGGCAATTTTGATGTCGCCTCACTACGTTTTGGGCCCTGCCTGTCGCTGGTACTTGGGCCTCCCACACAAGTGAGGCACCATTTTTATCGGGAGACCTGGGGAACGCTGGGTGGTAGGAAATTTGTGTGAGGCCAGTGATGCCACACTTTCCCACACAAAATGTGTGAAAAAGTGATTTTTCAGCTAAAATTGAGGTTTGCAGGGGATTCTGGTAGGAAACGTTGGGGGATCCACGCAAGCCATACCTCCCTGGAAGCCCCTGGTGTCTACTTTTCAGAAATGTGTGGTTTGGTAGGTTTCCTAGATGGCCGCCGAGCACGGGCCAAAACCCAGGTGACTCCCTTGCAAAACCAGGTGGTTTTGTGAAAGGCCATTTTGAGGTCGCCTCACTACGTTGTGGGCCCTTGCCTGTCGCGGGTACTTGGGCCTCCCACACAAGTGAGGCACCATTTTTATCGGGAGACCTGGGGAACGCTGGGTGGTAGGAAATTTGTGTGAGGCCAATGATGCCACACTTTCCCACACAAAAATGTGTGAAAAAGTGATTTTTCCAGCTAAAATTGAGGTTTGCAGGGGATTCTGGGTAAGGAAACGTTGGGGGATCCACGCAAGCCATACCTCCCTGGAAATCCCCGGGTGTCTACTTTTCAGAAATGTGTGGGTTTGGTAGGTTTCCCTAGGTGCCGGCAGAGCTAGGGTTCAAAAACTACAGCTAGGCACTTTGCCAAAAAAGGGTCATTTTTCACTGCGAAATTGAGGTGTGACCACGTTGCGTTTTGCGCCGTTTCCTGTCGCAGGGACTAGGCCGACCCACACAAGTGAGGTACCATTTTTCTCGTAAGACTTTGGGGAACGCGGGGTGGGTGGAAATTTGTGGATCCACGCAGATTCCAGAACTTACCACCACAGAAATGTGGGGAAAATGTGGTTTTTTTGACAATTCTTTGTTTGCAAGGGATTTTGGGTAACAGAACCTGGTGGGAGGCAGTCAAGTCACCCCATCCTGGATTCCCCTGGGTGTCTAGTTTTCAAAAATGTATAGGTTTGCTAGGTTTCCCTAGGTGCCGGCAGAGCTAGGGTTCAAAAACTACAGCTAGGCACTTTGCCAAAAAAGGGTCATTTTTCACTGCGAAATTGAGGTGTGACCACGTTGCGTTTTGCGCCGTTTCCTGTCGCAGGCACTAGGCCGACCCACACAAGTGAGGTACCATTTTTCTCGTAAGACTTTGGGAACGCGGGGTGGGTGGAAATTTGTGGATCCACGCAGATTCCAGAACTTTCCACCCCAGAAATGTGGGGAAAATGTGGTTTTTTTGACAATTTTTTATGTTTGCAAGGGATTCTGGGTAACAGAACCTGGTGGGAGGCAGTCAAGTCACCCCATCCTGGATTCCCCTGGGTGTCTAGTTTTCAAAAATGTATAGGTTTGCTAGGTTTCCCTAGGTGCCGGCAGAGCTAGGGTTCAAAAACTACAGCTAGGCACTTTGCCAAAAAAGGGTCATTTTTCACTGCGAAATTGAGGTGTGACCACGTTGCGTTTTGCGCCGTTTCCTGTCGCAGGCACTAGGCCGACCCACACAAGTGAGGTACCATTTTTCTCGTAAGACTTTGGGGAACGCGGGGTGGGTGGAAATTTGTGGATCCACGCAGATTCCAGAACTTACCACCACAGAAATGTGGGGAAAATGTGGTTTTTTGACAATTTTTTATGTTTGCAAGGGATTCTGGGTAACAGAACCTGGTGGGAGGCAGTCAAGTCACCCCATCCTGGATTCCCCTGGGTGTCTAGTTTTCAAAAATGTATAGGTTTGCTAGGTTTCCCTAGGTGCCGGCAGAGCTAGGGTTCAAAAACTACAGCTAGGCACTTTGCCAAAAAGGGTCATTTTTCACTGCGAAATTGAGGTGTGACCACGTTGCGTTTTGCACCGTTTCCTGTCGCAGGCACTAGGCCGACCCACACAAGTGAGGTACCATTTTTCTCGTAAGACTTTGGGGAGACGCGGGTGGGTGGAAATTTGTGGATCCACGCAGATGCCAGAACTTTCCACCACAGAAATGTGGGGAAAATGTGGTTTTTTTGACAATTTTTTATGTTTGCAAGGGATTCTGGGTAACAGAACCTGGTGGGGGCAGTCAAGTCACCCCATCCTGGATTCCCCTGGGTGTCTAGTTTTCAAAAATGTATAGGTTTGCTAGGTTTCCCTAGGTGCCGGCAGAGCTAGGGTTAAAAACTACACCTAGGCACTTTGCCAAAAAGGGTCATTTTTCACTGCGAAATTGAAGTGTGACCACGTTGCGTTTTGCGCCGTTTCCTGTCGCAGGCACTAGGCCGACCCACACAAGTGAGGTACCATTTTTCTTGTAAGACTTTGGGGAACGCGGGGTGGGCGGAAATTTGTGGATCCACGCAGATTCCAGAACTTTCCACCACAGAAATGTGGGGAAAATGTGGTTTTTTTTACAATTATTTAGGTTTGCAAGGGATTCTGGGTAACAGAACCTGGTGGGAGGCAGTCAAGTCACCCCATCCTGGATTCCCCTGGGTGTCTAGTTTTCAAAAATGTATAGGTTTGCTAGGTTTCCCTAGGTGCCGGCAGAGCTAGGGTTCAAAAACTACAACTAGGCACTTTGCAAAAAAGGGTAATTTTTCATTGTGAAAATGTGGTACGTCCACGTTGCATTTTGAGCCATTTCCTGTTGTGGGCACAAGGGCTACCCACACAAGTGAGGTACCATTTTTATCGGGAGACTTAGGGTAACACAGAATTGTAGAGCAACTGTTATTACCTATTGACTTTCGATGCATTTCTGCCTTCCAAATGAAAGACAATGTGTAAAAAATAAGTCATTTTGAAAAATGACCTATAATTCTCATGTTAGTATGGGTACTCCCAATTTCGGAAATGTGCAAATATCTACTGTTTCTAAAATCTACATTTTGTTCCCATTTAAGAAATACATAGGTGTCTTTCATAACAATTTTTCCATGTATACATTTTCCCAAAATAATTGCTATATACCCGGTACATAATAAAAAACCATTGCAAAATGCTGCTCAGTTATTGGCTCTGGGTTCGTCGGGTTCTTGGTGAACCTACAAGTCCTATATATCCCCACAACCAGAAAGGTCCAGCGGATATAACGGTATATTGCTTTCAAATAGCTGTCATAATTAGAAGTTGTTACAGGTGAAAACGTTGACACAAATGGCTGTTTTTTTCAACTAATTTTCAATTTTTCCTTCATTTAACTGTTAGTTTCTATAAGGAAAACTTTAAGGATCTACACAAATGACCCCTTGCTGAATTCAGAATTTTGTCTACTTTTCAGAAATGTATGGCTTTTCAGGATCCATTATTGGTTTCATACCCATTTCTACCATTAACTGGAAGGAGGTTGAAAGCACAAAAAATAGCAAAAATAGGCTATGTCCCAGAAAAATGCCAAAACTGTGTAAAAGTTGGTTTTCTGACAAAAGTCTGCTTGTCCCTGAAAGCTGGGAAGATGGTGATTTCAGCACCACAACCCCTTTTTGATGCCATTTGCAGGAAAAAACAAGACGCTTTCATCTGTAGCCCTTTTTCGCATTTTTCCCAAAAAAACAAAATGTTGCTGTATTTTGGCTAATTTCTGGGTCCCCTCCAGGGGAATCCACAAACCCTGGGTACCTTTACAATCCCCATGATGTTAGAAAAAAGGACGCAAATTTGGCGTGGATACCTTATGTGGTCAAAAAGTTACAGGGGCCTAAGCCCGCACTACCCCAAATAGCCCAAAAAAGGCTTAGCACAGGGGGGGAAAAGGCCTAGCAGCGAAGGGGTTAAAGTTAAAGCACGGCGTGCCACGATTGCTACAAAAGTAAATAAATACAACAAAAAAAGGGCAGCCACCGGCTTCCTTTTCAATTTATCTACTTTTGTAGCAATTGCGGCATGCCATGCTTTAGCTTTAAACGTGTAAAGCTAAAGCGCTGTGTGCCACAAACGGTAATAAAATAAATATATATTTTTAAAAAGCTACCCGGTCGTATTTACATCGTCTGCTTTCCTTTTAAAATTGTGGCCGCCTGCCTTTGCTTTCTATTTATTTACTTTTGTACCATCGAAGTCACATAGATATGGGCTTCATGTTATTTTTTTATTTAAATACTTTACCATTCACGGTACGCCGCGCTTTACCTTCACACATTTTAAGCTAAAGCGCAGCGTGCCATGATTGCTACAAAAGTAAATAAATAGAAAAGAAACAGGTGGCCGCCGCCTTTGATTTTTATTTATTTACTTTTGTAGCAATCGCGGCACGCCGTGCTTTAGCTTTAGACGTTTAAAGCTAAAGCGCGGCGTGCCACAAATGGTAATAAAGTACATACATTTTTTTAAAATGCACTTACCCTCCTCTCTTTAATTCTCCCTATTATAAACAGATAAATTACAGCTGAACATACGTTTCCATTTGTTTTTATTGAATATGAAATTTGTTAGCTTGCATTTTCAAAATGCACCATTCTTGATTATTTAGCTATTTTTCACAAAAAACCACAGCGATGCATTTTTAAAATGCAAACTAAAATCTCACTTCCAATAAAAACGAATGAAAACTTTGGCTCAGCAGCAATCTTGCTCTTTATAATGCCATTAAAAGTGCAGTACCTTGTGTGGCTAATAGAGGTCCATTTACAACTCCACAGGGATGCCTAGTAACAGCGTCTGGTACTGCACCCTTTCCTTAAGTAAAATTTCATTTACTATTACTTTTTGCTACTGCTGGAATAACAAAAAACTAACATTTGCAACACCAATAGCTCAAAATTTCACAAATGTGAGACCTATTGCATTGCAAATGCTTGTTTCTCAGTCTGTCCACGCTATTTTATGATTCTTCCTGGTGTGACTTGGCTTCTAAACGAAGGCTTTCTTAGTCTTAGTGAGTTGCCTGAGGGTGAAATTTGACCAGGCTACCTTATGATGGTTGACAGTGTGATGTGGCTGCTATTGCATGCCAATGCTGCCGTCACTCCGACCACTTTTATGGGTAGGCTAGTACTTGATGTGTGGCATATGTGCCAAGTCTTGGTTGAGTTATGCCACAATTTGTTTTGAGCTAGGCCAGTACATAGTATCTTTTAAACTGTACTTTAGTATAGCTTGGAGTGCTTGGGTGCAATTTAGGAGGCTGTTTGGTGCATATTTGCACTAACATGCAGAAGCAGTATTTAAATTGGCTTGAAGATGGGTAGTTGAGGCTAAAATGAATTTTATTAAGACAGCCTCTAGATAGCTTGGAGTACAAGAATAGAGTTAATACTAAAGATAGATACTGAAGGGAGGTCTTTAAGCACATCAGCGTTTGGGAGAGTCTAATGAAGAAGCATTTGAATCAACATTTTATAGGATAAATAGACACTGGCTGGTGTGACAAGAATAAAATACAATCTGGGCACTGCAATACATAGTGGCTTGCTTGAGGTAGGACAACATAGTGAATTGCTTGAGGTGGATAATGGAATGAATGAATACTAATTGATGTGTTATTACTTTTCAACTATTTACTGTTCTGTAAGGATTTAACTGCAATTTAACTGCAAAATTCTCCAAGGTTTGCGATGCCCGTAATTTCATGCACTGGTGCCATGAAAAAACCAAGTGTTTGTCCTTCTCAGTAGTGTGGCAGCAGGTCAGGCCTGAAGCCCTTTCCACACTGCTGGTTTGCTTTTCTCTGCTGCTAACTGGTTGAGCAGCTGGGGGGTCTGACGTGAACAGGGAGAAAACAGCTGTGGCCCAATGTAATTTCCTGCCTAAATACAGGTGGTCGCGCTGCGCAGTGTATTTTAACCCTTTTGTCTCTTAACAAAAGAAACAGTGTATAACACTCGCAGGCGAAGTGGGGGCGGGGGAAGGTGAGAATGCGCCTACCACAGTGGCCCACCTGTCTGATGTGTTTCCCAGAAGTACGTTGCATTATGAAGAACAGTGAAAAGTGTTTTGCAAAGAAGAATGCTAACTTGAAGGAGCCTCTGCGGCAGCAGGTGTACCTAAATGCAGGAGAACTTTCCTTTGTAGCTGGAAAGGTAGACTAGCACATATTTATTTATGGTGTTTACGGAGTGCATTCAGGCCAAAGACTCACTTCTTCATGGGCTTTGCTCATTGGCTCGCCGTGGGGATGTTTCGGAATTGAAGTCCTCACGGTTCAAACTGTATACTGAAGCAAATTCCACCCCTGAGACGAACTTATTTTTAAAATACTTATGTTAAACTTGCCCGTGCTGACAAGGGAGTGTTGGCTGAAGCCTCCTGAAAGTAAGAGATACATATAATCACAAGGAAACTTTTTACAATACTTCTGTCTCAAAACATGATGCTGTGGTGAACCACAAGGCACATAATTTTCAGCTAGGTGCTATGCATGGTGTCCCCAAGCCTCCCGATGTGCCACGGCTAGTGTGGCACACCGACGAGGCTTGGCTTTTGCCTGTAGCACTTTGCATTCTGGGACTTGTGGTTTTATTATTGTGCATGCGAAATGTAGGCCTCTAAGCCAGAATACAGTGGGCTGTTCGTAATCATGACAGGATGAATATGTCATACATGCAGTGATGCCCTTGGCAACTATGTTTGTATTGCGTAGTGGGAAGAACTATGTTTTACAGTGTGAAATTTATATTACAGAGATACACAATCATGTAATTGGAAGGGCATGGAAGATATTTTAAGAATGTGTAGAATTCAATGTGTGGTTAGCACAAAATCATTTGCAACCTTGGTGTTTCTTTGTCATAACTGGGCACTTCCAGGTCGGGGTGGATAGCAGTTACTCTGCAGAAGAGAGGGCTGTTCAAATAATTCTTAAGTTGGGCAGTGACATTTTGAATTAGTGGGTGGAAGAATAAACCTCTAGTTCTATTTTAGGCCTTTTTACTGGTTCTGCACATTTAAGTTTGTCAAGGCCTAGGCTACTAATTTGGCAAATTGACACTTCATCCATGTTTCAGGGCATTAATATGCAGCCATGCCTGGTGTGTGCGTTTTCTTGCTATTCAGCGGTTGCCTTTCAGATAAGGACATTGAAGTGAGAAATGATGCAGTGTTTCTAGTACCCTTTTGTGCCTAAACAAGGAGGGGTTTCAGTGGCCTTGAAGATAATTGCTTGCCAAAATCATACTCTGCGTGTAGAATCAAGAAAGCAACCCGGGAACTCCTTAATGCAAAACTCAGTGCCTTAAAGAGTGAAGTTTTGAACTGAGAACTTCCAAATTAATGATGTTCCCTACGTAACGCAGCCAGTCTCCCTTTGTATCCAATTTAGTCCTTCTGAACTGCCTAATCCAGTGGTTCCCAAACTTTTGACTCCTGAGGACCCCTATTGAGTCACTACTGGGAGCCGAGGACCCCCAAGCAATTCGTACGATTTAAATTTCAAAGATTAAAATAGTAATTCGAAAAAAATAAACACACGTGTGCACACTAAACAGATACCCAAATTACTAAAGCTTTTAGTATTTTATATTGAAAAAATTAGCAAAATCGAAAAATTTTAATAGGAAGGTTGGTGCTGCATCTCGGCGACTAACTTTTCAATATTTGGCTTTATTTTAGAGTATTAGGCTCCTGCTCCTGACGGGGCCGGACTGGAACCCAAAGCAGCCCTGGCAAATGTTGTCAGGCCAGTCCCCGTACGGTGCACACCAAGTGCAGTGAGTGAGCTGACTTTGGGGGGCTCTCCCACCAAGAAAATTTGGGGAAAAATGGTGCATTCTACAACACATTTGTAATTATATATTGAATTGTATTCGCTTTCAAAGCATAGTAAATGATGACCTTACTATGCACCAATACAACAATCTTTTTGGGGCTCTTCCATGAATCCCTCCTCCCTATCATCCTCCAACAGTGCCTCTCTTCTTCCCATAGCACCTCTGTCACATGTATTTCATTTGTTTTATAGCATCTCTCATACTAGTGTAGGGTGTCAGAGCACTTTACATCACACACATACAGAAACAATGGGGGAGATTTACAAAAAAGTTGCGCAATGCAGCGCAGCCCCCCGCGAGGCTGCGCAACAGGGAGGGAGCAGGGGAGCACCATATTTCCAAAGCTATGGCTCTCTCCTCCCCTTTCTCTTGCGCCGGCGCTGATTTCACTAGCCCCGCGCCATGCACACACCTTAGCGCTGTAGCGCTAAGGTGTGTGCATGAGTGTAGCATAGGTTTTGTACAGGAAGGGTACCCTTCCTGTATAAAATACTATGCTAGACACGAGGGAAAGCTTTTCCCACTTTATAGGCGTTCTGCACAGTGCAGCACGCATGCAGAGTCGGAAAAGAAATGAAAGAATTTCTCCTTTCTTGTGCCTAGTTGAAAAGGGCGCAGTGTTCTCACGCTAAACCCAATCTACTGTTTTTAGTAAATTGGGTTTAGCGTGAGAAACCTTGGGTGGTTGCATGGGAACAAGTTTAGTGCTGGAAAGTAAATTACAAAAAAAAGATTTTGCGTCGTTTTGTGTCACGTTTGTGACGCAAACATGGCGCAAAAGCTTAGTAAATCTCCCCCAATGAATCATACGTGTGTAAATCAGTGTATAGAAAATGTTACATAGGGGAAAGGGGACTTCAAGGTGTAGAGTTCACATGTCATCCATACTGGTAAGCATTTTTTAAGAGTGCTTGATTTGGAGAAGCACAAAATCTGGTTTCAGAATGTAACAGTGGTTAGCGTCGACTTTAATTATAACAATTTAATTCTACACAAACATACCTTTTTGGCAGCATCAGGATAATGAAAGACTGGGAAAAAAGATGGCATACTAACTTGTACCATGCAGTTTGTATGCAGCTCTTTGACGGCAGTTCATAGCTGACTGTGCTAGATTATGATTGTAACTTATGAACTGCACAGTAACAAAAGAATCTGTGACAAAAGCAGTAACCCACTAAGCTATGCACATAAAATACTGTTTTATTAAAAATGCATGGTACACGTTCTTTGGAGCAGGCATATTAACCCTCTGCGCTACCTACCATCTCTCTCCAGCAGGTACATTAATCACTCGAGTTATCTTGACACTTTTATTGTTGTCGTAAAACTGCAGATTATACAAGGAACTTTGCATTGCTTTTAAGACAGCTGCCTGCGGACCCCCTGGGAATGTGTCAGGGACCCCTGGGGGTCCGCTGACCCCAGTTTGGGAACCACTGGCCTAATCCAAACCTACCTCCTATGCTTTTTTTAGGTCTCGCCTACGCAGCGCGCATGCGTAGCATAGGAGACCTTTAGCCGTCGTGCAGCTCTTTTTCAAAGCACATTCTCTTGCTTGTGGCGGCATACGCCTTACGGGAGTGCGCAGTGGCGCGCCACAAGCACGAGTATGTGCTTTGAAAAAGAGCAGACTGCTCTCCCAAGCGCGCGCGCCTCTTTTCTTGCCCACACGTCCCGTCGCGCAGCTCGCCCAACTCTGTTTCCACATCTTCAACACCACTCCTAATCGGCAACAATGGCGGCTGCACTTTTCTTCTTGTTTCTTTCATCCTTATTTATCTTCGGATTTTCTTTCCTCGTTCTCCCATTTCCGTGTTCCTTACTCTTTCTTATCTTGCTTTCTTGGAGAGTTGTTTCCTTTCTTTCCACCTGGTCCTTCATACCCCTTCTCGCTTACTACTTCTTATATTCTCCCCCCCCCCCACTCCCTCTTTTCAGTTGTTTTTGCATTTTACTTTATTTGGTTCTCCAGTTCCTCGTTTCTTCTAGACTCTCTTTCACCTTTGTCTCTTCGTCGCCTTTTCTCTCCCAAAACATTTTCATTAATTTTCCTTTATCGTTCTCTACTTTTTCTAATGACTTCCACATTGACCTTTCATTTTGCTTCCCTTCATTTCCCTATCTACCGCTGTCTATGCGTTTTATTTTTCTTTCTCTCTTTTGCCTAAAATCCTTTTCACCCTCCTATCTGCCCTTTCTCCTTTTCATCCACCCTCATCTTTCACTCCTTACCTTCGACTCTCCGCCTGGATGTCAACAGATTAAACTGTACAATAGCCAGCACCTTCTGCTCCCGCCGCCCAGAGCGCCTGTACGTTCGCCCCCCCCCTCCCTCCCCCGTTGCGCTGAATATGTATTGCGCGTCTGTTTCTCGTCCCCGCTGTACATACCTGCGTGTCGTCTGTGTGCTGTCCTCTGCACTCCTCAGACCCCAAAGCGTCTCTTATTTATATCATCCAGCTTTTTTCTCCGCTGTTCCTTCTCGTGTCATCGTTCTGTCACACATTTTTTTTCTCTATTTCATACCACCCCATGCCTTTTCTCCACTCACTTTTCTCTGCTCTCACTTTTCTCTCCCCCCTCCCCTATACTGCGGCTTCTGTCCTCTACGTGTTCTATCTCCTTTCTGTATTCTTTCCGCCGTGACTGTCCCCTCCCCCTTTCTCTCAACTCTCGCCTACTTTCTTCTTCCCCGTTTAACTTCTCTCTCTATTTTCTCTACTTTCCCTCGCCAGACGCTTCATTGAGTCACCTTCATTCTTCGTTACGTCTTTTCGGACTCTCTTTCTGTCTTACACCTTCTCATCTTCCCTTCTGTCTTGACCTTTCACCTTACTGCGCGTCCTGCTTTCTTAGTTGCACCTGCTTCTCCAGGTCGTTGGCACCCATAATTTCCAACTCCTCTAATCTACGCGCCCCCATTAGCTCTTGTCCTCTCACCGGTCTCGTCTTCTCCACGCTCCCTTTTCATAGCGCATCGTTTTACTCTACAGTCGCCATTTGCTGGCATGCTCAGCCCCGTCACTCTCCCCTCTGGTTTTGCTCTTGTCCATTTTCTTCTCTTTCCTCTCCCCAGCCCCTTCCGCTACCTCACATTACTCTTGCTATAAATTACGCTTGTGCCCTATCCCTTCCACTGCATTCTGCTCCTGAAGCTCTGTTTTGAGTACTATTAATTGTATAATTGTAACACCCATTATTTACAGCGCTTAGAAACAACTGCGGTAAAGTCCGAGACACTATAAAATCAAGTTCTTTCTGCCTGTCCTTCCCTCAATCCACCCCTTTCCTCACCCCATCTCCTGCTTTTCAGTACGTCTCTCTGCCCCGCCCTCCCTCTTCTTCTCTTGCCCTCTCTTCCCTCTCCCCCCTTCCTTCCGTACTATCATCTGGCGAAACCCAGTCTGACTCATTACAAATGGTTTACAAACGGTGAACAACATTCTGATGTGAATATGTTCAACTACATGAAACCAAAATGTGCATCCTTTTGGATGTACTTCTTGAAAATGTGTTGCCAGCAGATAGCTCGAAGTTACCATTTTTAATCACTCGGTGATGTTACTGGATGTATTGTTTGAGTGGTCTCACACTATTTCCAATGTATACCAATTAATGCAGCTTCACCCCAGTGCGCAATAAGGTTTCACCAGCATATAAAACAAGCATTGGCATAGCCAATAGGTCTCGCCTTTGGGACCTTATAAGTATTTAATTCTGCAGCACAATATCCTTGGTGCAACAATAACTGTTGCATGGCTAAACACTTATAATGTCCCAAAAGCGAGACCTATTGGCTATGCCAATGCTTGTCTCCATTGACAGTAGTTGCCAGCACCACTAGTTTCTAATGGAATTCTCATGTGCCTTTCTCTCACTTCCTTCATAGCTTTTTCCTGCATATTCCCTTTTTATTAAGGCATAACCATTAAATGTCACTAATATAAAAGGTCACAAAAAGTGCAATATTGTGCCGCAAATTTTCCTAATCCAAGTTGCAATATCCTGGGGGGTCTGACTGTCTCCCCATCTGAGGACGTTCAACCTTCAGTGGTGTATGAATATGCATCAAGTGTCTTTGATGAAAGCCCTCTTAAACTTATTGTGATCTGAAGACAGCCTAGTACACAGAGGTCTTAACCATCTTTCATATCAAAATTACTTGCAGTGTCTGTGTTAGTCTCCTGAGGTCTAACCCACTCTACATTCCCATTCAAATATGATTGTATAGTAGAAGGAACTTTATACATTTTGGAAATAAGGCGTCTGAATGTTTAAATTGTACATATGAAGCACATCAGAAATTCACGCCTCACTTTCTAGCCGGTGGTGGGTAATGCCATTAACGCAGAATGCCAAAGTTCTGATTCACCCATAGGCCCACTCGAGACCAGCCAAGATCATTCATTTACAGAGGCATATAAACTTGATCAGATACTTTCATCCAGTTAGTCCCCCTCCACCTCTGCCACCATGTACATTCACTGAGTCGCAATGTAGGACACGTGTATCAATCCCGGTAATGCCACCTTTAGCCTTCACCCTTTCTACGTCATATAATTGGGTCCTAATAGCAAAATGTTCCTCTTTAACAAAACAGATGATAATGAGCAACAGACCACCATGAATCAACTCTACAGCACCAACCACAAGAACACCCTAAATATACCAACTTCACAACCATCCTAAGACTAAGCCCACAACGTCTAGCAAACTATCACACATACATCCCAGCCTTATTATGAGTGAGTTGAGAAGGTGAATGGGCAATAAAGATGCCTTTAAATTTTGTTTTCAGCTTGTCACAAGTGCTATGTGTTAAAGAATAGAGGGCAAATGTCAGGCTGTATCATCTGGCAAATTACTGCTTAGGACTTTAACATGTGGATTGTAGTTTAGAAAAATCTCTAACTTTGCAGTCAAAGACAGAATAGTAGAGTGAACCAGTTGACAGTTGTCGTGGTAGAGGGTGTGTGAAAATTAAGGCTGTAAGCGATTAGTTTTTTTTGTAACTCACAACAACTGTTAAACACCTGTAAATGAATTGTGCAAATATTTCAAACCATATCAGCAGTTAGATAACCACAAATGGACCACTTGTTTGTAATTCAGAGGTGTGCTGGAAACAGTTTTAACAGGTTCAAAACAATCAAGACACTTTATTTGGTGATGATCAAATGATACATATTTGCTGAAACCACATTTCCACACATTGTTTATGAGCTATATAGTTTTATCAGTAAAACTGCATGTTGGCATTCTGCTGCCATTTCAATGGAAAATGCTCTGTATCTAAAAGACTGACTTCTTCTGACCTACAATAATGCCTCAAAGTATAGTTTGTAGTACACTTCTATGCATCAGTGAGAATCTGCAGTTTACAGCTCAATGAAATGGTCCAATCAGTATACTATTTACCATATACAGTTAAAATAAGGAGGGCTGATTTTTGGCTAGCCAGGGCATTATATAGCAATGTTAACTCCTATCTAACCGTTCTGGCCCACAATAATAACATAACACTCAGCAGTCTGCACCCAATTATAGCTCATGCAGACTGGTTAATAACTCCCTTTTCCTGCTTTAATGCTCTTACCCTCACACACGACCTGTCAACTACGGATCATATCCATCACTCAGTACTGTACCAGCCCCTTAACCAGTCATCACCAGCTCAACAGACATGGAATACCTGAAGCAATCTGACACACAAAGCTGGCCACTCGGATGACTGCACTCTAATCCAGCACTGCAAGTTTCAATTAGCTACATTCTAGGAGTGTTGCTTTATATCTCACAATGGCACTCATATGAGATGCTAGTGACCAGGTCCACCCAAGCAGATCTTCCCAACAACTCTCACCAAACATGCCTGCTTAGGACCATGAACTGTAAACAAAATATCGGACTGGACAACCCAGTGCAGTAACCATATAAATAGATAATTATATGAAATATCACAAAAAGGACTGCACAGTAGCTCAAAAGTGCACGCATACCGAAAAACCCATTAAGTGCATGATTGTCTCAACCTAATATAAAAACTTATTTTGACTTGTACTTATATTGGTTATCTATTTACTTAATTATATAGAAGGCTCCCAGTTTTTCATCTTTACAGATAAATACAGACCGAAAACAATGCGTTTCCTGTCTGTATTCATTTTTAAAAGCGGAAATTGTGCTTATTGTAAGAGAATCTCCATGCTGTCTCATGAATTCGAGGCAAAAGCTGAGCAAATAGACAGCATGGGGAATAAAAAAAAACAGGATGAAAATGTCCTAATGTAAAGGCATATCTTAACATATATTTGTAGTAGGACACTAATATGTACCTGTGGGTATAGTGCTTTGCTAAAATGAGACCGTAATCTACATAGGAGTGCACTTCTAAGAGTTAAATAAAAATGTAAATATACAATTTTAGGACTATTTATTCACAAAACACAAAATAAATATAAATACCAATAAGATGGCCAAAACATTAATATGGATAAATACAGATGGATGATATTAAAAACAAATACCATAAAACCGGGCGCCCTAATTATATACTATTGCGCGACCTTCGTGATGGGTCTGTAAAACGTACCTTTTGTCCCAAGTTTTATCCTGAATGCTGACCCATTGTCCTTAAGTTTTATGCTCACCCTCTTGAATTTGCACCCATGCCTGTTGGTTACCCTATCCGTTTTCCCTTTCCTGCCCAGTTTTGCCTTTTTCGGCTCGTTTCTTCCCACAATTTCCTCAAGACCTGGCTTTTCGAAGGAGAAGTCGCACCCCACCGCCCAGACACCCTCATGGTGCCCCGCTCTACAAATGCTGATTGAATCCACGCAGGTAGGCTGCATATGCGGAATGGCGATTTTATCCATACGAACGCAGCTCGTATAAGCGGTTGGAAATAACCGACCTGGGCAAATAAAACAAATTCAAAGGAGCAGAAGAGCGCATTCAATCATGCGAAGCACTCAAACGACGGGAATTCATGTCGTCTTCTTTAACACGTTTCTCGCTGAGGTATCCGCCCGTAGGCAACAACCGTTGAAGCGGTGCTAGACACTACTATTTCGGCTCTGCTATTTCCAGCTTTAAAAGGCATTGTAACACAGACCACAAATACCCACGTGCGACTGGAAAAGCCGTTTCCGCAACAGCCTACAGCCACCCTAATACTTCCGGGTCGAATTTAGAGCACCTCATCCTGGGCGGTCCTTCTCTTCATAACCAATCGGAAGGTTTACAGAACAGAAGCACCAGCCCATGTCCGCCTACGCCCACCCCCTTTCTAATCAATCAGCGCAAACTAGGTTTGCGATTGGCTCTCACTGCCTCCAGTTTTTAAAGCACTGTAGACTTGAAGCAAGGCTGCGAAATCTTAAGAGCTGCATAGAGACCTGAGGTAAGTCACTCACACCTTGTGGAACCCCCTGCCGGGTTCAGGCATATCGCCTATTAGAGCGTTTGAGCGTTGCCCTCTCACTTATCCTCATGTCAAAAAAACTTACGCAACCTGTGCATGTTTTGGCCAACGAGGACAGCTCGCCCCATGCGCATTTTCTGTATCTAGAGCAAGGATAACACGGGTGTCTTAATTGCCAAGTTTTGTTTGCTTGTGTGTGACAGTTCCATGTTTCCAGTGTCCTTCTGTGTGCCTTTCCACTGACACAATTTCAGTGACAGTTTATATATATATAATTTTGGTACTGTAATGTTTTAGACTGCAACACAATGGAAGTCCTAATGGAACATCACAAACCTACAGCCAGATGTATAAACAGGCAGGTCATAAATAGTTAATACAACTTGCGCAGCAACAGTTTGTGACCGTTCTGTCATTTTACGATGCGACCTTTGTAGGGCTAGGTTGTATCACAAAATACCCATTAGCAAGGGGGTCGCAGAATGGGCTGCCAATGAATATAACTTAGGCAGGTAACTATTTGCGAGCTCCCCTGCAATTTGTTACTAGTATAGAGATGGTGACCTGTAAGCAACTGCAGACTACCAGCATTTACATTCCCAAACTAGAATTTTTTTTTTTTATAAACAGCCTGTGTTTCTTTAAAGGAGCAGGGGATGCTCTAAAAATTGTTTCTTGTTATAAGGCGATCTGTGCTCTCAGAGGAGAGTTACTGTTCCTTAGGCACACTCCAAAACCCTTTATTATGATACAGTTGGAAAGGAGGCATAATTCAAATCTTTCACTTTAATGTGATTTCTGATAAACATCAGCTTCTGTCATGCTACTAATTGTTTTTTTACCAAAGATGTGATGAAAAGTTCAGAAACTAAAATTTGACTGTGTTGGAATGCCAGAATCGGGGCCTGGGGTACAGTAGCTCCTGATGTCAATAAACCCCAACAACCACGCAGTCCGCACACTCGGTACCACCCTCAGATGCATGTCCTCATCATGTCTTCATCAAAGAACTTGACCCCATCAGCACAGTGCTCAACCTTATCCTGCATGACTCAGTCATCACAGCCACCTACCCGGAATCCTGCAAACACGCCACAGTATTCACCCTATACAGAAACCCAACCAAATATGCTAGCTAACTACCGGCCTATCTACCTGCTACCATACCTGGGAAAAGTAATGGAAAACAAGATAAGATGATAAACGAGACAAATAAATGCTTAGCCAACCACCTCCTCAACACCACTCAACCCAGATTCAGGCCCATCCACAGTACAGAGACTGCCTTCCTCGCTTCTAGAGACAACATATGGATGATTATGGACAGAGGTGACACCGCTTCCCGCATCCTACTGGATTTTTCCACAGCCTTCAACACTACCCCCACCCCCCGCCTATCTAATGACTGCATGAAGCCAGCATCCAAGGTCCCGCATTTGGCTGGATTTGCTCCTTCCTGAAAGGCCACACTCAGTCCGTAAACATGGCCCCCTTCACCTCGGACGCTGTCATCTCAATTTGCAAAGCTCCACAAGGATCCTCACTCAGACCCATTTTGGTTCAACACCTACATGACCCCACTCGCCAACATCATCCGTGCCCATGGAATCAACACCATATCTTTTGCTGATTACTCCCAGCTCATACTAACTCTCTGACAAGGCGCCAAACACCTGAACTAATTTCTCCACCTCCATGACCAAAGTCACCAGATGGATGAAGACCAACTGCCTCAAACTCAAAACAGTCAAGGTGGAAGTAATAATCTCTGGCAAACACTCCTCACCCTGGGACTCCATCTGGGTTACTCCATCTTGCGTGGGTTACCAGGAGGGGTGTGGGTCTGAGCCGAACTCAGAACCACACCCCTCCTGGTAACCCAGGCAAAGAACCTCTGAATAGTAATCTACAGCCAGGTCACCATGACCTGCCGAGTATATGCAGGCCCCTTCTTACACACACTCGATCTAATTATGGCTCCCAACCATCATTTGCAGAACTGTCACCTAAACCTTTATCACCAGCAAGGCGGCCTACTCTGTGCTGGAATCAACACTGAGCTGACCAAAAGACTCCATATCATATAAAACTCAGTGGCCAGGCTCATCCTCCTCCTCCTACCCACCACTCACATCAGCCTGCACCTCGAAGAGCGATTCTGACTTCCATTCCCCAAACGAGCACTTGTCAAACTCCTCACACACTCCTACAAAGCCTTACGCAACATTGGCCCCATGTACCTCACCAACAGCATAAACTTCCACAAACCTACCAGACATATCTGCTCAACCGGACTCCAACTCACTTCCACCCCACATACGCAGAACCAAATTTTGCATTCCTGCCTTCTCCTACCTCGGTCGTAAAGCTGGGAACGACCTGCCCCTGCACATCAGAGCCTCCTCCTCAGCACCTGCTTTAGCTCAACGACACCCTCCTGGTTGAGTTGTGTGCTATAAAATGGACATAGCATACTTAACATAACGTAACGATGTAGCCCAGTTAGCTGTACTGTAACAATCAGCCTGTGCAGAGCTCTGAGGTGATGTTGGAATATTAGAATGTCCCAGTGTGGCCAAAAGGCATTTAGATGCACTCTGCAACTGTCACCGGCCATATCGTGCAGTATGCAGAAGGTTGCAGCCTTTTGCCTGTGACAGTCTGTGCTCTCATGAAAACGCAGCATTACCAAGTGCCACACAACTTTCATCAGCTGATTTGTATGAGCATTTTGGGACCTTGCAGCAATGCAGAAAAGTTCCCAGAATGTGTTATTCTAACCTGTAATGTGTCAATTGCCAGAGCTGTGCTCTATGTCAGTAGAGGTGAGCCTTCAAGCAGGCTTCAACACTCTCTAACTGAGCGCTGCCTGCCAGCGCTCCAAGAATGACGGGGATTAGTGTCACACTCATTGTGGGATGGACAGCATAGGGCCCTATTGGGCCTGGCACTGTCAATCACATTGTTGATTGACCTCCTGGGTGGCTATAGGTACACAACTAGCTGAACACAAAAGGAACAAAAAAAGCTGACGTTTTGGTGTTTGGCGACCTCCTTATCTGGTCTCCTGCAAGGTGACCTGCGTATTGGCGCTTCTGCCCGTCTCCTATCACCAACTCACAGAACCTCGGTGTTAAGTTCATGTATACCTGCTGCTTTATAGTGAAGCTCTTAAGAGAAGTCTTACTTTTCACACCCCGCTCTGCTGCGCAACTTCTCGTCCAGATACCGAATGTTGCTGCTAGGTTTGTGCTGGATATCCCTAAATAGGCCAGAATTTCTGCTTATCTGAACAATCTACATTGGCTCCCAGTTCAAAACCGCAGCCTTTTCACAGCATTATGTTTCTGCCATAACACGATCTTAAAATCTCTTCCGCCTTCCAATTATAATTCCCAGCTGTTTGCGATCTGCAAGCCTTCCAGAACGCTATATTCTTTTAAGGCTAGTCTGGTCTCTGTTCTTCCTAGAATCCATAGAACACGCTTTGGAGGTCGCTCTTTTCCTGTCCATACCACTCTTACTTGGAACCATCTGCCTTTAGCTAATTGTTCGGAGCCTCATCTGAAATTCCACAAACTCCTTAAGACTTACCTTCTCAAACAGCAATTTTAGCTTGCTGAGACCATTTCGAGGTATTAGCGTGCCTAATGAAAATAAAATATAAATACTGTTGTTTGAAGGCCTGGTCTGTAAAGTTGGGGTCTCTGTAACCTGAGTGATAGCACTCCTGTATTAGTCTGTAAAATCTGTGCCTCTGCTACTATATATATTGCCTGAGATTGTGCGATGGCATATATCTTTCATCCACCTTCCAAGGAAAGACATGAGTAACAAGATGGAACACCTACTTGGAGTGGAAGGATAGAAAAACGAAAGGAAATTAAATGTAGAATTGTTTATTGATGCTATTTCAAATTATTGGTCACATAAAATTGAATTTTCTGATGTACCTATTTCCCTTCTGACTTTTTAAAAATCTTTTTGGGAAACTGTACTGAAGAAAAGTGCTATTTTCTCATCATCTTGTGGCAGGTGGACCTGCAACACTTCTTGGGAGGGTCAGACATAGTTGGCCTACAATGAGAGTACTGGATAATTACATGAGTGCCTGTTGCATTTTAGCCAATTTTATGTGAGAAATGCGCTGTAAAATGCAATATTTGACCCAATTTATTTCAGGTGAGAACACCTCGAATTCCCCTTGAGACAGTTGAGCTCGCTACATTAAATTCGTGCCACGTGCTATGCCCTACCACTTTATACATCACCAGCCGCCACTGCTCTCTACAGCCTGCAGTGATAAACTCTTTCTGGTGATGGTTCTGTAGCTGGCAAGTTTCCCAAGTCCCTATGCAGCCTGATGTCTTGGTGCTTTTAGTCCGCCAGGCTTTTTAGCCAACAGTAGCCTGGACAAACAATATTTAATAGGACAAGAGCATTTTATACTCGTAAAACATAATACATTGAATCAGACTCCAGTCTGCAGTGGAAACATTGGAACTGTGCTGAAATCTCTGGACATGTTCTCTCAACATTGTTGAGCCTTCATGAAGGGTGGAGACGGATGGTTTTAATTGTGATGTCATTGAATTCAATGGAGTCGACATATTTTGTTTTGAGGGCTAGGAAGATTTCAGGGAGGGTGATCTTACTGAAGTGTATAGGAGTCATTTTGCTTGTTTGGAGAGTGATGAGATGTCCAATAAGGGTTTGTTAAGAGGTGTTCTGGACTGCGAATAGCGTTCAAATTACATACCTATGATATCATGCACTGTACAAATGCCAATAACTGCAACTGTCAAATATTGATTATGCAAGTGTGTCACATTTCTATGTTTGCAGTCTTTGTATGTGTGAACTTCCTTCAGATTTGTGATACTTTGAGTCATGTTGTGTGGTGGGTAGTTCAATGAGAAAATTTCACAAAAAGCAAGTGTTTATCTACTTGGCAGCTGTTGAGCCAGTAGTAATATTTCCTAGCTTTTCTGCTAGCTAAATAGCAGAGGTTATGTTCTTTTTAGCTGGTAGAAGGACAGATAGATAGCAAAAATATCGGAGTTAGTTTCCCAGCGGCTGGCTATAAAACAAAGATACTATACTATCTCACTGTTCACCAGGCAAATAACATGAAACGTAAATATTTAACCTGGCAGCCTGTTAAATATCAATTTTATGTACTATTTTCTCAGGTGCTAGGAAATAGCTGCTGATTAAGTAGCAGAGATTATGTACTATTTAGCCAGCCACTTTAGAAATAGGAAACAAACTTCACTATATACTAGAAGATTCTGAAAATATAAGATGAGAGCTGATTAAAGATTTAGCACCCTTCTCATCACCTTTAAGACTTAGGGCCTCATTACGATGTCAGGCAGACCACCACGGACAGGCCGTCGGTGGCGGTCCCCCCGATATCCAGGACCTCGGTCCGACCGCCGGATAATCCTATCCCTACAATGGAGGCGGTGCCTGCACAGGCACCACCGTAGGATTAGGATGTCCCTTTCGGACTGCCTTTTAATGGCTGTCTGACCACCATGAAAAGGCAGACGGTAAACTAAATAGGTACTTTCAGCTAAACACTGCGGCCTGCCCCCGCTGCGACCTAGTAGAAGCCAACCTCCTCCATATGTTGTGGTCCTGCCACCCTTTGCAGCACTACTGGCGGGAAGTCTCGTCCTGCTTAGCCACATGCATGGACTGTGTGGAACTGCGCACTTGGGAGGAATGCGTATTGGGGCTGTTTCCCAGATCCAGGAAGCACAAAGTAACTTCTAGATTCATGGACCTGGGACTAATCACAGCCAAGCGACTAATCACTAGCAGATAGAAACACAGACTCCCCCGCCCCCCCCATCCTAAGGCATGGAATCTATCTCTATTAGTTTGGGCACAAGCAGAAAGCACAGCGTTAAAATGGGAGTGCGCGCTGGGGTTAAGAAAATACCCTATTGCGCGACACTGGGATTCTATACTGGTGGCCCTACAACTCACTACACACTCAACAGTTGGAGACTCCCCAGCTAGGGATGTGGAACATGGTTAGAGACAGGTATACTTGGGTCGGTCCTATTCCAACGAACTGTGCTCCCTGTGGATGTCTGGATGCCCCAGGGGATCAGAATGTGCCATACAAAAATAGACATGTGTACGTACTTCACTGTCATGTGGGGAGTCTTGAGCGTAATGGGGGTCGCTGATTTTATGGACCGGGAACGGGCTAGGTAACTCTGTTATATTAAAGTTTGGATTGTTAGATATAAAAATTCTCTGGCATGCAACAGTTCTGGCGCTGGGCTAAGTTGACTCAACTCAAGAACTCTGGACAGCGGACTTATACTTGGGGTCCAACACGGGGCTCATAAGCGTGATGTGTATAACAGATGTGCTTATTTGGAAACATGCATAACTGGGAAATAATTGACACACACCCTTGTACGATGATTGTACACTGTTTATTGTCAAAAGCCAAACTGTTAACACTCTATTTGCATACCTCACAATGTATGTAAGTAAAAATGCAAATGCCAATAAAGAGATACAAGAAAAGAAATGAAAAGGTGGACGGAAACGGACTTTCTGGGAAACAAGCTGGTCCTCCGACACCCTTGGGCCATTGCTAAGTGGCCTGGGTGCACATGTAGTGCCCCCCACACACATCCATGCACCATGCGCCAGGCACCTCATCGTGCCTGGCGTACAGTGCATGGATGTGCACAAAGTGGTTTTTACCACTGCGGCTTGTGCCGCAGCCCTTTTCCTGGGCCGCAACACATTCCGCAGTAGTAAATAGCATTTTCCGACCGCCGTGCCGATTGTCTCATCCAAATTGAGCAGGTGGGACTGCCAACTCTTTGTCGGTCAGTCTCCTGCCCGATACGATGCCTGCTCGACACCCATCGTAATAAGGCCATTAGCTATTTGTGGTTGGAACCTTCTGTCCCCAACTGACCTCCTGTTCCAGAAAATAGTTTCTGACCTGATAATAGAAAAACAAAAAAGTAGATGAGTAAAATCATGGAAATAATCTCA
Source organism: Calotriton arnoldi (assembly GCA_963921515.1). NCBI lineage: Eukaryota > Metazoa > Chordata > Amphibia > Caudata > Salamandridae > Calotriton > Calotriton arnoldi. The sequence goes on from CAWUFW010000441.1 coordinate 2,937,337, forward strand.
GTCACTAGTTATCACTTTGGGCCATAGTCCTGTGTATTGTTTTTTGTTCTTAGTGTCACTACAAATAGGGAGAAGGGTACTAACAGAATCCCAGACCAGTTTCAGTCTTATGTGCCTCTTCAGTGAGTTTGAGTTCAAGACATGTTGAATTATGGACCCTCATCTGGGCATACCCATTGTATTTGGAGCATTACACTGAGAGAAATAAAAAAAATGCGATAAGTGGATTGAATTAATATCAGCTTCTGGCAATCACTCTGGTCTGCATTCTAGTCCATCAGTTTATTGTGTGTATTATTTATTGTTCCCTGTGCCACTATAGACTGGAAGACACCTTACATAAGTCAGCCGTCGACCTACTCCACTAGTAACATTCCAGCCCAATCTGCCAAGCCACATCCCTACCGAATAATAACCCAGGCAACTCACAGCCAGTTTGTAATCCGTGAGATGTATCTTGAAAGATCACTCCAGAAGTGAAAAAACATGTGTCCTCCATCATAATGCATTCATACACCACAAAAATTAAGTGGCATATGATAAGCTTGTATAAGTTACCAGTTTTTTTTTATGTATCTAAGGTTGTGCTACCTAGTTGTGAAGTTAAAATATACATTTATTAAGCAGTTATTGTAACAACTCCTGTAAGGTAGTGGGCGGTCTGAATAAAAAATATTTTATCACTTATTATATCATACGCTAACAGCCCTGTGCTATTGATACCTTTTTGAATTACAGAGTTCCCATTGAGAGAAACAATGCAAAAAAATAAAATTTCATATTGTCAATTGGAGAAGAAAGACAAATACTATTAGCTATGATTACCCGGACGTCAAATGGGTTTTTCAGAGTTAGCAATTGCTGCCCCTGGTGTTTGCACTTGAGGTCCCTGGCCAGTGTGCATTGATGAATTTCCAAGTGTATTGCAAAGAATTGCCAAGGTATGACAAACATACATTTATCATGTTCAACACAAACCTCAGTCAGACACTATTGAACATGCTTTACAGAGCAACCCTCCATTTTACTATGCAATAGTAAGTGACTGTGCAAATACATTCTTTTGTTGATACAGAACATATCTGAAACCTCATAGGCATAAACTATTTTCTGGTCCGCTCTATGACCAGTTGGTGCAACTGGCCCTGGAAGTTTGTCTGAATGTATAGAGACTAGGGAAGAATGACTGGAGAATCACAAGAAAGTACTTGTTCTTTCCAAAAGGGCATCATCAAAACCAACTCCACCCCTTGCCTCCTCATTTGATCATGGCAAAGGGAGGTAAGGTGTAGTTGCAGACTTTACCCCCAGTCCTGTACGAATGTATACACTTCCAGGGCTTCTGGTTACGGAAGTCAATTGAAATAATTCAGCAATTGGTGTGTCAGGCAAGAAGTGAAGCAATCCAACTCGCAGGGACCCCATCTACCCCTGAAGTTCAGAAAAAACTGGAGGATCCAGCAACAGGCTCTGAAATCCTGCAAATACCTGTCATTCCAGTTGGCCCCTATGTATTTAGCCATTACTGAAGTCTGGTGGCTTAGGAAGAAGTGGCAGAAGTCTTTAGCTAGCTCTGCCAGCATCATCTTTTTTTAAATTTATTTTTATTGATTTCAATTCCATCAGTGGAATAACAAAAACAAACAATCTAAAACATAACTGTCGTCGCACTTAGTCATAGGCGGCCCCTCCCAACTCCCCGTATTCCTTGGATTGAATATGAGCTTAATACGTATTCTGTACTGCATATCTGCAGTGCCTCGATGTTATCTCATCCATGTCCCATACCTACAATTTCATTTTCCCATTGCTGTATCATTGTTTTGAGGTATCGTATCATCTCTGTGTCGACAGTGTGGAAATATCTATCTTATCCCCTAGGTGTATGTTGTCTGTGTGTCGTTATCCAACAGGTCGAGCCCATAATATTTCCTCCATCTATCCCATATTCTGTGAAACTTTTTTGGACAGCCTCTACCCTTATATGTAACCCTTTCTGCTGCCATGTATATGTCCATTCCTGCCTTCCATTCGTGTATTGTCGGTGGGGTCGGGGCACCCCAAGCTTTGCTAGCATCTTCGATCTCGTACCCTGTAACCTACAGTTGATGTATCTAACCGGCTAGGCATAATCCACTTGCAGGGAAACACAACAGGTTACCATGTCTTTCGCCATGCTGGCATCTGAATCAAATATAAGGTCTAGAGCAGCTCCAAAGGTTGTCCTTCTATTCTAAGACTCTGCGTTCTTTTTCTCCACCAGGAACAAATTGCTCAAAAGCCTCAGGGTTGGAGAGGGGTGCTGGAGTTATTGACTTTGACCTCTAGCTCTGCGACCTATGCATCTACCAGGTCACATTGGTCCTGGGAAAAGACAAACAGGCGTGGGATTTGCCTTTGTTTTAGCAAACCATAAAACTATTTCCATCACACAGGTCTCTTGGGTAAGCTTGTAACCATGCATGCAGAAATTCTGCTACCCCACTCCAACCCACTTCAATATATTAGAAGGGAAAAAGGGATAATTCTTACCTAAAGGTGCCATCATCCCCACCCAGGCACTAGCTTCTCCCCTGGTCTCGTCTGGAGGGGAAGAAGATAATCTTGAACTGGCCCTTGTCCTGGCTTCACTTGTAGCCATGGTTCTTCTGGGAACCTTGGACATTTGGATGGTCTGGCGGATCAACCCAGCCTTGTAAAATAACTGAATTGCGAACACTTTCCTGATCGAAGCCTAAAGTTTATCCTGTGAAGCGAAAACCATGGTGAACTTGCTGAACTCTTTTAGGTTAGGCTAGCTAAATGGGCCTCCACCTGCTATAGGGCTTGTCTTTGAGGTCACTAGTTCACTCAGTTTTGGGTATACCTTTAATGAGGAGGATGCCTCTGTGTTCTACGGAAAGGGTGCAGTTGGCATTGCCCAGAAAACAAACTGCCCGCTGCTCCCCACCAGATTCAGTCTCTGATCAAATAAGGTCACTGGAAGTTTTTCCTTCCTCCACCATATCAAAGATCTTCATGATAGGCCTAGTGATGTCCAGAAGCTTGTGCCTTCAAGATAGCCAAGACCTGTTGATGCCCTTCATTGAGTCCTTCATACATCATGAAAAAAGGAAGCCTTTTTACCATCAGTCTTTGGTGTTAGCACTACCTTAAATTGCATAAAAGGGTGTTGGCACTTTGCCTGCAAATAACAACTGACCTCTTTATCTAGAGGCTTACAAATCTTACTGGCCACATATTTGGCCACATGCTCTGCTTAGGGCCATTCAGAGGGCCTCAGATGATAAGTCTTTTGGCTCCAGTGCGTCTGCTCCATGATCTGGGTCTTGGTTCTGGAGGCAAGACCTAGGACTGTTTAGTCCTAGATACTGGGTGTGGGGCCAACTAGTCCAGGCCTCTCTTCTGATGCGTCTATGCACAAGATGTTCCCTGAGTTTTCCTCTGGCTCAAGCCCTTCATCTGGAGGGTAGAGCATGTGGGATATACACATTCTTCAGAAAGGTGTCTAAATGAGTACGGTTGTACCTTTCCCTTTTTGCCTTGCTGTTAGTCTGTGCTAGAAAAACCCACAGTACTGAGGTCAGAGGAACCTGGTAGGGTCTTCGACCTGAGGAAGGGGTTCTGGGTGCAGGCTACCAGTAGCAGGAACTGCTGTCAGCGGGGCTGAAGGACCTTTGATACCGCTTTGTACACTAAGGAGGCACTCGCCTCAAGGAGATGACTGCCTCCTGCTTTTAAAGGTCATTGATACAGTGCTGGGCCATAGAGATGTGAGGTTATTGCCTTAGAACACAGACCAAAAACTATCGTCCAAAAAATTGTTTATTATATTTTTGTGATATCCTTATTGAGGCACCAAACCGCCCTTAACTGCATGCACCCCCCTTCCACAGTGCCACTCACATGCTAGCAGCACTGAAAAAACAAGACCCCGCAGGGTGTCTAGATGAGGTTTTGGGGTCCATTTGGAGATGAGGGGGTGGGGTCCATTTGGAACAGGGCTGAAAAACAGTAAGTCAGTGTAGGAAAAGGCTGCACATGCCAGCTACACTTCCTGCTCTTAAGTTGCAGACTGTAGGCAGACTCGTTATGAGTCCAGTCAGTGTTCGTGGTATCCACCTTAGAGTTAGGACTGGTGCATACTCAGTAAAGAGCCCCCGACCACAAAACCGCACTCAGGCGTCGCAGCCTGTCTAAACTCCCACAGCAACGGGGAAAGATCACCAGAACTTTACCTCTGCGTAGCAACGGGACCTGGGGCTGGAATACAGAAAGGCAAGTGCAGGCCAGCCTGAGCACAGCCTCATAAAATACCTTTGGGGAAATGATCAGTAGAACCTCATTAAAGTAAACAAAAAATCCACTGGAACATTAGTAAAGAAAAGGAGGGGATATGGATAAACCATTATAACCACTGTCCCTCCATGATTAACTGCTGAGCAGTAAAAAAAGAGAAATGGGCAGCAGTTGACAGTCAAGATAAAGATGAACTATAGCATGTAATTGGTGGATACCATTGTTGTGATCTGCCTTTCTGTTATGGGAAATGTAGTTCAAGTCTGTTCGGTGTTGACTAGCTTTTGTAAGGCTGCATAGAATAGAAAGTGTGATGCATAATTTTCGCCTCCGATCCTGACAAAGAATTATACACTGGAAGTACTACAGCTTGGTACGTTAATTTCTAAGACTAACATATGACACAGATAAGTTCATAAGATTGTTCCATCCACATCAAACGCTGTGGACCAGATCCTCAAGGTCAGTAGAAAATCTCCACCTGCATGGTTAGACTGTCGGATGGATGAAGAGTTACAGAGTTTTGGAATTCAAAGGCTCTCAAAAAGTGCACCAGGAAAAAGTAATATTGAAAACTGAATTGGGACCAATTCCAATCCCACCTCTCCGCTACCTCCCCAGCTTTCCCGGCTGACCCCAACGAGGCCAATTTGGTCTTTACCAACTGGATCAGTCAGCCCTTGGATAGCCTTATCCAAGCTAAATTGTCCAGGAATCGTCAATCTAAATCTAACCCATGGTACAACACTAAACTAGCTGCTTTGCGTAAAATCTGTAAAAAGCTGGAGAGAACCTGGAGAAGGGATTTTGACCCAACCTCGAAAGATCTTTACCGGGCTGCCGTAAGGAGATACCACAGGGCCATCCAAGCTGAGCGCGCAGCATTTTATGCCGAGCAAATTAGGAAGAGTACTAACCCGGCGAAGAGCATCTTCTCGATAGTCCCAGGCCTCAAAACTCAGAAAGACGTCGCAGGACCACTGATCACTTCTGATCAGCAGTGTGAAGAGCTTGCCGCCTACTTTACTAGGAAGGTAGAAGACATTTATAAATGCTTTCCTATGGTCCTACCTGGCCCCCTTGAGGCATCTTACAATCATATCAATGTCACTCTAGAGGCTTTTCCCCCTATTCCGCAGGATCTATTACTCTTCCTTTGCTCTAAAGTCAAGTCGGGCTCGCCAGTCGATCCACTAAAGCCCGACCAATTTCGGAAAATTCTACCCACCATCCTACGTCCTTTGGAACAGGTGATCAACGGGTCCCTCAGCTCTGCGGTCGTGCCTACTGCTTGGAAACAGGCCAGGGTGATACCACTGCTCAAAAACCTTTTAGACCCAAAAGCCAGAAAACTTCCGGCCAATCTCCTTGCTACCTTGGGCTGCAAAGATCACGGAGGCCTACGTTAACTCTCTCCTCACGGATCACCTAAACTCCAACAACAGGCTCGATCCTTCCCAAAATGGTTTCGCCTTGGCCACAGCACCGAGTCAGCGCTTTTGGCCGTATCTGAACATCTCTGGAAAGCCTTAGACGCTGGGCAGACGTCGGCACTGATCCTTCTGGATGTTAGTGCCGCGTTTGACAGGGTGTCTCACACCATTTTGCTACAACGCCTTAAGGAGGCGGGAGTCACTGGCTCTGCCCTGAAGTGGCTGGCATCTTTCCTTGCGGATAGGATGTTTCAGGTGATAGCCCCCCCCTTTACCTCTAGCATGCTTCCCTTAAGCCATGGGGTACCACAGGGCTCTTCCCTGAGCCCCCTGCTTTTCAATCTCTATGTTCAACCTCTGGCCGAAGTTGCCAAGAGCAGAGGGCTGACCGTGGTCTCCTATGCCGACGACACACAGTTGGTGGTGGCTCTCTCGAGCGTCTCCAAGCAGGACGCCATGAAATTTCAAGGTGATTTTGCGGCAGTCGCCGAGTGGATGACCACCAATTGTCTCCAACTGAATGCCAACAAGTCGGAGGTGTTGTTGGTGGGAAAGGACCATGATCTATGGAATGAGCACTGGTGGCCAAAAAGCCTAGGTACTGCTCCTGCCCCCAAGCAAGTAGTGAAGAATCTAGGGGTCTGGATGGACGCTTCACTTAATTTCCAGACTCAAACTAAAAAGGTGGCGGGAACCAGCTTCGTATTGTTGCGTGGACTCAGGCCCATCCTGGGTTTCTTTGATGCCCCTACTAGGCAGATTATCATCCAGGCACCGATTATATCAAGACTTGATTAAGCTAGCTCACTGTATCTGGGAGCGAACAAGTCAGAAATACAGAGGCTACAGAGAGTCCAGAATGTGGCCGCAAGATCTCTCCTCGGTCTGCGTAGAGTCAGTTCAGTGACAAGCGCCATTCGCCCCCTCCACTGGTTGCCCGTGGCCAGGCGAATCGAGTTTAAGGCACTCTGTATTGCCTTTAAAATCTTGAAACTGGCATCTCCGGAAATCCTGACCAACCTGCTTTCACCCTACGTCCACAGCCGCCAGCTCCGCTCCATGGGACAATGCCTGGTGGTGGTCCCCCGAGCTAGGAGGGTTTGCGCCGGAGGTCGTTCCTTCCGGAACAGAGCGGCCAGCCTTTGGAATTCTTTGCCGGCCCACATTCGAGGGCTCAATAACTACCTCGAATTTAGGAAAGCCATTAAAACCTTTCTCTTCCCCACCCCGTAGGTCTCTCTGGGCCCTCTTCAAGCTCGGTCACCTCTCTGCTGTTTCAGCGCCGGGACGCCTCTTTGCTGGGGCAGCTGTTGCGCTTTATAAACCCGCTAACATAACATAACATAATAGTCACTGGTTTCCCAGGTGTACTCCTGATACTTGTAACTTCCATTTACTCATGCGAACATTGTCACATGACAACACCTGTAGTGCCAATGTAAATGCACTGGCTATATCATTTTTGTCTTCACTTTGTTTCCCTTTGGATAAACCCCTTTCACTACACAGTTACCAATTTTTGAGCATGTTTCCTTCCACGTGCTCCTTCTCGGAAATGGATTTACTTCAGACTGGTGTATATTTTCTACAGTGGGAGTACATGGGAAATTGGATTGTGAGCACCTACAAATGTAGTTTTTTTGGGTGTACACACATTTCCAGGGCCTTCTCGTCCTGGATTGTCCACTACACAGACACTAAAGTCGACTTACACACACAGAAACCTCTATTTTAATACATCTGTACAGAACCAACTTTCCTAAATTGCAGACAAGACTTTTCACTGCTTATGTATGCAAAAACGACTCTAGAAATCATAGTTGTTGCGAGGTTTGGTAATGGAAGTAAATAAAGACTGCTTCTTGCAAAATGTACAGATGTGTTAAATAAATGAAAGAGATGGACCATGAATATGGTACTCGGCATACATGGAGCAAGGGCGCTAAATATATGCTTCTTTTCATATTTCGAATTCAAAATTATATGAGTTTTGACATTTTGCAAGGTAAAAAATGCAAGAAAATACAGCATATTTGAGTTCCTTTACTGTGCGAAACATGATTTCTTATTTTACTTTTCCTGCTTTCACATGAGTTAATAATGTATTTGGTCTTTACACCATTCATAAGTCTTTTTCATATTTCTCCTACCATACAGCTTTTAGATGTCTGTAGGGGAAACGCTCGAGGATCATACCAAAAACTTAAAGTGGTCCTAGAGCTCGCCCATTGCTTATTATTCACTCTAATTTGCTTGCTTCTTATTCAATGGCTTGCGTTCCTCTTATTGTATTTGTCCTCTACCTGGAACATATCCCCCTATGATTCTTTTGATTGGCTTACTTGTATCCTTCACTGCTCTCTTTTTTAGAGAGCTGCTTTTTCTTTTTTCATTAAGCACTCCAGGAGAATGCGTGTGTTTTCCAGCTCCCCCCTTGTGTGCTGCTCCATTGCCAAATATCAGCCTCTGCGTTTTGTGTTGTTCTTTCGCTCATGTATGACTCTCTTTTGTGTGCTTATCCTTCAAATGTGGTGTTGCTCTCTCCCTGGTGTGCAGTCAGTCTGGCTTTATTTTTATTTAATTACCCCCACCCACCCTCTGTTGTTGCCGCCCACCTGCTCCTTTGTTGCCTGGCCAACCCTTGCAGTCCTTTTAATATTTATCTATTTATTTATTTTCATTTTTCGGGCGGCCTGGCAGGTCACATTTGCGCCCGGGCTGCTTCATTTTCCAAATCACAATTCAGTACAACTGGCAATTTATTTGTTTTGTTTGCAGCACCAAGTGGTGTCCGTGGTTTTTGATCAGTAAAGAAATATGGATCAGTAAATAAATAAAATGGTGCCACCATTTCAGTATGCGCTCATGTGCATCACTAGGCATGTGCATAGCTACGCATGGGCGTAGCAACTGAATGGCGCTGATGCCAGTAGTATCATGACGCTTATGTGCACTTAGATGTCTTTTTTTTCTTTTCTCTTCTTTTTTTGCTGTTTCTTCATAGGATTGTCAAAAAAAAATTGCTTTTTTATCAATGCTATACAACATCTCTGAAAAGAATAGGCAAAGCCCTATGGTGCCGAAGACGATACCAATTGGCTTTGCCAATGATTTTTAATGTGTTTACCGTGGCTAGCTATCCCCTTGTTTAATTCATTTTCTGATAATCGCTCTAACAAGAGCTCTGCTTAGAAAACATGTTGACATTAGACACTCATGCAGGGATATATCTAAAAATGCCTGAATAAAAGTCCCGTGTACCAATGCACTATTTTTGTACAAGTGCCAGGTTCTATCACTGATGATAACACAGAAAGACTAAACATGTAAAGGCTATTCTCGAGCAATGGTGTTTGCATATCGTTCTCTCTAAACAAACTGGAAAGCAAATCTACAGACGGGGTCCTCAGTCCCGTCCTTGTATATTGTATGCAATAGCTTGCCATCATGTCAAACCTAATAAGACTGAAGATTGAAGGGAACTGGGGCAGGAAACTAAGCATGAGAATTATAGGGTAGGCAAGCGGCTTACTCAACAAAGTTAACATTAACGTCAAATATAAGGACAGAAGGGACATGCAAACAATTGAGACTAAAGGTAAAGAGAAACGTGTTGAGTTAAAACCACAGTGTAAGAATTTGAGAATTTGGGTTACTGCGGTGGGGCTGGGGGGAGCACCACTTGGGCAACAACCAAAATCCTTGTCAGGATGAAACACAAAAATCACTAAATTAACCTGTGCTTAACCATCTGGTAGCTTGGCACAAAGCAATCAGGCTTAACTTAGAGGCAAAGTGTAAAGTATGTATACAGCACACAACAGTAATAAAATGAAAATAGAACACAATAAAAATCCCACACCAATTTAGAGAATAGAGTAAATTGTAATAAATAAAATGATACAAGAAGGACGAAAAACCAATCAGTAGACCCTGAGATATGTAATTTCAAAGTTTTAGGTAGGTATATTGCCTACAAGCACAAAGTGCCACTTGCAGTGATCTGGTTGTGCTACACTGGAAGAAAGTCACAAGTTCAGGTCGACTACGATGGAGCACAGACCTGATACAAGGACCAACTTACTTCCGCTAAAAAGCTAACTTCTTAAAGTCCGGCGTGAAGAGTTCAGGCAGGTCCATTTGCAGGTCCAGTGCAGCAGGTGACCTGGGCAGTTCAAGGAGGCCTCTGTAGCTTGTGTGTCCCTGTAGCACAAACAGGAGGTCAACCAACTGACCCTTTGAGGCACTCAGGAAGTCTGGGATGAAGGGAGCAGATCCAGTCTTCCTTCTCAGAGAGCAGGGCAGTCCTCAACCAGCAAGACAGCTCTCAGGGGGTCAAGGTAGTCCTCAAGCAACAGTGCAGTCCTCTGGGGAACAAAGGCAGTCCTTCTTCTTAGTGATGTCCACAGGTCTAGGAGTGAACGGAAAAAGTGTTCTGAGGGTCCAGTATTAATACCTGGTGATCCTGTCTTATCCCCACATTTGGTTCTGGAAAGTTCTTCCCTTCCCCTTTCAAGCGTCCAAACTGTCTGGGGTGACAAAAGGCTGGTGTCAAGTCGCTTTGCGTGTGCTGGAGCCCTTTCAAGTGTAAATGGGGCAGAGTACAGCTCTGCCACAAGCTATCCTGGCAGGATGGCCCATCCTGTCCACACCTAACCCTTTTTGGTTCTACTGTCTGGACAAAATGCACAAACCTTAATAGCAGATGCCTTCACAGTCATTTTACCCAGGAAACCTGGAGAAGGCGCAAATGGTTAGGACAAGAACATGCCAACTCTCTAAAAGTGAAATTTTCTGAACTGTAACTTTAGTTTCGACTTTACCATTAACAAGGATTTTAAATGACAATTTGTTTAAGTCTAAACATCATATGTCTATCTGATCCCAATCCAAAGTTAGCACTTATTAAATGTAATAAGGTAACCAAGTGTTTGTCAATGGGAGAGACAGAGCTTACAACAATGAAAAACAGCTACACGACCCGCATTTAAATACCATGCATGTTGACTATGAGCCTTACAGGCACATGCATCAAAAGAAAAACCGGTCGCAAACGGGCAGATTCTCAGAATCTGCCCTTTGCGATCAGTATTTTTACATTTGGGATGCATCATCCCAAATGCAAAAATCGCATTTTAAGTAATCTCTAAATTGCGATTACTTAAATTGCAATTGCATTTAAGGAATCGCAAATTGAGATTCCTTAAATGCAATGCAACAAAGTAAAAAATTAGCGATTTCGCTACTAGGGCGCAATTTACCATGAAGTTGAACTTCATGGTAAATTGCAAAACTTTGAGAAATACACTAAAGTGCATTTTTCAAAGTTGAAGGTTACACACACACATGTCCTTGGGACATGTGTGTGCGCAACATATGTGCACGGATCAATTTCAGGGGTGCAACAGGGTGTCCTATTTGCGAGTACCTATTGGTACTCGCAAATAGCGCTCGCAATTTCCCATTCATTCCTATGGGCCTGTAGGCCAATAGGAATGAATGGGAACCCATTCCTTATTTGCGACTCGCAATTTCGAGTCGCAAATAAGGAATGTGAAGGAATCGCTATTATTATAGCGATTCCTACATGCATAGGATTTTGCGAATCCTTAATTGCGAATCCTTAATATTCGCTATTAAGGACTCGCAAAATCCTAGCTTGATGCATGTGCCAGTTAGTGCCTACCTTGGGGTGATGTACAAGTATTAAAAAGGAAGGTTTAGGCCTGGTAAAAGGTTTATTTATCCATTTTGAAATGGCAGTTTAAAATTGCACTACAGGCTGCAATGGCAGGCCTGAGACATTGTTTAAATTGCTACTTTAGTGTGTGGCACAATGCATGCTGCAGACCCACTAGCAACATTTAATTTACAGGCCTTAGGTACATTTAGTAAGATATATTAGGGACTTAAAGTAAATTAAATGTACCAATTGGGTATATGCAAATTGTACCACAAGCACTTTACCACTGGTGAGCAGGGTAAAAGTGCACAGAGACCAAATGCCAACGAAACAGGTTCAGCAACCGAAGGCAAAAAATATGGGGGATACATTGCAAAAAGGGCCAGGTCAAGAACACGGCATCATATTAACTTGCTTTAGGAAGCAAGTAACAATGTGGTGTTGGGAATGTGCTGTTCAAGGACCCAATTACACTAATACTGCACAAGATCCAGGGCAACATTGGGAATGTGCATTTTCTACTATAGGGATGTAGGATTTAGGCTTGGAGCTTCACCAAGCCAATAATAAGGGAACTATATGAAAGTCAAAGGTGTCCCTTACGAACACAATAAGACAACAGCAGCTACAGCCAGCACATTATGAAACCACGATTACTGCAGCAATGCAGTTTAACCATTTGAGGATAAAACACGCACTTTCATGTACCCACTTCTAATTGGGCACACTGGTTAGTAGATGCAAACTATCTAGAACTGTTGGAACAGAGGGTAAAGAATACCACTGCCTTCAAATCCTACAGAGGATAAAGACTGGTATACATTCACGGTTACAATGCAAATCTGTGGTGCACATTCTGAAAACTATGGTGTAACATGTATTCAATGAAGAATAACCTAATGGGAGACTGGTGCAGCATATAACGAATGATGGTTGGTCATGTGCAACAAGAAATGTTGAAACTCTGAACTGTGCTTTTAAAGGTTGGATATTCCTTCACACACCTTTAAGAGGCACAAAGAGAACTGTTGTTTTTCTCAGCCTAGAGACAAAACTCACTCTTCGAGTCTGGTAGCTGATTGGGTGCTCCTGCAGCACAGTTCTGGATGCCTTTGCAAATACAGTTTTCTCAATTATGGGTATTTTCTTTTGTTGTGTAACAGCTAAAGAAAGTAAAGGTTCCAGTACTTTAACGGTTAGTATGACAGTATGGTGTGTCTTTGAAGCAGCTTTTTTCTTGCTGCAGAGTGGCAGATGGGGAAGTTTAAAAATAGCTCATTGTAGTTCTGTGTTTTCCAGTATACTCAAACAATGCTATATGGGAGATGTAGTTTGTGGCTGAATTCTGTTCAGCAGTAGGCTCAGATTCCTTCACATGGTCTTTTAGTAGACCATAATTCTAGTAACTGCTCTTCAGAAAAGCTATTTGCTTAACTTCGAACGCAGAACTGCAAAACTCCAGCACCCAGTAAGTTCCATGGACATGGATCATGATAGGCTGATGGTTTGCAAGGAAAATTTTGTAATAAGAGGATTTTGAACAATATGACTCAGCTAGTTTGGAACCAGTCACTTTGTTTAGGTAAAGCCATTATTTAGGAAGAGTGTTGGCTTATATTGATGCTGGTGGATGCACAAGACCTGAAGGGGAAAAAAGTTACATGCATGTACTGAGAAAAGTATCGTGACAAAGAGATATCTTTACGCATCTTAAATTAGACATCGCGTTCTTGTAAGACACACTTTCTTAATGTCTCATTTAGATATGTCTGAAGCAGGTGATGACGACATGCCTGAGCTGTATGACAGTGGAGACGATGCCGCCTGGGAAGATGATGAGCCTAAAATGGAGACTCGATGTCTGTTTTGTGAAAGGTTTGTCCATTTTTTTCAGTTGCTTAACTAGATAAAGTATGTTTGCAAATTTCGTTTAAAAGAACCCTTCTTATTTGAACTTTTTCGAGGGAATGTTTGAGTTTTTGACAATTGACTATCTTGAGGATGACTATATCCAGTCTTATCTATCTACATTTAAACCTCTGGACATAGAGTCACTTGGGAAACTGATAAATTAACTCATATCAGGGTCCCCTAATGACTTGTGTCCCCCTGGGGTAATAAAATGGATTATACCTATCATTACTGAATCCATAGTTTTGAATTCCTCCCTTACTTAAAAGAGATATGGTAATACCTATCCTGAAAAAAAACGTGAGACAACCCTGAGATTCTAAAGAATTTTCAACATATTTCGTTACTGCCATATTGCACACAGGTATTGGAATGACATGTGGCACAGGAAATCGGCCTCTCAGGACTGTGTTATATCCCCACACTTATTTAATATCTCTGTGAGGTCCCTCGTAAAAGAACTAGGAAAGAGAGGCTGTTGGCTGTATAACTATGCTGGAGACACTCAAATATTACTTTGCCTAGAGGGCAATGCCTCATGCCTACACAATTTTCAAAACACCACTGGCCGATTCTCAAACTGCACTTTGTAGTATGTTTTGTAGTACTACAAAACACACTAAAAACATACTACAAAATGTAGGTTTTGCCCGTACTTATATGTGTAGAGTTCGCTGCCTCGCCTGTGGAATCGCCTCATAAGTATGTGGGAGGAACTCAAGGAAGTGGGTGGAAGAGGCAGACTTACTACTAAAGGAGATGGCATCAGGGAGGATTAAGAGGGGTTTGGGGAACTAGAGGGTCAGGCAGTTGGAGAGTGTCTGAGAGGAGTTAAGGGAGGTCACCCACCCACACAAGAAAAAGCCAATTACATTACACTCGAGTGGAGAAATGTAACTTGCACTGTTGTAGTGAGTTCACACTCTAGAGTTTATGAATACTGAAAGTAGTAAACTTGCTCCAAAGTGTAACTTACTTTTTTGAATCAGGCCCTTTGTGTTTCATCTGCGGGTTGATGAGAATTAATCACCTGAACCTAACTCTGATAAAACTGAAATAGTAGTAATAAAAGCAAATCCTCTGCTCTAGACCCAACCGTACTAGCCATAAGAGATGGGACTTCTGCCTTAGTCCATGAAAGCTTCCAAAAGCTTGAGAGTCATTGTGGACAACCAGTTATCCCTGAAACATCACATCAATGCAGTTGTTTCAAAGTTATCTTATTGTTGGTTAGGAAATTACGTGCATATTTTTCAGTGGATGCTTTTAAGACTATTATGTTAGCATACTACAACTGGAAGCCGATTACTGCTAACTCTATCTATCTTCAGCCTCCTAAGGGGGATTTGTCTTAGTTAAAGTTGGTACAAAATGTGGCAGCCAGAATGGTATATGCATTACCCAGTAACACAATACTACCCCTCTTTTGAGAAAACAAATACATTTTAAAACTTGTTGTCTGGTTTTTAAAGCCATCCATGGCTTAGCCCCTCAATTTGTATAAAAAAAATTCCAGATACAGCCCATTACAGATTCTTCACTCATACTCGGCTAATTTGGTGGACATACCAAGATTTTAAAAAACGTAGGTTTGGCGTTCGTAGGTGGAACTAGGTTTCTAGTCTATTCTTTGTGGAATGGAACCCTCTTCTGCCCAACCTTTGTTCTAAACCTGAAATGGCATCATTTAGAAAAGCTTTCAAACCTAGTTGTTCAAACAAGCATTTATTTAAAACTCATAGAGCTGCTGGTCCTATGAGGACAGAATGGGTTGTATTTCTAGCCCTCTAGCATCACTTCACTCATATGTGAAATCAGCACCATGAAACGAGAGCGCTCCCTAAACACAATTCACAATAACTATTATTTATCTTCACAACTATGCCAGGCCACTACCAAGGATGTGCAGGAATAGGAGTTATTGCAGATTAGCGTGGACACAAGAAAGATCAGTAGCCACATTTTGGTGTCGTGCAAAATGTGTCGAATGGTCCATCTGTCTAGTGCTTTGCTGTGTGGGGATGGTCATTGGCCATTCCATAGGCTTTGCACAACAAGGAGGAATATTAGTTTTCCTATAAACTTCAAAATGCTTGGTTCTGTGCAGAAACTTAGGTGGAAGCTGGATCTGGTGTGCAGGGATCTTGCCTTGTGCCTGATTACTGTTTTTTTATAGGTCAGTGCTTGTGTTTCTTTACATATTTACCTCCTCACCCAATGTGACCTGCGTCGCCAGCTACCCAGATAATACTGCTCTAATTCTACTTCTTGCTGAAGGGCTAACTAACAAAAAGTAAACTGCGTCAGCACAATCAGTTTGGCAGTTTTGTCAGTTCTAGTGATATTATCAATATTGTCAGAAGAAACGTCTAAAATCAGTTTTATATCGGTTCTAATTCTTATCCAAATATCAATGAAGCAGATGTTTGCATCTAGTTTATTAGCTTTTGTCAGCTTTATTCATTTTAAGAAAATGCAGTCAGAAAAAATATGTATGAATGTGTGACAGAGTTTGCAGTAAGAATGCTGCAGGATGCAGATGATCACACATCAATGGCGTTGTCCTCCTGAGCAGAGCATCGTTGCCATAACAGAAACATTGCTTGTCGACACTCCAGGACTAAGGATCAACATTTGTCTTCTGCAGACAAATGGTCCCACAGCATCAATCATTTAATTGGCAGATGCTGAGATTTAAGTAATATCCACACTTGATATTTCCAGCTTCAGCTTGTAGCTATTTTTTTACGTAATATTTTCAGAGTCCTTCTTTAAAAGTGGTGCATATTTCAAAAGTGCATATATGTGATAGTATTACTCTGTAGGACACCAGCCTCTGAAAACATCTTAAAAAACCTCCTTGGCGCCTCCACCTTCCCCTTCCTCAACGACGCCGAAATGGCAGACCTTGACCGTCCTATCACGCAAGACAAAATCAACGACGCAATATCACGCACCGCATCAGGCAAAACCCCAGGCCCTGACGGACTCCCACAGGAGTACTATGCGGCCTATCGCGAGACACTCGTCCCACATCTCCTGGACATGTATGCTGAAGCTGTCGAAAAGGGCTAATTTCTACCAGAAACAGATACCGCCACCATCGTAGTGATCCCCAAAACACAACCTCCCTCAGCACACTGCGCTGAATACCTCCCAATCTCTCTCATTAACATGGAAATTAAAATATTTGCATAGGTCCTAGCTAACCGATTGAAGCCCTATCTTCCCAAGTTGGTCCACCCGGACAATGTGGATTTATGCCATCTCGTGGCGCCAGGCACTGCCTCAGACTCCTTCACATAGCCTTAGCAAATCGCCAATCTCTGACCCCTTACTTAGCACTTCTCCTTATTGATTTTGAAAAGGCTTTTGATTCCGTAGACTGGCGATACCTAGAGGACGTACTGATCGAGATGGGTCTGGGTCAATATTTCCGTAAATTGGTTAAGGTGTTATACACTAGACCGCAGGCACGGGTGCTCTTCAACGGGGCGCTATCGGAACCGTTTCCTATTAGGAGAGGGACGAGGCAGGGCTGTCCCCTCTCTCCGCTCCTGTTCACCCTGGCGATGGAGCCTCTCGCATGCCTCATACGGTCTAACGACCGAATCAGGGGATGGAAATGGCCAGGCACTGATGAGGACAAAATCGCTTTATACGCGGACGATGTCTTGCTCTTTCTGGCCGAGCCGGCCCAATCTGGCCCTCACTGCCTTCGGGCTCTGCACTCCTTTGGACAAGCTTCCGGCCTGCACCTAAACCCCGCCAAGTCCGTCCTAGTCCCTCTCCATATCTCAAGAGAATGTATTGATTGGCAATCCACAATACCTATTAGAAGGCAATCCTTTAAATATCTGGGAATCTGGGTGGCTCTACTTCCTGACCTCGAATGGACACTCAATATCACCCCGCTGGTGAAGAGACCCCTCCTCCAGAAGCCAACGGCCGACCCAACGGACCTGAAAAACTACTGGCCCATCTCCCTCCTCCCCTTCGCGGCCAAAGTCACCGAGAGACTCGTGAATGCCCAGCTGACCGCCTTCATCGAAGAGAACTCCATCCTAGACGCTTCACAATCTGGATTCCGCAGCAACCACAGCACCGAGACCGCCCTCCTCGCCGCAACTGACGACATCCGCATACTACTCGACCAGGGACACACTGCAGCCCTCATCCTTCTAGACCTCTCCGCAGCCTTCGACACTGTCTCACATCGCACGCTCGCAGCCAGACTTCACGACGCGGGGGTACGAGGAGCCGCCCTCGACTGGATCCAATCCTTCCTCTCCGGCAGAACCCAGAGGATCAGACTCCCTCCCTTCCTCTCCGAACCCACCGATATCAACTGCGGAGTACCCCAAGGATCATCGCTCAGCCCCACGCTCTTTAACATCTACATGGCCCCCCTCGCCGCCATCGTCAGACAGCATGGGCTCAGCATAGTATCCTACGCCGACGACACCCAGCTCATCCTCTCCCTCACAAAGAATCCCGTAGACACCAGGCTCTGCTTCCATGAAGGAATGAAGGACGTCGCAGCTTGGATGAAAGACAGCTGTTTGAAGCTCAACTCAGAGAAAACCGAGATCCTCATCCTCGGACCCTGCACCTCCGCCTGGGACAATACTTGGTGGCCCTCCGCCCTCGGGAAGCCACCTACCCCCACAGACCACGCACAAAACCTCGGCATCATCCTCGACTCCTCCCTCTCCATGAACCGCCAGATCAACGCCGCCGCTTCCACCAGTTTCAACTGCCTGCGCATTCTCCGCAAGACCTTCAAATGGATCCTCCCCGATTGCAGAAGGGCCGTCACCCACGCGCTCATAACCAGCAGACTGGACTACGGCAGCGCCCTATACGCCGGAATCAACAGAACTCTTTTACACAAACTCCAAACCATCCAGAATGCCGCAGCCAGACTCGTCCTTGGGACACCACGTCACGAGCACATGACCCAACACCTACGAGACCTCCACTGGCTCCCCGTCGAGAAGAGGGTCACCTTCAAACTCCTCATCCACACCTACAAATCCCTCAACAACATCGGACCCAAATACCTCAACGAAAGAGTCTCCTTCCACGTACCCAAGAGGAACCTCCGCTCCTCCGACCTCGCCCTGGCAGAGGTCCCCCGCATCCGCAGAAACAGAGTAGGCGGGAGAGCTTTCTCCTACATCGCAGCCAAGACCTGGAACGAGCTCCCTGTGAACATCAGACGCTCCCCGACCCTGCACACTTTCATGAAGGACCTCAAGACCTGGCTCTTCGACTGATCCGGAGCTGCCCCTCCCCCCACTCCCCCAGCACCTTGAGACCCTCACGGGTGATTAGCGCGCTTTATAAACCCCTGATTGATTGATTGATGACCTCCACAAATGGCAGATCCACTGGGAAGAGTTGCTCTCTTCAAAATGATGATACTTCCCAGATTCCTGTACATAATTCAAAACACTCCATTCCATTTCCCGCGGACATGGTTTAACAAACTGGACAGTCTGATCACCAAATTCCTCTGGAGCGGGCGGAGACCCCGCTTGGCCCTGTCCCAGTGCCGAATCCCATCCTTTGACGGGGGTATGGGCATGACCAATTTATACATTTATTATCTGGCAACCCGCCTACTTGCATTGCATGACTGGTTCAATGGAGGCTGGTCAGACCCGGCATACAGAACAGAGTTGGCTGGCTTGGACCTACCCAGGATCCAAGCGATGATGTACGGGGGTCCTATACCCAGATCTATGCCCATGGTGACGCGGGTGGTCCTCCTGGCCTGGCGCGCTTCCTTGCGCCACACCCAATGGTCGAAAGGGTTGACCCGTTACACACCGCTCGAGCAGGGTACCTGGCTTCGAGAGGTCAGCAATTTAGAGGGATTCAAGACCTGGGATCTTATTGGGATTTTGCAACTTGGGGACATATGGACGGGCAACCACATGCGCAATTTTCAAGACTTGCATACCCGGTACTCCCTACACCCCTCTCAATTTTATAAGCATCTGCAACTACGCCATGCCCTCTATAGCCACATTCCAAATGGCACCTCGCTACCAGAGTACAGTCCCCCCCGAGGCGCAAAGCATGACAGGTGACCTGGGAAGGGGAGGGATTTCCCGTATATACCACTCCCTAACAAACAACACTCCAAACACATTAGATAAACTTAGGAGCCGATGGGAGGGATGGATCGGGCCTCTTCAGGAGGAAGACTGGAGAGATGCACTGATGGCACCCAAAACAGTCACTACTTCAGCCAGACTCCATCTGATCCAGTTGTACTACTTACACGCTGCATACCTAACACCAAAACGCCTTCCTAGCGCAGGTCTGAGACTAAATGCATCATGTACGCGTTGCGAGCAGGACCAAGCAGACTTCTACCATATGCTGTGGTCCTGCCCCGCTATAGCACGATATTGGGACTCCATCGAAAAGGAACTCTCATAGGTTCTCGGCTGGGAGATCCCCCATAGTCCACTAAATGGGCTCCTGGGAATCACAGATGGTCTAGATGGCTCCAGATCTGACAAGTCGTTCCTAAACACAGCTATGGTAGTGGCCAAGAGGGATATTGCAGCTAACTGGTCAAACCCCGTCCCACCCACTATAACGAAATGGCGCAGGGGGGTAGACTGGTGTGCCACACAAGAGAGGTCTTTGTATGAGGCCAGAGGGTGCCCAGCGAAACATCGCAAAGTCTGGGGCAAATGGTTGGGGCAGGTAGAATAACAGCACCCCACCGTAGGAAATGTGAGCAGTGTGCGAGGTTTAATGAGACTAGGTATTGTTGGTGCCTTTTCTTCACATGTAATATGAGGATTTTTTACAACTGCTGTAACATGTTGCTTTTGATCACTGCTGGTTTATTTTCTCTACCTTGTTTAAAATCAATAAAATTGATTATCAAAAAAAAAAACCTCCTTGGGTTCTCAAGCACAAACGTACTGCTTTTCCAGTGATGCCATACACACACTTCTCAGACTTGTAAAATCTTCAAACCAAATTAACCCCATGAAGATGCTAGGATTAAACTAATGGGGTTTATAGCAAACGCAACCCCCATTCAAATCCATCACAGAAAGTGTCCATTTGGATAAGTTGACTGGACTGACTGCCTCCTAATCCAGTTTGAAAACGAGGTGTCCAAGACGCACACACACCGCTCTACACAACACTTCACAGAAAACTGGAAATAACATGTGTAGGAGAGTAGGATCTGCTTCACATGGGTACCCCCACTTTTTGCTGATGATTCACTGGTTTTCGACATTAGTCTGGCTGGGGCCCTGCTATTCAGAACCCCAGCCTAGCTGTTTCCTCTTTTAAAGGGTCTCCATGTGCCTTAGGCACATCACTGATTGGGATCTGGAGTGCCCTTGTAAGTCCCTAGTATATGGTATACTATGTACCAAGGGCATAGGTACCTCAGAGGCCTGCCAGGGGCTGCAGCATGTATTATGCCACCCCTGGTAGGCCATCCAAACTGACACCACAGGTCTGCTACTGCAGCCTGGGTAAGGTGGTGCATGTACCCCTTGCTGTGGTATAGGGTCCCTATATCACTAAAATGCATACACACATATAAACCTATAAGTCACTCCTAAGGCAGGCCTTATCAATCCTAAAGGCAGAGTGCATGGTTCCTATGTGAGAGGGTGCCCCTGCATGAGCAGGGCCCCTCTGCAGCGTTCGGAGACCATCTCTGATGCTGTTTGTAGTGCAGCCTGACCATATACTCTTAAACGCATTATATCCTCGCGGTAAAATGCTAACTATGGAATGGCTGCACCTAAACATGTCGTGTTTGGTGTCAAACATCTTGGAATACTACCCCCCGCCAATCCTGGCGGCGGGGGTAGCATTCCACCCTTCTAGAGGGAAAGGCATGTTAACTCTGACGAGTCCGGTAACTTCTTTCCAGAGCCCTGGCATCACAAAATGGATGCTGCTGCCACAGACACGAGTCTGGCCTCCTGCTGCTGGACGAAACTCCGGCAGGGGAGGCCTGGACAATAGGTTTCCTGTCCCAGGGAGGTGTGACCACCTCCCCAGACAGGACAATGTGTATTGGGGCTGGGCGGGAGCACTTTCGGGTGCTTTGAAGTCCTGCACTGGGGGCACATTTGGTGTCCCTGTGCATACCCCAGTTCAAACCGGATCAGGGGCTCGCAGCCCCTGCTTTGGCGCGAACTGGACAAAGGGAAAGGGGTGTAGCCACCCCTCTGCCCTGACCCACCCATAGGTGGGGCCACAGAGTAGTCCATCCCCTATCTTTAGAATAAAGATAGGAACCCAGTCCTTAGGACTTTAGATTATACCTGGACGAAACTCTGAAACAGAATCCTGGACCTTCGACGCTCTACTCACGATTAGAGGACTGAAGAATCTCCCTTGGGGTCAAGGAGTGACTCCCCTGCTTGGCAGGCACCAAAGAAGCATCTGTCCGGTTCGCATCACTGAAGCTCCCGTCGGACGCCGAAGTCATCGCATCACCAGAGGTGGATTCTCAGACTTCCCCGAGGCTACCCTGAGTCCCCAGCAAAGCTGAGGCCCGTGGCTATCGTGGGTGACTTGAGACCGTGACCCCTGGACACCGAGCACATTTGCAAGTGCACCATCTTCTGGGTCTCCCAAGAAGTCGTGCTTTGGGCTCCGAGTAGCCCTAGCCTCCAGCACCACCTGCACCGAAGATCACTGGCCCCCACTCCACGAGTGTCCTGTAAGCCAGCTCCACGTGCGGCGTCACGAGGCTCCTTCGCGGTCGCTAGCCCGTTGGCTAGTAGCCCTTAACGAAGGCCAATCTTTTCTTTACTTGGCAGTCTGGTTGCTCCAGGCCTGCCCTCACTTACCCTCGCTGGGTGAGTTCCCCAGACCTTGCTGGTCTGCATCATCGACGATCTACATCTTACTCGAGACTTGCCGTTGCCAAGGCTTGTTGGGTCCAATCTGGTCGCCGACACCTCTGCACTCGACAGACATCGAGCAACAGCCCGAATCCTGCTCCTGGTCGCCGACAACGCCTCCCGGACCTCGTGGCTGAAGAGTCAAGACGACCGTCATCGAACCTGAAGCACTCGACATCGGTGGGCATCTGTCCATCACCTCCCTGGTCACTGGCTAGTGACCCAGACTCTGTCCCCTCTGCTTTCAGGTTCTTCAGAACTCCGATCCACTCTTGGATCCACCCGGACACTTTTCTCCTGGTCGCCAGCAGCACTTTGCAGCAGATCGCCATAAGAACCGACGACGAAACCCGACCCCGAAAGGCACCTATGCACCCGGCTTCCCTGGGTGAGGTAACACGAGTACTCCGGTGCTCCCGTGGGTAGAGACTCTTCAAAGTCCTAGATCTCAAAGGGTTTTGTCCTAGTCCTCTTTTAAGTGTCCCTTTCCTCTATTTTCCCGATCCCGACTTTCTCCATAGAAGTTAACGGCGTATCGCGGTTGTGTATTTACACTGCACGCGTCTCCCGTGGGTCCCCTGTGTCACTACCTTGGGTGGTTCCTTGTGGTCCAAGCACTTCTAGAGGCTCTAGGCCTAGTGTCTAGTTCAGTCGTGGTTCGCATACCACTTTATTGGTATATGGTTTGGTACGCCCCTAGGGCCCAAACGTGTATTTGTGCTATTACTGTGATTTAAGATCTTATAACCTATGTACTTCGAACTCTAGCCTCATAAAGAGACTAGAGGGGTGTGTTTAGTAATAAATACATATATTTTGAATATATACCTGGTGTGGTGCTCTTTCATTTGGTCACTCAAGAGATTATAGACTGGTAAAACAAGCTGCTTTACATTCCTTCAAGACTTAGCCTGAAGGCTGCTCTCCATAGCTACCACTAGGATAGCTTTCAATAAGGTTGTCTTTAACCTACCTACCATAAGAGTCGATTTGGACTGGTGCACGGTGCCCACTATAATTAGTGGACAGCATATGCCAGGCCAACTTCTCACATTGGTGTGCAGCGTGTGGGATTCCAGCTTGCTATTGTTTTACCAGATAATCTCAATTGAATTGATCAACTGAAAACCACTAAAGGTACCTAAGGTACATATAATTTAAGCTTAGAATATCAGTAAGTTCTACTGAACTTAGAGTTGTGTGTTAAGGGATAGCACAACCCTTTCTACAACTCAAGAGAGTTTAGTAGGCCACACTAGAGTAGGTAGTGCATACACCACACCACACTAGTAATGTCTTTAAAAGCAGGATCCAAAGATGCCCTGCAGGAAGCCATTGAGCTTCCCCCTCCAAGTATGACACACTCCCATTCTTGGAACTGAGAGCTTTGTGTAACGTGAGGAAATTAAGGACAGGCCAAAGTCCACCACCCAACACCTCCAGGAGTTGTTGGTGGCTTATGATCTTAGTAAGTCTTCAGAGACTGAAGGGGTAGGAGCAGAGGGTGGGCCAGCAGATGAGGAAGGGGCCAGGGGTACCACTACCCCCAGCCCCCCTCTGAAACTGACCAGGAGGGTGACAATGACCCTGACCTGGAGAACCCAATCCCTTCTGGGGAAGATGAAGATGAGGATCTAGAGAACCACACCTTTGTCCCCCAGGAAGGATTATGAGTGTGCTCAGAAAGTCTAGGTCTCCTTCTCAGGAGTCTAACCACTCTGGCACCTCCATAGGGAGCTCTGTTTCTTCTCACAGGAGGGAATCCTCTCATGAGAGAAGAAAGAGACTGGTCCAGTATGAGGAAACTCAACTGGAGATCAGGAAGAAGCAATTGGCTTTAGATAGAGAATCCCTAGATCTCCTTAAAGAGAGAAGAAAGTTGGGACTAGAGTCCCATGGTGGCAGCCATGTCCCTAGAGATAGGGAAAGGTCCTATGACCATAGGAACCTGAGCAAGATTGTCCCTCCCTACCAGAGTGGGGATGATATCCACAAATGGATAACTGCTTTAGAGAGGGCCTGTAAAGTACAGAAGGTCCCTCAGGAGCAGTGGGCAGCAATCTTGTGGCTCTCCTTTGCTGACAAAGGTAGAGACAAGCTCCTCACTGTTAGAGAGGAGGATGCTGACAATTACAAGGTCTTGAAGAGTGCTCTTATTGATGGGTTTGGCCTAACCACTGAACAGTACAGGTTGAAGTTCAGAGACACCCAAAAAGCACAGACTCAAGACTGGGTAGACTATGTGGATTGTTCTGCCAAGGCTCTGGAAGGCTGGTTGATGGGCAGTAAGGTGTGTGACTTCTCAGGATTGTATAATCTGATAATGAGGGAGCAGATTCTTAATAACTGTCAAAATCAGCTGTTGCATCAGTACCTGGTTGACTCTGATCTGACCTCTCCCCAAGAATTGGGAAAGAAGGCAGACAAATGGGTCAGAACCAGGGTGAAGCAGAAGGTACAGAACCAAGGTGGGGAAACCAAGAAGCAAGATGCTAAGAACTCTGACAAGGGTGGGGAGAAGGGTAAAGATCAAAAGTCTTCATCAGGCCCCCAAAAATCTTCTTCTGGTGGGGATTCCCAGTCTACCAAGGGTAAAGGCCAAAGAAAACCATGGTGCAAGGTCTGTAAGCAAAAGACCCACTGGACCAGTGATTGCACCAAGTCCAAAGACTCCAGTCCAGCACCCACCAATGCCCCTAAGGCACCTGTTCCCCCTAGTACAGTTGGTGGAAGTGCTCCAGCAAAGGGTTTAGTAGGGTTCACCCTGGGAACTGAGTTGGGCTCTGACCTAGTTAGAGAACTGACTCAGGCTGTGTTAGTCTGTGATGGAGGCATGGATGTGCCCTCCTCTATGAGTCCCAGTAATCTGGGCAAGTACAGACAACAGCCTTTAATCAATGGACGAGAGGCTTTGGCATTTAGGGACACAGGGGCAAGTGTCACCATGGTGACACAAGACCTTGTGCTACCTGGGCAAGTTATGCTTGGTGAAATGTACCAAGTGACCAATGCTAGCAATGTCAGAACAGACCATACTCTGGCAGTTGTTAACTTCTCCTGGGGAGGGGTAACTGGCCTTAAGAAGGTTGTGGTAAGTGCAAACCTACCAGTCGAATGCTTGCTTGGCAATGACTTAGAGACTTCTGCTTGGGCAGAAGTGGAGCTCAGGACCCATGCAGAAATGCTGGGGATCCCTGCAGATGTGTTTGCTGTGACCAGGTCACAAGCCAAAATGTCTAGCACTGAACAGGCCTTGGATTCTGGAAGAATGGACCAAGTGCCTTCCAAGAGGAGGAGTAGTAGGGTTAAGGCAGTGCCTTCCCCTTGGCTCAGGAGGAAGATCAGTCCCTTGAGGGGGATGATCTCAGCCCTGAAGAAGGAACTGTCCCAGAGGAACTTGAACCTGACCAGGTTGAGTTCTTGGGGACAGGGGACCTTCTAGGGCAGATCTGAGCCAGGAGCAGCAGAGCTGCCCCTCCCTTGAACCCCTCAGACAGCAAGCTGCTGCTGAGGCTGCTGGGAAAGCTAGTGGTCCCCATACAGTGTATTGGGATGATGGACTCCTGTACTCAGAGAGTAGAGACCCCAAGCCTGGTGCTACCAGGAGGTTGGTAATACCTTTGAAGTTCAGGGGCTTCCTATTGACCCTAGCCCATGATATTCCCTTAGCAGGACACCTGGGCCAGAACAAGACTTGGGACAGAATTGTCCCTCACTTTCACTGGCCCCACATGTCTGAAGACAGTAAGGAGTTTTGTCGCTCCTGTGTAACCTGCCAAGCCAGTGGCAAAGCAGGTGGCACTACAAAGGCCCCCTGATACCACTACCTGTGGTGGTGGTGCCCTTTGAGAGGGTAGGGATTGACATTGTTGGTCCCATGGATCCCCAAACAGCCTCTGGGCACAGGTTTATCCTGGTGGTAGTGGATCATGCCACCAGGTACCCAGAAGCTATTCCCCTCAGGACCACTACAGCACCTGTGGTGGCAAGGGCCCTCCTGGGAATCTTCTCAAGAGTGGGCTTTCCTAAGGAGGTAGTATCAGACAGGGGTGCAAACTTCATGTCTGGGTACTTAAAAGCAATGTGGAAGGAGTGTGGAGTTACTTATAAGTTCACCACACCCTATCACCCACAATGCAATGGTTTAGTTGAGAGATTCAACAAAACCTTGAAGGGCATGATTAAAGGGCTCCCAGAAAAGCTTAGGCGTAGATGGGACATACTCTTGCCCTGCCTTTTATTCGCATATAGGGAGGTGCCTCAGAAGGGGTTGGTTACAGCCCTTTTGAACTTCTGTTTGGCCACCCTGTGAGGGGTCCACTGTGCTTGGTGAAGGAAGGATGGGAGTTACCTCTCAAGCCCCCAAAGCAAGATATAGTGGACTATGTACTTGGTCTCCGCTCCAGGATGGCTGAGTACATGAAAAGGCAACCAAAAACCTTGAGGCTAGCCAGGAACTTCAGAAGGCCTGGCATGACCAAAGAGCTGTTCTGACTGTTTACCAGCCAGGACAGAAGGTGTGGGTGTTGGAGCCAGTGGCCCCAGCAGCTCTCCAAGACAAATGGAGTGGACCCCACACTATTGTTGAGCAGAAGGGTGAGGTCACTTACTTAGTGGACCTGGGAACACCCAGGAGTCCCCAAAGGGTTCTCCATGTCAACAGACTTAAGCCATATGTGGACAGGGCAGACATGGGCTTGCTCATGGCTACTGATGAAGGGCAGGAGGAAGAGAGTGACCCACTCCCTGACCTGCTCTCACAGAACCCTGACGATGGGTCAGTTGATGGTGTAGCCTTGGCAGGCAGCCTCACTACCCAGCAACAAACTGATTGCAGGCAAGTCCTCAATCAGTTTAGACATATGTTTTCACTGACACCCAGTCAGACCACCTGGTGCACTCATGAAGTGGACACTGGGGACAGTCTGCCTATTAAAAACAAGATTTATAGGCAACCTGACCATGTCAGGGACTGTATCAGGACTGAAGTCCAGAAGATGTTGGAATTGGGAGTGATTGAGCCCTCAGATAGCCCTTGGGCTAGTCCAGTAGTCCTAGTACCTAAACCTCACACCAGTGGTGGGAAAAGAGAGATGAGGTTTTGTGTAGACTACAGAGGCCTCAATGCAGTCACTAGGACTGATGCCCATCCAATACCCAGGGCAGATGAGCTCATAGATACTTTGGCCTCTGCCAAATATCTCAGCACATTTGACCTAACAGCTGGCTACTGGCAGATCAGACTAGCTGATACTGCAAAGCCCAAAACAGCATTTTCAACCCCTAGTGGGCATTATCAATTTGTGGTGATGCCCTTTGGTCTGAAAAATGCACCTGCCACTTTCCAGAGGTTGGTGAACACAGTTCTCACAGGACTGGAAGCCTATAGTGCAGCTTATCTAGATGATATTGCTGTCTTTAGCTCCACCTGGGAGGATCACCTGGTCCACCTCAGGAATGTTTTACAGGCCCTGCAAAGGCAGGCCTGACTATCAAGGCCACTAAGTGCCAGATAGGGCAGAGTCAGGTTGTGTACCTGGGCCACCTTGTGGGTGGAGGCCAGGTTCAACCTTTGCAGAGCAAGATCCAGACCATCATGGACTGGACTGCTCCCACTACCCAGACTCAGGTGAGAGCCTTCTTAGGCCTGACTGGGTACTATAGGAGATTTGTCAAGGGGTATGGATCAATAGTGACACCCTTGAATGACTTAACTTCTAAGAAAATGCCCAAAAGGTTCAGTGGACAGCTAGCTGTCAAAAGGCATTTGATGACCTCAAGCAGGCCATGTGCACTGCTCCAATTCTGCAGAGTCCTGATTACTCCAAGAAGTTCATTGTTCAAACAGATGCATCTGAATTGGGGGTAGGGGCTGTACTGTCACAATTGAATGAAGAAGGTCAGGATCAGCCAGTAGCTTTTATTAGCAGAAGGCTGACCCCTAGAGAGAAACGTTGGTCAGCCATAGAGAGGGAGGCCTTTGCTGTGGTCTGGGCTCTGAAGAAGTTGAGGCCATACTTGTTTGGTACACACTTCCTGGTTCAGACAGACCATAAGCCCCTCTTATGGCTAAAACAAATGAAGGGTGAAAACCCCAAACTGCTTAGGTGGTCCATTTCCCTACAGGGGATGGACTTTACAGTGGAACATAGGCCTGGGAGTAACCATGCGAATGCAGATGGACTCTCTAGGTATTTCCACTTAGAACATGAAGACTTAACTGGGCAAGGTTAGTTTAATGTCCCTACGTTTGGGGGGGTTGTGTAGGAGAGTAGGATCTGCTTCACATGGGTACCCCCACTTTTTGCTGATGCTTCACTGGTTTTCGACATTAGTCTGGCTGGGGCCCTGCTATTCAGAACCCCAGCCTAGCTGTTTCCTCTTTTAAAGGGTCTCCATGTGCCTTAGGCACATCACTGATTGGGATCTGGAGTGCCCTTGTAAGTCCCTAGTATATGGTATACTATGTACCAAGGGCATAGGTACCTCAGAGGCCTGCCAGGGGCTGCAGCATGTATTATGCCACCCCTGGTAGGCCATCCAAACTGACACCACAGGTCTGCTACTGCAGCCTGGGTAAGGTGGTGCATGCACCCCTTGCTGTGGTATAGGTTCCCTATATCACTAAAATGCATACACACATATAAACCTATAAGTCACTCCTAAGGCAGGCCTTATCAATCCTAAAGGCAGAGTGCATGGTTCCTATGTGAGAGGGTGCCCCTGCATGAGCAGGGCCCCTCTGCAGCGTTCGGAGACCATCTCTGATGCTGTTTGTAGTGCAGCCTGACCATATACTCTTAAACGCATTATATCCTCGCGGTAAAATGCTAACTATGGAATGGCTGCACCTAAACATGTCGTGTTTGGTGTCAAACATCTTGGAATACTACCCCCCCGCCAATCCTGGCGGCGGGGTAGCATTCCACCCTTCTAGAGGGAAAGGCATGTTAACTCTGACGAGTCCGGTAACTTCTTTCCAGAGCCCTGGCATCACAAAATGGATGCTGCTGCCACAGACACGAGTCTGGCCTCCTGCTGCTGGACGAAACTCCGGCAGGGGAGGCCTGGACAATAGGTTTCCTGTCCCAGGGAGGTGTGACCACCTCCCCAGACAGGACAATGTGTATTGGGGCTGGGCGGGAGCACTTTCGGGTGCTTTGAAGTCCTGCACTGGGGGCACATTTGGTGTCCCTGTGCATACCCCAGTTCAAACCGGATCAGGGGCTCGCAGCCCCTGCTTTGGCGCGAACTGGACAAAGGGAAAGGGGTGTAGCCACCCCTCTGCCCTGACCCACCCATAGGTGGGGCCACAGAGTAGTCCATCCCCTATTTTTAGAATAAAGGTAGGAACCCAGTCCTTAGGACTTTAGATTATACCTGGACGAAACTCTGAAACAGAATCCTGGACCTTCGACGCTCTACTCACGATTAGAGGACTGAAGAATCTCCCTTGGGGTCAAGGAGTGACTCCCCTGCTTGGCAGGCACCAAAGAAGCATCTGTCCGGTTCGCATCACTGAAGCTCCCGTCGGACGCCGAAGTCATCGCATCACCAGAGGTGGATTCTCAGACTTCCCCGAGGCTACCCTGAGTCCCCAGCAAAGCTGAGGCCCGTGGCTATCGTGGGTGACTTGAGACCGTGACCCCTGGACACCGAGCACATTTGCAAGTGCACCATCTTCTGGGTCTCCCAAGAAGTCGTGCTTTGGGCTCCGAGTAGCCCTAGCCTCCAGCACCACCTGCACCGAAGATCACTGGCCCCCACTCCACGAGTGTCCTGTAAGCCAGCTCCACGTGCGGCGTCACGAGGCTCCTTCGCGGTCGCTAGCCCGTTGGCTAGTAGCCCTTAACGAAGGCCAATCTTTTCTTTACTTGGCAGTCTGGTTGCTCCAGGCCTGCCCTCACTTACCCTCGCTGGGTGAGTTCCCCAGACCTTGCTGGTCTGCATCATCGACGATCTACATCTTACTCGAGACTTGCCGTTGCCAAGGCTTGTTGGGTCCAATCTGGTCGCCGACACCTCTGCACTCGACAGACATCGAGCAACAGCCCGAATCCTGCTCCTGGTCGCCGACAACGCCTCCCGGACCTCGTGGCTGAAGAGTCAAGACGACCGTCATCGAACCTGAAGCACTCGACATCGGTGGGCATCTGTCCATCACCTCCCTGGTCACTGGCTAGTGACCCAGACTCTGTCCCCTCTGCTTTCAGGTTCTTCAGAACTCCGATCCACTCTTGGATCCACCCGGACACTTTTCTCCTGGTCGCCAGCAGCACTTTGCAGCAGATCGCCATAAGAACCGACGACGAAACCCGACCCCGAAAGGCACCTATGCACCCGGCTTCCCTGGGTGAGGTAACACGAGTACTCCGGTGCTCCCGTGGGTAGAGACTCTTCAAAGTCCTAGATCTCAAAGGGTTTTGTCCTAGTCCTCTTTTAAGTGTCCCTTTCCTCTATTTTCCCGATCCCGACTTTCTCCATAGAAGTTAACGGCGTATCGCGGTTGTGTATTTACACTGCACGCGTCTCCCGTGGGTCCCCTGTGTCACTACCTTGGGTGGTTCCTTGTGGTCCAAGCACTTCTAGAGGCTCTAGGCCTAGTGTCTAGTTCAGTCGTGGTTCGCATACCACTTTATTGGTATATGGTTTGGTACGCCCCTAGGGCCCAAACGTGTATTTGTGCTATTACTGTGATTTAAGATCTTATAACCTATGTACTTCGAACTCTAGCCTCATAAAGAGACTAGAGGGGTGTGTTTAGTAATAAATACATATATTTTGAATATATACCTGGTGTGGTGCTCTTTCATTTGGTCACTCAAGAGATTATAGACTGGTAAAACAAGCTGCTTTACATTCCTTCAAGACTTAGCCTGAAGGCTGCTCTCCATAGCTACCACTAGGATAGCTTTCAATAAGGTTGTCTTTAACCTACCTACCATAAGAGTCGATTTGGACTGGTGCACGGTGCCCACTATAATTAGTGGACAGCATATGCCAGGCCAACTTCTCACAACAAGATTGCTAGCACTAATTTGTCGAAACTGCTTCTATCACAAGTGGATGCCGCGATCTGTAAGAAACTCCCAAATATGAAGAATATTGCACTTCACCTGAGAATCCAAAATGCCGGGGTCTATGAAGTTTGTGAACAAAAAGATAAATTGTTTCTGTTCTCCCTAGACTTACATTTTTTTTTAAATCTGAATTTAGGTCCATGCAACACAACCCTTGCATAATATACAGTCGGCCTCTAATAGACAACTCGTCAGCGACCACATTACATTAATAAATGCCAAAAGACACCTTTAACATTTGAGGTGTGAGCAAGAGGCAGTTCAACCAATGGACTATTCATAATATTGAAAGGACTGAAGGGCTGCCTTTTTCCAAATATGCTGCCCCTATCGGCAGACTGATATCCCTAAACAAAATCCAGTCAATCTAGACTGACATCACTATTACACCTATACACAATCTGCATAAATGCGCTTCTATACTAAACAAATATTTGAAAAACAAGATGTATGTCGAAGTCCAGCAACACAGGAATCTGTCTCCCCATAACACCAATGCTGACTGTCTTAGTCAACTGCCTAGCACAACTCCTCAATAAACTGAAGCCTGGATCGGTCCACTTTCTGCAAGTCCCACAGTGAGACGAACAACCTGGCCAGCCACGATCATTTTGCATTATTACTAAAAGTAGTATAAAAGATGGTCACTAAACAACTAAGCAAATGTGCAGAAACCGTTATACATTTAGGTATTTTGCAGTTGGGTGTTAAACAAAGATTAGTCACAGAACACCCCCTGCATGACACGAGTGCACGGTGTCCCATCACAGATGATGGAAGTGTTATGTTATCAGTATTTTGTATAGCACGCTAATCACCTGAGAGGGTAGCCAGGCGCCAGTATGTCTGCAGCGCAACCAGACGCAAACGTTTCCAGGTGCAAACATATGAGTTCTAATGGACCTGTTGCCAGTATTTTTGTTTTTTTCCAGATAAAAACATAATGAGAAGAATTTAAGAGGCAATACATTGATGATGTACTACCTTACCCTAGAGCTAGGCTCAACGTGCCTTATTCACATTTAACTCCCAAGCACAACTGTGTTGCCAGTACTAATTAATAGTTGCAAAAAGCTTTGACATGAGATCCGGACCACTAAGGTACTTCTACTTCGTACGTTGTCACTACGGAGATCTAGCCCACCAGCTTTAAGTAACGTTCGTGTGATCTAGAATTTCATTCATTAATGATTCTGATAATATTCATCGCTGGTGTTATGATGTGTTCCTGTTGTTGAAGGGATTGCTTCTGTACTAAAAAATACACAGCCCCATTGGGCTTGTTCAGGGGTAGCTACATCAAGGAAGAAGGTCTCATTTGAAAGTGTTACAAGATGAGGTAAAAGTTCAGGGGCATGGATCAGTATCACAAGGGTGATGATGATGATTCTGTGATGGCTGCATTTTGCAGAGTTCGGAAACTCCCCACATTATGTGGGATGTATCAGTCCCAGCCTTTAATTCTATTTGTATAGTGTGCTAATCACCCTAGAGGGTAGCCAGGCGCGAACATTCCCGCAAAGTATCCAGATGCAAATGCATTCAGGTGCAAACATACTAGTTCTAATAGACCTGTTGCCAGTATTTACTGGGGGAGGGGAGAATAACCCAAAAATAACAATGAAAAGAACTTAAGAGGCAATACATTGATGATGCACTTCCTTGCCCTACAGCTCAACATTGCTTATTAACATTTATCTCCCAAACACAACTGTGTTGTCAGTACTGCTTAGCATTTGCATAAAGCTTTGACAAGATGTTTAGACCACTAAGGTTCTTCTACACCATACTTTGTATTCTACGGAGATTTAGCTCCCCCAGCTTTAAGTAATATTCTTGTGATCTGGAATTTAATTACTTGATGGAGGCTTCTGTGTCAAACACCACACGGATAATAAGAATCGGATAGGTTTCCCTAGATATATCCATGATATGTTTATTTCAGATCCTCATAATATTGATAGCTGGTTGTTGGAAATGGGGTTACTGGTTGAGTTCTTGAAACCCACTCAAGCAGCAACCACAATTCCTATGCTTAACACTCTGGTAGCTTGGCACAAAACCAGTCAGGCTAAAATTAGAAGCAATGTGTAAACTATGTATGCAGCACTTCAAACAGTGATAAAGTGAAAACACAGCACAAGAAAAATCCCACACCAATTTAGAAGAGAGTAAAGTTGAATAAATAATTTGACACCAAAAGAGCAACAAAAAAATCAGTAGTAAAGGAGATATGCAAGTTTTAAGTAAAAACAGTGCCTAAAAGCACTGAGCGCCAACTTTGGGTATCTATTGCCCCAGACCGGGACAAAGTCACAAGTTCAGGCTGACTGCAATGGAGTGCAGGCCAGGTAAGGCACCAAGTTAGGCTCTCTGAACAAGAGTCCCTTAAATCCTGGTTTGCAGGGTGTTGCGAGATCCTGCATTGAGGATGGGTCATGCAGCAGTGGTTCCGAGGAGCTGTGGGCTGCGATGCCAAGTCCTGTAGTGTAGATGTATCACGCATCGGCGGTTCCGAAGAGCTGCAGGGTTGCGATGTGGAATCCTGCGTTGTTACAGGTGGCTTGCGATGTGAAGGCCTGCATCAAAGATGCTTCATGTAGTGGCTTTGCCAAGGAGTCTGCGAGCTGCATCTGTTCTGCTTCACAGGACCACAGCTGGGCAGGCAGAGCACCTTCAGGCCTACTTTCAAGGGTCCAGGACTGGGGTGGCACTTCTTCGGGAGGCAGGATTCACAGCAAGTAGAGGCCAGGTGCTGGCTTTAAGATGGTTGGAGCCTTTTCTGTCTCTGAGGCTCAGATCAGAAGGCCAGACAATTAGCCCTTGGATTCACTCTGGTGATCCTGGGATCAAGAAGCAGGTTTAGTCCTTTCTACTCAGGCTTCAGGGCAATAGAGTAGCAGTCCTTCTTGCAGAGCAGCACTGCAGTCCGTCAGAGTCTTCCACAGATATAGAGGTGTATGGAAGAGTTGGGTTTGAGGGTCCTTTATTTATACCTGATGCCAGTTTGAAGTAGGAGAAGGTTCTGGAGGTTTCCATCCCCAGAGGTGTTTGGGATTTCCTGCTTCCCTGCCCTAGCCCCAGCTTCTCTGGCGTCGCAAAAGACTAGCGTCAAACCCTTTGTGAGTGTGCTCATGCAGAGCCTTTGTGTTGTGCAAGTGTGGTAGGTGTGATGTAAAGTCTCTAAGGTCCAACTCCATCTCATGTAAGCCCTGACTCCATCTTAGTCAATGGAAGTTGTCATCATCATCAACTTAGACAGTGGACACCGCCATATTCCCTGATTTATGCAGAATCATTGCCAAGTCTGCCTTTTAACGCAGATCCCACCAGACCTTATCTTTCTAAGAACTGATATCGTCCAGTACTTCGAGTGACATGATATGTCAAAGTTTAATAAGAACACATACAGACATATAAACAAAATAATGTAGTCTGAATTAGCGCCCGTTTACCTTATATGTTCATAAGGAAATATCTCGTATGCATACCTTGATGCACACAATCTATGTCCGGCATTCCTAAACTTATGTCAAAAATTCCAATTGCTGATAACATTTTGGATATTATAAGGACTGCTGCTTGACCACTTGTCAGGAGAGGTCCTTCGCCCAGAATACCGTCCATGATTCTGCCAGAAACGGTCACACCTGCTGCCAGCACACTTAGCAGATGATTCATTTTGACTGAAGCTGATAAATCCCAGTCCCGGAGGAAGACCATCTGACTGCTACCGCAGTGGGTGTTTGCCTTTCGCAGGGAACACTGTCTTCACGCCTCCACTGATAAAGGCAATCTTTGCTGTCAACAAGGTGTGCAGTGCATCTTTTCTCCCAAAGAAACTCTAGACTGCAAGTTGCTCTGCCTTTCATGCTGTCCTAGTATAGCACATAGAAGTAGGCATTAGGGTGTTAGGTTGTAGCTGGCATTTTATTGACATTCTAACAATGCTAGAAATTTTAATTTTATTCTTGTTATTGATAACGTCTCGTTACTGTTTTTATCATATTCTGTTTAGTTGTTTTAGATGTACTGAGAAACGGATTGTTCCTTTAGTAATAAATACTTTTAACGTAAAAGTGTGTGTGATGCTGTAAATAGCAAAATAAGGTTTGTTGCTGTTCCCATGGTGCCCCTTATACTTTTATGGGATAGTTAGTAACCCAAAAGCAATAACTGTATATCAACTACACATTGAGTAGTGTTTGCAGGGCTACAATAATGTATCTTTCACATTCATCACTTGTGCATTGAACCACGTTCACCTGTGTCACCCTTCAGTGGGAAAGCACCCCTTGTAGAGTTATGCTAAAGACGTAACTTACGCAACAGGTGACCACTTCTCCTTCAAGTCAGAGATGGCCCATCCTGCCAACACCTATTCTCCCTTGTCTCACTTTCTGGGAGCAATACACAAAGACCAACTGCCAGCTACACCTAGAAATGTGACCCAGGATACAGGCTGCCGGCACCAAATGGTTGGGACAAGAAAATGCTAACTTTCTAAAAGTGATACAAAAGGGGATGATGGACGGAACGTTTGAGCCAATCAAACACTCACCCCCAGTCAACTGATCTGGGTTTAATCCATCATCATTCTTTAGCTCACTCCACCACCCCAGTTCAGACATGGCCATATGCAAATCAATCTGACCCTGTGCCTCATGGGAACAGTCCAGCCCGAACTGCCAAGCCATGTCTTCCCTGGACCGGAAATAAGCATCCTAGGACCGGTTTCTGGCATTCCAGCCGTCATCAGCCAGGCTTGCTTGAATCCAGTGGCAAAGTGAGCAAGGGACCCACGTCTGGGCATACCCCGCCAACTTAGGGCGAACAAAGCGATACAAAAGGGGATGATGGACGGAACGTTTGAGCCAATCAAACACTCACCCCCAGTCAACTGATCTGGGTTTAATCCATCATCATTCTTTAGCTCACTCCACCACCCCAGTTCAGACATGGCCATATGCAAATCAATCTGACCCTGTGCCTCATGGGAACAGTCCAGCCCGAACTGCCAAGCCATGTCTTCCCTGGACCGGAAACAAGCATCCTAGGACCGGTTTCTGGCATTCCAGCCGTCATCAGCCAGGCTTGCTTGAATCCAGTGGCAAAGTGAGCAAGGGACCCACGTCTGGGCATACCCCCGCCAACTTAGGGCGAACAAAGCGATACAAAAGGGGATGATGGACGGAACGTTTGAGCCAATCAAACACTCACCCCCAGTCAACTGATCTGGGTTTAATCCATCATCATTCTTTAGCTCACTCCACCACCCCAGTTCAGACATGGCCATATGCAAATCAATCTGACCCTGTGCCTCATGGGAACAGTCCAGCCCGAACTGCCAAGCCATGTCTTCCCTGGACCGGAAACAAGCATCCTAGGACCGGTTTCTGGCATTCCAGCCGTCATCAGCCAGGCTTGCTTGAATCCAGTGGCAAAGTGAGCAAGGGACCCACGTCTGGGCATACCCCCGCCAACTTAGGGCGAACAAAGCGATACAAAAGGGGATGATGGACGGAACGTTTGAGCCAATCAAACACTCACCCCCAGTCAACTGATCTGGGTTTAATCCATCATCATTCTTTAGCTCACTCCACCAGTGTATGAGTGCCTGTATGGATGATTCAGTGGGTGCGTGACTGACTGTATAAGTGAGTGATTAGGTGTCTCAGTGAATGTATGGGTGAGTGATTGGTTGTGTGAAGGTTTGTATTAATCTGTCAGTTGGTGTCTAAGTGGCTGTATGATTGTGTGAGTGGGTACGTGAGTGACTGTACGGGTGATTGATTTGTTTTCTGAGTACCTGTATGGGTGTCTGAGTGTCTGTGTGGGTGGTTGAGGATGTGTGTGACTGCCTGTATGGATGAGTGAGTGGGTGAGTCAGTGGCTACATGGGTTAATGAGTGCGTGTGTGAGAAGCGGTATGGGTGAGTAAGTTGTGTATGTCTGTGTGGGTGAGTGGGTGGGTGTGTCAGTGGTATATGGGTGAGTAAATGGGTACGTGAAAGGCAGTATAGGTGAGTGATGGGGTATATGTAGGCTGTCCGGTTTTAGGTTTAAACCTATAATAACTGATAAAACCCCACTGAAAGGGAAATAGCCCTCACCAGTGTAAACATATAAACACTGAAAAAACACTTGCTGAACCACAAACTAAATGCCATTCAAAGAAAGGAAAAGGAGAGTGAAAGAGTAATTATTTTCTTCCTGAAGGGGCCAGTACAATGTAACTTTTTAATACAAGCTAGCAGCAAGAAAGACTGGGCTAACATAATTCTGCTTGAGTTTTGTTGTTTAGGGATGTTACTAAAATATTATTTCTTCTTCCTTTTGCTTTTTTCAGGTTTGTGGTCTTTGGTCTAAAGATGCAGGGTTTAGAAGCATGTTTTAGGTCTTATTTAATGATTTTATAAACTGTAGAGAATCAGGGTATTTTGGCTGCGTTTGATTCTTTCACTGATGGGTAAAATGACTGGTTTCATAAGAATCTTTCCCAATATGTGCTATCACATTTAACTACAAAGAATGGGTAAAAACCCTTGATACATCAGCCCCCAGTTTCTAGTGAGTAAGTATTGATAGTTGGTGAATTGCCAACACCTCAGGCTCTAAACATTCAATGCAAGGTATAGTGACAAGTATATGTGAAAAGAGTGCTATCACCAAGCATCTGGGATAGTGGTGAAAACATGACACCAGACTTTTAGAAAACATGGAACGCAATGTCACTTGGAATGCTGCTGCAAAAAGGTTATTTCCAAGTTCAACAAAGATTGGAGTGATATTGTTTGTATTGCACTGATTCAGCTACGTACATGAAAAAGTTGTGTGATGACCTGTCAAAATCAACACCTGAGCTGAAGTGCTTCCCTCTAAGAGATCCTTGCCACTTGTTAGATGATATGCTGAAAGCATCTTTACAATATTCAGAGTTAATGAAGAATGCTATTGAATTTTTAGTGCATTCTGGGGTACTGTTTTGTTATGCGTGGGAACTAAAATGCAAATATTTCTCATTTTGTGCTTTGTGTGGCATCAAAGAAAGAGTCATCCCAACTGTGTCACTTAGCTGATGGTTCTCAGTCCAAGGGGCTGTGAATGCTATATTATCCATGTGGCAACCGTTTACAGAATTGATGATGCCAAAGGCAAGAAATGTGAGGATCTATGGTCGCATATTGATAGTGATGTGAAAAAAAGTACACTCTACGGCATTCTTAGATTTTTACAGGAAAATATAACTGCTGTAGCGGACATAATAAAACAACTAGAGTCTGAAAACACCCTTGTCTGCCAAGTGTTCAGCATAATTAATGTAGATGTGAAACATCTCCTTGAGAGTAGGCTGGGCGACACCATTAGTGACTTTGACACTGCAACATGTTCCATGTTAGAGTGCTTGCCACTTGGTAAGCAGAGCAATGTTGACAAGCAATTCAGGAACTTTCATTTCACAATGTATGAGAAATGGCTTGCAATGATGCATAGAAGTGTCCCTTCACCAACCATGGCATTTGAAGTCAATGAAACCTCACTGTGGTACTCTGTACAAGTTCTAGATCCCTTCAGTAAAGGGAAATTTTCTCTGTAGTTTCAAAAGTGTTGCTTCATTTTTGACTGCTTCAATAACTCTGAGGGCATAAGCTCCCAGTTCAACACAAATGTTCCCGAACCTGCCAAGAGAATCGCAATCTTTAAGTGCACCACTATTGGCATGGAAAGCTATGTCAGTGGCCAGAGTTGGCAAATTGTGTACTAGCTGTTTTGGCGTTGTTCATCTCAAGTGCCAATGTTGAGAGGGACTTTCCACAGAAAAAAAGTTTACATGGGAAGGAAAAAGTGAGCACACATGACCACAGACTCACTGAAGAAGTATTGTATGGTGTACTACAATAAGTTTGATTTGCAAAAATGTATCTGGATCTCATATACACTGTACGTACACTGTCTATATACCATTGACTATCAGTGCAGAAAGCAAGCAATAATAAAAGCATAACATTCCATAAACACCGGTA
The DNA here is from genome assembly GCA_963921515.1 of Calotriton arnoldi. Classification (NCBI taxonomy): domain Eukaryota; kingdom Metazoa; phylum Chordata; class Amphibia; order Caudata; family Salamandridae; genus Calotriton; species Calotriton arnoldi. Next base: position 2,976,676 of record CAWUFW010000441.1, read on the forward strand.
AAACACTGTTTCTGTTGTTTTAAGGTATTGAAATCACCTGAAAACACTGAAAAAACGCCACTAGACTTTACCAAAAATAGAAACTGAAAACAGGAAAGCCTAGGTATATGAGTGACTGTACGGGTGAGTGAGTGAATGTGAGTGGCTGTATGGGTGAGTGTGTGCTTGTGTCAGTGACTGTATAGGTGAGTGAGTGAGTATGTGTTAGGATCTGTATAAGTAAGTAAGTGGGTGTGTGTAACTGTATGGGTAAGTGGCTGTGTGATTGACTGTGTGGGTGAGAGAGTAAGTGTGTGAGTAGCTCTATTGGGGACTGACTCGGTGTGTGAGTGGCTGTATTGTTGAGTGAGTGGATATATCAGTGGCTGTATTAAAGAGTGAGTGGGTGTATGAGTGAGTTGGTGAGTGAGTGGATGTGTGTGTAGATCTATGAATCAGTGAGTGGGTGTGTAAGTACTTGTATGGGTTTGTGAATGGTTGTGGGAGCGTGGGAGTTTGTATGAAAGGTTCTATTTGGGTGTGAGTGGGTGCGTTAGTGATTTTGTGGATGATGTCATCAGTGATGTCATTTGAGATGTCATCAGCGATGTCACTGACCATGTCATGAGTGATGTAATATATGAGGTCATAAGCTGTGCATAGCGAGGGCGCGAGTTATATTTAGCTCACTAACTATAATGGCTGAATTTCTCTGGTGTTGTACGAGTGAAACCTAAGCCTAACTATAACGTCTCTGTAACCTTTGTTTTTTTCAGTGAATTTCTAAGTTTTTTTTAAGTTCCATTTCCTAACTATAACGTCCATGCAACCTTTGTTTTTTTTTCAGTGAATTTCTATGGTTTTTTTAACTAGTAGTCGTGTTTGCAGAGTGGTGGAGAAAGGGCGCTGGGCTTCTGACCAGCTCTCAGGAATCCCGGTGTGTAGGACTTACAGGAGGTCTTCTTGGCTCCCAAGGTCCCTCAGGAGTAGTAAGGTGGACTTCATCTTCCAATCAGTAGTGCACCACAAGCCGCGTTTGCTGGAGAAAAGGGGTGTGACCTCCGAAGATCTCTTACCAATCCCGCTGTGTGGGACTTACTGGAGATAACAGGAGGGGTAGTTTGCCCCCAAGGATGTCCTTGGGGCCAACTAGCCTTCCTGTTACCTCCAGTAAGTCCCACACAGCAGGATTGCTGAGACCTGGTAGGAGGCCACGACCCCTTTCTCCACCACTCTGCAAACTTGCCTCCTGGCGCACTACTAGAGGAGGATTAAGTCCCCTTGGCTATTGAGGGTTCTTGGGGGCCTGCTACCCCTCCTGTTACCTCTAGCAATTCCCACACAGTTGAATTGCTGAGAGGTCATCGGAGGCCACTCCCGCTTTCTCCACCACTGTGCAAACGCACTTCCTGGGGCATTACTGGTTGGGGGGAGAAGTCCACTTTTAGTCCTGAGCCCCTCAGAAGTTAATTGGAATTCATTCCCCAACCAGCAGCACACCAGGGGCTTAATTAAAAAAGGAGGGGGGCCGTGTGGCCCCCTTGTGAAGCCCTAGATGGCCCTGGGGACCATTTCCCCACCCCCAGGGCCGGCTCCAGCAATGTCCCAAGGTGCCCAACCCCGGACACTGCAGTTTGCTATGGCATTTTGGAGTATCATGCCATAGCAAACAGTGTTCCGCTTTGAGCAAGCAAGAGCAATTTGCTCTCTCTTGCTCAAAGCGGTGCACACTTTGCTTTTTGGACCCTCAATACTAGTCAGTGAAAACATGGACATGTTTTAGAACCTGTTACTTCAAGGAAACTAACTAATGAGCAGGAGGCAAAGTGTTCTCATATGAAGGAATACAAGAAGACTTGAAGGAGAAATATAGATACATAAAAAATGCTGAGTTTACTGTTTTATGAAATTCACGCTTCTTGCTGCCAATCTTCATAAGGCTACACTTACTACACAGTGCAGAAAATGTGCACTTGTACAACGCTGGATAAAATGGCTTCTACGCCTCAGATGTACTTGAAACTCTGCAGGCATGTTAAGGTTAATGTGCACTTCGGATTGATATAAAAACAGCATTAAGATTCGGTCAGATAACATATCAGTTGATGGTAAGGAATGCATGTGCAATGGCATGTTCATAAAAACACTACTATTAAAACGTGGAATATATGATTCTGGTTTCTCATTTCACCCCACAATTTTTTTTTGCCAGGAGGCAAAACCCTTTGCAAGTTAAAATACGTACAAGTGGATACCATTGACTTTTACATCTTCATTATCACCACCTTCATCCTCTTCAGGAGTAGCTAGAGAATAATTGTGGACTGTGCTTTTATTTGAACAACTCTGTAGGATGATGCACATTATCATCTTTATTAAAACATACCAATTAATCACAATTAAAATAACAGTGATAACTATTTCAAATATTTTCATTGCCCAATTTCAATACAGCCAATTGGCAGCCAGTCCAGATGCCACTTAGTCCAATCCATTCTGAATTTCATGTAATTTATAAACACTATCCCTAATGTGGTGTCTTTGGTCAGTGGGAAGTATTGGGGCGATAAGTGTACCACTTGGTTCGTACTATAGTGCAAACACCTTCCTTTTATACTAGGAAATAATCTAAAGCCATTCTATTCTGTAGGAGCATGGTTGTGTGAGTATCTGACTGACCAGTGCGATGGCATTTGCTACTTCTTGCAATATCTCAGCATTGCCCCATGTCTCTCGAATAGCCTGCCCTACTCCATACAGAGGGAAGATGATGGAAAAGAATCAGTTTGTTTCAGGAATTTCACAGCAACCCTGACGTCTCTAGAGGGGGTGGACAGCAGAGTGCCTGAAGGCAGGTAGAATGAATCCAGAGTAAAAGAACCCAGTCCACTCCTGAGGTAGCCAGGAATAGGCTCCAGACCTACAAATACCATGAGCATATCATGCTTGATGATGTCATTTGTGGAATGCCATTACAGTGGTAAGTTGGTATTCATATGAAAGTGATTCAAAGTCTATACCCTCTTCTATAGAGTCTCACTCACTATAACCCGCAAACGCCCTTTCACTGCTCCCAGACTATTTCCTTCTCAGTCATAGCGAGGTGGGTGACATTGGCTTGGTAACATCCTTGGGGGTTGTACTTTTCGAGTCCTTGATAAGATGCAGGAGAAATGCTGGAACATTCAGGCAGTCTGTAGAACAATTCAAGACAAGTTTCATATTTCTCAAGGGGTACTCCGATCAAAGGCTTGGTTCCTCCCCTCAACAGGCATGTAAGATCCAGAAAGATGAGAGGTTAATAGTTTGTCTCTACTTCTCAAGCCCTTAGGGAATTAGATAGGATACAGCAACAATTTGTTGTAATCCCTTGTCTAGCAAAAATACTTTTTTTCTAGAGACCCCTCAACCACCAGGGTTGCCCCTAGGTGGCATGCTTCATCATTGGGGTTCCTCTCAATCCTCTACGAAATGAGGCGTGCTGCGACTTGCGAATTACGTAGGAGCACTTTTTATTGTAAACTTTGTGTAGTGCAGTAATGTGGAGTGGAAAGGGAAAGAAAGTTTTAAAATACCTAACTAGTTGGCCACTCTTTTATTCCCGCCCCTAGTTGGTATGGTTAAAAATCAGGGGTCGTTTACTGAGAAGAAACCTGACCTTAATGAGTCTGGTTGTCTCAGCAATGTGTTTTTGTCAACATGTTTCGAGCTGTTCCCCTAATAGCTCTTCATCAGGACTCAACGGGGTCCAGCCCCGTGTGTACCACTCCTAGTGAATCCTGTAATAAGGACACAAACCATGCACACCTAATGCGCACTGTATACATACGGTTCTGGTGATTAATCCGTGTTTCTGTAGATGCTATATTATTGCATCATGGTCAAAGCCAGGGGTAGAGGTGCTTGTAGTCACACTTTCGTAAAAGCCGCTTCTGGTACAGTAAACTACTTCTCTCCCTGGAGACCGCATACTCATTTTTGTCTAACTACGTAGCTGTCAGGAGGATAAACCTATCCTCTACCGCTGCCTCCCTCTCTACTTTTGGTATCCACTTCTCAAGCAACAACACATAGCAGTTGTTCACATAGAGAAAAACAGTGTATCCCAAAACTAAATGGATGCTCAGGGTAGTGACAAAGACAGCAGGCCAGATCCACGGAGGGATCCAGTATCTGGGAGAGGGCTGCTTACTTTGGACAGTGGCTGTAATGATGAGTGGTGATGGGTGCATTATTGCGTTGCTGTAGAGGACAGACAAAGTAGGTGGACAAGGGGTGGCTCTGCCCACTAGCAGGAAGAACAGCAAGGGGGACAGTTCTGGCAGAGGGCCTGGATGCAGAACCGGAGGCAGATGAGGGTGTGCTGCCATCTCTAGGTTGAGCGGTTAGCTTACACTGTAAGGAGTAGATCCACGTCGCCAGATGGCAACAATTAAACAGCTGTATTGGTGGTGAGCAGGACTTGATACGGCCAATGCCAGCAAGGTTGCATAGGAGTCGTTGCCTGGTGCATCTTGATGTAGACCCAGTCACCAGGTTTGAGGGAGTAGCAGGCCTCATGACTCTCGGGTAATGTAGCTTGGACCTGAAAACAGAAACTGTAAAGACAGAGTAATTTGGCCTGGGCGTAGTTCGCAGAGTTTTGCTACGCGGAACTCTGCGAAGTTACAAAAAAACTCTGCGAAGTGCCGCGAGTGGCGGAGTGCAGTGCAAACTGCAGTTTGTGCTGGTATTCCTGCAGCTCGGGTAGAAATTCTACCCGAGCCGCAGCTCGCGCTCGCGAACTTACCGTTCGCTATCGCGAGCGGGGAAAAAACTCTGCTGCACATCGCGAAGCAGAGTTTTCTGCACTCTGCGAGCTCCGCGGAGTGCAGAAAACTCCGCGAACGGAGCGAAGTTCACCGCCCAGGCCTACAGACTATACATTTTCTGCAGTACTATAAAACTGAATCATCATCATTCAATTGTAAATCTAACTTTGCATCTGAGACTGGAGAGTTTGAGAGCAAAATCATGGGTCGCCCAATGATAATCTTGTAGGGGTTCCGTTTATTTTTTTTCAGCACGTACTGTTCAGAGAGGCTTTAGTACTAAGGACAGAGCATCAGGTCATTTCAACTGTGTCCCTGAACATACCCTTGCTATCTTATTCGTGAGTGTGCCATTGTTTCTCTCTACCTTGCCTCAGATTCTGAGTGGTGCACGCTTTGAAAATGTTGATCTATTCCCTAAACTTTTTCAAACTTCCTGCACTGCTCTTGAACTGATGTGCTACTCGTTCAATCGAAATTTGATTCGGTATTCAAACTGAGGAATTAAATCTCTGCTAACCGCTTAGCTTCTGTAATGGCATCTGCTCTTATGAATGGGTATGCTTCCACCCAACCTGAAAACCTACAGACAAATTCCAAAATATAGGAATAGGATCGCACCTAAGCATTTGCATATAATCCATCTTGAAGTGCACAAAAGTAACCCAAGGGGGGGAGGATGAGCCGTGGAGGTGGTCTTGAGCCTTTTCCTAGCTTTATGGGAGTGACAGGTGGCACAGAGGTGACAATTATTTTGGGCCATGGAGGAAGAGAAGGGCGCAAAGCTATGGGTTGCTGTGACACGTAACATGCTGTCTGCCCCTACCTACATTGGCTGCTCCATGATATAACGATGCAAGGGTTGAGGAGTAGAAATTTTGATGTGACTACATGTCCATTGCTGTCTCTTTTACATCTCTACTTGATCCATTAGTGCTTCTCACTTTCAGAGGCCTGTTCTTGCAACAGACACAGCTTCACTTTTAGTGGCTGAGCCAGCCAAAGCATTTCCACTAAAAACCTCATTAGGAGGGTGCTGGTGTGCAGCACACTTAACTACTGCTATCTTCTTTGGTAATTGCTGGACATTCTTAATAGGGGTTCTGGCAGAGGTTAAAAACCCTGTTGCATCCAAAGGAACTCAAAGTCATGTGTTACTCCAAATGCAAGTACAGAGTCATAGTCTTTCCTTTGCTTGGAATGCATGCACGGGTGAGGCCGACACGCTCAACTACTTGCTCAATCCTCACATTTGTCAAGTGACCACTCTCCACAATATGATATACAGGACATACAGCGTAACCTTCGACCTGAACACCATCATTATTACTGAGACAGGACCCATAAATATAATACTTTAGCTCATAGTTGGGAATGTGTACACTCCGTTAGAATAAACATGGGGCTTGATAACATGGACGGTGACTAGAAGCCAGTCATGGGACCTTCCCTCCTCGAGAGTAGACATCGGAGAAGCAGGGTTCTGGGTGAGGCAGTAGGCAAGGATAATACGAGAAGTGACAAAAATAAAATCTCATAACAGAAAAATCTGTCTTTAGACAGGTGCTGAACCTTTGTGGCGAGGAGGAGAACAACAGCATGTAATACCTAAATTGGAACTCAACAGAATATTTTTAGAAGCTTCAAGAAGATTTTCAGAGGCAGCCACAGAGGGTGAACATCGTGGGAGCCCGGCCGCCACTGTGTCTAAGGTCAAGTAATAGTAAACTACAGGCTTTATCTGATCTCCATGGCTATGAACTAATACCCCCAAAAGCAAAACCGTTACGTTCATGACAGTTCAAGGTAAAAGGTTTAGCATAATCAGGCAAACTTAAGGCAAGTCCAGAAGTCAATGCCTGCTGGATGTCAACAAATGCATGTTCGGTTTGTCTAGACTACTGCAATGGTTCAGGGCTATTTTTTGTAACGTAGTCTATCAAGGGCTTTACCATTCTGGTATACCTATGGATCCACTGCCTATAGTACCCAGCCATACCCAGAAAAGTACGTACCTGGGAAAAGGGATTGGGCAACTTACGGATGGCTTCAGTCAGCTGGAGGATAAGTGATGCTTGCCAGCAGAAATTTCCCCAACATGGTACCATATTAAGGGAAGGCAAATCTGCGATAGTTCCTTGAAATATGACCTTTGTTAGCCAATTCGGTGAGAGGTAGATTGAGTCCACCTTGAAGTGTTCTAGTGTAGCAGTTGCCAACAATGCAACGTACTAAACCAAAGTGAAACCAAACCAACGTGTCCAGATCTTTCTTTAAAGGTTGGGAAAAGTTTAAGGGGAACACTGTAAATCCTTGAGGGAGCTTTTGCCACAAAAGTTGAAATCCTCAGAATGTGAAGAGGAACTTAGACAAAGAGAATGTAGCTATGTAAAAGAAGGCAGAAAAATGGCCTACCAATGTAACCCACTGGGTGTTTGCGGATTGCAGGAAAGATGGGGGCAGGATGGGGGACCATAGGGAAACTTTAGATAACCACATTATTAATTGCCATAAGAACTTGGATGAATCCATGCATGTTGGCGTTGTCCACTTTGCGTATCCGCAAGATCAATGCTAACGATGGGTATTAACCCCTGCTAAGCCATTCCCCCGTGCTAAGCCTTTTTTTGGCTATTTGGCGTAGTTCGCGCTTAGGCCCCCGTAACTTTTTGTCCACATAAGTTATCCACGCCAAATTTGTGCCCTTTTCTTCCAACATCATGGGGATTCTGAAGGTACCCAGGGTTTGTGGATTTCCCCGGAGGGGACCGGAAATTAGCCAAAATAAAGCTAACATTTTTTTTGGGGGGGGGAGGAATGCGAAGAAACTGCTTCAGAAGAAAGCGTCTGTTTTTTTTCCCTGCAAATGGTATCAACGAAAGGTTTGCGGAGCTAAAATCACAATCTTCCCAGCTTTCAGGAACAGGCAGACGTTTGTCAGAAAACAAACATTTTCTACACAGTTTTAGCATTTTAGAGGGACATAGCCTATTTTTCCTATTTTTGTGCTTTCAACCTCCTTCCAGTTATTGGTAGAAATGGGTGTGAAACCAATAATGGATCCTGGAAAGCAATACATTTCTGAAAATTAGACAACATTCTGAATTCAGCAAGAGGTAATTTGTGTAGATCCCTAAAGGTTTTCCTATAGAAAGTAACAGTTGAAATAAAATGATATTGAAATTGAGGGGAAAACGACTGTAGGCCTAGTGCCTGTGACAGGAAACCGCCCAAAACTCACGCGGACACCACATTTTTCCAGTGAAAACTGGCCCTTTTTGCTCATTGTGCCTAGCTGTGGATTTTGGACCCTAGCTCAGCCGGCACCCAGGGAATCCTAGCAAACCTGTACATTTTTGAAAACTAGACACCCAGGAAAATCCAGGATAGGGTGACTTGAGTGGCTCCCACCAGGTACTGTTGCCCAGAATCCCTTGCAAACCTCAAACTTTGTCAAAAAAAGAAAACACATTTTCCTCACATTTCTGTGATGGAAAGTTCTGGAATCGGCGGGGAGCCACAAACGTCCACCAACCCAGCATTCCCCCAAGTCTCCCGATAAAAATGGTATCTCACTTGTGGGGGTAGGCCTAGTCCCTGCAACAGGAACTGGCCCAAAATGCAACGTGGACACATCACATTTTTCCAGTGAAAACTGATCCTTTTTTTCGCAAAGTGCCTAGCTGTGGATTTTGGACACTAGCTCAGCCGGAAGATAGGGAAACATAGCAAACCTGTAGATTTTTGAACACCCAGGGGAATCCAGGATGGGGTGACTTGTGTGGCTCTCACTAAGTTCTGTTACCCAGAAACCCTTGCAAACCTCAAACTCTGTCAAAAAAACACATTTTCCTCACATTTCTGTGATGGAAAGTTCTGGAATCTGCGGGGAGCCAGAAACTTCCACCCACTCACCATTCCCCCCAAGTCTCCCGATAACAATGGTACCTCACTTGTGTGGGTAGGCCTAGTGCCAGCGACAGGAAACGGCCCAAAACGCAACGTGGACACATTACATTTTTCCAGAGAAACATCCTTTTTTTTTTTGCAATGTGCCTAGCTGTGGATTTTGGACCATAGATCAGCTGGCATCTAAGGAATCCTAGCAAACCTGTACATTTTTTAAAGCTAGACACCCAGGTGAATCCAGAATGGGGTGAATTGTGTGGCTCTCACCAGGTTCTGTTACCTAGAATCCCTTGCAAACCTCAACTTTGTCTAAAAAAAACTAATTTTCCTCACATTTCTGTGATGGAAATTTCTAGAATCTGCGGGAAGCCACAAACTTCCACCCACTCAGCATTCCCCCACTTCTCCTGATAAAAATGCTACCTCACTTGTATGGGTAGATCTGGTGCCTGCAACAGGAAGAACGTTGGGAGATCCACGCAAGCCACACCTCCCTGGACTCCACCGTGTGTCGAGCTTTCAGAAATGTCTGGGTTTGTTAGGTTTCCCTACATTCCTGCAGAGCCCGGGACCAAAAACGCTGGTGCCACTCTCTCAAAACCAAGTCTTTTTTGTGATTGATAATCTCCACAGTACGTTTTGGACCCTTTCCTGTCGGAGGCACGTGGCCCACCCACACAAGTGAGGTACCATTTTTATCGGGAGACCTGGGGGAGCGCTGGGTGATAGGAAATTTGTGTCAGCCTGGGGATCCCACAACTTTCCCACACAGAAATATGAGGAAAATGTAATGTTTTTAGCTAAATTTGATGTTTGCAGGGGATTCTGGGTAAGAAAACACTGAGGGATCCACACAAACACACTTCCCTGGACTCCCCCGGGTGTCGAATTTTTAGAAATATCTGGATTTTGTAGGTTTCTCTAGATGGCTGCCGAGCCGGGGACTGAAACCCAGGAGCCTCCATTGCAAAAACAGGTTGTTTTGTGATAGATAGGTGACCACCTGGGTTTTTGCTCCCGGCCTTGCTGCCCATCTAAGTAAACTTTCCAAACCCAGACAATTTTGAAGGCTAGGCACCCGGGGGAGTCCAGGGAGATATGGCTTGATGGATCCCCCAACGTTTTCCTACCCAGAATCTTCTGCAAACCTCAAATGCAGCTAAAAAAAATCACATTTTCCTCACATTTCTCTTTTTGATCAGTTTGCCAGCACAAATTTCCTACCACCCAGTGTTCACCTCTGTTTCCCAATAAAAATGATACCTCACTTGTGTGGGTGACCAAAGCAGAGTCAGCCTAAAAACGTATAAAATGAAAAACTGAAAGAGAACCAAAGCGTGTCTATAAGGGCAGGTTTTTTAATACGTTTTTAGGCTGACTCTGCTTTGTGCACACAAGTAAAGTATCATTTTTATCAGGAGATCGAGGCGAACGCTGGGTGGTAGGAAATTTGTGCCGGTGCGGTGATCCTTCCCCATTCCCACACAGACGTGAGGAAAATGTGACTTTTTAGCTCAATTTGAGGTTTGCAGTGGATTCTAGGTAAGAAAACGCTTGGGGATCCACGCAAGCCACACTGCCAGCCAAGCGACAGTCTGCACCCACCGCCAGCCAAGTGCCAGTCCACGGACACCGCCAGCCAAGCGCCATCCATGCACACCGCCAGCCAAGCGCCAGTCCACACACACCGCCAGGCAAGCGCTAGTCCACACACACCACTACCAAGCACTAGTCTACACACACCACCAGCCAAGCGCGAGTCCACACACACCGCCAGCAAAATGCCAGTACACACACACAGCCAGCCAAACACCAGTACATGCAGACAGTCAGTCGAACTCCTGTTCTCTCTCCACACACCACAACCAAGCACTAGTCTACACACACCACCAGCCATTTCTCTCTCTCTCTCTCTCTCTCTCTCTCTCTCTCTCTCTCTCTCTCTCTCTCTCTCTCTCTCTCTCTCTCTCTCTCTCTCTCTCTCTCTCTCTCTCTCTCTCTCTCTCTCTCTCTCTCTCTCTCTCTCTCTCTCTCTCATACACACATCACTGATCTCCCCCTAAGGGGGGCAGAAACAACTAAAATGTGTACCTAGGTTCTCACTTTCTTATACCTTTACTCATAGTTCAGTGATCCGGGGGAATAGATGGAGAGGACATTAAACAGCTGGAGCACAAACACTAACTCTGTGCTTAAGGTGATTTTCATACCATAGACTTGAGATTTGTGCTTCCGTTTATGGGCCTCCTCCGGGCAGTTGTGGGAAGAGCAAGCTCTGCATCTATCTTATTTTTTGTGTCCTTCAGTTTCTTTTGTAAATTCCCTAATCCTTCTATATCAAAGGTACCATGTTCAGGTAAGGACCGTTTCCCATACTTGTTAGTGATTCCCATCCACTCTTTTAAATATTTGCTGGAGATACATAGTGTGAGCAGGAGATCCTTTCAACTGAGACTTGCTTAGATTGTTCAGCTCCATCAGTGTTTCTGTTGTTCACACATTCACTGATAGCAAGAAAGAGTCTGCTGGTCTTGTACCTGCAGCTCATCCTTTGGGCAGTTGTGCGAAGGAAAACTAAAGCAGGGTAGGGCTGCCCTCAGTTATTCTCTAACTGATCTTGCGGAGGGAAGGGAAAGCATTCTGCACTCGCAACCAAAGATCCCCTTGCACTCAGCTTTTGCTTCGGTAGAAAGCCCATAAAGTCTTTTTTTTTTCTCATATCACCAAATATGCGTCTGCAATTCTTATAGAGCCGCCCATCTGATCTATGCGTCCCGCGGCCACTGCATTCGCTTTGGTCTGTGAACCGATCCAGACCTGCACCATTGTTGGTGACTTGGTGTAATCATTGGACCATGAGAGGTTATTCGAATCCCAAACCTCTACACCACAATATAAAGGCCTGCCAGATATCAAGGCAATTCTCTTTTCCTCCTCCCTGGTCCAGACGGGCCATTTTAGAAGCTGCTTTAACCCAATCTTCCAACTTAGAGGGCAGAGGGTCTCTCCATTTCATACATATTTCCCTCCGTGCTATCAAAACAAGATACAGCAATAGACCTCTATGTGAATGCTTCATCTTCTTACTTATCGTACCATCTTCCCCAAAAAGAACAAGTGCCACATTCAAAATGATTTCCCTGCCAAAAATACCACAGAAGGCTTTCTCAATTCCACTCCAATAGGCTCTCAGCCTGCGGCAATCATAAAAAACGTGAAGGTCATTAGCTTTTATGAGATCGCATCTTGGACATTTGGGGGTGGGAGATGGAACAAACTTTGCTATCTTAGCCGGAGTCCAATACAGCCGATTGATAACAAAAAGTGATTCTTCTTGAGGTTAGCCGGCTTTACATACTTATATAGAAGCTTCAAGGACAGTTCATAGGTTGCTTCGATATCACACTCCAAAACAACCTCATTCCATACTGAGTGTTGTGGAGGATATTCCTTCTCAACTGCCTCCAAGGACTTCTTATACCATTTAGCAATTTCCTTACTCTTAAGATTTACATCTTGAAGGTATTGCTCCAATTCCCAGTCACCACAGATTTCATTCTTCTCAGCTGTAAACCAAGATACTAATTGCATGTATTTGAATCTAGAGAAGTCACTTCCTATCCTAGCTCTTAGAACCTCCCATGGATGGACCCCTTCTGATGTTATCAGGTCTGACCATATTGTAATGCCCGCCTTCCAATTGGAATAGTTAGGCTATCTTTAAGGCATATCGGGGTCCCAGGAGATTCCCAGATTGGGGCAAAATCAGAGTAGTAACCTACCCCCCTACTGCTTCTAACCTTATACCACAGGCTGAGGGCAGACTTCAGTACTTTTAAACATACTTTTTTGAAGTACCTTGGTGCCCCAAATTTTTACAGAAAACCGTCCCCACCATCCTGCCTTATAATTTTAGCTAAAAGTCTTCCCAAAGTTGAATCATCAGGCTTCATGAGCAACATCCGGATGTTCTTAAATTGAAAGGCTACACAGTACCAGTTGATATCAGGGAGAGCCAGTCCACCTTTGATAAGCCTACGTCTAAGCTTCTTCCAGGCCAGCCTAGCACCTTTATAGGCCCAAACAAAGCTTACTATCTTACTCTGGATTTTACTAATGCCCAGCTTTGGGAAATTGAGGGGGATGGCATTAAACAAGTAAGTTAATTTGGGGAGAATAACCATTTTAACTAGGTTTACCCTTCCATAGATTGTTAAAGGAAGGTTTTTCCACCTTGCTAATAAACAATCGATTTCTTTTATAACCCTATTTAGGTTGATCTGCGGAATTTTCTCGATGTCTTTAACGATTCTAATACCCAAATATTTAAAATCTTGTCTTGTTCTCCCCCCCCCCAATAGCCGATATTCCAACACATCACCTCGGTTTTAGAGGTGCTGGCTAGATACCCCGACAGAGATCCGAACTCTTCTAAAAGGTTTCAACCCTTGGAACTGCCACTACGGGGTTATCAGTATATAACCGCAAGTCATCAGCGTACAAAGCAACCTTGCTGCTATAGTGATGGGATTTAAAGGGAGTTATTAAGACATCTGCTCTTATTGCCTGTGCCAAGGGCTCTATATAAATATTGAACAACAGGGGCGAAAGGGGACAACCCTGTCTTGTTCCTCTAAGTATGTTAAAACTAGATGTTAAAATCCCGTTCAATAGTATTTTAGCAGAGGCCATCTGATAACATTTTTCCAAAGTCTGGATAAAAATAGACCCAAAACCCATTATTCTTAACACTTCCCAAAGATATACCCAGCATACTCTATCGAACGCCTTGGCCGCATTTAGTGCCACCACGGCCAAGGGTTCAGATCGAGTGATTGCCAAATCTATGTTACCTATGAGTTGCTGTGTTTGTTCTTGAATATACCTTTTAGGGATAAATACTTTCTGATCAGAATTAATCAGCTATGGAACGATTTTGGCCAGCCTCCCTGCTAGAATGCTCGTAAAGATCTTATAGTCAGCGTTCAGCAGGGAGATCGGTCTGTAGGAATCAGCCCTTAAAGGGTCCTTAGTGGGCTTCAAAATGAGCACTATCGTTGCCTCCTTCCAGGACCTAGGTACCTGGCCCCCTAATCGATAGACCGAATTAAAAAGAGTGCCCATGATCGGAACCAGCTCCTCCACCAGGAGTTTATATACCTCGCTAGGAAGCGCGTCTGTACCTGCTGCTTTATTAGTTTTGCATCTCCCAATTTGCGCTCTGATCTCGTCCTCTGTTATTGGGGCATCTAGTTTTTTACAACTTTCAGCTGTTAGAGTAGGCAAGGATTTCTCCCTCAACCAAATTTTAAGGGTCTCGATATTAGGTGAGATCTCCTCCTTATAGAGCTCAGAAAATAGAGAGAGTAGACAAGCTTGCATGTCCTCCGATCTACTAGATGTCTCCCCATTTTCATTTATAATTAGTTCGTTTATATGGTTCTTTGCCCGATCCATTCTGGCCTTCCAGGCCAGAAGCGCTCCTGCCTTCTCTCCGTACTCGAAATTCTGCATGGACTTTGTCAGCCACTGTGCTTTACATTTCTGATCAAGCCTGATCCTGTAATCCTGGAGGGCATTTTCAAGCTTTCTCTGAGCTTGTTGTATTCTTTCAGGGGCCCCCTGATTGAGCCGGAGCAGATCTACTTCAAATTGGGAGATTTTATCCTCCAGCGTTCTTAACTCTTGTGATTCCTCTCTATTTTTGGTACAAATAAGACTATGCAGAAAGCCCCTCAGATATGCCTTAAAGGCATCCCAAACATAGTCTATAGACGTAGATCCAATGTTTATAGTAAAATAGTCGAGGGATACACGTTTGAGCCCTATAGCTATCTCTGGATCCGCCAACATAGATCTTTTAAGTGTCCATCTAGATCTTAATTTATACCTACTCCCCGCTAAAGAAAAAGCAACAGGAGAGTGATCGGATATATGACTTGGTTGAATAGTAACTGACGTCGTCTCATCTATAATAGACCTATCGGCCAGAACATAGTCGGTTCTTGAGAAATGTCCATGTTTCTTGCTGTGAAAAGTAAAACCCTGTATGTTGCCCTTCTTAGCTCTCCATATATCAGAAAGCTCCAAGTCATGCATCATGTTATTTAAAGCCTGACGGACCCGGATCTATCCAACAGGGGGTCAAGCAACACATTAAAATCTCCCCGATTATTATAGGGGAAACTACTTCGATCAAGTTCCATTGTAGCTTGCATAAGTGCGTAGGGTCATCGATGTTCGGACCGTAGAAGGATACAAATGCTAACTCTGATCCTCCAAAGTCCAGTTTAGCTATAATCCATCTCCCAGTTTGATCTGTTTTGAATGATTTAATTATGCATCCCGCCCCCTGTTTTATCAAGTTAGCAACCCCCTTACAATGGGCTGTCTGTTCTGATGTACAGAAATATTTTATCCAAGGGTTCCGTGAAAATACGATGCGACTCTCTGAAGGACTCAAATGGGTCTCCTGGATTAAGCAGATCTGGGCTGGGCTTTGCTCTAGATATTTCATTGCTAACCTCTGCCTACGAAGACATCTTAAACCATTAATGTTCCACGAAAGGAGATTTAGATCTCTAACTCCCATCAGAAAGGATCATCCATTGACGAGGCCAACTAGGCATATCTACAACTAACAAAAAATAAAACCCAGGACGGGCTGACTGATATTGAGAATGTAATAGAGGATTCTTTTTCTTAAATTTTTTCCCACTGCTCCCCACCCTGTGATCCACCTCCACTTCCCACCCACGTGCCCCTCCAACCCTCCGGGGAACCCTCCCTACTATATTAGGCTAAAAGCCTAAAGGGGCTTCAGTCCCTCGGGCAAAAATAATTTGTTTCTTCACATTTTCCTTTCCCTGGTCTCTCTAAGCCTCCCTCACTTCCGCATCTCACTACACCTATACCCCTGCTCCCTTCTTAATTTTATCTATAAGATCATCTACCTCCTCTACTGAGCGGTGGACATACATATGATTGTTCCACATAGTACGCAGTGATGCTGGGAACTTCAACTGTGCCCTAGCCCCCAGTTTGTTCAGTTCCTCCATCCGTTTGCCCATCTCCCATTGTTTCTGTGCGGTGGTGTGGCACACATCCGATCTAATAGCAAATGAGAAAGAGTCGAATGTTAAAGTGCCTTCCTTGAGTGCTGCCGATAGGATTGTCTCTTTTACGTATAGGTAAGAAAATTAATCAGGATTTTCCTGGGCTTCTGTTTTGCGGGGTTTCTTTTATAAGGATCTCGATGCACCCGCTGTATCTCTTGGGATAAATCTACATTAGGGGAGTTTTTTAAGACTGTATTTTTCAGTAATGATATCACAAATCCCCTGCTATTAGAGCCTTCAAGAGATTCGGGGACATTGATCAGTCTCAGATTGTTTCTCCTAGAATGATTCTCGAGACGCTCTGGATCTTCCTTCATTTCTCAATTTTGACTCACTAATTTAGCCATTTCTGCTGAGGATATATTAAGTGCCTCTTTGATTTTCGGAATCTCCTGCTCCAAAGTATCCGTTCTTAAAGATACTTCTTCCAGCTTCTGAGCTAACACTGCACAGGAGGCCTGGATCGCTACCTGGTTGGTTTCGGAGACTGTAAATCTATTCCCCATCTCTTCCTTAAGTGCTAGGAGAATATCTGCCAGAGATCCTGGGCTTGTCGTAGGAGAGTGTTGGAGAGATAGTGCTTGTTGTGTTAATTCTGAATGGAGACCTAGCTGGACATCTTGCGCCTCCAACACACTAAAACGAATTGAAGTGGAGACTGTAGGATGTA
The DNA here is from genome assembly GCA_963921515.1 of Calotriton arnoldi. Lineage (NCBI taxonomy): Eukaryota > Metazoa > Chordata > Amphibia > Caudata > Salamandridae > Calotriton > Calotriton arnoldi. Next base: position 2,993,163 of record CAWUFW010000441.1, read on the forward strand.
CAGAAATTTGGGGGCAACTGGAGTCCTCAGACAATGTCTCTGCCAATTGGTTAGGGACCATTGATGTAGAAAGGGAGTGTGGAACTTCCAATGGCATAGTCGGCGTAGTCTGAGGTTGACTCGATTCCATCTTGCTGACAGTAGAGGGGCGGGAGCCTTCTTTAATAGGAACTGAGGTTTGAGCGGGAGTAGCGAGAACTTTGTAGTAAGACTTTAAAGAGGGTGTAATCTTCACTATAGGTGCCGATACTTTCTTCCCTCTGCCTCTTCCTCTGGTTCTAGGGCTTTTGGTGCCTATAAAGGGCTCCATTTTTGCTCCCTTTTCCTTCGCTTTATCTTTCTTCCCCCCACCCCCTTCTTCTTTTTTTGGATCTCAAGGGCGTTTACACTGGTTACGGAGGGGGGGGGTCTTGGTTGGTCAACCCGGTGTAGGGTAAAAGCTGTATGGCCCTTGTACAGAGAGTATATCTGCACACTTTCATTGAGGGATTGACTTTAGTGTGCTGACCCTCACTCCTCTCCATATACCAAAGGTCGCCCCCTCCTCCTCCTGATCCCCCAACAGCCGCAGAGATCACACTCTGCCAATGCCAGCTCGAACCAAAGAAAGGCGAGGTCTCTGGGTGTCCAGCAAAGTCAGCCCTACCTTCTTTTTCAGGCTCAATTCCTGCAATTGGTCTCAGCTCCTTTCGCCCTACCAAGCTCTGCATCTATCTTATTTTTTGTGTCCTTCAGTTTCTTTTGTAAATTCCCTAAACCTTCTATATCAAAGGTACCATGTTCAGGTAAGGACCGTTTCCCATACTTGTTAGTGATTCCCATCCACTCTTTTAAATATTTGCTGGAGATCCATAGTGTGAGCAGGAGATCCTTTCAACTGAGACTTGCTTAGATTGTTCAGCTCCATCAGTGTTTCTGTTGTTCACACATTCACAGATAGCAAGAAAGAGTCTGCTGGTCTTGTACCTGCAGCTCATCCTTTGGGCAGTTGTGTGAAGGAAACCTAAAGCAGGGTAGGGCTGCCTTCAGTTATTCTCTAACTGATCTTGCGGAGGGAAGGGAAAGCATTCTGCACTCGCAACCAAAGATCCCCTTGCACTCAGCTTTTGCTTCGGTAGGAAGCCCATAAAGTCTTGTGAAGGTGTCAGGGTGGCTGAATCATGATCTCGCTCTCTCTCTCTCTCTCTCTTTTTCTCTCTTTCTTTGAGAAGCCACTCAAGTGAAGGTTTGCTGATTGTTCCACCGAGCAACCTTAACACAGCAATTGCTATTATATGATACACCTCTGATTGCTTGCTGATGTAATTGTCATCTTCCAGTATTCTAACTTCTCCAATTTTGATTAATTGCTGTTTAACTCCTGGCAGTATGTTTATTGCTCTTATCATGGCTGACATCACAAAGTCATGTGAAGTTGATCAGCTTATGTGCAGAACTACTGTTTGATCACTTCATTGACGTATGCTTAACATCGCTTGGGCAGCCTCTGATTCTGCCTAAAATATTCCAGAACCAATATTTGGTTAAATTGGTTACATTGGAGGTAGAAAAGAGAGAAAGCTGTTTTGTCAAATTTCTAAACAAATAATTGTAGGTGGCTGCATTAAAGAGCGGCAGGAGATATACCAAAAGTTCAACCAAGATAATTGGGCTACTACACTCTCAGATTATATATTTTATTGCTGGATATAATTTCTACCTATGTCATTGATTTGTGATCCCTTAGTGTGTAGTGATGGACTACTCCATTTGGCTACTGTCTGATGGGAAGCCAGGTTTAAACAAAAAAGTTCATAAAATGTTACTGCTATTTATGGAATTTGTTAAAAATGCTTTTTGATAAATGGTGTGCCTTGATTTTTAGTAAGAACTAGACCCAACAAATTATAGAAGAAAACTGTGAACCTCTATCCAGGTTAATGCAGAAGGTGAAGAAGAGATCACTGTATGGGACAACCATAAATAAAAAATAAAAACATTTTGATTGAAGAAGTTTGTCCAAAATACAAAAAATTATAATTTTGCTTGTACTAGAGTAACAGCACCACCTAAAAATGTATAGTTTATAAGTAAATATGTTAAAAGTTCCGGAACCAATTTTTTAATAAAAAAATGTAAATGGAGTTAATAAGAAGATAATCCAAATTATTAAAATAGGATGTAGGGATCACAGGTGATATAATAGTAAAAAGTGTCTAGAATGAACCATTAGAAACCCAAACAACAATGTTATCCAGTGAGGTGCAATGTAATAGGCCCTAGGCACAGTGCTTAATTTGAGCTGATGGGGCCCACAGGCACTTCTTTTTTGGGGACTGCGACTTAATGTTCCTTAATTTGATGGGAAAATCATCACAAAGGGAGAAAGTTGGAGGGCCACTAAGTGCCTGGGAATCGATTAAAGAGGCATGAGGTGGATTCTGGAATAGGAAGCCTTGGTTTTTTCTGCATGCCGGAGCCAGCCACGCACGGGCTTCTGACCAGAGCTTTGGGCTCCAGCATATATGCTTTTTTTTAAAATAGACTGCCTGGGAACCTTTGGCTCTTAGCAGGTGATGGAGCAAGTTGGGGCAAGGTTTCCATTTTAAACCCCTTCCTTCCAAAACCACATTGAGCAGGGTGGACTCTGTTTTGTGATTCAGCAAGAGGCTAACTTTTCTGATTCTTTTAATTCTGGTCTTGTGATTTAAGAAGAAGCTGGAGTCTCACTCCTCAGTTCTTCATATGGCATACAGGAATTTTTCCACATCTTCATTCTTGACAGTCCAAGCAGCTCTCTGCCTAGAGTAGTCGTAGCAGGGTTGATGGGGTCAGTGAGGAGACTCACTCTGTCTCGACCGAAAGACCCCTTCCACTCAGGTCTATACACTGATTTTAGCCCATCTGCTGCCTAATATTGTTTTGTGCTGTGAAAAAAAAATTATTGGTGTTTTGTTTTTTTTAAAAAACAATTTTGTTGAGTTTTATTCTTCTTCCTCATGCCTTCTAGTTCCTGGTGATATTCCTTTTTGCTAGAATAAAAGTTAGGTCCTGAAAATTACTTATGACCTTAGTTTTAGCCATGTGAGGGAACCAGCTCCGGAGACAGTGACCCGGCATGCATGGGACTTCCCTGTCAACAATATCAGCAACCACCCCAGTGATCTCCTCACAGTAGGCCGCGAGCATTACGCAACTCCAGGACATATGTATAAATTTCCCTCCCTCCACCCATACCTTGGACACTTCGCACCCACTGTATGAAAGTATCTATTTATCCTTCCAGAGGTGAGGTACGCCCTATGTAGTACATAGAAATGTATGAGTTTAAAGCGGGCGTTCCTTGATATTTTGGGTATTCTTTCTAATATGGTCTACCAGTCACCCTCTGGAATGGGGTTCCCCAGGTTGTCCTCCCATCGGGTGCGGAGAGTAGTCAGGGGGAGCATCATGTCCTCCCCAACTGTCCTATATAAGGAGGTAATGGCTTTAAAGGACACCAAAGACGTTGCTATGTAAGTACAACTTTTGTGGTTTGGAGGTTCTGTAATGGCCCTCTCCCCAGTGTTTACGGATTGCAGCCGTCACAGCCCCGTGGAGCAAAAAGTGGCTTGTATGGAGATTATGTTCCACCCGGAACTCCTAAAATGGGAGGAGTACCCCGGTTCCAAATAAGTCCCCAAGTAGTGTCACTCCTCCAATCACCCACTCCACCAATCCCCTCCAATCTCCGCCATGTGGTAGTACCTCCAGTGTCTCTATGGGTAGGTCAGGTGAGTACTGGATTCTCACATGCATGCATGTTTTGCAGACATCTGGCCCAACAGCAACGTAGCACTCCATTCTGACGTGTCACCTCTAATGGGGCATCTGAGCTGTATCAACACCCTAAGTAATTGGTGACGTTTCGGCACAAAGGGACCCAATACTTGCCCAGGTGCCTGTCTGCCTGCCAACCATTGCATTAGCCATTGGAACTGCGCCACGTGAGGATTCAAAGTCAGGGACTGCTAGGCCTCCTCCTCCCACTGGTCACTGCAAAGTGGTTAGGGCCACTAGTCTGCGGCTCGATCCCCAGATAAAAGCAGTAATGAGTGCGTCAGTCTCACAAAACATTGCTCTAGGGATCCACACTGGCAGTACCCCAAAGAAATACAACAGTCGAGAACCGAATACTTACGGGAAAGAGACACTGAAAGTGTAGACAATACTGATTAAGTGCCTGGCCCTGGTGCTAATGAATGGAAGAATATATATGGCTGTACATGTGAACATTTGACAAAAGCAATGGAGTGTGGTACGGGTGGGCTAGGGTGATGTTTTACATTGTACTGAAGTACATTTTTGTCTGTTGAATAAAATGACAATAAAAAAAATTTAACAAATTCAACTTAAGTAAAAAAGGCAAAAAAGAAAAAAATACAACAGTTGAGGGAGTGCGATCATTTTTAACAGTGCAACTTGGCCTGCAAACGACGGTGAGCGCTTTCCAGAAGTCAATGCTCCCATGAAGAGATCAAATCAATTTTCCTTCATTTTCCTCTAGCAAATCAGATGGGTTATGATAGATCCACACCCCTTTAGGTATTGGAAGCATACCCACTGTAATACTGCCAGATCTGTATGGAGGGTCTCTATTTGCCAATGTAGGGAATAGCAGCGTCTTCTGCCAATTAACCGTCAGTCCAGAAAGCGACCCAAACATCTCCATAAGTCCCCTAGCGCTCTCCAGAACCTGTATCATATTTTGTAGGAACATCAGGAGATCGTCGGCATAAAGAGCGATGTGGTGGGTTTGTCCACCTATCACTATGCTCGGAAAATTGATCCCGGTCCTGGCTCAGCAGGCCAGAGGTTCCATTGCCAGGGCGAATAACAGGGGTGATAAAGGGCAACCTGTCTGGTCCCTCATCCCACCTGATAGCTCTCCGAAATAAATCGCCCTCTCCTGACTCAAGCAGAGGGGTCCTCATACAACAATCCGATCCAGGCTCCAAACCCCTGCCCTAGTTGAAAGCGTTCCATGATGCCGTATAAAAAGGCCCATTCTAGGTGGCGAAGGCCTTCTCAATATCCACTGCGAAGGTCGCAGCTTCCGTTCGATTATAGGTATCAGCTTTCAATAGTGGGAGAAGTCTCCGAATATTTAGTGCCGTGTTACCGCCAGAGATGAATCACGCCTGGTCAGAGTGTGTAAGCTTGGGCATAAGAGGGAGCAGTCTAGTGGCAAGTATCCGACTGAGGATTTAAAATCGACATTCAGTATCGATAGCCGGTACGCCCACTTGTCGCGTGCCGGACTCCCGGGTTTCAGAAGTGACACTGTTAAGGCTTTAAGGGTGGAGTTTGGTTGGACTCCTGTGTCTTTAGCCAGCTTTTGAAGGTCTACTAGTTTGCGGGCCAGTTCCTCCGTGTATGCAGCATAGAGTTCTATTGGAAACCCATCTCCCCCTGTGCTTTGCCCCGGGCCATAGCTTTTATGGCTGTGTGAACCTCCGGCAAGGTAATTCGCCCACTCATCTTCTTCAATTGATTGATCGGTGGTTGGCTTGATTTAATCCTAGCCACTGATATCACTCTGCTCTGTATCTCAACCCATCATTTTTCCCACTTTATCAGGTTCACTTTTTCAATAGTTATGAGAAAACGCTCTGTAACTTACTGATATATATGAGCGTATATCCAGTGACCACCAATTTAGTTTGTTTGTGAGGTTATTATTGCATTAACTGGCTGCTTGCGTTTTTTTTATTCGACTGTGCTTTAGGTTTTGTTTGATCTGACAACCTCTCAAGCAGGGTCATTACCCGCTTACGACGTTTCATGTTTAAAGAATGTGAGATTAAAATATGAATCATGGCGACATGGTGACCAACATGGGCAAAACATTAGGAGACAAATGGAACCCCCCACGAAGACATCTGTCACGTTGAATCATTTTCCATCCATATAGATGTCTGAATTCAATGTTATAAAGTTACAATTTGGCCTGAAACTGCATCCTACCAGGTTTCACCATTACCATTATGTTATCCCAGTTGATAAAGGAACAGTCTGCCGGTATGGCTTGTATTCAGCATACAAATGTTTTCTTTGTAATAACTTATGCGGCAAATGTATAACCTGATAAAGATGAGACACTCCGTCCTGAACTGGCGAGTGCCATCAAAACCATCCCTATCAGTGAAAGCAAGATCTCGGAGACATTTCAAGAAGCAAGTCAATTCCTAATAAAATCCCAAGATCACCAGCTGGACGGTCATTCCACACTTGGCAGCCATGCTACCAGGTGTCTCCATCAGACATTCCAAAGTAGAACAAATTTGAATAGATTATCAGCTGTTTCCATATTGATAGTGGAAAACATATTCGATCTCATTTAAAAACTGGGAGATGGTCTGTATTGTCTTACCTGCTCTTCTGCTAAAGAGTCCATTTCCTGTTGCTCTGTTGTGTAAGGGGAAAAAACTGAAGAAAATCTAGGTCTGCTCTAGATTAAGATGGATGGATTGATCTGATAAGTTTCATTAATCATTTTTAACTGCTTTTTAAATGTACTTTGTAGGTTATTCATGTCTGCGGAAGAAACCTTTTCCCACTGCAAATCAGAACATCAGTTTAACATAGGCCAAGTGGCCAAAAAACACGGTAAGGCATAATTTGCTTAGAAATATTGGTTCATATGTGTCTGATGCATGTCTTTTACAATCTAATTATGATAATGTGCAGGCAGTGGAAGATATGCATGTGTCTACAATTCTTGGACTGGCTGTCTTAGCTGTGTTCTGCCTGACTCGGAGGAAGTCCCATGACAATTTAACTTTCCTCAAGTTCCAGCCTCCCAGTACAATCTCTACGAGAAGACACACACACTCACACACACACTCACACACTCACTCACACTCCCATCCAAACCCATCCATCCTCCTGCTCCTTCTCATCCTGTCACACTCGACTTCTTCTCCCTGTGTTCTCCACCTCAGGTCAGCACTGGGCTTTGAGCCCCACGAAAGCAATGGGCCAGGCACCTCAGGAGAGCATTGAGTGATATACCTCTGGTGAGCACTGAATGTTCTACACTGCTATTCTACGTCAGGGGGGCAGTTAGTATCTGACAATCCAGAGGCACGCGACTCTGCATTATGGGGGCCAAGAGTGATCTACTGGAGGGGGTATGCGTCAGTGTCATGTAGATGAGCATAGGTTGATGTCAGAGAGGTGTCATCCTGTCTCATGTCAGGCATGAGCTGTGAATCCAGTCTTGTTTTTTCTTAATATTTTAGGGTTTACATTATTATTTTTTTCTTCGTATTATGGAGTTTCCATTGTTTTCCTATTGCAAACTCTTGACTACAAGTACCAGACAAGAAAGGGTGTTTTTAGCTTTTCCCAAAGTATTTGAGTGACTTGTTTGCAGGAACCTATTTGCTGTATTTTGTACACGCAGTACACGTGAGCTATATGCAGACATGCACAGCCTACAGACAGGCATACATAGACACTCCGGTGCAAGAGACCCTCATGTCATATGAAACACCTTCTTTCGGCTCTCATTCAGTTTTTGACCAACAGCATTTTGTGTGCTTTATTTTAGATAAACTCCATTATTTTATCAGGTTATGCTCCCTAGCCCGGAAATAAGCTGTATGGTTCATTAATCAATGCCAATTTCATCTTATTGTGTCATCCGCAAATAAACAAGCATTGGCAAAGCCAATAGGCTTGGCATTGAATGCTAGTGTACTGGCTTTGCCAGTACTTGTTTTCTAATGTTTTTGTAAGTCTTATTACAAAAACATTAAGAACATGGCTGCTTGTGTATGCAGATGCACAGGTGGACATCTTTTGAATGTTTCTGCAATAACATTTCAACAAATATTCAAAGAGGGCCGTCTTTGCATGCATGGTGGACTTCTATGAGTGGGATGGATGCTCATTTAAAGACGGTCACCCTTCTGTGCATGTTTGCATGTAAGGGTGGCCCTCTTAAAAGCTGATTCATAAAAAATGGCTGCCCGTGCATATGTTAGACTGTCAATCATTGAATGGATTAGTATTTATTCATAAGACGGTGATTGGGAGCAGTACATATCCGGAATACAGTGCACCACACGTGGCAGCCAGAGCCAGGTAGCAGTGTCTGGAAAGCTGCCCAGGTCCTTGCTAAGTTTAAAAAAGGTCCAAACCAGAATAAATAAAAAGAAAAACTAAATAAAATACAGTGGCCTTCAAGTCCTTGGCACTGAAGGTTACTGCTTTCTCTGTGGGTGATGACAGTGTGCATTGGCAATGTTGTCATTCGCAGAGAAAAGAACCAATGGCTGAAGTGGTCTGACCCATTGCCCCAAGTTGTACACTGTGTCAGCGGGAGCAAAATGTGAATGACAGAAAAGACCATGGATGAAGTGGTCTGGCTGGAAGCCTCTATATGAAGTATATAATGTATGTACAATTTTGGTAAAATCAGAAGGTCTTGGCTAACACCAGACCTAAGAATGTTAGTATCTGAATTTTGGGTGTCTGATTATTCTTATGTTGTATTTCTTTCTATTTCAGGTCTTGATTTCTATGGATACATCAAGTTAATAAACTTTGTTAGGACCACAGTAAGTAGTTTTTTTTCCCTTAAACACATTGTCATGCCCGAAGAGCAAGATCGATCACAAAAAGGTTAGCAATTCAAACAACATGCTAGGAAATTAACAAGTCCAAACAACGCTCATGTACAGTTGCTACTGAAGTACCCTTGCTTCTTTTAATTTGCACATGGCTTAGCTTTCTGGAGATGATACCATCTTGGTACAGTAGTCAGAGAGTGTGTGAAAATCTCTGTGACTTCGGACATCACCCTGCTAAGGTCTGTGTTCACCTGAACACAGCATCCATTGAGCACAATGCTTGTGATAAAATATAATGAACTCCACACAGTGCGTTACAGTGCAGTAAACTACAACCAACACTCTTCTTGCTAATCACAGCATCTGCTCCTTCTGATACACCTCTGGCTTTCCCAGACAGTATAAGTGTATTTTTGATGAGTGAGGGAGCCTAGACACTTCAGTGGAAAAGCAGAGGCAGCCTTCCCCCCTAGTAATTTAATAAGATCTTTTTGCTGCAAAGGGCTGCTGAAAGTGTTCTTGATGTACAGCCATTTGGTGTAGGGTGGGACTGCAGTCTATGTTGTTCAGAGTGTGAAGAGTTCTATAGAGGAGGCCAGCCTTTTGTCTGTCTTTCATTCCCGTTCCGTACATCCATTCTCTTTCTGCTTCTACAATTAACTTAGGGCAGCAGGAGAAAGTGAAAAAACACAGACTGCCCACTAGGTAAATGCCTGGTAGAATAAAAGCCCTGTCCAATCATTGCTTCTCCAACCTGACGATGACTCTGCTCTGAGGAGCATCACTCTAGACGATGACAGCGTTTACAACGCAGTCATCGCATCGCAGTTCATTTACAACGTGGTCGTTACAACGACCGCGTTGTTAGAACGCGATGCCATTACAACGCAAGTCATTACATCGACTTGCAGTAGATGGCGCTCTAACATAAGGAATAGTATAATTTACAATTCCAACACCTTCCCTACTGTTGCGTAGGCTGGATTTGTAATAGTAAATTATACTATTCCTAATGTTAGAGCACCATCTACTGGAAGTCGATGTAATGACTTGCGTTGTAATGGCATCGCGTTCTAACAACGCAGTCGTTATAACGGCCGCGTTGTAAAAGAACGCGATGTCATAGCATGCGTTGTAGCATGCTATATTCCACTCTAGACCATGGCTGAGTCTAGAAATCAACCTGAGATAGATACATGGAAGGAGAATGGACCCAAGCGGGTTCTGAAAGTGCAGGCCAAGAATATACATCCCCTGTCTGGGATACCTATAGAAAAGTGGGAGCTGTTGACCCACTTGTTGTCCCAGTTCAAGTCCTCTCTGTTCAAGGAGAGGGTGCTCCACAGAGTACTCAGAGGACTACTGCTCAACTAGGGCTGCCAGCTTGCCAGTGATGAGGGGTCATCACCTGGAGTCTGTTCTGAGGCACCGTTAGTGCCGTTCCTGGTTGTAGGAGTTCCCTTAGAGCTGGTGATAATAGAAATCGTTGAGCCATTTTATCCACTTTACAGCATCAGGCAATCAATGCATTTTGGTTGTAGTGGATCTTGTCACAGGTATCCTGAAGCAGTGCCACTGAGGAACACGGCTACAAAAGTGGTAGCTAGGGATCTTTTCTAAGGTCTTTTTTTTAAGACAGTGATTTCTGAACAGGGAACCCATGTCCTCTCAACTTACATGATGACAGTTCTGTGGGAGCAAGCTGGTGTAACATAGCGCTTGTTCACCATCCACAAACCAATGAGTTGATGGAGTGGTTCAACAAAACCATAAACAGCATGAGGGAAACTCTACCAAAGAACATTAGTAGGACCTTCTCCTGCCATGTCACATATTCGCCTACCGGGAGATTCGACGGAGGCGAGTGGGTTTCAGTCACTTCGAATTTCGGTTTGGGCATCTATTATGGGTCTTGCTCACCTTGATTAGGAAGGGAGCGTCAGAGTCACCTAGGAAGGATATGATGCCTATGTGATTGGCCTCAGGAAGTTGATGGTACAATATGTGGTTCAGGCTAAGCAAAACCTTTAGGCTAGCAAAGAGCTGATAAAGAGATGGTGTGACCAAAAAGTGACTCTGACTGTGTACCAGGAAGGTCACGAGAAAAATAGTGTGGGCCATACATGGTAGTGCAGAAAGGGTCTGATGTGAACTACCTGGTCGACACAGGTGCCACAAAGGAATCCAGAAGATGTATTTCCGAAGCAATTACACAGCTAACATATTTACATTTGTGGGAAGGAGTACTATCCTAATTCAAAAATACAACTATCAGTCAATCATAATCTCATTAAATTCAGGAAAGATTCCCAAATGAAGCATGAAATGGAAAAGTATGCTTGTTGTGTTTTTCTTTCTAATAATCGTATCACATTTAGGACACACGAACACAGCCAACGTGTTTCGTCTCACTACATGAGGACTTCTTTGGGGCAAATGTAATCTTATCCACCTGGACAATAGTCCTTATCCCATTAGAAAAAGAGTCCTTGAAATTCAATACTGCCAATGTGTCAGAAATGTATTGAAACTCCTAGCGATCCGAAAAGAGAGACTTGGATACGTCTCCAGAAGATATATATCTTGGTGGTGCTGTGAAAGCCATAACCACATAAGCCAATAATTTTCAATAGAGTAGTCTGTGCAATTGTTTCGAAACGGACCGCTTAACAGAACAAGCATACGTTTCCATTCGATGCTTCATTTGGGATTCTTTCCCTAACTTAATGGGATTATGATTGACTTTTTGTTATTTGAACAAATGTGACCTTAATGATATAGTTGTATTTTTGATTTATTGTTGGATTAGGATAGTGCTCCTTCCCACATTTGCAGTGTTACTTTGACTTCTGGGGTGTTCTCAACGGTTGACCCTGGTAGAGAGCACGTCCTTATCAGGAACTATACAGTGTGCAGCATCTTATACCACAACCGGTTTTAACTTTATTGTTTATAAACAGCTAACATCATGGCTGTGCCAGACAGGGATGACAGTGATCCTTTTCCTGACTTAGTGCATAGAGATCTGGATAGATCTGAAAAGGAGTAGGTTGCTCCAGAGTAGACTCCTTCATGTCAGAGAGAATGTAGGTACTGGGATGATTTTCCCACTTATTTTCACTGATTTCATGATTACATGGTTGATAACTGTCTGTGTTCTTGATATTGACACATGGCAGAATCTTCGTGTAAACAGCAAGACGTTTTGCAAGTGTGACAGAGTCATGGGGTGAATTACAAAGCCCTCAATGAAGTCACCAAGACAGATGCACATCTGATCTCCAGCGCTGATAAACTTGTGGACCGCTGGATACTGCAAATTCTTTGGCACTTTTGATTTGACCAGTGGCCATTGGCATAATGCTTGGAAGACTGATTGCTTTAACACCTAGTGCTAATGAGCAGACTGCATTTTCTACGTTTGGAGGGTTTAGTCTAGTTTAGGATATTGCCCTTTGAGTTGACCAAATGCTCCTTGCCACTTTCCAGCACCTGGTAAACCACTTTCTTTCGAGCTATAACAGTTCTGTGCATCCGGCTTGGGTGACACTGCTTTGTTTAGCAATTCATTGGAGGATGACCTGCGGCACCTACCATAGATGTTGGTCATGATAGAGGAGCGAAACTGACGATCAAGCCAACAAATTGCCATATTGGGCAGTCCACTGTAGTCGTCCGTTGGTATCATGAGGGGAACGTAAAGGTTCACCCCTTGGATGCTATGATCTAGTCTGTTCTAGAATGGGAAATGCCCGCTACCAAAGCTGATGTGAGAGCCTTCTTCGGACTACAGAAATATTGTAGCTACCTATGGGACCATAGTGGCCTTTTTGACAGCTTTAGCATCCGATAAGCAGTGAAGGAAGGTGATCTGGACTGAGGGCCATCCTGGACCCAGAGGGGCCAAGCAAGCACGCTCTTTTTAGTGACAACGGACTACCATCCCTGTCACTGGTAGTAGCATATAGAGCGGAGGTGGAAGCATACCGTGTTTTATTGATTTATATAGTCATGACCAGTCCTTTTTATCTGCTTCACAAGAGTTGTGGCCTACTGGCCACTCTGTAAAGTTCAGCTGCTGTAAGCTAGATCTGTAGGTATGTGTGTAGTCCACATGATCAATCCATTGTGTATGTGAACGAACCAGAGTGAAGAAGACCTGCGGGTTCCATTTTAAAAACCCCTGACCTCTTCATTTGCACTAGATGGGAGATGAGGTTTTGCAGCGTGAATCTTTCTGGATTCACTATGCTGTGCATTATTCCGCGGTCTAGTGGTTGGGTCCAAAATCGTAGTATTTTTTCTCTTTTTTTATTTTTTTCGTGGCCCAGGTGGGCGTCGACGCCCCACCATTTGGTGTCCTTTCGTGACGTCGGCGCGCTTCCTCCGGAAGCTCCCACCCTTGGGCGCCATCTTCAGATTCTTTTTTCCGCCGTTGGGTCTGGATCGTCACGAGGAGTTCCAGAGTTTTTTGGAAACAAGAAGAGAAAATAAAGCAGAAAACGCCAAGAAGTTGGAATTTTCTTCACCGCACGACAAGGGACACAGAACCAGGACGACGAAGAGGGTGAGAAGGAGGAAGAACTTCGACGTCCAATGGAGAATGCGCACACAGGGGGCCCCCTGAGCGCAGGAATGGACAAAACCCCATTCAAATTTTGCCGTAACTGCCACCACAAGTACGCGCAGAAGGACCAGCACCCAGTCTGCAACCTCTGCCTTCCAATCGACCACGAAAGCAAGGATTGCAACGCCTGCTCGGCATTCACCCCCAAGACCCTCAGAGTGAGGGAGAGACAGAGGACAGCGAACTACGCCATGCAGGGGCAAGGACAACCTCCGTCGCTTCGGGACTTGGGCCTCTCCAGCGGAGAAGAGGACAACATCGCCGAGGGACCAGAGGACTACACGGTCGCAGAGACCGATAAGAAGTCGACAAAAGCGGTAAGAGAGACGTCGACCCATAAAGCCCCGACAGACTCTCGAAAAACAGAGCCAAAGTCCTCGAAAAGAGCACTGGCGTCGAAGCATTCGACGACCACAGCTGCGTCCACGGACAAACAGCCCAGCGGATCCTTGGAAAAGGATTCCCAGCCGGCGAAAGCTCTAGAAAAACCTAGGTCGTCGAAGCACGGTCCCGAAAGGCCGCGCTCGACGCCGAAGGAAAAAGAGCCGAAGGCGAATTCGACGTCAACATCGACGACCTCGAAGAGAACCGCCGAAACTCTCGACGCCGAACAAGCGGCCGAAATGGAGAGGAAGAAAAGAAGGCTCGAGGCCGAAATGGACAGTATCTTTCAGAGGAAGAAGGACTTCGACGAACGGATGAGCAGATACACCATCCCTTCGAAGCCCTCGACAGTAGTCGAAGCAGAAGTCGAAGAGGAGTTCGACGCCGCCGACCCGCCGAAAACTCCTGAACCAGCAGAGCAACAGGACGAAGAGGGCCTGTATTATTACGGAGGAGAAGGCGAGGGCGATCAGCAAACAAACTTTGGCTCGACGCCCTCGGAGGCACAGGACCTGGAATGGCAGGACCTCGATGCTGAAAACCCAGAGGAGGGCGTAGAGTCATATCCGTCGAGGCCTTCACCGCCAGACGACATTGGCATCTACAACATGGTCATCAAGAACGCTGCAGCAACTTATAGGGTCGAAATGGAGGAAGAGAAACCAAAGGCTTGTTTCCTCTTAGAGACCCTGCTCCCGACTCAAACTAGGAGCCAATTCCTACGCATGCTTCCAAGTGTGCTGGACCAGGGCAGGGAAGCTTTCAAGGAGCCAGCAATCTGCAGATCTGTCACCCCTAGAACAGAGAAGAAATACAAACATTCCTCAAAGGACCCAGCATATATCCAGGGGTCCGTACCTGCTGACTCTATTATAACAGCAACAGCCAGAAAGAGGGCCAACGTTCCCACGAACTCAGGCCCACCTCCAGACAAGGAGAGTAAGAGAATAGACCTCACAGGGAGGAAAATAGAGAGGAATGCAGCAATTCACTGGCGCATTGCGAACTCCAATGCCCTAATAAGCAGACATGCGTACAAACATTGGGAGGAGGTCGGGCAGCTGCTCAAACATCTCCCAGACCAATACCAGCAGAGGGCAACACACCTAGTGGAGGAAGGCAAGAACATGGCCAACACCTGCCTAAAGTCGGCCTTGGACGCAGCAGACACCTCAAGCAGACTTATGATGATTGGAGTGACGGAAAGAAGGCATGCCTGGCTGAGGATCTCGGGTTTCAAGCCGGAAGTCCAGAACAATATTCTGAACATACCCTTCAACGGGGAAAAACTGTTTGGCAAACCAGTGGACGAGAAGCTGACACAGCTCAAAAAGGATAATGAAACTGCAAGGTCCATGGGAGCGCTGCAGTTCAGAGGGATGAGAAGGGGCACCCCCTCAAGGAGACCAAATGGCAGAGAAGGAAGCCAGCCGGGAACATCGCACCAGGCATTCCAGCAAACTTATCAGGGAAACAACCAGGCGCAGCAAGGTCAGCAACAGCAAAGCTGGCAGTACCAACAGAGGGGCCAGTCCTTTCGGGGGCGAACGGACGGGGGCAGACGAGAAGAGGGGGACAGCAACCCACCTCCAAGTGACTCCGCTGTACCAAGCGTGCCCACACAGACAACATCTCTAGTGGGGCGGCACAACAAAGGACTCAAGAGACAATTAGAAACACACAAAGGAAAAATAAACGAACATGTAACACCAGTAGGAGGCAGATTAAGACACTTCTTCCAGGAGTGGAAGAAGATAACAACGGACAAGTGGATACTCAACATCATACAGTTCGGCTACTGTATAGAACTGGAAAAAAAGCCACCAAACAGGAGGACAACCAGCAAAACACGCTCAACAAAAGAGCTCTCACTCCTCTGGCAGGAGGCACAAGAACTCCTCCACTAGGAGGCAATAGAAACAGTGCCGTACAAGGAAAGAAACAAGGGAGTGTAGTCCAACTACTTCCTCGTACCAAAGGTGGACGAAACGTTAAGGCCCATTCTGGACCTACGGTTCCTAAACAAATACTTAAAAACTCAAAAGTTCAAGATGACGTCCCTACAGGAGGTTATACCTCAAATAAGGGACGGGGACTTTATGTCCACTATAGACCTCAAGGACGCCTACCTACACATTCCCATGAACCGAAAACACAAACATCTACTGAGATTTGCCATCAACAAGGCGCACAACCAGTTCACAGCCCTAGCCTTTGGGCTAAAATCCGCACCAAGGGTCTTCACAACATGCCTAGCTGCGGTAGCGGCACACTTACGAAGGCAGGGAATACATGTATATCCCTACCTCGACGACTGGTTGGTAAAGGCGAACTCCTACAACCAATGCAAACTACATGCTCAGCAGGTCACGCACACGCTGACAGAACTAGGGTTTTCGATACACTGGGGGAAGTCCTCGATAGAACCAGAACAGGTGAAGATCTTCCTGGGCGCACAGATCAACACCATTCGGGGCAGGGTGTTCCCCAGCGAGAAGAGAACCTTCGCCCTGCTGAAGGAGACACGCCAATACCAGAAGGGGCAACCTCTGACAGTGAGGACAGTGAGCAAGCTCATGGGGATGATGGCGTCCTGCATACACCTAGTCCCCAACATTCGACTCCACATGAGACCATTCCAGGAATGGCTCCAACAACAATGGTCACAGGCAACAGGGAGTTGGGAAGATCTAGTGGTTGTAACGCACGCAGTGCAAGAGGAGATAGCGTGGTGGAACAAAGACAACATAACAAGGGGGAAGACATTTACACCACCAACTCCAACAGTGACCATCACAACGGACGCATCCCAAATGGGGTGGGGAGCGCACATGAACCTGCTCAAAGTGAGGGGGTTATGGACACGAACAGATGCCATCAAACACATCAACTACCTAGAACTAAAAACCGTGTTCCTTGCACTAAAAGCCTTCCAGAAACAGCTGTACGGGCAAAGGGTGTTAGTACAAACAGACAACACCACAACGATGTTCTACATCAACAAGCAGGGAGGAACACAATCAGTGGCGCTGTCAATGCTAGCGCAGGAGATATGGAAATGGGCAATTCCACTACAAATAGACCTCCTGGCGATACATCTACCAGGGAAGGACAATGTGGAAGCAGACAGACTCAGCAGACAGACATCGGCATCCCACGAGTGGGAGCTCAACCCTCAGGAAACGCAAAGGCTATTCAAAAAGTGGGGGACCCCACAAATAGACCTGTTTGCAACACACCGGAATGCAAAATGCCAATACTTCGCATCCAGACAACCAGGTCAGCAATCACAAGGAAATGCCCTATGGATAAGCTGGTCGAAGACATTTGCCTACGCTTTTCCCCGATACCGCTGATGCACAGGGTGCTCAGCAAATGCAGAACAAGCAACATGACGCTGATTCTGGTAGCACCACAGTGGGCCAGGCAGTCCTGGTTCTCACAAATAGTGGAGATGGCGCAGGGGCCACCACACAAGTTCCCAAAAAGAAGAGACCTGCTCTCAATGCAAAACGGAAGGGTGCTCCACCCCGAACCAGAGAGCCTCAGCCTAACAGCTTGGCTCCTGAAGACTTAGAGTTCGCGCACCTCAAGCTCCCAGAGAGCACACTGGCGGTGCTGAGGGAGGCAAGGAGACCCACCACACAGAAGTGTTATGCGGCAAAATGGAAAAGATTCACCCAATGGTGCATCAGGGAAAAGCTCCAGAAGAGAATCACCAGGGAATCAACAGTACTAACATACTTAACCCACTTGCTAAAAAGTAACCTAAGCTACACCTCGCTAAAAGTACACCTAGCAGCAATAGTAGCCTATACAAGAGGAGAAACAGGGAGAAGTTTCTTTACATCCCAGGTGGTAAAAAGATTCCTGGAGGGGGCCAAACGAATGGCCCCCCCAAAAAGGATGCCACCGCCGGCATGGAACCTCAATGTAGTTCTAACGCAACTTATGAAGGCACCGTTCGAACCCATTCACAAGGCCTCTCTGCATATGCTCACAATAAAGACAGCCTTTCTGGTGGCGATCACCTCGCTACGCAGGGTGAGCGAATTGCAAGCACTAACACTACAAGAACCCTGCATTCAAATTCACAATGACAGGGTGGTAATGAGAACAGACCCACACTTCATGCCAAAGGTGGTGTCAAAGTTCCACATAAGCCAGACAATACAGATACCAAGTTTCTTCCAAAAACCATCCACAAGCGCAGAGAGGGCACTGCACACTCTGGACGCTAGAAGAGCAGTGATGCATTACATCGAAAGAACTAAAGATTGTCGGAAAACAAAGCAATTCTTTGTGTCTTTCGCAAGCAGTTTCCTGGGAAGACCAGTAACTAAAAACACCATCGCACGATGGATCGCACAGACAATCCAATTCTGCCACAAACAGGCAGGCCAAGAACTACAAGGAGCAGCACAAGCTCACTCTACCAGGAAAAAGGGTGCAACAATAGCCTTCCTGGCAAACACACCCATCCAAGACATTTGCCTGGCGGCAACATGGGCTTCAGTGCACACATTCACTAAGCACTACTGCGTGGATATACAGATGAACAAAGAGGCACAAGTAGGTCAAAAAGTGCTTCAACATATATTCAACAACCAACGCTCATCTTCCACCCAGCCGCCACAAACATAGCAAACCGCTACAAAGTCTATGCACAGCATAGTGAATCCAGAAAGATTCACGCTGCAAAACGAATAGTTTCTTACCTGTCGGTGTAGTTTTGCTGCTTGAAGACTTTCTGGATTCACTAGCGAACCCACCCACCTCCGCCAGAAAGATGAGACAGGAGGAGAGGGATTAAGGAAGGAGGGAAACCTTCAAAAAATAAGAGGATACACAAAAAATAACACAAGACAAGAAAAAAAAAGAATCTGAAGATGGCGCCCAAGGGTGGGAGCTTCCGGAGGAAGCGCGCCAACGTCACAAAAGGACACCAAATGGTGGGGCGTCGACGCCCACCTGGGCCACGAAAAAAAAAAAAGAGAAAAAATACTACGATTCTGGACCCAACCACTAGACCGCGGAATAATGCACAGCATAGTGAATCCAGAAAGTCTTCAAGCTGCAAAACTACACCGACAGGTAAGAAACTATTCGTTACTTTCCCAGACAGTGGAAGTATATTGCTGACATTCCTGAGACTAAAGGAAGGACACATAGACTCTACACTGAAGAAGAGGAGACCTGCTTTCATTTAGTAATTAAATAAGGTTCTTTTGCTGCAAATAACTGCTGATTACTCTTCCTGAAGCACAGCCATTTTGTGTAGGGTGGGACTGCACTCTCTGTTAAGAGTGTAGTGTGAAGGGTCCTTTAGAAGAGGCCAGTGTTTTGTCTCTCTTCTTCATCACTATCACTGTGGCTGTTGATGGCCTGGTACAAAATGCTTACACCTCTGTTGTGGGAGCTCCACATTCACTGACATTGCAACTTGATGTTGTTCCATAAAGTTCGCCAACAATAAATCTCAACACAACACATTTTTGGATGTTTGTTTTTGGACATGAATGGAACCATTTTCTAATGCTATTATGCTCATGTACTCCCTTCTCTCAAAGTCTATTACTATAAACTCTTGTAAATTCCTCATATTTATAAATATACTCCATTGCATAGACCTATACCTGTAGGCGTAATTGTAACCCTTTATTTTTAAGAGTGGGGCCCAAATTTGTTTTCATGTTGCCCATAATGATATCCCTGTTGAGTTTACACTGATGCTCCATTATTATACTTTTTTTTAAATATTGCCATCCATCAAAAATGTATTGCTAAAAGAAATGGTATTTATGGTTGCACTGAAGTTTAGCCAAACCTTTTTCTCAAGTTTCAATTTGCATTGGATTCATTTTGTTTTGAAAGCAAATAATAAACATCCTAGCTTTTATTCTTCTACATCTATTTGCATATAATTAGGGAGCTTTCTTAGAGTAATGGAACAAATATCTGCTGGACAACAGGAATTCAACACCCAAGTTAGATAGTATCATTAGCTAACACATCAGGAAAGATTGCGACCCCCTGGAGCAGCTGGAAAGAAAACCACATTTGTATTATATATGTATGCTGGACTTTTGCCAGACCCAAACCTTCCTTTTTAATACATATAAGTCACCCCTAGGGTAGGCCCTGGACAGCCCAGAGAGTAGGGTGCAATGTATTTAAAAAATAAGTCATGTACTGTTAAGTTTTACCTGTCCTGGTATTGAAAAATTCCTAAATTTGATTTCCACTACTGTAGGGCCCTACCCCTCCCATAGGATACCTCATTAAATTTGATAAGTGTAATTTCCAAATGGGAACAGGTAACCCCTTCATGGTAAGTGTCTCAGGAATTCAGGCCTAAAAAAATCATAAAAATGTTACTGGACCTGCAGGTTGAGTAACTTGCATAATCTACCCGACCTAACTGGTAACATACTTGACCCTTAAACTGGTCTCAAATTGTGTGATCATTGGCAAATATTTTATTTTACAGAGTCGCCTTTTTCTTCATTCTCACATGAGCGCACCTTCAAATATGTCCGTTCAACATTTCTGCTGTACAAAACAAAACTCTTTAGTTTGATTAAATAGACTGAACATTTACTCTATGTGTAATAAGAATCAAGCCCACAGTTGGGGAACACATGCCTGACTTGCCTTTCAGTTTACTGATAGCATTGCCACTGAGGCAGGAGTGTTTCTTAGTTCATGTTTAAACACTCACTTTTAATAAACATATTACTAAAGCATGATGTGGCAGCACACTGTCATCTAAAAGCAGTAAATTTCCAAGAAATAGCCAAAAACCTTCCCAATATCCTGCAGCTTTACTGATAAAACTATACAGTGTATTAACAATCTGTGAAAATCGGGTTTCAGAAAACATTTAGCATTTGCAAATCACCAAGTAAGGTATTCTGATTTGTTTTTCATCTTATTAAAAAATATTTTCATCACACAGAAGTACAAAAAATTTACTTTCATAACTAATGGAATATATTTTGAAATGTTTGTACAGTTACTTATTAGCTATTTAAATGTGTGTTAGGAAAAACCTGACACCCTACTGCCTTTTATTTCACACTTCGCACAGCTGGTCAGACAGTTCATTTTACAAAATCCTGGAACTCTGCACGCGGAGAAGGAAAAGACATTGTAAACTGACTTCTGTCTCTGAACACAGAGCAAATGTGAACAGATAAAAACAAGATTAAAAGGCATCTTTATTGCTCCCTCACTTTCTGACTGAACAGCTGTTCTTTGTAAACTCGCCAGAACGGGCGAGTAGGTCCTAAATATAGCTCGACCTGATCAAATCTGACTCGCCATAGGGAATGGGTGAGTAGATTTTTCGAGGCCTGGAATTGTAATGAAAAATCCTAACTCATTGTGCAGTTGGATTTAAAATACAGTTCTAGAAATGCCACTTTTAAAAAGTTGCCATTTTCTTGCCTTAGCCATTTGGTTCCTGCAGCCTGTTACTGGGTCACATGACTGGGTGTAGTTGACAGTGGGCTTTGTGTATTCCTCCTAGACAGCCAAAGACAATGGGGAGCTTAGGTGTGACTGAATGGGCCATCACTGGCAGGATGGGAGCAGGGGTGTAGGAGACATACATTTTCTGGGGGGGACAAGGACAGCCTTGGGGACTTTCGAATGACCCTATAAAAATTGCCCGTGGTCCGTGAGCCGCAGATTCTGATAAACGTATACAATCATACTTTTGAAGGAAAATTGAAAGGCAGGCATGTAATCACAGTGTGCAAGTATGTTTTATTGTCATTTACAACTTACCTTCAGTCTGCAAAGTAATTACATTAAATGTGAGAAAACATGTTTCTGTTTATAATGGTTCTGGGTGTTGAGGGTTTTAAAGAGGTTTTAGGGTTCAGATGTGGGTTAAGAAAGAGGATAGTAAGACCAGTAAAGGTGTTTTTAGCATTCAGACGTGGGTAAGGGTACAGGGTACTAAGGGGTTTTAGGGTTCAGTGTTGGGTAGTGATAAATGGTGGTAAGGGTATTTTAGGTTTCAATTGGCAGGTAGAGGTAAAAGGAGGTAGGAGGTGTTAGAAATTTGCCCTTTCTGCAGGGCCACCACAATTTTCATTTTGGCCTTTGTGCAGAGCTCTAATTTTACTGGCTATAGAACTCTGTGCACTTTACCCCTGATAACCATTGATAAAATGCTTGTGCTCATTCTTTCAACATGGTAAAATTGGTACTCTCCTGATTGGAATATTTACCTTATCTATTAGTCCCTAATATATGGTACCCACAGTCTATCTAGGGCCTGTAAGTTAATTGTCAGCAGTGGGCTGCAGCACTCATTGTGATAACTACTATAGTGACAGAGTAAAGCATGCTTCCAGGCTTGCCACTGAAGCCTGGTTTTGCTGTTTTAAACTGCCAATTTGGCCTGTCAAACTAAACCCTTTTAGCAGGCCTAACCCATCCTTTTAAATATTAATAAGTCACCCCTAAGGTAGGCCTTATTGCCCAAAGGGTGTGGTACTTGGTATTTAAAAGTAGGACATGTAGGAGTTCAGTATTCCATATGCTCTTACAGTGAAAAATCATAAAAGCTATTTTCTCTGTAGCAAGGCTGGTTGCTTCCATAAAGAAACGAGGGATTACATTATAACACCTTATAATGCTAATTTCAGATTGGTAATAGCTACAGAAATATTTCAAGGACTCTTTTTAATAGTTAAACAAAATCCAATTAAATGGTCAAGTTGAATATTTTCAAACTAGTATGGAAAAGGTACTTTTAAAAAATTACATTTTGCCTGCCTAAAGCCTTTTGAGGCCTTTCTATGAGAATTCAACAGTCACCTGGAAGCTTGGGGGCTCCCCTGGGGTGAACAGTGTACTGCTCCCAGGACAGGAACAATGAACATTGGGTATGGGGAAGTATTTTCCTCCACCTTGACAGGATTGTCTGGGGGCTGTGTTCAGTCCCAGGGTGCACTTCAAAGGGTTGGCCAAGCAAGGACCTTAATAAATATTTTATCAGGGTCCTCCACTGTCACAGGCAGATGTAGCTCACAACTGGGACTGCCTTCCTTTTGTCCTTCTAGTCAGCCAGGCACCAGAGAGCTGCCCCAGAAGTGGCTAAGAGAGACCACTGGGTTGGAGCTGTGAGAATTCTCTTTGACATTGGAGTGTCAAATCTTGCTTGAATGTCACTTCCTGCTTGACAGGTCTGCTGGGGTTTAACATATAACATTTGGGTGTCTACTACAAAGAAGGGAAACAGAATGCCAAAACATGTTGTGGGTATCTACGGTCTGGCTGTTGAAACCTCGGCTTTGATTTTACCAGACTTCGGTCTCTCTGTTGGATGGGGTACAGAAACTTCCTAAAACTGGATTTTAGTGTTAGATGTAGGAGGACACTGGGTTTACCATAGTATATTCACTACGCACACCCCCAGACCTCAGAGCCCAAATTTAGTGTGGCCGAAGACTTCAGCCATCTTGAAAATGCCCAAAGTGGGTAAGGTTAGACCTGGGAACCTTACATCATTGGTTAGGGCATCCCGTGGTATCATTCTCACCCACAAGCTTGAGTCTGGCATTAACGTAAATTCTCCAGCAACCCACTTCAGAACACTCCTTGACCTATGAAAAATCAGAAGAGGGCTGAACCTGCTGTTTGAGACGTGAGAAGAGCCCTGAAGGACTGGACCTGCTCACTCGTGTACCAAGACAAAGACGTAGACTCCAAGGGTCATACGGCTGACCTCCTATTCAAGCTACAGAGATGCTGAAAGCTACAAGAGTCCTTTCCTGCAAATGCCCAGCTGATCAGTGGCACCTCGACCTGGAATGTTCTCTGTCTGCCATCTTGTGCATCTTTAAGTGCCTTCCCTGGTGTCGTGGGGGGATTTAGAAGTGTACTCATGTGGCGGATTGGGACTTGAAAGACTAAAGTCAGAAGATAAAATCTTTGACAGGACAAACCTTGTCGGTGCATCTGACCTGTGCTCCATTGCGGTCCTCGTCAAATTGCTCCTAGGTCTCTATCTATCATGACCATTGACATTCATTAGCACTTTAAGCTTCTTGGTGCTATTTTACTTAAAACTTTAAAAATCATATTTCCAGTTCTCCTTATTGGGTTTTTGTCATGTGGGTGTATTTTTGTTTATTTCATTTTACTCTATTTTTCTAATTTTGGCATTTTTATTGGTTTGCATTTCAACTTTATTACTGTTTTAGTACTGCCTAAATACTTTACACATTGCCTCTAAGTTAAGCTCATCTGCTCTGTGCAATAGCTACCAGTGGGTTACCTCAGGTTTAATTAGTGACATGAACTGTGATTATTACATGAGGTGGGTACTTACCCCCCTCAGATACTTTTTGACAAGGAGGGTTTAGGGATTAGAAGCAGGTAGTGGTAAAGGGAGGTAAATCTTTTTGTAGCATACAGGGGCAAGAAGTGGTAAAGGGTTTTTAGGGTTCAGGGGTGGGTGAAGGGAGGTAAGGTGTTTTTATGGTTCAGGACTTGTAGAGGTAAACGGAGGTAAGAGGTTTTTTGGGTTCAGTGGTGGGTAGAGATAAAGGGCAGTACGGTGATTTTAGGCTTTAGCAGTGGGTAGAGGTAGAGGAAAGTAAGGAGTATTTAGAGTTCGGGTGGGTTGAGGTAAAGGGAAGTATGGGGTTCTAGGGTTTAGAGGTGGGTAGTGGCAAAAGGAGGAAAGGGTATTTTAGGGGTCATGGGATGAAAAAGTTGAAGGGTGCCAAGGGGATTTTAGGGTTCAGGGGTGTGTACAATAAAGGGAAGTCAGAGATGTTTAGGGTTCCGGGACAGGTAGAGGGAAAGGGAGGTAAGGGGTTTCTAGGGTTCGGGGTGGATAGAAGTAAAGGGAGGTGAGGCGTTTTAGGATTCAGAGATGGGTAGAGGTAAAAAGTTTTTAAGGTTCCGTGGCGGTAGAGGAAAAGAGCAGTGAAGGGGTTTTAAGGTTCAGGAGAGGAAAGAGGTAAAGGGTGCCAAGGGGGATTACGGTTCAGGAGTGGGTAGAGGTAAAGGGTGATAAGGGGTTTTTGGGGGATTTAGGGCCAGGTAAGGTTAAAGGAAGGTAAGGGTTTAGTGGGATGTAGCGGTAAAGGGAGGTAAGGGCTTTTGAAGGTTAAGGGTTGAGTAGCAGTAAAGGGAGGGAAGGCATTTTTAAGGTTCAGGGGAGAGAAGAGGTAAGGGGTACCAAGGGGGATTTAGGGTTCAGGGGTGGGTAGGGGTAAGGGTTTTTAGGATTCAGGGGCAGGTAGAGGTAAAGAGAGGTTAATTTTTTTTATGGTTCGTGCCGGCAGTGTTAAAGGATGGTAATAGGCAGTGCTTTTAATGGGAACTGCAGATACTCACTAAATTGAGCTGTGAACAAGGGGGTGGGTTTGGGGCAGAGGTAGGGGCGGGGCTAGGAGGAGGGAAAATGGTAAAAAATTAAATGGATCGAGATTTTAAGCAGGTGTTTCTGGTATCTGGAATATTCTTTTTGTATATATGTGTAAAAAAGTGTAAATTTAATATATCTTTCAGATTTTCCTTGTGTACGGATTACCCCAATACACGACACATAAAAAACATTTTGGAATTCTATACCATGCACAGTAACAAATAGTGTGCGCACTTAAGAAAGAAAACTTGACAAATTATATACCATGAGCTCATTCTAACATCTGTGGTTTTCTAATGTATTATCACTACGGTGCCCAAAAACTTCAAACCACATTACACCCACTATGCTGTCTTTACATAGTTTACTCTACTCCATGACATATACATTGGAGATTATAAACCGTAGGAAAAAGTAAGGTAATACCACTGGCCTTGTCCCTAGAATTAAACGAGGCTCTTTGCAATCAATGGTTCACCCCAACCCATTACTATACCGCACTTGCACCTCCAAGAATAACCTGGGCTGTTTTTTCATTAAGATGAAACGTAAATACATTTACAAACCATCAGCATCACAGCCTCAAACTATATGCCAACAGGTGTCTTTTAATGCAAGCAATATATTCCAATGAGCAGGAGGGTAGTTTAAACAAAATGGCCAGCTTTAAATGCATGCCTACAGAGCAGCCATACTGAGTATCCCATGTATGGCCTTTAAACGTGTATGGCTAGTACAAACCTTAACCTGTTTTAGAAATGTTTAACCACTTTAGACCCTACCAGGAGAAAAAGTCTGTTATAACCTTTGCAAAGGGAATGACCCCTTAGAGCCAAAGGACATTCGTTTTGAGCCAGTGCGCACCTCCATCCCCAAAGAGAAAGGTAGACCCCCACTGTTGAGATCTGGAGGTCCTGAACTGCTACAGGCTAACCCTGATGAGTGGGATCCAGAGACAGGACAGGCTGATTTGATGCAAGGCCTGTGGGGCTGGTAGCTATATACCAGCGAAGGTGACTGGAAACAACAGCACCTGCACACGCAAACACGCACAGGAACATACTGGCGTTCCCACGCGCTTACATATCAGTTGATACATTTCTTTTTTACAAATACTTATCTTCGCTCATGTCTGCTCTGCTGTGCCTCGATTGCCACCCACTCTGCTTCACTGTCACTTTTTCACCCCTTTACACCTCAGCCTGGCTACAGAGATGTCCTGGCGCAGCCTGCTGCAACATCATGTTGTCATCGCTTAGGTTTCCTGCGAATAGGGTAAGCAGCAGATTCTGCCTCTGAGACCGACATGCTTCTAAGCAGCTGTTCAGCAGCACCTTTATATTCCACTGAGCTAAGCTTGCTTTGCAACCCGTAT
This sequence comes from Calotriton arnoldi, assembly GCA_963921515.1. Taxonomy (NCBI): domain Eukaryota; kingdom Metazoa; phylum Chordata; class Amphibia; order Caudata; family Salamandridae; genus Calotriton; species Calotriton arnoldi. Next base: position 3,019,541 of record CAWUFW010000441.1, read on the forward strand.
GAGTACCGGTACTCTCCTTGGCCAAGGAGAAGTGCCGGTACTCAAGGGGTGAAAATTCAGAAGTGCAGGTACTCAGTACCGGTGAGTAACGGCCCATTTAAAGCACTGGTAATAGGGTTTAAGGCTTCAGTGGTGGGTAGCGGTAAAGGGTTTTTAGGGTTCAGATGTGGGTAGAAGTAAAGGTGGGTAAGGGGTTTTAGGGTTCAAGAGTGCGTAGAAGCAAAAGGAGGTAAGGGGTTTTAGGGTTTAGGGGGAAAAATGGGAGAAGGAGTAAGGGATTTAAATAAAATGGTGAGATTTGGGGGTGTTAAATCCCCAAAACAAAGAAAAAAACGGGAAAAAAGAACAGTGGAGTTGGCCGTGCTATATGTTAACAAACAATTTATTTCAGATCCACAGCAGATGTTAGCAGCGAGTGTTTATCTTGATGTCCCATCTTGTCAGAGATGGGTGCTTTGGTCATTGCGCTGTGGAAGGTTGATGCCAGATTCCCTAAAACAATCGGCCTGATGTTCTTTGCTCCATTTTGCAGGGCTAATTTTTAATAAAGTGAGGCTTGAGTTATTCATAAAGCTCCTGTCATCACCTTACCTGTTGATCTGGCTCATGCCTTCTCCTGGGGACAAGCATCACCAGGGCTGCAGCTTCCTCGTTGCCCTGCAGGCTCATATTCAAGTTGCAGATAGGGAAGTGCTGAGAAGGGGCTGGGTGCCAGTGATCCTTAGCCAGCCAGCAGGTGGTGCATGAAGATCCCAGTCCTTCTCAATCGCCTGTGCAGGATACAGACAGCAAATGCATGTTTCGCCTCCTCTCCCTTTGTTCTCACCCGTGAGGGTTGCAAGCAGCTGTAACAGGACTCTTTGAAGGTGCTCTGTGGGCGGTGACAGGTCAAGAGCACTGCCTTGATCTATAGCCCTTTCACTTGCTAATGGCCGTTCAAATGGTTTAGATAACCGGGGAAAGTTCTCCTGTCCCCTTGTCCCCCGTGTCCCCCTCACTTCAAAATCTGGGGGGGATAAATCCCCCGCGTCCCCCACACCTCCTACGCCCATGGATGGGAGGGAGGAACTGGGCCCATCCCCCACTTAAACTTGAATAGGCTATGTCCTGTCTCCACACAAAGGGCTGCATAACACCTGTAGTTATTCTGAAGATAGGGCAAGGAAGGCAATGCACCTGTGCACTTCAAAGGCCTGCCTCTAGAAGCTTCTCTCCACTTGAAAGGCACAACTGGATATAAATACTGGACCTCAGACACTAACGCTTTCAGTAACCTTCTGGACCTGTTGATACTCTTCCAGGAAGGAGTGCTGTGCTGCTGTAAGGGCTGTCACTCTGCTGGACTGCTGCTCTGAAAGAACTGCTGCCCTGCTGTGCTGTCCTACTGCCCTCTTGTCTGGGGGAGAAGGACTGGGCTTGCATCTCTTGAACCCAGAGTGACTCCAAGTGTTAGTTGGCTGGCCTCCTGATCTGAAGTCTCAGAGACACAACAGGCTTCCAACAACCCTGCACCTGGACTCTGCCATCTGTGAGTCTATCCTGCCAAGTGGTGCCACCCCACCCCAGTCCTGGACTCTTGGAAGGGGGCTTAAGGTGCTCTGCCTGCCTCTGTGGATCCAGCGGAACTGATGCATCTCCTCTGCTGCACGGCGCAACCCCGAGCAGAACTGACACATCTCCACTGCTGCATGTATTGGACCCGTCGCAAAGACCCGCATCGCACCTGCAGCCCATCGGAACCACCACTGCGCGGCACATTGCCCGCGCAGGCCCTCGCATACCTAGTCGATGGCTACCTCGACAACGGGCTCTGCCTCGCAGCTCTCTGACTGTTCACCTCATCCTCGACACCAGACATCACAAGCCTCGTCTACGGGATCCTCGACGATGACGCAGGCCCTCGCATTGCAACCTCGCCGCTCCTCAGAACCGACGCATTGCTTCGGCTGTGCGAAGCATCTTCAACGCGGATCTTCGCAACGTGCTGCAAACCAGAATTTAAGGTGCTTTGTTCAGCAGGCCTAACTGGGAGCTTGTGGCCGGCCCGCACTCCATCGCGGTCGGCCTGAAGTTGTGACTTTATCCCGGTCCAGCACGACCACATATCCACAGTTGGCGCTTTGTGCTTTTGGTGCTATTTTTACTGAAATCTTTAAAATGTTATATCTCCAGTTCTACTGATTGGATTTTTGGTGTTTGGGTCTTATTTTATTTATTACATTTTACTCTATTTTTCTAACTTGGTGTGGGATCCTTTTTTTGTGTGGTGTTTTCACTTTATTGCTGTCTGAAGTGTTGCACAAATACTTTACACATTGCCTCTAAGTTAAGCCTGACTGCTCTGGGCCAAGCAGCCCAAGGTTTGTGGTTGTTGCTTGACCAGGGCGCACACCCCAGTCAACCAACAGCCCAATTTCTCACACCGATGTTTTTATTTAGGTTATTTTCTCCCATTATTTAATAGTTTTGTAGTTTAGGCTATTTTAAAATGAGAAACAAGGTTGCTTACTATTCACCTTTTTAGCTTTATAAAATTGGAAATCTTTGTTTTTAGTGCTTTGGGGAGTTTTAGACCAGAATGGCATATTCTGCCATCAATTGCTTTACCTAGTTAACTGCCGTAAGACACAAGACCATTTACAAAATGGGACTCCCCCTGTGGTCTTTTAGCCTTTGAAACGTTTGCTCTTACGGTGCTTGCAATTTAAAAATAATGCTGACTAATTTAAAAATAATGCTGACCCTATCCAAAAGACAAGGAATAAAATTACCAACTTAACAGTTGTTTTATTTTCATTTGGAAGTTTTGTGCTTTTGATCCTAGTTTTGTAAATTTTTGTTTTTAAGAAATCAACTGCGGAGTATGTGAATTCTATATGTGGCCCAGCTCCTTGGGATAATGAAGATTATTTGAAGCCTTGGATGCACGAGGACCCCTTGCTCCAGTTTGGTAAGCTGCAGTAGCATTATTGTAGCAGTTTTGTTCTTTTGATAGTTCTGAGTCCATAGTAACATGGTAATTCGATATATCTAGAGTTTAACAGGATTATTTTCTGTTAATAAAGGGCTACCTGCTTCTCTCAGGGTAGATTACATGCTTAAAGCGCATTTCAGATGGTGAACGCTGATGGAGTTGATAAAGTTGTTAAGTTTCCATCCTAACTTAAATTGCTCCAGCCCTGCATGGTTGGTGATTGCCTGAAAGATCATTGACTGTTTGTGCCTTGAGTATTGCATTACAGGCAGTCACTATTGCAAGTCATTTGGTTTAATTGCATGTTGTTGTAACAATATGGTTTGAAATACAAGTAGGGAGAAAGACATACACTTTAAAAAAGAAGACGTAGAGGTTAGGAGTAATGAGTTATTGGATTTGAAGTTAGGAGCTTGGGAACAACATTAAGAAATGTGGTCTAGGATCTTGACGTGCAGGTTGTGACGTTAGGTGATATGGGTTAGGGCAATGAGTTATGGATTTGTGGTTGTAGGTAAGAGGTAAGGGTAAGGATTTAGGCAGAACCAGCGTTAGGTGGAGAGATAATGGTTTTGAAGAAAGGTGTTAGATGATATGGATTAGACAAATTTGTTAAAATAGTTCAATATGTGCAACATTTTGTTATTTCCTCTGTCAACGTGTTTTTGTCTGAAGAGTCACCTTGTGAAATACCCTCATACTAAGGTTTTAAAGGTAGTATAGTTGAAAAACAAGATTGAGCTAATAATTTTACCTGTCCTTTTATTGCAACTGTGGTAAATTACATGGCATGATACTTGACAGTGCTAGTCCTTCTTTGATGTCTTTTTTACCCAAGCTAAACTTCTTCTACTTGTGCTCTGAAGCGCTTATCTGCTTGTATGTTGCAGAAACTACATGTAAGATAAATACAGTTTTCTTGGCTAATTCCTCCTTTTTTTTTTTTAAAACAAACAACACGATTGTGTGACTTTTTCTGTATTGCAGTGAGTTGTCACAGCCATGCTGGTTCTGAGATTGAGTTTTTCCCATGTTTTACTAGATTTGGATGATCTTAGTGATGATGTTAATGCTTTACCACCTGACGAATCTCCTGGAGATGCAGCTCTTCTGGCACGCTTGAAACTTGCAGAAGAAAGAGCCCAAACTGCTGAGGCCAACTTGGCCCTTGCAATGGAGGATATTCACAGGATGAGGTAGTTGAAACAATTATTTTTTAAACTGTAATGTGCCTAAAATTAAGTGTTTTGTCTGTTTTAGCTTTGAGGAAGAGCAGTGTATGTTCTTTATTCCTGGGGTACAGCCTGCCCATTACATCATGCATTTTGATTCAGGTCTGTGTGGCAATGACTGAAATCTGGAGTGTCTGTTGTTTGGCACATTAAATCCCTATGTTTATCTAGAAATATGTGATAATTCTGATCGCTATATTATTGTGAATAGTTTCTGCTAGAACAAGACTGGTGGAAACAAAGCACAAATAAATATAGAGAAAAATGTTCGGCAACCTAATTATAGACTACCACAGTACCACACCAATTTAATAGACGCCTTTCTAGACTTTGTATGATAGCTCCCTAAGTGATCACAAACTGTGCATCATGGGAGACATGAACATTTGATTCTATCCACCTTCTCACAGCTTGAAACAATTCCCTTAACCTTCATCCTAATGTCTTTCCAGCCCTCTACCCACCTATTGTTTTTACCAAATCTAATCCCTATTGTGCTCCCCTCCTTTAATGCCCGCTGCATTCTCCCTACCTCTAGTGATATATCTTTCCATTGTAACATTACTCTCATTCCTCTCTCATTCTGGTTCTTCATTATCTCATCCATCCCATCCTCCTCCATATGCTTCCTTCTGCAGCTTATTTAGGACATAATGCACTTTAGCGCACTAGTGCCCTCGATCTTGCCATCATTACCCTATTGCTTCTCCCTCTCATCTTGCTTTACCAACATCCAAACCAGCCACTGCCTTATCTTTCCCATCCACTGCTTTTTAACCTCTTCTTCTCAGCCTCCCTTACCCCTCAAAACCACAACAATATTCAGCTCTTGCATAAATCTATTGCCTTCTTTCGGCTCGTCCGTCGCTTTGTAACTACTTTTTTCCATCCTAAGACACATCCGTACTTACCCTTGTGACCCAATGTAGAAAGCACATATGGCCTGCTACTCACCTCTTTTTCTTTCCTCTTTTTCCCACCCTCGCTCATGCCTATTTTTCTCCCTGTTCAACCTTCCCTCTCCAAAACCTTGAAACATTATGCCTTTTACACCTACCAATCCCTTTATTCCTACTCCCAAAATAAGCATCCTTTCCCCACATCCTCACCCTTTAACTAGTGAAGACCCCTTTTCAAGCAAGAAGGGGAATCTTCCCCTTGTCTTCTTCCACTTATCGGTCTTCCACCATCCACCTACTTACCCCCCCACTCCATCCTCTTCCAACACCTCTTCTTGGCCCCTACTATCCATTCCTTCCAGTAACATTTTTGTCTGTCCTCCTCCCCTCAGACAGCCCTGCATTTGAGATGCCTCGTGATCAATGAGCATTCAATAAACAAGAGCCATATAAACATATTCAGCCTGATATCACACTCAAAACCGTACCTAGTCTTTATTACTGAAACATGGTTTGGAAATGACGCTTCACTAGTAGTTCCGAGGCATCCCCTCTTTGGTCCTCATAAGAATCTGACAGAGGAAGTACCAGAAAATAATTTGCTTTATCCTTCAATGAATTATTACAAACTTATACCTGTACACAATAAAGCACTGTAGGGCATGAAGTATGTGATAATTTGTCTCTTATAGGTTGAAATAGTTACCCTGCAAAGTGTGATATGCTTCATCAAAACAGAAAAAACACACAAAAGGGATTGCCTCAAGAGTCCAGCAATTATATTGTTGAGAGTATTCTCTTTGTTTCTTCTCTCCTCCTTTCACGAAGCACACATAGTTCAATGGGGTCAATATCAATGTACTCTTCTCCAATATCAAAATAACATTAGAGCTGTGGTATGAAGTCTCAAAACAATTCTCTATATTATTCTTTAATACATCGAAGAAACAGCCCCACAAACACGTTTCGTCCTCCAGGAGGACTTCATCAGGGTTAATGTATTTCTTTACAGCAATGTCATATCGAAGTCCAAGTGTAAAATGGATCAGTTTTCCCCGAAATTCTTGAAACACTCTTACTGCTCCTATACTATTGTAGGGAAATACCAGGTGACCATATATAAAAATCACAACTTAAAAACCACACCCCAGTAGGTTCTGTAATCTCAGGCCGGATAATACGACAAGCCACCACCGTTACTGACCTTCGTGTATTTCCCTACAACAATATAGGAGCAGTACAAGTAGTCTTCCTTTTACACCCAAGCAACAAATCAAATTTCTGAAAACCTACATAGATGAGAAACCTCAAAACTACTTCGAATTCAGAAATGCAGTGAAAACTTAGCTGTTGCCAAGATAATTCCACATCGACCAGACTAAACCATCCCACATCGACTAGATCAAACAACTCCCCTCTACTAGCAGCAATTGTTCAGATCTGGGGGTGTTATTGGCCAGAAACTGGAACCAAATTGTCTGGAAACTAGGCTCAACCTTATACTTCCTGACACTCCCGGGTGAAGTCTTCTGAGCTTATACCATGACTGGTTGCATAATACTAGTTCCAATGGGATACTCCTTGATGGTCTCCTTTCCTGTGGCTCTAGTACGGACAACCCACTGCATACAATATGGCCTGGCATTCTTTTAACAGACTGCATTCTCGTTTTGCTAGGTGTTGCTCCCCTGCTGCTCTGGGTATGCTTTCAAAGAGCACATACCTAGACTGGCTATTTATTTCCCATTCGTATGGGTTGCTCCCTGCAGCTCCAGGGTCAGCTCCCTAAATACATACCATGGCTCTGTATAGTGTCTCTGCAAACATTTGGACTTTGTCACAATCTATGGCAAGGCAGTTGTTACAAAATAAGGGAATGAGGTAGAAGTAATAATATATTTTTTCAATTTTTTTAAAATGGTTTTTTTGCCAGTGGCCCCATCAACCCCAACTTTTGGTCACATTGTCACTTTGAAGAAAAAGCAATGGAGGGCACCTACCCTTTTACAAGGAAGAGTGTGGAAACATATCACCTAGCCCCTGTAATCTTTAGCTTTTTCATCATGACATAAACCATTTTGGGCCAGATGTACGACCATTTCATTTAGCGCCTCGCAATTTGTGACACGTTGCGAGTCGCAAATTGCGAGGTGCTAAATGAAATGTACAACTGTGTGTTTAACACTGCGATTCCCAATGGGGTCGCAAATTGCGAGGCTCATTAATATTAATGAGCTTCTCGCAATTTGCGAGCCCATTGGGAATGCTAGCCTTCCCAGGGATGGTGGCCTGCTGGGCTCAGCAGACCACCATGTCTGGGACTGCTTTTGAATAAAGCAGTTTTTTGTTTTTTTAAATGCAGCCCGTTTTCCTTAAAGGAAAACGGGATGCATTTAAAAAAAAAAAAAAGAAACTTTTTCGTTTCATTTTTTAAGGGCAGGCAGTGGTCCAAGCATCCTGGAACCGGCTTAGTATTACAACATTAAAACCTATGTTCCCCTACATGATGCCACACACCTCAACCAGGGCCCGAAGAAATTTTACCTCCTCACCACCACCCTGATGGAATTCCAATGGCTTTCCTTGCCGACCTGCACAATCCTCAAAACTCACTGCATCCTCAATAAAGCCATCACATCTGGTACTTCCACTATCTGGCTGACTAACTCACCATCTCTGGTGGCTCTCTGTGTACCTGCAGCCAGGACACCATCATACGGGGACAAAAAATAAACAAGATTACAGGGCTTCTCTGTGTACACAGCCTAGATCTGGAATGAGATTCCTGCCCCCATCAGGGCCATCCCAACCCTGCTCAGACTTTCGAAGGAGCTAATGATACACCTCTTTAAAGAACACAGCATCAGAACACATTGAAAGTGGAAGTGGACTTCTAGAGTCCAGCTAACCCTCCAACCACACTCTGAGTGTATCTTTGCCTTAGTCCCTGTATAGTGCTCTGCTATCTTTTGGCTAGATTTGCGCTATACAAATACCATATATATGCACGCATACACATACAGGTAAGCACACTTTACATGGGCAACAGCTAGTGAGTGCAGCAGCATACAGTCGGAGATCAAGGATTGCCCACTGCTATTTAAGATATTGTGTGTGCGTGTCTCCTCTCACCAAGTTTTAAGAGGGATGTAAAAGAACACCACAAGGTAATACACAGTCCCAAATAGCACCTACATTAGCCAAGACCCTCGCTACGCCATCAAAAGCTGAGGTTTTGGGTATCTGTGCACACCAGGTGTATGGAGGCAGGTGAATTTTCTTCAGAGTTCCTACTAGAAATATAGAATAGTGGGTACTTGTCCTCCAACCAAATCTCTATCAAGAATCAGCTGCTCATCCTCCAGATGTTACCAGAATTGGAGATCACATACTCAAATGCTGAAATAAGTTTCAGAACATATTTTCTTCTACTTTGTTACCAAGCAAACTAGATCCACCTCTGCTGTCTGCGTTCAAGAAGGCAGCACACTAGGGCTGCCTTGTCCTGTACTCGTAGGAGGGCAGGGGGGCATCGCTTTGTGTGTTGTCCCTGCCCACAATAGGGCTACTAACTTCTGTCCATTTCTGTGGAAGAGGGTGGAGGGCAGCCCAGTGGTAGAGGTCTTGATTGATTCCCATATTGCATGTGCTAGGTCCGTTTTGAAATAATACAGACCTCCAAAATAACTGTGGTTTCCAGTTCAAAGTGAACATGTACATTTCTGTTCAGTGGGTCAGAATCCAGCCTTTTCTGTTTAAATTGAGCACTTGAAAGACACACTCTGCTCCGAGCATTTACTGTGGTACATTTTGAGTGTGGTTAAACTGTAGGATACAAACCACTACACAGATGTTTGGTTTCTGCATGGGCGGCCTTGTCAGTACTCACAGTGGTGTGCTACCCTGGTGGATCCATGGCTGCATGCTTGCTAAAACAGTTTCGAGCATCTCTGCCTTAGGTGTACAACTGTAAAACACTCCCAGATAGACCATACTGCACCCACTCTCTTTTCATCCATACTCCAGCATATAGTTCTTAAGTGTCTACTTCTCACTACTTCCCTTAATTTCACCCAAAGGTGCAGCAAGATTACACAAACAGGTGGAACCCTAATCTTCATGCACAGCATCCAAACACTACCCATATGGGACACATGGTAGACACTCGTTTTCTTTCCTAACCCCTCCCACATAGAAACGTGCTACCTATCTGCAAATGTTCTTAGACCCTCATCAGGGGTGTGAAGGGATATGTAAATGCAATTACAATAGGTTGAAATCTTGTTACTGCACACTCTTAACCATTTATTTGTTTGAAATGCTATGTCTGTAATTAATACCATACTTGCAAATTTTGATTTTCAAATTTTGATTGGGACTAAGCAAGTTGACGAGTACGGTCAGATGATCACCTGGTCTCAAAGACCTAGTGAACAGTAAACCTAAATTATTGTTTCCCATTCAGTGCTGGTGAATGTTCACTGTACTTCCATCTCTTTGTAGTGACTAATGTTAAGAACTGTAAATTCACATCCTGTAATGCACTTTTCTTATCAAAACCAGGACATCTGGTTAATTGGGCGATTGAAGATGGTTGGGTATATTTAGCATGTTGAGTCATGTGAAAAATACTGTGTGATACCCAAGACGAATGCACAATTTCTACTTAAAAGCTATTATGCCCTGTGTCACCATAACTAATGAAACTCATGTGAAATACTAAACATTATCTTTCTAATCCACACTCGCACTTCTGACTGCGTGGCCCTTGTAATAGTGTTTCCTGGATGCCAACCCAGATGGAAAGAGGTCTCCAGGAGATATTTTTGATGTTCATTGAAGGCTTCTAGTTGAACCCTGTAGCCTGCAAGGAAGGCTGAATAGTGAATTATTGTAGAAAATTAGATTGTTTTGTGTGGTTTCCTCATTTTCTCTTACAAGTTTGCTGGCATATTTGGACTTGTTGGCTGACTACTAAACACGTTCCAGTGTATGTGCTATACGCTAAAACACAATGTTAAATTGGCTACCTCCAATTGGCACATTTGACTTTTCTGCAAAACCATGCTTAAAGGTTGCTCTGAAACAGTGCAATTGGCATAAACGTCAGGCGCCACATGTGGGCCACAGTGTGGCTTTGCACAAGCCTGTAGCAGACTATAAAAAAATGGCATCAGGACTGCCAAGCAGCTCTGAACTGCTGCTGGTACCATTTTAACATGCTTAAAGCCTATTTCTAACTTTAAGTATCACTTGTTATAAGAGCTTGAATAAGAGTCTCCTTGACCTTAGCGGGACCCACTGAAATACTTTTTTAAGCAGGCGCATATTGCCCAAGCAGGCACAACAGACGGACATAACCTGATCTGTCTTAGAAAGATTCTCGTCAACCAGTGTGCCAAGAGTTTTAACTGCCCTCCTGGGACGAGGGGCTGAGCCTAGTTTAGAAGGTCACTAATCATTCGACCAATAGACTTGCGCCTTACCAAACAACAATATCTCGGTCTTATCTCCATTGAGTTGTAAACATTTCAGAGTCATCCAAGTGGCAATTTTCCTCATGCGGTCAGTAAACCTGTTTTTAGCATTTTGCAGATTGTGCCCAAAAGAGATGATTAATTGGGTATCATCTGCGTAGGATATTATGTTGAAGCCACAGGATTTGTCTCTCTGCATGGGGTGCCAAAGAGACGTTAAAACAGTGGGGCTCAAAGAAGAGCCATGGGGGACCCCGTGCCCAGGAACATGGTCCGAGATTTGAAAAGGTCAAATGGGAAACCATCTAAGACCTGTTTTCCAAAACATCTTTTAAACCAGTCCAGAGCCTTCCCATGGATGCCTATCTCATAGAGGTGCTGGAAGTTGGTGAATATTAAGTCCAAAGTATGGCCTGCTAAGTGCGTAGGGCTAACTCCTTTCTGATGTCACCCTAGCATTTCAAGGTCTGTGAGCAAATGCGATACCTCTGTTTCTGAGGCAACATCTGCATGAAAGTTATAATCACCCAGCAGGAGAAAATTGTCTGTGGCAAGTAAATGCTGCACCAAACATTCTATCAGCCTGTGGCTAACATCTTTCTTAGAGCCGGGAGGGCGATACACGCGACCTTCCAGACATCCCCATAGAGAGTCTTCATCTTAAAAACACATAACTCTACCCATTGGGAGAGTAAAGAGTCAATGATCTCAACCTTCAGGGATTCCAAGAAGGCAATAGCAACTCTGCCTTCCGATTTAGATATCTGTCTAGTCTGGCCAGCCTATATTCTTCAGGGAATGCATGGGAATACAGGGAAGGGCTAGCGGGTGCTCGCGCAGCACATCGGTGCTAGCCATTGTACTCCCACTGCAGTACACAGCATTTGTTACCTCAATATCATTCTCCATCTCCCTGGGTTTCCCGCTCAGGGTATCCCATGTGAGATCCCTTCCCCTTATTTAGCACTTTGGCCGTGTGTGCTTTCTATATGTTTTTTCCCATGATTCAATCAGGTGTCCTCAATACCATTTGGTCTTCTTGAGACCCCATATTACAAAGGGTGTCGAAATGTCAACATTTTCAAACGAACCAATTGTCGGACCCCTTTTATTGCCAAAAGGGCTCGCTTGCAATAGAGAAATTATCCATTGGTAGTTTGCTACAGTTTGGAAACTTGTTTTTTCTTTTCTGCATTGTTTGGCTAATTGTATTGTCCTTCTTGGTTGTTTTTTGGCTCCGTTTCACGTGGAACTCAATGCAAGTTATTCACGTGGAACTCAATGCAAGTTATTCATCCCGACAGATACAAGAAGAACAGTCTCCCCAGGCCCTCGTCAGTAGCAGACTTGACTATGGGAACGCCCTCTACGCGGGAGCCCCTGCCAAGCTCATCAAGCGACTGCAACGCATACAAAACGCCTCCGCACGCCTGATCCTCGATGTACCACGCCACAGCCACATCACCCCCACCTGAGGAACCTGCACTGGCTCCCCGTCGACAGGAGAATCTCCTTCAAACTCCTCATCCACGCACACAAGGCACTCCACAAGACTGGCCCAGCCTACCTCAACAGACGACTCCTCTTCTACGTCCCCAACCGCCAACTCCGCTCCGCCGACCTCTCCCTCGCCACCGTCCCTCGCATTCGAAGAACTACCACCGGCGGCAGATCCTTCTCCCACCTCGCCGCCAAGACCTGGAACACCCTTCCACTAAGCCTACGACAGACCCAAGACCTGCTGACCTTCAGGAGGCTACTCAAGACCTGGTTGTTCTACCAGTAGCAGCACCCCCCCCCCCCTTTTTCTTTCTCCCCAGCGCCTTGAGACCCTCGCGGGTAAGTAGTGCGCTTTACAAATTCTGTGATTGATTGATTGATTTACATTGAAAAATACAGATTAATATTTCCTCTGTCAAAACCAGTGTTTGTGTCCGAGCGTAACTACTAACCTAGGTAATCCAGTTGGCAGGGGTGATGGAGAGATGACAGTCCAACCACTTCCCTTCGTGTTCTCCCTGGGGGATAAATAAGAACTGTCCACCCAAGGCGATCACATGCAGGAAAGCGGTAGTGGATAAAAAACACATAAAGAACAGACTAGAATACTGGATGGCCTTTCTTGCTGAATCTTCTCTGTAAAAAGTGGTTGATCAGTGTGTCCTATAAGGCCAACCATGGTGTGCGCAACCTGTCGGTAGAGAAAGAGAACACTAGAGGCAATTATAATATACTCCTCCGACCACCAGCTTCCTTTAAGACATAATCCTCCCACCTCATATACTCACTCATGCAACCACACATAAGCAGAGGGGCTGTTAAGGCTGAAAACAGGAGTTGGATACTTCACTCTTGCACCAACGTCAGAGATCTGGCAAAAGAAGGCTTCTCTGTAATAAGGGTTTTGCAGGGTAGAACATCAAAGGAACTGGTGAATGCCGCAACTTTTCTAACTCCATTTTCCAAAAGCATAGGCCAATCTTCCAGAGATATCTCTCTCTAAACATGAAGTACTTCATGAGGCTCACAGGGTGCTTCAATGGCAATTGACAGGTGTGCACGCAAAAATTTAGAAAGCTGAAATATGATGCACTGCTCTGTCTGTGAGCGTGCTCTCAAAAAGCTGTCTCAAAAAGCTGTGATAGTTCCAGCAAAGCAAGCAATGTCACAAAACCAAAAAGGAATTTTAAATGAGGCCAAAGGCTAAAGAGCGCCCTTTCAAGCATGCGCAGCACTCACCGAGTATCGTACTAGTCCGCGATGGGGCTTGGATGACCTCCGCAGAAGCTGGCCGGAAGAACTCTTTGCCAGTGATCCCACCAGCAGTACAGAAATCAGCAGGACTCTTACGAGGAACCAGCTACCTGCGGGAGAGACTTGATGGCAATCTCAGCTGTAGTCTGGAACAAAGACACACCCTCTCTAGGACGTTGTGCTGGCACATACGGGAACCCGCCGAGGGCTGCCTTTAGGAACAGGGATAGCGGGGAGTCATACTGTCATCCTCTCTCTCTCTCTCTCTCTCTCTCTCTCTCAAGATGTTTATCTGAAAGAGACTATTAGTTATAGATTCCTTACCTTAGAATTATCCCCAGGCATCAGACTGGACCCAGAGAATTTTTTCTCAGCAGTACCCCTGCGCGTCGGTAGGTGGCGTTGGTCGACTCTGCAATCGTCTTCGGCGTCGTGATCGCCGGAATGACGTTGCGGTATCTACTTAGACGCCACCCCTGCGTGCTGACGTCAGTTCTTTCTTTTTCTGCGTCAAGCCAGCACAGATCCAGAGAGAGCGGGACCCTTAGTCATTTATTGACTAAACTTTTTCAACTTTTGTCGACATCTTTTTTGAAGTCTTACGACTCCTGGTGCACGAGGGATGTCAAGTCGTCGACCTGGTTTCAAGCCTTGTGACTCTTGTCACAAGCTGATGTCGGTCACCGATACGCACCTTGTGTGCCTTTGGTGCCTGGAGCATGACCACGACCTGAAGTCGTACTCCGAGTGCCGGGCCCTGAACCCTAAGTCTTTGCAGGAGCGATCCCGAAAGCTTTTAGAGGCCCGGCAGTCGGCTCTGCGCCGTTCGAGGTCCCGGTCGAGGGGAAGGCCGTGGGACCGGTCGCGGAGCCACCACCACCATTTGTCAACGAAGTCTTCGTCATCGGGTAAGTCGAAGCACAAGAAGAAGGCGAAGAAGCATCGTCGCTCTTCGCCTTCTCCTCGTCCGTCGGCGGACGCGACGCGGAGCAAGGAGGGTTGTCGTTCTCTGGCTCCGTCCTCGGAGCCTGCTGGGATGGCTCCGCGCTTCCCTCCCTTTCCGGGAGCCGGAGCGTCCCCTGCCCTGCTTCGTGCATTTTACGAAGCCCTCTACTCCATCTTTGGGCAGCCCGACTCCGCTGACGTGCCTTCGGGCCCCGCGGACTCGGCTGGGGGCTCTAGACCTTTGATGCCGGCGGCTCCGGCCTCGGTGCCGCAGGGCCCCCAGGGATCCAGGCCTGGATCCAGGACAGCGCCGGTCGACCTCATGGTACCTTACCCGGTGCCGATTCCTCTGACGACGCCTCCGTCGCCGGTTGCGCCACTGGCTGGCGTCGAGCCCTGCCTCCCTCTCGACTTGGATACGGAGCCGGACCGGCGTCAACCGACGCCGGTACCGGCGCCGGAGGGTACTTTTGTAGCGCTGTTCTTCCCTGCCGTTCCCTATTGCCCTGAGTGGCAGCCAGAGGAGGGTGAGGAGGACTGGGAGGGGTCTGTTGACTCTCTGGCAGACCAGCGTGAAGAGCCGTACTGGAGAGAGAAGTTGGGTGATGCCAGTGGTCTGGATACCTCCCCAGACCTTGGTATGCTTTCTCCCCCTACCGTGGCTACGGAGGAGGGCGCTTCCTACGCTGTGATGTTGCATAGGGTGGCTGAGGCCTTTGGCCTTGAGCTTCCTACGGTGGCAGTCAGGACTAACCTCCTGACTGAGGTGCTTCAGCCGGCAGCAGCCTCTTCGGAGCCCTTGCTGCCTTTCAATGAGGCCCTCACTGACGTCCTTCTGGGCTCCTGGTCCAAGCCCAGCACTGTGGATAGGATGATTGCCCGATGCCACCGCCTGGCTCCGGGTGACCCACTTTTCCTCTCCCAACACCCTACCCCCGAGAGCTTGGTGGTCCAAGCCTCATCCTCGAAAGGAAGCGCTTTCCCTACAGCTCCTAAAGATAGGGAAACCAAGAAGCTGGACCATCTTGGGAAAAATATGTTTTCTTCTGCCAGCTTAGGACTGCGGTCGGTGAACACCGCATGTCTCTTGGGCTATTGCACACATTCGATGTGGGACACGGTTGCGCAAGTGCTGCCACAGTGCCCGGAGGAGGCCCGGGCCGTGCTCGCCCGCGCTGTTGCTGAGGGTCGAGATGCAGCGAAGTTCACCATTTGGTGTGGGCTGGATACCGCCGAATCTTTGGGTAGGACGATTTCCACGTTGGTAGCCCTGAGGCACTACGCCTAGCTGGGAACCTCTGGCTTCTCTGAGGATGTCCAATCTACCCTTTTGGACATGCTCTTTGATGGCCGTCGCCTGTTTGGTAACAAGGCGGACAACGCGCTCGAGCGCTTCAAGGACTCTAGGGCTACGGCCAGGTCCTTTGCCTTGCAGCAGCTTCTCGCCCTATGCAGTCTGCCTTTCGCCCCTTTCGTGGCCATGGAAGGGGTGCCCCACCACGTTCCACCCAGAGCCACAGGGCCGCACAAGCCACCCAGCCTCTGTGCGGCCGGGGACGTGGGACCCAGCGTCGTGGGTCCGGGGCCAGAGGGCGGGTCAGTCCATCAATGCCCCCCCCTGCAGCTGCCTCCAAACCTTCCTAGTCCGACTTTTCAGGGCCACCAGTTGCCAGTGGGCGGCAGGATCCGCCATCACCTCCCCCCCTGGCACAAAATCACGTTGGACAGGTGGGTTTTGCAGATAGTCCGAAGGAGCTACTCCCTCCCCTTCGAGACTACCCCTCCCGCAATGCCACCAACACTCCATCCCATGTCGAAGGATCACTTGGCCCTTCTCCGTCAGGAAGTTACGGCTCTCTTGAATGAATGAAACACATTTTGAATGAAACACATTTGTTATAGCGCAAGACGGCTACTCAAAAGAGTGTCCCGGCGCTGCCAGAAAGTGGTTAGGAAGCTGTGGAACGCTACTAGATTTTAAAAAGCCATGTTTTCAAGTGTTTCTTAAAAACTGAGACGTGAAATGGAACGTAGGGCGACTGGAAGCCTGTTCCAAGCCTGGGCCCCTAAGAACCCAAAATATCTACCGCCCATCCGGGCTAGACTTACTTTAGGAGTACAAGCACGGTTGGAGGAGGAGGATCTTGGGGATCTAGCCGGGATATAACGATTGACTCATTTGCTAAGCTAGCCAGCTCCTATCCCATGAAGGGCTTTAAAGAAGACAACGAGAGCTTTCAATTTGATCCTCTCTTTCAGTCTCTGCCAGTGAAGTGATTTAAGGAGGGGGGACATCGGAGACCTTGGTTTTGGTTGGAGAATCGCACTAACTGCGGCGTTCTGTACCACTTGTAGGCGCTGAATAAGGTAACATGGAAGACCCAAATACAAGACATTTGTGTTGTCCAGTCTTGATGTCACCAAGGCCTGGACTACTATTTTCCTAGACTCAATTGTCAAGAGGGGAAGAAATTTTCTCAACATGCGCAGAATGCCAAAGCAAGTGCCAACCAGTGCTTGGACCTGAGACTTCATGTACAAGGTGTTATCCAGCAAAACTCCGAGGTTTCTTACGACTGATTGCTCGGTGTGTGGCAGCGAATATTCTTCTGGCCACCATGCGTTCCAGTTACTGACAACAGGTTGGCCTAAGAAGACAATTTTGTGTTTATCCGAGTTGCATTTGAGCTGGTTCGCCTTCAGCCACTGGAAAACCTTAGAGAGACAGGTCCTGATATTTGCCCCGTCGAAATCTGCTCCTTTTCCACAGGTGAAAATCAACTGCGTATCATCTGCGTAGGATACGATCTTTGCACAATTTGCCTCTGCTATATGTGCCAGGGGGGACAAGTACAGATTGAAAAGAGTAGGGCTAAGAATGGATCCTTGAGGCACTCCGACCCTTATTCCTGGCATAGGGGTTGAAAAAGGGGGAAGCCATATCTCCTGGGCTCTGTCCTGAAGGAAAGAGTCCAACCAGGTCAGTACTGTTCCGCCGATTCCCAGACTCGTCAGTCTGTCAATGAGTCTCTCGTGCGGGACAGTATCAAAAGCTGCCGACAGATCGAGTAATATCAGCACAGCCCTTCCGCCCTGATCCAGTATTCCTCTCATATATTCAGTTACCTCCGATAGGGCTGTCTCAGTGCTGAAGTTCGCCCTGAAGCCGGATTGGGAAGGGTGCAACAAATTGTGTCTCTCTGCATGGTCAGATATAACTTTATTAACATGTTTTTCCAGAACGTTTCAAAAAGCCGGAAGGAGAGATATCGGCCTATAATTGGCTGGATCATTCTGGTTAGCCAAGGGTTTTTTCAAAAGTAGAAGGATTTTGGCCTGTTTCCATCTGAGAGGCATTTTACCAGCGGCGAGAGAGGAGTTTAACACCATATTTACTGTAACATTGATCGTGGGGGCAAGGGAGGCAAGTAATTTAGCCGGGCATGCATCACTTGGCGAGCCAGCCAAGGGTGCTATCGAGCGAGTCCTGGTGCCAGAAGTAGGTCGTGGTTGTTATTCCCACTACTTCCTGGTGCCCAAGAAGGACAAAGGCCTGCGTCCTATCTTGGATCTCAGGGACGTCAACCGCTTCCTCCGGAAAGAGAAGTTCAAAATGTTGACATTGGCTCAGGTCCTGTCTGCCCTCGACCCTGGAGACTGGATGGTAGCATTGGACTTGCAGGACGCTTATTTTCACATACCAGTCTTGCCTGCCCACCGGCACTACCTGCGGTTCACAGTAGGCCACGAGCATTTATAGTTTACCTTGCTCCCCTTTGGCCTTACCAGCGCCCCTTGGGTGTTCACGAAAGTGATGGCGGTGGTTGCAGCTCGTCTGCGTAGATCAGGGGTTCCAGTCTTCCCCTATCTCAACGACTTGCTGTTGAAGGCGGGCTCGCCCCAGGCTGTCGTCTCCCACCTCCAGACTACGGCGGACCTCCTGCATTCTCTGGGGTTCACTCTCAACCTGCCGAAGTCGCACCTAATTCTCTCTCAGAAGCTCCTTTTCAATCGGAGCGGTTCTGGACACAGCGCAGTTTCAGGCCTATCCTCCTGAGCAGCGAATCCAGGATATTCGGGCT
This sequence comes from Calotriton arnoldi, assembly GCA_963921515.1. Lineage (NCBI taxonomy): Eukaryota > Metazoa > Chordata > Amphibia > Caudata > Salamandridae > Calotriton > Calotriton arnoldi. The sequence goes on from CAWUFW010000441.1 coordinate 3,037,904, forward strand.
ATGATACCGATGTTTCAGCCTCTATCCCGGATTTCTATGAGAATGACCCTGAGGCTGCTGGGCCTCATGGCCTCCTGCATCCTGCTGGTGGATCATGCCAGGTGGCATATGCGGGCTCTGCAGTGGGACCTGAAGTTCGCGCGGGAGATACGCGCTAACCTCCCTGTGGTGGTTTGCCCTGGCGCGGTAATTTTGTGTTACATATGAAGTGCTTTTAACTTCTTTTAAAAAATAGCTGCTTTTATTCATTGTTTCTGTTACCATGTTTTTTAAAAATTCACGCTGATATTAGCTTTTAAACATTTTGGGTTTAATTGCTTTTACCTCCTTGTTTGAAGTGCCCGACCTGCGTAGGTCGGTCTCCTCGCATCCTCACTTCCTTCGTGGCACTTCCGCTGCAGTAGGCGGTCTAGTGGGTAGGGGGACGATCAGCTGCTGTACAGCAGGGCTGATCGGTGGGGGGAGGAGTTAACCCCATATCAGGCAGGCTGGAGCAAGCGCGCAAGGTGAGAGATACGCGCTAACCTCCCTGTGGTGGTTTGCCCTGGCGCGGTAATTTTGTGTTACATATGAAGTGCTTTTAACTTCTTTTAAAAAATAGCTGCTTTTATTCATTGTTTCTGTTACCATGTTTTTTAAAAATTCACGCTGATATTAGCTTTTAAACATTTTGGGTCTAATTGCTTTTACCTCCTTGTTTGAAGTGCCCGACCTGCGTAGGTCGGTCTCCTCGCATCCTCACTTCCTTCGTGGCACTTCCGCTGCAGTAGGCGGTCTAGTGGGTAGGGGGACGATCAGCTGCTGCACAGCAGGGCTGATCGGTGGGGGGAGGAGTTAACCCCATATCAGGCAGGCTGGAGCAAGCGCGCAGCGCGCGCAGCGCGGGCGCGCCGCTGGCGCGCCAAAGGCGCGCCTAAGGCAAGCCCGTCTGCGCCCGTCCGAGCCCGGCCGGGACCAAGGGCCAGAACCCCTGGCCCGCACATTATATATACGGCTGACCAAATCTTGGCCTTAGCCCCCAGGTCCGCCTTTCTAAACAACAATGTAGCAGACATTTTAAGAGCGGAAGGCTTATTGTCCAGTCCATATGTAGTGGGGAAAGCAGGTGTTATACACCACCCCCAGGGAAAGTCTGTTAGCCCACATGAATTACGGGTAGCAGTTTTAAATACTTTAATAATAATAATAATTTAGAGACCGTCATCAGGACTAGTAACCGTGTGAGCAAGTAGAATCTGAATGGCCGGTGATTTCAAGCAGGCGGCGAGGCACTGCAAGGACGGCCTGCTGGATCAACCAGCAGGCCGTCCTTGCAGTGCCTCGCCGCCTGCTTGAAATCACCGGAGGAGACCCGGTATCCTGCCTTTAATCTAATTTTCTACCAAGTCTCGGGACACATTGCCCGGAACCCTTAAAGTAATTACCGGAACGTAGCAGTTCCCCGCCATTCAGATTCTACTTGCTCACACGGTTACTAGTCCTGATGACGGTCTCTAAATTATAGAGATCGAAACGCCGTCGACCTATTACAACCAAAACTCCAACTGTAAAAATTCATTCGAGTTTTGCTTATGTTGTCAATGTGATGTAATTTTAAGTCACCAGCACTTTTTCACCTTTTCACGCAACTTCACCCAATGTGTGAGCACCAGGACTAGATCCTGAAAAAATGTGTGGATGATATAGCGTTTATGATGTAATAAATGTCTTGTCATCCCTACAACCTAGTGTCCCTTCATACGTTGTTTCTCCTCCTCCTCCTCTCTTGTAACACGAGAGCTCAGACGAAAGCATTTTCTCGACTAAATAGTAGCTCTGGCTACCCGAGGACCAGTTTGGCCTCATCTTGACCATTGTTCTTTAAAAATACGTATACCACCCCAGGTCGTACCGTTGGGGTTCCCTTGTTCGCTAAAAATACAATTGGAAGAGGCTCTGACCACCTTGGAACTTAGACAACTTATTAAGGCCCCCACCCATGAAAAAGGTCACACCCTTGATCTAGTTTGGACCACTGACCCCTCTACCAGTTTAGTAGATATCAGTCCCTGCGTTTGGTCCGACCACTTCTTGATCAGGTGCGTAATTCCCCTTGCCGGTAGGACCCCTCACCCCCCAGAATGGAAAGTCTTACGTGGGTTGAAGAAAATAAAAAAGATGTCCTAGTTACAATCCTGCGTAATTCAGCTTCAGAAAACTTAGTGCAGGGCACCCTTGACCAGGAAAGTGAGTCCCTCGCATTTAGGATGAGGAATGCCATTGACAAAGTTGCTCCTGCTCGTAGAGAGAGAGTGAGGCACAAGGGCAAAGGGGCGCCCTGGTTTAATGCGGCACTCAGGGAGGAAAAACAAATGCTACGTCGGTTTGAGAGAGCCTGGCGTAAAACATACGATCCAGGCGCACTCGCCGAATACAAAGCTAAGTTTGCCACCTATAAAAAAGCCATCATAGCCACGAAGGCGGAATTCTATGAATCCAGGATCTTGGCCGCCGAGAATAAACAGAAGGAGACCTTTCGGATTATAACTGAGCTAAGACAGTCACCTGAACAGAGTCCTTTAGGCTGCCTTACAGATTGCAATAAATTTCAGACTTATTTTTTGCACAAAGTTAATGACCTCTTGGCAGTCATCCATCAAACCCCTGCTGTCCAGATCCCTTCTGTGGCGGCTCCTACGCTTCCTGCCTATGTTACACCTCTTTTAACTTTCCCTGAATTAGATCACGACTCTCTGTGCCTCCTCATGGCACGGACCAAATCAGGTTCACCTGCGGACCCTTGTCCACCTATGGTGTTTCGCTTGGCACTTCCTGCTGTGGAAAAGGAGGTCCTCAATTTATTAAACCGATCCCTTAAAACCGGCCTTGTCCCAACCAGTTTTAAAGAGGCTAGAGTTAGACCTCTATTGAAAAAACCTGGGGCTGATGCAGCAAATCTTAAAAACTTTAGGCCTATCTCTCAGCTCCCTTTCTTGGCAAAGGTGCTGGAGCAACATGTGCTGAAAACCCTCACTCACCACCTAGAGAGCAATCTGCTACTTCATACAAAACAGGCTGGTTTTAGGGCTCACCACAGTACAGAACTAGTGATGTTGGCAGTCCTGGATGAACTTAGGCTGATGGCAGATACAAAAAAACCATGTGCCTAGGTTCTGCTGGACCTGTCCGCGGCATTTGATACGGTCAACCATGGCCTACTCTTGTCGCGGATGGGGGAACTAGGAGTTCAGGGGGTAGCACTCCAATGGCTCACTTCTTATTTATCAGACCGATCGCAAAGGATCCAACTTGCTGATCAGGTTTCTGATTCTGGTGAGCTGACTTGCGGCGTCCCTCAGGGATCGGCATTGTCTCCCCTTCTCTTTAATGCCTACCTCTACCCCCTAGTGGCAGCTCTATCCGGCATGGAGTGCCAAGTCTTTAACTATGCAGATGATACCCAAATTATCATCCAGATTGCTAACTCCCCCTCGGCCCATGTTCGAATACAGAACATTTTGAAGTTTACAATAAACTGGATGACAGCCAATTCCCTCAAAATAAACCCCGATAAAACTGAGGTTTTGGCTGTCACCACAGATACTAACCCCTGGAGTGACCAATTCTAGCCTCAAGAGCTGGGCCCTACTCCAAAGCCAGCCTCAGTTGTAAAGAGCCTAGGGATAAAATTGGATGCCAAACTTTCCATGTCCCACCAAGTTTCTGCTGTGGTGGGAACATGTGTGGGGCTGTTAAGACTGTTACGCAAACTTGCCCCCCTTCTGTCGTTTACCGCACTTCGCATGGCAGTGACTGCACTGATTATTTCTCATTTAGACTACGGGAATTCACTGTATGTTGGCCTTCCAGAGAAGGAGCTAACAAAACTCCAGGTAGTCATGAACGAAGCTGCCAGACTGATTTTCAGGCTTCCTAGGAGGGCCCACGCTACCGTGTTACTACAGCAGCTACACTGGCTCCCAGTGAAGCAGAGATCTAGATTCAAGGGGCTATGTATAGCCCATAAAGCAATCTATGGACAGGCCCCAGCATATATTAAAGAACGCTTGGTAACTTATGTACCAGGGCGCTCCCTGCGATCTTCAGATGCTGGGTTATTATCCTGTGCTCGCTTCTTGAGCTCCTCCAAGGGGGGCAGAGCTTTCTCTACATTGATCCCCCAGCTCTGGAATAAGTTGCCAGAAGGCCTCCGCAAAGAACCAGCACTTCTCCCTTTTAGGAAAAAATTAAAAACCATCCTCTTCATAGAAGCCTGGGGCACAAATTTGGCCTAAGCTAGGGCGCACTACTCAGTAGAGCCGCTATGGTGCCTTCTCTCACAGCGCTTAGAGACCAGTTGGTGATATGCGCTTTAGAAGCTCCAATTAACATTAACATTAACAGTGGGCGCAGCATCAGGGGAATCTTTCCAATTGTGTCCAGATCTCAGAGGGCACTGCACGTCCGCTGCAGTGGTGGCTCACGAACCAGGATTGGGTCAACGGCAGATCCCTCTCCCTTCCCCAACCAGAGTTCACAGTGGTGACAGATGCGTCACTCCTGGGATGGGGCGGCCACATGGGAGAGGCGGAGATCAGAGGCCTCTGGTCTCCGGCAGAGTCCGGGCTCCACATCAACCTTCTGGAGCTCCGGGCGATTCGTCTTGCACTGAAGGCATTCCTCCGTTCGGTCAGAGGAAGAGTAGGGCAAGTGTTCATGGGCAACACTACCGCCATGTAGTACTGCAACAAACAGGGCAGGTGGGGTCGTGGACCCTATGTCAGGAGGCTCTTCTTCTTCGGACATACCTGGAACATCGGGGCATGTCCCTGGTGGTTCAACACCTGACGGGTTCCCTGAACCCCAGAGCGGATGAACTCAGCTGCCGGTGCATGATGGATCGCGAATGGTGTCTTCACTGGGAGGTGGTGCAAGGTCTCTTTCAGCAGTGGGGATAGCCTTTATTAGATCTGTTCGCCACCGAAGAGAACGCGCAATGTCAGCAGTTCTGCACGTTGGAATTTCGAAGGCGGCACTCGCTCGGCGACACTTTTCGTCGCAAGTGGAATTGCGGTCTTCTATACGCCTTTCCCCCTATACCACTTCTGCCCAGAGTGCTGAAGAAGATCAAGCGCGACCGGGCCCAAGTCATTCTTGTGGCTCCGGATTGGGCACAAAGAGTCTGGTATCCCGAGCTATTGAGCATGGCCATCGATCCTCCGATCAGACTGCCTCTTCGGGAGGATCTTCTGTCGCAGCAGCAGGTGACGGTCCTCCACCCGAACCTGTCCAGCCTCCACCTCCTTCGTGGAGATCGAACGGCGACAGTTGACAGCTTTCAACCTCCCTCCCGAAGTCTGTAATGTCATCTTGGCAGCCAGGCGTCCCTCTACTAAAACAGTATACGCCTGTCGATGGAACAAATTTGTGGCATGGTGCGCAGCAAAGGCTGTGGAACCCCTTTCTGCCCCTCTTTCTTAGGTTCTCCTCTTCATACTGTCTTAGGCCCAACAGGGCTCTGCTCTGGGCATCTTTAAAGGCTATCTTTCGGCCATTTCGGCCTGTCTTCGCCTTCCTGATCAGCCTTCTCTTTTCAAGTCCCCTATTGTAAATAGGTTTCTTAAGGGCATTACTCACCTCTTTCCTCCTATTCCTTTCGTAATGCCCCAGTGGGACTTGAATCTTGTCTTAACCTACCTTATGTGCGCTCCTTTCGAGCCACTACATAATTGTCCTCTCAGACTCTTGACTTAAAATAATGCTTTTTTGGTTGCCATCATCTCTGCTCGCAGGGTGAGTGAGCTTCAGGAATATTTTCTAAACCTCCTTTCCTTGCTGTCCATCCGGACAAGGTTGTCCTTCGAACTATGCCTTCTTTTCTATTCAAAGTGGTTACCTTTTTCCACATAGGACAGACCATCACTTTGCCCACCTTCTTCCTGCCCCTGGATCCTTCCAAGGAGGAGGAAAGACTCCACCGTCTGGATCCAAAACGTGCATTATCATTTTATCTGGATTGCACAAAACAATTCCGGGTGGACGATCAACTCTTTGTTGACTATGTGGGCGCCAAGAAAGGTCGGGCCGTGCAAAACCGGACCATCTCTCGATGGGTCGTCCTGTGCATTAAGATCTGTTATTCATTGGCGAAAAAGGAGCCTCCGGTAGGACTGCGCACCCATTCCACCAGGGCGACGGCAGCCACTACTGCTTTGGGACGTGGAGTCCCCCTCAGTGACATCTGCCAGGCTGCCACGTGGGCATCACTGCACACGTTCACTCAACATTACTGCCTGGATAGTCAAGTCCGGAGAGACGGTTACTTTGGCCGTTCAGTTCTCCAGGACTTTTTGGTTTGAACTTAGTTCGCAGGCCCACCTCCGGGGTTGGTATTGCTGGGGTATCTATTCTAAGGTAAGGAATCTATAACTAATAGTCTCTTTCAGATGAACAAGTTACTTACCTTCGGTAACGATATATCTGTAAGAGACATATATTAGTTATAGATTCCTTACCGCCCCACCCATCCTCCCCGTTCTGCGAACTGACTTCTAGAGTAAGGGACTCCCGTCCAGGGCCCTAGTTCTGTGCACCAGTGGTCAGTGTCTTGCATGGCTCTGTGCTTCTCGCGTGGAATGTTGTGTAAAAGAACTGACATCACCGCAACGTCATTCCGGCGATGCCGACGACGAACGTGGAGTCGACCGACGCCACCTACCGATGCGCAGGGGTACTGCTGAGAAAAAATTCTCCGGATCCAGTCTGACGCCTGGGGGGAATTCTAAGGTAAGGAATCTATAACTAATATATGTCTCTTACAGATATATCGTTACCGAAGTCAAGTAACTTGTTCGTCAAGTAGTGATTATATGGGGAGGACGGTATTTATAGCCCCTACAATCTACATGGCCATAGGGGATGCAGCTGAGGCGCTGATCTGCTGCACGCAGGATTCTGGGATACAAAGTTCTTATGCCAGGTTAGTGCAAAGACACACATGCATTCCCCATTCATTCACTCGTAACTCGATTATACCATACGGGTTGTGTAACTAAGCCTTTGATGATGGATAGGGGCATGACAGTTTGACTACTTTTTGTTGCATTTCCTATCTACATCATCTAACTGTTTTATTGTGCTATTATGCTTATTATTGCGTCAAGTATACTTTTATAATTCTACTTAGTACCACTGTTCTTCCTGATATAACTTTCTAAAAGTGGCATTTTCAGAATGTTGACTTAAAATCCAACTTTTCCATTAAGGTGGTTGCTAAATTAGAATTCATTTTTTTTTTAACAGATTTTATTGGTCATTTATGATCGCATCATAGCAGAACAACAGTTAGGATACATTCCAAACATAAATTCTATAGTCATGTCTACTGCTGACGTTCCTATTGCTGTCTAGAAACCTCCTATCAACAGTTGTTACTTTAGTGTCCCCCCTCGTCCCTCCCTCCCCTCCCTTCGAGTCCACATTATTAAGTATAGAGCTATTATCTACAATATGTAGCTATGTGCGTATCAGCTAATGAAAGTTCAATATTGGGGTTCATATGGTGTTAGGTTAGGGTGTATAACTGTAAAGATAAGGTCAAATCCTGAGTATAGGATTCCCTCATTTATGATCGGTGGTGTTATGATTCAGGGCCTTGTCCTATTGGTTCTCGTCTTCCCCTTCCTGACCCTCCAGATCAGGCTGTGTTAGGTCGTGCAATAAGGTTTCCCATGCCTTGGGAATTTCCGTATTTCACATTCCTCTCTTAGCCTCCCTCAGCAGGACTCGCCCCACGCACCCTGCCCATCTAAGGAGCTCTGCCTTCCAGGTGGTTATCTTGGGACCCCCGGCGACTTCCAATGCCTGGTTATTTCCCTTTTCGCTAATATGAGCCCCAGATCTTGCAATCTGCTAGTGACCTTGTTTTTGGCTGTGTGGGGAACCACCCTAGAAGACAGTGGGCTGGGGAGCAGGGAATCTCTTTGTCTATGGTTTCTCCTATTATGCGTGTTACCCCCTCCCAGTATTCCCGTAGGCGAGGGCAGGTCCAGAACATCTGCAGGATATGTGCCTGTTCTTCACCACATCGTGGGCAAATTTCCCTTTCCGTCTGGAAGTATTTATGTATGCGTTCAGGGGTTAAATAGGCTCTATGTATTACATAATAGTTTATTAGTTTAAAGCGTGCGTTTGTGGAAACTTTAGGTGTTCCCTTTAGTATATTGTCCCAGTCCTTTGTCGGGATTGGAGAACCCAGATCCTTCTCCCATTGTAGGCGCAGTGCCTCCAGCGGACGTAATCCATCCGCCTGTAGTGGCCTATACAGGCAGATCGCTTTAAAGGTTCCCGCCGATAAGACTATGTAGTAGGAGCTCTGCTGGGAGGTAGGTTCTGTAGATTCCGTCTTCCAGTGTTTACGTATTGCTGTCGTGAGTGCTCTATGTAATAAGAAATGTCCCTGTGGTAGCCCAAATTCAGCGCAGAGCTCCCAAAATGGCAGTTGTTCCATGTCTCTATAGAGGTCTCCCATTTTTGTCACCCCAGCCTCTATCCAGATCTCCAAGGTCCTCCAATTGTCCCCGTGCAGAAGCGCTCTTAGGATGTCTAATGGGATGTCTGGTGAGTACGGGGTCTTCGCTCCTATTCTTAGCAAACCTCGGCGCCAGCATTTATTCTGTACTTTAAGTGCGTGAGAGTCGTCCCTAGCTGACCTGTTCACCCTGAGAAATATCTGTAGAAGCTCACTTAGGACTGGGTCAGTCGTCCCAGGATTGTCCGTCTGCCGTCGCCTTCACGCTATACTTTGCACCAACCACTGTGTTTGTGCTGCTATGTAATAGTTCTCGAAATCTGGGAGCGCCGTGCCACCCGCACCCGTCGGCTGCTGCATTGTGCGTAGGGCTACTCTCCGGCGCCCCGAGCTCCAAATAAAGGTTCGAATCTGGGCATTCAGATCTCTGAAAAAAGCTGTGGGGATCCACAATGGGAGTGTGTTAAAAAAGTATTATAAGGGGGGAGCGCAATCATTTTGAGTAGTGAGATCTTGCCGGCCCCTGAGAGTGGCAAGGTGCTCCAGAAGTCTAGAGCTACTTTCAGTCCTCTCATCGTTCTTCCTATATTCCCCTCGTATATATCTGTCCAGTCATGGTAAATATGGATGCCGAAGTACGGTAAGCAGCGGGGTTCCCACCGCAGGTTTCCGAGGTCACCGGGAGGGCAGCCCGCCCGCACCACCGGGAAGAGTTGAGACTTCTGCCAACTCACCTTAAACCCTGAATTGTAGCCAAATGTCTCCAATATGGCCTGGGCCTTCGCCAAGTCCTCATCTCCTCTTTCCGAGAACAGTAGCAGGTCGTCCGCATAGAGTGCTATATAGTGGCAAGCCTGATCAGCCCTCAACCCTTGGTAGTGGCACCCTGAACTGGCCGCAAGCGCGAGGGGCTCCATGGCCAAGGCAAACAGCAGAGGGGAGAGGGGGCATCCCTGCCTGGCGCCTCGCTCTACTGGCCATCTCCTTGATACAGTTCGTCCTGTGCGCACTCGAGCTGTGGGCTCAGTCTAAAGGAGTCTAGTGCACTTTATAAATCTCTCCCCCAGCCCCATACCCCCATCACCTCATACAGGTAGTTCCATTCTAGGCTGTAGAATACTTTTTCTATATCGACCGCGAATATCGCTGCTGTTTTGCAGCCTTCTCTATTCGCCTCTAGTATAGTGAGTAACCGTCTGATATTTCCAGCCGTGTTATGGGCTGGGATGAACCCAGCTTGGTCCTCATGTACTAGCGTGGTCATGTGGGGCAGCAGGCGGAAGGCAAGGATCCGACTAAGGATTTTGTAATCAATGTTTAACATCGAAAGTGGACGGTAGGCCGTTTTATCGTGAGCCTCCTTATTGGGTTTCAGAATAGGGACTATGATAGCTACTCTGGTGGTTGCCGGGAGGGAGCCCATATCGTCGGCTGCCTTATACAGCCTCACCAGTTGGGGAGTCAATTCAGCGGAGTATGTGGAGTAATACTCCACAGGGAGCCGTCAGTGCCTAAGGTCTTATTTCGCACCATATGCTTTATAACATCTGCTATTTCACAGGACGTTATGTCCCCTCCCAATAGTTCCGCACTTTCCTCCGTGATCCGCTGTACCTCAAGGTTTGCCATGTACACTCGTATCGCCTGTGGTTCTCTAGGGAAGCACTAGCATACATGGTTGAATAATAGTCTGCGAATATCTCATTGATCCCTTCTTGGGTATAAATCCTTTCCCCTTCCGCGTTCTAAGCTTCTAGTATGGGTGAACCTCTTTTTGCAGGGTTAACTAGCCACGCTAGCAAGGAGCCCGATTTGTCCCTCTCAGCCTGTATTTTATTCATATAGCTTTTATGATCAAAACATCGGAGGCGTTCCACTTACGCTGCTACCTCCTCTTTGGCCGTTAGGAGATGTATCTGTATCTCAGGGTGGTTCGGTCGTCTGAGCTCTGTTTCTCGCAAGTGATTTTCAGCCCTTTCTACATCTGTCAATAGCGTTTGCCGAATTCCTTTGGATTCGGCAATGCAATATCCCTTTGTCACCACCTTAAAGGCGTCCCACTCTATTTGAGGGGTGGACGCCGTCCCTGCGTTCTCAGTGAAATATTGAACAATTTTTTTTTTTGATAATCAAATTTTTATTGTTTTGAAAACAAATGACATCATCAGTTCAGCCTTAAACACGGAAGATGACATTACACCGCCATATACAGGAACAATACATCTCACAGGTCCCGATCTCTGAAGGCACGCGTAGATGAACATGTCAATACAATAGTTGGATCAATCCACAGTACCCAGCCGTTTTCCCCCATACCCTACGGTACTTTTTGGGACACCCTCGTGCCTCGTACAGGGTTTTTTCCTGGGTCGCACACCAGTCCAACCCCCTTCGCCATTTCACTGGGCAGGGTGGATCTGGACATTTCCACGCCGCAGCTATGTCTCGCTTGGCCACTATCATGGCCGTGTTGAAAAACAATTTTTCATTTCTGGACCCGTCCAGCCCATCCGTGATCCCCAGCAAAGAGTGACGTGGGTCGTGAGGGACTTCCCACCCCAGGACTTCAGTGAGTTCCGCCTCGATATTACCCCAGAAACGCGCCAGGAGGGGACATGCCCAGACCATGTGGAAAAAATCGGCTGGAGCTTGACCACACCTCGTACAGGATGCGTCTGGGTGTAGGCCTGCCCGGTGGAGGCGCAGGGGGGTCAAGTATGCGGCATGTAGGTAGTATAGTTGGATCAATCTAAGTTTGGCTGACGCGGTGACCATCTTGGGCGCCATAAGGGCGACGCGCCAGTCCTCCTCGTCGAGTGGACCCACCCACTCCACCCATTGGTTTCTCAGCTTATCTAGTGTATTGGGGGTGTTGTTAACCAGCGATCGATAAATGCGTGAAATGCCCCCTTTGCCTAGATCTCCCAGCTTGGTCTGTGCCTCGGGGGGGCTATACTCCGGTATCCTGGTCTCATCTGTAATGTGCATGTGGAGGGCGTGTCGCAATTGCAAATATTTGTAAAACGGAGACGGGTGTAGGGAGTAACGGGTCTGGAGGTCTTGAAAGGAACGCACTTGGTCGCTTGTCCACACATCCCCTAGTTGTGAGAATCCTATGAGATCCCATGATCTAAAACCTTGCAGCCCACTGACCTCGCGGAGCCAAGTACCGTGCCAAAGGGGTGTACATTGAGTCAGCTTACGTGTCCAGTGAGTATGACGCAGTGCGGCCCGCCAGGCCATCAGTACAGAGCGCATTACGCCTGGTAAGCGGGATGGGATGGACCCACCGTACATCAGCGATTGGATTTGTGACAAACCCAGTTCACTCAACTCAAGCCGATAGGCTGGGTCAGACCAGCCCCCGTTAAACCAGTCGTGTATGACCAGGAGGCGCGCAGCCAGGAAGTAGAGGTACAAGTGTGAAAGGAGGGAATCTGACATACGGTCAGGGCTAGGCGTGTCCTCCCTCCCCCCCCCAGAGAAATTTAGTGGCCAGACTGTCTAGTTCGCGAAACCAGGCCCGTGGAAAACAAAAGGGGGTGTTCTGGAGGACATATAGGAATCTGGGGAGAATTCTCATTTTAAACAAGGTGACCCTCCCCAGGGGATTCAGAGGTAAGGCCTTCCACTTCTGAAGATCTGCCTTGGCCTTCTTCACCAGTGGGGTGACGTTGAGGGACTAGCCCAGTTCAGGAAGGAGGGTGATCCATATCCCTAGGTATTTGAACGATTGGCCCCGAAGCGGTATGTTGGATTGCCAATCATAGCAGTCTCTGGATAGGTGTAAAGGGACCAGGACCGACTTATCCGGGTTCAGTTGAAGACCGGAGGCCTGCCCGAAAGACTGCAAGATCCGGAGACAGTGAGGGCCAGACTGGGCGGGTTCAGCCAAGAAGATTAGGACATCGTCGGCATATAAAGCGATCTTGTCCGCCTCCGTGTTAGACCATTCCCATCCTCGAATTCGACCTTCAGCCCGAACCAGGGAGGCCAGGGGCTCCATCGCCAAGGCGAAGAGCAAGGGCGAAAGGGGGCATCCCTGTCTCGTTCCCCTGCGAATGGGGAAGGCCTCTAGCAACACCCCGTTAACCAAGACTCGCGCCCGCGGCTGGGCGTATAGGACACGGACCAGGTTCCTAAAATGGGGGCCGAACCCCATCTCTGCCAGCACGTCGGCTAGATACGTCCAGTCCACCGAGTCGAAGGCCTTCTCAAAGTCTACGAGAAGGAGCGCCAGGTAGGGGGTGAGCAAGTGCTGGTGCGCCAGGGCCAGGTGCAACCTCCTGAGACAGTGCCGGGTACCCCGCATAGGCATGAAGCCGCACTGGTCCGGGTGAACCAGCAGAGACAGATGGGGCTTCAGCCGCTGGGCGAGAATGGTGGCGTACAGTTTGATCTCTGTGTTGATGAGAGAGATGGGATGGTAGTCCGCGCAGTGACTGGAGGGTGGCTGAGATTTCGGCAGGACCACGATGGTGGCTATATCTGTCTCAGGTGGGAAGGAGCCCTTCTCCAGCGCTTCATCGAAGAGGTCGGCAAGACGCGGCACGAGGGTCTCGTGGTATAGCGCATAGTACTCTTGGGGAAGGCCGTCCGGGCCCGGGGTCTTACCCGACAAGGTAAGGGTTATTGCCTCGTCGATTTCCTCGCGAGATATGGGGCGGTCCAGAGCTTCTTGGGCAGCCGGGCCCATCCAAGGGTGGCGGACGCTTCCCTGGTCGAGTAGGGCAGAGAGCGACAGGTCTGGGGTCCGTACCGCGTAGAGTTGTTGGTAATAGGAGGCAAAGGTGCGAGCCATCGCCATCGGAGATCGGTGCACCGTTCCGGTCCACCATTTCAGGTATGATGCGGTTCGCCCTAGGGTATGTAGCTAACCTATGAAGAATCGTGCCATTCTTTTCGCCCCAGCCATAGACTCTTGCTATTGAAGATCGCCAGAGGAGCTTGGCCGCATCCAGGGATAGCTGTCGGATCTCTGCCCGAAGCTGAGTGAGTTGTCGAGCCCGGAGAGTATCGTCGGCCGTGGGGGGATCGCTCGAGGCGTAATGCCTGCGCCTCCCGTGAGGTGATCTCCTGCAGTTGCGCCTGTCTTTGACGTTTGAGTTGGCCCTTTGCGACGCCCGAATGGTGGCCTTACCCGCCTCCCAGAGGGTACCCGGGGAAGATACCGACCCTTCGTTCGTTAAAAAGTATTGTTTAAGCTCTTTCCCTACCACCTTTTTGAATTCCTTGTCTTGGAGGAACCATGCATTCAATCTCCACGTCTGGCGTGCCGAGGGGGGGGGGAGCCCCTGTGCTAAGAAGCACCGGGGAGTGATCTGTGATACCCCTGGGAAGGATACGGACGTCCAGAATCATAGAGCAGTCGGTCGAGGGGACAAAAATCGCATCTATGCGCGTCTGTGTGTGTTGTGCTGCGGAGGTGTGGGTGAATTGAGCGGTGTGGAGGTGCAAGGTACGCCAAGCATCACAGAGGCCCAGGGATTCGGACCAGGTCTGTAATTGCTTCGCCTGTGCTGTTCTAGTGCTAGAAGGAGGGCCTGTCGTGTCCTGGGTCGGAGAGGAAACCACGTTGAAGTCTCCTCCGATGATGGTGGGACCCAGGGGCAAAGTGGTCAACAGGGCGGTAGCGTGCTTTAGGGTCGTCGCAAGCATCGAGGGGGGGGAATAGACGGATACTAGATTGAGGGGAGTGTCGCCTATCGAGCCACAGAGGGTCACCGACACTCCCTGGGGGTCGTGGATCACTCGTGTGAGCACGAAAGGCAAGGTGCGTTTCAGGAGGATGGCCACCCCACGGGAGCCCCGAGCAAAGCCAGAGTGCCACACTCTGTCGTACCCGTAGCGTGCCAGGAAGGGGCAGCAGTTACCCATCAGGTGTGTTTCTTGGAGTAGGAGTACATCTATACCGAGGCGTTGTGCATAGCGCAGGACGGACATGCGTTTAAGCCGGTCTAGGAGGCCATTAACATTCCATGACAGGACATGAAGGGATGCCCTGGGGATAGATATATCAGTCATGGCGGTTGGTGTGTGGAGCGTAACTGGAAGGCCCTACAGTGAGTCGGGAGCATGCGCGGGAACCCGCATCTGTGCGGGGAAGTGCAACTAGGGAAACCGTGTCTGTCTCCTGAGGAGTGGCCGCATGATGATCCGTGGTAGCTGAAACAACAAAACAACAAAAAACAACAACGTAGGGAAAAGCAGTCCTCCGTCAACCATGTCCAAGCCGCCTGGGACGAGTCAAAGAAATGAGTGTTGTTTTGGAAGATGACGCGCAGGCGTGCGGGGAACTGTAGTTGGTATTGTAGGCCCTGGGCCCGCAGCTTCTTTTTAACGTCCGTGTAGGAGCGCCGGAGGTCTTATACTTCTCTGGTATAATCGGGGAATACCATGACAGTGTGGTTTTGGAATTTAAGTGGTCCGTGAGCACGGGCTTCACGCAGAATGGCGTCCCGGTCTTTGAAGTTGAGGATTTTAAGTATAATAGGGCGAGGTGGGGCCCCGTGTGGTGGCCTGGGAGCGAGGGATCGATGCGCTCTCTCAACCATGAACCACGTGGAAAGTGCGTCCTTGGGCATCCATGATGCAAACCAGTCCTCGACAAAGGTGGATACTGGATTCGTCTCGACCCCTTCAGGAACCCCCACCAGGTGGAGGTTGTTGCGGCGTGCACGAGTTTCCGCATCCTCCTCGCGCCGATGCAGCTCCTTGGTATGCGAGCGGAGGTGCGCCACTTGTTCTTTCAGTTGTAGGATATCATCCTCCGCCGTAGACAGGCGAGATTCAGCCTCCGCAATGCGTGCCGTAGCATTACGGAGGTCCTGTCGGAGGAGGGATACATCCACCTTGACCTCCCCGATCTTCCCTTCAACTGACGCCTGCGAGGTGCTGATTGCCTGCAAAATGGTACTTAAGTCCTTGTCCGGAGGATGGGAGGCCCCCGCCGTCTGCCCAGAGGGATCGTGATCGGAGGTGGTGAACCGGTCCATCTTCGTTTGCGTAGGAGCCGGTGTGGACTTGGAGGCCCGGTCTCTCCCCATATTTGACGGCAGGTTGCGCTTCCGCAGGGAGTCTAAGGGCCAGGTGGATGAGACCAGGAACCGTTGAACACCCAAGTCGAGGTTCTGCGGCCCTACCCTGAGCGAAGGCCACAAGGCATGGGTATAGGTTCCGTGTTCCGGACAGACAGCCTCGCTGGTTTCCAGGGACGCCCCACGGTGCAGAGAGTGGAGACCAGGGCTACGGTGAGGGGGGCGGAGGTTTTCACCACAGTGAATGTCCGTGCCGGGCAGAGGTGAAATGGAGCTGCCTCGATGAGGAGTTTGGGGGGCCAGTAGTTCCTGGGGATGACACCCCACAGGCCCGAGAGGGAGGGGGGCCACGGCCGCCGGGTCCCTGGCCGAGCATGCAGCGCAGCCGGTTTTGCCCTCAGTCCATGCAGTGACTGTCACACCTCCGGCGCTGCTGTTATATGCTGGGACGCCTCACCGCCCTCGCCCCGCCTGCCCGTCACGGTGATGGCGTGGAGGTCCACAGCAGCGAGCAGGCGCCTCCGGAGGGCAAGTCAGGCAGCGCGGGGAGTGTGCCCGTGAGAAGCAGCCCCCAGGAGCGGGTTCATCCCAGGGGGGTGGGGGGGGCCCGGCCAGTCACTTCGACACACCGCCACCCGATCTGGTGGCCGAAAGAGGAAGATGGGGCACCCCGGAACCGGGCCTTGGCTGCCCCATGGCAGATGCAGCCCGCCTATCCCCGCGGCCACGTAGCCCCAACGGCAGAGATGGCCCCCGCCAGGAGAGGCCGGAAGCAGCCACACCGCTTCTGGATGGGCCAAGTTCCAGGACAGCCCCAGCACCACGGATCCGAGGGGCCCGGGCTCCCCACCTCACCAGGCCTCAAGAGGGGGGGGGCGACCTCCCGCGCCGCTGCCCGACCCGACAGCCGGTCCCCGGCCAACACCCCACTCACCGGATGACACTGCCGCTGCCTGAGCCAGGTCGACCTTGGCGGGCGGGAGCAATGTGGCGATGCGCTCCTCCGGGGTGCAACTTACCGTCCCAGAGAGTGAGCTCACGGTACTACGGCTTCTACACACCAGCCGGACCCCGCTGGTCGAGTCGTGGAGAAAGGAGCCCCCAAATTGAAGTCTGCTTCAGCAGGCTCGTCGGTTGCGGGTGCAGGGGGCCCCCATTTTGTGGATTGGAGGCACCAGAGAGCTGTCCTGCCGGACCCACCGGCAGACCAACGAGGTCGCTCCCCAGGGCCGGGGGACACGTCAAGGAGGCTCCGCTGTCAGGATAGTAAACAGCGCCGGCCGGCCCTGGCAGCTGGAGAACGCCGCGGTCACCACCGGCGGACTGAGATGGCTGCCATGTTGCAGTCTCGGGGCCTCTGTGAAGCGGGAGCTCAGCAAGGCGCCCGGAGGCCGGAGTCAGTCCACCAGACACGTCGGGACAACGTTGCCGCTCCCGGGGCTCCTGGCAGGCAGGTAGGGAGTGTGGATGGCTGCTGCAGACAGTGGGATGCGAGGCGGATGACGGAGGGGTCCGGAGCACTCTTAGAGTGCGACCGCCATCTTGACGCCTCAAGCCACGCCCCAATATTGAACAATTTTTGTTCCAATTGTGTCGCGGAAGACCTGGTCCTCCAGCGCCTCGGATTTAAGTCTCCAAGTTGGTAAGCAGGATCTAGGTTGTGCCCATTTTAGTTGCAGTAGCACAGGGTTGTGGTCCGAGATAGTACAGGATAAGTATTCGATCACCCCGATCTGGCTGTGCACATCTGGAGATGAGAGGAACAGGTCTAGTCTAGTATGGACCTCATGAATATTTGAGAGAAAGGAATAATCCCTATCCTGCGGGTGTAGGCGTCTCCATGAGTCTAACAGGTTCCATTGCCCCTTGCCAATCCGCAAAGATTTTGGCCGTGCGAGTTGTCTGAGAGTCTCTTAAGGGAGGGTGTGAGCGATCCAATAGGGTATCCGCAATACAATTAAAATCCCCCCCGATCAATATTGTTTCTGTCAGCAGTGGGGCTAGTCGTCACGATAATGCCACAAAACAAGTGCTGTGCTCTGTATTTGGAGCATATACATTCACTAGTGCTAGCTCTGTGCCCTCCAGGTGAATATCACTGCTACGTATCTACCATTGGCGTCTATTATAGTGTCCATTAATTGGAATGGAACCCCCACCCGAATCCATATCAACACCTCCCTTGCGTATGCTGAATAGGTGGCAAATATACCTGGCCCCTCCACCGTTTCCTTAACACCTGCCCTTCTTTGTCGGTGAGATGCGTTTTTTGTAGTAATGCAATGTGTGTCCCTCTCCTTTGCAGGTAAGAGAAGACTTTGTATTGTTTTGCCATGGTATGCATCCCCTGACATTCCATGTCAGGCATTTGTATGTCAGAGTGTTAGTCATGTGTCTGCAGAGTGTTGGGGAAAGAGTCCCCCCAGCCTTGGCCCGCAATCCCCCATCTCTCGTAGAGTACTCCAATAGTGCTCATGTGTAGTGCTGTGTGGCTCGCTAATCCCCATCCCAACAAACAAGAAGTAAAACCCCCAACTCCCCGTCCCCAGGACCAGCAGCAATATGCCGCCTGCCCAAACCTTGATAATGTTCAAAAGGTTCATAGAAGAGCTTCCCTCGTGCTCTGCGGTGACGAGGGGTGTCCATTTGGTTCCTCGACTTCCAGACCCCACCCGGCTTGGTGAGTCATCAATGAGGGGCAAAGTCCAGGGTAAGTGCTCAGTGCACTTCTCATGGGTCATTAACTTGCCTGGAGCAGGATCTAAAATCTGTCACTGTTCTCTCAAGGATAGGTGGGGCATGCTATATAATATCATCTGCTGTGCCCGGGGTTATCTTGGGCATTTCCCTGCTTGAGTTCTCAGATGCATTGGACTCCGAGTCCGATTCCGAGTCCGGGGGGGTGGTCCCTTACTCCGGCGTTTCTCGATCTGCTTGGCCCCCACTTATTTGAGCAACTGCCTCCATCACTCTTTGCCGTCCCAACTTGGCTTCAGTCTGGGAGGGCCCTGCTAGGCTTTGTCGCGCCCGTGTTTCCCTGCGTTTCTGGCGCTGCCGTTGCCACCGCCCCTCCCCTGCATCCGACTTGGGTTCATTTTGGCTTTCCAGCCAGTCCCGTGCTTCCTGTGGTGTTTGGAAGAACTTTGTTCCTTCTGAGGTAATTCCTCGCAATCTGGCTGGGAAAAGCATTGAATACTGAAGATCCAGCTGTCTTAGGTCCTTCTTAACTTCCTGGTAGGAGGCTCTTTTTTTACTGGACCTCCCTGGAAAAGTCAGGAAAGATGCGCACAGTGGAATTATTAACTCTGAGCTCTTTCTTTAATCTCTACTGATGAGGGAGGAATCCGGAAACACTAATGTCAAGAGATACGATTTCGAAAGACGGAATTAGCTGAAAAATAATATGAACTGTGTGTGAAAAACTGAACTACAATTACCAAGACGCTATGGGGTAATGGCGCTGTTACATACAAGCAGTGTGTTCCTACCCACTTTCCCTATCTACATCATCTAACAGTTTTATTGTGCTATTATGCTTATTATTGCATCAAGTATACATTTATAATTCTACTAAGTACCACTGTTCTTCCTGATATCTTTCTAAAAGCGCCATTTTCAGAATGTTGACTTAAAATCCAACTTTTCCATTAAGGTGGTTGCTAAATTAGAATTCATTTGAGTGTAAACAGTATATCTTTATCTCCTCCCAATCTAAGGTTCGCATTATTAAATGTAATAAGGTAACCCATTGTTCATCAATCAGATAGATTGGCCTTACAACAGTGAAAAATGACTTCAGGTGATTTTCACTGCTAGGACATGTGAAACTTAAACATACTTGCCCTACTATTTAAGTTGGCACTGGTCAGCTGGGCAGTTGTAGAAAACTTCTCTTGTAGTTTGTTGTATACCTGTAACTTGAAAATTAGGTTGCCCATGTGACCCTTGTAGTTCACTTCTTTGTCCTGGGTTATAAGACAGATAGTAGGTCCAGTCCTTCACAGCTCTTCTCAGGTCTGAGACAGCCGGTTCACTCCTCTTCTGATTTTCCACAGGCTGTGTTCTGAGGAGAGTACTGGGGATGTCACATTTTTGCCTGGCAACGGTTTGTGGGTAACTCCTGGCCCCTCCCTAACCAACAGGGTAAATGTTCCCAGGAGTAACCCTACCTACGTTTGCAGCATTTTCTGTGTTCCCTACTGAAAACAATCTCACAGTGCCCCTATGTGCATACATCTAAGATGGTGAAACCCTTGTCCTCTTGTGCAGAGCCTGTGTGTCCACCCCAGAGGTGTGGCCAAGGAAATGGGCAACCCTCCTCTGTGGTCACTCCAAACCAGTTTTGGGGGCAGCTCTCTCCCCACTGTGATTGGAGCCTGGCTGACTGAGGGAACAAATAAGCATTCTGTGCAGGTGTCATTTGCCTGTGACCGGAGATGTTCCTTTGAAGTTAATTAAGTTCCTGGGCACAGCCCAAATGGTCATCCTGCCAGAGGAACAGTACTGGGGACATTTCCCCACATCCAAGCCATTCCACATCCAAGCCATTCGGTCCTATTCTGGGAGCAGTTTTCACACCTCATTCAGGGTTAAGCACCCAGAGAGCTGCAGTTGGCAGCTAATGTAAATTATCCTCCAGAGTCTTTAGGCAGGGATAAGATAACTTTCTAAAAGTACCTTTTCCATAATGTTTATTAAAAAAAACTTCACCAATGAATTGGGCTTTTAATAAATATTACAAAGAGTCCAAGATTGACATTTCTATGTGTTTCCTACCCTGAGATAACATTATTAAAGTTAATATTGCAACCCAGTGCTTTCCTATGGAACAACCAGTGTGCTACAGTGAACATATTTTAGGGGCTTTTTCACTGTAAGGACATATTTAACATAACATTTCTTCATGTCCTAATTTTGAATACCCTGCACCCTGCCTTATGGGCAGTAAGGCCTACTTAGTGGTGGCATATTCATATTTTTAAAAAGGTAAGGCCTGACAAAAGGGTTTATTTTGGCAGGTTAAATTGTAGTTTTAAAAGCTGCTTAAGTCAGGCTACAGTGGTAGTCCTGAATCCATGATTTACACTTTCACTGTGGCGTATGGCTCAATGGGTACTGCAGGTCACTAGTTACATTCAACTTACAGGCCTCACTTAGGCCACTTTGTATCATATACAAGGGACCTATAGATATGTTAAATATGCCAATATAGATATGTTAAATAATGGCAATTAGGAGTATACTAATTTCATCATGGTTAAAAGAGGAGCACTGGCATGTTAGCAGGGGCAAAGTGCACTCAGTTCTACTGCCATCAAAAACAGTTAAGACTACAATCTGCTAAAACAGCATGCACAATATGGTCATATCCTACACTAAGCAATACTTAATTAAAAAAAACTTAATTAGCTTACTATTCCCTTTAGAAGTCTCACAATTCCATTTTATTCTATTCTAATTTAAGTATATATATATATATTTCAATTCAAATATATTGTAGAACAAAATAAAAATCTATCAGAAGATCTTTCTCCTTTAAGAACTTTTACATGAAATAAGGACTACATACAACCTAAATAACACTCCAGACCCGTTGACGTTGCCAAAGCATGTGCTTTTGTTTGAATTAACCTTGCAGGTATTCAAATGTTTACTTTTAGATTCAAAAGATTTCTGTAGTGGGTGCATTAATCAATTGAACTATCCTAGTCCCTGCTGCTATGTTTACGGTAGATAGTACTGACATTTGTCATGGAACTGTTAACACTGTTGAGAGCTCTAGACACCATGTTGAATCCCAAGAACTTCCTTGGCTTCACGCATTCGTCAACTGTAACAGTTTTCCTGTTCTGGTAGGATAGACTGCTATAGAACGTGTTTGTTACAAGCAAATATTGCAAGCAGTATAGACGCTTCCATGGAACCAGATAAACACTCTCTAAATGTGGTTAAAACATTAGCACATATATTATTCGACTAGTGTCTCTTCTTGGTATCTGGAGCTGTATATGAATTATTGATTAACTAACAGTACATTCAACTACAGTATTGAACTGCAGGTACCAGTGTCTTACTGTATGTTTTTATATCAGTAGGCCTATACTGAGTCCACTGAATTATGCGGCAGTGAAGGGCAGAATTATGCAGCTGGCTTGACTAATTTAGGCATCATGAAAATGCAAATTATGCAGAGTATTCTGTGGCAGTGTGTTGTGTTGCTTAGTTACATGGAATGTTGGTGGAAGCCGAAATGTATTGATTCAATTGTAAGGGATGTTGTGGCGATAGATGGAGCAAGGACGCACTGCAGGGAGGAGTGTCCACCTGTGCTCCTCAGCTACAATAAAACCTTTGCTTACTACCTGGATTGAGGAGTGTTTACTTTGCAACAGTGTCAACGAGAGCTGAGGAGCAAGAACCAATGCAAATTTGGAGTCATTCTGACCCAATGTGAGGAAAAGACTCAACTGAGCATCGGATGAAAGGCTAACTGTGCCGCTGGAACCAATTCGAGAACGATACAGAGCTATTTTTGTAAAGATCAGACTTCCAAACTTATGTGCAGGTGCTTAAACTGGGCTCGCACTGGCTGTAGTGCACAGCCTCACAGCCACGGCAACTGTTGCTTTCAGAACGCGGCCTCACAGCGGGAGTTGCCACTCCTACTGCTCCAACATCGTGGATCAGCGGAAGGGTGCCTGTGCTGCTGCAGCAGCTTCACGTGCGACTGCCTGGAAGCAGATACCGGCGCGTCTGTGTGGAAGTGACATTATCACGTAGAGTCACGCAGCGTGACCTTGTAAGCGTTTGGTTAATTTCACAAGCGTTTTCTGATATTTTTAAAGCATTCGAGAAATTTACAAGCTTTGTATAAATTTCCTGGGAATTTACTCAAATTGTTGTAGTTATTCAGGTGCTTCTGGTTACTCTGGGTAAGGTTATACATATGTTATCAACACAAAAAGATGATGGACGAATGCTGAATATTATCAAACATTCACCCCCAGAACAGAGATCTGGGCCTGAATCCATCATTTTTTTGCTCATCATGCCATTCCAGTTTGGACCCAGCCATATGCAAATCAGTCTTGACCCTGCTCCCCATGGGAACGTGGGTCCTATGCTCACTGTGCCACTGGATTCAAGCTAGCCTAGCTGATATGGGGTGATACCCCGAAATCGGTCCCAGGATGCTTGTTTTTCGGTCCAGGGAGGACTCGACCTGGCAGTTCAGGCTGGACTGTTCCCATGGGGAGCAGGGTCAAGATTGATTTGCGTATGGCTGGGTCCAAACTGGGGTGACATGGTGAGCAAACAAATGATGAATTTAATCCAGATCTGTGACTGGCGGTGAATGTTTGACATTGTTAATCATTCCATTCATCATTTGTTTGTTTTACTATAGCTGCCCTTAGTGGGAAGGGCATGCTCAGACGTGGGCCCCGTGCTCACTGTGCCACTGAATTCAAGCTAGC
Source organism: Calotriton arnoldi (assembly GCA_963921515.1). NCBI lineage: Eukaryota > Metazoa > Chordata > Amphibia > Caudata > Salamandridae > Calotriton > Calotriton arnoldi. The sequence goes on from CAWUFW010000441.1 coordinate 3,060,925, forward strand.
TTGGCCAATGAGGGGTGATACTCTGAACCCGGTCTTAGGATGCTTGTTTTCCGGCCCAGGAAGGACCTGGAATGGCAGATCGGGCTGGACTGTTCCCATGGGGAGCAGGATCAAGACTGATTTGCATATGGTTGGGCCCAAACTGGGGTGGCAAGATGAGCAAAAAATAGGATGGATTTAACCCAGATCTGGAACTGGGGGTGAATGTTTGACCGTGTTCAACATTCCATCCATCATTAGTTTGTTTTGCTATATTTACTTTATCACCACTACTTACGGCAGTTGTGCTCTATTGTTTATGGTGAAGAAAGGATGTGAACTAGTCAGTCTGTGAAGAGTGGACACTGGACAAATCCATTATTTTGTAATCTGAGCTCACAACGTTTTAACATTAGTCCACCTCAGGTAGTTTGGCCATCTGGTTCGGAGCCTACCTTAAAGGTGCCAGAACGGAAGGCTTATTTATCAAACTACATTGCTGCAGTAGACGAGTCGGGCAAAATTTCTCCGGAGCAGAAGAAAAGGATTTTGCTACACTCTCTGGGGCCACTAGAGTTAAAAGTGTACAACCAAATTACTAGAGCACATGTTTCAGGTGATCTTAATGTTTTAGATCTAGCATTATTAGACCTAGGTAATTACTTTGCACCCAAGGAATATTTGAAATCACAAATTCCGAATTTTTCAAAGCAAACAGGTTAAATTAGAATCAGTAGATGATTGTCTGAGTTTTAAAAAATTGCCTTTAAATGGCAAATTTGGAAATCTATATGATAACTTGATCTCAGATCAGGTGGTCATGCACACTTGTAATCCTGCAGTTCAGGAGAGGTTTTGGGTCAATGGTGATGCTTCTTTGGAAGACGTTCTAGCCATCGTACGCAAAGTGGAAATTCTGAGCAGATGCACAGTAGCTCTTAAACAAGACAACGCAAGAAATTGTGGTTGTGGGGAAAGTAAATATCAGCATGGATAGGAGAGGATCTTCTAAAATTGGCAAAGATAAAACAAAACAGAAGGAACAAGCTAGATGTTACAGGTGTGACAGCAAAGATCACTTGGCTTATAGCAAAAATTGCCCTGCGGCCAAGCAAAAATGAAGCAACTATGGGGATATTAGGGCACTTTACAAAAGTATGTAACAAAAAAATACACGGGTGAAATGTGTAAGTGTAGGTGGTGTGGATGCAGTGGGTTTGAGCCTGATTATGAGGTGAATAGTAATACTTCCGAAAACAATCTAGTAATGAATGTTAGGAATAACCTTGTGTTAAACATTAATGGCCCTGCATGTAGGAACAAAGCTGAATGCTGGATAAATATTGGTGGGGTGGATGTAAATATTTTTGTGGAGTCTTGATCACTGTACACCATCATTAACTAGGAATTGTGGAAATCATCGTTTGTACAAAAAGTGGGTGAACATTTGTTGAAACCTGACATACACCCAGAAGGGTAAAGTGGGGAAAAAATTGACATGTTGAGTTACAGGTGGTTTACCTTCAGGTTCAAAAATAGCGAGACCAGAGGAAAGTTATGTGGTCAAGACAGGTCCACCAGTATTGGGATAGTTCAACCAGAAAATGTTGCATATCATCCTAGATCCCAGTAGTAAGGAGCAGGTTTTAGTGGTGAACGAAGGCACTGGAGTTGGTAATAGGATGCTGAAACAATGTTTCACTGTCTGTGGTAATAATTTGGGTAACATTAAGGGATTTGAACACAGAATAATCCTTAAGGATCATGAAGTACCCAAGGTGCACAACGTTTGCAACATACCTATGCTAGTAAGAAAGGAGGTGTCAACAGAGCTGGACAAGTTGGTGGCTTTGCAAGTCAATGAACCAATCAAAGCTTCAGATTGGATTTCACCCTTGGTGGTAGCCAGATGAAGCAATGGAAAAATAAGATTATGCGTGGATTTACACCATTTAAATAACAATATTGTTATAGACAGATTTCATTTGCTAAAGATAAACAAAATGGCCACGTGTCTGAAAGATGCTAAATGGTTTTCCATAGTAGATCTTTCCTCTGCATGCCACCAGATTTCATTATCACCTGAATAAAGAAAATTAACGTCATTCATCTCTCCTTTAACTGCTTCTAGTTTAAGCATATGCCATTCGTCCTGGCATCTCCTGCTGCTGTCTTTCAGCGTCTCATGTTTCAATTATTTAGCAAGGAACAGGAAGTAATGTTTTTCCAGGACGACATTTTGGTATTTGGCATAAATAAAGAGGAACATGAGTCCAGGTTATTGAAAGTTTTTAGAAAGTTGGAGAAAAAGGGGCTTACAGTATACTATTCCAAATGTAAATCTGCAGAGAATAATGTCACTAATTTAGGACACATCATTGATGAGCACAGGGCTAAACCCAAATCAACGTTAGTGACTGCCATTGAGAATGTGCCCCTTCTAACGTGTAAGGATGATGTACGGTCATTCAGGATTCTTCCTCCAGAAGGGTTACGCAACATGATTGTGGAGTTGTGCCAACGACGGGCATTCGGGTATTGTCAGAACAAAAATCTGTTTTAACCCCTTCGGTGCGCGGCCGATTTTCGCCCTGTGCGGGGCGTTTCATTGAGTGGGCGGGTTCATGACGAGCTCAGCTCGTCATGCGCACACGAGCACTGCGCAGCATGACGAGCTGAGCTCGTCATGAGCACCGAAGGGGTTAAGAAAATTGTTTTGTGGCCTCAGGCAGATTTAGCAGCGGAAAGGATAGTAGGAGATTGCCTTTCTTGCTTAACTGCAGATAAATGTTTTTGTACTTTATGTCCTCCCGTGAATGAAGGTTTCTTCCTTAGGAATCCGTGGGAGGTGGTTGCAATTGATATTACGGTGCCAGTGGGTGTTCCACAAAAGTATCTAATTGTTTTGATGGATATGTTTTCAAGATGGCCATTGGTCAAAGTGTTTGAGAAAGCTGATACAGATTCAGTTTTTGAGTTTTTTCGAAAATATATTCTCATCTGAGGGTATTCCAACTTGTCCAGCTCTGTTGACACCTCCTTTCTTACTAGCATAGGTATGTTGCAAACGTTGTGCACCTTGGGTACTTCATGATCCTTAAGGATTATTTTGTGTTCAAATCCCTTAATGTTACCCAAATTATTACCACAGACAGTGAAACATTGTTTCAGCATCCTATTACCAACTCCAGTGCCTTCGTTCACCACTAAAACCTGCTCCTTACTACTGGGATCTAGGATGATATGCAACATTTTCTGGTTGAACTATCCCAATACTGGTGGACCTGTCTTGACCACATAACTTTCCTCTGGTCTCGCTATTTTTGAACCTGAAGGTAAACCACCTGTAACTCAACATGTCAATTTTTTCCCCACTTTACCCTTCTGGGTGTATGTCAGGTTTCAACAAATGTTCACCCACTTTTTGTACAAACGATGATTTCCACAATTCCTAGTTAATGATGGTGTACAGTGATCAAGACTCCACAAAAATATTTACATCCACCCCACCAATATTTATCCAGCATTCAGCTTTGTTCCTACATACAGGGCCATTAATGTTTAACACAAGGTTATTCCTAACATTCATTACTAGATTGTTTTCGGAAGTATTACTATTCACCTCATAATCAGGCTCAAACCCACTGCATCCACACCACCTACACTTACACATTTCACCCGTGTATTTTTTTGTTACATACTTTTGTAAAGTGCCCTAATATCCCCATAGTTGCTTCATTTTTGCTTGGCCGCAGGGCAATTTTTGCTATAAGCCAAGTGATCTTTGCTGTCACACCTGTAACATCTAGCTTGTTCCTTCTGTTTTGTTTTATCTTTGCCAATTTTAGAAGATCCTCTCCTATCCATGCTGATATTTACTTTCCCCACAACCACAATTTCTTGCGTTGTCTTGTTTATGAGCTACTGTGCATCTGCTCAGAATTTCCACTTTGCGTACGATGGCTAGAACGTCTTCCAAAGAAGCATCACCATTGACCCAAAACCTCTCCTGAACTGCAGGATTACAAGTGTGCATGACCACCTGATCTGAGATCAAGTTATCATGTAGATTTCCAAATTTGCCATTTAAAGGCAATTTTTTAAAACTCAGACAATCATCTACTGATTCTAATTTAACCTGTTTGCTTTGAAAAATTCGGAATTTGTGATTTCAAATATTCCTTGGGTGCAAAGTAATTACCTAGGTCTAATAATGCTAGATCTAAAACATTAAGATCACCTGAAACATGTGCTCTAGTAATTTGGTTGTACACTTTTAACTCTAGTGGCCCCAGAGAGTGTAGCAAAATCCTTTTCTTCTGCTCCAGAGAAATTTTGCCCGACTCGTCTACTGCAGCAATGTAATTTGATAAATAAGCCTTCCGTTCTGGCACCTTTAAGGTAGGCTCCGAACCAGATGGCCAAACTACCTGAGGTGGACTAATGTTAAAACGTTGTGAGCTCAGATTACAAAATAATGGATTTGTCCAGTGTCCACTCTTCACAGACTGACTAGTTCACATCCTTTCTTCACCATAAACAATAGAGCACAACTGCCGTAAGTAGTGGTGATAAAGTAAATATAGCAAAACAAACTAATGATGGATGGAATGTTGAACACGGTCAAACATTCACCCCCAGTTCCAGATCTGGGTTAAATCCATCGTATTTTTGCTCATCTTGCCACCCCAGTTTGGGCCCAACCATATGCAAATCAGTCTTGATCCTGCTCCCCATGGGAACAGTCCAGCCCGATCTGCCATTCCAGGTCCTTCCTGGGCCGGAAAACAAGCATCCTAAGACCGGGTTCAGAGTATCACCCCTCATTGGCCAAGCTAGCTTGAATTCAGTGGCACAGTGAGCACGGGGCCCACGTCTGAGCATGCCCTTCCCACTAAGGGCAGCTATAGTAAAACAAACAAATGATGAATGGAATGATTAACAATGTCAAACATTCACCGCCAGTCACAGATCTGGATTAAATTCATCATTTGTTTGCTCACCATGTCACCCCAGTTTGGACCCAGCCATACGCAAATCAATCTTGACCCTGCTCCCCATGGGAACAGTCCAGCCTGAACTGCCAGGTCGAGTCCTCCCTGGACCGAAAAACAAGCATCCTGGGACCGATTTCGGGGTATCACCCCATATCAGCTAGGCTAGCTTGAATCCAGTGGCACAGTGAGCATAGGACCCACGTTCCCATGGGGAGCAGGGTCAAGACTGATTTGCATATGGCTGGGTCCAAACTGGAATGGCATGATGAGCAAAAAAATGATGGATTCAGGCCCAGATCTCTGTTCTGGGGGTGAATGTTTGATAATATTCAGCATTCGTCCATCATCTTTTTGTGTTGATAACATATGTATAACCTTACCCAGAGTAACCAGAAGCACCTGAATAACTACAACAATTTGAGTAAATTCCCAGGAAATTTATACAAAGCTTGTAAATTTCTCGAATGCTTTAAAAATATCAGAAAACGCTTGTGAAATTAACCAAACGCTTACAAGGTCACGCTGCGTGACTCTACGTGATAATGTCACTTCCACACAGACGCGCCGGTATCTGCTTCCAGGCAGCCGCACGTGAAGCTGCTGCAGCAGCACAGGCACCCTTGCGCTGATCCACGATGTTGAAGCAGTAGGAGTGGCAACTCCCGCTGTGAGGCCGCGTTCTGAAAGCAACAGTTGCCGTGGCTGTGAGGCTGTGCACTACAGCCAGTGCGAGCCCAGTTTAAGCACCTGCACATAAGTTTGGAAGTCTGATCTTTACAAAAATAGCTCTGTATCGTTCTCGAATTGGTTCCAGCGGCACAGTTAGCTTTTCATCCGATGCTCAGTTGAGTCTTTTCCTCACATTGGGTCAGAATGACTCCAAATTTGCATTGGTTCTTGCTCCTCAGCTCTCGTTGACACTGTTGCAAAGTAAACACTCCTCAATCCAGGTAGTAAGCAAAGGTTTTATTGTAGCTGAGGAGCACAGGTGGACACTCCTCCCTGCAGTGCGTCCTTGCTCCATCTATCGCCACAACATCCCTTACAATTGAATCAATACATTTCGGCTTCCACCAACATTCCATGTAACTAAGCAACACAACACACTGCCACAGAATACTCTGCATAATTTGCATTTTCATGATGCCTAAATTAGTCAAGCCAGCTGCATAATTCTGCCCTTCACTGCCGCATAATTCAGTGGACTCAGTATAGGCCTACTGATATAAAAACATACAGTAAGACACTGGTACCTGCAGTTCAATACTGTAGTTGAATGTACTGTTAGTTAATCAATAATTCATATACAGCTCCAGATACCAAGAAGAGACACTAGTCGAATAATATATGTGCTAATGTTTTAACCACATTTAGAGAGTGTTTATCTGGTTCCATGGAAGCGTCTATACTGCTTGCAATATTTGCTTGTAACAAACACGTTCTATAGCAGTCTATCCTACCAGAACAGGAAAACTGTTACAGTTGACGAATGCGTGAAGCCAAGGAAGTTCTTGGGATTCAACATGGTGTCTAGAGCTCTCAACAGTGTTAACAGTTCCATGACAAATGTCAGTACTATCTACCGTAAACATAGCAGCAGGGACTAGGATAGTTCAATTGATTAATGCACCCACTACAGAAATCTTTTGAATCTAAAAGTAAACATTTGAATACCTGCAAGGTTAATTCAAACAAAAGCACATGCTTTGGCAACGTCAACGGGTCTGGAGTGTTATTTAGGTTGTATGTAGTCCTTATTTCATGTAAAAGTTCTTAAAGGAGAAAGATCTTCTGATAGATTTTTATTTTGTTCTACAATATATTTGAATTGAAATATATATATATATACTTAAATTAGAATAGAATAAAATGGAATTGTGAGACTTCTAAAGGGAATAGTAAGCTAATTAAGTTTTTTTTAATTAAGTATTGCTTAGTGTAGGATATGACCATATTGTGCATGCTGTTTTAGCAGATTGTAGTCTTAACTGTTTTTGATGGCAGTAGAACTGAGTGCACTTTGCCCCTGCTAACATGCCAGTGCTCCTCTTTTAACCATGATGAAATTAGTATACTCCTAATTGCCATTATTTAACATATCTATATTGGCATATTTAACATATCTATAGGTCCCTTGTATATGATACAAAGTGGCCTAAGTGAGGCCTGTAAGTTGAATGTAACTAGTGACCTGCAGTACCCATTGAGCCATACGCCACAGTGAAAGTGTAAATCATGGATTCAGGACTACCACTGTAGCCTGACTTAAGCAGCTTTTAAAACTACAATTTAACCTGCCAAAATAAACCCTTTTGTCAGGCCTTACCTTTTTAAAAATATGAATATGCCACCACTAAGTAGGCCTTACTGCCCATAAGGCAGGGTGCAGGGTATTCAAAATTAGGACATGAAGAAATGTTATGTTAAATATGTCCTTACAGTGAAAAAGCCCCTAAAATATGTTCACTGTAGCACACTGGTTGTTCCATAGGAAAGCACTGGGTTGCAATATTAACTTTAATAATGTTATCTCAGGGTAGGAAACACATAGAAATGTCAATCTTGGACTCTTTGTAATATTTATTAAAAGCCCAATTCATTGGTGAAGTTTTTTTTAATAAACGTTATGGAAAAGGTACTTTTAGAAAGTTATCTTATCCCTGCCTAAAGACTCTGGAGGATAATTTACATTAGCTGCCAACTGCAGCTCTCTGGGTGCTTAACCCTGAATGAGGTGTGAAAACTGCTCCCAGAATAGGACCGAATGGCTTGGATGTGGAATGGCTTGGATGTGGGGAAATGTCCCCAGTACTGTTCCTCTGGCAGGATGACCATTTGGGCTGTGCCCAGGAACTTAATTAACTTCAAAGGAACATCTCCGGTCACAGGCAAATGACACCTGCACAGAATGCTTATTTGTTCCCTCAGTCAGCCAGGCTCCAATCACAGTGGGGAGAGAGCTGCCCCCAAAACTGGTTTGGAGTGACCACAGAGGAGGGTTGCCCATTTCCTTGGCCACACCTCTGGGGTGGACACACAGGCTCTGCACAAGAGGACAAGGGTTTCACCATCTTAGATGTATGCACATAGGGGCACTGTGAGATTGTTTTCAGTAGGGAACACAGAAAATGCTGCAAACGTAGGTAGGGTTACTCCTGGGAACATTTACCCTGTTGGTTAGGGAGGGGCCAGGAGTTACCCACAAACCGTTGCCAGGCAAAAATGTGACATCCCCAGTACTCTCCTCAGAACACAGCCTGTGGAAAATCAGAAGAGGAGTGAACCGGCTGTCTCAGACCTGAGAAAAGCTGTGAAGGACTGGACCTACTCTCTGTCTTATAACCCAGGACAAAGAAGTGAACTACAAGGGTCACAGGGGCAACCTAATTTTCAAGTTACAGGTATACAACAAACTACAAGAGAAGTTTTCTACAACTGCCCAGCTGACCAGTGCCAACTTAAATAGTAGGACAAGTATGTTTAAGTTTCACATGTCCTAGCAGTGAAAATCACCTGAAGTCATTTTTCACTGTTGTAAGGCCAATCTATCTGATTGATGAACAATGGGTTACCTTATTACATTTAATAATGCGAACCTTAGATTGGGAGGAGATAAAGATATACTGTTTACACTCAAATGAATTCTAATTTAGCAACCACCTTAATGGAAAAGTTGGATTTTAAGTCAACATTCTGAAAATGGCGCTTTTAGAAAGATATCAGGAAGAACAGTGGTACTTAGTAGAATTATAAATGTATACTTGATGCAATAATAAGCATAATAGCACGATAAAACTGTTAGATGATGTAGATAGGGAAAGTGGGTAGGAACACACTGCTTGCATGTAACAGCGCCATTACCCCATAGCGTCTTGGTAATTGTAGTTCAGTTTTTCACACACAGTTCATATTATTTTTCAGCTAATTCCGTCTTTCGAAATCGTATCTCTTGACATTAGTGTTTCCGGATTCCTCCCTCATCAGTAGAGATTAAAGAAAGAGCTCAGAGTTAATAATTCCACTGTGCGCATCTTTCCTGACTTTTCCAGGGAGGTCCAGTAAAAAGAGCCTCCTACCAGGAAGTTAAGAAGGACCTAAGACAGCTGGATCTTCAGTATTCAATGCTTTTCCCAGCCAGATTGCGAGGAATTACCTCAGAAGGAACAAAGTTCTTCCAAACACCACAGGAAGCACGGGACTGGCTGGAAAGCCAAAATGAACCCAAGTCGGATGCAGGGGAGGGGCGGTGGCAACGGCAGCGCCAGAAACGCAGGGAAACACGGGCGCGACAAAGCCTAGCAGGGCCCTCCCAGACTGAAGCCAAGTTGGGACGGCAAAGAGTGATGGAGGCAGTTGCTCAAATAAGTGGGGGCCAAGCAGATCGAGAAACGCCGGAGTAAGGGACCACCCCCCCGGACTCGGAATCGGACTCGGAGTCCAATGCATCTGAGAACTCAAGCAGGGAAATGCCCAAGATAACCCCGGGCACAGCAGATGATATTATATAGCATGCCCCACCTATCCTTGAGAGAACAGAGACAGATTTTAGATCCTGCTCCCGGCAAGTTAATGACCCATGAGAAGTGCACTGAGCACTTACCCTGGACTTTGCCCCTCATTGATGACTCACCAAGCCGGGTGGGGTCTGGAAGTCGAGGAACCAAATGGACACCCCTCGTCACCGCAGAGCACGAGGGAAGCTCTTCTATGAACCTTTTGAACATTATCAAGGTTTGGGCAGGCGGCATATTGCTGCTGGTCCTGGGGACGGGGGAGTTGGGGGTTTTACTTCTTGTTTGTTGGGATGGGGATTAGCGAGCCACACAGCACTACACATGAGCACTATTGGAGTACTCTACGAGAGATGGGGGGATTGCGGGCCAAGGCTGGGGGGACTCTTTCCCCAACACTCTGCAGACACATGACTAACACTCTGACATACAAATGCCTGACATGGAATGTCAGGGGGATGCATACCATGGCAAAACAATACAAAGTCTTCTCTTACCTGCAAAGGAGAGGGACACACATTGCATTACTACAAAAAAACGCATCTCACCGACAAAGAAGGGCAGGTGTTAAGGAAACGGTGGAGGGGCCAGGTATATTTGCCACCTATTCAGCATACGCAAGGGAGGTGTTGATATGGATTCGGGTGGGGGTTCCATTCCAATTAATGGACACTATAATAGACGCCAATGGTAGATACGTAGCAGTGATATTCACCTGGAGGGCACAGAGATAGCACTAGTGAATGTATATGCTCCAAATACAGAGCACAGCACTTGTTTTGTGGCATTATCGTGACGACTAGCCCCACTGCTGACAGAAACGATATTGATCGGGGGGGATTTTAATTGTATTGCGGATACCCTATTGGATCGCTCACACCCTCCCTTAGGAGACTCTCAGACAACTCGCACGGCCAAAATCTTTGCGGATTGGCAAGGGGCAATGGAACCTGTTAGACTCATGGAGACGCCTACACCCGCAGGATAGGTATTATTCCTTTCTCTCAAATATTCATGAGGTCCATACTAGACTAGACCTGTTCCTCTCATCTCCAGATGTGCACAGCCAGATCGGGGTGATCGAATACTTATCCTGTACTATCTCGGACCACAACCCTGTGCTACTGCAACTAAAATGGGCACAACCTAGATCCTGCTTACCAACTTGGAGACTTAAATCCGAGGCGCTGGAGGACCAGGTCTTCCGCGACACAATTGGAACAAAAATTGTTCAATATTGGGGCGTGGCTTGAGGCGTCAAGATGGCGGTCGCACTCTAAGAGTGCTCCGGACCCCTCCGTCATCCGCCTCGCATCCCACTGTCTGCAGCAGCCATCCACACTCCCTACCTGCCTGCCAGGAGCCCCGGGAGCGGCAACGTTGTCCCGACGTGTCTGGTGGACTGACTCCGGCCTCCGGGCGCCGTGCTGAGCTCCCGCTTCACAGAGGCCCCGAGACTGCAACATGGCAGCCATCTCAGTCCGCCGGTGGTGACCGCGGCGTTCTCCAGCTGCCAGGGCCGGCCGGCGCTGTTTACTATCCTGACAGCGGAGCCTCCTTGACGTGTCCCCCGGCCCTGGGGAGCGACCTCGTTGGTCTGCCGGTGGGTCCGGCAGGACAGCTCTCTGGTGCCTCCAATCCACAAAATGGGGGCCCCTGCACCCGCAACCGACGAGCCTGCTGAAGCAGACTTCAATTTGGGGGCTCCTTTCTCCACGACTCGACCAGCGGGGTCCGGCTGGTGTGTAGAAGCCGTAGTACCGTGAGCTCACTCTCTGGGACGGTAAGTGGCACCCCGGAGGAGCGCATCGCCACATTGCTCCCGCCCGCCAAGGTCGACCTGGCTCAGGCAGCGGCAGTGTCATCCGGTGAGTGGGGTGTGGGCCGGGGACCGGCTGTCGGGTCGGGCAGCGGCGCGGGAGGTTGCCCCCCCCCTCTTGAGGCCTGGTGAGGTGGGGAGCCCGGGCCCCTCGGATCCGTGGTGCTGGGGCTGTCCTGGAACTTGGCCCATCCAGAAGCGGTGTGGCTGCTTCCGGCCTCTCCTGGCGGGGGCCATCTCTGCCGTTGGGGCTACGTGGGCGCGGGGATAGGCGGGCTGCATCTGCCACGGGGCAGCCAAGGCCCGGTTCCGGGGTGCCCCATCTTCCTCTTTCGGCCACCAGATCGGGTGGCGGTGTGTCGAAGTGACTGGCCGGGCCCCCCCCACCCCCCTGGGATGACACCGCTCCTGGGGGCTGCTTCTCACGGGCACACTCCCCGCGCTGCCTGACTTGCCCTCCGGAGGCGCCTGCTCGCTGCTGTGGACCTCCACGCCATCACCGTGACGGGCAGGCGGGGCGAGGGCGGTGAGGCGTCCCAGCATATAACAGCAGCGCCGGAGGTGTGACAGTCACCGCATGGACTGAGGGCAAAACCGGGTGCGCTGCATGCTCGGCCAGGGACCCGGCGGCCGTGCCCCCCCTCCCTCTCGGGCCTGTGGGGTGTCATCCCCAGGAACTACTGGCCCCCCAAACTCCTCATCGAGGCAGCTCCATTTCACCTCTGCCCGGCACGGACATTCACTGTGGTGAAAACCTCCGCCTCCCTCACCGTAGCCCTGGTCTCCACTCTCTGCACCGTGGGGCGTCCCTGGGAACCAGCGAGGCTGTCTGTCCGGAACACGGAACCTATACCCATGCCTTGTGGCCTTCGCTCAGGGTAGGGCCGCACAACCTCGACTGGGGTGTTCAACGGTTCCTGGTCTCATCCACCTGGCCCTTAGACTCCCTGCGGAAGCGCAACCTGCCGTCAAATATGGGGAGAGACCGGGCCTCCAAGTCCACACCGGCTTCTACGCAAACGAAGATGGACCGGTTCACCACCTCCGATCACGATCCCTCTGGGCAGACGGCGGGGGCCTCCCATCCTCCGGACAAGGACTTAAGTACCATTTTGCAGGCAATCAGCACCTCGCAGGCGTCAGTTGAAGGGAAGATCGGGGAGGTCAAGGTGGATGTATCCCTCCTCCGACAGGACCTCCGTAATGCTACGGCACGCATTGCGGAGGCTGAATCTCGCCTGTCTACGGCGGAGGATGATATCCTACAACTGAAAGAACAAGTGGCGCACCTCCGCTCGCATACCAAGGAGCTGCATCGGCGCGAGGAGGATGCGGAAAATCGTGCACGCCGCAACAACCTCCACCTGGTGGGGGTTCCTGAAGGGGTCGAGACGAATCCAGTATCCACCTTTGTCGAGGACTGGTTTGCATCATGGATGCCCAAGGACGCACTTTCCACGTGGTTCGTGGTTGAGAGAGCGCATCGATCCCTCGCTCCCAGGCCACCACACGGGGCCCCACCTCGCCCTATTATACTTAAAATCCTCAACTTCAAAGACCGGGACGCCATTCTGCGTGAAGCCCGTGCTCACGGACCACTTAAATTCCAAAACCACACTGTCATGGTATTCCCCGATTATACCAGAGAAGTACAAGACCTCCGGCGCTCCTACACGGACGTTAAAAAGAAGCTGCGGGCCCAGGGCCTACAATACCAACTACAGTTCCCCGCACGCCTGCGCGTCATCTTCCAAAACAACACTCATTTCTTTGACTCGTCCCAGGCGGCTTGGACATGGTTGACGGAGGACTGCTTTTCCCTACGTTGTTGTTTTTTGTTGTTTTGTTGTTTCAGCTACCACGGATCATCATGCGGCCACTCCTCAGGAGACAGACACGGTTTCCCTAGTTGCACTTCCCCGCACAGATGCGGGTTCCCGCGCATGCTCCCGACTCACTGTAGGGCCTTCCAGTTACGCTCCACACACCAACCGCCATGACTGATATATCTATCCCCAGGGCATCCCTTCATGTCCTGTCATGGAATGTTAATGGCCTCCTAGACCGGCTTAAACGCATGTCCGTCCTGCGCTATGCACAACGCCTCGGTATAGATGTACTCCTACTCCAAGAAACACACCTGATGGGTAACTGCTGCCCCTTCCTGGCACGCTACGGGTACGACAGAGTGTGGCACTCTGGCTTTGCTCGGGGCTCCCGTGGGGTGGCCATCCTCCTGAAACGCACCTTGCCTTTCGTGCTCACACGAGTGATACACGACCCCCAGGGAGTGTCGGTGACCCTCTGTGGCTCGATAGGCGACACTCCCCTCAATCTAGTATCCGTCTATTCCCCCCCCCTCGATGCTTGCGACGACCCTAAAGCACGCTACCGCCCTGTTGACCACTTTGCCCCTGGGTCCCACCATCATCGGAGGAGACTTCAACGTGGTTTCCTCTCCGATCCAGGACACGACAGGCCCTCCTTCTAGCACTAGAACAGCGCAGGCGAAGCAATTACAGACCTGGTCCGAATCCCTGGGCCTCTGTGATGCTTGGCGTACCTGGCACCCCCACACCGCTCAATTCACCCACACCTCCGCAGCACAACACACACAGACGCGCATAGATGCGATTTTTGTCCCCTCGACCGACTGCTCTATGATTCTGGACGTCCGTATCCTTCCCAGGGGTATCTCAGATCACTCCCCGGTGCTTCTTAGCACAGGGGCTCCCCCCTCGGCACGCCAGACGTGGAGATTGAATGCATGGTTCCTCCAAGACAAGGAATTCAAAAAGGTGGTAGGGAAAGAGCTTAAACAATACTTTTTAACGAACGAAGGGTCGGTATCTTCCCCGGGTACCCTCTGGGAGGCGGGTAAGGCCACCATTCGGGCGTCGCAAAGGGCCAACTCAAACGTCAAAGACAGGCGCAACTGCAGGAGATCACCTCACGGGAGGCGCAGGCATTACGCCTCGAGCGATCCCCCCCCACGGCCGACGATACTCTCCGGGCTCGACAACTCACTCAGCTTCGGGCAGAGATCCGACAGCTATCCCTGGATGCGGCCAAGCTCCTCTGGCGATCTTCAATAGCAAGAGTCTATGGCTGGGGCGAAAAGAATGGCACGATTCTTCATAGGTTAGCTACATACCCTAGGGCGAACCGTATCATACCTGAAATGGTGGACCGAGACGGAACGGTGCACCGATCTCCGATGGCGATGGCTCGCACCTTTGCCTCCTATTACCAACAACTCTACGCGGTACGGACCCCAGACCTGTCGCTCTCTGCCCTACTCGACCAGGGAAGCGTCCGCCGCCCTTGGATGGGCCCGGCTGCCCAAGAAGCTCTGGACCGCCCCATATCTCGCGAGGAAATCGACGAGGCAATAACCCTTACCTCGTCGGGTAAGACCCCGGGCCCGGACGGCCTTCCCCAAGAGTACTATGCGCTATACCGCGAGACCCTCGTGCCGCGTCTTGCCGACCTCTTCGATGAAGCGCTGGAGAAGGGCTCCTTCCCACCTGAGACAGATATAGCCACCATCGTGGTCCTGCCGAAATCTCAGCCACCCTCCAGTCACTGCGCGGACTACCATCCCATCTCTCTCATCAACACAGAGATCAAACTGTACGCCACCATTCTCGCCCAGCGGCTGAAGCCCCATCTGTCTCTGCTGGTTCACCCGGACCAGTGCGGCTTCATGCCTATGCGGGGTAGCCGGCACTGTCTCAGGAGGTTGCACCTGGCCCTGGCGCACCGGCACTTGCTCACCCCCTACCTGGCGCTCCTTCTCGTAGACTTTGAGAAGGCCTTCGACTCGGTGGACTGGACGTATCTAGCCGACGTGCTGGCAGAGATGGGGTTCGGCCCCCATTTTAGGAACCTGGTCCGTGTCCTATACGCCCAGCCGCGGGCGCGAGTCTTGGTTAACGGGGTGTTGCTAGAGGCCTTCCCCATTCGCAGGGGAACGAGACAGGGATGCCCCTTTCGCCCTTGCTCTTCGCCTTGGCGATGGAGCCCCTGGCCTCCCTGGTTCGGGCTGAAGGTCGAATTCGAGGATGGGAATGGTCTAACACGGAGGCGGACAAGATCGCTTTATATGCCGACGATGTCCTAATCTTCTTGGCTGAACCCGCCCAGTCTGGCCCTCACTGTCTCCGGATCTTGCAGTCTTTCGGGCAGGCCTCCGGTCTTCAACTGAACCCGGATAAGTCGGTCCTGGTCCCTTTACACCTATCCAGAGACTGCTATGATTGGCAATCCAACATACCGCTTCGGTGCCAATCGTTCAAATACCTAGGGATATGGATCACCCTCCTTCCTGAACTGAGCTAGTCCCTCAACGTCACCCCACTGGTGAAGAAGGCCAAGGCAGATCTTCAGAAGTGGAAGGCCTTACCTCTGAATCCCCTGGGGAGGGTCACCTTGTTTAAAATGAGAATTCTCCCCAGATTCCTATATGTCCTCCAGAACACCCCCTTTTGTTTTCCACGGGCCTGGTTTCGCGAACTAGACAGTCTGGCCACTAAATTTCTCTGGGGGGGGGGGGAGGACACGCCTAGCCCTGACCGTATGTCAGATTCCCTCCTTTCACACTTGTACCTCTACTTCCTGGCTGCGCGCCTCCTGGTCATACACGACTGGTTTAACGGGGGCTGGTCTGACCCAGCCTATCGGCTTGAGTTGAGTGAACTGGGTTTGTCACAAATCCAATCGCTGATGTACGGGGGTCCATCCCATCCCGCTTACCAGGCGTAATGCGCTCTGTACTGATGGCCTGGCGGGCTGCACTGCGTCATACTCACTGGACACGTAAGCTGACTCAATGTACACCCCTTTGGCACGGTACTCTGGCTCCGCGAGGTCAGTGGGCTGCAAGGTTTTAGATCATGGGATCTCATAGGATTCTCACAACTAGGGGATGTGTGGACAAGCGACCAAGTGCGTTCCTTTCAAGACCTCCAGACCCGTTACTCCCTACACCCGTCTCCGTTTTACAAATATTTGCAATTGCGACACGCCCTCCACATGCACATTACAGATGAGACCAGGATACCGGAGTATAGCCCCCCCGAGGCACAGACCAAGCT
Organism: Calotriton arnoldi; assembly: GCA_963921515.1. Classification (NCBI taxonomy): domain Eukaryota; kingdom Metazoa; phylum Chordata; class Amphibia; order Caudata; family Salamandridae; genus Calotriton; species Calotriton arnoldi. The sequence continues at coordinate 3,077,327 of CAWUFW010000441.1, forward strand.
GGGAGATCTAGGCAAAGGGGGCATTTCACGCATTTATCGATCGCTGGTTAACAACACCCCCAATACACTAGATAAGCTGAGAAACCAATGGGTGGAGTGGGTGGGTCCACTCGACGAGGAGGACTGGTGCGTCGCCCTTATGGCGCCCAAGACGGTCACCGCGTCAGCCAAACTTAGATTGATCCAACTATACTACCTACATGCCGCATACTTGACACCCCTGCGCCTCCACCGGGCAGGCCTACACCCAGACGCATCCTGTACGAGGTGTGGTCAAGCTCCAGCCGATTTTTTCCACATGGTCTGGGCATGTCCCCTCCTGGCGCGTTTCTGGGGTAATATCGAGGCGGAACTCACTGAAGTCCTGGGGTGGGAAGTCCCTCACGACCCACGTCACTCTTTGCTGGGGATCACGGATGGGCTGGACGGGTCCAGAAATGAAAAATTGTTTTTCAACACGGCCATGATAGTGGCCAAGCGAGACATAGCTGCGGCGTGGAAATGTCCAGATCCACCCTGCCCAGTGAAATGTCGAAGGGGGGTGGACTGGTGTGCGACCCAGGAAAAAACCCTGTACGAGGCACGAGGGTGTCCCAAAAAGTACCGTAGGGTATGGGGGAAAACGGCTGGGTACTGTGGATTGATCCAACTATTGTATTGACATGTTCATCTACGCGTGCCTTCAGAGATCGGGACCTGTGAGATGTATTGTTCCTGTATATGGCGGTGTAATGTCATCTTCCGTGTTTAAGGCTGAACTGATGATGTCATTTGTTTTCAAAACAATAAAAATTTGATTATCAAAAAAAAAAATTGTTCAATATTTCACTGAGAACGCAGGGACGGCGTCCACCCCTCAAATAGAGTGGGACGCCTTTAAGGTGGTGACAAGGGGATATTGCATTGCCGAATCCAAAGGAATTCGGCAAACGCTATTGACAGATGTAGAAAGGGCTGAAAATCACTTGCGAGAAACAGAGCTCAGACGACCGAACCACCCTGAGATACAGATACATCTCCTAACGGCCAAAGAGGAGGTAGCAGCGTAAGTGGAACGCCTCCGATGTTTTGATCATAAAAGCTATATGAATAAAATACAGGCTGAGAGGGACAAATCGGGCTCCTTGCTAGCGTGGCTAGTTAACCCTGCAAAAAGAGGTTCACCCATACTAGAAGCTTAGAACGCGGAAGGGGAAAGGATTTATACCCAAGAAGGGATCAATGAGATATTCGCAGACTATTATTCAACCATGTATGCTAGTGCTTCCCTAGAGAACCACAGGCGATACGAGTGTACATGGCAAACCTTGAGGTACAGCGGATCACGGAGGAAAGTGCGGAACTATTGGGAGGGGACATAACGTCCTGTGAAATAGCAGATGCTATAAAGCATATGGTGCGAAATAAAACCTTAGACACTGATGGCTCCCTGTGGAGTATTACTCCACATACTCCGCTGAATTGACTCCCCAACTGGTGAGGCTGTATAAGGCAGCCGACGATATGGGCTCCCTCCCGGCAACCACCAGAGTAGCTATCATAGTCCCTATTCTGAAACCCAATAAGGAGGCTCACGATAAAACGGCCTACCGTCCACTTTCGATGTTAAACATTGATTACAAAATCCTTAGTCGGATCCTTGCCTTCCGCCTGCTGCCCCACATGACCACGCTAGTACATGAGGACCAAGCTGGGTTCATCCCAGCCCGTAACACGGCTGGAAATATCAGACGGTTACTCACTATACTAGAGGCGAATAGAGAAGGCTGCAAAACAGCAGCGATATTCGCGGTCGATATAGAAAAAGTATTCTACAGCCTAGAATGGAACTACCTGTATGAGGTGATGGGGGGTATGGGGCTGGGGGAGAGATTTATAAAGTGCACTAGACTCCTTTAGACTGAGCCCACAGCTCGAGTGCGCACAGGACGAACTGTATCAAGGAGATGGCCAGTAGAGCGAGGCGCCAGGCAGGGATGCCCCCTCTCCCCTCTGCTGTTTGCCTTGGCCATGGAGCCCCTCGCGCTTGCGGCCAGTTCAGGGTGCCACTACCAAGGGTTGAGGGCTGATCAGGCTTGCCACTATATAGCACTCTATGCGGACGACCTGCTACTGTTCTCGGAAAGAGGAGATGAGGACTTGGCGAAGGCCCAGGCCATATTGGAGACATTTGGCTACAATTCAGGGTTTAAGGTGAGTTGGCAGAAGTCTCAACTCTTCCCGGTGGTGCGGGCGGGCTGCCCTCCCGGTGACCTCGGAAACCTGCAGTGGGAACCCCGCTGCTTACCGTACTTCGGCATCCATATTTACCATGACTGGACATATATATACGAGGGGAATATAGGAAGAACGATGAGAGGACTGAAAGTAGCTCTAGACTTCTGGAGCACCTTGCCACTCTCAGGGCCCGGCAAGATCTCACTACTCAAAATGATTGCGCTCCCCCCTTATAATACTTTTTTAACACACTCCCATTGTGGATCCCCACAGCTTTTTTCAGAGATCTGAATGCCCAGATTCGAACCTTTATTTGGAGCTCGGGGCGCCGGAGAGTAGCCCTACGCACAATGCAGCAGCCGACGGGTGCGGGTGGCACGGCGCTCCCAGATTTCGAGAACTATTACATAGCAGCACAAACACAGTGGTTGGTGCAAAGTATAGCGCGAAGGCGACGGCAGACGGACAATCCTGGGACGACTGACCCAGTCCTAAGTGAGCTTCTACAGATATTTCTCAGGGTGAACAGGTCAGCTAGGGACGACTCTCACGCACTTAAAGTACAGAATAAATGCTGGCGCCGAGGTTTGCTAAGAATAGGAGCGAAGACCCCGTACTCACCAGACATCCCATTAGACATCCTAAGAGCGCTTCTGCACGGGGACAATTGGAGGACCTTGGAGATCTGGATAGAGGCTGGGGTGACAAAAATGGGAGACCTCTATAGAGACATGGAACAACTGCCATTTTGGGAGCTCTGCTCTGAATTTGGGCTACCACAGGGACATTTCTTATTACATAGAGCACTCACGACAGCAATACGTAAACACTGGAAGACGGAATCTACAGAACCTACCTCCCAGCAGAGCTCCTACTACATAGTCTTATCGGCGGGAACCTTTAAAGCGATCTGCCTGTATAGGCCACTACAGGCGGATGGATTACGTCCGCTGGAGGCACTGCGCCTACAATGGGAGAAGGATCTGGGTTCTCCAATCCCGACAAAGGACTGGGACAATATACTAAAGGGAACACCTAAAGTTTCCACAAACGCACGCTTTAAACTAATAAACTATTATGTAATACATAGAGCCTATTTAACCCCTGAACGCATACATAAATACTTCCAGACGGAAAGGGAAATTTGCCCACGATGTGGTGAAGAACAGGCACATATCCTGCAGATGTTCTGGACCTGCCCTCGCCTACGGGAATACTGGGAGGGGGTAACACGCATAATAGGAGAAACCATAGACAAAGAGATTCCCTGCTCCCCAGCCCACTGTCTTCTAGGGTGGTTCCCCCACACAGCCAAAAACAAGGTCACTAGCAGATTGCAAGATCTGGGGCTCATATTAGCGAAAAGGGAAATAACCAGGCATTGGAAGTCGCCGGGGGGTCCCAAGATAACCACCTGGAAGGCAGAGCTCCTTAGATGGGCAGGGTGCGTGGGGCGAGTCCTGCTGAGGGAGGCTAAGAGAGGAATGTGAAATACGGAAATTCCCAAGGCATGGGAAACCTTATTGCACGACCTAACACAGCCTGATCTGGAGGGTCAGGAAGGGGAAGACGAGAACCAATAGGACAAGGCCCTGAATCATAACACCACCGATCATAAATGAGGGAACCCTATGCTCAGGATTTGACCTTATCTTTACAGTTATACACCCTAACCTAACACCATATGAACCCCAATATTGAACTTTCATTAGCTGATACGCACATAGCTACATATTGTAGATAATAGCTCTATACTTAATAATGTGGACTCGAAGGGAGGGGAGGGAGGGACGAGGGGGGACACTAAAGTAACAACTGTTGATAGGAGGTTTCTAGACAGCAATAGGAACGTCAGCAGTAGACATGACTATAGAATTTATGTTTGGAATGTATCCTAACTGTTGTTCTGCTATGATGCGATCATAAATGACCAATAAAATCTGTTAAAAAAAAAAATGAATTCTAATTTTGCAACCACCTTAATGGAAAAGTTGGATTTTAAGTCAACATTCTGAAAATGCCGCTTTTAGAAAGTTATATCAGGAAGAACAGTGGTACTAAGTAGAATTATAAAAGTATACTTGACGCAATAATAAGCATAATAGCACAATAAAACAGTTAGATGATGTAGATAGGAAATGCAACAAAAAGTAGTCAAACTGTCATGCCCCTATCCATCATCAAAGGCTTAGTTACACAACCCGTATGGTATAATCGAGTTACGAGTGAATGAATGGGGAATGCATGTGTGTCTTTGCACTAACCTGGCATAAGAACTTTGTATCCCAGAATCCTGCGTGCAGCAGATCAGCGCCTCAGCTGCATCCCCTATGGCCATGTAGATTGTAGGGGCTATAAATACCGTCCTCCCCATATAATCACTACTTGACGAACAAGTTACTTGACTTCGGTAACGATATATCTGTAAGAGACATATATTAGTTATAGATTCCTTACCTTAGAATTCCCCCAGGCGTCAGACTGGATCCGGAGAATTTTTTCTCAGCAGTACCCCTGCTCATCGGTAGGTGGCGTCGGTCGACTCCACGTTCGTCGTCGGCATCGCCGGAATGACGTTGCGGTGATGTCAGTTCTTTTACACAACATTCCACTATCCAATACTTTCCCTACTGTTGCACTCACTGGAGTGGGAATAGTAATTTTTACCTCTCCGCTATCCAATACTTTCCCTACTGTTGCACTCACTGGAGTGGGAATAGTAATTTTTACCCCTCCGCTATCCAATACTTTCCCTACTGTTGCACTCACAGGAGTGGGAATAGTCATTTTTACCCCTTCACTATCCAGCACTTTCCCTACTGTTGCGCTCACTGGCGTGGGTATAGTAATTTTTACCCCTCCGCTATCCAATACTTTCCATACTGTTGCACTCACTGGAGTGGGAATAGTAATTTTTACCCCTTCGCTATCCAACACTTTCCCTACTGTTGCACTCACTGGAGTTGGAATAGTAAATTTAATTATTCCGCTATCCAACATTTTCCCTACTGTTGTATTTATTGTTTTGCGAAATGTAGGTTTTCATTTTTTTTAATTGTTAAATGTTTAATTAATTATAGAATGGTTATTTTTTTATTTTAAATTATTGATATATGTATATTTTTTATATAATTTAAAAGTTTATTTAATTTTTAAACATAATAGTTAATAAATTATTTTAAAGTTAATATATGTATAAATTATTATGTTTGTGTGTTTGTTTTTAAATTATGTTTATTTTTTATATTTAGTTAAAATATATATTAAATTTAATTAATTTTGTTGAAGATTATATTAATATTTTATATATTATCATATATTATTTTATTTATATCTTTAAATCGATATTTGTTACATCTATATTTTTAACTTCGATATTTTTGAAAAAAAATGAAAACCTACATTTCGCAAAACAATAAATACAACAGTAGGGAAAATGTTGGATAGCGGAATAATTAAATTTACTATTCCAACTCCAGTGAGTGCAACAGTAGGGAAAGTGTTGGATAGCGAAGGGGTAAAAATTACTATTCCCACTCCAGTGAGTGCAACAGTATGGAAAGTATTGGATAGCGGAGGGGTAAAAATTACTATTCCCACTCCAGTGTGTGCAACAGTAGGGAAAGTATTGGATAGCGGAGGGGTAAAAATTACTATTCCCACTCCAGTGAGTGCAACAGTAGGGAAAGTGCTGGATAGCGGAGGGGTAAAAATTACTATTCCCACTCCAGTGAGTGCAACAGTAGGGAAAGTGTTGGATAGCAGAGAAACAAAAATTACTAATAACATTTAAACAATAGAAAAGAAAAAAAAAACTTAAAAATAAATAAACAATATTTTAAAAATATCTGATTAAATATATTAAACATTAACATTAAATATATTAATTACATATAACAAAAAGGTACAAATATTATCTAAAATAAATTATAAATACATGTATAAACAATATTTATTTAAAAGAAGCAAATATTAACAAACAAATATTTAAAACATAAATGTATTTTTTTATTTCCTACCCTAAAACACCACACCAATATAAAAAAGTAAACATTTTTTATTTACATTTATTTCCATAATTCACATAATTAATAATGAAATTTAAAAATATTATTAATAAAAAAAAAAAACATTCATTGAATACACATTCTTTAACACTATATATGCACAACACACACCTAAAATGAATTACACAATTACCATATTTAATTCCTAATTAATTCATAAAGATTAACAACTAATTAATTCATCAATTAAAAATAAATTACTTCCCACCCTTCCCACCATTTACACCTATAAACACCACAACACACACCTAAAATTAATTACACAATTACCGTCATTAATTACTAATTAATTAATAAACATTAATTAACAACTAATTATTAATTCCTCAATTAAAAATAAATAACTTCCCACCATTTACACCTATAAACATCACAACACACACCTAAAATTAATTACTCAATTACCATCATTAAATACTAATTCATTAAAATTAATTAACAACTAATTTTTAATTCAATAAAAAATAAATTACTTCCCACCCTTCCCACCATTTTCACCTATAAACACCACAACACACACCTTAAATTAAGCACAATTAACTGGCAATTAATTAATTAAAATTAATTACCAACTAATTATTAAATAATTAATAATAAATTATTTTACACATTTCACACTATAACATCTCAATTTAACAAATATTAATAAATAAAAAATTATTCAATAAATGTAATAAAATTAAATTACTTCCCACCCTTGTCCCCTATAAACCCACAACCCACTATGAAACTAAAAACTTAAAATTCAAATACATTTTTTTTAATAACTACTAAAATTTTAACACATGAAAATACAAACAATTCTTATACAAAAAATACATACATCACACACCTATAAAATACATACTAAAATACATAACATTAATAAAAAATTGATTTTTTTTAACATCTATATTTTTGCAAATGATATTAATTCGATATTACTTACCTAAAATCGATATTCTTGACCACGAGAATTTGTCTGTCAATATTTTTGCCACAATATTTGTGCAATTCGATATTTTTGACTCAATATTTTGTCTCTGCACCCATTTGCTTATTAGAGTGAGGACTGTTTACTTTGCAACACAGTGTAATCGCTCTATTGTATGAGTATAAGCATACAATGAGGCAAGAGGCTTCTCAGTGCTTTGCAACAAAATCAAGCGTGTGTGTGCACCCTTCATGTAATAACTGGTGTGCAGCTTGTGTTCTCGTATCCAAGTTGTTTTTTAAATTGGTCTTGCTCCCACTATATGGGCCTCTACAGACAGCTCTTTCTACTAAGGGGTCGATTCCGATTCGGGCCAGAAAACGTACCGACCGACTCGGAGCCGGAATTCTATCCGACCGATACGTACCGGTGCAGCCCGACCCGCAAAGTACGATGAGAAGCGTGTCTTCCAATAAAATACCCTGCAATGGAAGCACGGTCCATGGTGGGATATCTGGCTGGGTGGGAAGGAGGAGCGGATGACAACCAAATACAACCAATGCAGACCATGTACACACCCCAACATTCACATAGAAATGGCCAAATAATGCAGGACAATGTGCTACACCAATATCAACCCCTGACTGTGACAACTTAGGACAATGCATTGTACAGGCCCGCATCCAGAGGCACAGTCACAACTGTCAGGTGTGTCAACCATTGATGCCTGCAGAAACATAACATACATTGTGTGTGTCTCCCAAAAACAGGTGATGATGGGGACACAGCAGCAGATGCTGAGGAGTCCTCGTCCCAGGCTCAAGAGGATACGGAGCTCACTGGTGTGGAACAGCCTCTGCCCTCCTCGGATGACGAAGACTTACCTGGGAACTCCGGAGCAAGTCATCATGCAGCACCAGCAGGACCACCAGCTGCACCCCCTGCACCCACCCCTCCAACGACTGTCAACACACATACCACCCCTGCCGACACGGACAGACCAAGGAGCAGCACCACCACCAGCACAGGGACCCTGGACCAACGTGGGGCCATGGACACCACCACCACCAACAACCCACAAGGTGGCCCAGGGTCACCTGTGCCTGCCACCTCAGGTACTGCACGTGTCGCCAGGGGTGGTGGGAGGGGTGGGAGACATAGGTCGCTACTCACAGAGGGGTCTGGACTGCATGATGACCCACAACTGGCACGCATAGCCGATGCGTACCAGTCCAGCACCGGAGAGTTCAGCCAGGTAGTGGGGCTCCTCAGGGACATTAAACAGCAGCAGGCTGCCCATCATGCCTGCTTGGACTCACACATGTCCCGCGTGGAGTCCAAGTGGGACACACTGCAAGAGATGACGGCGGTGCATAGGGACATATTACAATGCCTCCGCCAGAGGAGCAGCAACCTGTCAACACCTCCCTGTGTGCCCACAACAGCTGGTGCTGAAACAACTGCAACTGCCACAGGGAGGGAGGATGACTCTGGCGGAGAGTCCCCCGCACCGCAGCAGCCTGCACTTGAGGGTTCCCCCCCAAAGAAGAGGGGTCGTCCGAGGAGGGGCAACTGAGAGGCCGATGGCCATGTGTAACCCCCAGGAAGCCAAAACCTGTTCTGGATAATCACCTTTGGGCGCAAACTGTTCATCCTGTTGACTGCAACACAACTCCCCCACATGACATGGGGAGTACAAGTCGGACCAATGTCTCAGATGACTGTGGACTTGATACAGGACATTTCTGCTACCAGGACTTCAAATTTATCAAGGAACTTTTGATTGCAATCAAAATGTACAGCACTCACCATCCTGTGCACTATTCACACACATGTATGACAATAAACACACTAATACACCATACCTGCCTCTGTCGTGATTCCAACGTGGTTTCTGTCATGGAGATGATGACCAGCGAAATTACACTGTGCATTCTAACTGCTACAGCTAGTACAACACAGGCATGTGAGTCATGGCAACGTGACACACATGAGGGAGACACACCACCAGGGCTACACAACAATTACACACCTAGGCCATCTTACTCATTGCCTACACTGATGTTGCCAGGAAATACGGTGCAATGCACAGACACAACACATATTCACAGTCTTTGTCAACTAGCCCACTGGTGCAGTAAGCAAATGTCAGTCAAATGTGTGACCACAGACAACGCACATCACAAAGTGAAGCACAGGTTTATTACACATTTGCTACATGTTGTAACCACTACAGATGCAAGGTAATCCCACCTGGCAGCGGGCACACAGTCAACAAGTGTAGAAGGAAGGAAGTCCATGGGTGTGGCGCACATCACCTGTAGGGACACGACAGCTACCACCCTGGAAGTCGAATCACGGTGTCGGGGATCACAGTTAACCAAACGACTCTGAAAGTACCCTGTGAAGGACAGAAATGACACACAGTCAAAAGCACTGAAGAACAGGACAGAACTGCAATACTCATGCCCAATACATGTCACAAGATACCCACCCAGAACCAAGTTAGCATGTCAACACTGTTGGGGAGTACAGACTACCTGTAAGGACACATCGCTACACGCATACAGACATGTAGCCCATGGACACACTCAAACAGCACCAGAGCACCACCAACACATATCATGCAAACTCACATCATTGACATGACATCTCTGGATACTCACATTCAGCTGAAGAAGTTGGTGATGAGCTGTGTGCGGACATCACCATCACCATCTTCATCATCATCACTGGCATCGTGGTCCAGGCCAGGATCCTCCACAGGTGGCGGATGTTGGTCATCGTCATCCAGGATGAGAGGCAACTCCTTCCGCACTGCCAGGTTGTGTAGCATGCAGCAGACGATGACAATCTTGCACACCTTTGCTGGGGCATATGGGAGGGCCCCTCCTGTCTTGTCCAGGCAGCGGAAGCGGCTCTTCAGGAGACCAAATGTCCGCTCAATCACTCTCCTTGTCCGACCATGTACCTCATTGTAGCGCATCTGGGCTGGTGTCACAGGGTTCCTGAGGGGCGTCAGCAACCACGGCATGTTGGGGTATCCGGAGTCACCTACATACAGACAATTGCACATTAGCTGAGTTGGAAAAGAGGGTGGAACACTACATTGCAGAACACACACAATGGTACAAAGTCAGTACACACCAACAAGCCAGGCACGCTGGTTCGGCATCTGTGACATCATCCTCGGGATGCGACTACTCCTCATCACGTAGGCATCGTGTGCAGAACCGGGGAAACGGGCACACACGTGTGAGATGCTCATATCTGCAAGACAGACCACCAGTGCATTGACCGAGTGGTAGTGTTTGCGGTTCCTGTATGCCTGCTCTTGGGCCTGTGGTGGAACCAAAGCCACATGTGTCCCATCAATGGAGCCAATGACATGCGGCATCCTCCCCAGGGCATAGAAGTCACTCTTCACGTCAGTAAGTTGTTCGAGTCTAGGGAAATAGATGTACTGGTTCAGGTATATCAACATAGCCTCCAAAACATCGCGGAGCACACGGCTGAACATGGTCTGTGACATCCCACCAGCAGTCGCCAGAGTGTGTTGAAAGGTACCGGTGGCAAAGAAGTGTAGGGCTGCCATCACCTTCACCTTGGGGGTCAGCGCTGTAGGGTACGGCCGGCCAGGTTGCAAATGTGGTGCCAAGCGCACTGCCAAATCCTCAATCAGCTGCCTGGTGAAGCGGTACCGTCGGATGCTGTCACGTTCCACCATCGTTGCCAGGTCAGGGAATGGTCTATGGACAGCTGGTGCCCTGCAGTGCATAGGTGAAGAAAGAAAGATTGTCCGTCACCCCACATATGTGGCATTGAACACACTAAATTTCACATGATACATCATTATGAGGCACAAGTACATGATGTGTGCAGTTCCGTAAGGACATGTATGGCACATACATGGCCAACATCTAACATCACAGTTCAACAAGTGGCATCAATAAGTCCCAGGTTGTGCCATTGGATATCATGAGGCCGTGTCACAGTTCCCATCTCCTGCTGCCACGTTACAAACACACCCCACAGTGACATGTGAGGACAGATGTGCCCCAGCCATCACAGCTCAACGACAGGTAGATTCCCAGGGACCCTGTATTGCCACATGGACACTGGCATGACATGGTGTATCATGTATACACCACAGCAAAACAACCATGACCCCCACAGGTAGTGGTCCCTGTTGCCTCGGCAGGACAGACATGGACGTCCTTGACACACTCACGCACAACATCAAAGTCCATGCACAAACAACGTGGATGTGGAGACTGTCTCCCATTGTGCACATGAAATCAGAGACATTGTAAACACAACATGCACACAGACTGTGGAGGACCTTCACTATTGTGCCAATGGGTCACCCTGGGTTAAACATACCGTCCCACATGGGACTCAGGGGGTATGTGACATGACATACACATACACCACCGTGAAATGTGACCATGCCACATGCTCAGATATGAACAGTTGCACTTCACAGTGGTCATGTACACGAAACACCAAGGATTCTGTCCCCATGAACACGTGCACAGCCTGGGGGTGGCTGCCCCCAAGTGACACCCACAGAACAACATGTTCACCCCCATACATGGAATAGGTAATGCAGCCTTACATGCCTTAGGATACAGTTTGGACAGGCTGTGGTGTTGTAGGTGTGCCCCTCACTCCCTGGGAAGTATATGTGGCTGGCATATGTTCACCTGTGACAGGCATGGTGACATATGCCAGTGACTTGTACATGGACGCGTTGGACAGCAATGGACCGATCGGTGCGCACACATTGGCCATTGCATTCAATGTGTGCTGGTACGCGTTGTATTCGCAATACGCGTTGGACAGCAATGGACCGATCCGCGCGCACACATTGGCCATTGCATTCAATGTGTGCTGGTACGCGTTGTATTCGCAATACGCGTTGGACAGCAATGGACCGATCGGTGCGCACACATTGGCCATTGCATTCAATGTGTGCTGGTACGCGTTGTATTCGCATTACGTGTTGGACAGCAATGGACCGATCGGTGTGCCCGGCCGGCCCATTGCATTCAATGTGTGCGGGTACGCGTTGTATCCTGGGTACGCGTTGGACAGCAATGGACCGATCGGTGTGCCCGGCCGGCCCATTGCATTCAATGTGTGCGGGTATGCGTTGTATCCTGGGTACGCGTTGGACAGCAATGGACCGATCGGTGTGCCCGGCCGGCCCATTGCATTCAATGTGTGCGGGTACGCGTTGTATCCTGGGTACGCGTTGAACAGCAATTGACCGATCGGTGTGCCCGGCCGGCCCATTGCATTCAATGTGTGCGGGTACGCGTTGTATACGCATTGCGCGTTGGACAGCAATGGACCGATCGGTGTGCCCGGCCGGCCCATTGCATTCAATGTGTGCGGGTACGCGTTGTATACGCAATACGCGTTGGACAGCAATGGACCGATCGGTGCGCACCCATTGGCTATGGCCTGGCCTGGCAACGGACGCGTTTTCAAATTTTGAACGAGTCTGATGCTGTAAATTCAGTTGGTCACCCACAACAATGTTGCAAATTCATGGGTGTCTTGAAGTTGAACTTTTGAAGGATGCTGTGGGCGTGTGTAAGTGGTGCAATTCCATGGATTGGCCAGATTCAGAAGATGCAAACGACTTGGACCTATCACTTTGGACACATGGGACAGTATCTGCCTCTGCAGCACACACATAATGCTGGCTGTTCCCCTGAGAGCTCACTTGCCTGCACTACATGCTCCAGGACGACATCTGCCACCACCACTGCTGCTGTAACTGCACCCTCTGGACCCTGCAATGGCACGTACTGTGGAGAGAGCCCCAGCCTTCAGCACTAAGGAGAACCAGGCCCTGCTGGACAGCCTCCTTCCACAGTACAGCAAGCTGTATGGGAAAGCAGGGGAGCAGGTGAGTGTTCTGTCCACTGCCTTTCTAAATGTGCATGTTGTCTGACTAGCAAGGCTAACAGTCTGCACACCACTGGCTAGCAGGCTCACTGAGTAGTTGTCATCCCCCATAGTGTGTAGTTACATGCACTGAACAGGTATAGTGCAGTGACAGTGCATTTAGATAAGGTTTTACTTCCCAGGCAATGATACCATGTAGTAACTGCTGGCATACTGTCCATGGCCATCGTTGCACTGCCTGTGTACATCATGTGCCCCTGTGATTGAGACATGTATATCCAACTGTGTAATGCACGGATATGTTGCATGTGTAGTAATGGCATTCTCACTCTGTCATCCTCACAGGTTGATGCCCACCAGAAGCAGAAGATATGGCTGACCATCGTCCGGGCAGTGAGATTTGTGGGGGTCTACAAGCGCCGGATCCGCAACTGCCAGAAGAGGTGGCAGGACCTTCGGTACTGGACCCGGAGGATCGCCCGGGTCCAGCTGAAGCTGTCGCCTCCTCGCAGGAGGGGCGGACACCGGACCCTGACCCCCCACATGCTCAGGATCCTGGCGGTGGTCTTCCCTGATCTGGATGGGCAGCTGAAGGCCAGAGAGCAGCAAGGAGGGGTGAGTCCATGACTGCATTGTGAACTTTGTCTGCCATGCTATGTGCCCTCCTCTGGCCTGGTTGAACTTCCACAGTACATCAGTCATGTGGTCCAGGACCCATGTCCCTCTATTGTGCACTGCCCACTCCTCATCTGATACCCAGGTGTGGCCCTTACAGTCAGGGAATTGTGTCACTTGGGTACTGTGTCCTTGCAGTTTGCTTGACTCAAGGTGGGGGACAGCATCTGTTTCCCTGACTCTGTGGTGGGCATCATGGGTGGGTCCATTGCTTACACAATGCCTGTGTTCTGACATGTAATCTGCGTGTTACTTTGATATGTGGTCCAATTGCTGAGCTGACCCACCACATGTGCCTGGGGTATCTGGCACACACCCATGCTGCGGGTGGGAACAATGTTTGGGCCCCAGCAGTGTGTATATTACGTGTGTCACACATACTTAGCCAGCTGCCTACTGTTCAGGGCTCATCCCTCATTCATGTGGGGCAGGACAGTCATGCCTACTCCAGGCCATACAATACACTCTGTACTCCCACTCCCGTGTATCAGCTGACACGTTTTGCTCAGTGATATGTACCCTCAGGTGTCTGCCTCTGTGTCAGTGTGCTGTGGCTTCGTTGTCAGGACTGCTGGGGTGTTTCCCGGTTGGGGCTCAGCATGCCACCGGAGATGTGACCATAGGAGACGATACTTGTGTGACACATAGGTGTTTGATCACCTGACCGTGCAGACTGGGGTATGCGAATGTGAAGTTCAGGCAGCTGTTTCCCATTCACAGCAGATTGTGAGGTGCTCAGGTTCAGAGGGTTGTGTTACAGGTCTCCCATATGTCCAATCGGTATGACCTGGACAGATAAGGGTTCAGATGATGTGGTGTGTGGGGGATGTACATGTGCACTTGTTCAGCTCCAGGACTTGCATTCCCCATGACCTACTATTGTGACACAGTGCAGAGTGTTGTTGTCTGGCTGCCCTGCCCATGTGACTGGAGAGAGTGATGTATGACTTAGCAGGCATGCCTGTGCCATGGCATGTGACTTCCTATGAGTGATCCTGCAGGGGAGTGACGTGCTACATGCACACCATTGTGGCAATGGCTATCAGGACATGGGTGCATCATGGTGTCTGTCGCTGGTATGCATCACATGCATTTCCTATTTGACTCTGGGCATCCCTTTCATCCGGACACCTGTACTGACTCAGTGGCAAGAGTCGTGATGTGTGCATGTTCACATGCTTCACCGTGTTCTCTGCACTGTCCAACTACTGTGTAGGTGGTGCATGTGTCCACACTGGGGTATTGCCATCCAACATACACCAGACAGATGGGTGCAAGGCCAGGTGGGATGTGAGTGCCATGGTTGACCATCAGACTGACAATTGGCTTCTCCTGTTCTGTTTGGGCACTTTTAGCAATGTCCAACTAAGGATGCCAGGGCTTGCTCTGTGATGTGCTGTACTTACTGTGGTGTGTGCGTTCGGTGCAGGTGACTGATGTCTGTCTGTTTCCCTATTGATTGCAGATACATCCACGGCCACAGGAGGGGACAGCTCCACGGACCAGGAGGAGCCGCAGAGCCAGACTGGGTCAGCAGCCGAGGAGTGGTCGGAGGGACCCAGTGGCACGGAGGGCGAGGGGAGCCACACCGAGGAGTCCTCAGCACCATCCACCTCAGCTGAGGACCACAGCAGCTCGGAGGATGACTCCCTTATGGAGGCGGGTGTCAGCAGCCACCACACCCCAGCTAGTGTTGCTGTCCCCGCCACCACCACCACCGCCCTCCCATCGGCTCCCATTCTCGAGGTCCGTGGAGGCTCCCATGTTCGGGAGCGTGTCTCCTTCGGGCCAGGCACCGCACCCCCTGCCCCTGTGTCCCCTGCTGCCCTGAGTGAGGAGTCTGTGTACCTCCTTCGCCAGCTCCATGTAGGGCAGACAGCGATGCTGAGTGTCCTCCATGCACACACCACTCTGTTGACTCAGCTGGTGTCGTTCATGGAGGGCATCTCATCGGGCATGTCTGCCCTACAGAGGGGCAATAGGTCCATGGACTCCTCCCTGACGGCAGCAGTGTCCCTCCTCCGACAGTCCCTCACCCCTCCTGCCTCTGCCCCATCCACACTCCCCAGCACCTTACCTGTCCCAAGCACACACACACCGGCACAGGCACACACCAGCACAGACACGAGCAGCACACAGACACACACGCCACAAACAAGACGCACACGCACGCACAGTCAGGGGACTGAAACTACACTCACAGGGGATGGGGCCCAGGCACACACACACGCATCCACGAGCACTGCGCAGTCCTCAGTTGCCTCTCCCTCCAAAGCCCCCTCCCTTGCCTCACCTGCAACCCCAAAGACACAGCGGCTCTTCCTCAGTGACCTCGGCCTCTTCCCCTCCGATCCAGCTGATACAGCATTCAGGGGGAAGAGGAAGCCCACCCACACGGAGCGGAGTGCCCCTCGCCCCGGACACCCTCCCCCAGGCGCAGACTGACTGACTCCCCCACCCGCAAGTCCCCCCGGACCCGGAAGAGCAAGATCCCGCCGCCGCCCTGCAGCTCAGGCACCAAGTCCCCTTCCTCCATCCCTCAGGCCCCCACTCCACAGGTGCCCCCACCACACCCTGCCCCAGGTTCCCCCACCCACAGATACACCATCCCCAAAAGGATCAGGCCTTCTCCCCTGCCACTTGCTCTTCCGGCCCCACACCCCCGCTGCGCTTGTCTGTGCCACTGGTGTGGTGAGGGTGTCCTCCCCCTCTGTCCTGCCCACCTTACCTGATCCCCATTCTCCTCCCCTGGAGGTAGGCACTGCAGTGGAGTCCACTACCACCCTGTCTGACTTGGGCACTGCAGTGGGGAACCTGTCCACTCCATCTGCACGGTCCCCTGCAGTCTTGCCGGCACCCACACCATCAGAGTCATGCCCCCCAGTTGTGCCGGCACACACCATGTCAGACACCTCCACTGCAGTTGTCAGTGGCTCTCCAGCACCCACCACCCCTTCCCTGCCTCCTTCTGGTGAGCCATGATCCTGTCCCTGCGGTGCCTGGCCTGCCCCCCCGTATGCCCCTCCGAGGGGATTGTCCCTGGCTTTCATCAGTGCAGGCATGCGTAGGGTGACATCTGACACTGTCACCCTGTTTTGACTTTCAGGATGGACTGGCCATTGGCCTTTGTTTCTTTTTTACTGGACTTCAACTCTTGAACCCACATATGCTGAATAAAGCAACTTTCTGTTCTCTAGTGGTTTTGCTTCTGATGTACATGATGTTGATGATGCTAACCATGCCCTTGCTGCAGTGATGGTGATATTTGGTCTCATGAAAATGAAGTGTTACTGTGCAGGAACCCATGTGGTCCAGGGGAATGTGTCCTATCCTGTAGTGTATCCATGTCATCCTTAGCAGCATCTGAGGGTGTCATGTTTTCAATGTTTGGCAATGGGATTTCCTACTTACATTAGCAATGTCACATCTGTGGCTTCCACCCCTGCACATCTCTTGTGCTTGCCATTGTTCAATTAGTCTACTTCCCTGACCGTGTGGCCATCTCCACTGGACAAGCAGGTTTGGGCATCAATGGGGAAGGACTCATCTGTGTTGTCAGTGCAACTTGCTATACATGTGTGTTGGATCTGTGCTGATGATTTCGTTGACACTCCCATGACCAGGCTGATGTGACGGGAGCCTTCATTTGGTGCTAATTGTTGACTGTGTGACCAAGTGTTCTGCTGACATGATGGAGCCCTACTGAGGCAACATGTGGCACAGCTTTCCTCACACAGGAGTGGAGTCCCCTCATGGCAGTGAGGCCTGTGACATTGCCTGCGCCCAAGGTGTGTGTTGTGTGAGCATGTCTGTGTGTTCACTTCCATTTTGCTGTGCATGCTGGGATCCCTAGTGATGTTCCTGTTTGTGATGCTTGCTGAGTTGACCTATGTTCCCCCAAAGTCTTCTCCCTGGGTTCTCTGTGATGTGGGTGCATGGCACGTTACTGGTCATCAGGGTGTCACCCATAGGTGTGTTTGCTGTCAGGGCTGAGTTTGTGGGCAGACGCAGATGGGACACAGTCAGGATTCCCCTTGGCACTTGTTGTTTACACCTGTCATGTAATTTCCAGTTTGTGTTAGCTTGCAGTGATTGTGACACGTTGTGTGTGTGACTGCTGGCACTCCTCAGGGTCAGGGCTGCAATGTTGGTAGTTGTCTATGTGTGTTCTTTGTGGGTGACCTTGGCTTCTTCATTGGTGTGGGACTGTGGCTGGGATCCCATTGGTTGGTGTTGTATTGCCGTCATGTCCATGTACGGCGTAGTGTGCAGTGTGTCAGACATTCAGGTGTCTTGTTGAGTGGCCATGTGTGATGTGTTTCTGCACCTTGGTTCCCACCACCACCCATGGGATTGTCATGGGTGCATGTGCAATGTCACCAGTGCATGTGAGCTTCACTGCTGCACATTGTTGGAGGTCGAGGTGTGTGGTGTTGAGTGTGTGCAGATGAGAGTTGTTGCCCGGCTAGACCCCTGCCTCCATGTTGGCCTTGGCTTACTGGCCGTGCTGATTGATTTGTGCTTGTGTAGGTGTGATGGTAGTTTGTTGCTCAGGACACATGACTGTGGTTCACAGTGTGAACGACATCTAGCTTTGTCATCACAGTGGGATTGTCATGCAGCCCAGGGTCACCACATTGTGGGGACCCTGGGGGTAGTGCTGTGGTGTGTCTGTGTCTTGCTGTGTCAGTTGCTGTTCCTACATGCTTGTGTGACATGTGTGATTTGTGCTCCCTCTCATCTAACAATGCCTGATTGCCCACATAGGGGATTTGGATCCATGAGTTACTTTTGTGTGGCACTGTATGCGCATCTGTGTAATTGGTATTCAGGCCTCATCATGTGTTGTGTGGTTGCCTGGGGACACTGGCACCCTTCCCCCCCACCTGTTGTGTTTGATGTGCAGTGTGGGTCTGCCTGTTTGTGTTTGTGCATCTGCACCACTGCATTGGCATATCTTTAGTGTGCCATTGGCTGTATGTTGTTTGGTGTGTTTCCCCTGCTGTCCCTGGGACTCCTAGGTCATCAGTCAGCACAATGATCATTGTTTGTGTGTCCCATTGCTGCCATGGTATGGTATCTGTTCACCTTACATCTACAGTCTCCACAGGGTATCTGCATTTGTGTGCCCATTGGTGCAAATATGTGGGTCTGTATTCTGATGGTCACTTCTGTCATTGTGTCATTGATGAATGTTGACAGTGTCGGCCCCCATCGGTGATGTTTGTGTGCACATGGCCAAAGGTATGTCTTATTTGCACTGCACTGTTTGCCTCACACAATCTATGTTGCTATGGGACACAAGCAATACTTTGCCACTGATGTGTTTGTTGTTCTGTGACCAGGAATCATCCATGCAGTTTGGCAGTTGCAGCTTTTTCAATGTCAACACTTACATTTTGGTCACTGTGATGATGGGGGTTTAGACCCCATTGCCACAATGTTCAAGATGTGCTTCAGCTATGGGCCCCACACTTACATTTTGGTCACTGTGATGATGGGGGTTTAGACCCCATTGCCACAATGTTCAAAATGTGCTTCAGCTATGGACCCCACACTTACCTTTTGGTCACTGTGATGATGGGGGTTTAGACCCCATTGCCACATTGTTCAAGATGTGCTTCAGCTATGGGCCCCACACTTACCTTTTGGTCACTGTGATGATGGGGGTTTAGACCCCATTGCCACAATGTTCAAAATGTGCTTCAGCTATGGGCCCCACACTTACATTTTGGTCACTGTGATGATGGGGGTTTAGACCCCATTGCCACAATGTTCAAAATGTGCTTCAGCTATGGACCCCACACTTACCTTTTGGTCACTGTGATGATGGGGGTTGGACCCCATTGCCACAGTGGTCATGGTCTGCTTGCATTGTGGGGGCCACACACATTTATGTGTGACACATGTGATAGGGGGTCACATTGTATGTTCAAAGTCATGTTCAGTGTTGTAGGCATTTGACACAGTCTACACACGCTTGTCATGGTGTTGGGGGGGATGTCTTTTTGTTGCATTCTTTATGTTGGTGTGTGCTTGTTGTGTCATGCATTAGCCATCCTATGAGTGGGGGTGTTGTTGGTGGTAGGCATCCAGCCCCCCATGGGTAGAGGTGGTAGTAGTGACAGGCATCCAGCCCCCCTGGGTAAGGGTGGTAGTAGTGGTAGGCATCTGGCACCCCCTGGGTAGTGGTGTTAGTAATGGTAGGCATCTGGCACCCCCTGGGTAAGGGTGGTAGTAGTGGTAGGCATCTGGCACCCCCTGGGTGAAGGTGGTAGTAGTGGTAGGCATCTGGCACCCCCTGGGTAAGAGTGGTAGTATTGGTAGGCATCCAGCCCCCATGGGTAGAGGTGGTAGTAGTGACAGGCATCCAGCCCCCCATGGGTAGAGGTGGTAGTAGTGACAGGCATCCAGCCCCCCATGGGTAGAGGTGGTAGTAGTGACAGGCATCCAGCCCCCCATGGGTAGAGGTGGTAGTGGTGGTAGGCATCCAGCCCCCCATGGGTAGAGGTGGTAGTAGTGACAGGCATCCAGCCCCCCTGGGTAAGGGTGGTAGTAGTGGTAGGCATCTGGCACCCCCTGGGTAGTGGTGTTAGTAGTGGTAGGCATCTGGCACCCCCTGGGTTAGGGTGGTAGTATTGGTAGGCATCCAGCCCCCCATGGGTAGAGGTGGTAATAGTGGTGGGCATCTGGCACCCCCTGGGTAAGGGTGGTAGTATTGGTAGGCATCCAGCCCCCCATGTGTAGAGGTGGTAGTAGTGACAGGCACCCAGCCCCCATGGGTAGAGGTGGTAGTAGTGACAGGCATCCAGCCCCCCATGGGTAGAGGTGGTAGTAGTGGTAGCCATCTGGCACCCCCTGGGTAGTGGTGGTAGTAGTGGTAGGCATCTGGCACCCCCTGGGTAAGGGTGGTAGTATTGGTAGGCATCCAGCCCCCCATGGGTAAGGGTGGTAGTAGTGGTAGGCATCTGGCACCCCCTGGGTAGTGGTGTTAGTAGTGGTAGGCATCTGGCACCCCCTGGGTAAGGGTGGTAGTAGTGGTAGGCATCTGGCACCCCCTGGGTGAGGGTGGTAGTAGTGGTAGGCATCTGGCACCCCCTGGGTAAGGGTGGTAGTATTGGTAGGCATCCAGCCCCCCATGGGTAGAGGTGGTAGTAGTGGTGGGCATCTGGCACCCCCTGGGTAAGAGTGGTAGTATTGGTAGGCATCCAGCCCCCCATGGGTAGAGGTGGTAGTAGTGGTAGGCATCTGGCACCCCCTGGGTAGTGGTGTTAGTAGTGGTAGGCATCTGGCACCCCCTGGGTAAGGGTGGTAGTATTGGTAGGCATCCAGCCCCCCATGGGTAGGGGTGGTAGTAGTGACAGGCATCCAGCCCCCCATGGGTAGAGGTGGTAGGCATCCAGCCCCCCATGGGTAGAGGTGGTAGTAGTGACAGGCATCCAGCCCCCCTGGGTAAGGGTGGTAGTAGTGGTAGGCATCTGGCACCCCCTGGGTGAGGGTGGTAGTAGTGGTAGGCATCTGGCACCCCCTGGGTGAGGGTGGTAGTAGTGGTAGGCATCTGGCACCCCCTGGGTAAGGGTGGTAGTAGTGGTAGGCATCTGGCACCCCCTGGGTAAGGGTGGTAGTAGTGGTAGGCATCTGGCACCCCCTGGTAAGGGTGGTAGTATTGGTAGGCATCCAGCCCCCCATGGGTAAGGGTGGTAGTAGTGGTAGGCATCTGGAACCCCTGGGTAGTGGTGTTAGTAGTGGTAGGCATCTGGCACCCCTGGGTAAGGGTGGTAGTAGTGGTAGGCATCTGGCACCCCCTGGGTGAGGGTGGTAGTAGTGGTAGGCATCTGGCACCCCCTGGGTAAGGGTGGTAGTAGTGGTAGGCATCTGGCACCCCCTGGGTAAGGGTGGTAGTAGTGACAGGCATCCAGCCCCCCATGGGTAGAGGTGGTAGTGGTGGTAGGCATCCAGCCCCCCATGGGTAGAGGTGGTTGTAGTGACAGGCATCCAGCCCCCCTGGGTAAGGGTGGTAGTAGTGGTAGGCATCTGGCACCCCCTGGGTAGGGGTGGTAGTGGTGGTGGGCATTCGGGCCCCTCTGTGTAAATGTGGCATTGGTGATGGCCATCCCGCCCGTATGGTGCTGCTGTTGCTGGTGTAAGTAATTTCTGCATCCCTCTGTGTGTGTGTGATATGTCGGGTACGTTTAGTTTGTATTTTGTGGTTGGTGTCTGACTTACCTTCTGCGCCGTACGCGTCCGTGCCTGTTCCGGTAGTAGATGTAGAATATTGGTAGGATCGGCACGAAGGGATTCATGGTTGGTTCGTCTCGTTCGTCTTTCTCGTTGCTTCGCCTCGTCCTCGTCGCTGGCGTGTTCGTCTCGTAGCCGTGGATCGTGTTGTGGCGCGAATCGGAGCTTATGTGCGCCTCTCCCGGATGCTTTGACGTGCCGTGCGTAGCGACGGGTTTGGCGCGTACAGGAAGCGCATCGTACTTGTCCGGCCGGACGGGGCTGCATTTTGGCTTCCGTGTGACTCGATTCTGCGTTTACGGATCCGGCTCGGTCGGGGAATGGGACCTGGATTGGGTGAGTACGACTGGGTCGGAGTCTATGCTGTTGTGCGCATCGTACTTCCTCGTTCGGAATGATGTGCGGATCGGTCGGGTAACAGGCATTCGCATGGCTTTTTTCCCGACCGAATGGTGTTAGGTGCGCCTCCGACCGAGATCGGAATCGGCCCCTAAGAAACGGCCTTGCAGAACAGCATGCGTGTATAAAATAAGGGCCTCAGAAAGAGGCCCTGCAAAAATTCAGATATCGGACTTTGGAGAGAGAAGTAACATGTTTGGTATTATCCTGTACTCTGAGTGCGCTCTTGAAATAACTGTTGTTCTAGAACACGGGTACTCATAGTACGGCCCGCGGGCCGGCGGCGGCCCGGCAAGCCTTCCTTGGCGGCCCGCGGACCTTGCAGATATCCTACCTGTGTTTTTTCTTCTTTTTTTTTTTTTAAGTGCCAGCAAACACCGCCGGTTGCAGCAGCGCTCTATGGGGGCCGGGCGATTCTTTAAAAAACCATTCACTTGTTAATGAGGCTTTGTTGTATTTCACCTCTTCTTAGCGCCCCTGCATCTCCATGCAGGGTCGCAAGATGCAGGGGCGCTAAGAAGAGGTGAAATACAACAAAGCCTCATTAACAAGTGAATGGTCTTTTAAAGACCTGTGAAGTACTCTGGTGCGGCTGTGTGTGCGCCCCAGCCCGGGCTGACACACACGCGGGGTGAGGTGACAGAGCGAGGGAGACAGACAGAGGAAGGGAGACAGATAAAGGGAGACAGACGGAGGGAGACAGAGAGAGGGAGACAGAGGGAGACAGAGAGAGAGGGAGACCGAGGGAGGCAGAGGGAGACAGAGGGAGGGAGTCAGGGGGAGACAGAGGGAGGGAGAGGGAGACAGACAGAGAGAGGTAGACAGAGGGAAGGAGACAGAGAGGGGGAGACAGAGAGGGGGAGACAGAGGGAGGGAGACAGAGAGGGAAACGGAGAGAGAGGGAGACAGACAGAGGGAGGGAGACAGGGGGAGGGAGACAGAGGGAGGGAGACAGACAGAGGGAGAGAGAGAGGGAGACAGAGGGAGGCAGAGGGAGACAGAGGGAGGGAGTCAGGGGGAGGGAGAGGGAGACAGACAGAGGGAGACAGAGGGAGAGAGAGAGGGAGACAGAGGGAGGCAGAGGGAGACAGAGGGAGGGAGTCAGGGGGAGGTAGAGGGAGACAGACAGAGGGAGACAGAGGGAGGGAGAGGGAGGCAGAGGGAGACAGAGGGAGGGAGAGAGGGAGACAGAGGGAGGCAGAGGGAGACAGAGGGAGGGAGTCATGGGGAGGTAGAGGGAGACAGACAGAGGGAGACAGAGGGAGGGAGATAGAGGGAGGGAGAGGGAGACAGAGGGAGGCAGAGGGAGACAGAGGGAGGGAGTCAGGGGGAGGTAGAGGGAGACAGACAGAGGGAGACAGAGGGAGGGAGACAGAGGGAGGGAGACAGAGGGAGGGAGATAGAGGGAGGGAGACAGAGGGAGGGAGACAGAGGGAGGGAGACAGAGGGAGACAGACAGAGGGAGATAGACAGAGGGAGATAGAGGGAGGGAGACAGACAGAGAGAGAGGGAGGGAGACAGAGATAGAGGGAGGGAGACAGAGATAGAGGGAGGGAGACAGAGAGAGAGGGAGGGAGACAGAGAGAGAGGGAGGGAGAGAGAGGGAGGGAGACAGGGAGGGAGACAGAGGGAGGGAGACAGACAGGGAGGGAGAGAGAGAGGGAGACAGAGAGAGAGGGAGACGGAGGGAGACAGAGAGAGGGAGGAGGGCGACAGACAGAGGGAGACAGACAGGGAGGAGTGCGACAGACAGAGGGAGGGAGACAGAGAGAGGGAGACAGAGGGAGTGAGACAGACAGAGGGATACAGAGGGAGGGAGAGAGAGAGAGGGAGGGGGAGAGAGAGAGGGAGGGAGAGAGAGGGAGGGAGACAGAAAGAGAGAGGGAGAGACAAACAGAGTGAGTGAGACAGAGAGAGGGAGGGAGAGAGAGAGAGGGAGAGAGATAGATAGAGAGAGGGAGGGAGAGAGAGAGAGGGAGGGAGACGGAGAGAGAGGGAGGGAGACGGAGAGAGAGAGAGAGGGAGGGAGAGATAGAGAGAGGGAAGGAGACAGAGCGAGAGAGAGAGAGATAGATAGAGAGAGAGATGTGTGTATGCCGGGTCTGGTGGCTCAGTGGACGAAGGCGTCCGCTGCAGGGTCTGTGTTCAACCTCATGGTCATAGTTATTTTTTTTGCTCTAGCCCCGCCCCCTCCCCCACTGACCCCGCCCCCACCGGTGCGGCCCTCGGCCACAAACCACACTGTAAATTTGGCCCCCGAGAGAAAGTTTGTGAGTACCCATGCTCTAGAATAATGAGTGGTGCAGCATGAATATGTTCGAATAAAGAAGCAACCCGTCTGGCAGTCATTATTTCCACCCTGTTTGGATTACACTTAAAAATATTAAGTATTTATTAATACTGCTGGTGGGCAAGTTCAGTTCAGAGTCCTCTGCTTAACTTCCTGTGCACCACATCCCTAGGTGACCTAATCGGTTCATTTGCCTTCTCCCATCATCTCTGTACTGATGACACATATCTACTCCCTTCAAGTGTTCATTCTTGAGCTCGAATCCAAAGTTTGTCTGCCTGACAGGCACTCATCACTCAATGGTTCTCCGTTCCCTCTCTCTAAAATCCTTCAGGACAGACTTGCACTCTTTTTGTGGAATCAGAACCCACAAATCTGCGAGTTCCCATGGTCCCCTTGATACTCTCATGTCTACATCTTCGGCCAGAAACCTTGGTGTATATTTCAGCTGTGACCCGGAAATCCTACATCTCTTGCACAGCCATCGCTGCCAGATACCAAGTACTTAATATCTGCAGAATCTTTCTTTACATCCCCTTTTGGGCTGACAAAACACTACTCTGCCTGTTCGTTCTGAGCAAGATGGGTTACTAAAGCAACTCATTGCTTGTCCAGTAGTGGGAATGAGTACTGAGAAGGCCTAATTGGTCCACTTACCTGTAAAAGCCTTTTCATGACGTTCATAAGCACTCTCTTCCTACATACAGCTACTAGCATCTAATTGGCTGGTTTTCAGCAAAAAAGGCACGGCAACTTTCTAGACTGCGGATTCTCGTTTTAAAGCTATAAATAATCTAGCCCTAGTTAGCTTTCATGTGTGCTAACAACATATGTGCCTTCTCACGGCATTTGCTCTGTTAACCTGAATCTTCTCGTCTCCAAACCCCTCTGTGGTGATTTACAATTCTGCTCTTTCGAGCTACTCTGACTGTACCTCAGTAATCATTCTAGGTTACTGTTGGAAATGGCCCTTTTGGCAGGGTCACCCCAGGGGCGTAGCTTGGTCAGTAAGATTGGGGGCGGGGGGAGGTGAGCTTCAGCTGTTCCAACAATCAAATAATATAATAAATTTCACTACAGTCAGGACGCATTAGAAGGGGCTTAAGGGGCAGTTGAAAGAGAGAGGAATGTGGATTGGTGGGGGTCCTAAGCGAGAATAACCACAATATTTTGTAAAATAAACAATTTTTGAAGACTTTCAAAACGGAGAGAGGGATAGAGATTGTGTGCGTTTTTGTCTGTGTGTATGTAATTATTCCTGGTGAAATCCACGGACACCTCACTATACTGACTGAAAGCACCAGTGCCCAAATATTTACCAGAAAATACATTTATTAGGGGGGTGTAACACCCCAAACACCCCCTCCCTGAAGCTACGCCCCTGGTCACCCCAAACATTTTGCCTTCCTCCTCCATTTTTTAGGTCTCGCCTGAGCCAGCGCATGCGCTGCTCTGGCGAGAGTTTTAGTAAGCGGGTTTTGGAAGTGCAAACAGCAGTTTGCTGGCGACCAGCTTGCGTTCACGCGAGCGTGCACGCGTGATCAGGCGCCATATGGCTTCCCTCTTCCCCCGCGATTACTTTCACTTTCGCGGCCGCGTGGCCGTGTCATTTTCACGGCCGCGCGGCCATTGCTTGTCTGACTTGGTGTTTGCTGGTATTAGAACTCTGAACACTTTAACACTGCTAATCAGTGCCAAAGTGCTTGTGCTCTCTACCCTAAACATGATTGCATGTCTGGGTTGGGTGACAGCTGAGCTTTGTGTATTCCCTCTAGACAGCCACACACAAAGGGAACTTAGGTGTGACTTGATGGGCCATCCACATCCTGATGGCCCATCCTGGGCAGTATGGGATGGAGGAGCTCGACCCAGTCTCACTTACACCTGAATAGGCAGTGTCCTGTCCCCACACAAAGGGCTGCATACCCCCCTTGTAGGGACTCTGGAGCTATGGCAGGAAGGGCGGGGCCTCTGTGCACTTAAATGGTCTTTCTTTGAAGTCTCCCCCTCTTCAAAGGCGCTACTGGGTATAAGCACTGGACCTCAGACACTGCCAATTCAGTAAGTTTTTGGACCTGTGGATACTGCCAGAAGGTAGGACTGCTGTACTGCTGAAGAACTGCTACTCTGCTGGACTGCTCTCTGTTGAGCTCCTGCTTTGCGGTTCTGACCTGCTGCTGTCTTCCCTTTGCCTGGGTGAGGACTGGACATGCATCACTTGACCCCAGAACCCAGAGTGACTCCAAGACTAGTTGGCTGGTCTCCTGATTTGAAGTCTCAGGGACATAAAAGACTTCCAACCACCCTGCTTCTGCACCTGGACTCTGCCTACCCTGCCAAGTGGTGCCACCCCAGTCCTGGACCCTTGGAAGTAGCAGCAGAACTGACTCATCTTCTCTGCTGAGTGACGCAGCCCCGGGCAGAACCGACGCATCTCCTCGGCTGAGCGACGCATCCCTGAGCAGAACCGATTCATCACCGCTGTTGCGTGGATTAGAGCCATCACAAAGACTCATCACTGCTGCCTCCCGCATCTTGGGACACATTCATTGCCTTTGGAACTGCCAGTGTGTGGCGCTCTACCCAGCGCAAGCTCCTCACATCCTTCGTCGACGACAGCCTCGGCGACAACTTAACTCCTCATCGCAGCTTCACCGCTTATCAGAACCAATGTTTTGTCTCTGCTGCGCTGCGCTTCGCATCCCCGACACCGGACTTTGCATCGCAAGCCCCGTCAACAGGATCCTCGATGTCGGCGCATTAGGACTTAGCACCGCAGCCTCATCACTTCTTGAAACTGACGCATTGCCTCTGCTGTGCGATGCATCTTCAACACGGATCCACGCAACGCTCTGCAACCCCGATTTAAGGTACTTTGTTCAGCGAGCCTAACTGGGTTCCTGTAGCCGGCCCGCTCTCCATCGCAGTCGACCTGAACTGGTGGCTTTAGCCTAGTCCGGCACGACCAAATATCCCCAATCATGCTTTTTTTCTTCTTGGCACTAAAATGCTGTGGCCATACAACACATTTTTCCCAGTGGCCTTGCCTGTACTGCTGCTTTGAAATGAATGGAGCTTCGCTAGGAAATTCTAGTACTCTTCCATTAAGCGAAAAAAAGTCTAGGTAACCTAAACATTACAGTTAATGGTTTCCAAAAGGTTCTGTTTTTATCTGAAGTATGTGGATGTGGTTCACTCTGCAGGATCTTCTTATACAATCCCCAAAAGAAGACAATTGCAGCAAAAGCAGGTGGTAAGGCTGGCCACAATTTGATGTTGAATTGACCATATGCTTACTGTTTGAGATTTGCATATTTCGGAGCCTCATAGACATAGCTGTATTCCATTGCTTTCCCTTAAAGCAGAGGCCAAGCAGAGAATGGAGTACTCCCAAAATTCGAGGATTGACTTTTCTAATGCCATTTTTTCTATTTTGGGCGTGTTGCTGTAGTGTCAGCATGGAGAGGGATTAAAAATAAGGACATATTAGCACACATGCATGCAATGTGTACACGTTCTCAATAGAGGTGGAAGGGTATAGAACGACTGGTACGGCACTCTGGCTTCCCATTCATTACTAACAGTCCATGCTTGGGATTGTCCAAACCATTCTGAGTGGTGGCAAGGCAGCCAGCAAGAATATCATTCAATCAAGAAGTCTTTATAGAACGCTGCTTGTCACCCGAGAGGGTATCCAGGCGCTTGCTATAGGTCTCATTTGAAGAGCCAGGTCTTGAGCCCCTTCCTGAAGTTGGTACAGCGAGGGTGAGGTGCATAGGTGGAGGGGGAGGGTGTTCCAGGCTTTGGGGGCGAGATGGGAGAAGGCGCAAGTTCCGGTGCGGCAGCGGTGTATGTGAGGAATCTGTGTGAGGGCCCGGTGAGTGGAGGTTCTTGTGGGGGGGGGGGAAAGAGGGGGGAAATGCAGCCGGTGATTCAAGTAGGTGGGTCCTTGGTCATGGAGGGCTTTCTATGCGTGGGTCAGGAGCTGGAAGTGACATCTCTTGTGGACTGGGAGCCAGTGGAGCTCTTTCAGGTGCTGGGTGATTTGGGTTTTCTTGAGCAGGTGAGGATCTGGAGTCTTTGCATGAGTTTGGTGGTGGTGCCTTCATAGAGTGTGTTACCGTCTTCCTGGTAAAGAATAAACAAAAGACTTCCAAATAATCAGGAACGCAAGTTCAATGCAGAAAATTACAGACCTGCTAACTTTGAAAATAGTTTTTCCATATGAGAGGAGGGGGCAAGGCTTTGAAGGAGTGGGGTTTTGAGTGGAGGCGGAGCTATGAACCCATCACCACCTGGTCAACCATGGAGGAGGCTGGGAATGGTAAGTAACAGGGATGGGCTTAGGGACCGATACTATCAGAATAGGCCCTCCTACTCTCCGACAGCCAAACAAATTACAGTGCTTCTGAGCCTCTGGAGCTTGTAAAAACCATGATGGTAGTTGGAGGGCCAGAACTTTCACACAATGAGCTAGAAACCTGCTCTCTGCTAGCGTTTCCAGCTTACTGTGTACACTATGTGATCTCTGCTCTTCACCAGGTCACTGTGGGGCCGATTCACAAAGGGCCTCTGCACTTGTGGCAGAGGCCCGCAATCGTAGTGGGGGGCACATTCCTGGCAGGATCTTCACAAGGCAGTTATTCATTGCAGAGGTCCCGTGGCCAGTGCGGGGACCCCACAAAGTGAGAGCCCCCCGCCATGACTCCGGCGCCTCCGCAATGCTTACGCTGCCTCCACCATGAGTGCGGAGGCCCTTTGTGAATCGGCCCCTGAGTGTGGAGAGCCCATTCTGTGTGTGTTGGCAAGTCTGCAGTCAGAATAGCTGGAGGCAGTCTGACCTCCCTGAACCATTTTGCTCTCCAGGGAGGTGCCTGCAGCCTGAACATGTGTGTATTTTTTTCTTCATGCTCTGGCAGCAAATTCCCCATTTCATCTTAGTTCACCTGCCAAGTAAATTTTGATTATGATGCCAAACAAAACCCGCCCCTCGCGTGGCCTGAAGAAATTGGAGGACTCTGCTGTATGTGCTTTTTGAAGTATAATTTCACACAACTTAATAACAGTACCTGCTCATTTAAAGTTATACCAAATATTGTGTAACCTATTCTCTGCGTAAGGCGGGTCATGTCTATATATGTGTAACTCTGCCTACTCCCAAAGGCACATTTGTATATAAAATATGTTTTTGGACTCATTGTAGGCAGTGCAAGTCACTGGGTGAGGGTTGAAAGCTTGCATTGGTATTGCCCTTGCAATAGCTGTTCTTTGAGGGAGGTAAGCAGCTCACTTGCAAAGGGTCTTCCCTTACTCCCTCCTTTATGTTCATGGAGGCTGAAAGGAATCCGTGGCCTATGCCTACACGCACCTCTTAACCGCACCCGGAAATTTGTATTGTCTTGTTCAACCTTGGAATCATGTTGATGGCATAATTCCAAATCGGTATTCTTTTTAATATGCATTTGTGAAGAAATTGCTTTTATGGTTATTCTTTTAGATGAAAGTCAAAAAAACAATCCCCTTGGGAACAAATATTCAACGACAACAACTGATTCTCACATCCACCACCAAACTTAGTATCAGTCACCCAGGGTCAACCCAACACAGAGGTGCAAATTACATGAACTCAAAAATCAAGTCAAAGAAAAAAAAAATTCTCTCTTTTCAATTTATTAAAATTATATATGTACATATTCTAGCTTATCACAATATTAAAAACATTTTATGAGGCAATGTAATACTCAAATGTGCCATTCAATAAAAACAACTAATCACAAATACAAAAACAAGTTTAAAAAAACACACAACTACAGCGAGTGGGAATACAGCAAGAAAATTTTTTTTCAAATCAAGAAGACATCACAATGGTCAGACAAAAAATGGGATATTAATGCACACAATCAGATCAACAAATTCTTGTTCAATGATAGCCATAAAGTGTTGCACTTGTCATTGATCCGTGATGTATTCAACAACAAAGCATCGACGCGTTTCGGTGGGTCCAACGTTATATCACCCCCACCTTCTTCAGAAAAGCCAATATCTTCCCACCTTGCTTCAATAATTCTTCAGATAAAAATACTGCCCGACTAGGGTATAGTTCAGAAATACGGGCTACGTTCCTCTCCGTACAAAGCTTTATACGAGACAGAAAACCCTCACACTCTTGTTTTAAGCAAACGTGCTCCTTTTTAATGGTTCACTTCCTTATGCCAGTGATTAATAAAATGGATAAGATCCCAATCTGTTTAATAATAAAAAATTCCAGGCTAGTTCCGTCTCTCTAGCACATCAACAGGAGGGAAGGCTCGTTTTCACTCCAAACAGTGTGTTCATTAAAACGTATCTGTCCAGCAGATTACACGTTCCTTTAACCGGGGTTCCAACACGGTGTTCTCTGCCTCCGTATGCGTCTTCTTTTAGATGGCCATCCTTCTTTAAGGGGTGGGACTTGTTTCAGGTTTGTTTTTTGGGCTGGTTTCTTGCAGCATTAGCTTACAAGTGATACATTCCTTACAGAGTTTTCCATCCAGTAGTGTTTCCTGAGACCACCACTCCTACTGTTTGCTCCTTCCCATGTATCCTGCCATGCAGTTGTTCATTGATCTCTCTTTCATTCATAAATCCATCCATCCACTCACACTGCCATTCAGATTACTCACCCATTCAGCTATGCAGTCAGTTTCTCATCCGCATACACTCGCTCACTAATTCATCCAAACATGCACTCACTCATCGATCCATCCATTGACTTACTCTTGTACTCCCACAGTTACCCATCCACATAACAGGACACACAAACAAGCTAATCGATCAAGATGTTTTCCAGACAAAGTTAGACAGACCTATTGGCTTTACTAGTGCTTTTTCTCTTTTAAATTTCTTTTGATATAAATGAATGCTGTAACTGCATTCGTTAAGCCAAATCGAACAGTGGCAACAATGACAATTCGTAAGACATCGTTTAAATGTATCAGTGAAAATGTAAATTTACAGCCACACTATTTGTGATTAACAAATGTATGTTGCAGTTATTCACCATAG
Organism: Calotriton arnoldi; assembly: GCA_963921515.1. NCBI lineage: Eukaryota > Metazoa > Chordata > Amphibia > Caudata > Salamandridae > Calotriton > Calotriton arnoldi. The sequence continues at coordinate 3,109,089 of CAWUFW010000441.1, forward strand.
CATACATCAGGCACAGGAGGAGCTTTCAGAACCCAAAGTAGACCAAAACATCTTCAACACTGCATGGCACAAAGCGCATTTCATGGGATGCTGGCCATGTGTCAGAGCTATGTGGATACAGCGCTCTGGTCCAGGTCGTTCTGTAGGAACAATTAATAGTTGTCAATCAAAACTGTAACTCATTTACCTTCCTTGTTAAAAGGAAATGCTGACTCAACCTAGCAGGAATAGCTGTTGTGATGTAATTGTTCTGAGCACAGTATCTTCTGAGCCACACTTGGCCTAACACGTCTTTGAATGGGGTGTTTTCACAAGTAGAATATTACACCCATAGGGTCATGAGGGATTTTAACTCTGACCAGTTATTTAAGGAAATCGGTAAGGAATCCGTAGAAAGGGTGGTGTTGTTTTGGGCTGACACTTGAAATATATATATAATTTTTTTTTATTTCAAGTATTTTATTGATTTTCCAACAGACATAGAGAAACAACAGAGGAAGCGCCGGTATGTTTGTTATGTCACTGCTAGAACAACATATAGACAATCCCGTAGTAGCTCAGCAGAGCTAACCTCTAGTAACACAGCTGAAGAAACCGGAGCAAAAAAGAAAGGAGGGAAGAAAGGATAGGAAACGGAAAGCGAGAGGGATAGGAAAGAGAAGAGCAATAGAATGACATTGTTCTAATATTATGCAGTGTGGACACAAGAGTACCCCATTGTTAACATATAACATAATAAGCATTACAGAGCAATACAGACAAATTTTAGTCGGTCTCACGGAGGTTTATGGGAGTCGAAGTAATTATCCAGAGTAGACCACATTGATCTGGACGTAGGTCTCCAGGGGGAGTTTTGTAGAGCAATGTTATCTGCACCCCTCAGGTGAGTAATCCAGTTGATCCATCCTTTGTAGGAGGTCTTGCCCGTGTCTTTCCAGTTCGTGAGGACCATTTTCACAGCAGCAGTTAGCAGAAGATCAAGAAGAGCCTTATCGGGCTCCGAGCGTCGGTCTGCCCTCAAGAAAGCCATAGGTAAGGTAGAGAATTCCTTGGACACTGTACAGTTAAACATTTCAGTTAGGAACCCAAAAATCTTATCCCAAAAGGGCTTCACCGCTGTACAATGTAAAATAAGATGGGATAGGTCGCCCTTTTCCTGCTTGCAATTCCAACAAATAGCATCATCTCTAATTCCTAAAGTGAATAGTCGAGCAGGAGTCCAAAACGCCTTATGTAAGAGCCAGTACTTGGTTTGAGATAATACCGGAGATATTTTATTGCATGAGACAGAGCTCCACAGTTTCGACCATAATGAGACAGATAGCGGGTCAGAAGAGTGCGAGTTCCAGAACGCTATGACCTTATTATTGAGGGTAGTGGTTTTAGGCCGAAGGAGTTTATATATCTGAGAAACTTGGTGGCCTAGTTTGTTAATTTTCTCCACGAATGTTGGTAGTGATGGTTGTGTGGGGGATAGCTTGGATTTTGATAGGGCCGTTCTTACTTTTAAAAAATTGTAGAATTCAATATCCGGGAGATTATATCTAGTTTGTAGGTTTGAGAACGTGACTGGGTAAGAAGTATCTTCCAGTTGGGAAGGGAAGAGGACACCTTTTTTGATCCAAGAGTCTAATGTCAAGCACTTGCCCTTGTAGAGTATTTTACTGTTGTACCATAATGATTCCAATTTGGAACCTCTAATACTGTTTTCCAGTTTATTATCTATCTTTAGTAATGCCAATTTAGTGTTCTTGAAGATAGATTTAGAAATAGATGGATAAAGGCGGTTGGTTGTGAGTAATGCAAGAGGACTTAGCTCATTAAGGATAGCCTTCTCTACCTCTAACCATAATGGCAAGTAACCCACTGGGGGGGGATAACCAATACGAGCCTTGTTTTGCTAAAAAAGCAAACTGGTACAATCTAAAGTCTGCTAGGTTCACGCCTCCTAAAGATTTGTCCAGCCTCAATTTTTTAATACTAATTCGGGCTTTCTTCCCGCGCCACAGATATTTAGTCAGGAGGGCATCTAGTTTGTGATGGAAGTCATCTGTCAGTAGTAACGGGAGCATGGTGATGAGATAGTTAACCAGAGGTGTGACCATCATTTTTATCGTTTCAATCCTTCCCCACCAAGTGATAAATTTCGGGGACCAGGAATCTAGAAGTTTTTTGATTTTCCCTAGTAGTACCTCCTCATTCCGATGAAGGGTGTCCAATAGGTTATTATCGAATTCGATTCCCAAGTATTTTATAAAACCTGATTGCCAGGTTAAGCCAGAGTTTCCTACAACTACTCTAGCACAGTGCACGTTTAGCGGTTTCACTTCTGATTTGTCCCTGTTGAGCTTGTAACCTGAATGAGTGGAGTATTCTGTGATTGTGTGCATCAGGGCCGCAATTGATGTTTCCGGCTGCTCTGTCACTATAAGGATGTCATCCGCATAGGCGGCCAATTTGATCGCCATACCATTAATATCCATCCCCGTAATGTCCGGATTTAGTTTAATATCCTGGATAAGGGGTTCCAAAGCTAGTAGGAATAAGGATGGGGACAATGGGCAACCCTGCCTTGTTCCTTGCTGGAGAATACAGGGATCCGACAGAGAACCGTTAACCGCAATACGAGCTGATGGTTTTAGGTAAAGAGCCATAACCATTTTTATGTATGTCTCACCTAGATTGAACGAGTGCATGCATCGGTCTAAAAATGCCCACGAAACCCTGTCAAAGTCCTTTTCGTCATCAAGCGTAATAGCGACGGACGGGACTGGTTTTGCAGCGGCATTTTCTAGGACGTGGCATAATAAACGGGTGTTGTCATTAGACATGCGGTTGCGAAGGAACCCCACTTGAGAGTTACTTATCAGTTTTGGCAGGAGTTAAGTCTAGCAGCTAGAATTTTAGCGTAGATTTTACAGTCCACATTAATAAGAGAAATGGGTCTGTAGTTTTTCGGCAGGGTTGGGTCCTTCCCTTCTTTCGGAATGACAATTATGTTTGCTTCCGCCATCGAGTCTGTTGTGGTCCCTGCCGTTGCAACATGGTTAAACAATCGTTCCATAGTTGGTTTCAGCTGGTTTAAGAAGGACTTATACAATGAAGCCGTAAAGCCATCGGGCCCAGGGGCCTTATTATCTTTCAGTGACTACAGTTTTCTCAATTTCTGAAATATTTATATCCTGTCCTAACTTAATTGTGTCTTCTTCACTGAGTTGAGGCAAATTGAGTCTATTTAGGTATTTGGTGCATTCCTCCGGGTTGAAATTTTGGTCGCTCTTGTACAATTTATGATAGAATGCTTTAAAGGTATTAAGGATGTCTTTGTTTCGTGTGGGTTTGGTTATTAGCGTCTTTAATGGAGGAGATGGTATTCTGGTTCTGTTTGTATTTGAGGTAGGAGGCCAGTAGTTTCCCTGCTTTATTTGCTTCGCATAGGTTAAGGGCTTTAAATTTGTTGATCCAAACCCCTGCCCCTGCGCACTTATTATCTTGTTATATTCGTATTTCTTTTTTGTTAAAAGCGTGAGCGTGGATGTGTCTCGAAGAGATGTAGCGTGGTGAGTCTCTAACTTTTTGATCTCTTGTTCTAGTTTGGTTAGGCTCATGTTCGTACGTTTGTTGATTTTTGATTTAATTTCGATTATTGTTCCCCTGATGGTGGCTTTTAGGGCATCCCAGAGAGTATTCACGTTTGTTTCTGGGGTGTCGTTATGGCTGAGATGATCTAAAATGGCGTTTTCTATTTTCTTTTTATCCTCAGGGTCGGCTAGAACGTCATTGTTAAAGCGCCATCTTCTCGGCGCAGGTTCGTTATGGCAACCTGCCAATTTGAGGCTTATGCATGAGTGGTCAGAGACCAGCCTCTGGGCTATATCCGAATGCTCAATTAATCGTGTTTAGGACCCAGAGATGAGAATATAGTCTATTCTGGTGTAAGAGTTATGTGGGGTGGAGTAGAAGGTGTAGTCTCTGGTATCAGGGTGTTGTAGCCGCCAAGAGTCTTTGAGGTTGAACTTAGAGCAGATGGTTTGGATGATGGTGTGTGATCTCGTAGGGTGGTACTGGCAGGTCGATTGTCTATCAATTATCGGGTCTAGGGGGATATTAAAGTCTCCTGCTACTATGATAAGGTCCTCTTGTGGAAGACCCTCTAGGATGCTAGATATACCAGCCCAAAAATTCGGCTCATCAGCGTTAGGGCCATAAATGTTGACCACGTGTATCAGGTCCTCTCCCTTCCTCAAGTGTGTCACCAACCATCTGCCCTCATTATCGTGTGATTGTGATTCTAGTGAAATGTTTGATTTTTTTGATAATAGTGTAATCACCCCCCGTTTTTTGTGGTCAGCTGGGGAGCAGGCCACCTGCGAAATACAGTTACTTCTGATAAGATTAGTGTCAACCAAAGATAACTTTGTTTCTTGCAGCAATATAACGTCCCCTTTAGTTTTAGCCAAATAGTCTAGAATTTTCCGATGCTTGATTGGGTGATTAAGCCCTTTAACATTTAGGGACACTATATTTAAATCCTCTGCTAGGCTATGTGGTTTATACTGAGTCATTATAAAGTCAGGTTTTGCGCCTGGTACCTCATGAATGTAGCTATAACAGTGTGTGTCCATGCATAACTCCGGCTAGGCACAAGCACAAAATCTGTGCTCATTGACATGAAAGGAAACAGAAATTCTGGGTACACTTGCATAACAGTCACAGGTAATTCCGGTGGCAGAGGAAGTCTAAGCAAGAGGAAGTATAGACGGTGGAATAGAGAAGGAGAAAGAAAGAAGAAAGAGACATTAAGAAGAAGAATCTGAGCATCTCTAAGACACAAGTCGCTATAATGAAAGAAACAATCTGCAGACCCTGGAGTCCCCCCTCCCCGCCAGCCCCCCCTCCAGTCACCCTCCCTGGATGCCTCGAATGTAGGAGGTGCGACGGCAGGAGCGTCAGTCCGTCTCACGGAGAGTTTTGCAGAAAAGATTATCATTTCGTAGTGATCCCAGAATCACACATGGAGGTTGAATAGGAATAGCCCTAGGAAGATAACCTCCCCTAAGGGACCATGTCGGGAATGACTTATTTTAGGCACTTCTGTATTCATTGTATATAACCAATATATTTTTCATATGGCTGAATGGGGCACATAACTACAGGAAACTTTAGATTCCTCTAGACTTAATGTAATTATTTATCATAACGAGCATTGCTTGTCATTGTTCCGTTTCATAATTTCGGACAACGCAGCATAGATAGATATATCTTTAAAGCCCACTGTTACCATAATTGTATCATGGTGTTCGAAAACTAAAAATATAGCCAGGCAGGGGACTATCGAGATTCAGTGGGAGTGAGGCAAGAGAATTTAGGAAACAATAGAGTCTTCAATCCTTTCCCAGAGAGTCTGTGATTGGAGGATGGATGACTGCAAGGACAAATGAGGCTTAGTCCAGACCGAGGAACTTGACAAGATCCGCATCTTGTGCATTTAAAGTATACGATTCGGAGCAGAACAAGTGAACTGGACACAGGGGCCGAAGGGGTGCATTTGTTACCACAGGGTCGCACAGGAAGCTGTATTCAGTCTTATAGTAGGCCCGATTCACCAGGCAGAGCACTTTGAAATAAATCCACTGCGTTATTGAGAGCGCGTGCAGTAAGCGCCCTGTTTCTGACCCCTGATCACATTTGCCACAAACCAGCCGCCACCACGTCGCTGCTTTTGAATCTGGTTTCTGGTAGCCCTAGATGCATAGCAGTGTCACGACTGAGAAGCAGTAGCATGCATACCCCAACCACTTATGCATGCCACTGCTCCGGGATAAACAGCAAGATTTTATGCAGGAGTAGAGGACGACAGCATGACCAGACCCGTGGATCTGGCTGTCAAAGTGGAAGTCATTATCAAAAGCCACTGCAAGGTTTGTAACCCAGAGTAGAGGCGCTGGAGGGGGACCTGGTGGAGTGGAGCAGAGGCTACGGTGCAAGCTGAGGCTCCCTCCAAGGAGGAGGCTTTCCTCCTCCCCAAACTCCTCTTTCATCAGCTCACGCTGCACTGTTATAGGTCATGTTATGGAGACCTAGATGTGCGAGCAGCTTACGGGTTACACAAACATTAGAGGCCAAGTGTTTAGTACCCTAATATGACCTTAAAATATTTATTTGGAAGCACTGTAATTGAGTATCAAACATACGCTTTTCAGTGGATAAAAATGCATTCATTTTGCTATTGCACAAGACATTCCCATTTTAGAAAACTAAATTTCCTAATAGAAGAGTTTCCTCTCCAAGATAAAACCTGTGGACCTTTTTTTCGATTTGTCGGACAGGGTACTTCCATTTAAATTGTGGCGAGTGGCGTTTCTACCATAGTGCCTAAAGCCAAAGACACAAAGTACAGCGGACGGGACTTCAACATATTTTGACAGAGGACCCTGTCTGCCAAACCTTAAATAAGGCTGTTAATTTATCAAGAAATACTAGAGTCTCATTTTAGTAAATCCACTTTTTGTGTCTAAACATGAATTTGCCATTTTCATGAAGTACTAATGTATACCAAACATGGACAGATTCCGCATTGCATGGTCATGTATATCTGTCTCGTATAATGGATGCCCAAATCGTGCCAATAATTACCGCCATTATACCAGTGTCAGCATTGGACATTATCATCTCATGACTGAATACAATGTGTAAAGAATGACCTCCATCATGCCAGGGTCAGTGTTATATTAGGAGTGTCCACCCTCATGCCAAGCAAGCCAGCAATATGCCAGAGCCTAATTATATCAGGTGTGGGCAGTATACACTGGATTGCTGCCCACTAAATAACAGTGATTACCACTATTGTACCAGGGCCACCATATACCAAGGGTCCGCTTCATCATGCCATGGATGCAGACAATATGACAATAATGGCAACATTATCCAGTGGCTAGCATTATACCGGAGTGGGCCCATCCGTCAGAGATGTCCACGTATCCAGGATGTGGCGTAACAGCCAGAGCTGTTGACTTTGGAGCTGCGGAACCAGGTTCGATCCTCGGCATCGGCTCCACATTCTGTGTTCTGGGCAAATCAATTAATCTCCCCGTGCCAACCAAAAATGAATGTGTCCTTGTGTAACTGGTGCTCATATACAGCGCTCCAATACCTTCGGGTCGAGTTCGCGCTATATAAATCTGCAAAAAAAAAAATATATATATATATAATTCCCACTTTAAACCTTGTGCGCAGCTCCCTTGAGCTGCTCCCTCCCGGACCCTGCACAGCTCACCCACACAAGCCCAGGTCAGACTTTCTGCCACCCCCATCCCCGCCCATTCTTTGACCCTACACTTCTTCCCTCCCCCTTGGACACCGCACTGCTCATGCATTCCGTATTTTGGACATATTAGGACAGTGGTTTTGGCCCTTAAGAGTGACCAGTGGTTTACTGGCTAAATTGCTTGGTGTAAAAACGCAAAACCGGAGATGGCTGTACCTTTCCCCCTCAAATGAATTCTGATCTTGGTCAGGTGTCTGAATGCCCCTGTTTGATAATATATTGGAGCGCTCAGAAAAAAATATTATCCCTATTACTCGTAAGCGCTATAAGGAAAGTGTTCAACTAGGTTGTCTATTGTTTTGTTATGTTTGTAACGCACAATAGTGTAATATTCACGTGCATGGCCTGTCGTACATTGTGCCGTGTGTGTATCGCCAGCAGAGGGCGCCTCTGCCTTCTTTGCTGGAGTGGTTTTGCTGCAGTCTCGCCTCTGTCTGCCTCCATCCCTCGCCCCCTCCTCCCCCCTTACTTCCCTCCTTTATTCTCTTTTCACAGTTCACTAACTTTGTCTCAAGGGTATGTTTCCAATTGATTACAGACACTTTGCGCAGGACTTTGTGATGAACGCAGATGTCGGGAGCAGCTCGTCCTCTGCTGGCGCGGTGGCAGCCCTGCGTGAAGACGAGGATGGTGCCTACTTCTGCTCCTACAGCCATCACGGGATCCACGAGGAGATGCTAAAGGTCAGCCGAGGGGCCTGTCTGTACCGCTGGTAAAGAGTTGGGGGGGAGTAAGTGAACGCGTGCCTCACCCCGTCACTCTAGCGCATTGCTGCAGTGCGCCTGCATTTTTAACCGCCTCTGTGCCAGATGAGTGAGGTGGAAGACGCCACAGCAGCGTCAGAGTGATAAACTGCAGATCCGCGCAGATGATGCGCGCTCACATGGCTGAGGTTGTCGGAGGCGTGGCCTGTATTTGAAATGCACTGCAGTAGGGACGTGCGCTGCAGCAGGAGCCGCAGTAGGCGGCTGGGGGCTTGTGACGTCTTCCCCCCCACCCTGCGCCGCAGTACGCGAATTATGGCCAGACATGGCGGGAAACATCTCACACACTGCAGTGACCTTGAACATCAGTAGCTGAATAAACACTGAGGGCTGGACTCTGAAGGAATGGGTTTGGGGAGCAGAAAGTTGCCCCCCCACCTACCTCTGACTGTCCTGTATTCGATGCTGCCTTTCTCACAAACTTTAGGCCTAGGCCGCCTCACCCTGCAGTCTAGAGCGGAGAATATGGGCAGGGGCGTATCTGAGTCAGACTTGAAGGACATGTCCTAAGCAGACTATGGCACTCAGAAACGGCCAGTGGTGGACAGGCGCCATATTCCAACGGGAGAATAGCCACGCTGAGAACACCGCTTTCTTATGCGCCACATACATTATCCTGTGCCCTGCCAAAGCCTCATTGACCAGTGATCCCCGCATGGGAGGACACGGACCCTTTTTCCATTTTTCAAAGGCAAATAACTTTTCTTTGTGGACGAACGTCTTTTTTGAGGGCCACTACTCTTGACTACAAACAGGGTTAAGAAGAGGAGTTTGCTGTGAAGTGCACATACCTATCACTCATAATAGGCAAGCCTTGCTCACACAATTGGGAGGTGGGCATTTATTCATGAGGACTGCATCATATCATGACATCAAATGTCCTACACTTTCCTGAAGGTGGTCTTGGGATTGGACAAAACATTGACCTAATGGTCCGTACATGACCACTTCTATTTTATTGTATTCTTACTGCATACATGGCTAACATCCAAGGCTGCCTCACAGTGTCATACTAATATTTATGTAACAAAGCTTTCAAGTTTCCAACTTTCATGTGGTGGTAGCTCGCCCATGGCAGGTAGTTTTTTACATTCCAGGATTTAAGGCCTGTTTATTTCATGATAAAATAGGGAAAACAAGTCCCAGAATGCAAAGAAATAGCCGGAAAACTGTAAAGCAGTGAAACATAGACATTTCTGCTCCATCAGACCTAGTGAGCATTGAAACAATTGTGTCAATCGTAGGGCTCCGAGATCTGAGTCATACTTTAAGGATAACGACAACTATGTATATAAGTTCCACTACATTCATTGTATCTGAATGTATCGGATGTGAGTTCTCTGACCTTCCTGGATCTACCTTGGACACCCCTAGAAGAAGGCTGCGTAGTGTTGGTTGAGTTAAAAGATGCATGTGGTAGGGTGATAAGGGAGTCCTTAAACAGAAGCCCTCCATCTCTTTGCTATGATGTGTATGCCAGTGCTCCACACCCCTCTCTACCTACACTTGCGAATGTGCAGCAGTACTCTACACACCTCCATACCTTCGTTCTGAAGTGTACGTCAGTGTTCTGCACACCTTCATACCATCGCTCTGAGGTGTACGTCAGTGTCCTACACACCTCCATACCTTCGTTCCGAAGTGTACGTCAGTGTTCTGCACACCTCCATACCTTCGTTCCGAAGTGTACGTCAGTGTTCTGCACACCTTCATACCATCGCTCTGAGGTGTACGTCGCACACCTCCATACCATCGCTCTGAGGTGTACGTCAGTGTCCTACACACCTCCATACCTTCGTTCCGAAGGGTACGTCAGTGTTCTGCACACCTCCATACCATCGCTCTGAGGTGTACGTCCGTGTTCTACACACCTCCATACCTTCGTTCCGAAGTGTACGTCAGTGTTCTGCACACCTCCATACCATCGCTCTGAGGTGTACGTCAGTCTTCTACACACCTCCATACCTTCGTTCCGAAGTGTACGTCAGTGTTCTGCACACCTCCATACCATTGCTCTGAGGTGTACGTCAGTGTTCTACACACCTCCATACCTTCTTTCTGAAGTGTACGTCGGTGTTCTGCACACCTCAATACCATCGCTCTGAGGTGTACGTCAGTCTTCTACACACCTCCATACCTCCGCTCTGAAGTGTACGTCCGTGTTCTACAGACCTCCATACCTTTGCTCTGAAGTATAGGCCAGTGTTCTGCACATCGCCATACCTTTGCTCTGAAGTATAGGCCAGTGTTCTGCACATCTCCATACCTTCGCTCTGAAGTGTACATCAGTGTTCTGTACACCTCCATACCTTCGCTCTGAAGTGTACATCAGTGTTCTGTACACCTCCATACCTTTGCTCTGAAGTGTACGTCGGTGTTCTACACACCTCCATACATTTTCTCTGAAGAGGACATCCGTGTTTTATTCACCTCTATACCTTTTTTCTGAAGAGTATGTCAGTGTTCTACACACCTCCATACTTTTTGTACTGAAATGTATGTCAGTGTTCTACACACCTTTATACCTTCGCTCTGAAGTATAGGTCACACCTCCATACCTTCGCTCTGAAGTATAGGTCAGTGTTCTACTCACCTCCATACCTTTGTTACGAAGTGTACATCAGTGTTCTACACACCTCCATACCTTCTTTCTGAAGTGGACGTCCGTGTTCTGTATACCTCCATACCTCCGCTCTGAAGTGTACGTCAGTGTTCTACACACCTCCATACCTACGCTCTGAAGTGTACATCAGTGTTCTGTACACCTCCATACCTCCGCTCTGAACTGTAGGTCAGTGTTCTACACACCTCCATACCTCCGCTCTGAACTGTAGGTCAGTGTTCTACACACCTCCATACCTTTGCTCTGAAGTGTACATCAGTGTTCTACACACCTCCATACCTTCTTTCTGAAGTGGACGTCCGTGTTCTGTATACCTCCATACCTTCTTTCTGAAGTGGACGTCCGTGTTCTGTATACCTCCATACCTCCGCTCTGAACTGTACGTCAGTGTTCTACACACCTCCATACCTACGCTCTGAAGTGTACATCAGTGTTCTACACACCTCCATACCTCCGCTCTGAACTGTAGGTCAGTGTTCTACACACCTCCATACCTTTGCTCTGAAGTGTACATCTGTGTTTTATACACCTCTATACCTTTTTTCTGAAGAGTATGTCAGCGTTCTACACACCTCCATACCTTCACTCTGAAGTATAGGTCAGTGTTCTACACACCTCCATACCTTCACTCTGAAGTATAGGTCAGTGTTCTACACACCTCCATACCTTTGTTACAAAGTGTACATCAGTGTTCTACATAACTCCTCCATACCTTCACTCGGATATGTGCATCAGTACTCTGTATCGACCCGTATCTTCATGTTGAAGTGGGCATCAGTTCTCTGCAGCCCCCAGACCTTCTTTCTGAAATGTGGGTCATTATTTCACACCTTTGCTCTGAAGTCAGCACATGTGCTTCATATATCTCGATAAACTAACTCTAGAGTATCCATTAGTTGCCACAATCTAAGTTTGCACTCCCACAGTCTGCTTCAGAATTACCGAACACTGTATTTTTGTACTGTGCAGTCCTCGTTAACCTTGTCCTTTCATACCTGTGTACCATGTATTCTGCAACCATACTACACACTTTTTGTGTTGAGCTTCCATGTTGTGGACCATGTCCCTCCAACCATGACTTGCCCCTGTGGCGTCACATATGGTGTGACCCTTTACTTATCTCGATGTTACCAGCAAGGGAGTTCATTGGTGCCCATCTGCTATGCAGTCGAGCGCTCTGGTACTTATTTGCCTTGCTATGGGACACCATGCTCCACTTGGCAATGCCATGACGCACCATGCTGCTACCAGCAATACAGTGAAGTGTGTTATTACACGCCTCTGTGCCATTACACATAATTTCCAAGTCTTACCAGCCATGATGTATCCGTATACATCTGCTCAGCCAATTCATCATACTATACTCCTGTCAGCTATGCCATGAAGCAAACGCCCCCATCAAAAGTGCCATGGAGCACCCACACTAGCCAGCCATGGCCTAACACAGTCCCATCAGCTATGAATGCCAATCCCTTTCAGCGTGAATTACGCCATTGGTATCAGCCAAGAAGTGCCACAGATATGGTAGCCATGATGGACTGTTTCCTCCCACCATGCCCTAGTCCATCAAGAAAGACCTACCCACGTTTATTCACACGTGATGTGCACGGTAGTAATACGGCACACTGATTCCATCGCCCAAAGCATGCTCCAGCCTCACCAGCCATGACATGTCCAAGTCTAGCCAGCCCTGGGATATCCTGTCCTTTCATCCATGGTGTGTGTCTGTCCCTCTAGGTTAGACCACACTTCCAGTTCGACCAGGCATGATGTACCGCAGTCCAATCAGCTTGAGCATACCCCAGTCACCCATGATATTTCCCAGTCCCATCTGCAAGGAAGCTGTTTTAGATAGAGATTATTTTCTATCACTTGCTTACTTTAATTTTTATCTAGTGGACTGACATCCTCTACTTAATTTCAGGTGAGCTGAACTGGCATTCTACTGATACCTTAAAGCAGAGGTCTTCAGATTGGGAGCGGCCCCCACTGGGAGGGGCCTGCACTGATTTTTGGGGGTGGGGATTTCAAAATTCGGAATACTCTTCCCCTCTGCCCCCTTCCACTGCCAATCATCTCATGTTCGGAAAAAAGTTTGAAATCTTATTCTCTGCCAGTTAGTTCTTCCTTGATTTGCCTGCCGGTGTCCCCCAGGACCAATACACCCCTTGTGCTTTAGAAACGCATATAATAAATTTAAAAAATAACACGCAAGGCGCATATCTGGTTTGCTTCTGTGCTGTAAAATGTGCCAGAACACTGTAGAACACCGTACCTTTTATACCCGCTTGTAAATCACTTCTTTAAATTAGTACAAAATGTTTTTTTGCCACATTCTCAGTTGGGAACACCTTAAAAAAACATGTACGCTGCCTGATGGAAAATGTACATTGCACATGTGCACTAGTCATCAGAGGACATGATGTGCGCAAACCTTTGATAAGGGATATATATCGCAGAAATGCGGATGCGGTTGTGCAAAAAATAAAGAGGCAAACACTATCTTGCGCACATAAAGGGGCAAACTTGTGCAAACCAATTTTTGCACAGGTACGATACATCGTGTTCTTTCATTACTTGTTTTCCCCTAATGTTGCTTGGGGATGGTTTCTGGACAGCTGTACTCCAAAGGGAAAGCGCCTTGCGGGTAAGTTGTGTGTATTTTACTCCTATTTTTGCCCACTGTGGGCCGTGAGTTAACGATCAATACACAGGGAAGCCTACAAACGTTTCCAAAGCGCTGGGACAGTGGTGCCGACCACGCGGCTGCTGCGCGCATTTGCCTGTAGGTAATGAATACAGTAGCGGGCACGTCGGAGTCCTGAAAAACCCTGCGAGATAAATGTACTTATCCCTCAAATATCAGTGCAGCAGGGTGAAGAATTGATGAACAGGAAGCAGAAATGTCTCGGCTCAGGAGTGCAGCCACGCGTGGCTGCCTGACAGAAAGCGCGGGCTTTTAATTGATTGCGTCGGGCTCACTGCCGCGGCGGAGTGATTGGTGAGGCCAGGGTCGAGTGCTCTCCAGCTGACTGTTCTCTTGATTGAGGGTGAATGAACCCGTTTTATTCCGACCGATCCTCTTTTTACCGAGCACCGCTGTTTTCTCCCTCGCTCTACGCTAGATCGGGATAAATACTATATACTCTCCCGTACTCCAGGAATATCCTGGCACGGGCTCGTTTTACCTTGCGTTATTCGCAACCCCCTTTCCATTTTCGGAAAGTGATATTTAAGACCACAAAATGAACTCTCGGGTTTACCTTCGCTCGTAAAAAATGCGAGGCATTGTTCACTGTAATTAAATAAATGTAAATATTTTTTTTTCATTTTGAGTTCAGCGTACTTGCCGATATTCGGTGGCCAAAAACGGGTAGGGTTTTCCAGATCTGAAAAATATGAATTCGCAAATTGATGACGTTACAGGAGGTGAAATCATTCCACCATTTTAACCGGTAGCGACGTCACAGCAGTGCTTTAAATGGGAAAAAATAAGTGCAGGTACTCGTTAAATTGAGCGAGGGGCGTGGCTAGTGGGCGGGGTTAGAGGCGGAGTTAGACATGATACAAAAACACTTCTATTGAGTATTCATGTTGTCCTTGCTTTGTCCTGGATAGTGGTCCCACACTTTCCATATATGCAGATTAACAACTAAAACCATGAATGAGCCAAGCCATCAACAGTACTTTTAGCACTTTAAGGCTAATAATCAATGTGCTCTAGGATGAGAGAGACTCTGGCGCTTACACCGGTTGCGGGACAGAACAAAACATGTGAGAAATGTATCAATCCAAACAAAATGTGTTAACTCGTTATACAAAATGAAGGTGAAACACCAAATGTTCATGTTTCCTTGTTTTCTAATATTTGCAGCTTCTTAATATCATAATATTTCTAATATTCCTACTTGGTTTCATTTGGCGCAATCCTTAAATATTTAAGATTGCACACATACAAACAAGCATTCCATGCATTTCTTTTCAAATACCTCCTGATTCTGTTCCTCTCAAACACACACTCTCTGTTTTCACATCTCTAACCTCGAGATCCCTCTCGCACTCACCTCTCTCCCGTTTGTAGCTAATTCTGTCCCACTCTCTTTACCCCTATTGCATCTTATCACTCTGTCTCATCACTCTATTTCTAATCTGCCCTCTCCGCGCCTCTCTACCTCTTTCCACAGGCGTCTGGATCCCTTCCATATCTCTGTCTGCACTTACCCCTTCTGCCTCTCTACCGTTTCCTACTTTAAACTCTGCTCCTTCCCCCTCACTCTTCACCTTCACTCACCCCCATTTTCCCTCCTCTCCCCTCGGCAGGAGGCCCCACGGCCGTAGAGCTTGCAGTGGCATGCAGTGAGCACTGGAGGGTCCCGAGTATGTGCAGAGTCCAGCAGGGGAAGAACAATACTGGCAGGGCCGGCTTTAGCACTGGTTGCGCCCAGTGCGACAATGGTTTTTGGCGCTCCCCCTCCAATGACCTCCTGCGCAACGGATTCCCGCACTACCACCACCCCTTAATAGTCTCCATAACCACTCTCTCTCAGATGCATCGAGTTAGTTTTATAGTGTCACTCATAAAAGTGAAGGGGGTCCGAGCACTTTACATTGCACACACATTACTCAATCATATGTGTGTAAATCAATGTATAGGAAAAGTTCCATATGACAGAGTGGTAGGATTTAGATGTCATCCATACTGGTAGGTAGTATAGTTACGGGTGCTTGGTCTGGAGAAGCACAAACTCAGAATTTAAAATGTAAGACCATGGTTGGCGATTATCTTTAATAATTGGAATTGATTTACACCCAAATCAACACTTTGTACAACATTAGGATATTGAAAGTCTGGGGGGAAAAATCAAACGCTCTAATCTATTCTTGAAGTCTGCATTTCAGTTCTTTGATGACAGTAAATAGCTCCGTTTTTTTTAGCATTTTAACTTATAAGCTGCAAGTAACAAAAGGAAGTCTCTGACGAAAGATTTATGTTATGTTCACTTCGTGATTTGCATGGTACACATTCTTTGCCCAGGCACATTAACCCTCTGCACTACCTTAAGATGAATCAAAACATCCCCCAGTCAAAACTTCCACTAGACAAAAACTTCGTTCTCTCTCCAGGAACAGCGTCAATCACGGAGTTAACTTGACATTTTTATTGTTGGCTAAAAATTGCTGCAGGTCAGGAACACTGCAGCGGGTGCTTTTAAAAACAATAAAACTAGCAATCAGGAACGCCATGCAGAGCCGGCCCTGCATACAGACATGGGTAGAACTGTCCCTTTTGTTAGTGTCAAAATCTGGCAGAGGCTAAAATAAAGAGAAGTGTACGGGCCTCATGCGGGAAATGGAAAAGCAACGTTGCTTCCTTTCGAAGGTAACCTTTAACAGTTTCAGATAATTGACAGTACTGGCCTCCGATGGGAAGGTCAGTTGAACTCCCCCTCACCTGGGCACCAGGGAGGCTGCTTAAGCCTTCTTCGCCACCTCGATCATCACCGCCCATCATGGACTTAATGTCCCAGCGCGCGGGGTGGGTGGAATCGCAAGGGCAAAAGAGTCCGGACAAAGAAAGTCACACCCCAGTGGGAGGCCAAGGGGTGAAAATGACCCTTTGTGTCTGCGTTCCACGGACCCAGCATCGATGCCTAGCAGGGGGTGATGAGGACAAGGAGAGCCTCCATCTGGGTAGGAAGGGAGCAGAGGCCACATCGGGCAGCTTGCCAAACCTGAATAAATAAGGCAACGGCCAACATGCTGCCAAACAAATGGCACGCAGCTGCCCACCTTCTAATCTGACCCTGAGTACCGGTACTCTCCTTGACAGTGGAGAAGTGCCGGTACTCGACTCGGTAAATTTAAGAAGTGCCGGTACTCAGTACCGGTGAGTACCGGCCCATTTAAAGCACTGCGTCACAGAACTTGACATCCGGTAGCGCGAGGCACATCAGATCGCGTCTTGATCCAGACGGGTGGAAGAATGCCCCCTGACTATCAGAGCTGGGGGTGCACAGAAGGATTTTCGGGTGGTTCGAATTTAAAATGTAGGTGGTTGTGATAAAGTGACTGCGGTTCCAAGCTGCGGCATTACTGGTATCATTCGAATAAAATATGCCCCAAAATACCACATGCTAAAATAAACCCAAAAAATCCGCTGCTGCAACGTTTTCAAAATGATAAACAAAATACTTGACTAAATACACCCTGGTCTTTGAGTATACGGATACTTATAGAAACGGTAAAACCTTATTCGCACCTTCTTTCTCTAATGGAGGGGGGCGGAGAAGAGAGTTCGGGTAATGTAGTGGTAAAACAATTCGAGAAACATTATTTTATAAATTGTTTAGCGGGCCAACAAGCCTTTCCGAGGTCACCCTGAATGTCGCCAGGGGCACATGGTTTGTCTTTCTTCGATGTAGGTGAAGGAGCGGGAAGAGTGCAACAGCAGAGGGGGTTCGCAGCCTTGTTCTCTATTGCACTGAAAACACCCCTTTGTCCGTGCAATGTTGCAAAATTGCTCAATGATGGCCACGTGGGAGAAACACAGTGATATAGAAAATCTAAAACATGCCATGCCTTTATGAATTCGAGCCGTGTGATCTGAGGCTATATTTATGGGGTTTTCATGGTCTTCAGGCTGTCTTCCAGGTGGAAACAGGACGGCTGGTCTCCTAGGCTGTTCTGCAGAGGGAAGTGCCCGCTTTCTGTCACAGTAAAGATTTTCCTGTCTGCTGCAGAATGCCCCGGGGCTCACTACACAGCACAAGTGCATCGGACTGATTCCTCGGCCTGGCGCCAGTCAGTCACAGAGATCTCACTGGTCAGACAGTGCTAGACGTCTCCCCAGTCACAGACTCATTGGTTATGTATTGTAGCAAAGCAAACACAAGGAGATGATGGACGGAGCGCTGAAACTTTTCAGACACTCATCCCCAGTCACAGATCTGGGTTGAATCCATCATCGTTCTTTAGCTCACTTCGCCACCCCAGTTCAGACACAGCTATATGCAAATCAGTCTTGGCCCTGTGCCTCATGGGAACAGTCCAGCCCGAACTGCAAAGCTCCTGGACCGGAAACAAGCATCCTGGGACCGGTTTTGGGCTAACAGCCCTCATCAGCCAGGCTAGCTTGAATCAGTGGCAAAGTGAGCAAGGGACCCACGTCTGGGTATACCCTGCCATTTTAGGGCGAACAAAGCAAACACAAGGAGATGATGGACGGAGCGCTGAAACTTTTCAGACACTCACCCCCAGTCACAGATCTGGGTTGAATCCATCATCGTTCTTTAGCTCACTTCGCCACCCCAGTTCAGACACAGCTATATGCAAATCAGTCTTGACCCTGTGCCTCATGGGAACAGTCCAGCCCGAACTGCCAAGCCATGTCTTCCCTGGACCGGAAACAAGCATCCTGTGAGGTTAACCCATTTGTATGTCCATTCCCCGTCATAGACTGGTTTCTGTAACCCTGCCTCGGCCAGGTATCACACCCCACTGTTCTATGTAAGCATCTCACGCAGAGGATGCTCCTGCTAATGTTCTCAGTAATCTTTTGTTGCTCCTAAAATTATCTGCGAAGCCTATGTCCCCTCAAGACTTTAAACTGTAAGGATTGTGTTGGCCATCTTAAGGGCTTGTCAGTGTGAATTAGTATGAGCAGTTCCCTTGATAAACAATCTCTTTTTTAAAATGGCTTTTAAAACGCACTCTTAGGTCTACCTATCCCTGCTGCTACAACAGCTACAATAGGTTTAACGCCTGTAGTCTTCGAAGGGGATATATTTCCTAGCACATTGTTGTGTTAAAAGACTTTGAAAGTCACTGAACACCGATGAAAAGTTCGGGAGCAGAAATTTGTTTATGTGCCTAAGGGAGCGGAAAAAAAGGAATGGACTTCAGCATGCAGAGGTGGTGCCGATATAGGACTGGCCATCATTTCCGGAAGTAGGGGAAGTAGGGCAAAGACCACATGGAGTCCGAGGGCGCCATCTGCTGGAGTACAGGACCCTATTCTAGTTCCTCAGGATCCATTCTGGCACCTGGGGGAATTCAAAATGTGAGGAATCTGGAGTTAGAAGTATCCATCGGAAGCATTATACCCCTCTTCTCATAACAGAGCTTTGATAAGATCAGCTCTTATACTAGGGTTCATGTTATGTCTAGGTTTGGATTCTAGCTAGGCTCTGACTTTGTCCCTTTTCTGATTAAATGGAATGCTGCAAATATCAAGGTTCTATTTCTGTCAAATATTTGAATATTCAAAGGCTCTGTTTAGAAATGGTGTCTGTTAAGGGAAGCTGTCTGATAACGCTAGGGCTCTGAATATGCCACTGCTTCCTTATGCAACAGTTCTGATTATAGCATAGTTCAGGATATACCATTGTTCTAACTGTACCATTGCTTTCTTTCTTACCTAGGTTTACTTACGTTTCTGTCAGTATCGCAAGCTGAGCTTGCGGCTCACTGTATTTCTGCATAGCACGCACCCACATAGCATGCACTTGGTTGCAGAACCTGCTTTAGCAGCAGGTAATCTTTCCCACAACCATACTGCACACTATAAATTGTCAGCAAAATGGTTTGTGTTGCAGTGGTTTCGGTCTACTTGAAGATGTATTTTTCTTGACCCCAAACAATATGTCCTGGGCACCGGGTGATAGGTGCTTCGTGCACTAATCATGGGCAAATGCTCCACTGATAACAGGATACAGGGAAATACACCCTTCGCTTGATTAAGATAACGAACATATTTTGCTCTTTAAGGTCACTAAAATCCACAAAGCAGGATGGCATCCTATAGGGAAGATGTGCATTCCTCAACAAACCCTGTAAAATTCACGTTTATGCTGCTGGTGCCCCATGTACTTTAAGGATGAAGCTTCACAAAGCACACATAGAAGTATCCTGACTCACTGAAGGGCAGATAGTGACAACTGCTGAAACAGCTTGTTGTTTTAGGTGTAGAGCAACTGGTAGGTATTTAGGATCAATTCTGTTTATTGAGTTTTGAAACAGGGTACAGATTTACCACCTACAACCCGGAGGCCAGCTGGTATTAAGTGATACACAACGAGAAAAGGAGATGAACCAATTCAGTTAGGAAACCCCTTCCCTACCCCTATCCAACTCGTCACTCAGTTTCGAACATCTTACTTATTGTTGCTATTCCATCTCACAGTCTTAGATCACCAACAGTGAAATGTCCACAGCTCAAAATACACATCTCTGGCATACTGAGCGGTGCATGTTCTGTGTTGCTGGAGCAGTGGGTGTTATGTGCAATAATAAGAAGTATTTTGGGCAACTCAGCAAATTAAATTTAGATGAAATTAGTTAATATAGGGATGTTCGTATTTCTTAGAAGGCGTCTGTTTTGTATTGCATAGAGAGTGGCAGCTTTTCCATTCTCATTAAATGCCAAAGTTTAAGCAGCCAGTTAATATGCCCCGGGAGACGGTGTGATCCTCAAAGTGAAAGAATGGCTTGGTGTGCTTACTTAAGCTCTAAAGCTATTTGGCAACCTATTGTAGACTTAAACGGCAAAGCTAGTTGACTGAGTAGTCCCAGTAGGACAGACTGCGAAACGAGGGATGCGTGTCTCAACTGTAGAGTCTGTATCATTTAACACCTTCTCCCAAGACCATGTCAATTTGGGGCAATTTCAAAATAGGTGGACAACCGTCCCAGGTTCTCCACACGCTCTCCCAACACTCCTTACCCAGTTCCGAGCACAATTTCTAAATTTGAGCCTGAGGTAAACACCAACTTATCACAATCTTAGCAGCACTCTCCCTACTGGAGACGTTATGTGCTGTGTGTCCCGGTATGTATCTCGACATGGTCAGAGACCCTGTCGCAATGTGTAAAGGAGAGTTTGAAAAGTGTAGTTGCGTCTCTGAATGAAATGTTTCCTACATGCAGATGTTCATGGCACCTTCTTATGACTTGCGGCTTTGTTGTTATTTTGGTTTAGCTCAGTTGGACTTAGAGGCTGAAGATGTGCAGCTGTGAATAAGGGCCTTTTAGGGAAGGGGACTTGTTATGGATCTTGAGGATCCATAAAATACGGTATGAATACGGTCACATCAGTTCCCAACCAGCATGGGGGGCTGTATCTTAGACACTGCACCTCTTATTGCCTTGACAATCATAAACAGTTATGTAATCCAGATTGTTGCCTCAAAGATTCAGTAGACATAGTAGGCTTTCTTAACCTGTTTGACAGTGCACTGGGACACTCTTAGGATGAACATGCAGCACACCTGGTCCAAATCAGAGTTGGATTTCCCCTAGGTGCATTCAAACACCGAATGCTTCCCCTTCAGCAGGGCCAGTTCATTACTGAACTATTTGTTAACCACAACAAGCCGCTTAGCAACAATACAAAGCACTGCCTTTATGTCATATTAAGCAGACAAGGGGTACTCTCTGTAGTATCCTCTTCCACCGTCTTGAGATCTCTTCTGATGAATGATATATTGGAGTGCTCCTCTGCTTGGAGGGTGTTACTTTGCTTAAAGCATTGTAAGTGTACCGATATCAGGTGATGGCTTGCCAACTATATTGATATGGTTGCCAGTTTGTTTATGGTGAGGGTAACTGAGAAGTCCAGTGTGGGCACAGTTATGCCAGTGGGGCACCGGACTGCTGGTTGTACCCAAGCAGCTCCATGTGTCCTATTCTGTCTAAGGCTCTTTTTATTCCTGCAGCCGAGAACCTACAGGCTGAAGTCTCCAATCATGGGCACTCTTTAAATCTTTGTTTGGAAGGAGGCAACTAGGTTGAATAATTCCTCAGGAAAAATACATGGTAGCTAAGCCTTAAGCACATAGCAGTTACAGACATTGATTTGTGTTGGGTGAAAGTACAATGTGAGGTCATGTTCTTGATATGGGCCGCTGCTCTAGTCTTGGAGTATGTTAGACCTGCCTTTGCAATCATTGCAAGTCCATCAGCTATTCTGTCCTTCCTGCTCTGCAGAATGATCTGTCTGTGAGGCCAAGCGGGTGAAACCTATATTCTATACTTTCAGTCACTTCAAGCAAGACTTAGTTGTTAAGATGATTTTCATTAGGTATGTCTTGATGGTTGCTGCAGATGGGCAGTCTCTGCAGACTGCTTTAGAACTCTACATGTTTTAGGGCCATTTGTTTTGCTCTTAACTGTTGCCACTCATTTTAGGACATGGTGGCATAATTAAACTGATTTGTTGGTGGTCATATTTTCATCTGCCATTCTCGGAGAGAATAGGCATGGACAGATTAGGTGCAGGAGTTGTCATGTTGATCACTTTATCCAGCTGGTCTTGCTGGAGCCATATTAGTGTAAGCTGGCTGATGTAGACGACTTTACATTATTTTAAGTGCCTGAAAGTTTCCGATTGGCTGTTACATCTGCACAGAGAAATGGGCCGGTGCCAAGGGCTGTACCGAGAGCTTATACATGTCCAGAAGAAGGATCCCTCCTCTCGCTATCAGGTGGCATATTGGTGGACGCCACATTCAACGCATGGTGGAGTATTGGCACAGCCCAGACCAACCTGGTGTCTCCGCACTCACTATCACCCAGAAGGGTGGTCCACGAGCTGCAACAAGTGCCAAGCATCACAGTTGGTTGCGGAACTGCACAATTCAGTGCTGGGCAAAGAATGCCAAACTTCAGTTTCATCTTCATGTGCCAATTGAAAATAATGAGTGAAAATTAATTATTCTGTTCCATGGTTTCCATAAGTGATCTCTAGGCAACAGCGCTGATTTTCCAGTAATACAAAAGGCTAGTTATCAAAATATTTACAATTCACATTAACAGCTTAGGATACCAAAATGAAGTCGATGTCTGAAAGAGTAGGGGCTGCAGTGAGAGAAGAAAAGCACCGTTTAAGGAGAGCACAGAAATTAGAGAAGAGGTATGGTTTGATTTGGACCAGAGGTCAAAACTACAGAGATCCAAATTTAAAATAAGGGAGACAACTTATGGCAGATACATTAACAGTATCACTAGATTACTCCACATCAAAGGGGGCACAATATTCCAGTTTTCTATTCAATTCTACAACTCACTGCAATCTAGAACTTTAGTTAAACAGAGCTGAACCAAGATTACAGTTTCTAGAAATCAATGGGTTGTGATGGCCCAGAACACGGTATCCCCCCAATAGCATGGAGTTATCTGGTAGCCTGAACTGCTGCTATGTTCTGGACTGTTAAGCACCTTTCAGACAATCCTCGGAGTTGTTCCCAACTTCATAAACTCCGTGTTCGGAAGCATTTTTGGAGGGTTTCCGCTAATCCTGTTTCTAATAGCAGGTATCCTGATTGTCCTTTTTCTTGGACTAATGTGAACCTCTTAGATTGTTTGAAAACAGCACTCTCTGGAACATTACCAATGTCGTACGGTTCCTACTAATCAAGTTATACTGTGCATTTAGACAACATATGCGTCAAAGTATGGGGACTGAGTTCACACATAGCATCAGAATATGTAGGCCCGATCCCTGGCTAGCTGAGAGTGCCCCATCTGGACCCCTAAACCTGGCAGGGTACCGGATGGTGTCTGGAACCTTAGAACATGAGCACTCTGACTCCCCCAAGGAAATCGTGGAAACAGATCTGCCCTTTTGTGGTTACCTTAGGCATGCCCTAAGGGAGACAAAAGAAATACGCCAATTGGCATTTCAACATTTATTGAAGCAATTGGATACTTCTGTAAAATACATGAGCTGCAATTATCAGTAGAAGGAAACAAAGCCTTTTTACCAGCATTACAAGAATGGTGAATAAGATGAATAATTCCTCCATTATAATATTGCAGTAAATATATAAATATATATCATAATGATAACCCTACCTAGCACTGACTCTACTCTAGAGAGCGTAATAAGAAGTGCATTCTGCCAGATCTCTTGGAGCAGCTTAACTCCCCATTTACCTGTATGTGTGATGTATCCAGAAGTCAGTCTGGTGTAGAACAGGCCACCATCCTTTTCAGGATAGTGATGGAAGTCAGCAGGCTGGCAATTAGTTACAGGCGAACATCCAGGATAATCCATGGAAGTGCTCCTCTGACCACTTAAGTTTCAGAAGCAGTTTATATAATAAAACTGTCACCGTTCAGCACTGTGCCTGAGATCCTGTACTATGTTATTGTTTGTATTTCTGATTCAGAGCTGTCTCCAAACGGACAACAACATACAAGAGCAGCGTGCTCGGTGCACTTTATCCTTGAACATAATGTACAGTGTGGTGATAAAATCATTACAAAGAAATGTGCGTTGCAAATAGAACACTTACTGAGTATGCTCTGATGTACGTGCAAAGTATGTCAAAAGTCACAGTCTAAAAAGATGGCAAGTTTCAACGTGAACTTATAAAATTGAAGTTTTTGTGCATGGGCCCTGTTGAAACCCACAGTATCAAGCCATCTCTCCTTGCTGTTAAATTCAGTGTTGATCAGTACAGCCGAGTCATGGAAACCTCTTTCCTGTTCTTGCAGTAAAGTCTCACAATCTGCAGTGTCGTGTAGTTCCTACAAACCTATATAGGATCTGCGCGTTTAGACAACATACACTATAGGATTGGTGTCAGACTGATTCTAGACACCCCTACCGGGTATGTTAGCCTGTATACCAACTAGCTCACAGTGCCACAAGAAACCCCTCTTATCAAGGAGAGAATAGTTCTTGGCAACTATCGAACATGACAACCCTGCTCCATCAGGGATTGTGGAAACAGTACCACTTTTCACTCAGGCACTCGTGCTCACTTTGTCTCAGAGAGATACACAGAATAAGCGGTGGGGACGTTTTTCAATAAGCATTTATTGAACCAGCGTCATTCTAGTGTAAAATAGGTGTGCTGAAACAACCACTAGACAGTAACAGATATAAATGATTATAAGCACTAACAGAGTAAAAGGATGGTAGATTTCTACCATCGTGCTAAAACAGTGAATACAGGCAAGTATATAAAATACATGACAGTAAAATGCGTACTCCTACGATGCGACCCTAACTAGATGTACCTGAGTGTACCTAGCATGTATGTAGGTGTAAAAGCCAAGAATCCCTCCAGGATAAAGTCAACCCCATTACCTGAAGTGAGAGACTGGGACCCCGTCTTGGTCTCGAGATGGGCACCCCGCAAGAGATGTCAGACTACTGCGAGCTGGAGTGTCTGCATGCAGGAGAATCAGCGTCTCGCGTCAGTCTGTCGGCATGGAAGTCCTTTTCTCCTCTGACCACCTCAGCAAGATATGGTGTTTATATACCCAAAGTGGTACCCCATGGGGATATACCTTGCTGTGTCATGTCGGACTAGGATGACGTAAGGGATGACCTTTATATATAGTTATTATGCAGGAGATGGTAGGCCTGCTGTCCTGCTGTGTTTCCAAGAATCCTCATGCATAATGAATGAGGCTTAAGCTTTTCGGTGAAAAAAACCCATGTCATCTTTGGACATTACTGTAACTAGGCAAAAGGTCAGTACTAAGAACCGTTATATAGTGTAATGGTAGAGAGAATAGAGGTGAAGGGTTAGATGACTACGTGAGCCTATATTGGGGTACTTATCTGGAACATAACACCCACTCCTCTTCCAACTGGACGACACACTAAAAATTCTACGTACGGCTGGAAGACGAATGCCCACCGATGTCGGGAGTCGCAGGAGAGTTGACGAGGACCTTAACTCTGCAGCTGTGAGGGCCAGGCGACGCTGAGGAAGACCAGGAGCCGTGCACGAGCTGTCCCACATCGCATGTCGATTGCTGAGGGGTCGGTGTCCGACGGGAACACCCACAAGCGTTGACAAATGCAACTCACGTAGAAGTCGAAGAAGGGGCAATGTCGGGACCAGCAAGGTCCAGGGGACTCACCACAAGCAGGGGAGTCAGGAGAGACCCCGAGCAATCGGGAGAGCCCAACAGAAGTAAAGGTGACCCTCAAATGGACCCACAGGCCCGAGGCACTGGAGTCGCGAGAGGATCTCAAGCAGCTCGCCAAAAGATGCAGGCCACGATGCACACAATGCGGTCTGGCTGAAGATTCTGGTCTCTGCAGATGCTCGAGGTTGGGACTACACAAAACACAGATCTCTCCCGGAAATGCGTTAACCTCCTGAGTTATTTTACCATTATTATTGTCCCCTGAGATTTACTGGGCACACAATGATTACTGCAGCAGCAGGTGCCTTAACTACAATAAGATATGTTAAAGAGCAGACTTTGCAACTAATTAAGCAGAACAGATTTATTGCCACTTTTCTCCTTGTTGCTAATTTCTTAGTGGCAGAGCTTTAATTTTTTTAAATAAATTTAGGCACACGTTCTCCATCGGGGTTGTGTCACTCTTTTGGCACAACCCCATCATCTCTTTTTTTAATCTTGTAATGTGCTCAGATGTACTTATGAATAGACCTGCTAAACTTGTGAGGTCACTTCCTGTGAGGTCATGGGTTTTGATGCCACTTCCTGTGATGTCAATTCCTTGTGATGCTGCGCCATGATGTCACACGCCATGATGTCACTTGCAGACTGCCTAACTAGGTTAGTTGCCCCACTTCCATTTTTTAGGATTTGTGCCTTGCCTTTTCTTCAAAAGCCGTGTAGACGGTTGGTTGAATGATTGGCCATTTTATTCCTTGTTACATATCCCCTTCCTGTCGCCCCAGCCTCCTTTCTCTTCTGTTCTGTAAGTGATTGAGTGCAGTGTGTGCTCGTGGGTAGCTTGCACTGCGGCATTCTTCATTGCACTGACACCTTCGGCTCGGGTGACTGGCCGCGTGACCACAAATCACACGTTCCTTTCTCTGGACGAGGTCGCGTCGGTGATGGCTTTTTGCTGCAGTGGTGTATACAGAACCCTCTCATCCCACTAAACTTACTAATGCTGAAAACGTGAAGGTTGTTTGGTAGTTCACGGGGCGCTAATAATCACCACCCCGCTTTATCGTTCAGAGTCTGCAGTGACTGAGCAGAGCGCCTCGTCCATTATTTTAGATCTTTAGGCGTTTCAAGTGCGCATTTTCTCCATGGTTTAGAAAGCCTCGTGTTTTTATGGAGATTCTTCCAAGAAGTGGAAACCCTTTTGCTCTTCGAAAGAGGGTGCGTCGTTTCTTTATTTTAATGTGTTTATAATGCGGTCATTCGACCAAAGGCAGGCTGTTGTTTCAAAAACATCCACAGTTTTACAGATTAAATTTTTAAAAAAAGAGTTCTTCAGCCTCTTATGTGGAATAGGTAACTAGCTAAACTAGTTATGCCACCTAGATCCCTCAAGGCCTGATGCATCCAGCTTTTTTCCCCCCACTCTGCTTCTATGGAAAAGTGCGTTAGTTCAGAAGATCCTCTGTGAGTTATACCCCCGCCACTGACATCTGCTGTGACCTGCAGGCCAGAAGTTCGAATTCTGGCCAGGCAAACTCAGCCTCCCATACTTTCGAGGGTAGTTAATGGTAAATGATTAAGTTGGATAAAATGTGAAATGCTACATAAAAAAAATACTAATATTACACAGGTTTAGAACGCTGTTGGCTTGCTGCGCATCACACCAGAGTAATTCTTATTTTGTGGGACCTCCTGCAAGAGATGGCAGTCCTCCTGAGGACTTATGAGGGTGGATGTGGCTCACTTCATACCCCTGGCTGGCTCCAGCTGCACCTTCATCCTCGGAGAGATGCTGTGGTGTGGTCCTAAACCGGTTCACTAGCATAGGTGGTGTTTGGATCTCACCCCAAAGACAACAAAGGCCTGTGCATGGCTATCACAGCCTGAGCCATTTTAGGGTTTTTAGGTATTTCCTTGCTCTGTTTCAGCATAAATCCAGTGTGTGGTCTTATTCCCTCCGGTCTCCATTGAACTATATGCAGAGCTTTAGCAAGAGGGTTTTTCTTACCAAACAATTCAATGGATTTCCTGCTGTCTGGCTTGGTTACCTGTAGTGGCTGAATACACAAGCCACTGAGCTCTGTAAATCTGTAAAGGTTTAGGATCCTTGGCCACCAGTTCGCAAAATACTCAGAACAAAGTGGGGGTCACTTAAGCATCCTTGGCACTTGGTGGGTGTGAGCGGCCACTTCAAAGCTGGGGATTTGTGGGTCAGTTCAGGTACAATACAACACAACTCACAGTAATGAAGTATGAATGTCCATCCAAGGGTTATGCGTACACAACACTTGCAATAATCACTCATGTACTGTAATAATAACTCGTAGACATTTAATACATTTAGAGTGTAAACGCAAACAGATCAAATGTAAAGTATACCAAGCACAATCCTACACAATACAATGAGCCATTGGTTTCACAAAGAAAATGGTACTCTGAGGTGGGGTAGTGCATAACAGTGCAGATGTGATGACAATAGTACTGCGACCAAGCCCACTGGCTTAACAGTGCACAGTATTCACAAATACTGCTAATGAGGCTGTGGGGGACTAAGTGACGTCTCCTCCCACAGGGCTCACTCAAGGGGTGACACTAAGGCACTAGGCTGCGATATGGGGGGTTTAGAGTGATCGGGCGAGGTTGGTATTCGGGACTCCGTAAGGTATTAGCAAAAATTAAAAAGATGGGGAAAGCTTCATGGGACAAAGCAAAAAAATGTCAGGAAATGCCGGCTGCTCAAGAGGATTGGGTGCTGCAACCGGTCACTGTTTCTACTCTCTGACTCTGGAATTCTTGAACCTGCAGTTGTTGCCAGCCAGTGTCCAATCTGGAGACCTTGAACCTGCAGATGTGGCCAGCCAGTGTGCAATCCGAAATCTTTGAACCAGCAGTTGTGACCAGCCAGTGTCCAATCTGGAGACCCTGAACCTGCAGTTGTGGCCAGCCAGTGTCTAATCTGGAGACGTTGAACCTGCAGGTATGGCCAGCCAGTGTCCAATCTGGATTCATTGAACCTGCAGTTGTGGCCAGCCAGTGTCCAATCTGGAGACCATGAACCTGCAGTTGTGGCCAGCCAGTGTCCAATTTGGAGACGTTGAACCAGCCGGTGTGGCCAGCCAGTGTCCAATCTGGATTCATTGAACCTGCAGTTGTGGCCAGCCAGTGTCCAATCTGGAGACAATGAACCTGCAGATGTGGCCAGACAATGTCCAATCTGGAATCTTTGAACCTGCTGATCTGGCCAGCCAGTGTCCAATCTCGATACATTGAAGCGGCAGTTCTGGCCAGCCAGTGTCCAATATGGAAACATTGAACCTGCAGATGTGGCCAGCCAGTGCCCAATCTAGAATCTTTTAACCTGCAGTTGTAGCCAGCCACTGTCCAATCTGGAGGCCCTGAACCTGTATTTATGGCCAGCCAGTGTCCAATCTGGAGACATTTAACCTGCAGATGTGTCCAAACCGTGTCAAATCTGGAATCTTTGAACCTGCAGTTGTGACCAGTCAGTGTCCAATCTGGAGACCTTGAACCTGCAGTTGTGGCCAGCCAGTGTCCAGTCTGGAGACCTTGAACCTACAGATGTGGCCAGCCAGTGTTAAATCTGAAATCTTTGTACCTGCACTTCTGGCCAGCCAGTGTCCAATCTGGAGACATTGAACCTGCAGTTGTGGCCAGCCAGTGTCCAATCTGGAGACATTGAACCTGAAGTTGTGGCCAGCCAGTGTCCAATCTGGAGACCTTGAACCTTCAGATGTGGCCAGCCAGTGTTCAATCTGGAGACCTTCAACCTGCAGTTTTGGCCAGCCAGTGTCCAATCTCGAAACCTTGAACCTTCAGATGTGGCCAGCCAGTGTTCAATCTGGAGACATTGAACATGCAGTTGGGGCCAGCCAGTGTCTAATCTTGCGACCTTGAACCTGCAGTTATGGCCAGCAAGTGTCCAATCTCGAGACCTTGAACCTGCAGTTGTGGCCAGCCAGTGTCCAGTCTGGAGACCTTGAACCTGCAGATGTGGCCAGCCAGTGTCAAATCTGGAATCTTTGAACCTGCGGTTGTGGCCAGCTGTTGTCCAATCTGGAGACCTTGAACCTGCAATTGTGGCCAGCCAGTGTCCAATCTGGAGACCTTAAACCTGCAGATGTGGCCAGCTAAGGAATCTGTGAACCTGCAGATGTTGCAGGGCCGCCTTCTGGACATTCTGCTCTGTCAGCACAGGAAATAATTCAACTCTCCAACAAGAATGTTTCATCAAGGGTGTGTGAAGTTTAAATTTATTGTGTGGAGTTTTGCTCAGTTGACAAAGCTCTTTAAGTTGGCCCGCTTTACAAACCTTGGCCTGTAAACACATATCACCAAAAAAACGTTTTTGTGGATGAATTGTCCTTTTTGTAAAAGAAAAAAAAACCCTGATAAACATTTTCACTGCAAAACATATGTTTTCCGGATTTTTTCCCTG
Source organism: Calotriton arnoldi (assembly GCA_963921515.1). Lineage (NCBI taxonomy): Eukaryota > Metazoa > Chordata > Amphibia > Caudata > Salamandridae > Calotriton > Calotriton arnoldi. Next base: position 3,139,145 of record CAWUFW010000441.1, read on the forward strand.
AATAAAAAGCTTTTAAGACCAGCAGTGCCTGCGCGTGCACTTAGCATCCCATTTTGTTCTCCAGAAGATGTACCTGGTTTTATGTAGGCAGGTGATCTTTTGTAGCACAGACCTAGCTATTATGCAGCACAGTGCTGGAGAGTAACAGATGTAGAGTACAGTGCGCCAGGGTGAACTTGGTGTCGCAAATACACAAAGAGAAGAGAGAATCTGGGCTGCTGGCACAGCGGTGCCGGCAGGCTGGGTTTGGGAGTGTGATGTTGAGAGAGATGTCCGAGTCCAGGAGGGGGGACCAAGGGGTGTTAGATGCCTCTTCCTGGAACCGTATAGTCGGTACCACTGGAATAATGAGATGCTGCAGAATTTTTCGCATAATTATGTATTTGGTGCATTTGTCACATAATCCATCATCTTCCGCATCATTTGCAGATTGTAGCAAAAAACGTTTCTAGCTCAAACAGATCAAAAATTAGTAAAAATGCGGCGATTTGTGTTGCTGTGCAGCGAAGGCATTTTGCAAGATTGACTGTTCACCTTTCCGTGCATATTGCTGTACTTTTTTGTTAAACTCTTGCTATTAAGGTGAAACCTTTGTCCAGACAATGTTAACGTGTTAAAAATGACAAAATAATTAACTACTATCACAAAATCTGCTGCTTTATGCCGCATATTTTGCGTTTTCTTGGCGCATAATTTAGTAAACCCCGTCACATAATTTGGTCCTCCGTTGCCGCATAATTCCAGTGGATCTGCGTATAGTCATTTCTCATGCCTAAAACCCATTGATGGTAAGAAGGGCACGAGTTCTGGGCTGCATCCCTGCTTTATAGATTTCCATCACTTCTTGTGTTCACCGCAGGATATCCGATTTTATAGTATTGGGGTCCAAGAAAAGGTCTCGATGGCCCACTTGTAGCAGAGTCTTCAAGGACGTTGGGGTCTCCAGTTGGGCTCTGACTATCTTTCCATACACACTGGGAAGTTTTGCTGTGAAGCACAAAGGGACGCACTGATCTGCCCATTTTAGTTGTCAGTCTAAAAGTTACAGTCATTGTAGATTGCTGTTCTGTCAGCGGCGCAGCTGTCATGAGTGCACAGCACCGAGGCCCACAGCGGTGCGGGGCCCACTGCAACCCCGTTATATCCGGCTCTTTTACAATCCAGCCGGGGTAAGGGATCTCATTTCCATGCCTGACTTGACGGCGCACCTGTGAGCGATCTATTTCAATCAATTCTTAAAAATAATGTAGGCAGAGTGCGGCTTTGGGTCTACCCGTCTCGCTGACTGCTGTTGGCTGTTTGGTTTATCATTTTGCTTTGTAGGAAGTGTTTCCGTTGGAGCACACAAGGGACTATTAACCATTTGAAAAGTACACTTAATTATCACACTTTGCCACTTTTCATTGTTTCCCTCTTATATACATTCTGTACAAAAAGAAAACCATTGTTGACACTTTTCCTCGCATCGTCAAAGCCAGTAGGACCTGCTTTAATGTGCAGTGCAGCATTAGTGCACCGTGTACAAACCGCGTTATTAAATGTCTTTGTTTACGTGCTTTAAAGTCTGACCTATAGCTCAGCTAATGCCTGTTCTTTATGGCACATGGACTTGTAGCTCCATAGCTACGTCGCCAAATGTTGTACATTCAGTTATAAAACCCAGTGTACTCGGATTATTCTGCTAGAACTACTCATTTGTGCGCCTGTATAGATTCTTTTTCCATCAGTGTTTATACTAATACTCGCATTGAACTTTTCCTAAAAGAAAAGCACAACTTGGCATGGCTCAGTCCATTCTGGAGGTCTATATGGAATGGCAGACTGCAGGAAGTGCAGGACTGGTCTCTTTTCCAGCTCACTGGACAAAACAAAAATTCCAAAATGGCCAATTTGACAGACATGTTAGGAACAAACTGAAGCGATGCCCTTAAGAGGTGGTTTGGAAAATAAAATTTGACTCTCTGCGACATTTCCAGGGAGTTGGATTTGACAAGAACAGGCGTGTTTAATGATCTCTTCATAGAAAAATATATCGTGGGATTCTCTCGTTTGGTTGAGATTCGTGTGTTGAACTAGAAACTTGTTATAAAGGCACAATAAAGCCCCCAAATGTTTCTTTGTTTTTAATTGTTTGTGGCGCAACATAAATTATATTTTTTTAAAGAAACTGTATTCCCATTCAGACATAGATTTATTTTCGTTTATATGCAGCCAGGGACATCTTAAGGATTTTGGGGGCCCTAAGCCAAACGTAGTTTGGGGGCCCCTCTTTGGAACAGCTTTGAATGTATGACCCATTTTCAGCTCTTTCTTGCCCTCTTTGGCCAGGTCACTGTGCAGTCATCCAAATTTTAAATGTGCTTACTTCTAATATTCATGGCCAGTGACTTTTATTACTAATATTGCTACAAATAATCGCTATGACACCCTCACATTTCTCATATGTGAGGTCCTGTTTTGATCTATAAGAAACTTTTTTTTTTGGTGTTGCTTGAAATATAAACACAACATTTCTCTGCAAAATGTCTGTAATAGACTCTCGCACATCACTCACATTAACAATACATTATAGGAAAAGATATTTAAAACAATCTCTTTAAGAATTATTCAAGGTCATCGGGGCAAGACTCTCTGCAGAACAGAGCTGGCTGTATCAGGGGGCCCCCATGAAAGGCTGGGGCCCTGGGCGAGAGCCCACTTTGCCCATGCCTTAAAACGTTTCTGTATGCAGCTTTAAAATGTATCTTGTGTGCACTTTTACGTCGAAATATTACAATGCGTCATTTGAAACAAAACAGGCAAAAATAACAGAAAAGGTTGGTTATATCAGTCGAATTTCATAGCTCTAAAATCATGGTTGGCCAACGTGTGGTTTGTTGATGCAATACTGAAAATGGCTTATCTTAAGTTTTAGGTCCTGTTCTCGTGTAAAGATGTGTGATATATTTTTCATCTTTTTTTGTATTTCTTTACGCAGGACACTGTACGAACAGAAAGCTACCGGGACTTCATTTACCAAAACCAACACATCTTCAAGGGCAAGGTATTGTGGGCAGCTAGGTGACAAACGAGGGTGGGGGTGGGGGGCGGGGGTGTTATGGGGGAGGTGCTTAGGAGGATCTAGGCGGCTAGCTCCCTATCTTCAAGGACAGGGTATTTTGGGCAGGGCAGCTCTGTGGCTCCTTCTCGCACATCATAGCGCCCCCTCTCGCACATCATGGCGCTTGCTGTCCTCACGAGCCCCCCGGCGGCCTTTGATTTTAATATGCTCCGCAGAGCGCTGCGCAGCGTCTGGAGGGTGCAGAATGCTGATAACAGGAATGCTGATCCGGGTCATTGTCCCGCCCAATGCGCTGTTCATTAATTATCATGACACGGCCACGTCGAACCACTCAAGTGCGAGAATGTTTTTTTCATTAAATCACACTTATATCTGCGAGATTTGATTTACAACCCCTCACTTGAATGCTAACGCAAAACCTCCTTTATTAGAAGCAGCATGCATGCCTCAGACTCTGCTTAATTTCTTTTAAATGTGGCAACGCCTCACATTTTTCCGAGGAGTCTGACACGCATTGCCTCTGCTGGCGCCTCACCGTCCTACCCTCGTACCACCTGCACAGTCACTGTTGGTGTGGCGCCATCTAGTGGCCACGGTGATGGCTACATTTACTGTCCCGGGCGAAGGCTGGTTCGAAGCGGTACTTTGTGCGTACGTTTGTAGTTTCTCACTCTCATATCTCTTGCAGCTGGCTTACATAACTAATGTACCTTTACAACTTCAACTCAGTAAAGCTGGCTTTTTTACTGGGAAAATAAATAGCTTCCGTTTGTCATAGTTTTTTTGATCAAACACACAAAAGGTGATGGGAGTTGGATGCTTGCAGTAAGTTTAACCACTGGCAATTGTTCCGTGTAGTATTCCAACCATCATTCTTTTGCTCGCCCTGCCACCTCAGGTTAGGCCCTGCCATATGCAAATCAGTCTTTTTGTGTTTAAAAGACTTTATTAACTTCAATATATACTGCATACCAACAATACAAAGGAGCAACAATAATATTCCAAAGTGAATATGCAGTATTGGATACCAATAAGAAAACCATAAAAGTCTTTATAATTTTATGGGATAAGGAGAGAAGAGGGAAGAAAGGGAGGGAGGGAGGGGGCAAAGGAGAGAACATATGATGAATCATAAATATATAACAGCAGTGACAACAGTTTGCCCCTAAATTAACCTTATATAATAAACATTATACCTATTAACATATCAGAAAATATAATTAAATATAAAAGGAGGACAGAGAGATAAAATTCATGGAGGATGAACATTTTCAGAAGATACAGATACAATACTTAATACATCACTACCAATTTTGTTGAGATATGAACTAAGAGGTAACAATAATAATTGCACATTATGAGAAGATGTACATTGTATAGCATCCATAGTATCTAATTTATGATGGGAACTCAACGATCCCACCAGTCTTTATAGGATAACTTATCTGATGTTTTCCAATTCAAACTAATCTGGTGAAAAGCAATCGCTAATAGAATATCTAATAATTTATTTTTAGGGAATGTTGGAATAAGCAAATTGGACAGTGATCCCAAAAAGAGATAAATAATATTGAAAGGGCTATCAAAATTAAAAATCCTCTTAATCTGAGCCCAAATTTTGAACCAAAAATTACGGGTATTGGGACAACTGAATAAGATATGCATTAAATCTGCATTAGGAAAATCACAAGACCAACATTTAGCGGGAATATCGGAGGAGAATTTGGAGCACTGCAAGGGAGTAAAATATAGGCGATGATAAACAAAAAATAGAGATTGTGCAATACCTGCAGACCGTGAGATTTTATATATGCGTGCCCATACCTTATTCCAGAAAGAGCTAGTCCAAGAAACTCCCAGATCTCTCTTCCATAAACCATTAATATCAATGGGGTAACCCAGTTGTGCACAGAACCTGGGGTTAGCTACAGTAAGCGAACTGTGGTTCTGCTACATAGTTTATCAAAGAACCTTTCTGATATTATACCCACCGGCGTGGGATTATCATTTAATGGAAAAAATCACTAAGATTCTTCTCCAACCTCATCAAGTAGATATGAAACAAACCACTACCAAATAATGAATTGTGAATAATACATATATAATAAATTATAAAGGCATGACATATAATCACACAAAGAACTAATCACAGATTCTTACACAAGAAAACATAATGAAATTACAATATGTAAATACAAACAATTATACACATAAATCACAATACAATAGAATCCACAAGGTTTTACATATATAACACAATCAATTACAGCAACGTCATTTTCATATGTGACAACCCTAACTTAAACATAAAAATGTAATCAATAGATCTAAGGTTTAGTAGGGCTATTACGTTTGATTTCAATATGCGTTGACGTTTCGACCCCTTAAAGAAGTGTGAAATTGGTAACCATCGCTACGGGGTCTTCATCAGGACTAAGAACCAATTTGTGTGATGCCTGCATGGAAAAAAATAAATCTACTTTAGGAAATGATGTTGGAGAGTTATGTGTGTTGAGTTAATCATACTCAGACTGGAAAGTGAGACCAGCTTATTGCTCACCGTGTTCCTCAGATTGAGCAGCCTCGCCTTTAATGAGAGATACTCTTGGTCTTCTTTGTAAACAGTCTGAAGCTTAAGGGGCACAGCGTGCTCCCTTGGAGTTCTGTAAACCATATGAGAAAGAACCCCCGTAATTAATGTGGTACATAATAGTTACCCTGCTAAAAAAATATATATGAGGCGGTACAATGACTCACCTACAGCGTCAAGCATTGCGGAGTCAATGGAATTGAATACGTGACCTCCTGTATCAACAAACGGGGCCCTACGCCTCCGTTGCCGGGAAAATGGAGGTTTCAAAAAGCCTTCCTGGTGGGGGCCAAATATGAATGCATAACATTAATGAATTATCACTTAAAAAGTGATTGATTGAAACAAGAACACATCAGAACCATGACCACATTTACCTCCAGCTAATTATGCTTGGAGAATGAAGGGAAGAATTCCCTGATTTGTATAAGGACAGAAAATAATCAAGTCCTATTGGCGCCGATCGCTCACATGCGCCCAAACGAGTCAGGAGCAGAATTTCTACCTTGACTGCTGTAAAGGATATAACATAAAAATATTTGTCAGTGCGTCAGTTCTACAGGGTACGCACAAGTGCCTAGTACTCAGAATGGCCCTGACCATGTCTTACCTCCGGCATCTCGCGCTCGGAGTCAAATGTAGAAACGTCCCCTCGCCATGGAGGGGCGTTCATACTGCAATATTTACTTATTGTAATTTCATTATGTTTTCTTGTGTAATAATCTGTGATTAGTTCTTTGTGTGATTATATGTCATGCCTTTATAATTTAATATATATGTATTATTCACAATTCATTATTTGGTAGTGGTTTGTTTCATATCTACTTGATGAGGTTGGAGAAGAATCTTAGGGGTCGATTACGATATAGGTGCGGCGGTCCCGCTATACAAATTAGGATGCGCCCGCAGCACCCGCCGCAATGTAAAAATACATGTTGTGCATTTGCATGTACAACGTGACAGGCACCGTGCGGTGCCTTCCACCTTGTACATGCAGATGCAGGGGGGTACCATAGGTACCCCCCACGTGCAGCCCCCCACCCGCCCACCCCCCGGGGGCCCGCAACAGGCCCCCGAAGGCATTCTCCACCTGTCTTTTTGCGGCGGGATCTCCGCCGCAAAAGACAGGCATCGTAATGCCCACGGCGGTGCCTGCACGGCACCGCTGCCATTGCCCCATTGTACCGTGTCCCGCAAGGCGGGCGGAAAAGGACCGCCTTGCGGGACCACGGCGGACGGTCTTTCCGTCCGCCGCGGTACCATTCCCATTCCCACCGCCATCCTAATTTGGCGGTGGGAATATTCAGGTTGATGGCGGGCGGAGCGCCCCCGCCGGCCCGGCGGTGACTACCGCCGGCCCGGCGGGGGCGATCCGCCCGCCATCATAATGACCCCCTTAGTGATTTTTTCCATTAAATGATAATCCCACGCCTGTGGGTATAAAATCAGAAAGGTTCTTTGATAAACTATGTAGCAGAACCACTGTTCGCTTACTGTAGCTATCCCCAGGTTCTGTGCACAACTGGGTTACCCCATTGATATTAATGGTTCAGACGAGCAGACGCTAGTCTGTGAGGGTTTTCTTCCTTCATTTTTTAAGTTTGTTTGATGTACAATGTCAGATACATTATCGTACAGCGAAGAATACATAGCTAGACTGATCCAAGGACAAGAAGAAGTTTCCTTATTAGGAGCCTCTACTACACCCTTTGACAACTCTTTGAATGAGAAATTGACAAAATTAGAACGGTTGGAAAAGAAGTTAGTGAGGACAAGATTACATGGACATTTGCTAACGAAATATCTTCAAGCAAATATTATTCCAGTGGGACTCCAAATTAAGAACAAGCCTGCCATTTTCATTGATATTCCCAAGTTCCGCGAAAATTTCAGTTTCGTGGCTAATAACTGCTCCAGGCACTGGATGGTGCTTGGGGTTGAGATTGCCTTAGAGTATCAAAGAGTTGACAAAAGAAATCGAAGAACTAAGGAAAGAAATTCTGGGAGATAGTGCCTTAACTAATGCTAAAGAAGCCTTAGAGAGGTGAGACAAAACACTCTCAGAATTCAATAGGATTACACTGAACAGAAAAGTTGAGAATCTTGCTAGAGACATTAGGTTATATGACAAAAAAGTAACCTATCCCTATACCACTGCAGAATATTATCAACAGGATAGCCAGGGCCACTTCATAAATAGAGGGAGACAAGGGGGTCGCAAATATAAGACGTTCTCCGAATCTTCCTATTCAAGCGGTGGTGATTGTGATTATGAACACAACAATCCGAGTACTAGTAGGCAAACAGTTCGCCAAGGATCAGGATACCAAGCGAGTAATTACCAGGGATCCCACTTTTCTGAATTAACATCTGGGCCTTTTTTAGGGGATACCAGATGGCTTACCCACAGGGGCGGAGGACCACCACCGGGATGGTCAGAAGACAGGGGACAGAACAGAGGTTGGAACAGGGGCAGAGGCCGGAGAGCTGTCAAATTTTATCCACAGACGCATGGCGAGATACAAACCAGGCGCCAAACCTACAAATGGTAATAGAACCTGCTGTTACACTTGAGGCTGCCCTCCCTATAATACAGACTACTGAACATAACAATACTAGTGTAGTTGAACTAAGTAATACCATTATCAATCTTTCTAGCTATCAATTGACCTCAGCAGAAATATCTGTACTTTCCAAAGGTCTCAGTTATGTACCTACTGCTCCTACCAACAGCTTTGATAGAAAAATTGAATTACATCGCTTTTTCAGAAAGGTACGGCTTCGACTTTACTTTTACAAAAATCCCAAGCCATCTAATGTTAAGAGATGCCCGGCTACACCGCTCCGGACACCTTCGACTTTTATTCCTCCCGCACACCAGATGTCTAACAAAATCCTGGCCTTTGAACAGGTAGTCCTTGGAGATGTGCTTCAATTGTTTGAGAGCCCCAAATACATCAAGCACAATATTACAAAAGAAGAAAGGATGAGCCTAGAATCATTGAGGCAAAATGAGGAGGTTGTTATCAAGCCAGCTGATAAAGGTGACTCAATCGTGGTTCAAAATAGAGAGGACTTTGTGACTGAGATTGTGACGCAATTACAGGTTGTTGAGAATTACAAGCAAATCCCAGGTGATCCGACAAAGCAAGTAGCTAAACTCATACACCAACTCACAACACGAGGTCTAGAAGAAGGGTACTTGAGTGAATTGGAATTCGGTTATCTCAATCAAACAGAACCCCGTATTCCCACCATATATACACTGCCAAAGGTACACAAACACAGGGACAAACCGCCTGGTAGGCCTATTGTGTCAGGCTGCGGCTCTGTTCTCAAGCCACTGTGCCGTTACGTAGACATTTTTTTACAACCGTGGGTACCCATGACTAGATCATATATACGGGACACAATGGAGGTGATTAATTGGGTGGAGAACTTTCCCTTTGATAAGAGCAAATAACTGTTAGTAACTCTAGATGTGTTCTCGTTATATACGAGCATCCCACAGAGAGAAGCACTAGAAATAGCGAGTGAGGTCCTGGACCGCAGGGACAGATCACATGCTGTCCCCACTGATTTCATCATCGATCTTTTGGATGTGGCCATGACCAAAAACTTCTTTGTGTTTCAAAAGAATTTTTACTTTAAAACCAAGGGAGTAGCTATGGGGGCAGGGTTTGCCCCAGACATAGCGAACCTGTACATGGATTACTATGAAGCCAAACACATCTATGACGTCGATAACCCTTTCATAGTGAACATCACACTATGGAAGAGGTATATCGATGATGTGTTTATGGTATGGACAGGCAACTCTGACACTGTCGAGGACTTTTGCATTTGGCTCAATGAGAGATCCAGAGATATAAAATTTACCATGAAATATAGTTCTGGATCTAACCATTAAAAATGATGAGAATGTGTTATATACTATACTCTACAGGAAACCCTTGGAGCGAAATACATTATTGGGGTATGCTAGTCATCACCCCCGGAATCTGAGAGACAATCTTCCCTACGGACAGTGGAGAGGTGTGGTGCAGTGGCCAGGGCAGCTGACTCCGGGGCACAGGGCTCACGGTTCGAGCTCCGGCGGCAGCTCAGCTCAGCACCATGTGACTCTGGGCAATAGCTCACTTAATTTTCACGACGGCCCCTAGCGCCTTGAGACCCGTAAGGGTGAGTAGTTCGCGCTTTACAAAATCGGATTTACAAATCGGATTTAAGACTTCGGAGGAATTGTTGTCGTAGGGTTGATTTCTTTCGTGAATCAGATTCACTTATTGTGAGACTCAGTGAGCGCGGATATCCCCGCAGCCTTCTAATAAAATCAAGAAAACGCGCGTGGTATTGTCATAGAGAGATACTACTGGAAGTTAATCAAAACAAAATTAAAGCCAATGATAGAATTGTTTGTGTCTCTACTTTTAGTAATAGGAGTAATGATATAAAGAAAATCATTAACAAAAATTGGTCACTTATTACGGATGAAATAGGGACCATCGATCCACCTCTTTTTGCCTTTAAGAGGGGTCGAAACATCAGGGACCAGGTGGTCAGTTCATTTTTGAGGGACACATCACCATCTAATTTACGGACACAGCTTGGGTTACCACCTTTACAGGGACACTTTAAGTGTGGTCGATGTAAAGCTTGTGATTTGACAGTAGAACAAAAGGAATTCACGCAGGGACAGAGACGTTTTCAACTCAGACATCATACCAATTGCAACTCCAAGGATGTAATCTATATCATCAGATGTCCTTGCAATATGGTATACGTAGGCTAAACCAGACAGAAAATCAAGGCCCGAATCCTACAACACTGCTCACGAATTCGGTGCAAATTCCAATGTGCCTCTCTAGTTGAGCACTTTGGAGAAAGAGTCATCCATATGACAGTCTGAGATGGTGGGTCTTAGAAAAAATTGTGCCTAACCCAAGAGGAGGGTCCCTAACATCGACGTTAAATCTCCGAGAATGTAAATGGATACACCTCTTGGATTTGGTACATGGGGGTCTCAACGAACTAGAAGAAATCTCTAGACAAATTTCACTTCTCAACACAGGTTGAAGTTCGATAGTAGTGCTATAGAAGTCTGTTGTAACTCTGGATTGCACTGAACTGTGGGAACATTGGTTTTTCCAAAAATCTTTTTCATTCAATTACAAATGTAATCCACATCATGTAAAGATTTTCTGCACCCCAATGTTACGCATTATATATAACATCTTTAACATTGTATTGTGTAAAGCCTGACCCCTTTGCATATATAATTTTTGTATATAGCTTGATCACAGTTGATGTGGTACTGGACGAGTATAAACTGCGGTTTCAAGGGTGACTCTGGCAGACTAATGTTTTTCACTCAATGGCAAATGCTACATACTGGTCTTGAACAAAGGATGAGATTACACACGTTTGATTGTACAATGTTGAATCGTAGACACACGGTGTACAATCCATCAATGACCATGCATGATCATCAAGTGGTTCCACATAGTGACCAAATGCATTTCATCCCACGTATTTTATTATAAGATATGCAATAGGTTTATTAAAAGTACGCACCTCCAGTAAGGAGTCGATGCACTACCGCACATTGGTACATTTGTTTGATTGAATACCTAGATTCCATGCATTTGAACACCTCATTGATCGGGGTATATTATAATTCAACCTTACAGGCAGTACCATCCTGATTACGTTTCACAGACTTCTAGTCATGGATAAACACATTTGCTCACACGACAGAACCTACGCTAGAACACTTGTGTTGTATTCAATGGACGCAAGATTCCCCCACGTGCCCCCCTTCTCATAAGGAGTACGCACACATGTTCTGTGATACGACTTTCTATCCAGTGAGCGCGGCTCGCATTACGTTTGGTTACCATGGTGAGGGTACCAGACGCGCTTCCACTTCGCGCATAGGTTACCATGGTAACACGTACGTTTTACATTCTCAGCGTGCCTGACATGCACGCCGACGCCGTCAGCACCGTAACGCTGATTTACTCTATTTCAGTATGAACGCCCCCCCCCTCCCCATGGCGAGAGGACGTTTCTACATTTGACTCCGAGCGCGAGATGCCGGAGGTAAGACATGGTCAGGGCCAATCTGAGTACTAGGCACTTGTGCGTACCCTGTAGAACTAACGCACTGACAAATATTTTTATGTTATATCCTTTACAGCAGTCAAGGTAGCAATTCTGCTCCCAGGGTTGTGGAATTTAATAAAATATCTACTTGTCCATGGGGCAGGTTGCTTCATAAATCTACTTGTCCTGTAACAAAATCCACTTGGCCCTTTGGTGCCATGTAGTGCAGCGACAAATTATGGCAGCAATCTCATTATGTAAGAGCTCTGATATAGCCTCTCTGATTATGCCAGGGCTCATAACATAGTAGTGTTTGAATACTTGCAATCCCCTTATGTTGCCATGCTTCCGCAGAACTACATACTGGGGCTGAAGGTAGTGGTAAACAATAGTTCCAGAGTTAGAATGCCCTTTTGAGTCTTTGCAAACCTACTAACTTGCATGTTTTAAGGGTTTTCAATAACTCTTCTCTAATCTTTTCCCATACTTAGAATTGTGGGAAATTTACTCCTGACAATGAACCTTCTTCCAGAGTTGGGAAAAAAAGTGGTTGGAGGGAAAGGGAACTTGCAAACACTCAGATTTTCGCATGAGCAAATCTACACATGCCTATTTGCTCATGCTAAAATGCAGTTCACAAATATTTTTTAGGAGTACTATTTATTGTCCTACTTCTGTAAATTATTGGGACTTCACGAAAGCCGTATAGCTGCACTTAATGCAAGGACATATACCGTGGGTGCACCTTTGAGACTTTCTTTAATAATTGGGCCCCTAATTTGGGCTGGCGTTGACCGTGACCTTTTGTGTTTATTAAAATTCTGTCTCTTTCTTTCTTTCTTTCTCTCTCTCTCTCTCTCTCTCTCTCTCTCTCTCTCTCTCTCTCTCTCTCTCTCTCTCTCTCTCTCTCTCTCTCTCTCTCTCTCTCTCTCTCTCTCTCTCTCTCTCTCTCTCTCCTGGCTTCACTGTGAGTGACAGCATTCTGCTCTTTCACAAGGAGCATATCACCACACAAAGTAGTTGTATTCAGTGCCACTAACTACTGTGGCAGTGTGTGCTTTTTGAGACCAAAAAACAATTTTTGCTTTTGCCAATGTTTGTTATAATGGTGAGGACCCTGCAGCTCCCACACCAATAAGGTTTTACAAAAAACCATGCCAAAACAAGTCACACATTACAAAACGAAAAAGCTGACCACCAATTTCAGACCTACTGGCTTTGCTAATGCTTGTTTATTTTTGTTTCCCATAATCTTATTGAAACTGGTTATACTGATTTTCCATTATGAATATTTTAGGGAAATACTAGCATGCATCAAAACATGTTACTAAATGATGCAAAGAAATGGTACATGAAATTTTACATTAGTTTAGCAAAATGTCTTTGCTCCCGCTTTTATATTTTATGAACATTTTATTTTGAAAGCAAAAAATCATCAATCTTGCTTTCAAGCTTCCGCAAATATTTGCATCAAATGAAAGAGCATTCTGGGAGCATTATACATAGCCTTATATAGCTAAACTTTGAAAATGTGTGTACACGTTTTTATACTTGAACCACTGTCAGTAGTGCAGTCGGAGCTTACAACATTTACTTAGAGCGCTCACCCTAATAATAAAGGCTTTCAATTAATGAACCATAAATTCAAGTTTGAACAGCATTAACATATGGGCAAAAATATCACCTTAACTGCAGACAGTGCCCTTCCCTGATCCATAATGTGGTACTGCAAACTGGCAGCCAAACTGTTGTGCTGCAGGGGGTAGGGCCTACTTGTCCCAGGGACAAAATATACATGAAAACTTGTTGCCCATGACCCCAAACAATATGTCCTGGGCGTCGGGCTATAGGAATTCCACATCCCTGGTAGCCTAATGTGATGCTACGCAGAAATCCTTGCATGCCTCTCAACGTCTCATATCATGATGCGCATGAGTCTTTTGAATGTGTCTAAACGTATAAGTTCCTTAATAAGATGTTGACTCCATAGCTGCTAAATCTGTTAGGATGCCAGGGGCAAGCTTATGGATCCTTAGTTGTCAAAGATCAATGTCATGCTGCACGCCCCGCCTTCCGTCCGCTGACGGACTCACTGGCTCTTCACTGGATATATCTGCCTTTTCCTCTCAGGGAGTCGGAGTATGGGCCTCAGGCAGCTGGGGCAGATCTTTCTTTTTCTTAAGTAGCACCGACACACCATTATATTAAACACCATTGTAGCTTCCTCGCTGCACATCTTCAGATGTACATTTGACTGCTTGTTGTAGTGCAGGGGACCATGGCATTTGGAGGAAATAATGAAAGGCCATTCAAGTGGCCAATGCTTTATATGATTAAGGTGAAGCAACAGGGCCCGGAAGTATTGTGGTGGCCAAGTGTGATTTCTGAAACAAACTAATATTTAAGAAGTGTGCCCAACGCAAAATAGATAGCAACATGTGAAGATGAGAAGTGATCCAGGATAGAGTGTTGTGTGTGTTTTTAATAATTAGAAAATAATTATTGATTTAAATGTGTTTCAGTTAGCATGACTTGGCCTCAAACCAGCTTGCATTTTTTTTATTTTTTATTTTTATATTGATAGTTTTAGCTATAGGGGAGATTGGCACTGGCACACCTCTATGGCCGTCACCTACCCAGCCGGACTTCGGACATTTGTCTCACCGTTTTCTCCGCTCCTGTCTCCTTCATGTGGACTCCTTGATCTCTTTAGGTCCTGATTTTCGTGTCCTTTATTCTCAAATATTCTATCATGCTGTAATTAATGTGAAATTTTGGTAATTAATCCGGGGGAGCCCGAATACACTTGACCGATTCCCGGTGGAGCTGCACCGACAGCTATAGGGGAGATTGGCACTGGCACACAGCTATGGCCGTCACCTACCCAGCCAGACTTCGGACATTTGTCTCATCGTTTTCTCCGCTCTTGTCTCTTTCATGTGCACTCCTAGTTCTCCTTGGGTCCTGATTTTCGTGTCCTTTATTAACTCCTGTCTTGAGTATGCTATCTTGCTGTAATTAATGTGAAATTATTGTAACTTGTAACACGCTGTTTCCTTATGTAAAGCGCTCTGATACCTTCGGGTCTAGCCAGCGCTATATAAAACTCATCAAATAAATAAATAAAATAAATATATAGCGCAAACTCGACCCAAAGGTATCCGAGTGCTTTACAGGAGCACCAGTTGCGTTACAGACGGACACATCCATTTTGTTAGGCATGGGGAGATTAACTGATTTGCCCAGAATCACAGGATGTCTAGCGTCCCTGCCGAGACTCGAACACAGTTCTCCAGTTTCGAGGTCAACCACTCTAGCTGTTAGTCCACATCCTCTCCCCTCTTGAGATCATTCACATTTGCAGAAGGAAAGCACACTTTTATTTTATTTGAGTGAGCATGCTCCTCGTGCATGTGTATGTGGTTTTTTTTCCATTTCAGCAAACCAGTAAAATATAAGCTTTTTTTACATGGTGCTTGTTAAATCAAATACAATTGTATTGCCTGCTTTCCTCATGAGCAAGATACGCCCAGGATGTTCCTGCATTTTTAATTTTTAAGGCCTTTTTCTTAGGATTGAACAAAAGAGCCTTTCATTCACCAAACACGATATTGTTTAAGTTACATACATGCTCTATCATCTCCTTCATTTCCTATGCATACCTCATTCATGCATTTGTAGTAAAGTAGGTTTGTTTAGATGTATCATATTGAATGTATCTAATATATTTGAATATTCAGTGGTCTGCGTCTTGTAACATGTATACTCTACTATTCTCAGACCATTAGAAGCAGCTAAATGTGTGTGGCTTTCTTTGCCTAAAATCATAAAAAATTATATTTTTGGGATATGTGCCAGCCTTTGTTGAGCACTCTTTGTAGGCAGACTCTATGTTGGTCTGCCAGACTCTATGTTGGTCTTCTTGCTTAACTATACATAAGTTCTCTCTGCTACTTGCTCTACAGATCTATGTTAATCTTCTTGCATATTTTGATTTTTATTCATATTTATTAACTCTTTAAATGCCGAGTCCCCTCGATTTAGCTAATGACGTTTTGCCTTCTGCAATTACCTTAATTTTTAATAAATCCTAATTAATGGTTTTGACTTGCATTCAAATATTGTGGAACTTTCATCTTATGTCATAGGTCACAGTTTTGTGAAGGCTTAGACAGCACCAATCCTTTGCCTCGCCCCTTTTGATTATTTTAATTAGGTCTTAAAAAGTGTGCACTGACTATGCTGCACTACCTTCTGCTGAACTTTTGGGGATTCTGGACAGAGTGGAAACAAGGCAGTAACACAGTGCTTAACTTGAAAAAAAAATAAGTGCCAGGGCCCTCGTCAGGAGGCCACCCCGCTTGCATCACCCATTGCCACTGCCGTCGCTGCCAATGACAGTACTTACACAACTACTAACCATCACACTGTTACAAGTGTGACTTTTCAGACAGTTCGAGGCCCCCCAAAGCTAGAAGAATGGCTTGAGCGGCAGGTATTAGTTGTTTTGATGTCCATTGGCTTAATAAACAACTGTTGTTGTGGTCCTCTCTATATTACACAAACAGCGCCACCGTGTGGTAGCTGTCATAAGTCCTGGTGTTGTCAATTAAGTGCTGGTGCCGAGCACCGGAAACCACCGGCTCAAATTAAGCACTGCAGCAATATAACTTGCTGGTGTATGACCTGAAGAAGAAATGAAAAAGCAGAACCACTCTCCTAAATTCAAGATCAATAAAAGTTGACCCCAACAACCATCTATGAGTATTTTCACACAAGGCGATTGTAAAGCCTGTCAGTATGGGATCAGTACCTTGAAATACATGTGAAATGCTCCCACGGGTATTAAATATGACACAGAGTTTCCGTAACACTCATAGCAATTGTATAATGTATGCATTGTTATGTTTGTGCAGGCTCTGGCGTACATTGACAGTGGGATTCGGAGTGTATTAGTAAGGATTATGGACCAGGTCTGCTCCATGCTTATAGTTGTTGGAGCCATCATCTAGCTGTGCCTTTTCATAATGGCCGTGCCATCAGGGCTGCATTATTGGACTTTGTAAGTATCTGTACCGTTCCAGAGCATGAAAGATGAGGGAATAGTGATATCTGGTTATGGCAAGCTGAAGCGAAATTCATAATACATTTGTGCAACAACGGATTGAGAGGTCTCAACTATGAAAAAGAAATACACAGTTTTGATTTCTGAATACTTCTTATCAGATTTTACAAGGTAGAACAATTTGTCGTTGAATGACAACACACACATTTATGAAATGAAAACATTTCCTCAGTAGGCAGTAATTATAGAAGAACATTTGTAAGTATATCATATTATAAGGTTCAAGTTAAACTATCATTTATACCTTGTTTGGGTTTTTTTTTTATCTCAGGTAGCCTTACCATGAAAAGTTTGATGTTTCTTACAAGAAGATTAAGATTTATTATTCATTGTGGAGCCTCTTACCTATGCTTAGCGCGATTTTTTAGATCTAGGAAAACACTCTACTTCTACAGTTAATTGTTTATTTTCGTTGTGATTGAAGAGACAAAGGGAAGTGATCACGTGGAGTGAGAATGCGAGATTAAGATTTTATGGCTCAGCCATTATGGCTCATCTTTGTATTGATTAACAAAATTACCTGCTGAGATTGATTTGATTAAAAAAGGCAAATCTGCATGAAACGGATATAATGATTACTTCATCTGGAGCCTTTACTCTCTTTCAATAAGTCTGCGGAGGCAGATGAAGCGTTGAGCCGTGGTGCAGCTTTAACGAGGCGCACCGGGTGCAGACGGGGACAGTGCACCCTGTTGCATATAACGGGCATTTCTCAGGGCAGCCACAAACTCGCAGATACCCACAGGGCAGCACTTTAGTGAAAGGTAAAGCAGCTATTTGGAGCATCATCTTCATCTTTCACTGTGCAGACAGCACGTGGCCTGCAATTCAGGGGGGCGGTGGTTTAGAGTTTAGAGTTTCCACTGCAGACAGGTGTAGTAACTGGCTGCCCCCCCTGCAGGTGATGTGTGGAGGGGTACACAGACCCCTTCCACCCCTTTTGAAGGATGTTGTCAGAAGGTGCACAGAATTTGTGGCACACATTCTGTGTGCCTCCTTACGGTCTCTTTGCCTCTGTGCTCGTGTCCATAACTCAGAGCTTGTAGGTGTCAATACTACTCCATCCTAGCTCCCGAAACTCTCTGGAGTTGACATCCAAGGCATATCCTTGTATCGGCGACATACGTTCCTTTTTTTCCGCGTCCAAGTAAGCAGATCTGGAGAGTTACTCTGCTTAAACCTGTTTCCTAAAAGTATATTAAATGCAGTGTTTTGTTGGGATGCCCCCACCAAAGCTGACAGGCTTCAAACCCTGCATACCTGTGCTAAGCATATGTTGCTATCAGACACGGTGCCCAGTATGGTTCCTACTGGAAAGTCCTCCAAACCAGCCTTGTCAACTGACTCTTGGGTCCCATGGCATCAAACCCATTCTAAACGTAAGGCCTCTGACTCCTCTCCCTGACCTCAGCCTTGTAGCCAGACTTGGTGAAAATACCATAGAATTCATGCCAGGCTCTAGCACCAGAGTACAACCACAGCCCAAAGAGCTGCTTCTGGTCTTTACCCCCTTACACTGAACCAGCATAAATGACAACCTTTACCCAAGCGATGGAGGAACTCTGCAGGAAAAATTCCCATTTAACTCCCTCTGGCGGGCCTGTGGGTGCCAAAAAGTTTCTTCAGGCTCCGACAAGAATACTCCTAATGTTTCCTGCCCCAGTGCTAATCGATCCCCACACCAGTGAGCCCCGAGGCTGCGTCTTTCATGGCTGCACCTCGGGCACTGCGATCGGTAGCACCCATGACACCCCCAGTGCCGACTTCGGGTCAGTCACACGAGAAGGCCAATTTTCTTAGGACGAAGGCTATTCTAATTCCTTCTGGATGCAAGGCGTAGAGATTGTTAGAAGAACCGTTCCAAAGGAACAAGTACTACTGCAAACCTTGTGAGAAAGCTCTGACTCCTATCCTATTCATATTCCCAATGTGGTCTGACGAGGGTGATGATGGGGACAGTGGTGAGGTGGGCTAGCACCTCCCTCCTATGACTACTGATGCTGGTTCCCATTTGGTACTCCAGAGTTCTAGTGGCGTAAACTCCTGATGGGAGGTGGATTGGACTGTGCTGCAGGGCCGTCAATAGAGGACATTGCTTCGTTTCCATCACTTCTTCACAAGACCTTGAATTGCCATTGTCCATAGTCGAGAACAAGGCTGCACTCCTCACTGGGATTCGTCAGTCTGCTTCATCTGCAACTGAGCCTTCTGATCTTTTTGAGTGATGCTTTACTGGACCGTAACTGATTGCTTGAGGTAAGCCAGCTTCTGCATCTGCTGTAAATTGTCAGGTTGCACACTGCCGTGCTCCTGGAGAGTCAAACGGCCAGATGTATCAAAGGGTTTTACCCATTCTGTGTCTATGGTAAAACGTGTTCATACATATGGCCCAAAATGTTTGACCGCTCATCCCTCACTACAGAGATTTGTGGCCCAGACCTCTCTTTCTACCAAACAGCATTCTGATTTCCTGCCTTACACTCCTGATCTGGGAGAGTGGAAAAAAATCAAGACTATGCGGGCATACGTTTTTCGCCTCTGCTAGCTTTCCAATTTAGTCTGATAATGTGACTTGTTTCTGATGGACACTTCTAACTGTAGATTCCGTGTTCAAGGAATGTCACCCCTTTAAAAGACAGGATTTAAGCCTTGTAAGGCCTGTCCGATACAGATGTCTATGACAGATTCTCACGGAGGGTGCCTCTGGTGCTTGGAGTCGTTGCTCGACTGCAAGGCCTATGAAGAAAACCCCCAGATGAAATCTAAAGCCATTCGTGAGTGTGAGGTGAAGCTCTACATGGTGAAACACCGGAAGCCTCCACACCTGTCCCGCTCTAGGTCCAAGTGGAAAGCGAGGACCCACTACCGTAGTTATTCCGAGGCAGAACTTCCCGCAGCAGAAGTCTTCCGATATGTTGAAGAAGAAATATAAGAAGTTCAAGCGGGACTCTACCCCTTCCTGTCACTATTCAGAGAGGGTACATGGGCATAACTGTGCCTCCAGATCTTGCTCATATTCAAACGAGGAGATAATTCCATACCTGGTCTCGATGCACCCCGCGTTCCAAGGTTCATTGGTGACTTTACAGCAGGTTACGGCTTTTTTAGAGGCCATGCTGCGAATCTTTGGCTCACTCTCGGACCCCAGGATCTGCAGGCTCTCCAAGTCGTATTACCGCCTGCAGGTTCACTCTCTGTGCCTTCTGGGCCCCTTAAACTGCTTTGGGTTGCATGCCAGAGAAAAGAGTATGTCCAGAAGGACTAGTTTGCATACTTTAAAAAGAATGCCCTAGACCATCAATTCTAGGGTTCTTATTGCTCTATTTAGCTTATTTTAAATTATTTAGAATAGCAAAGCAAATAAATATTTTTTCATGTCTCAGAAAAGAAACCTTCCATTTACAGAACACCACACTTACAAAAACACATTTATACACAGTGTTCTATTCCACTTAAAAACGAAAAAATTCAAAGACAAAAATGACAGGTGAAACAAACTTAGACAATCGTGTGAAATAACATTTACATTGAGAGTACAACACCAGTCCTAGTTTTTACATAAGGCACCAAGCGGACGTTAGATTCTTAACTAGACGTTGTTAATTGTCCTGCCTAGGCCAAGAGGCTGGGGGTTATGTCTTCAAACCAATGTTGCCTACACAAGAGGAAAAAATTATTACTACATTCCTTAAGGCACAATATATACACAATCCCCCGAGCTCACAAGAGCTAAGAATCTAACGTCCGCTTGGTGCCTTATGTAAAAACTAGGACTGGTGTTGTACTCTCAATGTAAATGTTATAAGCTAAATAAAGCAATAAGAACCCTAGAATTGATGGTCTAGGGCATTCTTTTTAAAGTATGCAAACTAGTCCTTCTGGACATACTCTTTTCTCTTGTATTTACAGTGGTCCAGTCCAGGAGGTTTTAGGACCCGAGCCTTCTTTGTTCTCAATATTGGGTTGTGTTAGAAATGGGATCTCTAGTTGGCAAGGGCTTGCACCTTTGTCCAAGTAGGGACCCTTCTTCCTAGTTAGGGTAAGGGTGTTACACTCGTGAAGTAACCCCTGCTCACCCTCGTGGTAGCTTGGCACGAGCAGTCAGGCTTAATTCAGAGGCAGTGTGTAAAGCATTTGCACATAACCAACAGTAATACAGTGTAAGCACTACAAACGGACACCACACCAGTTTAGAAAAATAACCAATATTTTATATACTCAAGACAAGACCAATTACGACAAAAATCCACAATACTATACTTTGAAAATGAATGCTTGATAAGGTAACTTCTTCTTTGCAGGAATAGCACAAAAGCAAAGTTCGTACGAGTCGGTAGCTCCGTCCGAGCCTACCGCGATGCTGAAAACCACAGAGTCTAACAGTTCCAGCCGGCCGCGTCGATACGGGCCAGCAGAGTCGTGAACAGACTCGGTCACAGTACCTTTCTCGTTGTGGCTGGTACGGAGTGTACGAGCCGGTCGGCGTTCGTCGCGGTTGCGGTGCAAGACGGAGCGGTGCAAGGTGCGGTGTCCCTCGATGCGGTGCAGGCAGCGGCTCGATGAGCGTCGTGCAGACGGAGTCGGTGAGTCCAAGGCGTGCGATGCAGGGTGAGACGATGCTCGATGCGGTGCTGACAGGTTGCGATGCAGGCGACCTAGCCGGAGTGCGGGAGCTGGCGTCGGACAGCGGTGCGAGTCGGAGCGGTGCGTCGCAGACGTGCGAGCGGTGCCCCAAATGCGGTCACGACTCTTGAGCCAGTTGCAGCGACCTCGTCGGTCGGGTCCGGTTGGTTCAGTGAAGCGATGCGATGCGAACTGCGGTGCCCACAGGTCACGGTGCAAGCAGCGGCTCGATGTTGGCGGCGTCGGACGTCGCCCACGGTGAGACCAGGGTTGCGATGCGAAGCGGGGCAATGCGGTCTGCGGTGCAAACAGGTCACCGGCCAGGGATGGATTCGGTTGACGGAGTCGGTTGCGGTTCCCTTCCTCTGTGGCAACTGAAACAGCGTTCCAGAAGCGGTACCCAGAGGCTTGTGAAGTCTTTGTAGTCCCTGAGACTTCTTAACAGGAGGCCAGCTCGGTTTCAGGCCCTTGGAGATACTCAGCACAAGTTTGTAGAAAGTTCAGTCCAGTCCTTTCACTGCCCAAGACAGAAGCAGCAACTGCAGGCCAACCCAACAAAGCAACAACACAGCAACGGGGCAGTACTCCTCCTGGCAGCTCTTCCAGCTCTTCGTCTTGGCAGGTTCCTTGATTCCAGCGAGATCTAAATTCATGGGGTCAGGGCCCCAATATTTATATCCCAAATTCCTTTGTTCTCTGAAGGCAGAGAGGCCTTTGCCTAGTCCAAACCAGTTCTGGAGCACTTTGTTGACAAGTCTCCGTCCCTTCTTTCAGAGAGTAGGCCAGGGACATCAGATGCACCACAGGAGGTGGAGCCAGCATTGTGGAGGGAAGGCACTGTCCTATTCAGGGCCCAGGTGCAACTCCTCCCACCCATCTACATGTAGATCTTGCTATTCAGCCCTGTGCTGACTCACCCTGTCTCCTGGCATCCCCCAGCCCCTGTCGCTCACACTCCAGTCAAGGAATACACAACCTCGCAGAGGCAGGCTTGGATGGTTAGACAAGAAAATACCCACTTTCTAAAAGGGGTATTTTCAAACACAGAATGTTAAAACCAACTTCACTAAAAGATGCATTTTATCATTCTGAGTCCAGGCATACTAAACTCGAATTTCTACCATGTTCCCGGGGTCAGTTAGGATTATAAGCTGTAATAATCAAAACTGCCCGTTCTGGCCTATGGGGAACAGGTAGCCTTGCGATAGTGAAAAACGAACTAGGCTGTAATTCACTATCAGGACATGCCACACACACCAGGGCATGTCCTACCTTTCGCATACAACGCACCCTGCCCACAGGGGTACCTTGGGCCTACCTTAGGGGTGACTAACATGTAGAAAAGGGAAGGTTTAGGGACTTGCAAGTGTGCGCACTTGCCAAGTCGACATGGCAGCCCCAGGCTGCGCACAGGCTCTGCGATGGCAGGCCCGAGTTACACTTTACGGGCTGTTTGCGTGGGTGGCACAATCCAGTGCTGCAGCCCACCAACAGAATTTGATTTATAGGCCCTGGCACTCGCAGTGCACTTTACTAGGGACTGACACATAAATCAAATAGGCCAATCATGGAAGCACCAATCCATAACACATTTTACACAGAGAGCATATGCACTTTAGCACTGATTAGCAGTGGTAAAGTGCCCAGAGTCCTAAAACCAACACACACAGGGTCAAAAACAGGAGGCCAAAAAGCAAAAAGTCTGGGGGTAAACCCGCTGAAAAAGCCAAGTCTAACACAACGCCCTCCCAGCCTAAAAGCCAGGGTAGACTAATCAATCCCTTGATGGACTTCCCTGCTTGGGGCGATAGAACATAGACCTGGCCCACAACAGCGGGGGCACGTTCTGGTTCTACACCTTTCCAAACCCAGTCGGATCCCTCTATCCATACTCTCAGGGCCCACTAAGCTGACCCATGGGGTATCCTTCTCTTCACCTGTGAACCCCATCTGTGCAGCGCCTAAACTTACTTTGCTCACAGATGTGTCCCAACAGGCCGACAGTGCCCACATGGCCAACACAGTGGTGTGGCCCAGTCCACCCCCGGGTGTGACTCCTGTCCCCTCTCAGGGGCAACGCTGTCCACCAGGACAGTAAGCCACAGTGGCTACCGACAGTTGTCAGTGGGGAGACCCAGGCCTTATGCCTCTCAGGGCTCTCTAACCTCTGTGGCGTCAGAGAGTGGTGGGCGGTAGCCCCAGGTGCCTGGCACCCTTGGTCCACTCTCCCTCCTGTCAGGTCAGGTATGACATCCTGACACTGACCCACCAACCCCGGGCCTGTACCCGGCAGCTGGACAGGAGACTGGGGTGGCCTCCCCACACCCGGTCCTCCTCCCTGGGGCTCTGTACCCTCCCACCTGGAGCGGTACCCCCTTCCAGAATTGTCAGGGAACCTGTGGCAGGTGTCCTGCACAATTTGCCCACCAGTGCAGGGGTTCTATCCTGCAACTGGGATTCCAGCTTAGGGTCTGTACCCTTAGGCTGGACAGGGGACTGGGGTGGCCTACCCCACACCCGGTCCTCCTCCCCGGGGCTCTGTACCCTCCCACCTGGAGCGGTACCCCCAAAGACAAACTGGTAGGGGCACTGTTAGCAGTCGCCCCTTCCTCCAGGTCAGGGGGACACCCTGAACCTGGTCCTTCAACCCAGGGTCTGTACCCTTAGGTTGAACCTGTGCCTGGCATCCCAGGACTTCCGGGGGAGTACACCAACCCTCCCCAAGGGAAACACACTCCTCATGAGTCGTGCGAGAGTCTGCCTGGTGCAGGTCTCCAGCCTCCTGTCCACCTGACAGAGCATGAAGACCCCCAGGCCAGAAGTGGCCTCACCAGGGTCAGTCCTGGGGTGCTCTGACCTCAGAGCGGGCAACCCCTGACCCACTGGTCCTTCCACTGGGGACAGCGCCCCCTCACCCTTTTCTCTGGACTCATGCCCCCTCCCAACTGGAGCGGGGCTGCCAGACACCTGAACCGGTGGGATGCTCGTTACAGCAGTCCCCCCCAGTTCCTTAGACACTAGGCGATCACCCTCAATGGATGGCCAGGACCAGGCCCTAGGCCATCCAGATGTCTCTGGTCTTTGCCAACTAACAGAGTGGGGGCAGTAACCCCTGGTACATAGTAACCATACTCCACTCTTCCTCTCATCAGTGCAGTTCTAAAGAACCACTGATCCTCCAACCTAGGGTCTGCACCCTCAGGTTCACCAGAGGTCTCGGGCGAGGCTCTCCTCCCCTTACCTCTCCTTCTGGGGTCCGGCCCTCTCCTCCCAGGAGAAGCACCCCCAGAGCCAAAAACTGTCAGGATGCTGGAACCAGACCTCCTACACAATTCTTCCACCAGTTCAGGGCCTTGACCCTGCAACTGATTCACCACCCTTGGATCTAAACCCTCAGGTTGAACCGGGGTCAGAGGCGAGGACTCCCTCCCTCTGCACCCCCTTCCAGAGTTCTGTACCCTCCCACTGGGAGTGGTACCCCGAGAAGACAAACCGGTCAGGACACTGCTTACAGTCGTCCTTCCCTCCAGGTCAGGCAGGACCTGAACCTGGCCTCCTAACCCAGGGACTGAACCCTGCAGCTGAGCACCTGCCTGGCGCACCAGGACTTCCTTGGGAGCACGCATACCCCCCCTGAGGGCAACACATGACTCATGTGTTGCGTGACAGTCTGCCTGGCGCAGATCTCCCGACCACTGTCCACCTGACAGTGCGCAAAGATCCCCCAGGACAGAAGTGGTGTCACCATGGTCACTGCTAGGAGGCTCAGCCCTTCTGGCTGGCCTCTGACTCACTGGTTCTCCCACTGGGGAACACATCCCCCTCTCACCCCTCACTCTGGACTTCTGCACCCTCCCAACTGGAGCGGTACTGCCAGACACCAGAACCACTGGAGCTCTGTTTACAGAGGCTCCAGGTTCTCCTGTCAGTAGGAGATCTCCCTCAACGGACGGCCTACCAGTACAGTCTAGGCTCCCCACCTGGGGTTCCCTCCTGGAACCACCCAGGCTCCGGGACCGGGTTTTGGGCACCTTGGGCCGCAGCCCATTCTCACTCCTTCTCCGCAGAGACAGGACGTGAGTCCCTACACCCTTCCCATGACACCGGGACCTATCTGGGCTATTACAAACCTTTCCCACCACTCTTGGTTGGGAAATACCCCAGCCACTTCCTCCAGGATCACCCCCAGATGCTTCTCCAGACCCTCTGGAATCCACCAAAAGGTCTGCCTCCAGTGCAAGCTCCCTGGGGTCAGAGAACTCACACTCCACTGGGTGTTGGCCTAGCTCTGGAAAACAGGGACTTAAAATATGCTCTCCAACAATTGAATCACACAGCCCCACACAGGTGTTAACCAAACTGCCCTTCACCCAACCATCCAGTGCCTCAGACAAGTACCCCACAACATTCTCACAAGACTGGCGAGACAGTGTCTGACTGTTGCTGTCCCTCAACCCATACTCTTCTGGCTGGTCTTCATACTCACTTACCAGGGCTTCTACCATGGGGGAACCCCTCTCCCTGCACCTCTCATCTAGAGTCAGTAGAGTGTCCCTCCCACTACCAGGAATATGATCCCCTGCGCCAGTTCCCCAATCTACCTCAGGGACACTACGTACCACTGGAGTAACCTCACAATCCTGAACCCCCTGGTGTATGTCAACCCCCTCCTTGAAGTAGGGCCCCAAATCTGTGTGTGTGTCTACCTCATCCTCAGTACTGGACACTACACTTTTGCTGCCACCATCTGGGCTGGACAAAGCCCTACCGGCTTCCCAATCCAGCTCCAGCTCTCTCATTTTAAGCTCATGATCCAAGATCATCCTCCTTTCCTCCATGGCTAATCTCTTCTCCTCCCGCTCACTCTCCAGCCTCAGCTTCTGCAGCTCAAACTGCCTTGCCTCCCGCCTGTCCTCCAGCTCCTCTGGGGACAGACTGCTGCTGCCTGACCTGGCGGGTTCCCCCCACCCAAAAGCACATCCACCCTGGAAATAGGCTCCTCCACCTCCTCACTGAGATTACCAGGCTGCCCACTGGCATGTCTGGCTGCTACCCAGGCCCTCTGCGCCTTCTGTAGCTCCTCCTTCCTTGTGAGGCCTTTAATTTGGACTTTCAGGTTTTTACAAATCGCTGGTAGCTCCTTTACGGCGTAGGATTCCAACCTATCCTCCTCAAAGATAACTTCCAGAGATGCAACGGATGATGCAGCTGAGTCAGGCATGACAAAAGTAGTGAGTTGAGAACTGGCAAGATCAAAAATAGGCCAAAAGAAAAAGAACCAGTATGTGGTACGTAATGGTCTGCGATATGGTAGTAGTGCACACCAATCACTGTAAGTCAAGTGCAAACACAAGTCCTATCCTCACCGCTGACAACCAATGTTAGAAATGGGATCTCTAGTTGGCAAGGGCTTGCACCTTTGTCCAAGTAGGGACCCTTCTTCCTAGTCAGGGTAAGGGTGTTACACTCGTGAAGTAACCCCTGCTCACCCTCGTGGTAGCTTGGCACGAGCAGTCAGGCTTAATTCAGAGGCAGTGTGTAAAGCATTTGCACATAACCAACAGTAATACAGTGTAAGCACTACAAACGGACACCACACCAGTTTAGAAAAATAACCAATATTTTATATACTCAAGACAAGACCAATTACGACAAAAATCCACAATACTATACTTTGAAAATGAATGCTTGATAAGGTAACTTCTTCTTTGCAGGAATAGCACAAAAGCAAAGTTCGTACGAGTCGGTAGCTCCGTCCGAGCCTACCGCGATGCTGAAAACCACAGAGTCTAACAGTTCCAGCCGGCCGCCTCGATACGGGCCAGCAGAGTCGTGAACAGACTCGGTCACAGTACCTTTCTCGTTGTGGCTGGTACGGAGTGTACGAGCCGGTCGGCGTTCGTCGCGGTTGCGGTGCAAGACGGAGCGGTGCAAGGTGCGGTGTCCCTCGATGCGGTGCAGGCAGCGGCTCGATGAGCGTCGTGCAGACGGAGTCGGTGAGTCCAAGGCGTGCGATGCAGGGTGAGACGATGCTCGATGCGGTGCTGACAGGTTGCGATGCAGGCGACCTAGCCGGAGTGCGGGAGCTGGCGTCGGACAGCGGTGCGAGTCGGAGCGGTGCGTCGCAGACGTGCGAGCGGTGCCCCAAATGCGGTGTGGTCACGACTCTTGAGCCAGTTGCAGCGACCTCGTCGGTCGGGCCCGGTTGGTTCAGTGAAGCGATGCGATGCGAACTGCGGTGCCCACAGGTCACGGTGCAAGCAGCGGCTCGATGTTGGCGGCGTCGGACGTCGCCCACGGTGAGACCAGGGTTGCGATGCGAAGCGGGGCGATGCGGTCTGCGGTGCAAACAGGTCACCGGCCAGGGATGGATTCGGTTGACGGAGTCGGTTGCGGTTCCCTTCCTCTGTGGCAACTGAAACAGCGTTCCAGAAGCGGTACCCAGAGGCTTGTGAAGTCTTTGTAGTCCCTGAGACTTCTTAACAGGAGGCCAGCTCGGTTTCAGGCCCTTGGAGATACTCAGCACAAGTTTGTAGAAAGTTCAGTCCAGTCCTTTCACTGCCCAAGACAGAAGCAGCAACTGCAGGCCAACCCAACAAAGCAACAACACAGCAACGGGGCAGTACTCCTCCTGGCAGCTCTTCCAGCTCTTCGTCTTGGCAGGTTCCTTGATTCCAGCGAGATCTAAATTCATGGGGTCAGGGCCCCAATATTTATATCCCAAATTCCTTTGTTCTCTGAAGGCAGAGAGGCCTTTGCCTAGTCCAAACCAGTTCTGGAGCACTTTGTTGACAAGTCTCCGTCCCTTCTTTCAGAGAGTAGGCCAGGGACATCAGACGCACCACAGGAGGTGGAGCCAGCATTGTGGAGGGAAGGCACTGTCCTATTCAGGGCCCAGGTGCAACTCCTCCCACCCATCTACATGTAGATCTTGCTATTCAGCCCTGTGCTGACTCACCCTGTCTCCTGGCATCCCCCAGCCCCTGTCGCTCACACTCCAGTCAAGGAATACACAACCTCGCAGAGGCAGGCTTGGATGGTTAGACAAGAAAATACCCACTTTCTAAAAGGGGTATTTTCAAACACAGAATGTTAAAACCAACTTCACTAAAAGATGCATTTTATCATTCTGAGTCCAGGCATACTAAACTCGAATTTCTACCATGTTCCCGGGGTCAGTTAGGATTATAAGCTGTAATAATCAAAACTGCCCGTTCTGGCCTATGGGGAACAGGTAGCCTTGCGATAGTGAAAAACGAACTAGGCTGTAATTCACTATCAGGACATGTCACACACACCAGGGCATGTCCTACCTTTCGCATACAACGCACCCTGCCCACAGGGGTACCTTGGGCCTACCTTAGGGGTGACTAACATGTAGAAAAGGGAAGGTTTAGGGACTTGCAAGTGTGCGCACTTGCCAAGTCGACATGGCAGCCCCAGGCTGCGCACAGGCTCTGCGATGGCAGGCCCGAGTTACACTTTACGGGCTGTTTGCGTGGGTGGCACAATCCAGTGCTGCAGCCCACCAACAGCATTTGATTTATAGGCCCTGGCACTCGCAGTGCACTTTACTAGGGACTGACACATAAATCAAATAGGCCAATCATGGAAGCACCAATCCATAACACATTTTACACAGAGAGCATATGCACTTTAGCACTGATTAGCAGTGGTAAAGTGCCCAGAGTCCTAAAACCAACACACACAGGGTCAAAAACAGGAGGCCAAAAAGCAAAAAGCCTGGGGTTAACCCGCTGGAAAAGCCAAGTCTAACAGGTTGCATGCCAGCATTGGGAACAATGCTGAAATTTGCTCCAGTTCCTTAAGGGTTGATGCTGCCACTGAAGCCACCAACACCGGATTAAGACCTGCAACCCATCATGGTGTCCGGATCTGAGCCAGCATCGTCTTGACTGAGGCCACGTACAGACTTTGATGTACCGCACCCTCTGCTAAATCCATCAAACTCTGACACAATTCCCCTTCCGTGCAGTGGCAGACAGGCATTACACCAACTTTTTGGCTCGGACTCTAACCAGAGCCAGCCTTATGGAGACAACCATGGTTGGGATGGGAGAGGATTTGCCTCATCCTATAATGATGATAGCTGGTACATGGACTTACAGGATGCCAGTTGGGCTGAACATTTCATCTGATACTGGTCGGTTCCCCCACCGGGCATCAAACAGAGGAAATTAACTCATTTGCTACAGTGATCAGAAAGGCTGCAGAGGTCCTTGACAATCACTTTCTGACTATGAAGGTGAAAGCAAGTGTATCGACAGAGGTCCTACCACCTGACCAAGTACCAACTAAACCTCTTCTGCCCTTCAATGAAGCCCCTTCTGACACACTGCTGGGCAGTTGGGCTAAACCATGGTGCAGTCCTCCAGTCAGCTGACGGGTCGTCTACCGCTATAGGCTTCTTCAGGAGACCCAGACTTCTTAACACAGCATCCAACCACTGAAACTCCAGTGGTACAGGCATCATAGTAGAGTGAACTCTCTAATGCCTTTACAACCACACCCCGACAGGGAGATGCATTCTGCAAGCACACATTCTCCTCAGCCTGCCTCGCCTTGAGGTTGGCCAGTGCAAGCTGTTTCCTAGATTGCTACACCCACAAACATTGGCCATGGTGGGTAAAATCTTACCTGTGCTCCCAGAAGACTTATGGGCTTCCTTAGCCCAAACTATTCAAGATGGTTGGGATACGGCCAAATGTGTCATTCCCTCGAGCCTGGACACCATGGATTATCTGTGGTGCTTCGATGCCACATCTGGATGATGTCCACTGGCTTCTCTGGAGACATCCTTCCTTGATGGACATGCCTTTTGGCGGCTCCTGCCTGATTGGTCGGAAGGCAGATTCAGCCAAAGAGTATTTTAAAGAGAGCAGAGACACAGCACGCTGCTTGGGCCTTTTAGATCGCGTTCAGCAATCCTCCAACAATTTTGTCATTTTTGGGGATATATCCGAGGCACTTGTTGTATCAACACCGTCCAGCTCCCCCTCCCGCACATTCGGCCTCTCAGCCCTTTTGAGGTTGACAGTGACCTGGTCATCAGAGCAAGGGCTTATCTCAGTCTTCTGCCCCTCCAACCACAACCTCCAAACCCTTTTAGTGCAAACTTACCGGCGACAGCCATAAGGTAAGGGGCAGGATCAGCCACTTCCTTTAGGGATGGCAACACATTACATCTGACAAATGAATTCTGCAGATTGTCCAAAGGGTCTTTTCCACCACTGCACTATCCTCCATCAGTCCACATCTCAGAGGACCATATGTTTATCTTCTTAAGACCTATTTATATTTGAGAAGGAGTGGCAGATTCACACTTGTGATCTACAGCTAACCTTCTCGTTTTTGGGAAAATGTGTGCCTCCAACAGGTATTGGCTTTATTTGGATCCTTCAACACTGCAGATAGTTTTCACGCAGAGTCCTGTGGATGATAGGTAGTTGGTACCTTAAAAGTGATATGAGCATTGACTCATATGCCATTGTAAATGATGAAGAACTGGGCTTATGTGCATTTTGCTGCCTCATTTTTCATCAACTAAGGATGATAATGCAGGGAATGTTTGAAGCCGTCATGGAGGACGTGTTGCAGTGGTCCACCTTGGCCTTTAAATGGTCTGCAAGATGGTCACCAAGAAACAAAACTAGCTTCAGTATTTACTCTGGTCATCATGGACAAAGGCTTTCACTAAGAAAAAAGGGTTTTGATTAGTCATGTACGGGTACTAGACCTGTTTCCACTCAACCTCTGAGAAGGAGGAACAAAAACCAGGAGCACCCTCTTTGAATGATGCAAACTGAGGTGGCTAGTCTCCACACGCTCTTCTGACAACAACATAATTGCCTTTAAGATGATCAGAATATCATTGGGAAAGTATGGAAGTTTATGCCTTACACTTGCACAGATGGTGAAAAGTGGGAACATATGTCTGCCTCCCAACAAACGAGTGTAGCAGCCCCACCATCTTAACCAAGCATTCAAGTAGGCTAGTGATCAAGGGTGTAAGGCAGAGTGAAGCCCAAAGGATGCAACCCTGCTGCTGTTCTCTGATCTACTGCTGTCCCCTGAAACTCTGCTCTCCTCCTGCTGTGGGGGAGGGGAGCATGGGTGACTGCCTCGGTTTCTTTCCAAAGAACAGGACTAATGGAGAAGATTTGCAGGCTCTATGTGGTTTACTTCTTGTCTGTTCCAGGTGAATCTGATTACAATTTAGTGTCGACAGTGAAAGTGCAAATAACAAAGATGTTTTTAAGCTCCACTAATTTGTAGCACACTCTACAAGTGGGAAGAAAATTAGGGCATCCACTGCCATTCAGGTATTTAAGTGAAATAACTGCAGTATTTAGATAATATATTTCTTACAAGCAGGTTACCAATGCTTGAAGCAAATGCAAAGCCGAAATACTTCAGGTTTCTTTTATTTCATACAAATATTTGTTTCAGAATTTTAATGTTAAATTGACGTCTTTTTCATGACTTAGAAGTGGCAGTTGATGCCAAATTTGCAGCTTCCTGGTGAAAACAAACAGACTTTTAAATAAACTCTGGCATATTGTATTGTGCAAGGGGAGCTCATGTAAGCTATAATCCTACCTAAGTATGCAACGTAACATGGAGTTTACTCTGTGTTCCTCAGACACTGGGTCATTACATAGCACATGAAAAGGAAATGGTTTAGTGGGAAATATTTGGAAATGTGTTTAGAACTTTAGGTGGGCAGGATTCGAAAGCAATCCCACCTGAAATATATTAAATAAAAACAATATTGATCCATTGACACACAAAAGACATACACGTTATTTTATGAGTTTACAGTATATTGTCTCTAAATAGTTCAATTCACTACATAGGCAATATGCATTCTGTGCAGTACATGAAAAGTGCGAGTGCAAATAAGTGTGTGAGAGTTGATATATACAATGGCTGAGCAGTCAATCATAGTTGTTCAAGTCTGCTCAACTGGAGTTAACGTCAGTTTAGACCAGGGGCCTCCAACGTTTTCTGTAGTGAGAGGTACTTCTGGTCAGTGAAAATCATTGTGAGCTACTTAAGCCTAAGCAGCTTGCGCCTTGTTATCAAACACCACCAAGCCCAGCTTCATTGACCAATCGTAATACCCATGGAGCCAGATACTATGGTTTGAAAATATACTTGGGCTAGGGGCACTATGACAGGGCTGCCATGTGTGTCAGTGAGATGATTGTCTTTGGGGTTGTATGAACATGTGTCCGTATGACTGGAATATATGTGTATGGATGACTGAGAACCTGTGTCCTATGTACTCATGGCGCAGGACATACCTTTTACCATATGTAGCTCTGTTACATGTATAACACAAACAATATTTTAAATGGGAAAAATTGAAGTGCAGAAAACGTTCTGCAAAAATATCCATAATATGGAACATTTTTCTGCACTTAAAATTCCTCCCACTTAAAATAATGGCTGTATTTTTCAGTTATAAGTATGAAACCATGACTACCAGTCTCTGGGAGCAAGATACCCACTGTGTGTAAAGGTCACATTTTGAAACGGGAGAAAATTTAACTGAACAGTTAACTTTGTTATATATATATATATATATATATATTTATTTATTCGATCAATAGCATGATCATACACATGACATAAAAACACATACACATATTAGCAAGTCTCAATACATAATTTCATCAATAAAAATACATAAAAAATGGTAAGAAATTTGAACATCAAGACGTCAGGCACAATATCTAAAATATAAAAAGACAAGTTATGTCACTAGATCAAAGTTTACAAGGATTATAAAAGAGAAAATAAAATATATAAAATCAATTATATAATGAGGGGAGCTATAGCATTTGTCTTACATTATTTTTAGGTCTCGCCTAGCGTTGGAGCGCGCATGCGCTCCTCGCTCTGCGAGGCATCTTGTAATCGATAAAATTTCTGTAGTAAAGTTGAAGCGACGCCCATCTTTTTGATTGGCTGGCGTCATCGTTTATGCTAAACGCTGGCCTCCGATTGAAAATTAGGCTTCTTTGTTACCGCCCTGTCTCCTTTTTGGACGGCCCATCCCAACTGGATGTTTTACTTGCGGCGTTATACATTCTCCTTTAACTAATGGGTAAGCACTATTTTTTTTCATTTGCATAATGGCGACAGCTTGTTTTAGTCGCCTTTGGCAAGGGCGGGCGCTTGTTTTATATTTGCATCGTGCTTTCACTTAAAGTGAAATCGCGATGCAAATATAAACAAGCGGCTGTTCGCCTAATGGCGACAGCTTGTTTTCATTAGGCTTTAGCAAAGGCAGCCGTGTATGTATTTTTGTATCGCGCTTTCATTTTAACTGCTATTGTTAAAGTGAAAGCGCGATGCAAAAATAAACACGCAGCTGCATTCACGCATTGGTGACAGATTGTTCTATTTAAATCGCCCTTGCTTCGGGATCCAAAAATTAAGCAGCCCGACTGATACCATCCCCGTGTGTTATGTAGAGCCGACGCAGAGACTCAAACCCGGTTCTCCAGACACAAAGTCGGCAGCTCTGCTTGTTAGGCTATATAGCTAACTTGTTTTTCGTATTCCAGAGGGCTAGTGGTAAAACCAAAGTGCAGTTGTTTTCGAAACTGTGGAATCGCTGAGAGGAGAACTGCTGTCTGTGAGAGGTACGGTGTGTTGTTAGTGGTGAGGGCCGATATGGGTAGCCCTGGGACGCTTGTTAACTACAGCGACAGTCCTCGGGCAGGCATAAGAGACTTTCAGTAAGTAAAACTTAAACGATGTATTAAGCATCTCGGAAGCTGTGCATGGGGCGTCGAGAGGTTATTTCTGTTAGTGGAGAGCGGCCTGGCCGGCCGAGCGTATGGAGAGGGGGTGGGGTGAGAGTGTCTAACATTAAAAAAAACTAAGAATGCAGGGCGGGACGCTTCGCTTAACAAAATCCAGTACCTCAATTAATCAATCACAGTGTTCTAAAGAAACTGGCCTTTGTATGCTTCACCCCTTTTAGCAGGCTGCCTTCTCCAATTCCTGGTATTTCCTAATTTGTTTATTTATTTTTATATTTTCGCTGCATCCACTTCAGGGACACCGCGTTCTGTTTTTTTTTTTTTTACTTTAAAACTGAGCGCGGCGCCGTTTCAAGGACACCGCGCTCGGTTTCGTTATATATTTTTTAACTTTAACACTGAGCGCAATGTTAAAGTTAAAAAAACAAAAAAAAACGAGCGCAGTGTCCTTAAAGCGGCGCCGCGCTCAGTTTTAAACTTAACCATTTGCAATGCAATAGGACCTATTGCATTGCAAATGCTTGTTATTACTGCTTTAAACGTACATGTTTCTCAAGTCTATGACTCCCCCCTGGTCTTCTCTCTATATGTATCCATGGAATAGCGGGCATGTACATTATTCCTATATTTTATATGGTTAAAAAAAACCTCCATTGATTAATTTTTTATTTTTTTTATTTAAAAAAAGTATACATAGTTAATACATTTCCCTGGTCCATGCTTGATGTTCACTTCCCTGGCGACGAGAGGAGAAACTACCCACGGGTCTTCAACTGGCAGGGACCGGTAGCACTTCGGGTGATTGTTCTGAAGCGTAAGTGAGAATAACAAGGAGAGGTGCTCTGTCGGCTTCGGACTGCTTCCGCAGTGGTATCCAGGGAAACAGCGTGCAAACAGGGACGTCTGGAGAGCACTGGCGGTCGAGAAAGATAGCCGCTTTGCTTTGGTGAAACGCAAGGGATAACTAATTAAAAGTGCATTTCATTTCCGGGCTTGTCCCTAACGCTTTCCGGTGACAGCGCGTCAAGCCCCAATCTGTTCATTCCCACTGTACGCACAGCCTGCCTGCCTGCCTTAAACCTGGTTTGCGCTCTTCATACCCCAGCGCGTATAGAGCATGAAGTGCAAAACCCTGACTAAAACCTGTATGTGCAGGGCGAAGCATTAGGATTGAAAAGCATCTGCTGTCATAGCAAAGCGCATGAAGGGCTATATTGAGGCACACTGTAAAGCAAGACAAGCATTTGCAATGCAATAGGTCTCGCATTTACGCGAGTTTAAGCTATTGGTATTGTAAGTGACAATGCCTTTTATTTATGTTTTAAAAACGAAAACAAAAATAAAAGGCATTGTTATTTGCAATGTCAATAGCTCAAACTCGCGTAAATGCGAGACCTATTGCATTGCAAATGCTTGTTTCACTAGGCTCGCAGTCTAAACCCTCACTATAATTATCCCCCTACTCCTGTAGTGGGGGTTTGTATAGCCGCTTTAGACCTCTGCCACCAGGCGTAGAGAAGATATCTGGATAAGGTAAAAACAAGCCATTTAGTCGTATCAGAGCTAAATACACGCAGGGCATCTGAGAGGCGAGAGAATGACAACACCTGACAGGCAGGAATGATCCATTTTTTCCTCAAACTAGCTTATGCCGGACAGAAAAAAACATAATGTTCAATGGTTTCAGTAGTAGATTTGCAGGACGGACACATAGGAGTAGAGGTAGAGTTTGCCCACCTGCTTCTCGTAGCATTCAAAGGTAAAGTGCCAAATCTAAATTGTATATAAAGTGCTCGTGCTTGTGGTGGTTAAACATCATCCATATACATTTCAAAATTAAGACAGCTTTTGACATTTAAAAAACTTTTAGTTAAAGTGCCAGGTGACCTAGACTCAGTGCAAACGGTATTAATGAAGTTCCAATACGTTATTTTTAAGTGAGGTATCATTTTTTTTTTTTAAATGGAATGGGGGTCGTCCCACAAAACCCCCAGCCCTATTTTAAAAAACCACCCTTTAACTTTTTCAAACCATGGCAAGAGACCTGATTTCCTTTGAAGGATTAATAATTCCTCCACAGCATCTTTCACAGGTACTTGGGTGTTACTAGTCCAGAGTCTTATCCAGAACATAAGCACCTTCAAGACAGCACATTGGGAAATGGATTTTAGCCCGAGGTCGAGGCGTAAAGGTAGTATGGGTATGTTCTTTGGAAGATTTAAAAGAGCTCTTAAAAATTTATTTTCAGTGACTTCTAGTTGATTAATATGCTTCAAACCCCAAAGTTCTGCCCCATAAATGGCTGCACCCAAGCCTTTGGCCCTGTGTATTTCTAGTGTAGGGGAGATTGGGCAAAAAGCTGAGCGTTTGACTCTTTTAACAATTGCACAATCTACATGCTGGAGTGTCAAGGCACTTTTCTGGATTTGGGGAGTCCATGCCAGGTTGTCACTAATTCTAACGCCCAAATAGTCAAAAACCTTGACCTGTTCTAATTGTTGAGCTTCAAGCATCACTATTCCCTTAGTCGATTGATAGGGATTAAAAACCATATACTTAGTTTTCGTGCAATTAATCTTCAGGCCCCGGGCTTTACACGCTTTAGCAAATTTGGTTAGCACATTCTGAATGCCCATTGGTGTTTTTGATATAAGTAACGTATCGTCGGCAAATAAGAGGGACGGTATTTGCTTGCCTCCCAGTTTCGGTGGGTCACCTCCACAATCGTACAACTCTTCTATAAGCTTGTTCATGTATATGGTAAACATGGTTGGGGACAACACACACCCCTGGCGCAATCCTTTCCCAATCGATATATTATCAGTCAAACTCCCATCGGGGTTCCATCTGACTCTGGCATAATTGTCATGATGTAACCGTATTAAAAGTTGGAGTAGGCCAGGGGGGAGATCCATGTCCCTCAAGATGGTCCAAAGCCTGGTGCGATCGATGGAATCGAATGCCGTTTTAAGGTCAACAAACACTACATAGAGGTGACCCTTCTTAAGCTTGACCTCTTTCCAAATCAGCATGAGAAAACGAAAGCCTTGATCTAGGGTGCTTGTGGCGGCTCTGAACTCTGCCTGCAAGTGCGAGAGTATGTTATTGTCCTCTATCCAAATTTTGAAGGTGTGATAAAATCATTTTACTAAAACTTTTCTGAGACACATCTATAAGGCTGATAGGCCTGTAATTAGCAGGGTCCCCTTTTTTAAATATTGGGATTATTTCGGCACCCTTCCATGTTGCCGGGATGTCACCTCCACGTATAATGGCATTAAAAACTAAGTGGAGCAGAGTGCCCCACATTATGGGTTCCGATTTATATAGATCTCCAGGGAGTCTATGTAACCCAGGGGCTTTACCGTTTGTAGTGAGCTAATTGCATTCATAGTCTCCATAAGGGAGACACTCACTTCCTCATTTGGATCAAACACTTCATTGCAAGCCCCGGTTTCCTCCTCTGCATCACCCACAGACTCACAATCATTCTCAGAATATAATGCCTGGATGTGCTCTGCCCAAATGTGTGACTGTATATGGAAGTCATTTTCGCTAACCTGATGGGTTACCCCTTTAGAAAAAAGGTGCCAGAATAGCCGACAGTCCTTTTGCCTGGATGCCTCAACTAGGATACGCCAATTTTCTATCTCCCAGCTCCGTTTGGCCTCCCCTTGTATGCTCTTATATAGCCTCCTTTTGTTATTTATGTTGGGCCTTATTCCTTCTTTTACTGCCACCATAAGTTCTGCTCTTGCCTTCCTGCATTCCTCATTGTACCATACAGCATTACTACGTTTTTGCGGAAATGACCTTCCCTGACTGCTAAAATAGGGCGAGATGTTATTCGACAGATCTTGATAGCTGGCCAAAATGGTGTTGTCATTCATGTTGGCATTAGTCATCTTCACTAGAGTCTGCGCCACCTCTTTATAAATTTTAGGGAGAAGCTTACCATCAGTGACTACATTTGCCCACTTGACTCTCCTGTTGTTGTTGGTCGTTACCACCTGTGCCTTTGTTAAATTAGGCTGAGGCTGTAAAACCGGGAGCCCAGAGAGACTTAGAACCTAGGCGTTATGGTCACTATCCTCGCGGTTGAGGATGGTCATATCACTTACTTGTGGCCATAGATCGAGGTCAACCATGATATAATCTATTCTACTTCTAACGTTCCCCCTCTTAAAAGTATAGTCTGCTCTGGCATCTGAGTGTGTCCTCCCGTTACATGCACGCACCCCATGAGCAAGAGTAAATGATAGGACTTGCTGTGCAACACAAGTGCATCTTTTAAGGGTTGGAAACTGAAGTCTTTTAATGCCTCTAGCTTCTTCTTCCTCCTGGACTATTTCCTGAACGTAATCCACAGGCTCGTGTGTTGTATTGAAGTCTCCAGCTATAATGAGGGGGCATTCGTTTTTAACCGTTTCGAGGAAGTTAGTTAACATTGTAATAGTGTCAGAAGGCTTATGGGAACTTTTAAACCGATTGTATATATTAAGAATCCTGACATGGGTATCCCCTTTAAACGAGACCAAGTCAATGCCGAGAATTTCCTGTGAGTCTATGTCTAGGCGCTTAATTGTACAGGCTAATGTCGTTTTGACCCAGATCAACATTCCTCCCGCTGGTCTGCCAGATGGTGACTGTCTTGCTTTTATACTAAATGTGGAAAAGCCCACCGTGTGGATCTGTTCAGTAGACCAAGTTTCTTGGAAAAGACAGATATGGCAATTATCCACTAGTATACCCCACTCAGGATCATTAAGTTTAGAACGTAACCCTGCAATATTCCAGGAAGTGATGTTCAACTGCGGGTAGGTAATAGATCCTCCCTTCAGTGGCTGTCTTATTTGGGGGCTACCTCTTGTTATAACTGTGGTGAGAGCCTTGTTATCGGATGGGCTGACTGGGGTGTGATTTACTATTTCTTTGGGGTTGGAATGTATCTGTTCCTCCAGAAAAGTGCCAGTCTGAGATGTGCCCTGGGGTGTAATGGGGACGGCATTACTAGGCTCTAGTCAATCTAATTTATCCAAATCTGTTAATGCCTCGTATCTATTGCTAGTTACGAAAGGGGATTGCTCCTTCCTCATCTGCTTGTACCGTGGTGGTTGGGCATTTTGTGGATTTGCTGGGCCGCAAGGTTTTAGATGTCTATAAAAGAAACCCAACGGCATTATGCCTATCCCATGGTCTAAACACCATCTAGGTTGGTTACTCACGCTCCTGATTATAGACCCTGCAAGGTCCGGGTTTCAACAGTTTATCACAATACAATCTCCGTCAGAGGACTTGCGTAAGGGACCAACCCAACTTACTCTTCTGACTATCAAGATGTCATTGTAACTGGAATTTTCATACTCTGTATTTTGGGATAGCCAATGACAAACCTTATTTTTTAGTTGGCCTGTGGTTTCTTGAGGGTTGCCCTGAAGCGGAGGGACATTAATGAGTATTGCAAAATATGGACAGCATTCGGGTGGTAGATCCAGTTTGGCCTCATCTGATGATTTGTCAGAATGAGCCAAGACATTGGACTGGCAGAGAGGCTGCCTCGCTGTACCATTACCCTTTGAGTAGATTTTAGTGTAGTGTGGTGTAGTGTGGGTTTGTCGTGTAGTTCCTATATTACCCATACAGGACCTGCGCGTTCGGATA
Source organism: Calotriton arnoldi (assembly GCA_963921515.1). Lineage (NCBI taxonomy): Eukaryota > Metazoa > Chordata > Amphibia > Caudata > Salamandridae > Calotriton > Calotriton arnoldi. Next base: position 3,179,107 of record CAWUFW010000441.1, read on the forward strand.
ACATAAACTGTGGGTTTGGTGGCAGACTGATTCTGAGCACCCCCACCGAGAAATGTTAGCCTGTTTGCATAAGCTAGCTCACAGTGCCACTAGTGTCTCCTCTTATCGGGGAGAGAATAGTTTCTGGCAACCTCAGAACATGACAACCCTGATACCTCAGGATCGTGAAAACAATATATTACTTTTCGCTCAGTCACTCGTGCTTACTTATCTTGTCTCAGAGATACACAAAATAAACAGCCTGGGCATTTCAATAAGGGTTTATTGAACAGTTGTTATTCTTGTGTAGAATATATGCGCTGCAACAACCATTAGACAGTAGTAGAGATATATGATTAGCAGTACAGTGAATATAAATGGATAGTACAGTTCTACCATCTTGCAATACGCATGAATAAATACATGATTATAAAATGCAGAATAAAAAAAAAACGCGTACTCCTACGATGCCTATCTAGAGGTACCTAAGTGTACTTAGCATGTGAGTAGGTGTGAAGCCAAGAATCCCTCTAGGATTTAGTCGACACCATTACCTGAAGTGTGAGAATGTATGAGCCCTTCTTGGTCACGAGTTGGACACCCCGCAAGGGATGTTCAGACCACTGTCAGGTGGAGCGTCTGCGTGCAGGAGCCTCAGCGTCTCTGGTCAGTGTGTCGGCCTGGAAGTCTCGGTTCCCTCTAACTAACACTAGCAAGAGATGCTGTGTTTATACAGAAAGTATCTAGGGTTCCTTTGTCCCTTGTTGCTTGTATTAGCCATTGTTGTATGTGAGGATGACGTATGGGATGAACCGTGTACGTAGATATGGGGAGGAAGGTGGTGTAGCCCCAGCCTGATTTCTAAGAACCCTTATGAATATTCATTCATACTGTGTGAGTCTATTGATGGAGTTATAGGACTCTATTGTTAAGGAGAAACCCTCCTTCTGCACCCAGGACTAGAACTAGGTAAAGGTTCAATCCTAAAAGGCTAGTTACAGTGTAGTGTAGGGGAGGTAATGTAGGTGAAGGGGTATGATGTTACCCGGGCCTATATTAGGGTACCTATATGGAACATAACACCCACTCCTCTTCCGTCAACAATGATAAAAATGCTAGCGAACTACTATTTCAACTAGGTAGCAGCGCATAAGAATATCAGTGAGCCACGTAAGAACATATTTCTAAAACATTAAAAACATTTAAAAATGGTCTAAGAGGTGAAAATTCTACTGAAAATCAGTTGTTTTGGAAATGTTATTTAAGCCAAAGTCCTAGATTAGTTCGTTTATATAGGTTGAACCACTATAAGCGGCAGGAGGCCATGCTTATCAGCGAAAGTGTCAATTTTAAAGGAAATGTTCCAAATTTAGTTGAGTTTTGGAGAAAAGGAACAAACTGAATTCTTTCCAAGTACACTATGAGCCAATTTTAGATTGTGTCCTGGCTGGGAGACGCAACATCGTCGTTGCCCACTTCTGCAGGGGACGGTCCTTGTACCACCTTGCAAAGTACGTCAATGGAGCACAGATGATATTCAGCACAGCCAATAGCTGGTGTAGAGGCAGCCGGTGCTGTAGTTGATACCTGGGTGCTAGTGGTGTAGCTGATGCTCAACCCAGTTGTAAAAGGCACCAGCGGATTCTCGAGGAATGCAGCCATCAATATGGGAATATGCTGGGGACATTGCCGAGCATGGGCCCTCAGGGGTTTGAGCCGGGTATTCAAGTCCGCAGGCGTGTCCGTTGCAAGTGTCAGGCAGAGGTCCAACACGCATTCGTCACCGCAAAACAGGCATCGAAGAACAGGTAAGATGCAGTCCATCCGGACTGGTCTAAACGATAGGAACCAAGAGGCACTTAGTTCCCTTAGGCGAGGTGTGCCCAGATGTTGTACCATGCGCTCACTGTACTTGCGCTCCAGGAGTGCTTTTGCCATCTCGTTGGTGATTGGGCCGTCCATTGCGGAGCAGAAAAATGACAATCAGGATTCCTGCGATAGAGAGCAGGATCAGCGGAAGACCTCCAAAACGCTTCCCAATACGGAGTGTATAAAATTTGGAATAACTCCGAGGATTGTCTGAAAGGTGCTTAAAAATCCTGACCCTATGGTCTTAAATAGGTGTACAATACCACTAGTTTCAGACATATTAAAGATACGACCCACCATTTCTGCTAAATGAATGGGGCAGTTTGTACGTATAAGTGCCTGTATCTCAGTCGAGGTCCTTGCGATTTTGAAAATCAAAGGTCTCTCGAGCGGAGGTTAAGGGTACAGTTTGCTGCAAAAGCATGGCTTTCAGTCTGCTCAAAGTATCAAACTGTATAAAGGAAACATTCAACGAAGGCCATAACGCCGCCTCCCTGACTGTACTTGTTGGGGGAAACAATACTTGCATACAGCAAGTAACCCTGGAGTTCACGTGACCAGATAGGCAATGCCCGGAAGCATCCCACAGCAACCTTGATCGTTCAGCATCAAGTAACTCCCATTCAAGAGCAGCTCAAATACCGGTTTAATCACGGCAGCTGGAGTCCCTTTCATGTGGCAGGACAAGTTTGCTACCGACCCATTACAAGCTCCGTGCAATGAAATGTCCTGGCACATGAGCGAACCGCTTAAAGCGTTCTTGCAGTTTGTACCGCTTAGAAACACTTCTCGATCCCCACTCCGGCATCGAAATCTGTATGGTAACTCCCAAGATTCCTTAATGTATTCCTTACCCATCTTTTCATATTTGCCCGCCTGCCTTTGTTCAAGGCAATATTGAAACTGAAAAGTAGTGACTTGTAGAGTTATGTGGCCATGGATAAGCCATTCCGTAGACGGAGATTCCGCTACTGTGAAGGTAACCTGTCCAGTTTTTCAATACGCAGCATTGTATATTTTGCTCCCATTTGTGCCATTTCCATCTGTTTATCTGTTAGATTATATTCAGAAAACAGAGACGTACTGTTGATATAACGCCAAGGCACATAGCCTGCACGCAAAGATTGTAGCGTCCAGCCCAATAACAGAACGTAACTGAGATTGCCCGTGTTGTGATATGGCTAAATCCTGTTCCAGTATGTCTATCACAGAAGATACAATGTTGCCTAAGGAATATATCCTGCAGGTCAAAGTTGTTAACCCGTTGTCTACCACTGCTAGAGATTTCTCCAAGTTAATACGGTCTATTTCCCGTATTCTCTCTGCGGCCTCTTGTTGGGATATTTTCCACATTTCATTATAGGCAGCATAAATGCCAGCATATATGAAACGTTTCTGACGGGGTTTCCTGGGACCTAGTAAAAAGTCCCTAAGATCTATGTCTTGTGAGAGTAAGGCTAAGTGTTGTTTCACTTCTGTGAGTGTTGAGGTTTCTAGCCAATCAAGGCACAACTTCCCAACACTGTAGGATGTCACTACAGCTGGGTGTTCTCTTTGTACATAGCGTGGATCTGGCCTATGGATACTAAACCCTTCGGTGGTATCCCAGAATCTTCTGTGACATCTGTTCGTGTCTAAGGGCCAGACCAACCATTTTTCCCAATTAGGGTCTGATCTATTGTACTGTAGTATGTCATCTACTGTTGTCCCTCCCTGTGTAGTTCAGTTTTGCCACCCCTCCATCTGTGATGGTGTCGGAAATCGAGGTGTGTTCAGGTCCTTGTTCTTGGCTAGTCCAAGACAGGATGTCTGTTGCACAGTGTCATCTAGAAATATCATCTGCTGTGGAATGAGACATGCTCTAAATAGCGCTTCTGTTCCCTGGACTTGCCAGTCCCTAGAACCCCAGACTGATTTTAAGTCTATTGTGTCCTTCCATAGGTCAAAACCCTGTTCAGACAATTGGGCAATAAAGGAAGCAGAGTATATCTGTTTGGTGTTAGTTAACATAATTTTCAGTGCCGATGTCGGTGTACCTTTATAATAAAATGACGTCGGGTCAGTGGTGTTAAAACCTGAAAAATATGCACATTTCTGTGCAAATGTATGCGAACTACTTTTTGGTGGTGTAGGGCAATGTTCCCACTGGTGGTACTCAAAAACATTTCTAGGCGAAATACATTTGTGTAGGAAATGATGACCATAATGTTGGTAACAGTACAAAGCGTCATAGTCTGAATTACCTTCTAACATTTCAGTGTTCAGAAATGCGTAGTCTGAATTACCTTCTAACATTTCAGTGTTCAGAAATGCGGCAGTTTTTCTAAATCAGACAACATGTTATTAACAGTTTCAGAGTCCCAATCATCAGAAAATGTACTGGAGGTATTGATATCACTTAATGAAATTTTAAATACATGTGAAAGTTTTAAAAGTTTAGTCGGACCGAATATATCAAAATCAACTTTGTCCCAGACTATACCGTCTGGTATAGGAACTGCTGTGATGTTCACCGTTGACCAGTCTCTTTGTTCACGATGTGAAGATTGATGTGGTTTTAAAATCAAATGAACCTTTTGGGCTGTAGAGCTTTGTTGAAGGTTTCGTCATTAATAAGCATGCTGAAAGTTATAACTAAGCCTAGCCAGAAAAGAAAAAATAGTATCCCAGTGATTACCCAGAGTTCTAACCAAGGCGATACCAGGTAAGTCTTTTTGAGAAAGTTTAGAAAGTCTTTAACTTGCTGCTTGCGTGAATTTTGGGCTGGCGTTGTTTCCGGTTCACTTGGATCCAAGGAAAACGTATCAAAGTTCATGAAGTAGCCAGAAGCAGTTCGATCAATTGTAGGAATTGCATTGGGATTTGTTGAAATCGCATTTTGCTCTTGTCTAGGCATGTTGACGTCTGTATTTGGTCTAATTGCAACTTGTGTGTTGTTTTGAATTGAATTTTGAAGTTGAACTTCTGGTTCAAGGGGAACGAGTTCCCTAGCATTGTTGCATAGTCCTTCATTCTGTACAAGAGGCTCTTCAAACGTGATGAGTCTTTCTGTTTGAACTTCTTGGATTGTAGCTAGAGGAGAGCGTCTGCTACTGTGGAGTCCACGAGGCCTACTGTTCAGTATCGGCCACATAGTGTGGTTTGATTAAGTCGATTGAGACAAATCTTTTCTCCTTTTTTCCGGCAAGAGGCGGCAAAAGTACAGTTCTTGTTCCTTGAACTGCTAGGACAGGTATAGGCTTTCTGTATGATGGTCCAAATTCTTTTTTGTCCGCTATTTTCTCTCTGACCAGATCCCCGACTTTTGGGATCAAGACAGGTCTTGCCGTGACTGCCTTGACTTCCCCAGTCCTATAACATAACAAAAACACGATTGCCAGTACTGATATCCACTATATTAAATCTTTTAACCAATCACACGTGACACTCTTATTGACTGAAAAACAAATTTTTAATTTTTGTTTTGTAAAAAATTCAATTTCATCAAAGCTTTAGCAATTCATTGTATGATTCAATAATCAATAGAACAACATCACAAAGGCCGCATACAAAATTCAACACATATAAGACAACTCTTAACCAGAAGACCCAGAAGAGGGGGTTGGAAAAGTATTTTTAGAACCCAAATTTTTGAGCTTTCAAGAGCAACACAACCCCATACAGGGCACTGGCCAAGCTGAATTGTATTCAGGCACCCATGATGCTAAAGTCCATCAATTTTCAGACTCTTTTTCTAATTTGCACAAATGAAAAAAGAAAAAGGGTTAGCCTGATATTCTCTTATTTGCTAGTTTGGACAGGTTTAGCAGGTCAAAAATGTGGGTTCTAAAAAATACTTTTCCAACCCCCTCTTCTGGGTTTCTTTTCTTTTGTTCTTGTTCTATAAATCTTTTTTTCATTTTGTGTTCTTTTGTAACATTAAATAGGGAACCCGAGCTTGCACATGCATTAATTGATTGTTCTTCCCTTGTGAAATGTGATGTTTATTGTTGTACCATACATGTGAGTTAAGAGTTATGTCTTATATGTGTTGAATTTTGTATGTGGCCTTTGTGATGTTGTTCTATTGATTATTGAATCATACAATGAATTGCTAATGCTTTGATGAAATTGAATTTTTTACAAAACAAAAAAATTAAAAATGTGTTTTTTCAGTCACTATGAGTGTCACGTGTGATTGGTTAAAAGATTTAATATAGTGGATATCAGTACTGACAATCGTGTTGTTGTTATAGTATTTCAAGATTGGCCTAGCCTTGCTGATTAGGGCCATAACCCTCTATTGTTCATAATTGACTTCCCCAGTGGCAGTCTGTTTTAAATGGACGTTGCTTTGTTCAATCAATCAATCAATCAGGGAATTGTAAGCGCGCTACTCACCCGTGAGGGTCTCAAGGCGCTGAGGGGGGGGTCCGCAGATCTGTTTAGCCGAAGAGCCAGGTCTTGAGGGTCTTCCTGAAGGTGTTCAGGGAGGGGGCGCGTCTGATGTCTGCCGGTAGCTCGTTCCAGGTCTTGGCTGCAATGTGAGAGAAGGATCTTCCGCCTGCTCTGGCTCTGTGGATGCGCGGGGTTTCGGCCAGTGCGAGGTTGGAAGATCGGAGGTTTCTTTTGGGTACGTGGAAGTTGATTCTGTCGTTGAGGTATTTGGGTCCGTTGTTGTGTAGGCATTTGTAGGCGTGAGTGAGGATTTTGAAAGTGACTCTTTTCTCCACGGGGAGCCAGTGGAGACTTCGTAGGTGTTGGCTGATGTGTTCGTGTCGGGGATGCCGAGGACGAGTCTGGCGGCGGTGTTTTGTACTGTCTGGAGTTTGCGGAGTAGGGACTTGTTGATGCCGGCATAGAGTGCGTTTCCATAGTCCAGTCTGCTGGTGATGAGTGCGTGGGTGACTGTCTTCCTTGACTCAGGGGGATCCACTTGAAGGTCTTGCGGAGGATGCGGAGGGTGTTGAAGCAGCTGGAGGTGACGGCGTTGACCTGTCGGTTCATGGAGAGTGATGAGTCGAGTACGATGCTGAGGTTCTTGGCGTGGTCTGAGGGGGTAGGTGGGCTTTCGAGGGAGGTCGGCCACCAGGTGCTGTCCCATGCAGAAGGGGTGGTACCGAGGACGAGGACTTCTGTCTTCTCGGCGTTGAGCTTCAGGCAGCTGTTGGTCATCCAGACTGCGACGTCTTGCATTCCTTTCTGGAAGTTGAGTTTGGCAGTGATGGGGTCTTTGGTGAGGGAGAGGATGAGCTGGGTGTCGTCGGCGTAGGATACGATGTTGAGGCCGTGTTGTCGGACGATGGCTGCGAGGGGGGCCATGTAAATGTTGAAGAGGGTAGGGCTCAGTGATGAACCCTGTGGGACTCCGCAGGTGATTTTCGTGGGGTCGGAGAGGAAGGGTGGAAGTCTGATCCTTTGGCTTCTTCCGGTGAGGAATGATCGGATCCAGTCCAGGGCTGTTCCTTGTATGCCTGTGTCGTGTAGTCTGACGACTAGTGTGCGATGGGAGACGGTGTCGAAGGCCGCTGATAGGTCGAGTAGGATGAGGGCTGCGGAGTGGCCTTGGTCCAGGAGGGTGCGGATGTCGTCTGTGGCGGCGAGTAGGGCGGTCTCTGTGCTGTGGTTGCTTCGGAATCCGGATTGGGACGGGTCGAGGACGGCGTTCTCTTCAATTAATCATGTCAGTTTCCTGTTGACTGTTTTCTCTGCAACTTTGGTTGCGAAGGGGAGGAGCGAGATGGGCCGATAGTTCTTGAGGTCGGTGGTTTCAGCTGTGGGCGTCTTGAGCAGGGGTCTGACTTCTGCGCGCTTCCAGTCGTCTGGGAAGGTGCCTGTTTTGAAGGTGGTGTTGATGGTGCGTTGTAGTTTGGGTGCAATGGCGGCCACAGCTCTGTGGTAGATGTGAGGGGGGCAGGGGTCGGTGAGGGCCCCCGAGTAGATGCTTTTCATGGTCGAGGCGGTGTCTTTGGCCGTGATTGGTGTCCAGTTGGAGATGGTGGGCTGTCTGGTGTTTCTGGGGGTGGGGGGCTGTCTGTGGCACCTGGTGGATGGTCGTAGAGGTTTGTTGTGTCCTGGATTCATTTAGATCCTGTAAAACAGCCAAACGATCATTGATATCAAATGGTTTCTTATCCGCCACTGCGCCTTCACAATTAAGATCAGGTACCCACATTCTTGTCCCAAATAGGACCTCATATGGAGTGACACCCCCTAGAGAACTTCTTGGCTGGTTATTAAGTGCCCGTTGTACCCCATATAGGTGATTGATCCAACTACCGCCCTTGCCTAATACCCTAGCTGTTAAAGATTGCTTTAAGTCCCGGTTCTTCCTCTCCACAACCGAATTTCCCTCAGGATGGTACGGAGAGGAGTCCCGCAATGCTACGCCCATACCTTCCATGGCCTCTTTTTAAGCCTGAGAGCTAAACGCCGGGCCACGGGCAGAATGTAACGTGCCAACTGCGTATGTCCCTATAAAGACTCGCAAATCTTTGATAACAGTTCGAGCGTCAGACGAGCGCTGAGGCCAAACCCATAGGAATCTTGAGCAGGAATCCACTGAGACCATGATATACTTGTAAGCCCCATCAGATTGTATGGGGCCGCAGTGGTCCAGATACACACATGCGAGAGGTTTGTCTGATTTTAATAGCGGTGTCTGCGCTGGGCATGTTATGGTGGAGCCTTTCATCTGTTGGCAGATGTCTCATTTCAAGACATAGTCTTTAGTTTGTTTTGTTAGACCTGGCCACCAATAGCGATGTTTCAGCAATGAAATAGTCGCTGTAACGCCTGTATGTGCAGAGCCCAAACCCTTGTGTGCAGCAATAATTAAACCTTGCCTACAATCCATATTTGGTATTACTCTATCCCCCACTCCAGGAATCTGAGCATATGGAATGTTGTTTGCATCTAATTTGTAGGAGTACTTGAGTGGAAATTTCTTTGGTACTGCACCGCTGTTTTTGCTTGAAGCAATAACAGCCACCATAATCTCACCGCCTATCCTCGTTTTTGAACGAGTGATTGCAGCTACGGAAGCCGTGCGTACAGCCCCCTTTGCGGCTTCATCAGCCAATGAATTCCCTTCAACGTGAACGCCATCACGTTGATGACTCAGTGTATGGATCACGTGAGCCCTCGGTAGTTCGTTCTTCAACTCAACTACCTGTTCCCATAGCATTTTATACTTAATTGTGCCACCTTTTGCGTCTTTAAACTCGTTCTGTTCCCAATTATATAAATATTCATGGTATGACTGTACACAGTAAAAGGAATCACACACAATTAGTGTGGGGAATTCGTGATCCGTATTTATGAGTGCCAGTATCCGTGCTTTTAACTCTGCCAACTGAGCCGTGCAGTCTCCTAGAGATTGCGTTTTGGTGCAACTCGGATGGAACTTTCCATCCCGCATGCGACCTTTAACGATAGCACATGCCGCGCTGTATTGTTGCTTACTCCTTATAGCCGGTTGAGCTGATCCGTCAGTGTAAATAATATATTCATACTGATCGTGAGGCAATATTTCATTTGGTAGAGGATATTCTTGTTCGTATTGCGTGTGTTTTTAGACTTGGATCAAATCTGTATTCAACGTCCGTTGCAGTAAGAGAATTAGCCCATTGTATCCATCTTGGATGTAAGGCTTTTGCATTTGGAACGCTTGCCTTTGTAACAGCTTCTAAAGCTGGTACTGGGGTTACGACAATTATGCGTTTCCCCTGAGCCAGTGCTCTTTCTCTTGCTACAGCGGTCTGAACTGCTGTCAGGATTTTTTCTGTTGAAGTGAAACGCATTTCTGCGCTTGTGTACAGGTGTGATTTGTAAGCGATTGGTACGGTTTCGCCTTCATTGAAGGTTAAGTAAGTGTACCCGCATTGACCCGCTATTTTTCGGATCACTAAGTTGCGTACGTTTACGCGTGTCTGTAAGTGTTTGGAAGCTATCATGTCTTCTTGTGGTGAACGTAGAATGTGTGTTCCTGTGTCCAGTGTCTGACTGAAAAGTCAGGTTTGATTAAGTCGTAGAAAGGTTTTACTCTTTCTGCGTAATCTAAAATGTATGTTCTGCCGAAATTTAGGAATCCCAGAATTGATTGTAGATTTTGTAATGATTTTGGTGGTTGAAGCAGCGCACACTTTTCTAAAAAGTTAGCTGCCAGGCTTTTCCCTTCGCTTGAAAGCTCATATCCTAAAAATAGGACATTGAGGTGGGCTATTTTTGATTTCTTAAAATTAAATTTGTAGCCCTCAGAGGCGAATCCCATAATAATGGTGCTCACCCTGGTCAAGTGCCTTTTTAAGTCATCGTCCGTCAGATAAATATCATCCAAATAGGACAATGCTTCTTCATCAAAATTTTGGAGTAACTCAGTTATAGTTCTTATACCCCTGTGGGAGGCGACAAAATTGTCGCTGGGACCCCAACGCAGAGAATGCGGTCAAATACCTGCTTTCGGGCGCTATATTTTGGCAGAAGAATCCATTTGAGATATCTAGTGTAGTTTTGTACTTTTTCCGCACAATGTTATTCATTAATGCAGCACTGTGTGCGTTTTGGACAGCGAATGTCTTTGTGCATGTGTTTAAATGTCTGTAATCTAAAACTAGACGATATGAGTTGTCCGGTTTTGATACTTGAAACAAAGGGTTGTTTATTGGTGAGGTGCATGTTTCAATCACCCCTTGGTATTAAAGTTGATCTAAGATCTCCCTGACCTGGTTTTTAGCTTCTTGCTTTATTGGATATTGCCTCTGTGCATTTGGTGAAACTTTTAACGGGATCACGTGGTGGGTTGAATCCTCATCCCATCCGGCATGATTTTTGTACAGTGCTGGAGCTGGGGCAACTGCCCACTCCTGTGCATATGCATGTTTAAGGTGTATGAGAACGAAGTCGGAGAAGGCTGGAAAAATTACAGTTTCTCCCCTAGGGCACTCCATAACGAATGCTGGCAGCCAATCCTGTTCAGCTAATAGGATGTCATAACCAGATGATAGGTTTTTCCAAAAGAGACCTTTAACTTTCCTTGGCTTGTCCCCCTCCATTTGGAGTGTTATTTCGTGTAACTTATGTGGGACGCTCACCCTTGTATCTGGTGTTTCCACCGTGATGTAATCATTCAAGTCCGCTGTCACCAGAAATTCCATCAGGTTCTTGCGAGCTATTGTTACTTCTGCCGCACTGTCTAGCATCGTCAGAGCCCATTCCCCGTTCAGAAGTTGTGTCCTCAGAATTCTGGGCATGTCTGATCTTTAGACCTGCAACTTTCTTCTTTCTAAACTGAGGTTTTGATTTTGGCTTTTCTTCTTTTTTGGAAGTGTAGTCTTGAGCGTGCTGTTTGTCTCTGGACTTTGTACGCTCTTCTTAGTGTTCTGACCGTCCTTCTCTCTCGGAGTTTTTTGTCGAGCCCTGAAAGGAACGAGAGGAACGTGTATCAGTATCCTGATACCTGTCAGGTTTCCTAATATTATCCCTATTCCTAAGGTTGTACCTCTTTTCAGAGGGCTCCTGTGGAGGAGATCTGCCTCAGGATTGAGATCTGTTTTTAAAGTTTTGTTGTTTTTTATTATCCCACTTCTTTTTAGAAGAAGCAGGTGTCTGCTTGGAAATGTCCTTTTCAGGACTGCCCATCAGTTGGGGTTTTAAAGCTTTCCCACCCAAACTGTCTCTGCCTAATTCTGCATATGCAGTTTCAATTATTTTGGGCAGTTCGTGTTGTTGATCTAACAGACTGTACTCCCTTAGTCTTTGGCGGATTGCCATTGAAGCTGCTTCCCCTTTAATATTAGCTAGTATTATGGCTGATACCTGGTCAAAGTTATTTAATAACTTCATCCCCAAGTTCAGAGCAGGTTCTGCTCCGTACTCGTTTTGTATTTGTCGTAATACATCTGGTATCACTGCTAATGAAGGAATATCATGTGTCCTGGTATATATGGCAGCAAAGACCAAGAGGTGCAATCCTCTACTTGTGGTGTTATCCCCATGGGCAAGCAGATTGTTAGCATTCTGTGTTTTTCAAACGGGGTAGTATTCGGGAATACTGCCTCGAGCTGATTTATTTTCTGAGCTACCCAGAATGGCATTTGTTCACGTTTCGTGGGCATCTTGCCCATTACTGCGTGTAATGTTTGTGATGTGATTTTAGTTGCTGTACTCTGATATTGAGTTCCATTTGTTGCAACTGTTGTTGGTTGGACTGTGAAAGTCCTCATGACGAATTGCGTCAAGTTTCTGTAGATTCTAATTAAATCCTTGTGTTGTATGAGTAAGTCTGCCTGTGGCATTGTTTCAATGTCAGGATGTGGTGTGTAGGCTGCTAATATTGGCCATGTTGCCCCGTCTCCTCCGAGCGGGCCTAATCTTACTCTGTCTTATATGGGGTAGGACGCCTTTAAACCAGTATAGGTGTTCCTGGTACGTGAGTGGAACTTCTATGTCCTCGCAAGGACCATATTCCACTGGTGCATCTCCTTCTGTATAGTAGTGAAATGTCTGTGTTCTTGCGTCTGCTTCTGGGAATGTAACCCTCGAATAGAATACCTCTGTTTTGTTTGATTTGTGTGCCTCAATCACGAAAGCTACTAAGCCACCCCTAGCTGATAAACCATAATCTAGTAGTTTCAGGGTGATAGTTCGTCTGAATTTAGGTGCAATGAGAATTCCATCCACCTCTTCGTCTCCTGTTGAGAGGTGTCTAGCCACCACCGGGTTATCTTCGCCCTCAGTTATTTTGTAAAGGAGAAGTTTGTTCAAGGGAACTAAGATAAGGTGTTATGCACAATTTTAGGAACAAAATGTCCTTCAAGCTTGATTAACCAGCAGCCAATAAATAGGATATTTTGCCTACTCAGCTGTGGCGGAGTTTTGTGCCCACCCACTCCAGACGTCTCTGGTGTCTTGTGAGTAGGGGTCTCTGAGAAATAGCACGACTGAACTACTCAGATTCTACTGTTAAATAAGTACCCAACCAACGTTGGCGGTGCCATGTCGTGTAGTTCCTATATTACCCATACAGGACCTGAGCGTTCGGATAACATTAACAGTGGGTTTGGTGGCAGTCTGATTCTGAGCACCCCAACCGAGAAATGTTAGCCTGTTTGCATAAGCTAGCTCACAGTGCCATTGGTGTGTCTTATCGGGGAGAGAATAGTTTCTGGCAACCTCAGAACATGACAACCCAGATCTCTCAGGATCGTGGAAACAATATATTACTTTTCGCTCAGTCACTCGTGCTTACTTATCTTGTCTCAGAGATACACAGAATAAACAGCCTGGGCGTTTCAATAAGGGTTTATTGAACAGTTGTTATTCTTGTGTAGAATATATGAGCTGCAACAACTATTAGACAGTAGCAGAGATATATGATTAGCAGTACAGTGAATATAAATGGATAGTACAGTTCTACCATCTTGCAATACGCATGAATAAATACATGAATTTAAAATGCAGAATAAAAGAAAGCGCGTACTCCTACGATGCCTATCTAGATGTACCTAAGTGTACCTAGCATGTGAGTAGGTGTGAAGCCAAGAATCCCTCTAGGATTTAGTCGAACCCCATTACCTGAAGTGTGAGAATGTAGGAGCCCTTCTTGGTCATGAAGTGGACACCCCGTGAGGGATGTTCAGACCACTGTCAGCTAGAGCGTCTGCATGCAGGAGCCTCAGCGTCTCTGGTCAGTGTGTCGACCTGGAAGTCTCGGTTCCCTCTAACTAACACTAGCAAGAGATGCTGTATTTATACAGAAAGTATCTAGGGTTCCTTTGTCCCTTGTTGCCTGTATTAGCCATTGTTGGATGTGAGGATGACGTATGGGATGAACCGTGTACGTAGATATGGGGAGGAAGGTGGTGTAGCCCCAGCCTGGTTTCTAAGAACCCTTATGAATATTCATTCATACTGTGGGAGTCTATTGATGGAGTTATAGGACTCTATTGTTTAGGAGAAACCCTCCTTCTGCACCCAGGACTAGAACTAGGTAAAGGTTCAATCCTAAAAGGCTCGTTACAGTGTAGTGTAGGGGAGGTAATGTAGGTGATGGGGTATGATGTTACCCGGGCCTATATTAGGGTACCTATATGGAACAGAGCAGGTTTTAGATATAGGTCTACCGCCAGCGAGCTCGCTGTCGCCTATATGGCTAGTATGTTCTAGATACCCATTTTTGGTATGAGCTTCCCCCAAGGCAATCCCAGCGACCCCAGCAGGAGCAAATAGTGGGTTTTTGTTATTTTGATTCCCCATCCTATTATGAGTGCCTGCGAGACCATGTGTTCCCCCCGTGGTGGAGCAGACCGGATGTAGTGCTCTGTCTTTTCCTACCCCTTCCAGAACAAATGTGACTGATTCCATTAAATTTCCCACATTAGCCTCAAGCTTGTCAAGTCTAAGCAAAATTGGTTTAAGATTTTTAGTTAATGGTTCTTCCAGCCGATTTAATAGGGAGTCTGTGTCTTGCATTGGAGAGGCTAAGGTGGCTAGTTGAGATTCTTGCACAATAGCTGGTACTGAATGGGTGCTGTTAGTCCCTTGCGGTAGATCCTGCAACTTTTTCTTAGACCTAGTCTTAGCATCCCACTGAGGTTTCCATATGTTTCTGCTTCTTCTTCCTTTTGGCGGATGGACCAAGTGTCAGGGGAACACGATGAGGGGGGTGGGGTGATTTCTCAGGGGGTAATGGTGGTTCAATTGGGGGTACAGCTGGTAATTGTGAGCTTTCAGAGTCGCCATAGTCAATGACCTCAAGCACCCCACTGTGCACTAGGTCCTGGTTCAGAGTGACAAAGCAACTACCCCCTAGAGATAACCGTTGTTCGACTGCCAGGATTTCTTTATCAATAGCTGAAGCAGCCTTTGTTAGGAAGCAGTCGAGTGTGGAGTTTTGTAGAATCTTGGGAGTCTTAGGTGTCCTCTCCCTGTTGCTTCCCTTTAGCCATTTTTGCGAACAGAGTTTGTTATGCAAGTAAGAGGTCACGGCCACAAGTAGTGCGAGACTTACTACGTAAGAGAAACTCAAACAGTCTTTTTAAAAACAACTCACGTTGCCAGGGAGCTCCCACAGGAACAGCAGGACCAAGAGGATAGGCCCAGCCCAGCCTCTTCCGGGCTTTGACGGGCCCGCCCGGGCGCGGCCCGGCACGTCCGTGCGCGTCCCGCACCGCGGGATCCCTGGGCCGCTTTTGAGCACCTCCTGGTGCTTCCGGTATGCGTGGGCGGCTCCTGCCACGTTTGCGTATGGGGAATGGAGTTACCTGGCGCTATGGTGCTGGAAAGATGCAGGCAAAGGTGAGAATCCGGGCCGCTTTTGAGCACCTCCTGGTGCTTCCGGTATGCGTGGTGCCGCTCCTGCCGCGTTTGCGTATGGGGAATGGAGTCCCCTGGCGCTACAGTGCTGGAAAGATGCAGGCAAAGGTGAGAATGGGCTCCCGCGCTGCGGGAGCCCTGGGCCGCTTTTGAGCACCTCCTGGTGCTTCCGGTATGCGTGGGCGGCTCCTGCCGCATTTGCGTATGGGGAATGGAGTCCCCTGGCGCTACAGTGCTGGAAAGATGCAGGCAAAGGTGAGAATGGGCTCTAAACTTTATTTATATGGATACCATTAAACTCATCTTTTCAATTTTCTCCCATGTCCAAGTGTCATAGGCAACTTTCTCCCAGTGGCCAGTAGACCCGGTGCCAAATTTATAACAGAAAAAAATGAAGAAAAACGTTAAGACTTATGGGCCTGATTACAGGTCTGGCAGTCCGAGGACCGCCAGACTCGTGGTGGCTCGGCAGTGGCGGTCTCCCGCCCTTTCGAATATGACTCAGGGAGTGGGATCGCCGATGCTGCCAGGGAACTGCCATTCCCTGGAGGTGGCGCGGCGGTTCAGAGGCTGCAATATGCTTGGCGGGACCGCCATGGTCCCGCCAAGCATATTACAAGTTTCTTCTCCGCCATGGTTTTCATGGCGGTTCCTGCTCCATGAAAACCATGGCGGAGAGGAAACATGCCTCATGTCCTGTTGCTGCACACAGGGGGGGGCACAACATGTGCCCCATTGTGTGCATACACCCCAGTTCCTGCTCGGCATGGACTTTTGAGTCCATGCATTGCAGGAACAGTTTTTGGCGTTCCCATTGTGGTGCCAATTTTTAAAGGCACTGCCGTGGGAACGCCAAAAAAGCACGCCAGACACGAGTTTATCTCGTGATCTGGCGGGCGGCCCGACCACAGGTGTGCCGGTGTGGCGACTGGGCAGACCCACCCCCGCACCATTAATCTCGTTATCGGGCCCTTAATGTTTCATAGAAATATTTTTTTTCACTTCAAATTTCTCACGTTTAAAATAAATTACTATATTTTTCAGTCATAGATATGACACAGTGTCTACTGGCCACTGGTAGCAAGAGCCCTGCTGTTTGTACATGCCACACTTTGAAATGGGAGAAAATTAAATTGAAGACTTAACCTAATCATTAGCGTTACTTTTCATTTTAATTTTCTCCAATTTAATAACTATTCGGAAACATCATGTTGTTCTCATGCTTCAGTATTGAGGTGACAAGGTCTTTTATTTCAGAGTTAAATACCTTAGTGTGTCAGTTCTTCACCTCTGCGACCCAGCCTGGGTCATAAATCTGACTGAGCACTGGTCATAATCTTGCCCTGCTATCTGCAGTCTCATGCTAATAATGTAAAATAAACACAGTCTTCCCTTAAATTTAGAAGGAAAAAGTGACCCTGAGCTTATTTAAAAATAAACTCATAGCTGTGAGCTACTCTGAAGGTGTCTATGAGCTACTGGTAGCTCACAATCAACAGGTTGGAGACACCTGGTTTCGACTGAGTCGGTTTTTTGATTCCCCTGATTTAGGCCAGCCCAACTGAATGTTACAGATGAAGGTTAACGTTGACGTTTCTGCCCCTTATTGGTACTTGACACTTGACCATCAAAACAGGTTCCTCCTTAGGACAGCTTGTGGAGTCGCCTTTTGTGGTCAAATGAGGATATGTTATATCAGCTATGTGTTCATCACCAATTGTTGTGTGTCACGGTGTGCCAAAAATGGATACTCACCTAATCACTGTGTGCGAAGGAATCACAACTGAGATTCACAAGAGCCGCCACGGACTTCAACACTTGGCTCCAGGAGGTTGCCTAAGTGGTTGAAAAGTATGGGTAAGGCAATGGTTTAATAACCGAATGTAAAGGTAAGTATGCGGTGCATCTAAAAAAATCGATTCACTCGGGTTAACATTAAAGGCACGTAGCCCTACATCACCATTAAATCAAGTAGAAGTGGAGCTTAAGTGATCGCAACCCACGTCTTTTAAAGGCTTCATCAGGTCGCCTGTGGATCAAATCTGTCCATCATCAAACGATTGTTTGCCAGGCACTGGATATGCTAGAGCGCAAGCGAGGGAGGGAATGGCTGGCGACTCACCAGTGTTTTGTTTGGAGTGATGCGTTTCCTGCTTAGTGATTATCACATCTAATGCGGCTGCAATGTTAATGCTAATGGAAGCTTATAGAGCGCACATTCACTATAGGTCTCTTGGCACTTAATGCCTAGCATATCGGAGGATCTTAGACTGACTTAATTAGGTCCCATACGCTTGTTTAAAAAGCGAAGTCTTCAGGCTTTTCTTTAAGGAAGAAGTATCCGTCAAAAGTTGAATTGTTCTTGGCAAGAGATTCTACCTAGTAGACTCTATGACCAAAAAGCTTCTGCCTCCAGATCTGCACTTCCTTTATTTTAGAACAGTTAATAAATTAGTATAGGTTGATCTCAGATTGCGTGATGAACATATTTCATTACTTTGTCTGAAATAAATTTCAGAGCGAAATTATTTAAGCTGTTAAAACAGTGTAGCAGTGTTTAAATTGTACTCTTTGTTTGACGGGAGTCAGTGTAGTCTTTTATCAGAGGCTCTGTCATGGTTCATGTTGTCATTTCCCACTTTAGTATTCAAAACTCCCTTCACAATCTTTAGATCGTGGTTCGGCACGGCTTCAAGCTCCGTAATAAGCATTGTATAATGATGGTGTTGATGTGTCTGCCTTTTAACATGGCTGTCACGAGTCTGCTATTGACTGGCTTACACTCAATTACACATTTCTCTCTACCCTTGTTTAGGATGATGGCTACTACTTCGTTGATGTTAGTCATCGTCTCTTCCCGAGTACTGGACTGTCTCTCCTGTGGTGGTGTTCATTCTGCCAGATCCGGTCCACCTTCTTTCACTGACCCCCAGGATGTGTAGGTTGCAGCGCCTCATCTCAGATGTTACTTGAGCCAGCTTTCCTGTGCCATGCATAGTCCATCTGTTCCAGAATCAGATTCTTATTTTGCACTTGGCATTCAGAAATTCTGTCATCCTGTCAGTAGTTTCCTTGCAGCTTTGATTACTGCCTTTTGCAGAGACTCTGAATGTGCCTCGTGCCTTGAAGATTTAGTGGTTCTTGATGCTGTTTCATAACAAATGCTTTTTATGGGAGAAGGTTGGAGAACCAGTGGATCACGCGTAATCTGATCTCTGCCCTTTGCCCTCTCCTGACTAAGCTCCCACCAGCATAGCTCTCCAAATCAGTAAGACACATAAGTCCCTCAACCACTTTAAGGGGGCAGTCCTCTGAGCAGTATCTCAGCTGTGTATCATGGCACATTGAATGTTAGCAGAGTTGCTGTTTAACCAAGCCAAGAATGCTTTGAGTGTCATATCGTCACCCATCCAAATTGTTATGACATCGTGTGTGTATATACCTTCTCCAGAGTGTCACATTCTGCGAGAAAGGATTGTACTCATGATATATATGTGTATATTAAATTTTGATTGAAAACACAATTATGGGTAGAGGGTCTCAGGGAAAAAGTTTAAAGACCTGCACGGATAAATTCCCCGGTACAATTACATAGAAAACAGAAGATCTGCGGGTCTATAGAGCTCAAAACAGAGCTCTAGAGCACCATCAGTACAAGCTTATACCTCCTACTCAAACATAAGGGGAGTCCTATTAAAAGGACGGAGTCCCATCACCCACCGAGATGGCATGCTTCATCATCTGGGATCTCCTCTTGGTCACAAAACCTAGTGCAACCAAGGGCTACAACCCCCTCACTGTGAGTTACGAATCCTGGAAAATAGATATGTTGCTGCATTCTTGACCCGTTAAAATTTGAGGTTCAAATAGGGACATTTGCAGTAGCCCCTATAATTATGTTTATAATATTTAGCATTTTTAGTAAACTGAAAAGGTCAAAACTTTAAAAAAAAACTCAAAAACGGGCAACACTGTAGTAGTGGGGCCAATAATGACTTTGTTTCTAATAGGTTCAATATCATACAGTCAAAAGTCCTATATTTGCAATTGTTTATTTTTTGTTTTTGTTTTGTTAATTTTCTTTTTTGTTTATATTCTTTTTTTCTATTCCCTGTACCTCCATCAGAGGCTGATGGCACTAACTATAATAACTACTACCTCAGATCTCTGTTAGAAATGAAAAAATTGTGGAGTATCTTTTTATTAGTTAGACTGAACTCAACTGCTCCAAGATCATGTCGGTCAACTAATGTGTGTTGCCCAAAAAAGAGCTTAGCACTGATTTCAGAGAACACCTTCTGAGCTGCCAGATTTCTTCAACTCCCAAAACATAATTTAAAGGGAAACTTGATCAAGTGGATTAAGGTAGTTTTGTCACATATCCTGGATGGTAAAAGAGAATCTGCTCAGGCCAGTTTCCCTACTAAATATGGAAGTCAAGGTGTTAGCCAAAATATTGGCCACTAGACTGAAGGTGGTACTCCCCTCGATAATACACCCCGACCAGTCTGGGTTTATTCCGAGTAGGAGCACACGGCTCAATCTGAGACGCCTATATGGGGTCCTCCACCTAACTAAATCTTGCAGGGATATACAAATGGTAGTGATGGCCATAGACGCGAGAATGGCGTTTGATTGAGTGGAGTGGAACTATATGTTCGCAGTTCTGGATAAACTGGAGTTCAGCCCCAAAATTCAGAGCCTGGGTCAAACTCCTCTACACGACTCCTATGGCCAGGGTCAGGGTGAATGGAACAGTCTCACGCAGCTTCGAGCTGCATAG
Source organism: Calotriton arnoldi (assembly GCA_963921515.1). Classification (NCBI taxonomy): domain Eukaryota; kingdom Metazoa; phylum Chordata; class Amphibia; order Caudata; family Salamandridae; genus Calotriton; species Calotriton arnoldi. The sequence goes on from CAWUFW010000441.1 coordinate 3,199,031, forward strand.
AGACACCCGGCAGGGCTGCCCACTGTCGCCTATGTTATTCGCCCTGACCCTCAAACCCCTAGCGGCGTGGATCTGCCGAGACCCTCTAATCTGGGGAATACCCGCAGTAGGGGGATGGGAATAAAGAATCTCCCTATATGCTGACGATGTGCTGCTATACGTTGCTAGACCCCAGAATTCCATAAACAGAGTAAACCAAATCTTTAGAATATTTGGGTAACCCTCGGGCTATACAATCAATTGGGCCAAATCAGTTATATACCCCCTGTCGGGAGAAGCCCCTTGCTTGCCACGTGACTGCTTGACCCTGGTTAGTCCAAAGGGGTTCAAATATCTGGGTATATATGTCACGCGAGATCCGCATGAATTCTTTAGGCAAATCTCGATCCGCACCTCGAAAGGCTTAAAGCAGATGTGAAGCACTGGGAATCTCTGCCGCTGACGTTAGCCGGCAAAGCTGCCCTCTACAAGATGATGACCCTTCCGAGACTGCTCTATGTAATGCAGAATACTCCCTACAAGATCCCACCAATAGTGTTCACAGGAATTGACCAGACGGTCCGTAAGCTGCTATGGAAAGTGGGGTGAGGGGGGTCAAGAATTGCGCTGGCCAAGCTACAAAAAGGGGATATAAGACAGAGGACTGGTGATCCCTGACCTTCAAAAATATTACTGGGCCTCGCAACTGCTGATAATCAACGACTAGGTGTTTGCGAAACACCAGGACCCAGCATACAGGGTAGAAAGAGGGTACATGGCCCAGGGAGGGTGGGAGAGACTACTATACGGTAGGATGACCAGAGACGACTGGCTGCAGCATACACAAGTGGTGGTGCATGTCTGGCATAGGGCGACCAGCTTTCTGGGCTGGAAGGGTAAACTGACGCCCCAGACTATGCTGTGGTGCAGTGCACTGTTACCAGAGGTGGCAGGGCTAGGCGGATTCCAGAAGTGGAGACTCATTGGTATAGAACACCTGGGAGACGTCTGGAGGGACCAGTCCTACATACAGTTTCAGGACCTACAGTCCGAAATTTGAATTGGCTGAATCGGAAAGATTCCGGCACGCCCAGTTGGGGCATGCATTGCACTGTCACATAACAGTGGGGGAACAGCTCCCCGACTCCTCAGCATTAGAGGACCGTCTACTCACAGAGACACTATCAAATAAGGGAGTATCATTAATTTACAAGAAGCTAGTTAATAACTCACCTGACCTGCTCGGGCCCATAAAACAACTGTGGGAGGGAGATCTGGGTAAAACGCTAGATGAAGAAGATTGGGTGGAGGCCCTTCAGGCCCCTCGGGAGGTCACCGTCAGAGTGAGATTTCGGCTGGTGCAGCTCAAGATTTTTCATTGATCTTACTATGCACAAACCCTCCTACATAAAATAGGCAGAGCAGACTCCCCACTGTGCAGTAGGGGCTGTGGAGCGAAGGATCGTACTATCACACCCTGTGGGACTGCCGGCTAATCCAACACTACTGGGCCAGACTACATCAATAATGGAACGGGTGGAGGAGGTGGAGGTCCCGGTAGAACCAGATTGGCTACTATTAGGAACAAAATGGGACCACGACTGGCCTAAGTCAAAAGACATTTGGCTGAGACTGGCAGTAGGGATTGCCAAACGGAATATTGCAAGGGCTTGGGGGGCTGGAACCGCCCCATCAGTTGAGGATTGGGAGGCCGCCCTAGATTGGTGCCAGAGATCAGAACAAGTGATCTACGCAGCCAGAGGATGCCCTAAGAAATGGGAGAGAGTATAGGGTGATTGAAAAAACGATAGGAGCTAGGGTGGTGGGGCGGAAGGGATATGACCAAGGGTACGAGGGAAAGGTGGGGTGCGCCAAGCGAGTCAAATGAGATGGCCGTAAAAGTGCCTGAATAATTCAATTGGATTGAGCATCATAAGGGGTCCTATGGCACCAAGGCAAAGATGTAATTGTAATGATCTGACTATTCTGCTGCTAAATGATAAGTGAAGCCTACTGTTTTGTTTATCGATAAAAAGATTTAAACAATATATATATATATTATTCATCAGACCCTGGCAATATTTGACTTAGGCTTTCAAAAACTGACCTGATGTTTTAATTGTATTTAAACTTAATTTCTCCTTCAATCAGCTGAAAATGAAATGGAAAGGACAATTTCCCTCCACACAAATAAATGTTCATCTTGTTTTCAAAGTAGCAAATCTCGTTAACCTGCTAGTTATTCATATGTTTCTTTATTAAATTTGGATATGTGCAAACCTCTTTAATCGTCGTGGTTGATAGTGATACCACCTTAAGATGAACTTTGTGTTTGCACTCCTGAACAAGTGCCAGGCGGCTCTCCCAGCAAGCATCCTGAATTCTGTTGCTAGGCTGGATAAGACAACGGGCAGCGTTGGACTACAACATGTCTTAGTCTTTAGCAGTAATTACTTTCCAGCAGCAAGGTTGATAGCTACTGGGGCTACACACTGAATCTATTGTCTCTTATCTTGTCTGGCTATAATCGAGTCTTGCGCAGATGCTAGCTGAATGCGTTACTGTAGTAAAACACTTACAGTCTGCAGACAGAAAGCTTATACATTTCATCTCTTGTGGCTGAGGTCTACGTACTTTCTTTCTTGCTTTCTTCATAGAAAAAGAATACCCATGGCAAATTAGTTTTTTTATGTAATATGTTTTCGTGCTAAGATGATGAGTACTCGTGTTCCCTACTAATCACAAAACGTACGCAGTCTGCAAATGGAAAGTTGCCCCTCCCCCCAAAGCTTCCTTTACTGTCTGGGTAGCTGTGAACAAGCATTGAAAGCCTAGCTGTTGGACATGGCCCTATTTATAGGGTCATCCCCAAACATTTTGCCATCACCTTCCTGTTTTCTGAACCAGTTTTGTTGCCTTTTAGGACTCTACACACTTTACCTCTGCTAGCCAGTGCTAAAGTGCTTGTGCTCTCTCCTTTAAACATGGGAAAATTGCTTACACCCAATTGGTACATTTAAGTTTCTTGTAAGTCCCTAGTAAAGTGGTACTATATGTACCTAGGGCCTGTAAATTAAATGCTACTAGTGGGCCTGCAGCAGTGATTGTGCCTCCCATTTAAGTAGGCTTTTTAAACATGTCTCAGGCCTGCCGTTGCAGTCTGTGTGTGCAGTTTTAAAGTGCCATTTCTGCCTGGCAAAATAAACCTTTTGCCAGGCCTAAATCTTCATTTTTAATACTTATACATCATCCCTAGGGTAGGCCATAAGCAGCCCATAGGGCAGGGAGCGGTGTATTTAAAAACTTGTACATGTACTTTTAACCTTTACATGTCCTGGTAGTGATAGACTCGTACATTCGTTTTACACTACTGGAAGGCTTACCTCTCACATAGGATAACATTGGCTTACCTTATTAAATTTAATAAGTGATAGCTTTTGATTCGGAACAGATAGGAATGTTGAGTTTGGTTTCTAAAGAATTGTAATTTAAAACCCTCTTTGAAGGTAAAGTCGGATTTTAAGGCACAATTCTGAAAATGGCACTTTTAAAAAGTTGACATTTTCTTGTCTTAACCATGTGGTGCCTGTTTCCGGTTCACATGACTAGGTGTAGCTGGCAGTTAGTCTTTGTGTATTGCTCCCAGACAGTGAGACAAAGGGGGAATAGTTGTTGGCAGGAAGGCCCATCTCCGACTTGATGAGTGAGAGGAACTTTCGCCTATTACACTTGCACATCACAAAGACTCACAAAGGGTTTGCCACTAGTCTTTTGTGTCCTCAGACAATATGGAGCCAGGGAGGCAGGAAATTCCAGATGCCTCTGGGAATGGAAACCTCCAGAGCCGTCTCCTACTTCAAAGTGGGCACCAGGTATAAATTGTGGGCCCTCAGTCCCAGCTCTTCAGTATACCTCTGGACCAGTGGAAGACTCAGAAAAACTGCTGTGCTGCTCTGCAAGAAAGACTGCTACTCTGTTGCCATGCTGCCTGAGTGAGAAGGACTGGGGCTGCATCTTGAACCCAGGACTACTAGAGTGACTCCAAAGGCAAGTTCGCTGACCTCCTGATCAGAGCCTCAGGGACAGAAAAATGCTCCAACCACTTGAACCCCGCAAGTACTCTCTCTGCTCTGAGTCCTACCCCCCACCCCCAAGTGGGGACGCCCCAGTCCTGGACCTTTGAAAGTGGGCCTGATGGTGCTCTGCCAGCCCAGCTGTGGTCCTGTGGGCAGAACCAACCCCGGCGTGACTCATCTCCTTGCAGCTCCACTTCGGAACTGCCGCAGCGCAACACAGCCTCGACGCAGGCCTTCGCATCGCAAGCCCCTCGTCGACGACATCCTTGACGACGACACAGGATTTTGTGTCGCAGCCCACAGTTTTTTTGGAACTGCCGCTGCGCAATGCATCCATGACACAGGACTTTGTATTTCAAGCCCCTCGACTACGGCATCCACAGCGACGACACAGGGCTCCACAGCTTCCTCTGAACTGCCGCTGCGCGACGCATCCTCGACGCAGGATCTGGCAATGCTCCGCAAACCAGGATTTAAGGTACTTTGTTCAGTGAGCCTAACTTGGTCGCTGTATCTGGCTTGTGCTCCATCATGGTTGGTTTGAACTTGTGACTTTGTCTCTTTAGAGGCGGCCAAATAACCACAGTCGGCTCTTTGTGCTTCTAGGCACTGTTTTGACCTACAAAATTGAAATTGCATATCTCCAGTTCTGTTGATTGATTGGATTTTTGTTGTTTTGGTCTCAAATAATTTATTTAGTTTTTGTACATTTGTGTGGGATTTTACTTGTGCTCTGTTTTCACTTTATTACTGTTTGAAGTTCTGCATAAATACTGTACATATTCCCTCCAAGTCAAGCTTTGTGCCAAGGTACAAGGGGGTTAAGCACAGGTTAATTTGGGGTTTGCATGCGTTTCACCCTGAAAAGAATTGTGGTTGCTGCTTGAGTAGTGTTTCACCCCCCACCCCCTAAACCAGTAACACAATTTCCAACACTAGCCCACAAAGTGGGTGCAGGGTACATTACAACACAGTTATCACGTTTCCTTAAGACTACAAATAGACAGCCAGGAATCAACGTTTTTGGAAAACCACAGCACTATATTAGAATTTCATTATAGAAATGTATGAAAAGTAACGAAGATGAAATGGTAAAAAGGTGTGCACTGCATGTACAGGATAAAATGATTATGCAGAAAAAATACACTGATAACTCTAGCGCCTGGATACCCCTCGGGTGATTAGTCGCGCTTTACATATCCTTGTAACATGACATCAGATAACACATCGCATCTTTGCTGTACACTGAATACTGCACTGGTTCCTGGTTACAGACCTCAACATCTTCAAAATCCAGTTATTATAAATGTCTTGCATCAGATGGCGCAGATGTACAGGGCCACGAAAATCACTCCCCATTGGCCCGTTTGATAATTTCTAAGTAGAAGCCAGTAGAGGATTTCTGTCCCCACTCAATCACATGTGGACCTGTCCTTTTCAGTGCTGGCACTCTTATTAAGTGTCCTTCACTTCGATGTGTGGATGACAAAGCTGAAGACACACTTGATAAAGGGATGTGAGCAGAGGCGCAACTAGAGCCAAATTTCGGCGGGGAGGGGGCTACTAAAAATTTCGGGGGGGCTAATTCTTCCACCAATAGGCAGAGTGGAGATGAAGGGGTGAAAAAACAACAAAGCCTCGTTAACACGTAAATGGTCTTTTAAAGACCTGCTAAGTACTCGGGTGCGGCTGCGATAAGCTCAAAAACTGTCTGTGTGTGTGCCCGGGAAGCTGTCTCAGCCCGGGCTCTCAAACGACGGGGGGCTGAAGCCCTTTGAGCCCAATGGGCGTTGCGCGTCTGGATGTGAGTGAGGTAGAAGGTGGTTATAGCTGTCAAAGAATGCAGGACTATACTGAGGGAAGGCTTTGGTTATTTGCAAAGAGAGAGAAGGACCCTTTTGAACAATTAGACATTGTACGTATCCCAACCATCAAAGATGATGAGAGTAGAAATGTGTAACTACCTGCCCACCTTGCCTTTTTAGGTCGAGCCTGGGCAGCACATGCGCTGCTCTGCGAGGCATGCTGTATTTAGGAAGGGGCTTGAAGCTCCGCCCACTCTCTGCCCATATTTTTCATTGTCATTGTCCGCTGTAAACTGTGTCTATTCATTGGTCAATAGGCTTAGTAGTCCCTCCTTAGTACCGCCTTGTCTCATTTTGTAACCTCCCATGGCGACACCCGCGTTACGTGTGTTGCTACTCGGTAGTCTTTAATTTCAGTCTCAGAGCACTATTTTCTCAAATAGCTTTGTCGGACACGCTCTCTCCTAAGGCTTTTTTAAAAATAATTGTAGCACGGGCGCTGGCATTTTAAAAGGCATTGTCATTTACAATGTCAATAGCACAAACTCTCGTAAATGCAAAAACTATTGCATTGCAAATGCTTGTTTTCTGTATGAAGACGGCCAGAAACACGCTCTATACATTCAGAAACATTTCTGACTGGGGCTGTAAATTCATTGCAGTCTCCCGGCCAGCCAGTCAGGGCGAGAAACCTCATATATGCAGTGTTAGAATCTTTTGGGCAGGCTGATGATGAAAATATGTAGTTGTGGTAGGTTTCTTTATTTCGAAGTACATGTTACAAAGGACAAGTTATATAAACTGACAATTTATATTCAATTGCTTCTGAAATTGCCTTGACGCACTGCACCAAGTTTACCAAATATGGGCACCCGGAATATTTGGAAGGATCCACATGCCGGGCACCCTGACACTCATGAAACCCGAGGGAACAGACCTTTGGTGGAGAAATGCTCCTTCCAAGGTATGCAGAAAGGAAAAGCCTTGTTTTTGAAATCATTGCAGAAATTTGAAAAAACGTCATATTTTGTGCGATGTCCCAGCCAGTCAGTCAGGGTGAGTGCGGGCTGTCGCCCAATGATAGAATCCTTATAATGCGAAGACTTTGAAAATATACGTTGCAATATGATTCCTTACGGCTTTGAGGTTAATATCTGCAACAAAAGAAAAGGACATATGAGCATTGTGTCTAGGTTGCTTCTGAAATTGCCTGGATGCACTGAACTTGGTTTATAGCATGTGGGGGCACTACAAAACAATGACAAAGATGCATGCTTGCTGTCCCCACTCAGAAGACTTAGGGGAATTTAGATGTTGGTTAACTTTTGGTAGGGATACACTCCTGCACATTGGAGACTGACGAAGAAATCCATAATTAGGAAAAGGTTTCAGAAAATTTAAAAGTCAAGTTTTGTATGTTATTATGGCCATCCATTCAAGGAGGGGAGGGTGCCACCAAGATGTTGAAATGATATAACGTCTTATGTTGTCCCATGACTGAGTTAATATCTTCGACTGAATGAACCATCTGCATTTGGGCTTCATTGGTTCTGAAATTACCCGCCTGCACTCTGTCTGGTTTACCTCCCGGGTGTTACCCGCCTGCACTCTCTCCGGTTTACCGCCTAGTTATTAACCGCCTGCACTTTCTCTGGTTTACCTCCTTAGTACACTCACAACTATTGCAAAATAAAGCACGTCTGCTTTACCTAGACTAAGGAGACCCATGAAAATTAACATGTGGGACTGTTTTCCCAACTGATATATTAATGTATGCATGAGCTACAAGAGAAAAGCAAAATGTATTGAGCAATTTTATCTTCAGGGTTGCAATGCTTCATGGCAGAGGGATGCACCATAAAATAGTCCAAACATAGTTTGTATGATTGCACAATAAGACAAGAGGTACACATGTTAAATCAGCCTAACATCAATATCTTAATTAAGTGGGTGAGAAGGAGCATGGTGTGATCCTCTGTGTGGGATGTGGTGAGCAGATGCACGATGAGGACCAGGCTAGAATCCCATTAGTTTTGAATTCAACCTGCGTTGCTAATGCACTGAAGATGCACTGCTATCTGAACCTCTTCTCATCTTGGGTTTTTTGTGGACACCAAATTACGTCTGCAAAAACTTGTGAACAACTTGACGAGAAGTATCGCATTTTAGCTCAGGATGTTGTCAGACATCTAAACCATCCTGCGGGTAGATGTCTTCAAAAAGACTGTTCAAGCGCTTGTCCTGTCCAGGTTGGATAATGGCAACTCTGCTTGCAGTCCTTGCTTGGATCTGGCTTAGTTCCCTTCATGCAGCTTCTCATCTGATTTTTATTCAGTTCACTGCGGTCGCTAATGCTCGTTTTTTGGGCTTTTAATGAAGTGACGCCATCGCTACATGACTTCTTTATTCTCTTTCCATTCTCTCATCATATGGGAAGCATGCACTGTGTTTCTGCACTTTAAGTCTCTTCTCCCCACTATCAATTCAGTTCCTTGCTTCAAACTAGGGAAGTCCCTTGTCAATGGACCTTAATGCAGGTGAGAAAGCAAGCTTAGAAAAAGCTAAATTTGTAGGGAATTTGGTTAAATGAAGGGAAATGCATTTTTTACGTCATCCAAACCAAATTTCTCTTTTGCTTAAGATACGTTGAGGGGTGTTCTTCTGCCTCCTCAGATATTTTCCAGAGAGCTTCTAATTTACATTGCATGCTTGCAAATTTTGTGCATGCACTAGTACGTTTTGTGAATTTGACCATATAATTATTGCTCTTTCGCCCATGATGTGATTGCATATGGATGTAAAAGCTATACAGCCCAACTAAATAAAAATACTAATAAATGCTGTTAGATCCAGCAGGAGTCTAAATTTTGCTTCTTACTGACACAGCCTAGACATGCTAAATGCTCATTTCTAATATTTGTAAGTGATTTCCAGTTTGTAGTTTAAAGTTTTGTTGGCTCAATCTTTATTTTTTATGAAGTTGATTACATGAGCACTTATTTTGATTAGATAATAACAATTGTATGTAAATTGTTCTGTAGGCACTGTGGAGAAGGTGGTAAAGAAAATTATGATTAGGACCTTTTAGGGCAATGCAGAATATCAGTAATTTCTTCCTTTTGGAGAAAGTGACATTTGATGGTGATGAGGAATGAATTGGCCTATTTCTATTCTTATTAGGTTGTCTTAGATGTTGGCTGTGGTACTGGGATACTTTCAATGTTTGCTGCCAAAGCTGGAGCAAAGATGGTGATTGGAGTCGACCAATCCGAAATCATTTACCAAGCAATGGACATAATCAGGTAAGTTTACCCAACTTCTATTGAGCTGTCATCAAGTGCGCACAATATTATTTTTAATATGCAATCATTTTGGTCTTTCACACCATGCAGGGACCTATAATTCAATTAGATGATGGGCATTTATGTGCTTATTCGGAATCCCCATTCAACTGTTTCCCCTAATAGATCGCAGGCATTCAACTTGCTTTGTAGTTGAAAGGGCAGTAGTGGATCCTGGAACTATTTATGAAGGTTAAAGTTGTATTTACTGAGTTATGTAGAACACTGACAAAGGCCTTCCTTAATCCTATGCGCTATTTGTTCAGCAAGGGTTAAGAACAGGAGCCACGCCTTGGCCTGGTTTCTTGCATATGTTTATTGGCAAGACTCTTGAGGTAGGACCAAGTTCATGAAGAGCAGGTTGCTGACATTTTGATCAACAACTGTGCTTTACCTCCCTCTGTCACTTGCATCCATAGTAGCCATCGCCTTGATGCAACAGTCTTTGCCCCTGGCACATGGATCTTTCAGGCGTAAGGGCTTTAGCAGTGGCGGAGCGGCACAAAACTTAGCCACACTTTTATGAAGATCTCCATGTGATTAGGCTAACTAAGCTAAGACTCTGGCAACCAATCCTGATTGTATAAGCCAAGTCAGAACCGGTGGATGTGTGATACAAATGTGTGTGTGTGCATGTGTATCTATTTATGTGTGTGTGTGTGTGTGTGTGTGTGTGTGTGTGTGTGTGTGTGTGTATTTGTGTGTCTGGGTAGTTACAGTTAAGATTGCTTTTTCATAGACAAGGCGTTTTTTGTTTTGCTAATAACTTTTGCGCTGTTAGACAAATCTTCATGAAACTTTCCCCCCAAAAAAGCAAATTCACCTCACCTCCTTCCTGGAAAGTTTGGGGGTGTTGTGCTAATTGGGGGAGCCAAGAAAAAAGGGAGATGAAAAAAAGAAAATGTTTCCATGCATTTTACATAGACTTCTTTAGGCAGCCATACTGCAAAAAACTGCTGAACGCAATTACACCAAATTTAGCAAGAAACCAGATCTTGGTTTGCAGATTGTGCTTTTTGTTTGGTGTAAATCCATTCAGTAGTTTGTAAGAAATTAAGGTTAAAAAATATTTGTATATCTGGACCGTTAGGTCCGAGGAACTGCCGCAAGAGTCTTGCTGGAGCACTAATTTAAAAAATATAGCTTTTTCATTGTCCCAGGGAGCTTTTTTCTTCTTGGGCCATCTCACTCCCCTGGGAGTCAGACGCCCGTGGGAGCGAGCGCTCTGATTGGCTGCCAGCAACATGAGAAAAGTTTTGCTGGTAGCCATTACAGGACTCGGGGACTTAGTCCCCTGTCCTGAAGTGTGAAAAAAAAAAATATAAGGGGGCAGGGCAGGAGTACCCTGCCCCCTTAAGCCCTGTGAGTAGGACCCAGCGAGAAGGGGCCAAAAAACCAAAAATAAATCTGCGGGTATTGCGCCAAAAACAAACAAAAAAATGGCGGCTGCTATTATTGTAATTGAATGTATGGAATGGGGACATAAGTAGCTTCCCCTCTCCAGCCCATTTTGGGGTCCAGGAATCCCATTCCCCGGGTATATATAATTAAGGTGAGGGGACACGCACCTCCTGAGCGGATGTTGGCCATCCTCTGAGGGCCAAAGCTGTAAAAAAGGGGAAGGGGGCCTGCAGCCCCTCTCCTCGAGCCTGTGAAGGCCCAGCCACCTCATTCCCCCGGGGCTGATTTTTCAAAAAAGGGAGGGATGAAGGCCCCAGGGACCCCATCACCTATTCCTGATTGCAAAAAAAAAAGGGGGGGGGCGTGTGGCGCTCCTCCTCAAGCCCCAGGGACCCCATCTCCTAAGGCCATCACATTGATTAAAAGGGAAGGGGGGCTCACATTAATTAAAAGGGAAAGGGGGCGCACAACCCGCCTCCCTGAGCCTTTATAGGCCCCAGCGACCCTATCCTTTGGGTCCCGCTCATTGACTGTCCTGGGGAGCCCACCCCCGGGACACACTGTAGTTTCCCTGCCTGCACTACTGTGGGCAGGGAAATATGTTTGCTCCCACCTGGCGGGAGCATTTTTAAATCTCCTGCCAAATGGGAGCAAACACTTAAGTCTGCTCCCAGCCGGCAGGAAACAGAAACAATATTGCTCCCGCCTGGAGCAAGCAAGCAGAATACAGCTGCTCTCTCCGGGCAAGAGCGATGCCGGCTCCCGCTCCATGCTGGGGTCTCAGGGGCTATGGGGCTCCCCACGCGGCCTCCAACGTGGTGGCACCAAACTATATTTAATGAAGGCCCCGGAAGATGGGATCCCCTAGGCCAAAATAGGTCAGGAAGGGAGGGCCCGTGACAGTTTCTCCCCTTTTAAAAAAACACATTGCCCTGGGGAATGGGGTCCCCGGGGCCTAATAAGGCTCTGGGAGGGGGGCTGCACGCCCCCTCCCCTCAGGTTTTGGGCTCAGGGTATGGGGTCCCTGGAGCACCAAGAAGGCTTGCTAAGGGGGACTGTGCAGCCCCCTCCCTTTTTTATTGTATTTGGCCCCGGGGATTGGGTTCCCTGGGCCAAAATAGGCTCAGGGAGGGGGCCTGCGCGGCCCCCACCTATTTAGTAAAATACGGCCCAAGGGATGGGGTCCCCGGGGCCTAATAAGGCTCGGATAGGGGCGCTACACGCCCTCTCCCCTTTTTGGACCCAGTGGATAGGGCCCCCTGATCGCCAAGAAGGCTTGGGGAGGGGGACTCTACAGCCCCCTCCCTTTTTTTTTATAGTAATTGGACCAGAGGGTTAGGTCTCCTGGGCCAAAATAGGCTCAGGTAGGGGGCCTGTGCTGCCCCCTCCTCTTTAATAAAATACGGTCCGAGGGATGGGGTCCCCGGGGCATATAAAGGCTCAGGGAGGGGGATCCGTGCTGCTCCCCCCTGGTTTTTTAATTATATTTTGCCCCTGGCGATGGGGTCCCCAGGTCCTAATAAGGTTCGGGGAGGCTGGCCCTGCAGCCCCCTTTCCCTTTTATATTGTATTTGGCCCCTGAGGATGGGGTCAAATACAATATAAAAGCCTATTAAGGCTTGGGGAGGGGAGCTGCATACCACTCTCTTAGAATTTGTTCCTGGTGGATGGTCCCAGGGGCCCAAGAAGGCTAAGGGAGGGGGGCTGCACACCTCCCTCCCCTCTTTAATTGTATTTTGCCCTAGGGGATGGGTCCCTGGGGCCTTTTAAGAGTTTAGGGGCCATGCAGCCCCCTCCCCCTTTTTATTGGAATTTGACTGTGGGACATGGGGTTCCCAGGGCCAGTTAAGGTTTGGGAGCTGCACATCTCCATCACCTTAATATGTATGTTTTGGCTCCGGGGGATGGGAGTCCCTGCGGCCTGAAAGCCAACCCTATGCCGTGCACGCCAAAGGCTGTGTACGGCGTGGGTTTGGCTGCCTGCGGGGAGCTGGACACAGTGCCTGGCTGCAAGACAGGCCCTGCGGCTGACCCCACGCCTCGCACGACCAAAGGCCATCTGCGGTGTAGGGTTGGATGCCTCTGGGTGACTGCCTGCCAACCCCACACCACACACAATCAAAGTCCATGCGCAGCGTGGGATTGGCTGTCTGTGAGGAGTTGGGCTGTGTGGCCAGGCCCTCCAGCCAACCCCCCGCCGTGCACGGCTAAAGGCCATGCGCGACGGGGGTTGGCTTTACTTATGGTAATAAAATGTTACCTACTTGTATATATGTGTGTGTGTGTGTATATATATATATATATATATGTTCGAGGCATGTGAGCTGTAGATCACATGCTTTGCATACTCCTGCAATCTAGTGTTGGGTCCGGATGTTTGCAAGTTGTTTTGTTCGAAGAAGTCTTTTCCAGTCACGAGGCATGCTGACTCCTCCTTTCGGTGATAGTGCGCATGGGCATCGACTCCATTCTTAGATTGTTTTTTTCCGCCATCAGGTTCGGATGTGTATTGCTGCGCTCCGGTTCGACACCGTCCTTCGGATCCCCTCGGTACGCAATCCACTACCCTCGACGGTATTATTTCTCGATCGCGTTTTCCCATCTCCGCGTATCGTATCGATTCCAAAATCTTCGGTCGAAAACTTTGTGGAAGGCCATTGGGCCTACCCGCGTCGGGCCAGCTCGCAGTAGATGGAACGGACTCCATTCTAATTCTGTTCCGGGTGTCACGCTAAGTACCCCCGCGCCGACTTCCACAAATTGTGCAACTTGTGTTTGTCCCGCTTTCCCACTTGCTCCCTGCAACTGCAGGAGCCAGCATCTTGTTTTTTTTTTTAATTGTTAACTGGGGTGCCCCAGTGCTACCAGGGGAAACAAACATGTCCCTCCGGGGCTGCGAGGGGAGGCCCATGTCCCCACAGCCCCACCCGCTCCCCTGCCTGCAGCCAACCCTGGTGCAGCAGGCACGGCATCGCTCCCACCCAGTAGGAGCAGCTTTTCTATTGCTTTCGCCTGTTGGGAGTAATTATGTGTTTTCCCTGCCCTAGAATGTGAGCAGGGAAAAAGCTTTGTGCTCCCATCCTGTGGGAGCAGCTTTCTGCTGGGTGAGGGGACATTACACTTTCCTTGCCCGTGCACTCTTTTTGTTAAATGGTGTAAATCTGTTCAGTAGTTCCTGAGAAATTTAAATATTTCTCAGATATACAACTGGGTGTGCGGAGGATCTGATTGGCTGCCAACACTTCAAACCAGAAAGTAGCGGCAGCCATCTTGTGACTCGGTTGAACCGAGTCACAAGAAAAAAAGGTAAAAGAAACCAGAACAAATAAGAAAAGGGGGCAGGGCAGAAACACCCTGAACTCCTAGGCCTGCTCAGGGGGTGCCACAGGGACCCCGAGGCCCAAAAAAGGCATTTTTAAAAAAACAATTAGGTGGGATTTGCGGCAGAACCGCGAATCCGGCCGAAAATTTTAAAAAAATCAAAGCGCAGGCTCCTGGGTGGGCCAGGTCCCGGGGGCAATCATGAAATGAGATGCGGGGGCCCGCACGACCCCCCGCAGCCCCGGGACCACCACCTCCCCGGGGCTAAATTCACAAAGATGTGGGGGGGCTCCAATACCGTTGGAGGGAGGCCGTAAGATGTCATCAGTGATGTCACTGACCATGTCATGAGTGATGTAATATGTGATGTCATCAGCAGTGCATTGCGGGGGCGCGAGTTCTAGTTAGCTCAACTAACTATAACGGCCGACGGACGAATTTCTCTGGTTTTGTACGAGTGAAATGTCCAACTAACTATAACCTTCCTGAAACCTGTGGTTTTTTCAGTGAATTTCTAAGGTTTTTTAAATGCTAATTTCTAACTATAACGTACCTGAAACCTATGGTTTTTTCAGTGAATTTCTAAGGTTTTTTAAATGCTAATTTCTAACTATGCCTACATAGGTAGGACCTGTGCAGAAAGAGGAAGAAAGGCGCAGAAAGAAGAAGAGAAGTGCAGAAAGAGGCAAGAGAGCTGCAGAAAGAGGAAGAAAGGTGCAGAAAGAAGCAAGAGAAACGCAGAAAGAGGCAACAGAAGTCCAGAAAGAGGAAGAAAGGTGAAGAAAGAAGCAAGAGATGTGCAGAAAGAACCAACAGAGGTGCAGAAAAAGGCCTACTTTGACTGTACCTTACAAAAGACTCATACAAAGTACCCTAATCACTAATCGTTTTCCGAAGATGTCTTAAACCTCACTTCTCTCTTGAAGGTTCACTATTAATCGACTGCTCAGAATGTTACGCCTACCAAATATAAAACAGCAATGCTAAGCATATCACTGTTGTAAGTCTGACCAAGTTTGTGAAGGTATGCATGCGTGTCTATGCTCTTACCTAGTGACATGTTAAATGAAAATAAACATACAAACACGTGAATACCTGTGTTTCAACAGCATACTCTATAAATTTGTGTACAAAAAGGTGTATGCATTTCTTTCTGCTCACAATACAGGGCACATGGGTATTCAATAGTATATTTGAGGGGCTCTATAACACATATATACATAAGACATGTCTGCCTGTGCAACCGAATGACAGAGCAGAACTAAGAAGATTTGACCACCTATAAGAGAAGCTACCCGCACTTAAGCTACCATCTTCAGATGCATAACACATGTGAGAATACATGTGCAAGTAGACATATACCTCAGTCACGAGAGCACGCAGACCTTTAAACTTGACAGCTTACACTTCCCATTTGAATATAGAAACAGGCGAGAGAAGTACAGAAAGGAGCAAGAGAATTGCAGAAAAAAACGAGAGGTGCAGATAGAGTAAGAAATGTGCAGAAAGAGGCGAGAAGTGCAGAAAGAGGAAAGAGAAGTGCAGAAAGAGGCAAGAGAAGTGCAGAAAGGCAAGAGAAGTGTAGAAAGAGGCAAGAGAAGTGCAGAAAGAGGCAAGAGAAGTGCAGAAAGAGGCAAGAGGGGTGCAGAAAGAGGCAAGAGGGGTGCAGAAAGAGGCAAGAGGGGTGCAGAAAGAAGCAAGAGAGGTGCAGAAAGGGGCAAGGGGGTGCAGAAAAAGGCAAGAGGAGTGCAGAAAGAAGCAACAGAGGTGCAGAAGGAGGCAAGAGAAGTGCAGAAAGAGGCAAGAGAGGTGCAGAAAGATGCAAGAGGAGTACAGACAGAAGCAACAGAGGTGCAGAATGAAGCAACAGAGGTGCAGAAAGAGGCAAGAGGGGTGCAGCAAGAGGAAAGAGAAGTGCAGACAGAAGCAACAGGTGCAGAAGGAGACGAGAAGTGCAGAAACAGGCACAAGAGGAGCAAGAGCAGTGCAGAAAGAACCAACAGAGGCGCAGAAGGAGGCAAGAGAACTGCAGAAAGAGGCAAGAGAGTTGCAGAAACAGGCAAGAGAGGTGCAGAAAAATCGAACAGGGGTGCAGAAAGAGGGAAGAGAGGTGCAGAAAGAGGGAAGAAGGGTGCATAACGAGGCAAGAGGGGTGCAGAAAGAAGCAACAGAAGTGCAGAAAGAAGCAACAGAGGTGCAGAAAAAGGCAAGAGGTACAGAAAAAGGGAAGAGGGGTGCAGCAAGAAGCAAGAGAAGTGCAGAAAGAAGCAACAGAGGTGCAGAAAGAGGCAAGCGAGGTACAGAAAGAGGCAAGAGGGGTGCAGAAAGAGGCAAGAGGGGTGCAGAAAGAAGCAAGAGCAGTGCAGAAAGAACCAACAGAGGTGCAGAAACAGACAAGAGGGGTGCAGAAAGAGGCAAGAGAAGTTCAGAAAAAAGCAACAGAGGTGCAGAAGGAGGCAAGAGAACTGATGAAAGGCAAGAGAGTTGCAGAAAGAGGGAAGAAGGGTGCAGAAAGAGGCAAAAGGGGTACAGAAAGAAGCACGAGAGGTGTAGAAAGAAGCATGAGAAGTGCAGAAAGAAGCAACAGGTGCAGAAAGAGGCAAGAGACGTTCAGAAGGAAGCAACAGAGGTGCAGAAAAACGCAAGAAAAGTGCAGAAAGAGGCAAGAGAGTTACAGAAACAGGCAAAAGAGGTGCAGAAAGAGGGAACAGGGGTGCAGACAGAGGCAAGAGAGGTGCAGAAAGAACCAACAAAGGTGCAGAAAGAGGCAAGAGGGATGCAGAAAGAGGCAAGAGAGGAGCAGAAAGAGACAAGAGAGGTGTACACAGAGGCACGTGGGGTGCAGAAATGTGCAAGAAAGGTGCAGAAAGAAGCAAGAGAAGTGCAGAAAGAACCAGCAGAGGTGCAGAAGGAGGCAAGAGCGGTGCAGAAAGAGGCAAGAGAAGTGCAGAAAGAAGCAACAGAGGTGCATAAGGAGACGAGAACTGCAGAAAGAGGCAATAGAGTTGCAGAAACAGGCAAGAGAGGTGCAGACAAAGGGAACAGGGGTGCAGAAACAGGCAAGAGAGGTGCAGAAAGAGGGAAGAAGGATGCAGAAAGAGGCAAGAGGAGTGCAGAAAGAAGCAACAGAAGTGCAGAAAGAACCAAGAAAAGTGCAGAAAGAAGCAACAGAGGTGCAGAAAGAGGCAATAGAAGTTCAGAAAGGAGCAACAGAGGTGGAAAAAGAGGCAAGAGAGGTGTAGGAAGAGGGGTGCAGAAAGAGGCAAGAGGGGTGCAGAAAGAGGCAAGAGGGGTGCAGAAAGAGGCAAGAGGGGTGCAGAAAGAAGCAAGAGAGGTGCAGAAAGAAGCAACAGAGGTGTAGAAAGGGGCAAGGGGGTGCAGAAAAAGGCAAGAGAAGTGCAGAAAGAAGCAACAGAGGTGCAGAAGGAGGCAAGAGAAGTGCAGAAAGAGGCAAGAGAGGTGCAGAAAGATGCAAGAGGAGTACAGACAGAAGCAACAGAGGTGCAGAATGAAGCAACAGAGGTGCAGAAAGAGGCAAGAGGGGTGCAGCAAGAGGCAAGAGAAGTGCAGACAGCAGCAACAGGTGCAGAAGGAGACGAGAAGTGCAGAAACAGGCACAAGAGGAGCAAGAGCAGTGCAGAAAGAACCAACAGAGGCGCAGAAGGAGGCAAGAGGGGTGCAGAAATTTGCAAGAGAGGTGCAGAAGGAGACAAGAGAACTGCAGAAAGAGGCAAGAGAGTTGCAGAAACAGGCAAGAGAGGTGCAGAAAAATCAAACGGGTGCAGAAAGAGGCAAGAGAGGTGCAGAAAGAGGGAAGAAGGGTGCAGAAAGAAGCAACAGAAGTGCAGAAAGAAGCAACAGAGGTGCAGAAAAAGGCAAGAGGTACAGAAAAAGGGAAGAGGGGTGCAGCAAGAAGCAAGAGAAGTGCAGAAAGAAGCAACAGAGGTGCAGAAAGAGGCAAGCGAGGTACAGAGAGGCAAGAGGGGTGCAGAAAGAGGCAAGAAAGGTGCAGAAAGAAGCAAGAGCAGTGCAGAAAGAACCAACAGAGGTGCAGAAACAGACAAGAGGGGTGCAGAAAGAGGCAAGAGAAGTTCAGAAAGAAGCAACAGAGGTGCAGAAGGAGGCAAGAGAACTGATGAAAGAGGCAAGAGAGTTGCAGAAAGAGGGAAGAAGAGTGCAGAAAGAGGCAAAAGGGGTACAGAAAGAAGCACGAGAGGTGTAGAAAGAAGCATGAGAAGTGCAGAAAGAAGCAACAGGTGCAGAAAGAGGCAAGAGATGTGCAGAAGGAAGCAACAAAGGTGCAGAAAAACGCAAGAAAAGTGCAGAAAGAGGCAAGAGAGTTACAGAAACAGGCAAAAGAGGTGCAGAAAGAGGGAACAGGGGTGCAGACAGAGGCAAGAGAGGTGCAGAAAGAACCAACAAAGGTGCAGAAAGAGGCAAGAGGGATGCCGAAATGTGTATGAGAGTAGCAGACGGAAGCAAGAGCAGTGCAGAAAGAACCAACAGAGGTGCAAAAAGAGGCAAGAGAAGTGCAGAGAAAAGCAAATGAGGTGCAGAAAGAGGCAGGAAGGGTGCAGAAAGAGGCAAGAGAGGAGCAAAAAGAGGCAAGAGAGTTGCACACAGAGGCACGTGGGGTGCAGAAATTTGCAAGAGAGGTGCAGAAAGAAGCAAGAGAATTGCAGAAAGAAGCAACGGAGGTGCAGAAGGAGACGAGAACTGCAGAAAGGCAAGAGAGTTGCAGAAACAGGCAAGAGAGGTACAGAAAAAGGGAACAGGGGTGCAGAAAGAGGCAAGAGAGGTGCAGAAAGAGGGAAGAATGGTGCAGAAAGGCAATAGAGGTGCAGAAAGAGGCAAGAGGAGTGTAGAAAGAAGCAAGAGAAGTGCAGAAAGAAGCAAGAGAAGTGCAGAAAGAAGCAACTGATGTGCAGAAAGAGGCTAGAGGGGTGCAGAAAGAGACAAGAGAAGTGCAGAAAGAAGCAAGAGAAGTGCAGAAAGAAGCAAGAGAGGTGCAGAAAGAGGCAAGAGAGGTGCAGAAAGAGGCAAGAGAGGTGCAGGAAGAGGGGTGCAGAAAGAAGCAAGTGAGGTGCAGAAAGAGGCAAGAGGGGTGCAGAAAGAAGCAACAGAGGCAGAAAGATGCAAGAGAAGTGATGAAAGAGACGAGAGTTGCAGAAACAGGCAAAAGAAGTGCAGAAAGAGGCAAGAGAGTTACAGAAACAGGCAAAAGAGGTGCAGAAAGAGGGAACGGGTGCAGACAGAGGCAAGAGAGGTGCAGAAAGAACCAACAAAGGTGCAGAAAGAGGCAAGAGGGATGCCGAAATGTGTATGAGAGTAGCAGACGGAAGCAAGAGCAGTGCAGAAAGAACCAACAGAGGTGCAAAAAGAGGCAAGAGAAGTGCAGAGAAAAGCAAATGAGGTGCAGAAAGAGGCAGGAAGGGTGCAGAAAGAGGCAAGAGAGGAGCAGAAAGAGGCAAGAGAGTTGCACACAGAGGCACGTGGGGTTCAGAAATTTGCAAGAGAGGTGCAGAAAGAAGCAAGAGAATTGCAGAAAGAAGCAACGGAGGTGCAGAAGGAGACGAGAACTGCAGAAAGGCAAGAAAGTTGCAGAAACAGGCAAGAGAGGTTCAGAAAGAGGCAAGAGAAGTGCTGAAAGAGACGAGAGTTGCAGAAACAGGCAAAAGAAGTGCAGAAAGAGGCAAGAGAAGTGCTGAAAGATGCAACAAAGGTGCAGAAAGAGGGAAGAGAAGTACAGAAAGAGGGAAGAGATATGCAGAAAGAGGTACGGGGTACAGAAAGAGGCAAGAGGGGTGCCGAAAGAAGCACGAGAAGTGCAGAAAAAAACTGGTGCAGAAAGAGGGAAGAGGGGTGCAGAAAGAGGCACAAGGGATGCAGAAAGAAGCAACAGAGGTGCAGAAAGAGGCAAGAGAAGTGCAGAAAAAAACTGGTGCAGAAAGAAGCAAGAGAAGTGCAGAAAGAGGCAAGAGAGGTGCAGAAAGAGGGAAGAGTGGTGCAGAAAGGCACAAGGGGAGCAGAAAGAAGTAAGAGAAGTGCAGAAAGAAGCAACAGAGGTACAGAAAGAGGGAAGGAGGGTGGAGAAAGAGGCAAGAGAAGTGCAGAAGGAAGCAACAGAGGTGCAGAAAGAGGCAAGAGGGGTGCAGAAAGAGGCAAGAGGGGTGCAGAAAGAAGCAAGAGAGGTGCGAAAAGAGGCTAGAGAGGTGCAGAAAGAGGCAAGAGGGGTGCAGAAAGAGGCAAGAGGGGTGCAGAA
Source organism: Calotriton arnoldi (assembly GCA_963921515.1). Lineage (NCBI taxonomy): Eukaryota > Metazoa > Chordata > Amphibia > Caudata > Salamandridae > Calotriton > Calotriton arnoldi. Next base: position 3,219,216 of record CAWUFW010000441.1, read on the forward strand.
AGAAGCAAGAGGGGTGCAGAAAGAGGCAAGAGGGGTGCAGAAAGAAGCAACAGGCAGAAAGAAGCAAGAGAAGTGATGAAAGAGACGAGAGTTGCAGAAACAGGCAAAAGAAGTGCAGAAAGAGGCAAGAGAAGTGCTGAAAGATGCAACAAAGGTGCAGAAAGAAGCAAGAGAAGTGATAAAACAGACGAGAGTTGCAGAAAGAAACAAGAAAGGCGAAAAAGGAAAAGAAGTGCAGAAAGAGGCAAGTGAGGTGCAGAAAGAGGGAAGAGATGTGCAGAAAGAGGTACGGGGGTACAGAAAGAGGCAAGAGGGGTGCAGAAAGAGGCAAGAGAAGTGCAGAAAAAAACAACAGTGGTGCAGAAAGAGGCAAGAGAAGTGCAGAAAGAGGCAAGAGAGGTGCAGAAAGAGGCACAAGGGGTGCAGAAAGAAGCAACAGAGGTGCAGAAAGAGGGAACATGGTTGGAGAAAGAAAGAAGCAAGAGAAGTGCAGAAAGAAGCAACAGAGGTGCAGAAAGAGGGAAGGAGGGTGGAGAAAGAGGCAAGAGAAGTGCAGAAAGAGGCAACGGTGCAGAAAGAGGGAACAGGTGTGGAGAAAGAGGCACGAGGGGTGCAGAAAGAGGCAAGAGGGGTGCAGAAAGAGGCAAGATGGGTGCAGAAAGAAGCAAGAGAGGTGCAGAAAGAAGCAAGAGAGGTGCAGAAAGAAACAAAAGAAGTGCAGAAAGAAGGAACAGAGGTGCAGAAAGAGGCAAGAAAGGTGCAGAAAGAGGGAAAAGGGGTGCAGAAAGAGGCACGAGGGATGTAGAAAGAAGCAAGAGAAGTGCAGAAAGAAGCAACAGAGGTGCAGAAAGAGGCAAGAGTGGTGCAGAAAGAGGCAAGAGGGGTGTAGAAAGAAGCAAGAGAGGTGCAGAAAGAGGGAAGAGGGGTGGACAAAGAGGCAAGAGGGAAGGAGAAAAGCAAGAGAGGTGCAGAAAGAAACAAAAGAAGTGCAGAAAGAAGGAACCGAGGTGCAGAAAGAATGATGAGGGGTGGAGAAAGAGGCAAGAGAAGTGCAGAAATAAGCAACAGAGATGGATAAAGGGGGAACAGGGTTGGAGAAAGTGGCAAGAGGGGTGCAGAAAGAAACAAAAGAAGTGCAGAAAGAAGGAACAGAGGTGCAGAAAGAGGGATGAGGGGTGGAGAAAGAGGCAAGAGAAGTGCAGAAAGAAGCAACAGAGATGGAAAGAGGGGGAACAGGGTTGGAAAAAGTGGCAAGAGGGGTGCAGAAAGAAACAAAAGAAGTGCAGAAAGAAGGAACAGAGGGGCAGAAAGAGGCAAGAGGGGTGCAAAAAGAGGTAAGAGGGGTGCAGAAAAAAGCAAGAAAGCTGCAGAAAGAAGCAAGAGAGGTGCAGAAAGAGGCAAGAGGGGTGGAAAAAGAGGGAAGAGGGGTGCAGAAAGAGGCATGAGGTGCAGAAAGAGGCATGAGGGGTGCAGAAAGAAGCAAGAAATGTGCAGAAAGAAACAAAAGTGCAGAAAGAAGGAACAGAGGTGCAGAAAGGCAACAGGGTTGCTGAAAGAGGGAAGAGGGTTGGAGAAAGAGGCAAGGGGGTGCAGAAAGAAGCAAGAGAGCTGCAGAAAGAAACAAAAGAAGTGCAGAAAGAAGGAACAGAGGTCCAGAAAGAGGCATGAGGGGTGCAGAAAGAAGCAAGACAGGTGCAGAAAGAGGCAAGACAGGTGCAGAAAGAGGCAAGAGAGGTGCAGAACGAGGCAAGTGAGGTGCAGAAAGAGACAAAGGGGGTGCAGAAAGAGGGAAGAGACGTGCAGAAAGAGCAAAGAGCCGTGCAGAAAGAGGGAAGAGCCGTGCAGAAAGAGGCAAGAGGGGTTCAGAAAGAAGCAAGACAGGTGCAGAAAGAAGTAAGAGAAGTGCAGAAAGAAGCAACAGAGGTGCAGAAAGAGGCAAGAGCGGTGCAGAAAGATTCAAGAGAAGTGTAGAAAGAAGCAACAGGTGCAGAAAGAAGCAACAGAGGTGAAGAAAGAGGCAAGAGAAGTGCAGAAAGAGGCAAGAGAGGTGCAGAAACACTCCGGAGAGGTGCAGAAAGAGGGAACGGGTGCAGAAAGAAGCAAGAGAAGCACAGAAAGACGGAAGAGGGGTGCAGAAAGAGGCAAGAGGGGTGCAGAAAGAAGCAAGAGAAGTGATGAAAGAGACAAGAGATTTGCAGAAAGAGGCAAAAGAAGTGCAGAAAGAGGCAAGAGAGGTGCAGAAAGAGGCAAGTGAGGCGCAGAAAGAGGCAAGTGAGGCGCAGAAAGAGGCAAGAGGGGTGCAGAAAGAGGGAAGAGACTTGCAGAAAGAGGGAAGACACATGCAGAAAGAGGGAACAGGGGTACAGAAAGAAGCAACAGGTGCAGAAAGAGGCAAGAGAAATATAGAAAGGGGCAAGAGATGTGCAGAAACATGCAGGAGAGGTGCGGAAAGAGGGAACGGGTGCAGAAAGAAGCAACACAGGTGCAGTAAGAGGCAAGAGAAATGCAGAAAGAAGGAACAGAGGTGCAGAAAGAGGGAACAGGGGTACATAAAGGGAACGGGTGCAAAAAGAGGCAAGAGAGGTACAGAAAGACAGAAGAGGGGTGCAGAAAGAGGCAAGAGGGGTGCTAAAAGAGGCAACAGAGGTGCAGAAAGAAGCAAGAGAAGTGATGAAAGAGACAAAAGTGTTGCAGAAACAGGCAAAAGAAGTGCAGAAAGAGGCAAGAGAAGTGCTGAAAGAAGCAAAAGAGGTGCAGAAAGAAAGAAAAGAAGTGATAAAACAGACAAGAGAGTTGCAGAAAGAAACAAGAAAGGTGCAGAAAGAAGGAAGAGAAGTGCAGAAAGAGTCAAGTGAGATGCAGAAAGAGGCAAGACCGGTGCAGAAAGAGGCATGAGAGGTGCAGAAAGAGGCAAGTGAGGTGCAGAAAGAGGCAATAGGGGTGCTGAAATAAGCAACAGAGGTACAGAAAGAAGCAAGAGAAGTGATGACAGAGACGAGTGTTGCAGAAACAGGCAAAATAAGTGCAGAAAGAGGCAAGAGAAGTGCTGAAAGAAGCAACAGAGGTGCAGAAAGAAGCAAGAGAAGTGATGAAACGGACAAGAGAGTGCCAGAAAGAAACAAGAAAGGTGCAGAAGGAAGAGAAATGCAGAATGAGGCAAGTGAGATGCAGAAAGAGGCAAGAGAGGTGCAGAAAGAGGCAAGTGAGGTGCAGAAAGAGGCAAAGGTGGTGCAGAAAGAGGGAGGAGAAGTGCAGAAAGAGGGAAGAGATGTGCATAAAGAGGGAACAGGGGTACAGAAAGAGGCAATAGGGGTGCAGAAAGAAGCAAGACAGGTGCAGAAAGAGGAAAGAGAGGTGCAGAAAGAGGCAAGTGAGGTGCAGAAAGAGGCAAGTGAGGTACAGAAAGAGGCAAGAGGGGTGCAGAAAGAGGGAAGAGAAGTGCAGAAAGAGGGAAGAGATGTGCAGAAAGAGGTACGGGGGTACAGAAAGAGGCAAGAGGGGTGCAGAAAGAGGCAAGAGAAGTGCAGAAAAAAACAACAGTGGTGCAGAAAGAGGCAAGAGAAGTGCAGAAAGAGGCAAGAGAGGTGCAGAAAGAGGCACAAGGGGTGCAGAAAGAAGCAACAGAGGTGCAGAAAGAGGGAACATGGTTGGAGAAAGAAAGAAGCAAGAGAAGTGCAGAAAGAAGCAACAGAGGTGCAGAAAGAGGGAAGGAGGGTGGAGAAAGAGGCAAGAGAAGTGCAGAAAGAGGCAACAGAGGTGCAGAAAGAGGGAACAGGTGTGGAGAAAGAGGCAAGAGGGGTGCAGAAAGAGGCAAGAGGGGTGCAGAAAGAAGCAAGAGAGGTGCAGAAAGAAGCAAGAGAGGTGCAGAAAGAAACAAAAGAAGTGCAGAAAGAAGGAACAGGTGCAGAAAGAGGCAAGAAAGGTGCAGAAAGAGGGGAAAGGGGTGCAGAAAGAGGCACGAGGGATGTAGAAAGAAGCAAGAGAAGTGCAGAAAGAAGCAACAGAGGTGCAGAAAGAGGCAAGAGTGGTGCAGAAAGAGGCAAGAGGGGTGTAGAAAGAAGCAAGAGAGGTGCAGAAAGAGGGAAGAGGGGTGGACAAAGAGGCAAGAGGGAAGGAGAAAAGCAAGAGAGGTGCAGAAAGAAACAAAAGAAGTGCAGAAAGAAGGAACCGAGGTGCAGAAAGAGGGATGAGGGGTGGAGAAAGAGGCAAGAGAAGTGCAGAAATAAGCAACAGAGATGGAAAAAGGGGGAACAGAGTTGGAGAAAGTGGCAAGAGGGGTGCAGAAAGAAACAAAAGAAGTGCAGAAAGAAGGAACAGAGGTGCAGAAAGAGGGATGAGGGGTGGAGAAAGAGGCAAGAGAAGTGCAGAAAGAAGCAACAGAGATGGAAAGAGGGGAAACAGGGTTGGAAAAAGTGGCAAGAGGGGTGCAGAAAGAAACAAAAGAAGTGCAGAAAGAAGGAACAGAGGGGCAGAAAGAGGCAAGAGGGGTGCAAAAAGAGGTAAGAGGGGTGCAGAAAAAAGCAAGAAAGCTGCAGAAAGAAGCAAGAGAGGTGCAGAAAGAGGCAAGAGGGGTGGAAAAAGAGGGAAGAGGGGTGCAGAAAGAGGCATGAGGGGTGCAGAAAGAGGCATGAGGGGTGCAGAAAGAAGCAAGAAATGTGCAGAAAGAAACAAAAGTGCAGAAAGAAGGAACAGAGGTGCAGAAAGGCAACAGGGTTGCTGAAAGAGGGAAGAGGGTTGGAGAAAGAGGCAAGGGGGTGCCGAAAGAAGCAAGAGAGCTGCAGAAAGAAACAAAAGAAGTGCAGAAAGAAGGAATAGAGGTGCAGAAAGAGGCAAGAGGGGTGCAGAAAGAAGCAAATGGTGCAGAAAAAAACAAAACTGCAGAAAGAAGGCGAGAGGTGTGCAGGAAGAGGGGTGCAGAAAAAGGGAAGAGGGGTGCAAAAAGAAGCAAGAGAGGTGCAGAAAGAAACAAAAGAAGTGCAGAAAGAAGGAACAGAGGTGCAGAAAGAGGCAAGAGGGGTGCTGAAAGAGGGAAGAGGGGTGTGAAAGAGGCACAGGGGGTGCAGAAAGAAGCAAGAGAGGTGCAGAAAGAAGCAACAGAAGTGCAGAAAGAGGGAACAGGGGTGGAGAAAGAGACCAGAGAAGTGCAGAAACAAGCAACAGATGCAGAAAGGGGTAGGAGGGGTGGAGAAAGAGACAAGAGAAGTGCAGAAAGAAGCAGCAGAAAGGGGGAAGAGGGATGGAGAAAGAGGCAAGAGAAGTATAGAAAGAAGCAAGAGAAGTGCAGAAAGAGGCAAGAGGGGTGTAGAAAGAGGCAAGTGCAGAAACAAGCAACAGAGGTGCAGAAAGAGGCAACAGGGGTGAGGGAAAAGGGGTGAAGAAAGAGGCAATGAGGTGCAGAAAGAAGCAAGAGAGCTGCAGAAAGAAACAAAAGAAGTGCAGAAAGAAGGAACAGAGGTCCAGAAAGAGGCATGAGGGGTGCAGAAAGAAGCAAGACAGGTGCAGAAAGAGGCAAGACAGGTGCAGAAAGAGGCAAGAGAGGTGCAGAACGAGGCAAGTGAGGTGCAGAAAGAGACAAAGGGGGTGCAGAAAGAGGGAAGAGACGTGCAGAAAGAGGGAAGAGCCGTGCAGAAAGAGGGAAGAGCCGTGCAGAAAGAGGCAAGAGGGGTTCAGAAAGAAGCAAGACAGGTGCAGAAAGAAGTAAGAGAAGTGCAGAAAGCAGCAACAGAGGTGCAGAAAGAGGCAAGAGGGTTACAGAAAGATTCAAGAGAAGTGTAGAAAGAAGCAAGAGAGGTGCAGAAAGAAGCAACAGAGGTGCAGAAAGAGGCAATGGAAGTGCTGAAAGAGGCAAGAGAGGTGCAGAAACACTCCGGAGAGGTGCAGAAAGAGGGAACAGGGGTGCAGAAAGAAGCAAGAGAAGCACAGAAAGACGGAAGAGGGGTGCAGAAAGAGGCAAGAGGGGTGCAGAAAGAGGCAAGAGGGGTGCAGAAAGAAGCAAGAGAAGTGATGAAAGAGACAAGAGATTTGCAGAAAGAGGCAAGACAGGTGCAGAAAGAGGCAAGAGAGGTGCAGAAAGAGGCAAGTGAGGCGCAGAAAGAGGCAAGAGGGGTGCAGAAAGAGGGAAGAGACTTGCAGAAAGAGGGAAGACACATGCAGAAAGTGGGAACAGGGGTACAGAAAGAAGCAACAGGTGCAGAAAGAGGCAAGAGAAATATAGAAAGGGGCAAGAGATGTGCAGAAACATGCAGGAGAGGTGCGGAAAGAGGGAATGGGTGCAGAAAGAAGCAACACAGGTGCAGTAAGAGGCAAGAGAAATGCAGAAAGAAGGAACAGAGGTGCAGAAAGAGGGAACAGGGGTACAGAAAGGGAACGGGTGCAAAAAGAGGCAAGAGAGGTACAGAAAGACAGAAGAGGGGTGCAGAAAGAGGCAAGAGAAGTGCTGAAAGAAGCAAAAGAGGTGCAGAAAGAAATAAGAGAAGTGATAAAACAGACAAGAGAGTTGCAGAAAGAAACAAGAAAGGTGCAGAAAGAAGGAAGAGAAGTGCAGAAAGAGTCAAGTGAGATGCAGAAAGAGGCAAGACCGGTGCAGAAAGAGGCATGAGAGGTACAGAAAGAGGCAAGTGAGGTGCAGAAAGAGGCAAAGGGGGTGCAGAAAGAGGGAAGTGAAGTGCAGAAAGAGGGAATAGACGTGCAGAAAGAAGGAACAGGGGTACAGAAAGAGGCAAGAGGGGTGCAGAAAGAAGCAAGAAAGGTGCAGAAAGAAGCAAGAGAAGTGCAGAAAGAAGCAACAGAGGTGCAGAAAGAGGCAAGAGCGGTGCAGAAAGAAGCAACAGAGGTGCAGAAAGAGGCAAGAGAAGTACAGAACGAGGCAAGAGAGGTGCAGAAACAGGCAGGAGATGTGCAGAAAGAGGGAACAGGGGTTCAGAAAGAAGCAACACAGGTGCAGAAACAGGCAGGAGAGGTGCAGAAAGAGGGAACAGGGGTGCAGAAAGAGGCAAGAGAGGTACAGAAAGACGGAAGAGTGGTGCAGAAAGAGGCAATAGGGGTGCTGAAATAAGCAACAGAGGTACAGAAAGAAGCAAGAGAAGTGATGACAGAGACAAGAGTGTTGCAGAAACAGGCAAAATAAGTGCAGAAAGAGGCAAGAGAAGTGCTGAAAGAAGCAACAGAGGTGCAGAAAGAAGCAAGAGAAGTGATGAAACGGACAAGAGAGTGCCAGAAAGAAACAAGAAAGGTGCAGAAGGAAGAGAAATGCAGAATGAGGCAAGTGAGATGCAGAAAGAGGCAAGAGAGGTGCAGAAAGAGGCAAGTGAGGTGCAGAAAGAGGCAAAGGTGGTGCAGAAAGAGGGAGGAGAAGTGCAGAAAGAGGGAAGAGACGTGCATAAAGAGGGAACAGGGGTACAGAAAGAGGCAAGAGGGGTGCAGAAAGAAGCAAGACAGGTGCAGAAAGAGGAAAGAGAGGTGCAGAAAGAGGCAAGTGAGGTGCAGAAAGAGGCAAGTGAGGTACAGAAAGAGGCAAGAGGGGTGCAGAAAGAGGGAAGAGAAGTGCAGAAAGAGGGAAGAGACGATCAGAAAGAGGGAATAGGGGTATAGAAAGAGGCAAGAGGGGTGCAGAAAGAAGCAACAGAGGTGCAGAAAGAGGCAAGAGAAGTGCAGAAAAAGGGAGAAAGGTGCACAAAGCAGCAAGAGAAATGCAGAAAGAGGCGAGAGGCGCAGAAAGAAGCAAGAGTGGTTTGCGCACCATTAGTACCAATTTAACACCCACATTTAGCAATAAGTAACAGGTGACCATTCCAGGTTTGCAAAGGGCCTTCCACCACCCTGTAACACTTGTCGCTGGATTTTTGGTAACGTTTGAGCTAGAAACAAGGTTTTTTTTGTTCAAATCTGCAGATTATGCAGCAGATGATGGATTATGTGGAAAATGCGAAAAATGTCTAATTATGCGAAAATCTGTGCAGCCGAACAGTCGCATAATTCCAGTGGCCCTACTCATACCTCCGACTAGGTCCAGAAGTGCTCCTCAGTGGTTCCTTCTTTTTTTTTGTCTCATTGAGTTTATAGTTTAGCTTCTATGGAAACGAGGAAGACTAAACCTGAGGTTACCACTCCACAACACAGACTACCATACCACATAATTCCTCTCCATAACACATAATCTCACTCTACATAATTCCTATACACTAAATACCAGATACTTTCTATCCACATAATTTCACTGCCCAACATACAGCATAATTCCACTACACACAACGTACATCCACTCCACTCCAAAAAACATTAGTAAAAAACTTTTACATTTACAACGCCAATACCCGTAACTTTCGCAAATACGAGACCTATTACATTCCAAATGCTCCTTTAACTAGTAGTCGCATTTGCAGAGTGGTGGAGAAAGAGGGCTGGGCCTCCGACCAGCGCTCAGGAATTCCGCTGCGTAGGAGGCCATTACGTACCAGGAAGGCTTCTTGGCCCCCAAAGTCCCTCAGGAGTAAAGTGGACTTCATCCCCCAACCAGTAGTGTGCCAGGAGGCGCGTTTGCACAGTGATAGAGAAAGGGGGCGTGGCCTCCGAAGACTGCTTAGCAATCCCACTGTATGGGACTTACTGGAGGTAACACGAGGGGTAGTTGGCCCCCAAGGACATCCTTGGGGGCCAACTACCCCTTCTATTACCTCCAGTAAGTCCCAAACAGCAGGATTGCTAAGTTCTGATACCAGGTCATGCCCCCTTTGTCCATCTCTCTGCTAACGCGCCTCGTGGCGCATTCTTGGTTGGGGGATGAAGTCCATTTTGCTGCTGGGGCCCTTAGGGGCCAACTAGCCTACCTGTTACCTCCAGTAAGTCCCACACAGTGGGGTTGCTGAGAGGTGGACATAGGACATGCCCCCTTTCTCCACCACTCTGCAAACGCAGCTCCTGGCGCACTGCTGCTTGGGGGATGAAGTCTACTTTACTCCTGAGGCCCTCAGAACACAAGGGGACCTCATCGCCCCACCAGCAGTGCGCCAAGAGGCCCGTTTGCAGAGTGGTGTAAAAAGGGGCATGGCCTCGTACCACCTCTCAGCAATCCCACTGTGTGGGGCTTACTGGAGGTAACAGATGGACTAGTTGGCCCCCTAAGGACCCTCACCTTCAAAGGGGACTTCATCCCCCAACCCAGATCGCGCCAGGAGGCCCGTTTGACAGTCGTGCAGAGAGGGGGCGGGGCCTCGTCGCCTCCTTTTCTTTCCCTATTTTAGGAAGGGAGGCTGTGTGGCCCCCTTCCCTTGATCCTTTTTGGGCCCTTGGGACCCCATCCCCCAGGGCATGTCCCATGTTTTCTTTATTTAAAATAAAACTGGAGAGGGGCCGCGCTGCCCCCCTCCCAAGGCCTATTTCTGCCCTGGGGACCCCATCCCCGGGGCTGGGCCATTTTTTTAAATATTTTTTTAAGGAACGGGGCCTCGAGGCCCCCCTTCCCTGGGCCATTTTCAGCCGCAGGGGCCCGGCCATTTTTTAATATCATTAAAACATAGGGAGGGGGGGGCGAGCGGCCCCCCCTCCCCCAGGCCATTTTTGGCCCCGGGCACCCCATCCCCCGGGGCTTAGCCAACTATTTTTTATATTTATTTTCGGGGAGGGGGCCACGCGGCCCCCCTCCCAAGGCCGATTTTGGCCCGGGGATCCCATCCCCCGGGGCCCGGCCATTCCTTTTTTTTTTTTTTTTTAAAGGGAGGGGTCCGAGTGGCCCCCCTCCCAGGCCACATTTTGCCCCAGGGACCCCATACCCCGGGGCTTGGCCGCTTTGTTGGGGACCGCGGGGGGAGCCCCGCGGTCCCTGCCGGCTCTGCGCCTCCTGCGGGAGCCGGCATTGCTTTTGGACAAGGGGAGCTGCAAACATGCAGCTCCCCTTGTCCAAAAGCAATTCTGCTTCGCTTCATGGAAGCGAGAGCAGGTTTCCATGAAGTGAAGCAGAAGTTTCCAATGACGGCGGGAGCAGTGCTCCCACCCTGCCATTGCAAACTGTAATGTCCCAGGGGTGGGCACCCCGGGACATTGCTGAAGCCGGCCCTGGGGGGTGGCGGTCCCCAGGGCCATCTAGGGCTCCGCGAGGGGGGCCGCGCGGCACCCCTCCATCTTATTTAAAGCCCCGGGGAGTTGGTGGTTCCCGGGGGTCCGCTACGGACCCCCGTATTTAAATCATTAGTGCCCTGGGGAGGTGGTGGTCCCTGGGGCAGTGTGGGGGGGCTCGAGCCCCCCCACACTATAATTTTGAAGCAAGCGGGGAGGTGGCGGTCCCCAGGGCTGCGGGGGCCGCGTGCCCCCGCATCGCATTTAATACGTATCGTCCCGGGGAGGTGGCGGTCCCCGAGGCTGCCTGGTGGGGGCAGAAGCCCCCCACGCAATTTTTTATTTAAGAATAAAGCCTCAGGGAGGTGGCGGTCCCCGGGGCTGCGGGGGGGCCGCGTGCCCCCCACACATTAATAACAAAGCCCCGGGGAGGTGGCGGTCCCCGGGGCTGAGGGGGCCCGTGCGGCCCCCGCATATAATTGCATATTGCCCCCGGGGCCTGGCCCACCCGGGGGCTCATTTAAACGAAGCGCGGGAGTCCGCGCTTCGTTTTTTTCCGGCGGGATTCGCGAATCTTGCCGAATTTTTTATTTAAAAAAATACTTTTTTTGGCCCTGGGGGTCCCTCTGGGGGACCCCCTGACCAGGCCTAGGGGTGTTTCTACCCTGCCCCCTTTTCTTTTTTTTCTTGTGACTCGGTTTTACCGAGTCACAAGATGGCTGCCAACACTTCCTGGTTTGAAGTGTTGGCAGCCAATCAGAATGAAGCTCGTGCTCGGGAGGGTTCACGGATTCTCCTCGGTCACCAGATATCAATATTTTTATTTTTAAATTTCTCAGGAAATACTGAACGGCTTTACACCATTTATAGCAAAGAGTGCACTCTGGACCAAAAGCTACCTCTCTGCCAAATTTGGTGTAATTCCGTTCAGAGAAAACTTGTTTTGGGACCCCGCTTTTTTCTCAGCCCCCGCTTGATGAATCGCCCCGAAACTTTCAACATAGGAGCTGACCGGAGCGGGCCATCAGTTTTGAAAATTTCGCGAAGATTCGTCAAACGGCACCAAAGATATTGGCAAATCTAAAAACGCTTTTCCTATGGAAACTAGGTCCTAACTATAACTACCTACTGGCGACTGCCAGTAGGTAATACATATATATAACATTCTTTAACTTTTTAGAAACACTCAGTCACTGGATGATGTCATCAGTGATCTCACTGACCATGTGATGAGTGATGTAATATGTGACGTTATCAGCAGTGCATTGCGGGGGCGCGAGTTATAGTTTATAACGGCTGAATTTCACAGGTTTTGTACGAGTGAAATGTCAGCCTAACTATAACGTTCCTGTAACCTGTGTTTTTTTCCGTGAATTTCTAAGGTTTTTTAAATGCTAATTCCTAACTATAACATCCCTGAAACCTGTGGTTTTTTCAGTGTTGCACCCAGAGCCACAGGCCGGTGGAAGCTGTTCAGCCCCTGCGCGGCCGGGGATGTGGGACCCACTGTCGTGGGTCTGGGGGCCAGCGAGCGGGCCAGTCCACCACCGCCCCCTCTGCAGCAGCCTCCAAACCCTCCTAGTCTGACCTTTCAGGGCCACCAATCGCCAGAGGGCGGCAGGATTCGCCATCACCTCCCCCACAGGCGCACCATCACGTCGGACAGGTGGGTTCTGCAAATAGTCTGAAGGGGCTACTCCCTCTCCTTCGAGACTACCCCCCCAGCCATGCCACCTCAGTACCATCGTATGTCGGAGGATCATCTGGCCCTTCTCCAATAGGAAGTTACGGCTCTCTTGGCCAAGGGAGCCATCGAGCGAGTTCCTGCCCCAGAAGTAGGTCGTGGTTGCTATTCCCACTACTTTCTGGTGCCCACGAAGGACAAAGGCCTGCGTCCTATCTTGGATCTCAGGAACCTCAACCGCTTCCTCCGGAAGGAGAAGTTCAAAATGTTGACGCTACCTCAGGTCCTTTCTGCCCTCGACCCTGGAAACTGGATGGTAGCGTTGGACTTGCAGGACGCCTATTTTCACATCCCCGTCCTGACCTTCACGGTAGGCCACGAGCACTTTCAGTTTCCCGTGCTCCCCTTTGGCCTTACCAGCGCCCCTTGGGTGTTCACAAAGGTGATGGCGGTGGTCGCAGCTCATCTGCGCAGATCAGGGGTTCCAGTCTTCCCCTATCTTGACGACTGGCTGTTGAAGGCGGGCTCGCCCCAGGCTGTCGTTTCCCAACTCCAGACTACGGCGGACCTCCTGCATTCGCTGGGGTTTTCTATCAACGTGCCGAAGTCACACCTGACTCCCTCTCAGAAGCTCCTCTTCATCGGAGCGGTTCTGGACACGACGCAGTTTCGGGTCTATCCTTCCGAGCAGCGAGTCCGGGATATTCGAGCTATGAATCCGATCTTTTAGCCTCCATCCCGGGTTTCGGACAGGGTCACCCTGTGGCTGCTGGGTCTGATGGCCTCCTGCATCCTGCTGGTGGATCATGCCAGATGGCATATGCGGGCTCTGCAGTGGGACCTTAAGTTCCAGTGGGCCCAGCATCAGGGGAACCTGTCCGATTGCGTCAAGATCTCGGAGGGCACTGCACGCCAATTGCAGTGGTGGCTAATGAACCGTAATTGGGTCAACGGCAGATCCCTCTCCCTTCCCCAACCAGGGTTCACAGTGGTGACTGATGCATCACTTCTGGGATGGGGTGGCCACATGGGGGAGGCGGAGATCAGAGGCCTCTGGTCTCCAGCGGAGTCCGGGCTCCACATCAACCTTTTGGAGCTTCGGGCGATTCGTCTTGCACTCAAAGCATTGCTTCCCTCTGTCCGGGGAAGAGTAGTGCAGGTGTTCACGGACAACACCACCGCCATGTGGTACTGCAACAAACAGGGCGGGGTCGTGGACCCTTTGTCAAGAGGCTCTCCGTCTCTGGACATGGCTGGAACATCAGGGCATATCCCTGGTGGTTCAACACCTGGCAGGTTCTCTGAATGCCAGGGCGGACGAACTCAGCCGCAGGTGCATGATGGATCACAAATAGCGTCTTCACTCGGAGGTGTGCAAGGTCTCTCCCACAAGTGGGGAGAGCCTTGGTTAGATCTATTCGCCACCGAAGAGAACGCGCAATGTCAGCAATTCTGCGCGTTGGAATTTCCAAGGCGGCACTCGCTAGGCGACGCTTTTCGACGCAAGTGGAGTTGTGGTCTTCTATGCGCCTTTCCGCCTATACCACTTCTGCCCAGAGTGCTGAAGAAGATCAGACACGACCGTGCCCAAGTCATCCTGGTGGCTCCGGATTGGGCACGAAGAGTTTGGTATCCCGAGCTATTACACATGGCCATCGATCCTCCGATCCGACTGCCTCTTCGGGAGGATCTTCTGTTGCAGCAGCAGGGGACGGTCCTCCACCCGAACCTGTCCAGTCTCCACCTCCTTGCGTGGAGATTGAGCGGCGACAGTTGACGGCCTTTGACCTTCATCCCGAAGTCTGTGATGTTATCTTGGCTAAGACGGTATACGCCTGCAGATGGAACAAATTTGTGGCATGGTGCACAGCAAAGGCTGTGGATCCCCTTTCTGCCCCTCTTTCTGAGGTTCTCTTGTTCCTCCTTTCATTGGCCCAGCAGGGCTCTGCTCTGGGCACTCTAAAGGGCTACCTGTCTGCCATTTCAGCCTTCCTTAGGCTTCCTGATCAGCCTTCTCTTTTCAAGTCCCCTGTTGTAAATCGCTTCCTTTAGGGCATTACTCATCTTTTTCCTCCTGTTCCCTTCGTAATGCCCCAGTGGGACTTGAACCTAGTTCTAACTTATCTTATGTGCGCTCCCTTTGAGCCGCTACATAACTGTCCTCTTAGGCTTCTGACCTTAAAGACTGCTTTTCTGGTTGCCATCACCTCTGCACGCAGGGTGAGTGAGCTACAAGCTGTTTCTTCCAAACCTCCTTTTCTGGCTGTTCATCCGGACAAGGTTGTCCTTCGAACTCGTCCATCCTTTCTTCCCAAAGTGGTTACTTCCTTCCACATTGGTCAAGCCATCACTTTGCCCACCTACTTTCCGCCTCCACATCCTTCTAAAGTGGAAGAGAGGCTCCACCGTCTGGGTCCAAAACGTGCGCTTTCATTTTACTTGGATCGCACAAAACAATTCCGGGTGGATGACCAGCTCTTTGTTGGCTATGTGGGCGCTAAAAAAGGTCGGGCCGTACACAAACGGACCATCTCTAGATGGGTCGTTTTGTGTATCAAAGCCTGCTATTCTTTGGCAAAGAAGGAGCCTCCTGTGGGGCTACGTGCCCATTCCACCAGGGCGACGGCAGCTACCACTGCTTTGGGACGGGGAGTTCCCCCTCAACGACATCTGTCAGGCAGCGACGTGGGCTTCTCTGCACACGTTCACAAAACACTACTGTCTGGACAGTCAAGTCCGGAGGCGGCTTTTTTGGCCGTTCTGTTCCCCAGGACTTTCTGGTGTGAACTTGGTTCGCAGACCCTCCTCCGGGGTTGGTATTGCTGGGGTATCTATTCACAAGGTAAGGAATCTATAACTAATTGTCTCTTTCAGATGAAAAAGTTACTTACCTTCGGTAATGATATATCTGTAAGAGGCATAGATTAGTTATAGATTTCTTACCGCCCCACCCATCCTCCCCATTCTGCGAACTGACTTCTAGGGTTAAGGATTTCCTTTCAGGGCCCTAGTTTTGCGCACCAGTTGTCAGTGTCTTGCATGGCTCTGCGCTTCAGGCGTGGAAAGTCGTGTACAGAACTGACATCAGCGCGCAAGGGCAGCGTCTAAGTAGCTGCCGCGACGTCATCCCGGCGACAACGATGGCGACGACGAACGCGGAGCCTACCGACGCCACCTTACGACGCGCAGGGGTACTGCTGACGAAAAATTCTCCAGATCCAGTCTGACGCCTGGGGGTAATTCACAAGGTAAGGAATCTATAACTAATCTATGTCTCTTACAGATATATCGTTACCAAAGGTAAGTAACTTGTTTGTTGGTCTGTCACGATGAATTCCTCTTGATGCTAAGGATTCTTGCTGACCGCAGCTTCGATATAACTCCGCCTTCAACTAGATACAGGTTCCTCTCAGCTTCGATTTGTTGGGGGTGTCAACTCGTTTCCACAGAAATGTTGTAACGACTTCTGGAAGAACGAAGACACAGCCAGGTACGTTTTCATAGGATGTATTATTGTACACCTCCAAGGAGGTCTGGATCCACCTCTCACACCCACGGCTCAACTCCTGTCTCCAACTGCAATCCCCTGCGTTCTGGATTTTCATCATGTGCAGAATTGCAGAGCTTAAATCATAACACATAATTGTGTTATATGGATACTTTAAGGATCCACAGCATTATTGGGAGTTCATTCACCTCAAGTCCCACTCCACTGATTGGCTGTGCTTCACACATGGAAGAGCATGGTCTCGCTCACATAGTTACAATGAGCGGTCTTAATGCTTTTAAAGGAGTCCCACAGTGGCAGGGACAACGCTGTCATTTGTGCGGCAGGTGCAGTGATACGTAAGCCCCGGGGTATGAGGAGCCCACTTCGCTTCAGTTATAGTTGAATTTTACTATTCAGCCAGGGGGATGGGCCCTTTCCTTGCTTGCATTAAGGCTAATAGAACTCTAGCCACCCTACTGCTCTCTCGTACATTTAATTTTCTTCTAAAACATTAGTATTTGGTTTCTGTGTGGACTCTTTGGAAGATATCAGTTTTCCAGGTTTTCCAGGAAGGCTATGAAAGACAACGGGCCTGTATTAGGACTGCTGGTGCGAGGAAGTGCAATTCTAGAGCGAGTTGTCATGATCATATTCTGCTAGAGTGGGACAGTACACCGTGATTGCAGATCCGGCAGCTTTTAATTAAGTCTGAAAATTACTTTTGAACATTGAAAGGTGGAAAATCACATCCAATCGCTGCCCTCTTTTTCTCGCTGTTTCTCAAGAGCAGTTGCATGTCTACTGCTGACTATCGGATTCTTCTTGGAGATACATAAACAGTTCTCCATTCTTGTAGACGTACAGATTTCAGAAAAATTAACACTCAGTGGGAGGCACTTACAAATGTGAACATACCAAGTTCCGCCGTTGAGGCTGCAGTTTTGTGAGTTCTCAATCTATCTGGAATCGTGATTTGTAGTTAAGGCATTGGGTTTGAGACAATTGCTTCTGTTTTGTCTGTCAGTGAGAATGCAAGTCTGAACTCTAAACTCTTCTCTACTGTGAGTGCAGAGCCTATGGTTCCAACTTTTTATCTCTTCAGAATATTGGATGCCAAGCACCTACGAGCTCTGCCCTCTTATTCACACTATATTTTGGCTTAACGTAAGTATAAAAGGAGCATGGACTACGATTGGCACCATTAGGGCGGGCTTCCAATTGATACAACTTAGGATCCTCCACAGAACATATTTCATGAGAAATAGATTGTAGAAGATTGGGAGAACCATATCAGACAGATGCTTATGTCACTGTACGCAAAGGGATCCTGGCTGCACACTCTGTGGGCCTGCCCGCGTATTATTAGGACCTTTTGAGAAGGGGTACAGAGGAGTCTTTCAAGTGTCCTGGAGACTAAGAGAGACATTACACCACAAGTGCCCGTTCTGGGTATATGGAGAAAAGTAACCCTCTTAAAATAAATCCTCTTCTGCAATACAATTGTGGTGGTGTCAAAAAGGGATATAGTCCAGCAGTGGGGTAACAAGCTTCATCCGAAAGTGGCGAAAATAACTCCTCTTCTGCAATACAATTGTGGTGGTGTCAAAAAGGGATATAGTCCAGCAGTGGGGTAACAAGCTTCATCCGAAAGTGGCGAAGTGGATACATAACGTTGACTGGTGCTTGTATGCTGAAGAATCTATATATATATGGCTAGGGGATGCCCCTGTAACAAAATATGGGTTCATTGGTGGGAATACAGAGACCAGGTATAACAAGTTTCAGAGGACTTAAGAACCCTAACAAAAAGGGGACTATGAAATTATAGAGAAATGGGGAGAGTGGCTTGGCACTTGACCATGTCTTTGGAGCTTTTATGGAGTGAAAAAAGTAAAATCCCGAGTCTGTACTCTACGCTGATCAAGACTGTAGTACTCAAGACCTGGCTGTTCGAATGAACCTATCACCAAAGAGAACAGATCACCAAGAAGCAGCTAGCAACTCCAGCGCCTTGAGACCCTCACGGTGATTTCCTGCGCTTTACAAAACCCTTGATTGATTGAACCTGGCACTGTAACCCCTGTATGTGCCATGAAGTTACATATTTTCATTAATATCTATTCCAATAAAGAGAGTTTGGGAAAAAAACATTGACTAGGCCAGTGGGTTTTTCCAAGGGCGGGACTTTGCCGTTGCTTGTTGGGCTTGTGTCCCACAGCCGTGTGGCAACCCGCATTCCCATTCGAGACCACCACCGTGTCACACATGCTGATGCGCATTCATATAGCATCACCTTAGCATATACAATGCTTTTTATTTTTTGGCTGTATGCCTCAGGACTGTTATTTTGGTATACGCCAATAAAACTCGGGTTCCCTGCAATGCGTGCAGAATTTTTCCCGGGTTTCCCGATCACAGCCGAAATCTGGGGCGGTTCAAAAGTTCAGGCAGCCTTTCACCCCTATCAGCTTCCCATCCCATTGTCTGGGGCCCCGTCCTTTTCAATTACAGCTCTAATGAGCTCCCCGGGCCGCCGTGAGAGGCGGGCCGCGCGGGAGGGTGGGAGCCGCAGATAGCAGCCCGCGACGGAGATAAGACGGGCCCGGCAGAAATAAATCCCACTCCTCTGAATAATTATCCTGTCCTCTCTAACATTAGCTGTCACCATAATGGCGCGCGCCGAAAGATTGATACTCCTCGCCGCAGAGAATGGGGAAATCATTAAAAACCCAGGAACTGGAGTTGTTTAGGCGCTCGCTTCAGAGGGTTGTTCTTATTCTGCGGGGCGCTCCGGCGGAGCAGGGGGGCTCGGCTTTATTTTTTCTCTCGCGGAACGTTTTGTCGTGATTACTTCCTGTGTAAGTCAAGGCGGCAGCATTCGGGTCAAGGCAGCAGGATTCATGTCACAAAAGCGGCAGAGTCACCTTGTGACTTTGAACACAGGTGAAGGAGGGAGTGTTGTTCCAGTTTCCTCTTTTTTGGTTCAAGGGTTGCTTTGATTTGTATTTACAGTGGTGACGGAAGCTCTAAACGGCTTTGTAGGGCATACAATTAAACATGTTGTGTCCCTTCTGTACTGTTCTCCAGCAGCTCTGTACTGAGGGTGAATCTGTTGTAGAAGGTAAGGGTGGGCGAGGCAGTCTTCTCTAGAGTTTAATAGTGGTACATGCCTTCCTGCTCCGCCTTTCACCATTCGGCTGGAGCTGGCGTTTTCCTGTGCAGAGCACCTTCTTGAGGAGTCCTGTGGCAGGTGACCTACATCAGTTGTATCTTTCTGCCCAACCAGGTCTACTTTAGCGGTCCAGCCAAAGGACTCGTCCTTTTTATCATTGTTCACTACTGCCCTCAGGACCAGACATGACACGGCTAGCGGATGGTAGTGGCTAATCTTCAGTTGTGGGGTTACTAGCCTCTGTACCTACACGCCTAGGTGTGGATACTGACTCTCTGGATTGCCATGGGCGAGCCCCTCCTTCTGAGTGAAAGGGGTGCGTGTGAAGTACTGCTTGGATACATGATTGCTGGGGTACCACAGCCTTGGAGTTTTCTTGTTTGCATGTCAATTTAGGTTTTGGCGTGTTTCATAGTTTTATTGGTAGCCCCTTCATTGCATGTCCCCCTTACATACTCTCTCCACTGCTTGAGTCCCTGCAAAGGGCATTGTAAGTTAGGTTAAGTTTCTACTTTTGCATTCATGTCCTCTTTAGTGGTGCAAGAATGTTGTGTGTGACCCCTTCTCAGGATTAGGACAGTTGCAGCAGGTCAGCTCGGGGGCTAGAATGAGGTACACATGATAAAAGAAGAAGACCAAACGCGTGGCCACAGCCTGCACCTCCACAAAGCAGATGTGCTACCTGCCATCCATGCATCTTGAATCCATATCTGTCAACCAAACAGAAAGCCAGCTACATTCTCTTATTTCCTGGTAGCCATCTAGTCTAATGCACATAGCTCGGTACATAATGAAATGCCTTCCATATACAAGGAAACCAGAGTGACTGCACACCGTTGCGTAGCAGGTTCTGTGGGGCTGAGCAATGCCTAGAGCACAGATGCATTTTTGAGTGACTGGATGCCTTCAAATGTTTGGGGGCAACTTTGCATTTGATTGGCATTTGAGTTGAGCCAGCTGCCACAGTTCTGAATATCATCTGCCTGTTTGTGCTCTGTGCAGCAAAAGAGACATAGGATTGAACCTGAGCACCCCTGCTAGATTCTGGAATACAAAAAGTAAGGAATTAGACTGCCTGTGTTTTTGAGAACCTGCTCTATTCAGGCACAGAATCCCAGGCCCAATCGCTTCACGTTCTGTTGTCAGGAACTTAGATTGCAAAGTATTGCCAGTATAAAGATGTGTTGTTTTTCAGAATGAAACAAGAATGTTGACGAACAAGAGCAGAGTTCTTACCATTCTCTCTGACGTTCCACAAATGCGAACATATGCAACATGACTTTGCCAACAGGTGGCTGTGAGGGGAGTGTCAGCCTACTGGCAGGACAACTGCTAAAGATAAGTATTACTTACTTACTTATGCCTACTACCCCTCCAGGAGTATACAGGGTTCTCCAAAGTTGGTCCTGGAGGATAGATTTTTAGCATATCCCCATTGAGATAAAAGTAGTCATCTTAAAAATCTGGCATGGAGGGGGGCGGAGCTTGCTCGCGACCAAGATGGCCGCTTGAGCTGTGAGCTCCGAGACACCGTTATCCAATCCGCTAATTATCCGGCAACTAAGTACTTATAGACACAACGCGAGGCGAGCTCTGGCCACCGGAGGACTGACGGAGGCGAAAGAGCTAACTCCGACTCCGGTACAACCCGAATTCACAGAGAGACGTCGCCTGCCGGAACACCGACCTGCTAGGCCCCAATCACCGGGCTAAAGTGGTGCTGCTAGGCGGCGTTTGCCTGGTGACGCCGTCGCCTGAGGCCCTGGATCGCGAACGCTATGTTCGGAGGCTGGGATTTCTAATCGCCGCGCAGTAACAGAGCGGTACCTGAAGCTGCGGTCCCCTAGAGTGCGGGATCGCCCCCCCGGTGAGGCGCTGTGTGGCTGCAGCTGGGGCTGCGCGGACTGGTGCTGTCCAGAAGAATTGCAGTGGGTAGAGGCAGCGTCCCACGTCACAGGACCCCCGCTACCATCTTGACCCTGTTTTCTCCTGCTGCGGAGGATTGCGCTACGGGGTGCCTGCCTGTTGAATGCGCTGACTGGCAATGTGCTCTGGGGAACACAGTGCACTCAGTTTGCTAGACCCGCCATTTTGAGGCCGCGGAGCGCTGGCACGCCGTGTTGCGGCCCATGAGGTGAGCAGCCTGGTTGAGTGGTGACCGCTACTTCCCTGGGGGCTTTGCCGCTGGAGTTGGCGCCGTCCCCTGTGTGGCGCCTGCAGATAAGACACTTTGGACTTGGGGCTGTGACACACCGGAGCGCGCACGGAGTTCCTGCTGATACGGTGCTACTGACTGCAGCTTTTGCCCCGAAGGAGAGTGTCGGAGCTGGTGAGGTCCCTTTCTACTGCGACGGCCCTGTTTGCTGGCCTGTGGCCTGGGGCTGCTTCTTGGCTCTTCTGGCATTTGCCGGGGGCGTGTTGTACTGAGAGCTGGGGCATTGATCTGGCATGTGAGGCTCGAGGTAGCGACGAGCAGGTTTGAGGCGGCCATTCCTACATGCGGCGATCACACTGTGAAGACTGCCTGGGTGCGAGACTTCGGCGCTGCGGCCCTGGTGAATGGGTCAGTGCTTTGGGGTCTGGAAGCGAAGACTAGGGCACGTGCTGGGCAAAGGAAGCGTCGCACAGATCTGTGCACTGTTTCTCCCCATTTAGTGCTGGCGACGCGACCTGGTGTGGCCACCATCACTTGGCTGACTCCCCTGCCATACCTTGTACCTGACTCCTGGTGGGGCAGTGTTCTGGTTGCCCGCTCGTTGGGGGCTACCTGCTGTGAGGATGGGTAGAGTGGACAGAGCGCAACCTAAGCTTTCGTTTGAGCAAAGAAAAACAAAATCCCGGGACGCTTCCACTGAAGACGCTGCCAGAATGCAGGGACCGACAGCTGACGACTCGAACCCTGATATTCGTAGTATGCTGGTGGCCATGGAGAAAAGCTTGCAGAGTGGTATTTCAGCTCTGGGAACCAAGATGGATGCTCTTTCCTACAGAATGGATCGCATGGCAGAACGCCTTGATAAACATCCTGAGCGGCTGGACATGTCTGAGCGCAGAATAACTGAAGTAGAGGAAGCGCACACCACCCTCGATACTGAACATAAACAACTTGGCAGAGTCTTGCGGGTCTTACAAGATAAAACTGAGGACTTGGAGGCGCACTCTCGACGCTGCAACCTTAGAATTACTGGCCTGCCGGAGACCACTCCAACTGGTAACATGGAACAATTCATTGAGAAACTGCTTGTTACCTTGCTGGGGGAAGGAATTTTTTCCGCTATGTTTGTTGTGGAGAGGGCCCACCGCTCCCTGGGACCGCGCCCTCCTCCGGGGGCGGCCCCTAGGCCGATCATCGCAAAATTGCTCAACTATCGAGACAGAGATGTTGTGCTGAAACTGGCGAGGGAAAAACAACCTTTGGCGTATGAGGGTTCCACGATCTCACTGTTTCCGGACTTCACACTCCGGGTGCAGGAGGCACGCCGCCAGTTTGTGCCCATGAAGAAGCAGCTCCGTGACCTCGACATAGACTACGCCATGTTGTATCCTGCGTGGCTGCGGGTCAACAGACAGGGCCGCTCCCACATCTTCACCGACCCAAAGGCCCTGCAGAGGGCTTTGAAAGACTGGTCCAAAGAACATCGTCACAGTCCGGAGCGGCAACTGCTGGACGAAGCGGCGGGGGGGCCGCTGGATGATCAGGACTAAATGATGTTCTTCTCCCACAGGCGATAAGTATGATGTTGGGGCGGAGGTCTGGGTACGAAAGTTGACACGTGAGGCCCCTGTGATCCGAACATAGTAGACTATGCTTACCTCTTATCGATTAGTGCTAAGGGGCGTTGGCCTCGGACTAGCCAAAAATTACTGCTGCATGTTATTGCTGGGATTGGCCTTTTGGGGGGATGCTGAGGGGTGGTCGGGACCTAGGCTCAGAATCACATGAACGGTTATACTCCAGTGGGACTGCTCCAGAACTATTGCGAATAGCCAGTCTCACTATCTGAGCCAGGGTATTCCGGGATTGTAGCTAGATTTGCTGGAACACGTCTCCTACTATTGACGGGGCCAGAGAATCTCCGAGATATGTAGTTGCACACTAAGGCATTGACGGTGCTCGGGGTGTGGCTCTATCTAGTCCAGATAGAACTCTGTTGGACGAGCAACATCCGCCCACGAGGGAATCACACTAGGGAGGGTATTTGTTTCTGTGGGGGGGGGGGTTGATCTGTAGTTTAAGGGGATGTACCGCGGCCAAGTTGGGCTTGGTCTGACGTGGGTGGGGGGTGGGTGGGTTGTGAGAAATGCAATGTTTTCTTGGATGGTTGCTGTTTTTTACCAGGTTACCTCAAGTGTACAGGATGATTGCTCGCTGCACAGATCAGGTTGTAGATTACCCTTCAACACTCTTGATGGTGGGACCTAGCAAAGTTAATGGTCCAGCGACTACAGATACCGTCCGAGCGCTTACATGGAATGTTAGGGGGCTCAATGATCATAGAAAACTGTGCAAGGTATTGAACTATTTGTACAATCATCACATAGACATAGCTTTCTTGCAGGAGACACACCTTCCACTTAATAGCCCACTACTCCGCAGCAGAGGATTGCTAGATAACATACACGCCTCAGGTTTTACTACCCACGCACGAGGGGTATTGACCTGGGTCAACCCTAGATCTTCCTATGCATTGGTGCCACTGGACGCGGACAGGGACGGCCGTTATGTGATATCCAGATGCTACGGTAAGGGCATGGATTTAGTACTAGTGAATATTTACGGCCCTAACTACGACTGCCCTGAATTTTATGCTGCACTGGTAATTACTGCCAGTAACTATATGGAGGGACAATTCCTTTGGGGAGGTGATCTTAATCTGGTCAGAAATCCAAGTATAGATCGGTCGGGGGGCCCTATGAGACGCCCCTCCGCCGCGGCTAGAGTGTTGGAGGGCGTTATGGTTAAATTGGATCTTTGTGATGTCTGGCGTCTGTGGTATCAGGATAGGGGAGGTTACACTCACTACTCTGCTTACCATAATCTACACACCCGTATTGACTACTGGCTGGCTACCTCGCTACTTAATGACCACATTAGGGAGTGTTCGGTTCTCCCTCGCTCTCTGTCGGATCACTCCCCCCTCTTGCTGGTACTTACTACACCAAAAAAAAACATTCCACCTTTCACGTGGTGGTTCCCCCCCTATTCACTGCTGGATTCGGCCTTCAGAGAAGAACTAGCTGAAGCTATAGAGTCCTTCTTCACTATCAACGTGGGGTCTGTGGACAGCTTTCAGGTTGTCTGGGAGGCCTTCAAGGTCTATATTCGTGGTGTTTCTATAGCCAAACACTCGGGGGTTCTTCGCTCTATCCGACGGCGTCTGGTTGATTTGGAAAAAAAATTGGGAGACCTAGAAAGACGCCTGCTTGCGAGCGCCGACGACGCAATAACACAGGAAATTAAGGAATTGCTAGGAGAGTACCAGGACGCGGCTGACGCCGAGGTTAAACACTTGGGTAAGTATGCCACGGCGCGGGTTTATGGTGAGGGTGAACGACCGGGTTCAGTTCTCGCTCAACTATTAAAGAAAAAGCGCAGTAAAACACTGGTCGCGGACCTCAAATCTGCGGCAGGTAAAACGCTAACTGAGGAAACGGATATTGCGGAAAGGTTTAAACAGTTCTACGCTGAGCTATACACCTCTCGCTCTACCGGCACGGAAGAAGGAATTATAGACTACCTTGCACACATTAAATTACCGTTCCTCACAAGCACACACCGAGAGTTCCTTATGAGACCTATAGAAAAGGACGAAATCCAGTTGGCCCTGTCAAGCATGAAAGCCTCGAGTGCCCCAGGAGTGGACGGCCTCACGGTAGCCTTCTATAAGGCATTTCTCGATCTCTTACTACCGCACTTATCCGTGCTCTTTGATGACAGTGTGTCTCTGGCACTATGCCGCCCTCGATCGAGAGAGGCGGTTATAGTCGCCATACCAAAGCCAGGTAAGCCGCTGGAGGAATGCAGGTCTTATCGCCCACTTTCTCTGCTCAACGTTGACGCCAAACTATTTGCTAAAATTCTAGCCAACCGATTAGTCCCCCTGCCTCCGTTGCTTGTTGCCCCTGAACAAGCTGGGTTTGTCCCTGACAGGAACCTTACCTACAACCTCCGCACTGTATTTGGGGCCATGCAGCACGTCAGGCAGGACTTTAGGGCGGTTGCGGTCTTCCTCGATATGGAGAAGGCCTTTGACTCTGTTGAATGGCCCTTTATGCGCCACGTGTTGACCAGAATGGGGTTGGGCCCAGTCTTCCTCCAATTGATAGGGGTGCTATACAACTCAACCTCCGCTAGAATAAAAATAGGAAACTTGGTGACGGATCCCATCGCCATAACCAGAGGGACAAGACAGGGATGCCCCCTGTCTCCCATATTATATGCACTAGTGGCCGAGCCCTTAGCTTGTGCGCTGAGAGAGTACCACAGCCACAGAGGTATCCAATTTCCGAAATATGAGCTTATAGTGTCCACCTACGCTGACGATACATTATTGTACGTCCGTGATCCGGAAAATAACCTCTCTTCAGTTCTGAGGGAGGTGGTGCACTTCGATGCACTGTCGGGGCTACGGGTCAACTGGCCTAAGTCCATAGCTTTCTCACTCACCCCGGCCACGACACCCTTTGATCCGGACTACCCCCTGCAGTGGTCCACGGAAGCGATAAGATATTTGGGTATACAGATACATACCGATTCGGAAACGGTCTTTAGGGAAAACTATGGCACTGCAATCAGCAGATTAGAAGATGAGGTTGAAACCTGGATTAAGTTACCCCTGTCCTTATTAGGCAGGATTTCTATTATGAAAATGGTGGTGTTACCCCGGTTTCTGTTCCTTTTCACGAATATCCCCATGGTCCTGCCTGTCTCTTTTTTCCACAGGATCACTACATTGATGATAAAACTGGCCTGTGCGGGCAAACAAGCGAGGGTTAAATGGCAGATACTCACTTTGCCATACCATATGGGGGGGTTGGGCGCGCCAGATCTTAATTTATACTATAGAGCGGCGCAATGCGCTCAAGCTTACCACTGGATGCATAGCTTGCCTGACGTTCCGCATCTACGTATAGAATCGATTATCGCTGACCCGCTACCGTTGCCGGCCATGATATTCGAAAACATAGATCGCAGAACAGGGATACTTGATTCCATCAATGCGACCCGCCACGCTTGGCATCACCTGCTTCAATTACAAGCAGGAGCTCTCCTGTATTCCCCGGCCATGCCAATCGAATGGACTCGTTGGTTGCCCCCATGCAGAGACAGAGGGGTTTTACGCGCGCTGAGCTCATTGAAGATCATAACTGCTGGGGACCTATTTCACAACGGGGTAGTTAAAAAATGGGAGGAGCTGGAGGAACAGGCTGCCACTAACACCCTGCTACAACAGTTCCAGTTCCATAGAACGCGGCATGCACTACACGACATACTAGGGGACGACCTCCAGGAACCCCCAGAGTTGATGGAATTGACCTACACCATTAAAGCTAAATCTCCTCGCAAGATTGTTTCTAACATTTACAAGCTGTCAATGTCCCATAGGGCTAATCATTACACTAAAGTCAGGCTGGCCTGGCAGCGGGATTTACAGCTAACTATAGACGACCCCATGTGGGCTTACTGTTGTACTAGTACTCGACGTATTTCTTTAAACAGCAGACATAGGCTGATACATTTTAAGTATTTAAACAGAGTATATTATACACCGGAGAGGTTACATAGATATGGGCTGAGGGATAGCCCGGCTTGTGAGAGGTGCAACGAGCAGACAGCAGACTTCTTGCATTTAGCCTGGTCCTGCCCGGGGGTACATCAATTTTGGGAATCGGTTTTTAGTGAACTGGGGAAAATAACTGACTCGACACTGTCCCTGAACCCTGCGTTAGCCCTTTTGGGGTATTCCAGGCAGATTCCCAAGGCAGAACGGAGACTGGTTGACATGGGACTGCTCATAGCGAAGCGCAGGGTGGCGACTAGCTGGTCCAGAGGCCCTACACCCACTATAGCACATTGGTCACACGACATGCTGTACTGCAGTACGCAAACTGAAAACTTTAGCGAACTGCTTCCTCCCCGGAGTAGACCCAAGAACTTCTGGGGACTCTACACGACATACCGGTCCACTAGGGAGACGGACACGAATGATGTAGGTGACTCCACGCTAGACAGCAACAGCCTCGCTCCTGATCATTAGCTTTTTACGTGTTATCCATCTTCAGCTGCTTAAATTCGGATGGCATTGGGCCCCCGACTCCATATTTCCAATCCCATGCACAGGTGCGGGAGGGAGGGACTGTATATCTAGTATCTGCTGAAATACAGGGGTTTTCCACCATAATGATACATTTCTACGCAGAGGATCTGTATGTAATATGTGTATACTGTAATCAACTGATCGTCATATGCTTATCTGCAGTTGTTATGATGTTACACTGTGCACTAAGATTGTTATGTATAACAGCGCAATAAATATATTAATTAAAAAAAAAAAATCTGGCATGGAGCAATTTCAATCCCTCAAAGACTGAAATTGGAGAACCACCCTGGTATAGGCCATCAATCACAACTCTACAGCCATCTCAGTTTTGGGCTTTTCTTTCAATCTGACTCCAGATGTAACCCATCACCTTGCAGTCAGCCTCAAGACATCTGCGCCAGGTGTTGGTTGGACTTCCTCTTTTCCTTTGAGGGGCTACAGGTCAGGGCTTGCCTGGTGATGTTCAATGCAGACCTGCGGATGGTGTGACCTATCCAGTCCCAGTGTCTTTTCATGATTTCTTTATGAGCAGAGAGTTGGAAAGTCTGCTGGCATAGGTCGTTTTTTTTTTCTTTCGTTTTTTTCTCTCGAAGTTTTATGTAGCGCAAACTTGACCCGAAATCAGGCATCGTATCGCTTTACATGAGCACATTCATTTTTGTTAGGCACAGGGAGATTAAGTGATTTGCCCAGAATCAGAGGATGTTGAGCGTCGTTGCCGAGACTCGAACCCGGTTCCCCAGATTTGAAGTCCAACGCCCTAACCGTTAGGCTACATCCTCTCCCCATGTCGTTGTTGCTGATCCTTTAGACAGATGTTGATGAAGGTTTGGACTTTGTTGGTGGTTGTCTCTGTTGTCCTCCAAGTTTCTGCTCCATACAGAAGGACCGATTTTACGTTGGTTTCTAAAAAGCCTGATCTTGGTTTGCAGCGTTAAGTCCTTGGAGATCCAGATCTTCTTTAGCTGAATGAAGGCAGGTCTTACTTAGCTGATTCTTGCCTTGTCGTCGGCGTCTATGCCGCCCTGCTTGTCTAAGACACTGCCCAGGTAGGTGAAGGCCCCAACTTCTTCCAGTGCAGCGCCTGAAAGAGTGACTGAAGTTATGCTGGCTGTGTTAGCCTTCAGGATCTTGATTTTTCCCCTGTGGATGTTAAGGCCAAGTTGTGCTGATGCGGCTGCCACTTTGTGATGTGAATTACCTAAGGTCTTCTTCTCTTCTTCCTCATTCCTGCACCAGAAGGTCTACAGGAACAGCCGGTAAAACTTGTGCCATGGAATTCCAAAGGACACAGGAGTAGCGGCCTAGAAGGCAGATGGCATTCACAGACCTCACAGCCAGGCTCATAGAGATAAAAATCAGTTTGACAACTGTCTCTATACTGTTTGATTCACGATCATGCAAACTGATATTAAAAGCATTAGGATTGACTTTTCTGGCAAAGGCCTGTACCACCAGACTCTCTCTGATATGTCAGGTGTTGAGTCAGAAGGCCATTGTCACCTCTTACGGGCGATGACGACTGGCGACCTGCCTATTAAAAGGTGGAACTGAACATGGCTTTGACCAAGTTCCCAAAAGGGTTTCAATAAGGGCCTCATTAAATGGCAACAGGGGTTCTGTGGGAGCCTGGCCAGGTTGAAGTACTTCAGTCAATGTGTTCATTAATCTTCACTTACCACGATTGAGAGCTGTACATCTATAACTTCTAACACTCTCCTTATAACAGCAGCAAAATAGGCGCTTTCCTCCATGGCAAGACCAGAGAGTGACACAAGGCCAGTATCTGGAGAAGTATCCATTCCACTGGCATATTGAAGTTCTCAATACTAGTTTTCATCCTCATATTGGGGAGCATAGTCGTCCCCTTCATTGTAATTATCATTGTCTAAGTCAGTGCCGAAAAGATTGTGTAAAGTTTGGGCGCTACCATGTGGTAAGGGAATGGTACCAGAATCTGAAGAATTGCCTAGTGTTGGTCAGAGCTGGGCACGATCACAATCGAGGTTGTGGTGGATTCTACTTGGAGTCGGATAGTATGATGGACTGACTGTACATCGCCCTCTGGTGCCGATGCGAAAGGAACTGGTGCAGGAAATGGTGTTGGAACCAAAGTAAGCATCAGAGCTGGTGATGAACACAATGCAATTCAAGGGGCACAGATAGTGCAGAGGGTGGACCTGCCTGTAAAAGTCCTACTGGAGGCCCCTGCGGATCCTTGGGGCCCAAAGGTGCCCCAGAGATAGCCAGTAAAGTGCAGAATATGCGCAGCTTGGCCTCTCTGAAGGCCTTTACATGCTGTGGCATCATTAATGGACCTGGAAATTCAGGGTAGCCAAGACAAAAATCTGAATCGGCTCTGATTGAGCTCGGGAATGAGATTGGGAGGCCTGTTGACACCTTCTCTGAAGTCTCAGAGTGGTGGGAAGTGGTCGATCCCCATTTTGATTTCTTATGCGTTTTTTGGACTTACCAAGACTTCAACCTAGCGCCGGGACACTCCTGGGAGTAGCCGCACGCTTTACAAGTGCCCAGTAACATTAACATTAACCGTGACGATGATCTGCTGCAGGAACAACTTTGGGAACAGGCACCGGTTGCTGCTAGGAGTATTCTTGTGTTTGGTGACATAATGTATGGCCTCACAATTCCGTATGGACTCTGGATTCATCTGTGTGCAGTCATCGCAGGCCCTGGAGTCATGCTCTGATCCCAGGCACCAGGCCTGTGACAGACTTGAGCTGTCTATCACAGGCATCGATTTGTGACACTCCCTGCTCGGTTTAAACACTGTCATCTTAGGGTGGTGACATTTACGCTTGCACACTGGATAATTGAATTAAAGTAGTGGTCAAAAAGACCAAGGACAAGCTCCGGCTCTGCGTCTGAAAGTATTAAAAGAAAGGCTCTGACAGGGTGGCACTTATAAGTTATCTAGAGTATTGTTGCTTGTTTTGTTGTTTACCCAGCAAGGAGTTGCATGGGGCACTGTTAAAGGCTATTTATCGGCTCGTTTAGATTATTAGGGGTTGCTGGATCAGTATTTAAATCCTGTTGGGATTCATTTTTATAAAGGTTTACAACACGTTTCCAGCAAACCCTTTGTTATTACACATTGGAACTTTAATTTAGTTCTCACATTTCTCATTTGCATTCTAGTTGAACCAGTGGCCTGTTGTACACTACGTCTCTTGACCCGAAAATGGTCTTCCTGGTCGCTATAGCATCAGCACGTTGTGTGTGTGAGCTACAGGCACTATCTGTCCAGTCGCCTTATACAACATTGTTACCACCAGACAGGTGTTGAGAACTCGAGTTGCATTTCTGCTGCAAGCAGCAACCCCTTTCCATGTCAGACAAGCTATCACCATTTTGACTTTCTTTGCTCGAAAGAGGAGGAAAGATGCCACTGTTTGAGTCCCAAGAAGTCACCATTTCTAAATAGACCATATCAAGAACCATCGGGTGGACGATCAGCTCTTTGTGGGCTTCTCTGTAGCAAAGAAGGGCAAGGCAGTGCAGAAAAGAACCATCTCAAAGTGAATAGTCCTCTGTATAAAAACCTGCTATGCGCTAGTTAAGAAGCAGCCACCTGAAGGATTAAAAGCTCAATCCACTTGAGTGAACGCTTCTACTACTCTTCTAGCACATGGAGTGCCTGTACTGGATATCTGTCAAGCGGCTAAGTGGTCATCAGTGTACATGTTCACAAAGCAGTATTGCCTTGACAGTCCGGTCTGTTGAGA
The DNA here is from genome assembly GCA_963921515.1 of Calotriton arnoldi. NCBI lineage: Eukaryota > Metazoa > Chordata > Amphibia > Caudata > Salamandridae > Calotriton > Calotriton arnoldi. The sequence goes on from CAWUFW010000441.1 coordinate 3,249,679, forward strand.
TGGATATTTTGCCCGTTCGGTCCCCCAGGCCTTTTTAGGTCGAGCCTAGGGCAGCGCGCATGCGTTGCTCTAGGAAATCGGCCTCTTGGAATCACTTCAGCTTTTCTACAAGCTTGTGCGTGTGGTGCTTACACGCTATTGGCCTTTGCGTCTGGCTTTAGCACGCAATTGGTCAAAGGCGTTTGGATGTCCCAGCTTTTCTGGAAATGTTTACTCCCAGAGCGTTTTGCTCTCGGGAGCCAGCAGCAACGCGCAGGAGCCATCTCTTTCTAATTAGCGTGGCCCGCGGTCGCGCTTGTTTTTTAAAACCGGCACGACACGCTTTATTCTACGTATTACTGCTTTCTCTTTAAAGAGGTGAGCGCTGCCTTCAACACATTGCATGGCCTCGCGCTTTCATTTGTTTATGAACGGCGCTGCATTCATTTTAAGCACCCCTTTAATTGTTAATTAAACACCCTGACCACAAACGTGCGCAGGGACCTGGGCGGAGCTGCCCTCGCCCTGCGTGCCAGCGCTCCCAAAACAGGCTTCATTGTTCACCCACCACAGCCGCTGTGTGCACTGCACGGGAAGTAACGAAAAATGTCACACTGTGGGGCGCCTGGAAAGAAATCGCAAGCACTTGATCATTGTGGGATTAACTCAATTTATACCGTTGAGGAGAATTAATGCTCAGTAACACAGAGCTCTCCTCACAAAGAGAGACGTGGTGTGCAGCATCCTCTCTGTGTAAACAAACTCTCTGTGGTCTAGGGTGTGCCCAGGAAACCAGAGAGCAGGCTGGCGGCTAAGCTGCTATCAGTAGTAGCTCATCTGTACTTTTTAATCACGCCAGATTTTTTTTATTAAGTACGTCAAGCAAAACGTCCATGCAGTAGAGAGAAGAAATTGTGTAAATACAGACGGCTAGAGTCTATGAAACACAATGAGCTGAACACAATACCGTACGTTTTCTAACGGATATCAGTCAGCTTGACAGGAAGAGCGGGTTTGGGCAGTATGCAAAGAGGGTGGGCCTGAGCCCGGGTACAGAATTGGAAGAGACACGCCGAAACCAGTGTTCTGCATTTTACCTTTTGTGCATTTCTTTGTCTCTCCCTCTATACATTTCTCAGAATGCAAACGTTTTAAACATATCAAGCAAGAAGTTTTTTTGGTTGAAAAAGCACTTTGGGAGTGGGTGGCCTGGTGACATTCTGCAGTATCCAAATATGAAACAGCAATTGTCTGGGGTATTTTTTGTGTGTCATGAATAGGGCTGGTAGAAACTGCAAAAAAAATTCCCTTTGAGTAATATAGCTGAAAAATACCCAAAATTACAAGTATGACTGAAAACCTGCTTGGTATCTCATGTGAAAAGTGAACAGGAGGGCACACCTAGCATACACAAGTCACACAAGATACTGCCAGTAGAAAGTGATTTGCACCACCACGACACATGAGTTTCTCAGTTCCTGTGAGCCAATGTCTACTTGAGCTCGTCTCCCGCAGGAGAAAAATCACACAATAAAAGATTAACAGATAAAAAATGCAAAATCATGAGAAATACGCCACGCATCAAAGAGGAGACCGAGAGAGAGTGGTCGAGATTTCTCAGACATGCGGAAATAGTGACAAGGTGCAGAAGAGCACTTTTCTTTTCTTTCAGACTGGCAAAGCAATTTATTGCCTTTCCGAACGCGCTCAGCAGCTGGTTTCTCCCCCGTCCCCCAATCACCCCCCTACCGCTGTTAAGTACTTGCTGTCCTGTCCGAGCCTCTCATCGCCCCACCCCTCCTCCATTCTCAACCATTTCCCTTGCTGCTTGCTCCTGAGTGCCGCTCGTTTTAGGACTTGTGTCTTGGCAATAAGTGCTTGTGTTCAGTGAGCATGATTGTGTACTCGGCTCTTTGTATGTGTGTGTATGCGCCTGGATGCACTTTGTCTGCGTGCCTAACAAGTGTATTCGTGCAGTGTTTTCGTGTATTGTGTGTGTCTGTACTGTGCACAGTCATTTCACCTTATGCGCCTCACGCCAAGAGTTACTCCTGTTGGCGCTTTATAAACTATCTCTCCCTCAAAGATACAAGCTAGTCAAAAAGCAAACAAAAGTCTCCCTCTCCGAACGCGCTCAGCAGCTGGTTTCTCCCCCGTCCCCCAATCACCCCCTCCCGCTGTTAAATACTTGCTGTCCTGTCCGAGCCTCTCATCGCCCCACCCCATCTCCATTCTCAACCATTTCTCTTGCTGCTTGCTCCTGAGTGCCGCTCGTTTTAGGACTTGTGTCCTGGCAATAAGTTCTTGTGTTCAGTGAGCATGATTGTGTACTCAGCTCTTACAATGTTGAGCCGAAGTCAGGCTCGAACCTACTTTCTCTGCTCCAAAGGCGGCACCTCTAGCCTTACGCCACACCCTAACACATAACAACGGACGCATTTTCCATATTATATACAATGAATTTGTAGTTGTTGCTTATTTATCTTATGCAATTTACAACTATTCACAAAGCCAGTAGTGCTGGTACAGTGGTGTGCAGTTTATAAAGCACTAGTCAAATCAGGAGCAGTTGCTTGTATTAATTTTTTTTCAACATGGTGTTTACTAAAATAGAACCTCTGGGGATTATTTATTTAAACTTTCACAAATTATAGGCTTTCTTTCTAATAAGTATCCGGCTGTGCGGCAAGTGGAGAGTTCTTACTATTTTTACTATTGTTAGAAAAGAAACAAAAGCATGCTTTTTACTTTTTGTGGATGTTTTTCTTCGTTTAACCATATTGTCATTTTTTTTTTTTTTTTATACTAGCACAAATTTTTGGGGAACAAATGGAGAAACTATTGAATCCGTTCACACCACCATAGACTTCTTGTCTCAGCTATTCTTTTTTTTGTTTTAGCAGGCCCTACTGGTCCCAGTGTGCTATGTGTTGTTGGAGTGGGTGATCATGTGAGTGGGGATAATGTGCTGCATGGCTAAACACATAAGGTCCCAAAGGCGAGACCTATTGGCTATGCCAATGCTTGTTGTTCTGAGCCATCACACAGACCCCAAACAAGGGGAGGTACTGTTTTGGTATCTATTCGCAAGGTGAAGAACCTGCAGTTAGAAGTGTCCATCAGAAGAACAAGTTACTTATATTCGTAAAGCTCTTTCTGGTGGATACTCTATCTAACTGCAGATTTATCGCCGACCCTCCCACCGCCCCGTTGTGTGGAATGGGCTATTTTTCCACCTAGGAAGGTCCCAGAAGAGAGATATGCACACTGGTCAAGCCAATATGCTGACCCATCCTGCATGTAAGAGCGCGACCAAGCCTTCAAAAGCAACTGACGTCAAGGCACCAGGGTGGCACTTACATGCGGCCCTCTCATCACTTCTGGAGTGGAATGTCGGTGCGGAACCGCACAACGCCACCTACCAGCACACAGGAGTATTGCTTTTGAGCTTCCTTATCACAAGATGAGAAATTTGTGTTTAGACAGAGGGGCCGATTCCGATTCGGGCCGGAAATCTCTCCGACCGAGCCGGACCCGGAGAGATTTCCGACCGAATCGGACCCGTGCAGCCCGACCGAACGAGTACGATGCGTCCGTATGCTATCGTACTCGAGTCGGTCGGACTCCCATTGAAGTCAATGGGAGCCGGTCGTCACAACGCGTACGCGGGCTCCCATTGCCTCAATGGGTGCGAGGCGAACAAGGGCGCCCCCTACAGCGTGTACGCGGCGAAGCGACTCGCGCTGTACACGCACAGGTAGGGGGACCCATGGGTCCCCCTGTGTGCGACTCGCGTGGCTACGCGTACAGGGGGTCCGGTACGGACCCCCGAGTACGGCTCCGACTGCTCTTTCGAGCCGGGCGGCGCGTGTCGGTCGGACTGCTCACGGCGCGCATCGTACTTACCCGGCCGGGGAACGTCTCCATTGCGCGGTGCGAGTCGTGTCCGAGCGAGTCGGTCGGTGCGGTTCGACCCGGGAACGTGTCGGTCGGAGCGGTTGGGACGCCCGAACGAGTCGGTCGGCGATTTCGCATCGTACTCGCTCGTCCGGACGCACGTACGAATCGGTCGGGAAATAGGGCTCCGAATCGGATCCGGTTAAGCCGAATCCGATTCGGAGCCCTACCGGCCGAGATCGGAATCGGCCCCAGAGTATCCACAAGAAAGGGCGTTACCGAAAATAAGTACGTTTTTCATTTAGGCCATCAGCTGCAACAAACAGCAAGGTGGTGGATGGAATGCTTGAATGTTGAAAGGTTTATTGCATCAACTGCAGTGAATTGCATTTGAAGTCTGCAAATGACTAGTGCAGTAACTGGGGAGGCATGTAACACCACTGATTACCACCTATAACCCTCCCACCCCCCAAGGTGCCCAAGGCCAGGGGTTTTGCTTGTCCGCCTTGAAAGAAGGTGGTGAGTCAGTATGCAGCTAAATGAATCTAATGAGCGTATTGCTTTAGCTGGAGGCATACAGACATTCCTCTTCAGCACCTTTTGGAATTATGACTTTCCTAGCAAATGTGTTTTTCCCAGAGCTAAAATCGTCACCCACAACTGCTGCTCTTAAGTGGTGTCTCAGGGGTGTGGAATTTTATAAAATTTCAATTTGTCCAAGGGACAAGATTTTTCAGAAATCTTATTATCCTGTAAGAAAATCCTCTTGTCTCATTTGGTACCATGCAATGAGGTGATATGACAGTTTTCACATTGTATTTATTTATTTATTAGAAGTTCTTGTTTAGTGCTGCATTACCCATATTGGGTGTTAGAGTGCTTTGCAGTGTAACTGAAATGTTACCGGAGCGAGCAGGAGTACATCTCAAAGAACTGGATAAATAACTTCTTCTACATAGATTAATGTGCCTTAACAGTAGGTGTAATTAAGTCAGCTATTAATCAACAAGGGAAATTGGGAACTATGTCAGTACAATGGGACAGAGGGATGAGGATATTTAGATCATAATAGCATTCAGGTATTTGAGGTATACATTTAAGCATTATTTAAAAAGAAATGGTTTTAGTATTTTCCTGAAAGGGATAAAATCTTTAGCACGCCCGATGTTGTCCTTTAAAGAGTTTCAGAGTGAGCGGATTGCTCCAGTGAATGCTTTGTGTAAGGAATGGTGGGTTTAGACTTTCTTGCGTTGTAGACAGAGGGATACATTTGCTTCTCAGCTTTGCTTCCCCTCAGAAATGTGTAATAAGAAGTGAAGATATGATGACTGGCCAGTGGAGGTTTTTCAGGATGAGTGATGTGTGGTGAAATTATATCTCATTATGACACAATCACTTATTCTTAAGGTATATATTCTCTGACTAGCAACAGGTCATAACTGCTCCGGGTTTGGAGTCTAAGAAGGCTGATAATAATGTTTTATCAGGGCTTTACTTATCTCAAATCTTTCAAATATTCACAGGCTGTTAATGTGCTGATCTGTTTATTAAGGGGCTTTGTTTTAGGCTCGCTTTCTAATCATAGTGGGGCTCTAAATATGTCAGCTTCTAACATTATGCCGGAGTTCTGATTATAGAGGAGTTCAGGAAATATCTTTGATGTTTTTTTGATTTAGTTTCTGAGGACCGTTGCTAAATGTGGAATGACCCTGTGTTCCACAGAAACTGGGCTCACACAGTACACTTTTCAGTTCTGTTGGGTTCACTTGCATAGTCAATCAATCAGTCAATCAGGATTTATATAGCGCAGCAAGCCAATCGTGGGGGTCTTAGGGCACTGGAGTTGCTAGCTGCTTCACTGAGAAAGCTGTGAAAAACGAGGCAGGAGAAGGCACTCAGATAAATGAGAGAGAGGAAGGAGAAAGCAGTAAAGAACGAGGCAAAAGCAAGAGAAAGCATTCAGAACAAGCATTGGCATAGCCAATAGGTCTCGCTTTTGGGACCTTATAAGTATTTAGTTATGCAGCACAATATCCTTGGTGCAACAACATCAACTGTTGCATGGGTAAACACTTATAAGGTCCCAAAAGCGAGACCTATTGGCTATGCCAATGCTTGTTTGATTTGCCTTTAACCCCAGCCCCCGTTGATAGACTGGCAACAAATTTTACATTCAATTAGCAATTTCAACTGAGATTAAGAATTCCACATTTAGTGCAGTTCCGTGCAGAGAAAGAAAAGTTAAGGGCGTGTTTTTCCATTTTGGCTTCCTTTGAGAATTTTCTCACGCCTACAGCCAAAACCACTTAACAGATTTACACCAAACGTAGCATGAAAGTATAACTTTACACAGAAAACGTGCTTTTTCTGGTTTGCTCTAAATCTGTTATAAATGTGCCGGGTTGGCTTCAAACAGTTAACATTATCATTTGAAAAGCCATTTGTTGGTAGCTTTGGCAACGTTTGATGAATATTTATAAAAATTGGCACATTATGTTGAGAACTACTTTTCATTTGCTTTTAAGTTGGGCACAGTGTGAGGAATCTGCACAAAATGTGTTACAGGCTTAGAAGAATTAGTCTTTTATTGGCAAGTTAAGTTTTGTGCCTATTCATTAAAGCACAAAAGTGAAACGTGGATAGGTCAAGAAACTTCTCTCTTGTTTGTAACTTTGGTACGTTTTAATGAATTTCCATCAAATTTGGCAACAGGATAACAAGTAACACCCATTGCAAGTATTTCAGGTTTTATTTTTATAATTGATAAGTTATAGGGGAAGAGGGGGCAAAAAGATTTGATTTACTAATAACTTTGGCAGTTTGATCAATCCACGCAAAATTTGGCAGACGTTTAGCACTATTAGCATTCCACTGGTTATGTCAAGCTTTAAGCAGACCCATTGGGGAGTAGGGCAAAAAGTATAAAGGCACTAAAAGTTTAAAACAGTATACATTTTTTTAGAGGGGTTACATGAATCTACATTAAATTTGGTCGCTAGCAAATTATGCTCAGTGCAAGGCTAGGCAGACACTACACACAACCCCTGCTGTGCGCAACTGAAGAGGATTGAGCGGGGGTCCTGGTCAAAGCCTGTAAACAACGCAGTCTGGATACACAAGTAAAATCAGTATATCATAAACAAAAATCCATGAAATTCACTAAAAATACGTAGTTAACCTTCAGTTATGGTTTAGCAAACAAACAAAAAGCCCTGAAATTTGCCCGTTATGCTGCCTAACACACAATGCACACCATAACCCACGTTCAACCATTCTCAGTACATCCCTTAGCCACTGGTATGAAAAAACAAAGGTCTACAAAGAGCAAAACTTGTTAAGTGAGGGGAGAAGTTAGGGAGTGCATTGTGGGATACACAATATAACTGCAGAAATTCGGTTTTGTTTTCGCTGAACCATAACTGACCTTTAACTTTATTCAGTCTAAATATATTTCAGTGCTAACAGTATCTAACAGCGCTCCAAGCAGCTAGCTAAGAATGTAACACCAACAGCAAATCCATATCAATTTATATTGCACTATACCAGCAATACACATTAGAAAGAACAACATGACACCATCACATAAACAACTAGGCTCTACACTTGCTAGTTGGCTATGCATTTGAAAGCTCAATAGCACATCCCAAATCAAGTTATAATTCACGTAATTTCGTATTCCACATACCAACTTCTCAGAAATAATTCACTTACATATACGATTCCCATAAGAACAATACTGAATTAAAGACACAAAATTTGCAAAAATGCCTTTAAGCTGAAAAGCCACCCCAAAAAAAGCAATTTGCAACTGTGCACCCAAACGTATAAAACACAAGCAAAGTCCCTCAGCAAACACATCCACTGAAATAATGCTTTTATTTAACTCACGACGGAATAAAGCTAGCCACTATACCAAATAATCCTTTACTAAACAATAAATTAGATTTTCACAGCCTAGCCTAATACTATCCTATATCGTTCAAGTAATCAATAAAAATGACAAATAGAAAGTCAGCAGATGCACTTTACTCCAGTCAAAAAAGAATGCAAGAACTGTAAAGGTTTCCTAGCCTCCAAAACAAGACTAGAGCAGTACAAATGGAAATGTGCTGTACTAGTACACAGGCTTTTCTTATAGCACTCTCATTTGCAATGTGTAAATACTTTGGCGAAATGACAAATGGAAAAGAGGAATATTAACAGGCGGAGCAGCTGATTTTGAACACTCTACTGTGTAACAGCGCCTGGACAAAGCCCACTCTGCTTTCTTAGAATGAAACGCTCCGTTTAAGAAAAGCAAAAAAAACTAGCACCGGGATGTTTTTAATGCTGTGGCTACAGTCCTAGACTGTGTTTCAAGGATTATTTAAACAGTGCCTGACAAACGCACGAGGGTCTATAGTATATCATATCTTACGAATGGCGGAGGTCCCGATCAGAAGGTGGTTTTAAAGCTTATGGGATAAAGAATTGCACAGATGATTCATGATGAGGAATTGTGTGGAAACAATATGCTATTTTAAGGGGCAGTCAAAAATGCATCAGTGGGATAGAAGCACGCTTTAAAATATTGTACAGATGGCGTTACATACCAGCTCGATTACACACACGTTCGACAAGAAGCGATCTGAGTCCTGCTGGGAGTGGTGTGGAGAAGAAAAAAAACAAGGGAGACCGAGAAGCGCGCGCGCCTCGCGCTAAAAGTAAAAAAAAGACGCGCGGCCGCGAGACGCGCTCTCTGGTGAGGGAGGGGGAGGAGCGGGTGAGGGAGGGGGAGGAAAGCCAGATGGCGCCTCAGCGATGCGAGGAATGGATGGCAGCTGTGCGGGTGCACGCCATCGTGAACGCAACTGGAGGCCAGCAAAAGCCACTGGGTTAGCACTTTCAAAACCCATTTACTAAATCTCTCGCCGAGAGCAGCGCAAGCGCTGGCTCAGGCGAGACCTAAAAACGGGTGGAAATGACAGAAAAAGCAGTAAAAAATGAGGCAAAAGCAGGAGAAAGTACTCAGAAAAACAGGGGGAACGGAAGGAGAACGCAAACAAAAATGAGGCAAAAGCAGGAGAAAGCACTTAGAAAACGGGGAGGAAGCAGAGCGGTGCAGCAGCACGGGAGAGCTGGGCCTGGGACCTGCTTAATGGGGTCGTGCTGCGGCCTGCATTAGGTAGGTCCTGGGAAGTAGGAGGGGTGCTGGGAGGTCTTGTATGGGGCTAGGCGGAGGTGGGAAAACGGGTGGCAGGGGGGTGCGCAAACGAGGGGAAAAAAATGAAAAGCAGTGAAAGATGAGGGAAAAGCAGGAGAAAGCACTCAGAAAAGCGGGGGAGAGGAAAAAGAAAGCAGTAAAAATGAGGCAAAAGCAAGAAAAAGCACTCTGAAAAATGAGGGAGAGGACGGAGAAAGCAGTAAAAAATGAGGCAGGAGAAAGCACTCAGAAAAACAGGGGGAAAGGAAGGAGAAAGCAGAAAAAAATGAGGCAAAAGCAGGAGACCGCACTAAGAAAAACAGGGAGGAAGCAGAGCGGGAGAGCTCAGCCTGGGACCTGCATTCACATTATAAATTTAACCCCATTAGGTGAAACAGTCCCTTTTCTCCTGAAACTGAATGAACGCACAGCATAAAAAATAAAAATTCCTATATCAAATATATGTTATAGTACTAATTCAATCCACATTATTATTGAAAATGTGTTCTCATTGATCGTGTGGGTGTGCCATCCCCACTTTTTTCCTTTGTCCCTGAATTTTCCCATTTTGTAATGATAGATTTGAGGATCCTGAGGGATCCTTTAGACTGCTGATTGGTGCTTTTTAGGGCTGCTTTTTGGTATATCCTGTAGTGAAGTTCTCCATTGATCTCCCAACCATGCAGTCCCAAATTGGTAGCCCTCCTTGACCTCCTTTGCTCAAACCATGGCTGCTGGCAGCAGACTCTAGTTTGAAGAGTGCATGAGGAGCATTCCAAGCAGCTGCCTACTGAAAGGGTCATGTAAATTTAGATCCTGACTGGGATCCCATTCATAATCGTCTTTTTTGGGGTTTTGGATTTTCACTAATATCATGACAACCGTTTTGCAATATTGATTGTTCATCAAGATTATGGCTCCCGGTTTTCCGTTTAAACAGATTTTTACAAATAAATACAGACGGGAAACTATTTTTCCTTTGTCTGTATATATAAATATAAACGGTAAAATACTGCCTAAACTGATCTAGAGACTTGTGCGGCGCAGCCGTGCTCCAGCCCAGGGTTGCCATGCTCCTCATCCTGATTTAGATCTTTGGATGCACGGGAAATTCCTTCCTATGAGAGTCTTGCATTGACCTCTGCCTGCCCCCTTACCTCTGCTGACGTTTCCTTGTTAGTTTCTTTCACTCAATCGTGGTCGGATCCATGCATCACTGTGTAGGCATGTCAGCCCCCAGCCAGCGCAAAGCCAAAGTAAGTTTATGTTTTATTATTTGAATAGCGCGGAGCGAGGGAAGGGGAATGGTCTTTGTTAGTGTCACCCTCACTTTAAGTGGAGAGGTGAGGGATCATCACACTTCTGTGAGCTGCCTTGAAACGTGCGCTCTGGGCTCTACATCCCGTGCTGGTGTCGTGATTTCATTACTGGCTGCTGTTTAAGGGAGGAGCTACAGCTGGATGGGGATAGTGCAGATCCCTTCTATGTGCCCCACGCTATGTTCCTCTGTTTATTGATATTTAAACTTCTGACTTTTCAGAATTATGAGCACGTATTCATTCTAAAAGAGTGTGCTATTCCGGGATTGAAGTTTTTCGCTGCAAGGGGTGGGATGCGAATCAGGGTGTGTAGAGGAGGGAAGTCCACAAAATAATAAGTAGCTGGAGAGGATGGAGCGGGTACGCAAGGTTGGCATGTCCTCCTGGCGTGCGGTGGGCGGCAAAAAATTACTGCTGGCTGTTTTTCCCTGACCGAAATAGGGGACGTATAACTGTTCTCAAGAAAGCCAGACACCGGTGGTCTATTTTATCTTTATTGTGTTGGATCATTGAACGTTGTACCTATTAAATCGAGTGTGACTACTCTGCCTTTCCGTGTGCTGCACTGCTGTGGCCGAGAAGCATTAGTCCCCTGAGTTCTGTCATTGACTTGGAGGGCTCCTCACAGGACATCCTTCTCAGAAGATAGTTTTAAAACTGAAATACAGGAGTTGCTGGAAGCACAAATAACAGTGGATCACAACTTGTCCTATGTCATCGATCCCGCTTTGTATACCAATACTTACACATGGCTATTTAAATAAATGTGAAAAAATACTAGCTGCAGTTTCTTCTTTTGCTTGCTACAAAAATCAATGTGGATAAATACAGATGAAATGAGCAAAAAAGAAATATGGATAAATACAGACAGAAATGTTAAAAAAATAAATACCATAAAACTGTGAGCCCTAATCAAGATGTGCAAGCACAATACATGATTTGCGAAAACAGGTCCAGCTGCCTTTTGGGTCATCCTTAGCTATTTGCAAATATTATGCACGATTGAGGTTGGTGCTCCCCACATTGGACAGTCTCACCCCCCTCTACACTGCTGTTTTTTTTTTCTTTCCAGGACAGTCTGAAGGGAATGCTAGTTGTATCTACTCATCTGTATGAAGGCAGTGGCCACAGCAAAGTATTGTGTTGCAAGGGCATTCTTCGATCCTTCTCAGGGGAGGTTAACTCTCCCTCAGCCGGACTGCCTGGACCCTTTGCATCTAAAGGGTAAGGCCCAGACTGTCAGTTCAACATACCCAACTTCCTGGATTTATGCAGATAAACTGAAATTCTCCTGGGGCTGTTGAGTTTGACCTGCATGGATCATGCTGCTATTTGTGCTTCTAGAATGTGTAGCAGAGTGCCGCTTGCTATGTAGGCTGTGAACAAGCCTGACGACTCCTGCTGAGCTCCCCTGGCCTGCAATGCTTGGCTGCATTGAAGCACCTGTCTACATTTCGAAACTCAGAGATGTAGGTACAGTCCCTTAAAGCTCTCTTTATCACTCACTAAAGACTGGAGGAGGAATGTCCAATAAAAATACTGCTACAAATGCAGGTGATTTGAATGGTAACACTGCCTGCTGAGCATACCTCTTGCCACCATTTATTTTATTAACTTCATTGACACTGCGGTGTGCAGCTGTGAAGCACCTGGTGACTTGCCAGCTAGATGAATCTAGAGGGAATTGTATGGTCTAAGCCTCACCTGTTTTGCCTATGGGTATACAACCATTTCTCTAGGTCAGACCATGCTTTGCTCCTATCATCACAGAGACCAAATGTGAAGAGTCCAGCAGCTTTGGAACACCCAGGCAGCGGGATATCCCAATTTTGGGCGACCAGCTCTGCTTCTCTAAACACAGGTGGTAGGCCTGCTCATCTAGACTCAATAAATACACTTAAAGAGCTTGGAGACACTAACCCCTTCACAAGCACTAGGATCTCGAACAGTAAATATTTTTGTCTCATAACTCCATTTTAACACAAGGATTGATAACCTCCATTTTACAGTGTTGATTGCTAGGTGTTGAAAACATAGCTGTTTTATTGAGATGCGGTGTGGCTATGTATATTTTGATTTTTTTAAAGCACAACCCTAGCTGGCTAGTAGTGTAGAGCTGTACTGAGAGCGATTCCCAATTAGGATAAATGGCAGAGGGAGGCAGTAGAGCTAGTAGAAGGGACATGTAGTCCGCCTACTTGAGGTGAGTTTTCAGTTTTTTCCTGAATTGTAGCATGGTTGGTGCTGGTATGATATCAGAGGATGATTTGTTCCAAATCCCGGAGGTGTAGGCTTAGAAGACTTGTTTCTTGTTTTCTATTTTCTGCATGGTTTAATCTCTAATCTGGGGATGAGCCTCTAGATATTGTGCTGCAGCTGATCTTAAAGATGATCCATGCTTGCAGTGTGTGGCCGTTATAGATCTTTAACAGGTGGGGGTTCTTTGCTTTCAGGATTGTGTCAGTATTCCCAATCCTCTAGTGGAGTGAACAGTGCATTGTATGCATAGTCTTAGGTCTTGGTTTTACTACTATATTATGTTCCATTGACATTTTATTGTTTTTGATGCTATTTCTACTTTTGATTTATCATCTATACTATAAATATATGTTTGAGTTAATGAAAATTGTGCTTACTGTTTTAACTGCGCAAACAAACAAGGAGGATCTGGCTTGGTAGTTTGGGCTGGACCGTTCCCATGAGGAGCAGTGTCAAGACTGATTTGCATGTGGCTGGGTCCAAACTGGGGTGGCATTGTGAGCAAAAGAACGATGGATATAACCCAGATCTCTTGACTGGGGGTGAATGTTTGATTTATTCAGCATTCTGTCCATCATTTGTTTGCGTAGCATGCTGTTTTAACTAGTCATTAACATCTTTATCGCATCTATAATAATTGTATTGTACTACAACTAGACTCATGTACTACACCATGACTCCTGAGCTAGCTGTGTATGCCTTTAATATTGTTTCAAAAATGTTAATTGACAGAAATATTGTGATGTCAATAATATCATGAATATGTAATATAATCATATCATTGCTGCATATCAACGTATCATATCAGTACATCTCATGACATATATTGCTGGTACAAATGTTGTTTATAAAGTATTATGTTGTATTTTATTTGCTTTGGGGTTATATGTTCTTATTATTTTAAGGTTAGGTAAATGTAACTATTGTTTAGTCTAGTTTTTTGTTGGGGGATTTGGAAATATATTTAAAGATTTTTTTATTTTATTTGAATTTATTTATTTATTGGCAGGCCATTGGGTTTGTAGGGGAATAGGGTGAGGAGGTATTTTTTTTTTTTTTAATTGTTTGAAATATTTTTATTAATTATGTAAATGTTTTTATTTTTAAACTCGTTAATAGATAATTTAAATAAAATATATATTTTTTAAATTGTAATGGGTTAGTTAGGTAATTCATTTTTTTTAATTAATAGTTTTTGGGTAATTTTTCTATTTCATTTTATTATGTTAGTGTTTTATGTAATTAATTTTATAGTATTATATTTTAAATGTATGTGGTTTTTTTCTAGCATTATTTTAATTTGTTTTTCTGGGTGTTTGATATTTTCGGGTAGTGGGGAGAGAAGTGCTTCAAATCATGTTAATTCACATGTTAAAAATATAAAAATTACATAAAAATTACATTTGGAGGGGTCAAATTCACTATTCCTACTCCAACCTGAGTAACAGTAGGGTAAGTATTGAACTTTGGTGGGGTCATATTTACTATTCCCACTCCAATATAACATTGATTTATGTTTCAAATCATAGAAGCAAAGAAAGCAGCATTTGCCACCCACCTCCAGTCCACGAACCGCACCAAGGAACTATTCAACAGTATTAGAGAATTCTTCTCCCCAGATGCCGTCGAAAACACCATTCTGCCCTCCCAGTCCATCTGCAACTCACTCTGCGACTTCTTCCAAACCAAGAATGCCAACATCTACAAAAACTTCGAACCTCAACTGCTTCAGCCAGACCTCCCCACTCCTCCCACCAACCTCCTGCCCCACCTCCTGACCGACTGGACACCTCCCTGCATCGAAACCACAACATCCATCATGTCTTCCATTCACTTCGGAGCTCCCACCGACCCCTGCCCCCACCACGCCTTCAACCTCGGACACAAAGAAATAGGACCCCCGTTCACCAGCATCATCAACGGGGCGTTCAGCTCTGCCACCTTTCCGGAAACCTCAAAGCACGCTGAAGTCAAACCACTTCTGTAGAAGCCCACAGCGGACCCATCCGACCACAAGAAATACCGCCCCATATCGCTCCTCCCCTTCCTGGCCAAGGTACTGGAGAAAGGCGTCACCGCCAGCTTACAGACTACCTGGAATCCAACCACCTGCTCGAACCCTCCCAATCTAGCTTCCGCCCGAACCACACCACAGAAACCGCCCTTATAGCCGCTACAGACGACAGTAGCCCTGATCCTCCTCGACCTATCAGCGGCCTTTGACACCTTCTCCCACCACCTTCTCATCCAAAGACTTCACCACATCGGCTTCTACGCCAACGCACTCCAGCTGCTATCCTCTTTTCTCACTGGACTCACTCAGAGAATCCGCCTTCCGCAGTACACCTTCGACCCCAAGAGCATCATCTGCGGCGTACCACAGGGCTCCTCACTGTTCAACGTCTACATGACCCCGCAGGCACCCATCACTCGCAGCCAGGGTCTCAACATCTCCTACGCCGACACCCAGCTCATACTCTCCCTCACCAAAGACACAGACACCACCAGAGCGAACTTCCAAAATGCCATGACTGACGTCGCCGACTGGATGAGGGCCAACTGCCTCAAACTCAACACTGAAAAAACCGAAGTTCTCCTCTTTGGAAGACCTCTCCTCACTATGGGATGATTTATGGTGGCCCTCCGCCCAGCAACCACCCCCTCCACCCACGTCCGCAACCTCGGAATCATCCTCGAAAGCGAACTCTCCATGAGAAGCCAGATCAACTCGGTTGTCTCCACCTGCTTCAACACCCTTAGCATGCTCTGTAAAGTTTTCAGATGGATCCCAACCGACACTAGACGAACCGTCACTCAAGCCCTCATCGCCAGTCGACTTGACTACGGGAACACCCTCTACACCGGAACCACCACCACCCTCCTCCTCAAGCGCCTCCAAGCAATCCAGAATGCAGCAGCAAGAATCATCCTGAACCTGCCCAGACAAGCCCACATCACTCTCCACCTCCGTAGCCTGCACTGGCTCCCCGTCAAGAGGAGATGCCACTTCAAGCTGCTCACACACACCTACAAAGCCCTCCACAACACGGGACCAGAATACCTAAACAACTGCCTGACCTTCCACCAGCCCACCAGACACCTGCGGTCTGCCACCCTGGTGCTCACCACCATCACCCACATCCATCGTACCCGAGCCGGAGGACTCTCCTTCTCCCACCTCGCAGCCAAAGCCTGGAAGGACCTCCCCATCCACCTCCGAACATATATCTCACTCGCCGACTTCAGGAGTAGACTCAAGACCTGGCTGTTCGAGTAGCTCCACCTCACTCAATCGCCTGGATACCCCTTGGGGTGATTAGCACGCTCTACAAGTTCTGATTGATTGATTGTATTAATTGGTAAAGCTTTTATATAATATTATTTATTATTTGAATTGGTAGTTTAATAAGTTTAGCTTTTAATTCTGTTTATAAGTTTTATAATAGTAACAATATTTGATATATATATATATATATATATATATATATATATATATATATATATATATATATATATGCAGAAATATGTTTTGTTTATTTATTCTAGCTATATTCAGTTTTTTTTCTTAATTTAGGAGTGGGATTATTAAATGTGGCCCTTCGAAAGTCCAACCCTTTCCCTAGTGTTGCTTATATTGGGGTGGGAATAGTAAATATGACCCCATCAAAGTTCAATACTCCCCTACTGTTACTCAGGTTGGAGTAGGAGTAGTGAATTTGACCCCTCCAAATGTAATTTTTATGTAATTTTTAATATTTATATTTTTAACATGTATTATTTACATTTCATTTGTTCTAATATATATATATTTTAGGAGTAATTGTATTGTGATCTCATACTTTTAATATCTAATGTATGTAATTATTAATTAAATATTTTTAATTGTGTATTTAATACGTTTATATATTTTAAAAATTGCATTTTTTAAAAGTATATATTTTTATTTTATGAAACTTATAAACATTTTTATATTATATGGATGTATTTATAAATGTAATACATTTTGTAAAGTTAATATATATGTACTTTACATGCAAAGTATGTAAAGTCAATATTTGTGTCCGTGATATTTTTTGGGAGACATTCTGTATTATGTTTATGGAGGCGATGTACAGTGATACAGTTAAGCTATTCCTTGACTTGTCTCTATGTACCTAAGGAGACAGAGGCATGGTGAGGCCATCCTTCTGTTGCAGATCATATGCCTGGCTGCCTGGTTAATAAGGACCATTGGCAGTCTCAGTTTTAAAGTGCCTGCTGTCTCCTGCCATTCCGCACACCATGGACCGTTGGCACTTTCAGTTTTAAAGTGCCTGATGTCTCCTGCCATTACGCACTCCTGATATAAAGCCTAGCACTGGGTCTTCTGAATAAAGATGGGCTTTGGAATTGGATCTATCTGAAAGAGACAATAAGTAATGGATTCCTCACCTTAGAATTACCCCCAGGCGTCAGACTGGATCTGGAGAATTTTTCTTCAGCAGTACCCCTGCGCGTCGGTAGGTGGCGTCGGTCAACTCCGCGTTTGGCGTTGTGGTCGCCGGAATGACGTCGCGGTATCTACTTAGACGCCGCCCATGCGCGCTGACATCAGTTCTTTCTTTTTCCGCGCCAGCCAGCGCAGATCCGGAGAGAGCGGTACCTCAAGTCACTTTTTGACTCTCTTTTTGCGACTTTAAGTCGACATCTTTTCGAGTTGTTCGACTCCTGGTGCACGAAAGGATGTCCCATCCTCGAACCGGCTTCAAGGCTTGCGACTCCTATCACAAACTGATGTCGGTAACGGACCCACACCTTGTGTGCCTTTGGTGTTTGGAGCGCGACCACGACCCGAAGGCGTGCTCCGACTGCAAGGCCATGAACCTGAAGTCTTTGCGGGAGTGGTCCCAAAAGCTTCTCGAGGCCCGACAGTCCACTCCGCGCCGCTCGAGGTCCCGGTCGAGAGGGAGGTCGCGGGACCGGTTGCGGAGTCATCACCACCACTCCTCTTCGAAGACTTTGTGTAAGTCGAAGCACAAAAAGAAGGCGAAGAAGCACCGTTGCTCCTCGCGTTCTCCCCATCCGTCGGCCGACTCGACGCGGGTTGAGGAAGGTAGTCGTCTGGCTCCGCCCGCAGAGCCTGTTGGGTCGACTCCGAGCCTCCCTCCCTTCCCGGGAGCAGGGGCGACCCCTACCCAACTTCGTAGGTTTTACGAAGCCCTCCATTCGGTATTTGAGCAGCCCGACTCCGCTGGCGCGCCTTCGGGCCCCGCGGACTCGGCTGGGGGCTCTAGGCCTTTGATGCCGGCGGCTTTGCCTCCGGCGCCGCAGGGCCCCCAGCGATCCAGGCCTGGATCTGGATCGGCACTGGTCGACTTCGTGACACCTCCTCCAGCACCGAATCCAGTGACGATACCTCCGCCTCCTCCGACGCCGGTTGTGTCCCCAGCCGACGTCGACCTCAGTCTCCCTCTCGATGTGGACACGGAGCTGGACCGGCATTGACCGACGTCGGGACCGCGGCCTACTGGTACTTTTGTACCACTGTTCTCCCCTGGTGTTCCCTATCGCCCTAAGTGGCTACCAGAGGAGGGTGAGGAGGACTGGGAGGGGTCTGTGGACCCTCTGGCAAACCAGTTAGAAGAACCGGACTGGAGAGAGTAGTTGGGTGAAGCCAGTGGTCTGGACACCTCCCCAGACCTTGGCTTGCTATCTTCCCCTACCGTGGCTATGGAGGAGGGTGCGTCATACGCAGTGGTGTTGCGTAGGGCGGCTGAGGCCTTAAACCTTGAGCTACCTACGGTGGCAGTCAGGACTAACCTCCTGACCGAGGTGCTTCAGCCGGCAGCGGCCTCCTCGGAGCCCCTGCTGCCGTTTAATGATGCCGTCACGGACATCCTTTTGGGCACTTGGTCCAAGCCCAACACAGGGGCTCCTGTGGATAGGATGATTGCCCGACGCCACCGCCCGGTCCCGGGCGACCCCGTTTTCCTTTCCCAGCACCCCACCCTTGAGAGCTTGGTGGTCCAAGCCTCGACTTCCAAGTGCGCATTCCCTACCTCACCACCTGATAGGGAATCCAAGAAGCTGGACCACCTTGGAAAGAAGATGTTTTCTTCCTCCAGCTTAGGACTGCGGTCGGTGAACACCGCATGTCTCTTGGGCCGTTACTCCCACTCGGTGTGGGATTCGGTCGCGCAGGTGCTGCCACAGTGCCCGGAGGAGGCCCAGGCCGTGCTCTCCCGTGCAGTTGCCGAAGGGAGAGACGCTGTGAAGTTCACCATCAGATGTGGGCTGGACACCGCCGACTCACTAGGCAGGACAATTTCCACATCGGTAACCCTGAGACGCTATGCCTGGTTGAGGTCCACTGGCTTTTCGGGTGATGTCCAAGCTACACTTTTGGACATGCCTTTTGATGGCCGTCGCTTGTTTGGCGACAAGGCAGACAACGCGCTCGAGCGCTTTAAGGATTCCAGGGCTACGGCCAGATCCTTGTGCCTCGCTTCCACCTCCCGTCCAGCGCAGTCTGCTTTTCGCCCTTTTTGTGGCTACGGAAGGGGTGCCCCGCCACGTTCCGCCCAGAGCCACAGGCCTGCGCAAGCTGTCCAGCCGCTGCGTGGCCGGGCACGTGTATCCCACTGTCGTGGGTCCGGGGGCCAGCGGGCGGGCCAGTCCACCAGCGCCCCATCTGCAGCAGCCTCCAAGCATTCCTAGTCCGACCTTTCAGGGCCACCATTCGCCAGTGGGTGGCAGGATCCGCCATCACCTCCCCTACTGGCAAACCATCACGTCGGACAGGTGGGTTTTGCAGATAGTCCGCAGGGGCTACTCCCTCCCCTTCGAGACTTCCCCTCCATCCATGCCACCTCTATTCCATCGCATGTCAGAGGATCACTTGGTCCTTCTCCAAAAAGAAGTTACGGCTCTCTTGGCCAAGGGAGTCATCGAGCGAGTTCCTGCCCCAGAAGTAGGTCATGGTTGTTATTCCCACTACTTTCTGGTGCCCAAGATGGACAAGGGCCTGCGTCCTATCTTGGATCTCAGGAACGTCAACCGCATCATCCGGAAGGAGAAGTTCAGAATGTTGACACTGGCTCAGGTCCTGTCTGCCCTCGATCCTGGAGACTAGATGGTAGCGTTAGACTTGCAGGACGCTTATTTTCACATCCACGTCCTGCCGGCCCATCGGCGTTACCTGCGGTTCACGGTAGGCCACGAGCACTTTCAGTTTACCGTACTCCCATTTTGCCTTACCAACGCCCCTCGGGTGTTCACGAAAGTGATGGTGGTGGTCGCAGCTCATCTGCGCAGATCAGGGGTTCCAGTCTTCCCCTATCTCGACGACTTGCTGTTGAAGGCGGGCTCGCCTCAGGCTGTCGTCTCCCACCTCCAGACTACGGCCGACCTCCTGCACTCACTGGGGTTCACTATCAACATGCCGAAGTCACACCTGATTCCCTCTCAGAAGCTCCTGTTCATCGGAGCGGTTCTGGACACAGCGCAGTTTCGGGCTTATCCTCCTGAGCATCGAGTCCGGGATATTCGGGCTATGATTCCGATCTTTCAGCCTCTATCCCGGGTTTCGGTCAGAATGACCCTGAGGCTACTGGGCCTCATGGCTTCCTGCATCCTGCTGGTGGACTATGCCAGGTGGCATATGCGGGCTCTGCAGTGGGACCTGAAGTTCCAGTGGGCACAGCATATGGGGAATCTTTCCGATTGGGTCCAGATCTAGGAGGGCACTGCACGCCAATTGCAGTGGTCGCTAACGAACCGGGATTGGGTCAACGGCAGGTCCCTCTCCCTTCCCCAGCCAGAGTTCACAGTGGTGACAGATGCATCACTTCTGGGGCGGGCACATGGGAGAGGCGGAGAGCAGAGGCCTCTGGTCTCCGGCGGAGTCCGGGCTCCAAATCAACCTTCTGGAGCTTTGGGCGATCTGTCTTGCACTAAAGGCATTACTTAAAAAATGTAAGTCCGTTTTTGTATAGCGCAGCTACTCACCCTTACGGGTCTCAAGGCGCTGGGGGCCGGAGTGGAAATTAAGTGAGCTATTGCCCAGAGTCACATGGTGCTGAGCTGAGCTGCCGCCGGAGCCGGGGATCGAACCGTGAACCCTGTGCTCCGAAGACAGCTGCTCTGGCCGCTGCACCACACCTCTCCATTACTTCCTTCTGTCAAAGGGAGAGTAGTGCAGGTGTTCACGGACAACACCACCACCATGTGGGACTGCAACAAACAGGGCGGGGTGGGGTCTCTGGAAGTGGCTGGAACATCAGGGCATGTCCCTGGTGGTTCAACACCTGGCAGGTTCTCCGAACGCCAGGGCGGACGAACTCAGCCGTCAGTGCATGATGGATCACGAATGGCGTCTTCACTCGGAGGTGGTGCAAGGTTTCTTTCAGCAGTGGGGAGAGCCTTGGTTAGATCTATTTGCCACTGAAGAGAACGTGCAATGTCAGCAATTCTGCCCATTGGAATTTCCAAGGCGGCACTCGCTAGGCGACGCTTTTCGTCGCGAGTGGAGCTGCGGTCTTCTATACGCCTTACCACCTATAACACTTCTGCCCAGAGTGCTGAAGAAGATCAAGCGCGACCGGGCCCAAGTCATTCTTATGGCTCCGGACTGGGCACGAAGAGTCTGGTATCCCGAGCTTCTGCACATGGCCATTGATTCTCCGATCAGACTGCCACTTTGGGAGTATCTTCTGTTGCAGCAGCAGGGGACGGTCCTCTACCCGAACCTGTCCAGCCTCCACCTCCTTGCGTGGAGATTGAGCGGGGGCTGTTGACAGCTTTCGACCTTCCTCCCGAAGTCTGTAACGTTATCTTGGCAGCCAGGCGTCCCTCCACCAATTGGTATACGCCTGTAGAGGGAACAAGTTTGTGGCATTGTGCGCAGAAAAGGTTGTGGATCCCCTTTCTGCCCCCCTTTCAGAGGTTCTCCTCTTCATTCTTTCTTTGGCCCAGCAGGGCTCTGCTCTGGGCACTCTTAAAGGCTATCTTTTGGCCATTTCGGCCTTTCTTCGGCTTCCTGACCAGCCTTCTCTTTTCAAGTCCCCTATTGTAAATCGCTTCCTTAAGGGCATTACTCACTTGTTTCCTCTAATTCCTTCCGTAATGCCCCAGTGGGACTTGAACCTGGTTCTAACCTATCTTATGTGTGCTCCTTTCGAGCCGCTACATAACTGTCCTCTCAGACTTCTGACTCTTAAAACTGCCTTTTCAGATGGATCCCGACCGACACTAGAAGAACCGTCACTCAAGCCCTCATCGCCTGTCGACTTGACTACGGGAACACCCTCTACACCGGAACCATCACCACCTCGCAGGGTGAGTGAGCTTCAGGCTCTTTCTTCCAAACCTCCTTTCCTGGCTGTTCATCAGGACAAAGTATTCCTTCGCACTAGGCCTTCTTTCCTTCCCTAAGTGGTTACCTCTTTCCACATAGGACAGACCATCACTTTGCCCATCTTCTTCCCACCCCCACATTCTTCTAAAGAGGAGGAGAGGCTCCACCGTCTGGATCAAAAATGTGCGCTTTCCTTTTATCTGTATCGCATAAAGCAATTCCGGGTGGATGACCAGCTCCTTGTCGGTTATGTGGGCGCCAAGGTCGGGCCTTGCAAAAACGAACCATCTCCCGATGGGTCGTTCTTTGCATCAAAATCTGCTATTCCTTAGCGAAAAAGGAACCTCCAGTGGGGTTGCGTGCCCATTCCTCCATTTCACGGCAGCCACTACTGCTTTCGGACGTGGAGTCCCCCTTCATGACATCTGCCAGGCGCCACGTGGGAATCTCTGCACACGTTCACAAAACATTACTGCTTGGACAACCAAGTCCGGAGAGACGGCTTCTTTAGCCGGTCAGTTCTCCAGGACTTTCTGGTGTGAACTTGGTTCGCAGACCCACCTCCGGGGTTGGTATTGCTGGGGTATCTATTCTAAGGTGAGGAATCCATAACTAATTGTCTCTTTCAGATGAACAAGTTACTTACCTTCGGTAACGATATATCTGTAAGAGACATAGATTAGTTATGGATTCCTCACTGCTCCACCCATCCTCCCTGTTCTGTGAACTGACTTCTAGGGTGAGGGAATTCCCTTCAGGGCTCTAGTTTTGTGCACCAGTGGTCAGTGTCTTGCATGGCTCTGCGCTTCTGGCCTGGAATGTCGTGTAAAGAACTGACATCAGCGCGCAGGGGCGGCATCTAAGTAGATACCGCGACGTCATTCCGGCGACCACTACGCCAACGACGAACGTGGAGTTGACCGACGCCACCTACCGACGCGCAGGGGTACTGCTGAAGAAAAATTCTCCGGATCCAGTCTGATGCCTGGGGGTAATTCTAAGGTGAGGAATCCATAACTAATCTATGTCTCTTACAGATATCGTTACCGAAGGTAAGTAACTTGTTCTTTAGTGCATAGAGAGCGGCTGTTCAGCATAAGCTGCTATATTGTTCAATCTGTCTCAGACATCGGTTACTTGGGCACATCCTTATGTGCAACACACAAAATCTTTTAGTTAAACAAGCATGTCTAGTCACATTTGTAACTAGGGTAATAGTATTTTTTCAATGTTAATCATTTCGATATTTGAAATTGTTTCTTTTTAAAGTGTTGGTTGCCAGGGACATTGATTGGATGACAGATGTGCATTATTCCAACAGTATTAATGCAAGAGCAGATCCAAGCTGAAAATATGCAGCTAAACCTCAATTTGATTATCTAAAGCAAATTAATTTTTGGGCCTCCCAAGAGGGAAAATGGTATGTAGTTCCTCCAGCTCTAGGTCTGTCCGTCTCCTCCAGCGTAATCTCTCTTTAATTAACTTCATTAACAAATATAGTCATAAAATTACCAACTACCCTCATCGACCTACATTTAACCAAGCATTGCTAATTTGTGACACATCACAGTACAGTTACTAAAGGTAATGCAGTGGTTACGGTGACGTGCGCAGAAGCATTTACAACTAATATAGATTGCACCCGTGGAATAGACATCATTATTTGAAATTTCAGCTCTGACTCTTGACACTATGTAACTGACCATTCCCTAATCACTGTATACTCTTCACCTTGCAGACTTCCTATAGTACAGTGAGATAATGGACTATTAAGTTTGCTGTTATGTTATTTTCCGATGGACTGAACAGCCTAATAAATTATTTATACGAGTTCTGTTTCTGATCGCAATGAAAATGTGTGGTCGAAGCTGACCTTTGGATTATATTGCGGCCTCTGGGGATAATTCTACTGTAGTTGGCATTATGTTGGGTGAGATGGAAAAAAATAGGAAGGACTTTCCAAAGTCATCATTCCCTTCCAGCTGGATCGAAGAGCCTCGCTCAGCTTGCAGCCCTTGTGTCCTGATATGAGAAGTCCTCCTATGCACATGGTATTCCAGCTTGTGAAGAAGCAGCACCTCCTTCACTATGGTCAATGGTGTCCAAAGAGATGAGAAGCCCGTTATCCCCCATGTGCATGGTATTCCAACTTGTGAAGGAGCACTGCCTTCATTGTGTTTAAAGAGCCTTTTTCTCCTTGTGTCCCATGTGTCTAATGAGAAGAGAAGCTCTTCCATGTTCGCAGCATTCTAGCTCATGATGAAGCTCCTCCTCCAGTGTGGTCAAAGATATTGGATCTCCTTGCGGCCCTTGATTCCAATGAGATGTGAAGCCCTTCCACCTATGAATGATTCCAGCTTGTGAAGAAGCACCTCCTTCATTGTGGTAAAAGAGCCTTGTTCTCCTTGCGTTTCATGTGTCCAATGAGAAGAGAAGTTCTTCCATGTATGCAGTATTCCAGCTCATGATGAATCGCCTCCGCCACTGTGGTCAAAGAGCCTCGATCTCCTTGTTGCCCTTGTTTCCAATGAGATGTGTAGCACTTCCACCTTTTGTCTTTAGTCTCAATATCTTTGCCACCTGTTATTATTGAAAAAGTCGATGTCAATGTGAATAACGATACATTTACGTACAGAAATAAAATTGATCTTTATTGACAAATTCACCTGTTGGGAACTCCGCATCAACACAGACTTAGAAATACAGAGCCAAGTCCTGAGACCCAGGCCCAAGGTCACTGTTGACAGATCACAGGTGGGTTAGCACGTAGCCAGCAGACAGACGCGCAAACAGGAAATCCCAGATCAAACTCATAGAGGCGCAGCGACACCACAATTGTCCAGGGAGATTTGCCCCAATAAAAGCACACATGGGCGGAGGGGTGTGCGCGTTCCCAAAACACCATAAAGTCATATGCCTCATAAAGATAGGAACACTCAGCCTATCAGGATACTGTACACGCAGAGATCTTGAGCTACCCATGCCAGACATCTGGACATATTATCTACTGGCCACATATTGTCCACGCAAGGTCGAGGCCCACCTGGATCCTTCATCAAAACATTAATTTATGGCTCCAAAGAAAGCGGTCTGCATTCCTTTCCCAAAAAGGACTGGCATTGAATAGCAAGGACAAGACATGGGCGACACTGGGCCTGATGGTAGCTAAAAGAAACGTGGCTAGAATGTGGGGCGCCAGTGCAGCGCCTACACTAGAGGCCTGGAAAGCCGACATGGACTGGTGCGTGATGAGGGAAAAAACTGTTTATATTGCAAGAGGCTGCCCATAGAAATGGTCGCTAATATGGAGTAAGTGGAATGACTATCGTGGAAATATTTGTGAACCACCGGTTGTCCCCTCTCTCTCTGCTCCAAATACGCCATAAATAATGTAACTTGGAATCACCAAGTATTGAAAGAAGTAATTGACCTCTGCATGTATAAGTGTACTACACCAGAATCTATTTCGTTGATTGTATATGATATAAATGTCGCATCATTGTTATTAATCAAAAGATTATAAAAAAAAAGGACTGGCGAACCATTTTATTACTCCCAATGAACTGTAAAAAAGTCTATGTTAGACCGATTGTAAATTGTGACAGTCCTCAGATCCTATGGCTGTAACTGTTCTCCTGCCCTTACTGTTTAATTTACCGAACTGTTCCTGTTTTTCCAAACGCCTCTTGCCTTGTCAAGGTATTTCATGTTCAAGCAACACACCTATGTGTCCAATGAGGAAACAAGTCATCTCATACATTTGATTCTTTTCCTTTGCTATACATTGTTTGCACGTTAGGGACAGTGATAAGCTTAAGAGCCACTCTCTTGTTCATAAGGCAGTGAGTGGAAATAGAGCTGTGTATCCTGGGGAGTGTGTGTCCTCTCTCCTTTGAACATGGTGAAACAACCACTTGGCTCATATAATTTACTTAGAAGTCCCTAGTACAGTGATACTACATGTCCCCAGGGCCTGTAAATTAAATGCTACTAGCGGGTCTGCAGCACTCATTGTGCCACCCACTTAAGTAGCCCTATAGACATGTCTCAGGCTTGCCATTGCAGCCTGTGTGTGCAGTATAAACTGCCATCTCGAACTGGCAAAATAAACCTTTTGCCAGGCCTAAACCATCCTTTTTAATATATATGTCACCCCAAGGGTAGACCCTAACCTGCCCATAGAGCAGGGTGTAGTGTATTTCAAAAGTTGGATAAATACTTTTAACTTTTGCATGTCCTGGTAGTAAGAAACCTTTACATTAGTTTTTTATTACTGCAAGGCCTGCCTCTCCCATAGGTTAACATTGGGTTAACGTATTACATTTAATAAGTGATAACTTTCAATTGGAAGCAGGTAGGAATATCGAGTTTGGTGTCTAAGGAATTGCCATTTAAAATCTTTAATGGTAAAGTCATATGTTAAGTCACAATTCTGATAATGCCACTTTTGGAAAGTTGGCATTTTCATGTCCTAACCATTCGGTGCCTGCTGCCTGTATCCTGGGTCCCATCACTCTATGTAGCTGGCAGTTGAACTATGTGTATTGCTTCCAGACAGTGAGACAAAGGGGAAATAGGTGTTGGCATGATGGGCCATCTCTGACTTGATGAGGGGGAGGAGCTGCCACCTACTGCACTTGCACATCACAGAGGCTCTGCCTGAGCACACATAGAAAGGGCTAGACACTAGTCTTTTGTAGCCCCAGACAAGCTGGGGGCAGGGCATGGAGGCACAAAATTCCAATCTCGTCTGGGGTGGAAACCTCCAGAACCTTCTCCTATTTCAAAGTGGGGACCAGGTATAAATAATGGACCCTCACATCCAACTCTTTAGTACACTTCTGTACATGTAGAGGACTCAGAATAACTGGTGTGCTGCTCTGCAAAAAGGACTGCTACTCTTTTGCCATGCTGCCTGAATGAAAAGACTAGACCTGCTTCTTGATACTGTGACCACCAGAGTGACTCCAAGGGGTAGCTGGCTGGCCTCCTGATCAGGGACAGAAAAGGCTCCAACCACCTTGAACCCAGCACCTGAACTCTGTCTGCTGTGATTCTTGCCCCCAAGTGGTGCCACCCCAGTCATGCACCCTTTGAAGTGGGACTGAAGGTGCTCTACCAGCCCAACTGTGTTCCTGTAAGCAGAACAGATGCAGCGTGGTGCAGGTCTTGGTAGCCGCATTGGAACTGCTGCAGCCCAATGCATCCCTGATGCCGGTCCTCACATCTTAACCTGCATTCTCCTTGGGACTGTGCTGCATGATGCATCATCAACACAAGCCTGCTTTTCGGAAGCCCCTTGTCGACAGTTTCCTCTGCGACGATGCAGAACTTCACAGCGCATCCCCCCCAGCTTCCTCAAAACCGCCGGTGCACAACGCATCTTCAACACGCAAGCTAGGAAGTAAGGTACTTTTTTCAGCAAGCCTAACTTGGCCCCGCACCCATTCTTGGTCAGTCTCAGCTTGTGACTTTGTCCACATCCGGCGTGACCAGATAACCACAGTTGGCTCTTTGTGTTTCTAGGCACTTTCTTGACTGAAATCTTTAAAATTGTATAAATCCAGTTATACCAATTAGATTTTTGTCATATTGATCTCAAAAAATGTATTAAATGTAACTTTATTTTTCTAAATTGGTATGATATCTTTCTTGTGTTGTGTTTTCACTTCATTACTGTTTAAAGTTCTACATACATACTTTAAACATTGCCTCTAAGTTAACCTAGGCTGCTTTCTGCAAAGCTACTACAGGGTTAAGCCCAGGTTAATTTGGGGTTTGCTTGTGACTTCACCCTGACAGAAATTGTGGCTGCTGCTTGAGTAGGGTTTCACCCCCGTTCAGCAATCCTAAATGCTGACCATTATAGATTATAGCGGACAGTGGGTGTGTGTAAACTTTCACATTTATTTTCTTTATGAAAAGTATGCAAAGTGTGCAAAGTTCTGCGAGAGTTGGACTTGCACATCTTAAAGAAAACTTTCACAAGCATTTTCTATGTGATTGTAGCTTGACATAAATTTGCTTCAATAGTGTTGATTCACTCACTCCAGGAAAAAGTAAGCAGTGAATATTATACTGCCTTGCTTACAAAATGCTCAGTACATTTTGGTAATTTTCACTATAGTCTAAAACTCATCTCTGTGTATGCAAAAGAAAATTGGAAACTTTGTCAAAAACAGTGATGAGAAAGCATGCGCAAATCTGATTGCTTGACTTAAAAAACAATGTCGTGCGTCCCTGGACCGGACAGTCCCTTATCAGAATTGTTATATTTTCTGTCAAATACGGATCACTTGCTCAAGAGGTAGGAGCAGGTCACACTGACCTTGGTATTTGCTTGTATCTCGCAGGTTAAATAAGATGGAAAATGTGATTTCTTTGGTCAAAGGAAGAATTGAAGAAGTTGATTTGCCAGTAGAAAAAGTAGATCTGATCATCTCCGAATGGATGGTAAGTTATATATTTTTTGTTCTTTTTTCCTCGTTTATTGTGTTAGCCTCACATATCAAGCTTGATGTGTAGAGAAATTCAGAATTTGTCATGCCAGCCGTGGGTTTGTAGTGTCACGTGTCCGACATCTAAATCTATAGCCAAAATGAGGCATAAAAAGTGCACTGCCAATAGCGAGTGGCTCTATTCTTGTTGAAGGTGCCTGCAATTTCAGAAAAATCCTTTTATATCACTTCTGAAAAGAAGACGTGAAGAAATTCGAAGTGGGGTACCATGTACCCTGTTTAGTAAATTGTAGTAAATATTGGGAATACTGTAGTTGGAAAGCACCCATCTTTATGATAATGTCTCAGGGATTAGTTCGATTCTTGATAGTCCAATGGGGCCTGAAAACATTTGCAAGTGGCTTTGACAGAGCTAGTCGTTTTTAGGTCTCACCTAGGCAGCGCTGATGCTTTCTCTTCAAGACATGCTGTATCTAGGATATGGGCCTGAAAAACACCCATCTTTTTCATTGGTTCCTGTTGCTGTCCTTTAGAAATGCTGGCTTTTCATTGATGAATACACTTAGTAGTCCCTCCTTTTGGAATTTTGTATCCTCCCATGAGGACTGTCCCTCGTATATGTATTCTTACTGTTCAGGTTATTTATACTTTGAGAGAACTCTTTTTTTGTTGGGCTGCATTTTTGCTCCTTAAGTGTTCTGTATACTTGGGCAATGAAACTTCCGTCGCTTCATTTGCTTGTGGTCAGTCGCTGTCCTTTCATTTGCTTGTTGTCTGTCCATTAATCCCCCCCTCACGCCTCCCACAACACTGCTTCAGGCCCCCACCACCCTTCCGAGGCCACTGTTGTTTTGCTCATTACACTGCTTGCCCGCCCCAGAGTATTGAGTTCTTATGTTATTTTACATTTCATTTTACATTTGTAACTTTTATTTATGTAGCCCACCTATCAGGGTGACACCAGACTCGAACCGGGATCCCCAGTTCCCCAGTTGGCAGCTCTCACCGCTGTGCCATATCCTTTCCTTGGCCATGTTGCAGGGTGCAGTACCATATGTGGCCAAAAGAGGTCCCACGGGACACTTAGTGACAGCTTGTGGTACTGAACCCTCACAACAGTGCTTGTTGAATCTGCCAGAAATTCAAATCCGCTTTTTGATTTGATTCACTCCTGGAGGGTTCCGAAATCTGGATGTCATCTGCACTTCAGAAAGGCTTTGTCTCACCATTGCCAGACCTCATTGTCATTGCCACCATTGCCTTCTCGTGGCACTGTGGAGGTGGTATCTGCACGGTGGCCCCTTTAAGCATTTAAGCACATGAGCTGTTCCAGCGTCTCACGAGCCCAGCACCCTAAGAGCTGTGTCAGGCTTGGGCCAACCCCCCTTCATCAGTGCCTTCTAGAGATCAGGGTTTGTGTCAGCAGATCGCAGGTCTCAGCCTGATCTCCAGCGTGCGCCTCAAGGCATGCATTTCAGAATCTATGGCGCTACCTTTGGTCATAGGACTTCTGAGTATTCTGAGGTCCGGTGTCTGCAGCCTGCACCCCACAAGTAGACATGCTATGAAGTTTGAAAAGATTAATGCCTGAGCTCCAGGGGCTCGCAGTGTGAGGGCATTTACAATGGTGTGTTGTGGGATTTGGAGAAAAAGCGGACCCCGCTCTTCTAAGAATTTCAATTCACGTGTGTGCATTCTGAACAACAGGTTATTTTCCTAGATTATAATATATATATACAGCAACAACTGGGCTCCTAATTATTGCGCTTGTTTGTTCATTCTTAGTGTTTCCCCTCTGCGCACCATAACAAGGTGATAAAGGTTCTTCAGACATCGCCAAGAATATATGCACTTTCTGAATAAATATGAGCTGGTCATTGCTTTTCCACATACACGCTGCCTTCTCGCAATTGCACAGCATGGCCACGCACAGCGCCGCTTTCACTTTGGACTCGTCTGCTTGCAGTGTTGTTTGTGGAATTTCCTCCATAGCAGACCCCTCCCACCTTGCGACACAGCATGGCAGTGCGCCTTTATTTATTTATTAATAGACGGCTTTTACTAAGCATTTACATGTAAATAGCTTTACTTTGCAGTTCTTCTTTCCTGACGCCCACAGAACAGATCATCAGTGCAAGCTTCCCATGTACAGATCAGCTTACATAAACAGTGCAAGCTTCCCTTACATGCATAAGGCCACTACAGCAATCAACAGCGCTCGCCTTCAGTGTGGAGTTATCTGAACGCCAGTCTTCACTAGTGTAAGGATTATGGTTTATTTCAGGATATGCTTGGCCAGAGGGGGCGATGTTTGCTAACTGAAATGTTACAATAAAAATATTGGATCAAAGGATTGTCAGAAAGTAGACCTGCTGGAAAAAAAGCATGAAACAGGCCTATTGAAGTTCTCTTTTCTTTGTTTCTTCTTTGTTGGTGTTCCTCCTCTGGCATGCATCTTCTGTGGTTGTTCATTATTGCAGATCACAAGGTAACGTGTACCTCATTTTGGGAACTCAGATAGGAAACAAGCAGGAGCCCTACAGTACAGTCAACTCTACAGACAACCAGAGCAGCTCAGATCCTCCATAAAGGGCCTCATACCACGGATCCTGTTTGTTAATCTGGGTGTTAGCAGCCTTACATATCCATTTCCTGGTCATTGAGCATATGGTTCTTACACGTCCATCTCTAGGTCCGTGAGCATGGCTCTTACAAGTCCATCTGCTGGTCAGTGAACATGGATTTCTTACACGTCCATCTGCTGGTCAGTGAGTATGGTTTCTTACACGTCCATCTGCTGGTCAGTGAGCAAGGGTTCTTACATGTACATCTGCTGGTCAGTGATCAATGGTTCTTACATGTACATCTTCTTGGTCAGTGAGCATGGCTTCTTCCACAGCATCTGCTGGTCAGTGAGCATGGCTTCTTCCACGGCATCTACTGGTCAGTGAGCATGGCTTCTTCCACGGCATCTACTGGTCAGTGAGCATGGCTTCTTCCACGGCATCTACTGGTCAGTGAGCATGGCTTCTTACATGTTCATCGGCTTGTCAGGGAGCATGGCTTCTTACACGTCCATCTCCTGATCAGTGAGCATGGCTTCTTACACGTCCATCTCCTGATCAGTGAGCATGGCTTCTTACATGTCCATCTCCTGGTCAGTGAGCTTGGCTTCTTACACGTCCATCTCCTGATCAGTGAGCATGGCTTCTTACACGTCCATCTCCTGATCAGTGAGCATGGCTTCTTACATGTCCATCTCCTGGTCAGTGAGCTTGGCTTCTTACACGTCCATCTCCTGATCAGTAAGCATGGCTTCTTACATGTCCATCTCCGGGTCAGTGAGCTTGGCTTCTTACATGTCCATCTCCTGATCAGTGAGCATGGCTTCTTACATGTCCATCTCCTGATCAGTGAGCATGGCTTCTTACATGTCCACCAGGTGGTCAGTGAGCATGGCTTCTTACAGGTCCATCTGCTAGTCAGTGAGCATGGTTTCTAACAAGATGTCTCTGAAGGTGTTTGGCATGCTCCAGCAGCTTCATCCATCCAACTCTCATTCTCCCACATGCTGCCCATTCACCTAACAGATACATGAATGTCACTGCCGCCTGTGATGGAAACCACTAAACCATCTGTAAAGTCAGTCAATCAATAAGGGGTTTTTAAGCGCGCTACTCACCCGTGAGGGTCTCAAGGCGCTGCGGAGGGGCAGCTCCCGTCAGTCAAAGGGCCGTTCAGTCAAAGAGCCAGGTCTTGAGGGTCTTCCTGAAGATGTGCGGGCGCATCTGATGTCTATCGGGAGCTCGTTCCAGGTCTTGGCCGCGATGTAGGAGAAGGATCTTCCACCTGTACTTGCTCTGCGGATGCGCGGGGTTTCGTCGAGGTTGGCGGATCGGAGGTTCCTCTTGGGTACGTGGAAGGAGATTCTGTCGTTGAGTTATTGGGGTCCAGTGTTGTATAGGCATTTGTAGGCGTGGGTGAGTATCTTGAAAGTTACTCTCTTTCCCACGGGGAGCCAGTGAAGGCTGCGCAGGTGTTGGGAGATGTGTTCGTGTAGAGGGATGCCGAGGACAAGTCTGGCTGCGGTGTTCTGCATGGTCTGGAGTTTGTGGAGCTGAGACTTGTTGATCCCGGCGTACAGGGCGTTTCTGTAGTCCAGTCTGCTGGTTAGGAGTTCGTGGGTGATGGTCTTTCTTGATTCGGGGGCGATTCATTTGAAGATCTTACGGAGGATGCGGAGGGTGTTGAAGCAGGTGGAGGGGACGGCATTGACCTGTCGGGTCATGGAAAGGGAGGAGTCAAGTACGATGCTGAGGTTTCGGGCGTGGTCCGTGGGGATGGAGTGGCTGCCAAGGGAGGAGGGCCACCAGGTGTTTTCCCAAGCAGAGGTGGAGGGTCCGAGGATGAGGAGCTCTGTCTTCTCTGAGTTTAGCTTCAGGCAGCTGCTGCTCATTCAGGATGCAACGTCCTTCATTCCTTCCTGGAAGTTGAGCCTGGTGGTGAGGGGGTCCTTGGTGAGAGAGAGGATGAACTGGTTGTCGTCGGCGTAGGTTACTATGCTGAGTCGTACTGTCTGCCAATGGCGGCGAGGGGGGCCATGTAGATGTTGAAGAGCGTAGGGCTGAGCGACGATCCTTGGGGTAGTCCGCAGTTGATCTTGGTGCGTTCGGAGAGGAAGGGTGAGAGTCTGATTCTTTGGGTTCTGCCGGTGTGGAAGGAGCAGAGCCAGTCGAGGGCGGTTCCCTGTATGCCAGCTTCGTGGAGTCTGGCGGTGAGTGTGCGGTGGGAGACAGTGTCGAAGGCTGCAGAGAGGTCGAGAAGGATCAGGGGTGCGGTGTGTCCTTGGTCAAGGAGGGTGCGGATGTCGTCTGTGGCGGCGAGTAGAGCGGTCTCAGTGCTGTGGTTGCTGCAGAATCCGGATTGGGAGGGGTCGAGGATGGAGTTATCTTCGATGAATTTCGTTAGTTGGACGTTGACAGTCTTCTCAGTGACTTTGGCCGGGAAGGGGAGGAGGGAGATGGGTCGGTAGTTCTTGAGGTCCGTGGGATCTACTGAGGGCTTCTTGAGTAGGGGTCTGACTTCCGCGCGTTTCCAGTCGTCGGGAAAGATGCCGGTTTCGAAGGTGGCGTTGATGGTGTATCGTAGTTCCGGTGCGATGACGGCGGTGGCTCTGTGGAAGATGTGCGGGGGCAGGGGTCCGTGGGGGCTCCTGAGTGGATGCCTTTCATGGTCGATGGCTTCTAAAGAACATTAAGTGCAGTACTAGTGATTCACAACAATAAACAATAATGCATGCAGCACAGGCACAGTGATGGAATTGGAAAAAAATATTCCGGAAACTCGGAAATTGATGTCAAGATAAGGCAGAGGAAAGGGGGTGGAGTTATAAGAGACGGGCCCATAAAAAGCAGAGCCTAAGAGTCAACATTAGTTTTTTCAAGTTTTTTCCAAAATTAGGAGGGCAACAACTTAATCTTATTCTTTTCAGCTGGCCATTTGATTAAGTAACTGTAATCACTCTTTTTCCACTCGTGTATACCAAGCCTCTTAGTAAATCATCAAGCGTCGTATCATATCTTAAGATCTTTTATTCAATTCAAAACATCACTTTACTTTGACAGACCCAGCCAATACGTTTCATCCCTTATAGGGACTTCATCAGGGCCTAAAAAGATTTTATGAATATACAAGAATCAGTGTATTGTATTAGTTAAAATTCAGTTTTACAGTTTTTTTGTATTCCACATTATTATATTTTTATATTATTTTTTTGTAAATCTTTTTACATAAAAACATTTAAAACTCTGGAAATGTATGACACCAAACTACATTTCTATGTCAATTTATCCAAGAATACGCTATGTGCAAATTATTAATGTTCCCTTTCCTTCCCTCTTTGGACTGAATCCAGTCCATATTCCCATTCTTTTTGTTTTTCGAGTGATTATCGCTACTCTCTTTATTCATTTTCGTTGGCCATACTTTCTATAGTTTACAG
This sequence comes from Calotriton arnoldi, assembly GCA_963921515.1. NCBI lineage: Eukaryota > Metazoa > Chordata > Amphibia > Caudata > Salamandridae > Calotriton > Calotriton arnoldi. The sequence goes on from CAWUFW010000441.1 coordinate 3,284,108, forward strand.
ACTCAACTAAATTCCAAATTAATATGCAGGAGGACCAAATCCCTACTTACAATTGTCTGAGTTTTCTTTTCCCCATGGCCATTGTTTCAATTCCGGTCACTTTAATTCATTGATCTCACTGTCAAAAAAACATACATACTTTGATTCAAATAATCAGTCATATTTTCATTTTGAGTTCATCCTCAAATCGCCCAATTCTGCTTACATAAAGACACTCCGATGCGTTTTTTTGATATCTGCTGCAAAAAAATGGTAAGGACAAATGTGACAGTAAAGAGAGGAGAGGGGAGAGGAGTTGGCCTAACGTCTAGGGCGGTCGACCTCGAATCTGGGGAGCTGGGTTCGAGTCTCGGCAATGACGCTGAACATCCTGTGATTCTGGACAAATCGCTTAATCTCCCCGTGCCTAACAAAAATGAATGTGTCCTCATGTAATGCAACTGGTGCTATGTAAAGCGCTCTGATACCCGATTCGGGTCAAGTTCGCGCTATATAAAACTCTGTAAAAAAAAAAAAAAAAAAATCTTTTCTGCTTAATTATTTGGTCACAAAGAGGCTGCACTTTAAAATATATTATGGGTTAAAGCATCTGCTGCAGAGATCTTTGTGTGCCCAGCAATTTCAGCGCATAGTAGGAATGGTAGGATAACTCTGGTGGTTAATGCACTTGCTGGAGAGATCTGTGTTTTGCCCAGTCATAGTTTGTTTTCAGAAAGTAGCATAGAGGGTTAAGGTGCCTGCTAACAAAGCACATTGTGTAACATGCAGATCACAGATTTGTATTTATGTAGATAGGTAAGTGGGTTACTGCTCGTGACATAGAGATCCTTTGTTAATTCCAGTTCAAAAGTTTCAGTCATTGTAATATAGCACAGTGAGCTATGAACTGGCATCAAGGAGCTGCCTGCAAACTGAAAGTCATGGGTTTAGATGCTTTTTGGCGTTTTTTTCCAATCTGTTATTATTCTGAGTTTGCAAAAAAGGTTCCTTTGTTAGTACAGACAATTTCTATTACTATGTTAGATTTAAATACTGACTTTTTGTTTCTCCATAACATGCACTTTTAATATATAATGTCTACAAGTAAGGCCAGTTTGTGACACTTACACCTCATAACCCTCATTGCCTTAAGTAACATTTCCTGTACATTGATTTACACACTTATATGATTTTTTTCTGTCTCTGTGTAATGTAAAGCGCTCTGACACCCTACACTGGAATGAGTAGCGCTTTAAAAAAATTAAATAAAAAATAAATGTGTAAATGCCATTTAAATTGTTATTTGTATAATTACTTATACACACAGATGCATCTGGCATTCTTACAGTGTATGCCTGTCTCTTACTTAGAGGGATTGAACAAAGTCAAAAATCTGCCTCCAAATCATAATTTCTCTTAAGGTCGTGTGAAATGATAAGCTGTGTACCCTTGTTTCTACCACTGATTAGTATTAAGGTGTTAGGCTCCAGATAGCTCCCAGCCAGGATGATACTCTAACAAAAGAAGGGTTGATGGCACTTTGAAGCAGGCCTTTGTTTTGGGCTCTGCTGGAAGTGAAAATAACAAGCCGCCTCACCGCCTGCATGTTGCTACTCCTAACGGAAAGCAGACAATGTGGGGGTGCTGCTGATTGTGTTCTTTGTCAGCATATTAGAATGAGAAAAATTCAGCATATTTCGCTGGGTCAGCCGGATCCCAGATCGGCTCTGAAGTAGCTGCCAGAATTGGGTTTCGGTGGGATCCCCCTCATTCCCTACATTGTCGGGATATCACAAAAAAGAAGCTCTTCCTGGTCTCAGGGGACACCAAATGTATATGGTGACCCAATATAAGGAGTTAATCTTTGGCGCAATTATGACTATTCCTGACATAATGTTGACACTAATGGTACACCATGATATATGGTGGGGAGCCAAGGACTAATCATGTCATAATGGCAGCTATGCTTGCCATATTGTGAGTATGAATTGCCTATTTGCGGCTAAGTTGAAGAGATTTATAGCTATTAGTATTTCTTCAGCCAAAATATTGTTTCCAGAATATCGACTACCACAAGGTCATGAAGGTAAGTATTTATAGATAAGTTTAATTTGATTTCCATTCTGATCCCCACATCCATTTATCTTGAAGATACATGCATCTTCTAGGTATGTAGATGTGGATTTATGAGTAGTAAATACACTTATTTGTATATACGTACTTTCTCAATATTGTATTAGTCAATATTCTGAATATGATATTGTGGTATGACAATATTTTGTCACTCAATACTGTGACATACATTTGTGTGGTCGCTACTAGTAATCCTGCAAATTGGGTCTCTACTGTGATTGTATTTGATGTGGTCACTACTTTAACAATGATCAAAGCCACTAGTAGCTCGGGGCTATCTTCATTGATTAAAAGTAGCTCTCATTACAGAAAAGGTTGGTGACCCATTATCTCTTTGTCTTTATTTCTGTTGGCGTTTTTTTATATATTGTTTCTGAATTCGAGAAGTAGTACAAATTAAATTACAAATTGAAACACCTATTTTTATTCCAGAAAGTTCCACACACTAAAGTTAGTTCTTGGGATTGTATCTAATTAGTGTGCATTGTGCAACTTAAAGGACATAGGGGTCAGTATATTGTAAAATAGGGTAAAGGTTGAAAAGTGGAAGTTACCTCAGAGGTAGGATCAGAGCGAGCACGCCAGATAGAGTCCCAGAGATAATTCCTTTTTAGGTCGAGCCTAGCGCAGCGCGCATGCGATGCTCTAGGAGATGACCTTTTGGAATCGGTCTGCACTTTTTAGAAACTCGTGCATGCCACGGCATCCACCTTGCGGGAGCGAGCAGCGGCGCGCAGGGGCCATCTGTTTGTAATTAGCGTGGCCGCGCTTGTTTACATTTGCCTTGCCTGTCTTAAATGCTTACAAGATTTTCCTGCATCTTAAGTTACAGGCTCCCGCGAGCAGCGGCGCGCAGGGGCCATCTGTTTGTAATTAGCGTGGCCGCGCTTGTTTACATTTGCCTTGCCTGTCTTAAATGCTTACAAGATTTTCCTGCATCTTAAGTTACAGGCTCCCGGCAGAATCATACCCCGAGGGCACCTGGTATTTTTATCTGAAGCATTTTTATTGACATTACTTTTGGTAATGGAGTCAATTTTTTTGAATTTAAGTGCACCTGTAAACCTCACAACAGGGCCATGTTTCAGGCCAGAAAATAATAATAATTCAGGATTGCGAGATTTATTTTTCTTTTGCCGCCCTTCTTCTTGGATTGACTTGAATCGCGGACTACAAGGTTGTGTCTTTTTACTTTCTTCTCAGAAATATGAAATTTAAGACAGTAAACAATTTGTATGCGGCAGTTCAAAGGCGCCACAAGAAGCTTGTGTTATATTGCAGACGAGAAACAGCGTTTGTGTTTGATATAGCGCAGGGCCACGTCACTGTTTAGTGAAGCTTGCGTGGCCTTACACAGGCTACGTAGAATTAGAAAATCCTGCAGCCCGAGCACAGTGCTGGACTCGAGCTCCAGTCCAACCACGGATTCAAGCCGCTTGTGTTTAGTGCATGGACACACGCTTCACCCTCTCTTGAGACCAGCAACGGTGGGAGTAAGTTTCACAAAATCATCTGCATGCGCAGAATTGCTTTCATTTATTCGCAGTTTCCATCGCTCATACTACAAACGAGGGGTGTCTGTGCACTTCATAAAAAGAAAAACAAGCATTGGCATAGCCAATAGGTCTCGCCTTTGGGACCTTATAAGTGTTTAGCCATGCAACAGTTGATGTTGTTGCACCAAGGATATTGTGCTGCATAACTAAATACTTATAAGGTCCCAAAGGCGAGACCTATTGGCTATGCCAATGCTTGTTTTTTAGGTCTCAGCTACAGACAGCTTAAGCGACCTGTTGGTGCGACCTATTGTTTCCAATGCATATCCTATAATTAGAGTGGGCTAATATAGATAATAAAAATATGATTATATAATTTTACAGGGTTTGTTATTTATCACATAATGTATTTAGCATCTTTATTCATTTTCAACTCTGTCCCTTCCAAGTAAAATGCAGGATGGATGGGGCAGGGCAAAAATATAAAAAATTAAGTTCTACAAACCTCATAATCATGTGCCATAGTCATCATTGTGATACAAATCCTACAGGCTAATACAGTAATGCAACTTCTCAACTACATTAAGCATACACAATCAGACATTCTTTTAAAAAAATATATTTTTATTAACTTTTTTGTGAACAACACATCAAACATGTAAGCATGCCAAAAAAACCATAGGTACATGGGAGTAAATGCACAATCGGTCGTATTTTACATCAACCTATTTCCGTGGCAATAGATATGCAATGAACAAGTAACTGTCACATGGTACGTTGGTACATGATCTGTCACCCATTACAGGCAGCGTGTGGGTCGGGGCTGCTCTATTCGCTGTCACCCATATCAATACCGTAATAGCGTAACCAGGGACCCCATATTTTGGTAAACTTCCTCGGGCACCCTCTGGCCTTTTATGTAACCTTTTCAGCTGACATATAGAGATCCATCCCATTTTTCCATTCCTGCAGCGTGGGAGGATCGGGTACACCCCAATGTACGGCCACATCTCGCTTTGCCACTATAAGGCCCAGATTACTGAATAGAACTTTGGCTCTAGGGATATGTACGTCTGTGGGGATACCCAACAGTATGCATTTAGGGTCTATTGGTAACATCTCTCCCAACTCCCCATTGAGTTCTGCTATTATATCATTCCAGCATTGTTTAATGCTAGGACATTCCCATAATGTGTGTAGGCCCAAAACAGTAGTAGTAGTAATATCATTGAAAGTTATTGTCAGTATAGATGATGAAGTACCTTCACTCAAATTATGAAACAGCCTGAGCAGTAAATACTATCTTGTATCAAGCAGGCAAAATTAGCAGTAAGCTTCCCAAAATGTGTATGAATTATCCAGCAAATATCAGCTTTAGATATAATTCTGAAAAGTATATTGTTTACAGGGATAGCCCGGATGTTTCAAGCATACTCCTATGTCGAGGATAGACCACCATTATGTCAAGGACAGCCACAATATTTCAAAGAATGCCTGTTAATGTCAAAGGCAAACAAATGCCCATTGTGTAAAGATCAGGCAATCTTTACGCCTGGAAGAACCAAAATGTTTTTAATTAATGCCTCTGTGTGAAGGATGTGCTACCTTTATGTCTGAGACAGTTTCCTAGAATGCCCAGGGTGTCAAGTTAGGCCACAAATTATATCAAGGATAACTATGGCATTGTCAAGAATGACCAGTATGTCATGTTTGGACCACTGCAATGTGAGGGATAACGAGAAGCTTTCAAACACAAACGTACGGGGCACAGTGACCATATGGAACAATAATTTTTGTTCCGGGTTGGCAAACCTAGGCTATAAAACCAGATCCAGGTTTTCTGGATAAAGAAGCCTCACCCACGTAATGTGGCATGCTTCATCAAAGGTGGTAGCCCAACTGTGGCTGGTGCTTACAACATGGTCAGGACCGAGGCAAGCACATCCTCTAGTCACACATTCATCAGAGAACCAAGTCCAAATCCTCTCAGTCCACCAAAATGCCTTTGCATGGTGAAGGTAAGCAATCCTTCTTTCAAATGCATGCAGATGTGCTCAACAATTGTATAGGGATCCAATATATTAATTGCCCTGGTAAATGCGCTGGACCTTTCACAGGCCATCCTAAGCTGGGACTGATGCAACGCAAAAACCAAGAAAACAAAATGAGCCCCATGGCACTTTGTTACTGGGATTTGTCCTCGGAGGCCCATCTCCTCTCGCACCCAAGGGGAAGGACTGCAAACCCTACCATAAGTAGCTTCTCCCGCCTCCCTCCTCCACTCCTGTGCTCGTGTCTTGGGTGGGGCAGGCGTGACCAACATAAAGTGTTTTGGCACTGCTTGGAAAATGCCTGTAAAGGGTTTAGAAAGTCTACTATGTGGTTATATTGATGATCCCGACAGAATGTGGCTCTGTTTTTAATCACTCTTGGAACTGGGCATTTGCCCAGGGGTTCCAGAGTGCAGCGACCCCTGTTGGTGGGTTTTCAGGTCACGATCCTGCCAGTATAAAAGTAAAAGAAAGACCCATGCAGCCAGTTTGTTTTTAAATTGAAGTGCATCATTGGCAGTGACAAAGTGAACAGTTCATCTGCATGTTTTAATGAAGGTCTTCGAAATACTTTATTGACATGCATAAAGTTAACAGTGAGCTATTACATGTTGTAATGAATATGATTGTATGATGGTAACACTTTAATTGTGTTGCGTTGGTTTATCATGACATATTTCTGCTTTTATTATTGTGATGACATCATGACAAAGTCTAAAGGCCTGCCTTTTGATAACTATATTCTGTTATATTGTGTCTGGTATAGAGTTCAGGGTTCACTAGGGGTGTGAACTATAAAGAGAGTGACATAGTAGGTATTTCCACCTGTCATCACATGTGTATATATATATACTTGTAAATTAAATTAGTATAGTGTAGTTGAGGCATAATTAAATACTTTTACTTTTTATAAGTAAAAGCACTGGCTGGACAATGATTTATTGGGGGATGTTTGTTGTATGCCAGCGAACTGGGGTACTGGCCCACACCACCTTCCCTGAGTAGGCCTTGGTCTGCCCTGCCTTGCTACACTAGCAACTCCTAGGGTAGCGTGGCAGGGCAGACCAAGGCCTAAAGAAGTGCTACAGTGGGGTACTTGGTCCCCGGTAGATGGATGGTTGCGGACTTATTACTCGTGAAGAACTCGCGTCTTTAGGAGCTATTAACCCACATCCTTACACATACATACAGTAAATGTTTGAGAGCAAAGTTTGGACCGCTACCTCGCTGAGCTGTATCTGTTTTCTGTATGTGTGTTTAAGCATGCATGTGTTGTTATTTTTATTGAAGCTGGAGGAACCCCTTTTATTACACACAAGGCAAAACTATTGGATTTGTCAATACATGTTTTGTACTGTGAAGTAAAACTGTTTTTAGGGTACACTAGTTGTTTTTGTTCCCAAAGCATACAACAGTATCATGAAGGAAATGAAGGGATTTCATATTAATATGATATTTAGGTGTGTGATACTGTGCTTAAAGCTTCCAAGTTCGGTTCTTAATGCTGGAAACCCACCCAGAGACATTTGAATGTGGGCTTTGGCTCTTTTTATTTTGATAGTGACATTGATTTATGTAATGGTGACTATTCATGTGTTCATTCTGTGCCTCTGGAAATGTTTCCCTCGTCAGCAGCTTTAAGGATTCCTAGAATTTTTGAAGGCTATATAGGTAATATAGGAAACGTATGTTAAAGCGTTAGTATACGGTAATTACTTTTTAGAGGCCATGATAGATACTTTTCATCAAGCTGAAAACACTCCAGTATTAAAGCAATTTAAAGTTGTACTTTCTCGCTCAAGGCTGGTTAGGTCTCGGCTAGGCAGCGCATGCGCTGTCTCGTCGAGAGATGCTGTATACAGTATTGTGGGGGAAGCTCCGCCCACTTTCTGCCCATGCTTTTGATTGGCTCAAATCTGAAATGCTGCATTCTGATTGGTTGCCGGTGTATTAGTCCCGCCTCCTTACTGCCATGACGTCATTTTTATCCTTCCATGGCTATCAGCCCCTTTACTTCAGCAACTCTTTTGTTCCCCTGCCTCCCTCCCGCAGTCCGTGACTTCTCTGGCCACCCCCACCACCCCCCCACCCACTCCCGTTCCTGCCTTCTTCGGCGCCCGCATTTTTGTTTACAATGCAATAGGACTCGCGTAAATACGAGTCCTATTGCATTTGTAAATGCTTTTTTTTCATTTGATTGGCTGCCTGCATTCGCACTTCCTTTTGCCTGACCTGTCCAGACTCTTGCATGCGCGCGATGCTTTACATCGTGCGCATACGCGCCAAAAGTCTGCCTCTGCCTCTTGTTTAATCACCCAGAACTTTAACTCTTCTCCCTGTGTGGTGCCCTCCCTCTCGACACCAAAAGCTACACTCCGCTCACCCCGCTTCCGGGTTAAGGAGACTGAACCTTCGTCATGGACTGCCCGGCCACCGCCTCTCCTCCCCTGCAACAGCTGATCTACTGTTTTGCAGACCGCAGGAGAATCCGAGTGTACTCATGATTGCGGACACGAGCAGCAACAATCAAACTGCCGCGATCGACTGCCTTGCAGAAAAGAGTAAGTGTATTGAGGAATTATGCCCTTTTGTTTTCTAAAACTTTTCTTTGCTTAGCGCAAGCTGCATAGTCCTCTGATGTTATTCCCCATTCACACTCACAACAGTAAGATTTATAATGGGAAAAAAATCTTAGGCGCTGTCTGAAATCAAACCGTTATATATGCGGCCGGTTACTGTTAGGGCAGGGGTCTTTTAATATACTAGCTGGCTCTGTCACATATACGGGCTCAGTCAGCCCGACAAAGCTCCTGTCAGCCTCTCCTTGAAGCTCGGGGGGGCTCCTCGTACTAGGGAGGGGACAGCCGTAGACTTTTACTTCTGCCTTGTCTTATAATGTTATGGTGGCATTCGTATAGCGCACATGCTCCCAGTGGTAGGACCTTAGAGCGCTTTCAGCCTTTCGGCGCTTTATTCCCTGGTTCCCAGAATGGGCTAACTCCAGTTTGGGCATACATTTTATTCAGAAGGCCCAGCAGTGTAGAGAATAGACAATATTGAGTGCGCACATACACTGAACCATGTAGAGTAAGTTACACACTGACAGCTAATAATTAACAGTCACATCCGGCTACTGTGCGAGTCTTTCACTGCAGAGTAGACAGCCTAGTCTGGGTGACAAATTGAGCCGGCTGGTACTTGCTTTTGAGAAACTGCACATTGTTTTCACTTGGTTTTGAAAATGAACGTATTGTCTGTATTATTTATAATTTTCTAGTAATTGTTTATATCTATGCTCGAGGTAAGCATGTGCAGAATATGTTAATCTGCGTCTTTCCTACCTTGCCAGGTAGGTCGCTCCCCCGCCACACAGCTCCGCCTGTGTTGTCCTGCCCGCTGCTGCTGCTGGTAAGCTCGCCCCTCTGCTTGTTGCCTCGGTGCCCGTTTTGCCTTCTGTTTCCCCTCGTTGCCCCCATTTTCTGTGTCCTTTTGCCTTCTGTTTCACCTCGTTGCCCCCATCTTCTGTGCCCAGTTTTGCCTTCTGTTTCCCCTCGTTGCCCCCATTTTCTGTGTCCGTTTGCCTTCTGTTTCCCCTCGTTGCCCCCATTTTCTGTGCCCAATTTTGCCTTCTGTCCTCGTTGCCCCCATTTTCTGTGCCCAATTTTGCCTTCTGTTTCCCCTCGTTGCCCCCATTTCTGTGCCCAATTTTGCCTTCTGTACCCCTCGTTGCCTCTCTCCACTCCCGCCGCTGCGTCCCCTGCGGCCCCGCCCCCCTGACTGCCCATTCGCTGCCCCTGCATCCCGCCTCCCAGCTGCTCCTCCCTCCCACCTCCCCATATATGGCGGCCGCGCAGCGGATGCGCGCCGAAGGCGCGCCTAAGGCAAGCCCGTCTGCGCCCGTCCGCGCCTGGATCGCGCCCAGTGCCAGAACCCCTGGGCCGTGCGCCCCCCGCTCCAGCCTCAAGGACCGACGCCAATACGATGCCACCACACTCCACGCTCTCAACCCCGGACGGACACACAACTGCTTCAAGGCCGCCCCGAAACGCACTCATGGTCCCTTCACCTGCCGGAACTGCAGCTACACCAGCCTCAGAGCCACCAAAGCGCCCGCCAAGAAGGACCTCAACCACCTCCGATGCATCCTACTGAACACCCGCTCCGCACGCAAACACGCCGTCGAGCTCTGAGACCTGCTCGACACATCATCACCAGACGTCGCCTTCCTGACAGAGACCTGGATGAACGACTCCTCCGCACCCGACATCGCCCTAGCCATCCCAGACGGCTATAAGATCACCCGCAGAGACCGCATCAACGGAGTAGGAGGAGGAATCGCCATCGTCCACAAGAACTCCATCAGGGTCTTGACCAGCACTGACGACTTTCTCTGCACCGCCGAACACATGCACTTCCAGATCCACACGGACCCCAACACCACCCTCAGAGGCACCCTTGTCTACAGACCCCCTGGGCCCCGACCCCAGTTCAGCGACTCCATCGCCGACTTCATCAGCACGCACGCCCTGACCTCTACCGACTACATCCTCCTCGGAGACCTGAACTTTCACCTGGAGAACAACAACGACAGCAACTCCACCACCCTGATCGACAACCTCGCCAACCTCGGACTGAGACAGCTCGTCACAACACCGACCCATTCCGCCGGCCACACGCTCGACCCCGTCTTCTCCTCAAGCTCCCACGTCTCCTTCAGCCACACCACGGAACTCCTCTGGACCGACCACCGCTGCAACCACTTCACCTTCCAGAAACCCACCGCACCCAACAGATCCCACGCCGCTGCTGGAGCAAAGTCACCGAAGACCAACTACGGGCAAACCTCGCTCTCAGCCCTCCCTCCGACCCATCCAACACCAACGACGCTGCCTGCAACCTCAGACGATGGATAGACGACTGTGCCAACACCCTCGCCCCGCTGAAAAAACTCACCTACAGTGACACCACCAAAAGAGCCAGCTGGTTCACCCCGGAACTCCTAGCGTCCAAGCGTACCTGCCGGAAACTAGAGAAGAAATGGCACAGTGATAAGACACCGGACAGCCACGCAGCCCACAAAGACGCCATCCGTACCCACCACCACCTCATCAGGTCCGCCAAGAGAATCTCCTTCAAAGAGCGCCTCGACAACAACGCACACAACAGCAAGGAGCTCTTCAACATCGTGAAGGAACTCTCCAACCCCAGCTCCAACACCAACGACATCCCGCCGTCGCAAGCCCTGTGCGATTCCCTCGCCACCGTCTTCCACCGCAAGATCGCCGACATCCACGACAGCTTCAACACCCAGACAGCCCCAACTAAGATCGATGCACCAGACCCGCCGCACACCATCGACCACGACCCCTTGCCAACCTGGGCCAGCGTGAACATCGATGACACCATCAAGACCATGAGCACAATACACTCCGGCTCCCCGTCAGACCCTTTCCCGCACCACATCTTCAACAAAGCCAGCAGCTCCATCGCACCCCACCTGTGCAACGTTATCAATCTCTCCTTCGAGACCGCGACCTTCCCAGAGAGCTGGAAACACGCAGAGATCAACGCCCTACTCAAAAAACCCAAGGCGGACCCGAGAGACCTCAAGAACTTCCGGCCCATCTCACTGCTTCCGTTCCCAGCCAAGGTCATCGAGAAGATCGTCAACAAACAGCTAACCCGATACCTCGAAGAAAACAGCATCCTGGACCCATCCCAATCAGGGTTCCGCAGCAACCACAGCACTGAGACTGCCCTCATCGCCGCCACCGACGACATCAGGACCCTGCTGGACAACGGTGAGACCGCAGCCCTCATCCTGCTGCACCTCTCCGCCGCCTTCGACACTGTCTGCCACCGCACTCTACGCGCACGCCTCCACGACGCAGGGATCCGAGACAAGGCCCTGGAATGGGCCACCTCCTTCCTCGCCGGCAGAACCCAGAGAGTCCGCCTCCCACCATTCCGATCCGAAGCCTCCGAGATCATCTGCGGCGTACCCCAGGGATCATCCCTCAGCCCAACACTGTTCAACATCTACATGACCCCGCTCGCACGCATCGCCAGACAACACGACCTCAACATAATCTCCTACGCCGACAACACTCAACTGATCCTCTCCCTCACCAAGGACCCCCTCGCCGCCAAATCCAACCTCCATGAAGGAATGAAGGCCGTCGCCGATTGGATGAAGATCAGCCGACTAAAGCTGAACACGGACAAGACAGAGGTCCTCATCCTCGGCTCCAACCCCTCAGCCTGGGACGACTCCTGGTGGCCAACGACACTGGGAGCAGCCCCGACACCCACCGACCACGCACGCAACCTGGGAGTCATCCTCGACTCAACGCTCTCCATGGCCAAGCAAGTCAACGCAGTCTCCTCCTCCTGCTTCAACACCCTCCGCATGCTTCGCAAGATCTACAGGTGGATCCCGACAGATACAAGAAGAACAGTCACCCAGGCCCTCGTCAGTAGCAGACTTGACTATGGGAACGCCCTCTGCGCGGGAGCCAAGCTCATCAAGCGACTGCAACGCATACAAAACGCCACCGCACGCCTGATCCTCGACGTACCACGCCACAGCCACATCACCCCCCACCTGAGGAACCTGCACTGGCTCCCCGTCGACAGGAGAATCTCCTTCAAACTCCTCATCCATGCACACAAGGCACTCCACAAGACTGGCCCAGCCTACCTCAACAGACGACTCTTCTTCTACGTCCCCAACCGCCAGCTCCGCTCCGCCGACCTCTCCCTCGCCACCGTCCCTCGCATTCGAAGAACAACCACCGGCGGCAGATCCTTCTCACACCTCGCCGCCAAGACCTGGAACACCCTTCCACTAAGCCTACGACAGACCCAAGACCTGCTGACCTTCAGGAGGCTACTCAAGACCTGGCTGTTCGACCAGTAGCAGCACCCCCCCCCTTTTTTTCTCCCCAGCGCCTTGAGACCCTCGCGGGTAAGTAGTGCGCTCTACAAATTCTGTGATTGATTGATTGATATACCATCGACTTTAACCAATAATTCATTTTCCACTGATCTAATAAGCTCTAACTTAAAGGAACTCCCATTGTGAGAGTAACTGTACAGTTATATCCAATATATGCACATATGGTATAGTGAGTGCTGTGCTTCGTATTTACACTGGGCACTCATAAAAATGTATGATGGATTCCACGGTCGACAACTTTTAACACCTTTTGAAGTCTGCAACATCATCTATATCTACTTGTAATCCACAAGTGGGACCCAAGATATTATGTCAAATCTGGAAACTTGTATATTGGGTGGCACTTTAGTGCATGTTGAATTTTACCACCAATATTAACCTGAACACATCTGTCTTCAGCTACTAACAGAGCTGTAAGTAACATTCTAGGGAAGAAACCTTAACATTTCATGGCTGGTAATTTTGAAATAAAGTCACTTTTTTTGAAAATTGAAGCAGCCCGTGCCTAAAGTTTTGCAAATGAAAGACTTCCAAAGAAAGTCATGGAAATCAGAACTTAGGTGAGGTGTCACTCAAGTGGGTTAATTACTCAGCACAGGTAAGGCGAGTAAATGAAGGGAGGGGATGAAGGGAGACATTACACAGGCCTCAACCAGTTAAAAAAGTATTTTGGGATCCAAAGTAGAAAGTCATATTTTAAGTACTGCACAGCGTAGGGAAGTCTTAGACATAGTGCGGATTTTCGGATGTTTGACAACCTTTTGTTCACGTATAAAGGTCCAACATTGGCTTAACCAAGACACTGGCTGCATATTAAGGGTTAATGTGAGCACACTCAAGGCTAGCCAGGATGGTTGAATTGAAATGACAGGACAAAGAAGTAAGGTTTATCCAAAGTGGACTTTGTACTTTGACTTTAAAAAACAAAGTACGTTTTTACCAGCTGGAGGAACAGCGGCCATCCTATTACATGACAATATAAAACAGAACGACTTTAACTTTTCATGGCATCCTTTGATGTTTTTTGTTAAAATATCTTTGAGTTAATCCGTGCCACAAACAAAGTAGACATTTAGTCCAATGCCAAAGTGAGGGAAAAACACAGGATCGTAATAGAGAGTGACAAAAAACACGAAATAGCAAAAATCAGAAATGGCACATTTACAAACCCTCTCAGTGATCTCGTAACTCGCGCTAATGTGACTCAGCGTGTTCTACCATTGTGTTTGTGATTGTGAGTTGCTTGTTTTGTCGTTCTTATGTTCTTGGCTTGAGACCATGAAGGCTTGGGAAGCCGGTGAAAAGAGTTACATGCATTTCAAGCATCCACTAAACAAAAGAAGCCTTGGCAAAGCCAAGAGGGGGGCTATAAAATACAACGCTACTGGCTTTCCTAATTCTTGTTTTCCAAAATAAATGCATGATGAAAAACAGAGGAAAAGAGAATGGAAACATATGCACTCCCTCGGAGTGTTCCATACTAAAGAAGACAAGCAGCACAGCCAATAGGTCTGGCCTTTCTAGTGAGAGTGCCAATGTTTGTAAAGTATTGTAAAAGAAAAAACATTTCAAAATACTGGGGCAAAAGTAAACACATATCTTATGGTATCTAAAAACTGTACATTGATTTCAATGTTTTCAGTCTTTAAAAATAGGAGTGGGCGTAACTCACTTAATTTGCTGAAGCGTAAATACACAAAATTACACCAAAATTGTGCAAGGTGATGCAGAATTCCGCGAGGAGCGTAACCCTGTATTTAGCCCTATTTCCTTAGCGCTGAATGCACCCTCGGTCCAAAATGAACCTGAGGATGCATTTTGTGCTAAGAAAATAGCGCTGGATGCAACAGAACAGGAACAGCAGCAACCTTCAGCCGCTCGCGCTCTGTTACTGTGCTCTTGGGTAGGCACTTTTGCCCCAAAATACTCCAAATTATGCAGACAGGCGTAATTGCATGAATTCGGTATTTTCTCAATAGTGATGCAAAGTTACCAAAGCTACTCCAATTACTCTGGCATAATTAAAATGTCACCCAGGCCTAGTTATAAATCATCTGGTTTATTTTCAGATACTCAGGAAACGCTGAACAGAATTTAAAAAAACAAGCATTGGCATAGCCAATAGGTCTCGCCTTTGGGACCTTACAAGTGTTTAGCCATGCAACACTTGATGTTGTTGCACCAAGGATATTGTGCTGGATAACTAAACACTTATAAGGTCCCAAAGGCGAGACCTATTGGCTATGCCAATGCTTGTTTTTTCAGGTGTTGCATTTTTGGACTTGCTGATATGGAAGTAGGACAACATTTCTCTGCAGGGCTGCCTGCATTGAATATTCTTCACATTAAAAGGACATCAAGATGCTTGTACACATGCTCCACCAATGCATAACAGCGTGTGCCTGCCTAGGGTATTTATTGACAGTGAATAATGATGTCATCCATTTGTTGAGTGCTTAACTCCCTAAATGCGGCTGTTGGTCAGTGGCTGACAGCCTCACTCCCTCCCCAGTGTATCTGTCGGCATTGGCTGACACTAGGGAGGGTTAGAAAGGCCCCGCTGGTGCTTTGGGCAAGAGGGTTCCCTTTTTCCCCCGAGGCTTGGGTTACCTGAGAAGAGCTTCACGAGCGGCCTGAGCTTTTTTTCTGTTTGTTTGTAATGACGATCAGCACACAGGGTGCACTGACGTCATTACATTACAAAAGTGAAAGTAAATCGAGCCGAAGGGCTTGTTTCACTTTAACTGAATCAGTGCTCGGGTACCATAGCTCAGCCCCGAGCTCTGATTCTTATGGGAGAGGTATCGTTGGAGTAGGTGGATCCCAGCTTGGTGATCGCCACAGGAGAACGATTCCCAAGTAAGGTTCCACCCACTAGGCACCAGGAACATGGGGGAGTGGCCCGTAAGGCAAGGGCTTATGCTTTCTCCTGAGAATTTTAATATTTCAGTCTTTCTGGTCCCCTAGGGGGCAGATAGGGAGCAGATGGGGACAATTACTCCCGATTTGCCACCCCGGGGGAGCAGAAAGCCCACTAGACACCCAAAAATTTTTTATAGATAAAAATATAAGGGTGGGGACTGCCCACCAGGGCATGGCCATGGCCCCACCTCACTATACATGCAACAGTCTTTCTGCCCTCCCAGGGGGGCAGATGGGGAGCAGAAAGCCCACTAGACACCAGGCTATGTTTTTAAATAAAATTGTAGTGGTGGGGGCTGCTCACAATTGACATTGCCCCCACCAACAGAAAGGTAGACCGTCTTTCTGTCCTCCCTGGAGGGCTGCTGGGGGGTGATTACCTCCGATCTGCTCCCCTCGGGGAGAGGGGGCAGAAAGCCCACTAGACATCAGGGATTTTTGTTTAAAGTAATAATATAGGGGTGGAGGCTGTCCACCAGGGCATGGGCATGCCCTCACCCCTAATATACATGGAACTGTCTTTCTTCCCCCCAGGGGGTCAGATAGGGTGATAACCCACCCCCCTCAGGTGGGCAGAAAGCCCACTTGACACCTGGAGATATTTTTTAAAATAAACATAGGGGTGGAGGCTGCCCATCGTAGGTATGGCTATACCCCACCCCAGCAAGGGCACAGTCAGTCTCTCTGCCCACCTATGTCCCCCATACCGGGTAGAAAGTCCACTAGACACTAGGGAAAAAACATAGTGGTGGAGGCTGCCCACCTTGGGCATGGCGATGCTCTGCACCCCAAAAAAAGGGCTCAACAGTCTTTCTGCCCCCCTAGGACTTGAAAGGGGCAATTAAGGACTTGGATGGCGCAATTATCCCCAATGTGCTTCTGCTGGGGGGGACGGGAAGAAAGAAAACTAGACATGAGGAACATTATTTAAGCAGTATTGTTTTGTGGAGGGGATGTGCCCCCTTTGGCATGGCCCCGTGCTCTCCCCAACCCAGAGCCCAATAGACTTTCTGCCACCTGAGGCGGTGGATAGGGGTCTTTGGGGGGGGGGTGTCAGAAATCACAGTAAACACCAGGGATTTCAAAATCCAAAACAAACAAAAGAGGAGGTGGAGGCTTGCCCTGGCATGGAGACATACACCCAACCCAGAAGGGGCACTCGCATCTTTCTTCCTCCCCCGGGGCAGATAGGATGTTTGTCCCAATTGGGGAGGTTGCCCCAAATCTATCCCCCACCCCTCTTCCCCATGGGGGTGGGTAGAAAGCTCACTAGACACCAGGCATTTTGCATTTGGGACAAAAGAAAGGGGCTCAGGCATTACACTCTGGCATTGGCCACGACGCCACCCTAAACCAGTATTTTGGCCCCCACGGAGTGCAGAGAAGGAGTTTGCCCCCAAGTTG
Source organism: Calotriton arnoldi (assembly GCA_963921515.1). Lineage (NCBI taxonomy): Eukaryota > Metazoa > Chordata > Amphibia > Caudata > Salamandridae > Calotriton > Calotriton arnoldi. The sequence goes on from CAWUFW010000441.1 coordinate 3,301,051, forward strand.
CCTCCAGGAGCAGAAAGCCCAGTGGATGACAGGACAATTTTTTTAATAAAATGATGGGGTGGGTCTGGCCCATCCTGACATAAGACCCCACCCTCGCTACTAAATCCTCAACAGTCTTTCTGCTCCCCTGGGGACTATAACATCACATCCCAAAGGCAAGAGAGGACATGTGATTCTTTTGGGTGTTATTTTTCATTATAGGACAGGAGGGTGGGGCTAAATCCCATTGTCTTTACATGGGGGATGGATGCTCCATTTGAGCCAGGTAGGTATGCCTTGCATGGATCCCATGACGTTTTCTTACCCACAATCCTTTGCATACCTCAAACTCTGCCAAAAATCGATCATCTTCCTTCATTTCTGTGATTTAAACTTCCAGAACTCACAGGGATCCACAAAATTCCTACTGCCTAGCATTCCCCTACTTGTTCCGATAACAAAGCTACCATTCTTGTATGGGTGGGCCTAATGTCCACAACAGCAAAAGCCCCAAAACGTAATGTGAAAACGTCAACATTTTCTGTAAAATAAAAAAAATACAAACTAACCTGATTTAGCAATAGGGGTAGCTGTGTTAACTGGGGCCTGGCTCAGCCACCTAGGGAAACCCACCAAACTCACACATTTCTGAAAAGTAGGCATCTGGGAGAGTGCAGGGTGGTGTGCTTCTCATGGATCCCATGAGGTTTTCTTAACCACAATGCTGTGCAAACCGTAAACTTTGCCTAAAATCACAAATTTGATTTGCGTTGCTGTGATGGAAACCTCCGGAATCAGGAGGAATCCACAAAATTCCTATCACCACAGCTTTCCAAACTTTTCATGTTGGTGACACACTTTTTCGTCAATCATCATTTTGCGACACAGTAATGCGAAAAGTTTGAAAGAATAGTGGGCAAATGGGGCATTTTCAAGCAAATTTGAGAAAGCAGGAAGGTTAATAAAGCAATTGTGAATCTGTTCTAACAAAGACAGTGACTGGCAAAACTGGGTGTAAGGTTGGGTTTGTGCCTGAAACAAGAATATAATCATGCACACATTGACACATGCCCCAGTGATTTACGGCACAAAAAGGGCGGGTGCACGCAATGCCAACCCTTTCAACCATTCACAAAGTTCGCCTGCTGCCTTGCTGAATATGAGTTATACAAAAATCCGTCAGGAAGGGGAATTGTGAGTGGTAAAACAATCATGCAACTTATCAGCCGGTCTCTGCGCATTGAACTCAGGTGGGACCGCTTTCCTCAGCGTAACGCGCCAAAAGCCAACAGAAAATAAGACGAGTCATATGTTTTTCCATTCAGCACTTTGAGGTAAAATTAACTGCATACAAGAGATAAGGACAAATACATATATGTCATAGAAATTGTAAATATCAAAATGTATGGGGACACAACATATCTCACGAAAACCTTTCATTGATTTAAAAAAAAAAAATATATGGATTTCTGATGCAATCACAGTCTTGGATTTCAACATTTGGGAAGGACCAAATTATGTGGCAAGGGTGACTAAATTATGCAGCAAGAAAAGGCACATTTTTGTGGCAGTATGACTTCAATATTTTGTCATTTTCACCCTTGTTAAGACTCCCTTCTGCTGTAGATACACATGGGTGCACCAGTTTAACACCCAAATACAGCGATAAGCGACTGAAAGATGACCAGCCAATCTTTGCGAGAGGTTTTCCAGTGTGCGGTAACATGAATAGTGAGATTTTCCGTAACTTTTTATCTATATGAGCTAGGAACATTTTTTTGTTAAGAAAACATGCCTCTGTTTTATAAAACTTCGCCGAAGTAGTGTTTTGCGGAAAGGCAATATGCAAATGAGGGCCACTTTTTTAGCATGCCCGGGCCGATTTTTAATCCCAATCCAACCCTGGGTACACGAGAGAAACGCAGACCTCAAGTCTCACACATTAAGAGTGAGACTCGAGTATTTGGAGTGTGTGTTCAGCTCTCAATATCGTTGAGGAACTCTGTGCAGCAATTTGCTGATGACTTATCAATAGTTCACAGGGAAGATTTTATACAAGTTCTAAATGAGAGAACAATGGTATTCAAGTCATGAGTGCAGCTGCAGACTCATCCATACTGGCTGCACATGGATATTGCAACACAAAAAGATGATGGACGGAATGCTGAACATTGTCAAACATTCACCACCAGTCACAGATCTGAGTTTTTTTTATTTAAAGACATCTAGTATTGTTTACTGCTGAGCAAAACAGCAACACAAGTGAAAATGATACAAGACTCACAGCCATCCCCCAACATTTGACATGTAGTAATAAGTTATTGTAGATCAAACCCCATAGAAAGAAATCATGTACATTATGTCTCAATACACCACAGCACCCGTAACAGGAGTAACCTCACCTTGTCCTCAGAGGAAAAGTCTTGTTCCCCCCGTCCAACAAATTTAGTCAACAGCACCCCCCAGACCTGCAGATCATCTTCCACTTTATCATCATGTCTACATTTTACGTAGGCGTACTTCCTCCACCACTGCCTACTCACACACATCCCTCTCCCAAACGTCGAGACTAGGCCCACCCTGCCCCATCCAGGTAAATGTGACTCTCCTCTTTGCCAACAACAATAGCAAATGCAAAAAGTTTAATTCCATCTTTCTGCCTTTATGCTTTTTAATAGCGCCCAACAGGCAAACAACCGGGTCCAGCTCCATCTCAGCACCAATGACCGTGGCCACCTGCCTCACAACAGATTCCCAGGCAAGGTGCAGGAACGACGTCACCTGTGCCTGACACCGGTAACAACTTTTAGGCCTACTGGGGTCAATCTGTGAGGCAGAACCGGAGTGATATACGTACGGTGCAAGAAATTAAAACGGATCAACTTAATACACTATGGAAGCAATCCCACCCCAGGGGGATGGGGGAGCCCTCCTTCAGGCCTCTTCATTCATGCCCTTTTGGATACCTCGTAGTGCTGCTCCACTGCTTTTGGAAGCTAAACGTATTGAAGCTTGTGTCATTTTATTTAAATGTGCTATCTTTCTCTGATGTTTTTCCATGTTTATTATTTCCGTGTGCATTTATTTATGTGCTTCACCACATTCGTCTGCTCAGTATCAGCTAGTCTGCAGACACTGGTCTACACTCTCTTCATGATTATCCATGCCTAAAACTCCCTCAGCAGTGCTGTGCACAACCTTACCTTCCACACATTCTCCCATCACTAATTGTTGCACCCTTTCAGTTACTCTTAGCATACCCATGGCTATTTACTGTGTGCTCAATGGGATATATTAAGGCCACGCTTAGTACACAACCTCAGTCATGCTGTCTGCACTCTACCCCACACAGTGCTCCCATCAGCCAGGTCACAAGTGCTCACCTCCCATCAGCAGATCCACACATGCTCGGCTGTGCACCCTCCCCCCACTATATAAGCTGGGCCATGTGCACTTCCCCTTTTGCCCCTATATAAGCTGGACTGCACACGCTTTCCCCTCTGCCCCTGTATAAGCCGGGCCACACCCACTTCCCCCTCCGCCCCTATATAAGTCGGGCTGTGTACTCTTACCCCTCTTCCCTCATATAAGCCAGGCCGTTCGCGCTTCCCCCTCCGCCCCTATATAAGCCGGGCCTTGCATGTTTCCCCCTCCGCTCCTATATAAGCGGAGCCACTCGTGCTCACCTATTCCACCTGCTCCACAACACCAAGCTCATGTACATTTCAGGGTACAGAATAGAGCATTTACTCATGAAAAGGAGGAAAAAAGATGCCTGTATATTAAAAGGAAGCTGGGTACACATTACCAGACTTAAGGTTGGTTAGAAAAACACAAAATCAATGCAAAGAGGCTTTGTAGATCCATGCTAGTTTGCACACTCTCAGACTTGCTTTGCTAGTCTTAACCCATGCCACATGCAATATTAGCAGCACTCCATCCAGTCTGTGCCACGATCAGTGGACCAGTAAACCATCAGTCATTCTCAGCACACTTTCAGATATGTGTGTGCACCCCCTGCTCATATATGATTCACAGAACAGAAGCATAGAACACTCTTATATGGGGGTTTGGGAAAGGACGGAAGATGCTTCTGGATGGGAGGAAACTGGAGACACACTAAAGGTCTTGGGGAAGGTTAGAGAGAAAGAGAGATGGAAGATACTTTGAAGGAACTGTGCAGGAAGTTTGTGCGGGGAGTTCACAACGAAAAAAAACTTTGAATCTTGCTTGTTTGCTATGACCTTTGTTACGTGCAGCAGGAATTAACACACACTGAAATGATCTAAAAGAGCACTGCATTGATTGATCCGCAGTTCAAAGCCACAGAAGCTGAGACTTAGGCCTACATTGCATGCCTGCTAATTATAATTGGTAATTGAACTGAGTCAGTTCTGCAGTGACACAACTTGGGACATGGTCTTTTATTAAAGGGCCCAGAGCTCCAGTACAACTTTTAATACTCCTGCATAGCACCTCGTTCATATTCTCAACTTGTGGCTACCAGATATCTCCTGGGGGGCCTGCAATTACTTCAGTCGCTCTTAAAACAGAGATTTGTTTAACTTGGTACCACATGGATTATCGCGTCATTTGCCAATCTCTTTGTTTCCGTGCATCTCGCATTGATTTTTCCCGGACTCCACATGGCGGCCGTAAAGGTGTAATAATAAAAACACCACATCAGGCAGAAAGGTGCGCACTATGCCCTACCTCAGAACTTGAACACCCGTACTTGTGAGAAGGTCAAGAATGTCAATGCCTTACGCCGCGGCCACCGGATTGTTCTCCGGGCCCGCCGTTTCCTCCTCGTCCTTGGGCTCTGCAGACTGAACTGCGCATGTGCCGCGCGCGGCGCGCACACGCTCGCCTAACGGTCTCCTCCTTTCTCCACGTACGTCTGGCATAGTACCGGCGTCATCCCGCGACACACCCACCATTTGCAGGCGACACAGTACCGTGTCGCGACACAGAGTTTGGAAAGCTCTGACCTAGCGCTACCTCACTTGGGCCGATAAAAACGCTGCGCCACTTGTGTGGCTAGACCTAGTGCCAGCGACAAGGCAAAGTTTGATGTTTGCAAGGGATTCTGGCAAAAAAAAAAACCCTGGCGAGATCTATGCAAGTGACCCTACCTTGGATTTACCCAGCTGTCTAGTTTTCACAGATGTGCAAGTTTGCTAGGTTTCCCTAGGTGCTGGCTGAGCTACGACCCAAATTTCACATCTACCTACGTTGCAAAAAAAGGATCAGTTTTGAGTGGAAAAGTGTGATGTATCCATGTTGCATTTTGGGCCATTTCCTGTCACGGGTACTAGGCCTTCCACACTAGTGAGGTACCATTTTTGTCGAGAGACTTGGGGGAATACTGGGTGGAGGGAAGTTTGTGACTCCCCACAGATTCCAGAACTTTCCATCACATAAAGTGACGAGAATGTATTTTTTTAGTCAAAGTTTGAGGTTTACAAGAGATTCAGAGTATAAAATAAAAGCCAGTATGTCCCCAGGTGTCTGGTTTTACAAAAATGTGCAAGTTTGCTAAGTTTCCCTACGTGGGGGTCGAGCTAGGGCCCAAAATCCACAGCTACCCACTTTGCAAAAAAAAAGGGTCACCTTTGAGTGGAAAAAGTGTGATGTATTTATGTTTGTTTTGGGTCATTTCCTATCGCGGGCTACCGGCCTGTTCACACAAGTGAGGTACCATTTTTATCAGAAGACATGTGGTAGCATAGAATAGTAGAGCATTTGTTATTACCAATTGGATTTCACTATATTGGTGCCTTCCAGTGAGTAAGAAGTTATTTTGAAAAATACCCTTTAAAACATATGCTAGTATGGGTACCCACAAAATCAGAGATGTACAAATAACTACTGCTCCTAAACTCCATATTTTCCTTGATACCCATTTTTCAGTCTACATATTTCACCATATGAATTTGTCTATTCTCTGTACACACAAAAAAACCATTGTACGGTGCAGCTCAGTTGTTGGCTCGGGGTACCTCTTGGCTCTGGGTACGTACAAACCCTATATATCCCCACAACCAGGGCGGTCTAGCAGACGTAATGGTACATTGCTTTTGTAAAGCGGCCATAGTGACAAAAAGTTACAGATGAAAGCGCTGTCCCAAATGCCCATTTTGTTCCTACTCATTTTCTATATTTCTTTATTTCAACAGTTAGCTTCTTTCAGAAAACCTTGAGAGTTATGACCCCTTGGGGAATTCTGATTTTTTTTCAACTTTTTAGAAATCTATAGCCTTCCTGGATCACCCATGGGTTTCACACTGGTTGCCTCCATAAACTGGAAGTAGTTTGAGGTCATAATAAATAGGAAAAATGTGCTGCCACTTTGAAAAATGCCAAAACTGAGGTAACAAAATTAGTTGTTTTTATTCAACTCTGTATGTTCCTGAAAGCTGGGAAAATGGTGACTATAGAAAAGCAAACCACTCGGTGCCATTTTTAGGAGAAAAAAAAACCAGACACTTTTATCCGGAGCACTTGTTTCCTATTTTTCTCCCCAAAAACCCAAATTAGCTATATTTTTCCTATTTTCTCAGTCCCCTCCACAAACTCTGGGTACCTTTAGAATCCCCGGGATGTTGGAAAAAAAGACACAAATTTGGTGTGGATACCTTATGTGAACAAAAAGCTATGCAACCCTAAGCACAAACTACCCCAAATAGCCTAAAAAGGTCTAAGCATTGAGGCGGGGGTGGGCGGAGGCTTAGAAGTTAAGGGGTTAAATATGCACTAAAATAAGCTGGGTATCATTCAGCCCCAACAAACGCTTTTAACAGCATTCAAAATATAACATTATGTTTGCTTAATGAAAAAGTGTAGATTTAAAGTGAAACTTGTTACATACACCTGAGAAATTTGTTTTTACTTTCTTGTAACATTAGAATTGCATTTCTGCATAATTTTTTGTAGAACTGTTATTGGCAAAAGAAAATATTGAAACAGAACTGTTACATTTAAAAATACTCCCCTTTTGATTACTTTTATTGAACTGACTGAAAGTAATGTGCTCGCAAACCTTTAGGGTCCTACAGACTATTCTTCGGATGGCAGCTACCGATTAAATGAGTGAAAATCAACTTAAATTTTAATCCTTCTAATTTAAGTAAATTCACTACCACCTAACTGAGTACCGATAACGCATTTTATTTTTGATTTACAGTGCTTAGAATGAGTGGAATGTGATGCGAAGTGTAATAGAAAATAAAGTTATTAAAGTTATAAAACTGTAAAGCATCTGTAAGGTGATACATTAGCACCTGTATCGAGTGACTAGTGATGTGTTCATGTCAGGACAATCTGATAGAGACTTCTAGCTGCAGATTCCTTACCCTAGAATTATCCCCAGGCATCAGACGGGATCCGGAAACTTTTTCGTGAGCAGTACCCTTGTGCACTGGTAGGGGGCATCGTTCAGCTCTGCGTGGTGTCGTCAGCATCAAAAGTGACATTTGCAGTGCCTATAAAGGAATCACTCTGGTGCGCTGACGTCAGTCAGCTCAGATCCAGGAAGCGTTTCCCCTTAGTCACTTTTTGACTAAGATTTTTTCAAAATTTTGTTGAAGTCGTTTTGAGGTCTTACCTCCTGGAGTGGCAGAAATGTCATCTAAGAATGCCGGATTCAAGCCCTGAGGACCCGCACCTTGTTTGTCTCTGGTGCCTCGAACAAGACCATGACCCAAAGGCCTGTTCCAACTGGCGAGCCATGCATCCGAAGGCCTTGAGGAAGCAATCCCTCAAGCTCCTGGTGGCTCAACGTGCAATGCTGCGACGATCTATATTGATATTGATAGGATTTGTCGAGGGCGTATATACCCGGAGGCGTTGTGGCGCTGTCTGTGAGCCAGGATTTAAGCGACTTTCTGTAAGCCAAGAGAGTAGTGGCGGACTTCAGATTTTGGGGAAGGCTGTTCCATTTTAGAGCAGTGCATCTGATGAAACTCCTGCCTCCCCAAGACAACACGCTTGTGGGAGGGAACAACCAGATTTCTGGAGAGGCTGGAGCATAGGGATTTGCCTGGAGAATACCTATTAAGGTTGTTCTTCAATTAGTCGGGGCCTATTCCATAAAGTGCTTTGAATGGTATGCAGATAGCCTTAAAAGGCGATACGCCACTCGATAGTCAGCCAATGTAGCATACTTATGGCCTGGGATGCCAATTGGAATCTGGGAATATTAAGGACCATCCATGCTGCTGTAATCTGCATAGTGTATAGTTTGTTTAGTGAAATTTTTTGTTGATTTTGGTAACGTCCATTGCGGTAGTCCAGTCTTTCAAGGACTAAAGCTGTGACCACGGTCTTTAAGCAATCAAGTGGGGTGAGATGGGTGATTTTCTTTATTGTCCTCAAGATGTAAAAAGAGGAGGAGATGACGGCATTGACTTAGTCTTTACAGGTGAGCTTATCATCTATGAGAACACCTAGATTTTTTACTTTTTTGGCTGGCATGGGGAGTGTCCCTAGGTCTTGAGGCCACCAAGAGGAGGACCAGAAGGAAACATTGCTTCTGAAAAGCATGACTTCCGTCTTGGTTGAATTTAATTTGAGACTGTTGTCACTCATCCAATTACTGACTGTGACCATGCAGTTCTGAAAAGTCTCACCTGTATGGAAGATGTCATTGGAGAGCGACACAATGATATTGGTGTTGTCTGCGTAGGTCACCAGTGAAAACCCGAACAACTTAATCAAATTGGCCAGGGGAGTGATGTAGACATTGAACAGGGTCAGGCTCAATGATGAGCCCTGAGGAACCCCTCTAGGCAAAACAAAAGGCTCTGAAGTGAATCCCTTATGGGTTACAGATTGAATCCTATTGCTGAGAAAGGAGTGAAGTAGGGCCAGGGCTGTGTCTTTGATCCCATATTATGCATATGGTAAATCAAACTAATGTGATTGACTGTGTCAACAGCTGCAGACGGGTTGAGTAAGATAAGGGCTGCTTTGCCGTCCTCATCTAAGGATTATCTAGTTTCTTCTGTGGCCACAATGAGCGCAGTTTCCGTACTGTGACCACTTCTGAATCCAAACTGGGTCTTGTCAAGAAGATTGACACCTCTCCAGATACTGATATGGTTTTTCCCCCTACCGTGGCTACGGAGGAGGGAGTGTCCTTCGCTATGGTGGTGTGGAGGGCGGCTGAGGTCCTTGAACTTACTCTACCCTTAGTGGCAGTCAAGTCTTGACAGAGGTGCTGCAACCGGTAGTGTCCCCCTCAGAACCGCTACTTCTATTCAACAAGGCCCTCACGGATGTCCTACTGGGGACCTGGTCCACGCCCAGCACAGGGGCTCCTGTGAATAGGACGCTTGCCCGCCACCACTGCCCCGCTCCAGGGATCCAAACTTCCTCACCCAACACCCTAACCCAGAGAGCTTGGTGGTCCAAGCCTCTACGTCTCATGTAAATCCTGACTCATTCCCTACCGCACCCCTGGATAGTGAATCCAGGAGGCTGTACACTTTGGGGAAGAAGATGTTTTCTTCTGCCAGCCTGGCACTGCGGTCTGTGAACACCGCATACCTTTTGGGTCGCTATTTCCAAGCCCTATGGGATACTGTTGCGCAGGTGCGGCCATCGGTCACGGAGGAGGCCCAGGCCGTGCTTTCTCAAGCTCCTGGCGATGGAAGAGATGAAGCAAAGTTCGCAATACGATATGGACTGGACACCACCGACTCACTAGGCAGAGCGGTTTTGTCGATGGTGGCCTTACGGTGGCACACCTGTTTGAGGACAACTGGCTTTTCTGGGGATGTCCAATCATCTCTTATGGACCTGCCCTTTGATGGCTGCCATCTCTTCGGAGACAAGGTAGGTTGACGCTAGAGCACTTCAAGGATAGCAGGGCTACGGCCAGGTCCTTGGGCTTTTCCATGACCCCTTGTCACTTCCAATCTGCCTTTCGCGGCTACGGAATGGGTTTCCAACCGCACCTTTACCCCCAGCCACCGCGCTGCACATGCCCCCCAGCTTCTGCGCAGCAGAGGACGTGGTACCCAGAGACCCAGTGAGTCACGCAGCCAGCGATCAGGCCAGTCCACCACCTCACCGGCAGGCGCAGCCTCCATACCCTCCTAATCTGCCCTCATACCATCATGGGCACCCAGTTGGTGGCACGATTCACCATCACCTGCTCTGCTAGCGGTCCATAACATCAGACAGGTGGGTTTTGCAGATCGCCCGAAGCAGTTACTCCCTCCCCGTCGTGACTACCCCTCCGCGATGCCACCATCTTACGACCGACTGACGAAGGATCATTTGTCTCTTCTCCATCAGGAAGTCACAGGTCGCTTGGCCAAGGAAGCCATAGAGAGGGTGCAGATGCTAGAAGTGGGTCATGGTTGCCATTCCCGCTACTTCTTGGTGCCGAAAAAGCAATGGCGGCCTTCATCCTATCCTAGATCTACGCCCTCTCAATTACTTCCTCAAGAAGAAGTTCAAAATGCTCACCCTAACTCGTGCTGTCTACTCTGGACCCACGAGACTGGATGGTAGTGTTGGAATTGCAGGGCGCATATTTCCACATTCCCATCCTGCTAGGCTACAGACGTTACCTGCGGTTCATGGTTGGCCATGAGCACTTAGAGTTCACAGTGCTTCCCTTTGGCCTTACCAGCACCCCATGGGTGTTCACCAAGGTGATGGCAGTGGTTGCAGCTCATCTGCGGAGATCAGGGGTGTCAGTCTTCGCCTATCTTGACGACTGGCTGTTGAAGTCGGGCTCACCCCAGGCTGTCGTCTCCCATCTCCAGACTATGGCAGACCTCCTGCATTCGCTGGGGGTCACTATCAACATGCCAAAGTCACATCTGACTCCTTCCCAGACGCTCCCATTCATTGTGCACAGTGCAGTTTCGGGCTTATCCTCCCGAACGGCGAGTCCATGATATTCAGGCTTTGATACAGATGTCTCAGCCTTTATCCTGGATTTCAGAGAAACTGACTCTGAGGCTGCTTGTACTCATGGCCTCTTGCACCCTTCTGGTAACACATGCTCGCTGGTATATACGTGCTTTGCAGTGGGACCTTAAGTTCCAGTGGGCGCAGCATCATGGGATTCTCTCTGACATGGTCCAGATCTCAGAGGGAACTGCAAAAGAGCTGCAGTGGTGGCTCACGAAATGCGAATGGGTCAACAGCAGACCCTCTCCCTTCCCCTACCTGATCTGGCAGTAGTGAGAGATGCATCACTCCTGGGAATGGGGCGGCCATCTGGGAGCGTTGGAGATCAGGGGATTCTGCTCTCAGACATAATCTGGACTTCACATCAACCTGTTGGATCTCCGGGTGATCCGATCGGCATTGAAAGCCTTTCTACCCTCCATTAAGGGAAGGCTAGTCCAGGTTTTCACAGACAACACCACAACCATGTGGTACTGCAACAAACAGTGCAGCGTTTGGTCGTGGACCCTTTGCCAAGAGGACCTGCATTTCTGGATATGGCTTTAACGCCAGGGCATATCCCTGGTGGTTCAACACCTGGTGGGCTCTCTGAATGGCAGAACGGACAAACTCAGTGGAAGATACCTAGCAGATCACGAATGGCATCTCCACCTGGAGTTGGTGCAAGGTCTCTTTCAGCAGTGGGGAGAGCCTTTGTTAGATCTGTTCACCACCATTAAGAACGTGCAATGTCAGCAGTTCTGCGTGCTAGAATTTGCAAGTTGGCTCTCGCTCGGAGACGCTTTTCGTCTCAAGTGGAGCTCAGACCTCTTGTATGCCTTTCCGCCCTTACCCCTCCTGCCAAGAGTTCTCAAGAAGATCAGGAATGACCGGGCCCAATCCATCCTTGTGGCTCCGGACTGGGCACAGAGAGTCTGGTATCCTGAACTGTTGAGCATTGCCATCGGTCCCCCGATTAGGCTGTGTCTTCAGGAGGAACTTCAGTCGCAGAAGCAGGAAAGGTCCTCCACCTCAACCTGTCAACTCTTCGCCTTCTTGCATGGAGTTTGAGTGGCAGCAGTTGACCGCTTTCGACCTTCCTCCTGAAGTCTGTGACGTTATCTTGGCTGCTAGGCGTCCCTCCACTAAGACGGTATCCCCTGCCGTTGGAAAAAAACTGTGACATGGTGTTCAGAAAAACACATTGAACCCCTTTCTGCCCCCTTTTCCCAGGTTCTTCTTTTTTTTCTTTCTCTTGCCTGGCAGGGCTCTGCGTGAGTACTCTTAAGGGCTATCTTTGTGCTATCTCTGTGTTTTTGCGGTTGCCTGATCAGCCATCTCTTTTTAAATCCCCTGTTGTACATAGATTCTTAAAAGGACTTCACAATATGTTTCCTCCTTCACCATGCCACAGTAGGATCTAAATCTTGTCTTGATGTTTCTCAGTGCGCTCCTTTTGAGCCACTTCATTATTGCCCTCTCAGGCTCCTTACCATTAAGACAGCCTTCCTTGTAGCGATAGCATCTGCCCGGAGGTTAAGTGAACTTCAGGCCTTATCATCTAATCCTCCCTACCTCACCATTTATCCTATCGCACGAGAGCCTTCTTTCTTCAAAAATTGGTCACTCCTTTTCACGTAGGCCAATCCATCATCTTAGCTACTTTTTACGCTCCTCCATATCCCTCCAAAAAAGAGGAGCGACTCCACCGTCTGGACCTAAAAAGAGCGTTGTCATTCTACCTTGACTGCACATGAGAGTTCCGGATGGATAACCAAGTCTTTGTGGGGTATGTTGGAGCAAAGAAGGGATAGGCCGTGCAGAAGCTGACCATCTCCCAATGGATCGTGATGTGCTTCAAAATCTGCTACGTATTGCCCAAAAGCAGCCCCCTGGGGGTTTACGTGCTCATTGCACCAGAGCAAAAGTTGCGACCGCTGCGTTAGAACGCAGAGTTTCGGTCCTGCATATCAGCTAGGGGGCAACGTGGGCCTCATTGCACAAATTTACCAAACCCTACTGTCTGGGCAGTCAAATCCGTAGAGATGGGCATTTTGCCCGGTTGGTCCTGCACGACTTACTCATCTGAAATTAGTCTGCAGACCCACCTCAGGGAGCTATTGCTTGGGTATCTATTCTAAAGTAAGGAATCTGCGGCTAGAATTCTCTATCAGATGAACAAGTTACTTAGCTTCTGTAATGCCTCTGGTAGAGACTCTATCTAGACGCAGATTTCTTACCGACCCATCCATCCTGCCCGCTCTGCGAACAGATTTCTAGGGACATGTTTTTTCCCCTTTCAGGGCCCTAGTTTTCCACATCAGTGGTCAGTGTACTTCGTGGCTCTGCAATTCTAGTGTGGAAAGTCGTGGAAAGTAACTAATGTGCCTATGTAGGCACTGCAAACATGACTTCCGGTGTGGACGACGCCACGTGAACATGAACGATGCCACCTACCGGCGTGCAGGGGTACTGCTCACTAAAAAGTTTCCGGATCCAGTCTTAACCCCAGGGTTTAATTCTATGGTAAGGAATCGGTTAGACAGAGTCTCTACCAGATTAGGCGTTACTGAAGTAAGTAACTTGTTCAACTTGCTTATTAATTGTGATCATACAGAGCACCTTGTAATAAATTCTCTGCTCCTCCTTACAGAAGCCTCCTACAGTTGCCTATCAGTGGAAGGTCGTTACAGCTTAGTTTTGGAGCTCGCAAATGAGATATAATGCACAGATTCCTGCATGTTATTCCCGAATTCACAGGGCCAATTTTGTAGTAGCATTTCAAAACCAGCAATTACGCCTAGGTGCAGGGATAAAAGTCGTATTCTTGCACACCTATCATGCAAGCCTAAGAGTAGCAGAATAAAAAAAAATTGCCAGTAGAAAAGTATTGGATTACTAAATCCATTTAATTTAGTATACATAGAAGAAGCTCTCTGCTAAGGAATTTCGGTTTCAAAAATGCCCAGTTTCCGTGAAGCCTTCAAAGCAACAAGGCTGATTCAGTAAAAGATGGGCTGCTTGTTAGAATGGAATTAATGTGTGTCTGCAATGTATTGCCTGGCTTCATCATGGAGACGGTGGCTGCTAAAAATACCAGTGCGTACAATTAGTGGATGTGACCATCTCGTTTAACAAAATGAATATTCTATTTGCTCTGAAGAAATGAACTGATGAAAGAAACAATTATTGTAGGATCAGAACAAATGGGATGATTTATTTGTTAAGATACTTTTTGTAGAATACATTGTTTGCCAGAGGAATAGGAATCCTGTTTTAGATTAATGGAAGCTCGTGATGTAGAGAAATGCAAGAAAACACAGACTTTATTTACTTAAATGAACATGTAAGTGGAAGGCTATTGTGTTGGTCCATTCTGGGAGCACTGAGACCATCTGATTATTCTGTCAGGAGCAATGTGACAAGCTAATCTAACTATCGATTAGTTATCCAGAGCAGAGTGTAATGAACAGCAGATCTGTTTTTTCTATGCATTGTGTGGCTTAAGCATGGGACAGCATCAAACAGTTCCTCCTTGCAGCCTCTGCGACATTCTCGGTCAGAAGTTGATACAAGGGCCCTTCTTAGAATTAGAAGTTGTTAAAAATATATATTTTTTTCGTACTCCTTTTACCCTTTAACATTGTCTGATTTGCTTCGATCAGCAGAAGTGGACAGTCACCACTCCAAGCTGCTTTAGTAACCCTGGATGAATATTCATTTGTTTCCACTATTTGGGACGACATGGAACTTTCTTTTATTGCAGTGAGATTTTCCCTTTTGGCTTCTCTTACTTGACTTTTACTTGAACCTTTTTTTCTCACTCAGAAGGGTTGGTACCTACACTGAGGACACTAAATCACAATCTACCTGCACCAAGCAGTGTTTATGAAGTTTGGAAAACACGACGCTGAATACAAACCATGCAAGAAATCAACCTGACCAACCCCAGGCCTCAAGACATAAGTTCACAAACTCATTTCCTAGGCTGACATCAGTCTCCAAATAGGCACCTCTCTTGTCTTTTTAGAAGACACAGTGACTGACCAGACTGTTCCCAGTCCCTAAAGTAGAGATGTTGTAATATTCAGATCACTTCCAGGGTGATGTAAAAGACAACATTAAGGTATTGGAAATACTTTATGGCCGTCTAGGACTGAGTGTTGTAGATGATCAACTTGAAGCGAATGAGATCACAATAACCACCATCACTGTAACGACTATCGCTTCCGTTTAAACGAGAATCAACGCATTGTAGGCTGAGTCGAAAAATGCAGTGATTTTTGAGAACTGTTCCTTATAGGACAAGATCTCGGTGTGCAATTCAAAGAAAGGAGCAGAAGTATCCAATATCAAACAATACATGAAGAATCTCTTTGGGATGCTACTGCTGAGACACAAAGGTGTGGATCTCTTTCTTTCAGGGGCTTTTGCGGTGGCATCAAAGCACTCCTCCAATGCCAGTTACTTCAAAGATGTTCTAATCAATCAATCACGTGTTTGTTAAGCGCGACTACTCACTCGTATGGGTCTCAAGGCGCTGGGGGGGGTTCAGGTTCCAGTCCATCAAGGAGGGGGTCTGTCGAAGAGCCAAGTTTTGAGGTTTCTCGTGAAGATGGGGAGTGATGTCTGTCTGAGGTGGAGTGGTTGGGCATTCCAGGCTCTGGCCGCGAGGAAGGAGAAGGAGCGACCTCCCGATCTGGTCTTTCTGGTGCTGGGGACCACGGCGTAGGAGAGCTGGGCTGATCGTAGGGTCCTTTGGGGTGCGTGGAATTTGAGTCGGCTGTTCAGGTATGCTGGTCCGGTGTTGTGGAGGGCCTTGTGTGCGTGGGTGAGAATCTTGAAGGTGATTCTAGCTGCTTTTCATCCATTTGGCGACAGCTTCCATGCCTTCTTGAAAGTTGTGTTTGGCTGTGTTGGGTTCGTTGGATAGAGAGAGGATGAGTTGGGTGTCGTCTGCATATGACACAATGTTGAGTCCGTGGGTTCTGACGATGGGGGCGAGCAGAGCCATGTAGACGTTGAAGAGCGTGGGGCTGAGGGAGGACCCCTGGGGGACTCCGCAGGTGGCTGGTGTAGGGTCCGAGAGGAAAGGAGGGAGTCTGACCCGCTGCGTTCTGCCGGAGAGGAAGGAGTGGATCCAGTCGAGGGCCTTGTCCCGGATCCCTGCGTCGAGGAGTCTGCGTGTTAGGGTGCGGTGGGAGACTGTGTCGAAGGCCGCTGAGAGGTCGAGGAGGATGAGGGCTACTGTTTCTCCTCTGTCCAGTAGGGAGCGGATGTCGTCTGTTGCGGCGAGGAGGGCGGTTTCTGTGCTGTGGTTTTTTCTGAAGCCGGATTGGGAGGAGTCGAGGATGTTGTGCTCTTCGATGAAGGTGGCGAGTTGGCTGTTGATGGCTTTCTCGATGACTTTCGCTGGGAACGGGAGCAGGGAGATGGGTCCGTAGTTTTTGAGGTCGGTGGGGTCCGCCGAGGGCTTCTTCAGGAGGGGGTTGATCTCGGCGTGTTTCCAATCATCGGGGAAGGAGGCGTTCGCCAGGGAGCGGTTGATGGTGTGGCAGAGCATGGGTGCGATGGTGTCGGCGGCTCTGTTGAAGATGTGGTGGGGGCAGGGGTCCGTGGGGGCCCCGGAGTGGATTGACTTCATTGTCTTCAGTGTGTCTTCGGTGGTGAGGGCTGTCCAGTTGTCAATCGTTGGCTTCAGAGTATCGGGTATGGCTGGTGAGGGTTCAGTGTGTTGGCTGTCTTCGTCGAAGTTGTCGTAAATGTTCTTGATTTTGTGGTGGAAGAAGGTGCTGAGTTTGTTGCAGAGGTCTTGTGAGGGAGGAATGTCAGTAGACTCGCTGGTGGGTTGGGCGAACTCCTTGATGATGCTGAAGAGTTCTTTGCTGTTGTGCGTGTGTGTGGAGATTCTGTCTTCGATCTCTTTTTTCCTCGTTTTTCTGATGAGTTGGTGGTGGGCGTTGGTGGCGGCTCTGAAGTTGTTGTGGGCTTCTGTGGATTTGGAGTTCCTCCAGGCCTTTTCGAGGCGGCGGCATGTGCGTCTGGACTCTCGAAGTTCGGTGGTAAACCATCTGGCTTTCTTGGCGTGTGTGTTGTTGTTCTTTTTGAGGGGGGCTATGGTGTTGGCGCTGTCGGAGATCCATCTGTGCAGAGTTCGGGCTGAGGTGTTGGGGTCGTCGTCTTCTGCGGTGGTTGGGGTGGAGTTGCTGAGTGAGGAGGTGAGCTGGTCGTCGGTAATTTTGGTCCAGTTTCTTTGTGGGAGCAGGTGCTGGTGTCTGTGGATGGTGGGTGTTCTGAAGGTGAAGTGGACGCATTGGTGGTCTGTCCACGGGAGTTCGGTGGTGTAGCTGAAAGTGATGGAGTTTCCTGTTGTGAATTGGGGGTCGAGGGTGTGTCCTGCTGAGTGCGTGGGTTCGGTCATGATCTGGCGGAGTCCAATGTTGTGGAGGTTGTCCAGGAGGGATGTGGTGTTGGGGTCTAGTTGGTTGTTGAGGTGGAAGTTGAGGTCTCCCAGCAGGGTGTAGTTGGTGGATGGGATGGCTTGTGGGGAGATGATATCCGTGATGGAGTTGGTGAAAGGTCCGCAGGGTCCGGGGGGTCGGTACATGAGAGTTCCTCGGAGGGTGGTGGTAGGGCTGGCCTGTATCTTGAAGTGTAGGTGTTCCATCAGGTCTGTGGGCCCGTGGGAGAGTGTGCTCTGCCGGAGGTTGGATTTGTGGACGAAGACGATTCCTCCTCCCGGGCGGGTGGGTCGGTCCTTCCAAGAGATTTTGTATCCTTGGGGAATGGCGATGTCTGGTCCCGAAGTGGTGTTGGTTCAGGTTTCGGTGAAGAATGCTACGTCCGGGGTGGTGCTGTCGAGGAGGTCCCAGATTCCGGTGGCGTGTTTGTGGAGTGATCGGACGTTGAGGAGGATGCATTACAGGATCTTCGGTTCGGTTGTGTTCTTGCGGGCGGGTTGTGCTGGGTCCGTGTTCCTGGCGGTGCTGCAGGTGTGCCGGCAGCGGTGACAGCTGAAGGGTCCATGGGTGTCGGCTGGTGATGCTAGCTTGCAGTTGTTGTTGCGGCCTGGGTTGAGTGCGTGGAGTGCCGCTGGGTTGTAGCGTTGGCGGTGCGGAGGTCCAGGGTTCCTGCGCTGGTCGCGGTCGGGTCTAGCTTCCTTCCTACTAGGCAGAAGAGAGCATTCTTGAAGGGCAAAGGGGTAAACACAATCAAGATTTGGGAATCACCGCTGCTAGAGCTTTTTCAGGACTTACCATAAGTGCCCCTACTGAAATAAGAGGCGTTGCGACTAGGCACTGGGAAGGTAGAGTTAATTTAATATAGACATTCGGTTTGCCGTGTTATTCCAGCAGAGCGTCTCACACCATCTGATTCTGAACACTAGTGGAGGAATTTCTGTTTCAAGGTATTCTAGAGATACCATGTTAGGCGGGAGGCAGTCCATCGCAGGGCTCCCCCACACATGTCCCTTGAAGATGATCAGCATGCTAAGAATGGTGGGAATAAGATGGACCACCATTCCATGGGCTGTTGTGCATTAATATGGTTTGGAGGATGTGGATAAAAACAAGGAACTACAGTAGACTGAAAGTGGGGGGCACCGAGTTCTATTTCATATGACAAGCTGCAGAGGGCGGGCGATCTGTCTTATATATGAACTGCGATTTAGTCTCCACGCATTGAGTGCGATGATATGTATGAATTGCTGGTGGAGGTGACCAGCTTTGTATATTGGTATGATATCACAGATGAGTGGAGTTAGAAAGCAAGGATTATTTCGAAGCTATTTTTCCACTCTGTGGATCTGCTCAGGCTGGGGTGACTTGTGTGTACGAAGCCAATCAACCAGCAAGCTCAATGAATAGGTGGATGCATGGAGTTCTGGTCCCACCAGTAACTATACCAGTGATTCAGAGCTGCAGTTTCCTTGCTGTTGCTGGTTGAGCAGGGAAGAGAGCTTCTATACAAGTTGGGAAATTTATTAAAGTATGGTTTTTTCATGTCACCACTTGTAGAGTGGATGGTGCTGACATGCAAACATTGCCTCTTTTTAGGCAAAAGATATAGTTAAGATCTGTTGTTCAATTACTAGGGGATTCATTTCCCAACCAACAAGTCAATAATGCTTCATAGGTTTTATGTGGCGATGCAGCGGAAGGCACACACTGCCAATAATCTGTAACACTTCAAATCGGAGTTGATCCCTGAGCAATTCTTTGCATCTGTTATGAAAAAGTCAGGGGGGTGAAGGGCGTTGGAATCCTTATTAAAGCTGTTTTTACATTTTACCAAAAGAACATGTTCACCCAATATATAATGATTAATGAGAGGTATAAGGAGCAGGGGTTGGTCTTGGCCACATTTTATGTCCCAATGTGGGACAATAGGGATTTATAGAAAACCTTTCACCCTCATTGGTATAATTTGCAGATGGTGAGCTGATTCTGCTTGGTGACCTCAACTTGCTTGTTGCTAGGGATTTGGATAGATTCTGGGAAGGAGCAGGTGTTTTATCCATGGAATCATAGTGTAAAATAGCAGAACAGTGTTGAGAGCATGACTAGTTTGTACTGCCCATTTATAAACCTACCCTGAGATTGACTATATCTCAATTTGGGTCCTTAGCGGGCTGCTGTGTTTGCTGAAACAGGGTACAATTCTCTGTGGGAGCATGCCCCTGTGGAGGTTGGGCTTGACCTGGAAATTGAGAGTCCAAAATCCCTCAAAAGATGGAGACTGTGGGACTATCGTCCTGAGGGAATTCTTTGTGAGGTCTAAACTGTTAGGGTGTTTGAAGGACTACATGTCTATGAAGCTCTGGTAAGGTTGATATCTCAGATACTTGCAAGGGGTACCTCTGGGGAATGTGATATCTCAGATACTTGCAAGTCAGTGGAGAGGGGTCATTTCTTATCAGCAGCTGGGCTACGAAATTTAAAACAGTTTGTGAGAGATTCCTTATCATTGGAGTTTACAAGATAAGAATGCCACAGAAGGCAACAAGTTCACAAAAACATTTGGAGGAAAATAAGACACTGATTTGAAGGGTAGGAACCTTAACACCAGGTCTGGCATTGTGCAGAGTGAAAAACTCCTGATAAATTGGTGATTTACTTTTGCCAATATTACTGTCACATTCATGGTTCTGATGCAATTTCCCATTCACAGCAATACAATTGCACCGTGACTGGTGTCAGAACCCTTTCAGAAGGCCACGGGGCAAGCAGGAATTACTGGGCCTGACCCATGGTGGTTGAGGCCTTTTACTCATGATGTCCTGGGGCCAGCCTACAATGAGCTTTGAGCAACTGGGCAGAGTACCCCTTCAACACGTGAATTTTAATTTTAGCGTAGGTTTAGCAGTCCAAGGCTTCTCAGGGAGGAGGTAGATGTACAAATACTTGCTTTTATGTAAAAAAGAGTACTAACGAAAAGTACAATACAATACACTGCAGAGAATATACACAGCCTTCGTGAGGCAAAACCACTAGCGTTACCTGGGTCAGCTTTCCACTTCCACTTCCCTGTTTATGGCTGGTGGTTATTCCCCATTCACGTGTGGCGATATCCAAGCTCGGCCCTGCTAAGGCGTGAAGTCTCAGAACTTCTATGGGGGCTATTTAGTAAGATCCCCAAGTCCTTGTGCTGGAACTTGTCAATTCAGATTAAGCTCCACTGGGTCTGGAGGCCTGATTGTCAATCTTCTCACTCCCAGGGAGTCACAGTTCATAGTCTCCGGGCAACCCTTGGCAGCCTGGCTGTGCCTAGAAGGCGGGAAGCTGCAGTCGCAGCTGCCGCCATCCTCGGCACTCCTCTGATGCAGTAAGTCTCTCCTGGCATCTGAGGGGAAAGGTCTCTGATGCTCCTGGACGGAGGAGTTGAAGTCATTGCTCTCACTCTCCACATGACACGGTCCACAGTATCTTCTCAACTTCACGTGGGTTCAGGGTGGCTGCCCTCTTCCTCCTTTCTGGTCCCTTCCTCCTGACATGAAGTGGCACATACAGGGCGACGGCCCTCTCTTCTCCATGACGCCACCATGCAAACGGGAGGCGTGGGTGACACAAACAAGGTGCATCTTGCTAGCCTTACACCTCTTGAGGGTAATGCTTTTGGCCACCCGTCCTGGTCTAAGCAGATTGCAGTCCATGAGACAAGCTTAGGTCATAGTGCACATGCATGATCCGTGTTCATAAACAAAAGTCATCACAAAGGATCCAGATATCACCTCAGCTGGGGCACTCAGGGCAGGGGTACACGTGCATCACCATACAAGGGACTTTTTAATCCCAACAACAGGGTTGCTTGAAGACCTTTTTACTGCATGGTTGTGGCTCTCAAACCTCAAGACTTCCTCTTAATCAGTTCAAGATCTTTTGGAGCATCATGAAATGTGGTGTCATTTTACATTTGCCTTAATGCTGGCAATGTGTCTACAAATAAGACATTTTGTATATTTTAATACATCCGGGGTACAGTTTGTTTTGTCTGGATATGTATTTTTATAATAGTTATATTATGGGTGTAGATTAAGAAACAAAAACACAGTAGTATCCCCTCAGGAACCAGGAAGCTTCCTGTAGAAGAGGTAAAGAGATGGGGGATGGTCAGTACGTCAGATTGCAGCACACCCACTATTGTGGGTGGGAAGGGAAAGAGACCCTTTTCTTTATGTAACCCTTACTCACTCTAGTAGTGACATGATTCATCATTGGGTTCATCCCAACTCCTAAAGGTCGGGGTGGGCTCAACTGTGTTTCAGGGAGCACCAATAAAGACTGGGTGTATGGGGGCGTAACTTTAAAGATAAAATTCCTTTTCTCTTATTTGTGGGGTGGCAGGGAAGGTTAAAAAGGATGTAGGGCTAAAGGATGTGATGGTCCTATGACCCTAAAACACCAACATGTTTCAGCCCTTTCCTAACGGCCTATATGAGGTCCTGGGCTTTCGTCGGGGTGGGTAGCGATGAAGTCACTTCCCCCTGAAGACGTGAATGACGTGTGCATGCAATTTGCATGTGAAAGAACTTTGAAAAAGGCATATACTTGCCGCTGCTTTCTGAGGGAATTACAAGTAGGAAAGATATGGTACAAGAGTACGAGCTTTAATTTCTGCTGTAAAGCCAATAGTTGGCGTACCGTTGCCGTGAAACTTCGCAGTGCAGTCCTCAAGCAAATAAGTGCTGTGACAATCAAGATATTACCACTAGGAAAACACGTCGTTCAGTGATCCCAGTGATATCAAACCAGATGCACTCACTCATAAATCTTTTCGCATTCCGTTACAAGTCAAGGTGAGTGGATTTAACTTGAACTCACACATGTGGTCTCATTCGCACATACAAACCCTCAACTAGGATTGCGCACACTTACACCGAAGTCCACAACTATCTCATGCAAACGGAATGAATATTTAAATATTTAAAGTGATAATATACAATATTCGTATTTGGGGTGATAGGGTCACTCACCCAAATTTAAAATGGGCACCTGCTCCTACGGGTGCATGAGAGGGAGGCCTTGTAGTCACACACTAAATATAAGGAAGAAGAAAATGCCAAAATATTATTAAGCAAGTGATCCTTAAATACGAGTGACAAAAATTGCCTACAAGTATGCCTCCGGCTATATCCTCAGGCACGAGGGGCAAGGAAAAACTTACTTCGTCAAAGATCCTGTCCCTGCACGCAACCTACTGTTAGCTCAGCTCCCCTGCTTGCAGTGGCTGTGAGGGTAATGGCGCTCAAATTACGTATTCAGGTTTCTGCAGAGGTCCGGGCCGGCGTTTCTGTGTGTGGCCCTGCCTGCCCTGCCTCAATCAATGGTGATTGGTTAAGGCGCGGGTACTCGTCCAGGAGCAGAGCCTGGACGTGCCTCCTCTCTCGTCGTCAATGGAGACACGGAGCTTCCGTGTACGACCCCGCCCGCAATGACGAGGAACGGGCTCACACGTGATGTGTAGCCTCGTTCGCTACGTCACGCAGTCCAAGGCGATTGTCCCGGTGCTTACAGAGGCAACATAGTGCGGCAACCCTCACAGTCCTGCAGCGGGCAGTGCAGACAGCGTGCACGTGTAAGGTAACACTGCACCGTTAGGCCAAAATAATGGTAGCGTCGAGGTGGTCCCATATGTGGTGCATATTGGGTATTGTAGTCCCAATCTTTCATTGTACCACATGGCGCTGCATGCGGCATGAGTAGTGAACAAGGCACATCAGAGAAAAATATATATATATTATTTTTTGTTAATTATGTGAGATTTGGAAAGGCACAACAGGAATAACCTATCGGTGCCTAATATGTGTGAAATGTTCACAAAAAATCTGCCCATACATGAACATGTGGTAGTTGTATCTTATTGTTAAGCCAAAAAGATGCACATGTATGCAGATTGGCATGTGTAAAATAACAGTTTGAAGTGCCAGCAGTTCGGTCACCGGGGTCCTATAGGGCACTAAGAGTGCAACAAGAGGAATTGCCTGCGTAGGTACAGTAAGGAGGTGGG
The DNA here is from genome assembly GCA_963921515.1 of Calotriton arnoldi. Lineage (NCBI taxonomy): Eukaryota > Metazoa > Chordata > Amphibia > Caudata > Salamandridae > Calotriton > Calotriton arnoldi. The sequence goes on from CAWUFW010000441.1 coordinate 3,324,445, forward strand.
CAGGACAGACAAAAAAAGGAAAAAATTAAAAAAAATTGTCAGTAGTGATGTTAGCCACATATAAGCTGGATAAGATGTATCTCTAGAGTGGAATTCAGCCAATCGGGTGGGGTGCCATATTGTAATACTTGTCTCGGGTGGTTGTGGTCTGAAGACCCTTTCTAAGATAAATTGTTAACAACAAAATGTACTGTTTTCTATTGCTCGGTCAGCCACAGCTCCTAATGTTTTTGATGTAACATGGTAGCACAGCTGCAGCTTTCAAACATAGTAATTTTATCATTGAAACTGTGTCTTGGCCCCTTGGGTGCAGAGAGGAGAATTTAGGCAGAGGGACCTGTCCTGGAACGAATACCTGCACTGCCTGACATGCAGTGTTGCGTAAACGGAGTTTACCACTGTGATGCGGACCACCTAACCACGTACACCAAGTATGGGGTCCGTTGCTAAGTATCCCAGAGATCGCTTGTATATCGTTTTGCACGCACTGTAAGGATAGGCATAGACAGATAGATAATTTGCCATGGTGGGGTTGTTTAATGTATACAGCTTGCTTGTGATGCTGATTACGTTTCTTAGTTGTATTTGCCTACTTATCGCAACACATTTGTAGACTATGATAGTTTTAATAAATGTATTGTAAACTTTCATCATGTCTTTCCTTTGTTTACTAAGGGCATGCATGAGTGAGACACGAAAGGTGATGATCCGTTTCCAAAGTCCCCTTGGGGACTAGAGGGTCATGTTCTAGGTTGCTAAAATCACCTGCTACTCTGGGAAGGGTAGGAGTTCAGATGAGGCACTGTGAACTAGCCAGGATTTGAAACGACAGATACTGGTGTTGTAGAGCGATTCAGTCCCTACATTCTGACGGTCTGTCATCCCAATAAAAGAAGGGGGGTTTTGACCTGTGGGAATAAATTGTCAGACTACTCACCAAGAAAACTTATTAATTGCTCACTGGTATGGTATATAATCCCAAAATATTATTTATTAGCCTTGTTTTAAAGCGAAAGTCCCAATCTTCTAGGTTGGGGTGAAGAAAATAGTGTATCTACATATAAAAAAAGACGTCTACTACAAAAAATAAAAATTGACAAAATCAATTAAATGATACAGTACAAACATATTTATTCATACAGAAATCTCGAAACAATGGGAAACTTCTCTCTTCCACACTATTTACATACATATGTATGGCTGCGAATTCTAGATATCAGACACAGTCCATATTAGAGGTAGTCCATTGATGAGACACCCATGAGGAAAAGTCCTGTCCTCAAGAATAATTTTTGTGTCCTGTCATCCCAAGGCACAGTTCTGCGTTACCAGCAGAATCCCTGTAACACCGTGTCATAGCTACCAGGGTTTGAGACCAAGATTAACTGATCAAAACTGTGTGCTTGACCCGACAGAAATTTGAGGCTTGTTACTTGAATAGAACTCACATCCTCCAGCTAATAACCTATTTTCTTAAACTAGGGCAAATCCATTTAGTTTATAATCCTAACTAAGTAATTACCAGCTGTTTAAGAGCATCAGTGTATTATTATATCATTACCAATGTTTCTTTATTTCGGTTATTTACCATAAAAGAACAAAGACAGATATGTACAAACAGATTAAAACAATTAAAAAAGTTAAAAAAAGATAAAACAGTTCATCTAGAAAGATGCTTTTAAATTAAAAAGGATGGTGAGAGAGTCAGTCACAATCCAGTCCTTGGTTTTGTATTTTGAGGAAGTTCTTCCTGGCCCACCACATGGAATTTAAAAAACGTGAGACCGCAAAGACTATATGGGAATCTGTGTTATATTTTAAAAGTCTAAATGCTTCCATGCAATGGGTTGTACCTAGGTTTCTACATAACTGTACCAACCATCTTAATCTTATTGAGTGATAACCCGGGCAAAAAAAGAACACGTGGAGTACAGATTCAGTGCACATGTTGCAGGCTGGACACCCACTTGGATTGCCACTAAGCCATTTGCACGTCAAAGCACGCAAGGGGAGACAGCCATGGCGAAACTGCACATATAGTTTCCTGCCTAATGCCGGGCGGATTTCGTCAAGGCATGCCTCCAACCTGCATTTGTCTTTTATGTCAGGAAATGTGATGTAAGGGAGCCGTGGGCGGGTTATGCACGGAGTTTTGTGGTTATTCCGCCCCAATAACTAGAGTTTAAAAATGTGCGTGATGTTCTCAGACATGCTATGTCAGGGTTATCCCATAGGTCTTTTAGTCCTATTGTATAAAGGCTTTCCCTGATAAATAGAAGCCATGGCAACTTTCCTGAGCCGGGGAGTCTCAGGATTTCCTGTAGCTCTGATCTATACTCCGCCAGTTCCGGTGTTACCCAGAGGCGCCGCCAAAAGAGTAGTGGCCTGCAGCCAATTTCCTCAGCAATTGATCTTACCCCTAGGTCCATGCGCAGTGGGACCAAAGGGGAATTTATCGGTAATCCAATCAATTGTATGAGGAATTTGTTCTCAGTAATGACCAAAGGCCTATGATTAGAGTGCCCCCATAGTTCAGCCCCGTATAGGGCAGCACTCCTAGCCTGGGTTTTATAAATCTCCATAACCGGACTCACTGGTTTAGTATATCAAATTTGGCTAAGTCAAATAAATCTTTAGTGTGCCATAAGGATTGAGGTCAGAACTCTGTGTTTTAGTATCCCTCCAGCAACTTTTCATGTGTCTAACCCTGCTCCTACACTGTATCTTACATACCTTTCCTATACATGGTGCTCCATGGAGCAAGACGAGGCTTACTACAATTCCAACATTGTTAAATGATCCATTTATAAATAATGTTGAGTGTATTGTTCTCCCAAAAGAAATTAAGCTCTGACTATATTAATCCCTCCTTTAACAAAGTAAATGCTGTAGAGCATTGCTTACTTCTACACAAATGTCTTACTACACCCACAGAATTTTTGAATGAACAGGATGATTATAAGCCGGGTCTGGTGGCTTAGTGGACTAATGTGTCTACTACAGGGGCCTGTGTTCGACCTCATGGTCACAGGTTCAAATCCCGGCGGGTTCACTCAGCCTTTCATCCTTCTGAGGTCGACTAAATGAGTATTATTGAGTTGGGTAACAATAAACATCTGTTATTCAGCGCCAAGATACCCTTGGGTGAACGTGCGCTTTACAAATACACATGTTATCGTATGTTATGTTATAAGCCCCAAATTCCAGGATGCTGAATATGTTTACAGAATAATTTATAATAAAATATAGTTTGATCCTCACAAGAGCTATGTGATGAGTTTGCTGTTTTTTATTTATAAAATGAATACAATTCACAGAGATCGCAAGAAAATAATAAACACTTGGGGATTTTTAAATTTTTTATTTTGTAGTACATTCAGTAGCACTACAGTAGTTCTAAACATACTACAAAATACTTTTCACAAACCTACAAGTGTAAATCTCCACCTCCACCTCTCCTATCTTTTCAGTGGGAATATCCTCACACGTGTAAGTTTACTGTTCACTAGTAAATGTGGAAGGGACTGAGGGAGTAGCTGGAAAAATCTTCATACTTACTACTAAATGGGAGGGGTTAAGGTAAGAGAAAGAAGGGGTTTAAGTAGTGTTATGGAGGGGCTGAGTGAGGGACATGCACCCACCTACAATAGAGTAAGCCCATTGCTATTCACAAACTGCACTTCTACAGTTACTACAGCCAAAAAGGGACTCAAAACAGTAGTATATTACTCTAGCTCAGAGCTGATGTAGGTCCAGCACCACACAAGGCCAACTACTGGCACTGCAACACCCTCCCATACAAAATAACAACGGTAGGGACTCATTATAAATTATATTATTTAGCATAGTTAATTTAATGTTAAAGATATCTAAAAGTAAAACACATTTATTATTTAATTGTAAAATATTTTAACAACCTTTTTTTTAATTTATAAATTAATGTACCATTATGTTTTATTAAAATATAATCAAATTACTTTAAGTTAATTCTATACATCTTTTCAAGGAATTATTAATGCATAATAATTTAGTGTTTTATTTAGTTAGATTTTATTTTTTAATTTACACCTGAAAAATAATTTTAATGTAATATATTTAAATTACTAAAAGATTTTATTCAAAATTATGTTAGTAGTGCTGTAATATTTTTTAGTTTTGCTCCACATTAATAAATAAAAAAATTAATTTACAATAATATTTAACATAAAAATATGTTTATCCCCCTTGGGGAAACTGTGTGGGCAGTTAATGTGGGAAGCAAAACTCCCACAGTGAATTGTGCCATTGTATTTAGCCCAGCATTTCTATGTGCCTGCACATACTTGATGTTAATCTCCTGGATCTTTCTGTGAGTTAGTGCCGTGGGGTCCTGAAATTGTTAGTCATAAGTCAATAAAGTGATGTTAAGGTCCATCATAAATTTGCACAGGCAGGTAGGTATAACAGCCTTCCTTTGCTATGTGGGATGCACAGTGTCTGCAGCTAAACTTTGTGATGCACAAACCTACATGGACAGTAATAACCACCTGGTGCAGCGTGGCTTATGCTGTTTTCCAAGTACTTCCTAAGGCCGTGTACTTTTGTGGCTTGGGCTTGTCGACTAACAGTATGTCTGGGAGCTGTCATGGTCTTATTTTCAGCCCATGCATTCCGGCCTCTTCCCACCCACAGACCTGTTCTTTGTTGTTGTTTTTTACTCTTGGCCCTCCTGAACCAGTAACCAGGCTTAAACAATTTCAGCAATCTTATTTCACCAGCTAGTCTTGTGCAAATATGATTTCAGGGATTTGGATGTGTTATATTCTTTCATTATTTCCTGGTATTAGGCCATCTGAATGGAGGTTTGTGACACAGGTGTAGAGTGTTCCACATGGAATGTTAGCATTAACATGTCTGAGTGACATTGGAGTTAAATTACCCCCTCTGCCCCCAGTGGTTCTGGAGGATGTACACCTTCTTATTCGTCATTAAATATTACCTTTTATAGCAGCCAAGCCTTCTCTGCAGTATGATCATTTCTGTGGAAGCACAAAGTGTGTGCCGTCTTGTGTGGCCTACACCGGGACTCTGCCTTTATCTACATTCATTGGCTGGCCTCATCAGATCCTGTGCGCCGTCCCCCTCTAGCCAAGCGGCCAATGCACATATTTTAAAATAAATAACAACAACGTCTACACTGAGCCAAGAGCTATTTGCAGACTGCCTATCAGAACTGTAATTTAATTAAGCGCAGCAACATTCTGATAGTGGGAACGCTACTGGATAATTTGCAACGTCTGGGTTGTAGCTCATTAAGTACCATTAAGTACCAGTTCAATTAGTTACAAAATGTTGGATTCTGAGCTCTTTGTGATGCCACAAATTGAAAGTGTAGTAACAAAACAAATCCTGACTATAAAAAGAGCCTCTCCGTATGTAGAATTCCTGGGCAAAATACAAGCACTCATTGCGACAGTGGAATGTCAGCTGAACTGCACAGGTAAGGCCGGCTTAAGCGCTGGCGCACAGTGTGACAATCAACTTTTGGAGCCACTACCCGCATGACCCCCTTGTCGGATTGTCTCACTCCCACCGGGCAAAAGTACCCCTCATGTCTCCAATCATAAGATATTGCTAAACACATTGCCCCCCACTGAGGTCAGCGCCCCTCCACAGCTCTGCGCCCAGTGCGGCTGCACCGGTCTCACTGCTCAAAAGCCGGCCCTGTGCACAGGTAGTTCTTACGTAGTAGTATTGTCTTCCTTTCTGCTTTCATGCCTGCAAAAGACCCAAAGACAACTGTGAGAACAGCATTAATTCATTGGCTTCTAGTTGGGAAAAGATAAGAGTTCATTCATCATAGCATAATGCGTACGACCTTTTCTCAAGTTAGCCCATCTTTCTTAAATGTGGTACTACCTGAATGTGGCCTGCACATTGGCTGTGCTGTGCCTCATCGGTTGTAGCTCAGTAGTCGATGCACTTCTAGCCTAGCACTTCTAGTTTCTGGAACTCTCTCAAATAAGGCATTTATTTTGTATTTCAAAAAACTTCCTTGTCACCCAGTTTAATAATGACATCTAAAGAGTAATAATATTTAGCAGCATTTCACTACTAAGAGACCACAACATTAGTAGTCAAATCTACGTAAGTATATGGTAACGAAGCGTACTCTGCTACCCCTTTCTTGGGCCCATTCTCTAAAAATATAGATTATGCATACATTAAGAATATTGACAAGAACTGATTTAGTTTCTTCTTTTCTTTAACAATTGAGAGTGGTCCAGGCCTGGTTTCTTCCATTCAAGTAACCAGTTTTTGGTGCAGTTTTCAATATTAATATCGCGCTGTTGACACATCCAGGTTTGTGCAAATTTGAAGAGAGCTGAAAACATGCCTTTTCAAACTTGTAAAAATAGATTTGAAGAAATTGCATGTATGTAACCATGACCGTAGATAGAGACTGTTAATTCCGATGAATGATAAAGTAATTATTGTGTATAATCACAGTCAAATGTCACCACTTCTACAACTTCTACTTCGTCGCCTTTTACATTTTTTTTTTTAACACCTTCACATTTTCTCACCACTGCATAATTTCTAGCTTAGCTACCTTCCATGTACTTTAGCAACACAGTGCCTTGTCAGTGCCTTTACATAGACAATTCCTGTAGCCATAGGTCTAAGCACAACTCCAACCTCTAACCATAACCCAGGGTTGAAAGGCGCGTAAAATGTTTTGCAAGTTAATAGAGTGTAGGTGATTACAATAAAAAAAAAAATAAGGAACAGTGTAATTATGTAAAGGTCTGATGATGTAACTGTCGTGAAGTGATGCTGGTATACACGTCTGTCCATAGTTTGCAATGCTTAGATTTGGGAATGCAGAGTCGATGTCACTCCTTTCATTCACCCTCTCTCCTAAAATGCCGTTCTTCGCCTTGTCCCGAGCCGGGGAAGCGTGCAGGCTTTGTTTCCCAGCACAGCCCTGTTCTGCAGACGTCGGCATCCTCGCGCTCCTGAGGCAGCACCGACAGATGACAGATGTGCTTTTTATTACCGTGATGATCGCACTTGTAATTACAGCTCTCTAAGGAGGGACGGGCCCCTGTGAGATGTTTTGACGCATTACGAATACAAATGTGCAGTTTCTCTCAAGTGATCGCCGAAGCACATGGGGCCCTCTGCTTTCCTCTTAACGTGCACAGAGCTGTTTATGACGCAGTTGTACCATGTACTTCGAAAAAATATGTATGCACCTCACTGACCCGGATTTTCACTTGTGAAATGCGAATAGCACGTTGGTGAACTGGAAGAACATACTGTGATGGACGTAATGCCTGAATTAATCTCAGCCACTGGTGTCCATCACATTTTTGCCCTCACTGCCACTACCGGTCAGGACAAACCTTATGTAATTCAGGCTAGGCCCCACCCCACAACGACCCGCCGATTCCGCAAGGTCCCATATCCCTCGTCCCCTTTGCAGAGGACTCAAGCCGGCCCAGACATAGGTTGGCCTGGTTGCGATTCGTCAGTGTGGTGCAGCTTGAAGCCTGGCACAGTGAGCTATGGGCCTATGTCTGGGCATGCCTGAAACAGTGGGCAGTGACGGCTCCTCCGTGTTTCCAATCTGCTCTACCGCACTTTCTGCAGCTCAGGCAGTGACGTATAGAATTAGTGAGATTTCACTGTGATATGACGTGGGGTTTCTTTGTTCGACACACTACTATTGATGTCATTAATAGAGTTTTAGCCAAATTAGCTATTTTTTTGGGTCTTGGGTGGTAGAGAATACTCTGCATTTTAGCTCTGCGGTAGTCTTATGAGGCAAGGATGAAATTGAGAGTTTGGAGTGGGGGTAACTCTTGTTTGAGCATCTAATCCCAGCGTCACGTTGAGGTTGTGCGTGGTCTTGGGCACCTTTAGTAAAAACATCTGGTTGAGTGGCGATTGTCGGTCCGTCTGTGTTTTCGACGTTGTATTGGTTTTCAGCATTTCACTAGATAGGGCTTCATAGTTAGGGCATGATTTGTAATACGGCGTGTGACACCTCAGGGGGCCTGAAGGACACCCTGCAGCTTACATCTGTAGTTTTTCAGAGGGCCATGCTTAGCATATGCAGGGGTTTCGTATTTTCTGGAGCACATCTGGATTTCTAGACAGGATGGGGCGCTGTGCGAGAAACTCGTGATTGTGCCTCTTCCCTGTGATGAGTTCTCTTGATTGCACCCTCTTGTTGGTGAAGAGGGGCTTCACTAGAGTCCCCCATGATGCAGCACTGCTGCCTGAACGTACACACGAGGCTTCCTATCTGCAGTGGTTGGTCAGGGCCCTGCAGACAGATGATGTGCTGAGTATTTGTTGTAATAAATAGGAGTAAAGGAGATGTAGCCTTGTCCTTCGTTTTCCTCCGAAATGCCCTAAATGTGCCTGCACGTCCCTGAAGGATTGCGTTTAGAATAAATATAGCTGAGGGTTTTATGCGGGACATTGCTGAGGCAGAGATCTGCTATGAAAAGACTCTGCTGGTGCAATCCATCTTCATCCATTCGGATGCGAGCGCTCGCCTGTGCCTGCCCCTTCAGCATATTCTATGCGGCCCTGTGGTATAGGCTGGCTGCGGTCCAGGAACCAGGGCTACATTTACATTAAAATGCGTTTAATTGTAGCTCCTTCTTCATTGGCAGTTAAGGTATGCCCAGAATTTCACAGTGTTTTTGTGCGCGCTCCATGCACAAACTTAATGGCTCAGGCGCTCGTCATCCGGAGGATGGTAATTGCTTGTCTCAGTGTAAGGGATGCGGCGGTGGATACAGCTAAAGAGTTCGGGCCCAAGGTCCTAATCCCGGTCCACAAACTGGGATGTGCAAAGTATGCACCAGCTGGTTTGCAAACAGCGATTTAGTTTGCGAAGCCATTATATAGTAATAAGTTGCATCACAAAATGAACATTCACAGAGGGTCGCAAAAATATTTATCTATTGAGTGTTCAGTAGGGATGTTGCTTTTGCCACCAACTGGAATTGGCTACAAATCAAGGATGATGCCGTACAAGGGACTGCAGACCTCCATACCTGCGATCAAATGCCTAAAATGAAACCTTTTTGTTTAAAAGCGTCATGTGTCAATTAAAAGGACAAGTGCTACATTAAATTTAAATGTACCATGCCACGGAAATGTGAGGCGGCACAGATAACAAAGTGAAATTTCTTTCTCACTGACCTGGATTCTCCTGGCATCCCGCCTAAGCCATTCAAATTATTGCCATTGTAATGTCAATGTTGGATCATGTCGTCATGCAGATGCTAATGATATCATTTTGTCAAAAATTAATAAAAATCATTTACAAAAAAAAAAAGTGCTACATTAAATTAAAAAAAGGACAATTTGGGAAGACATCAGAGAAGCGTGCAGTGGTCCCCAGGGCCACTATCTGCTCACCCCAAGCTGTCCCACTGGTACAGCGTCCCTTTGTGAATCAGACTCCAATATGGGTGTCTGTCTCTCATCAATGGCCTAAAACACAGTTGCGGTTACCAAAACATAGATAAATGTGATTGCGGCCTGAAATTAGGATGGACTGTCCCTTTGACACCGCATCCTAATTGATATTGGAAATTAGTCACCTAACCCCTTTTGAGAGTCAGAAAGAGTTTGCCGACTCTGAAAATGGGTTTTGCACATCACAAAACACTCTTTTGAGGTCGCAGACCTTGTAATTTTGTGAATGGCAGTATTTATGGCTGCAAAACGGGTTTGTACAACAACCTCTTTGTATGGTTGATGATGGGTCAAGAGCAGACGTGTCTTGCCAGATACCCTTTTATGCACTTAACCTCCGAGCATTGTTTTCCTTTTTTGTGTCCTCCTATCAGCTGGAAAAGGCCATAGCTAAATATAGAAGATGGATGATCAACGAGGTTGCCCTTCCCAGCATCTGTTCAGAATCTTCCAGCACCGCAAAACTCAGCTTTTTGGATGTTATTTGAGAAATGAGTGGTCTCCAATCATACCTTCAAAGAAAGCCTATAGTGACCATTTGCAAAAAGTAAATTCTCATACCATCCCAAATGTTAATCCAACTCTCTCGACTTATTAACGCACCCAGAGTGTCTGTCTTTACTTAATTGAATCTCTGGACCAATTATTAATCACAGTTCATCATTACATACATACATACTTGTAGGCCCGCGTCTCTTACAGGCACATGGTATTATGCAAGGTTAATAGCAGTAAAGTTCAGCAATTGGAATAAAGGGTCTAGATCCATTGTAAAGACATCAGTACCAGCTAGCACCAATTCCCTGGTGAGATATACATTTGCCTTAGTGGCTAATGGATTAGCATGTTATGAAATACCTTTCAGAACCTATGCAGTTGCAGGTGACTCCTGTCTGTATATGGTGGTGGCCACCTCCGCCTCTACTTTAGTGGAGAAGCATGCAAAAATACAAATAGGAACATGTTGGAAAATGTTTTGGGAGAGAATCGTAATTTTTTATATAATTTACTTTCAAAATAAAGTATATTTACAACCAAATCCTGGTCTCAGGAGTCAAAGTGGAAGAAGTATGGAGTTTACACAGTGCCTAGCAGGAGTACGATGGAAAGATATCAGTTCCCTCTCAAAATCCAGAGGGAAATATTGAGCTCTAAGGAATGAACACAAGATGTCCCACTCAGTACAGTCAAATGCTATTAAGGCATTATTGGTATAAGCTAAAAGGTCCAAGGTGTTTATCCCCATCTTTCACTCTCAGATAAAAATGTTAATTACATCCCGAACATTATCCAACCTGGACACCAACTTTGCAAAGATCTTGGCATTGCCAAATTCAGCAAGGGAATAGGATGAGACCAGACACAAGGATTGCTGTGGAGAAATAATAATGATGGCTTCTCCTCAAGATGCAGGGTCTTCTCCAGCATCACAAAGGAAGTTGAAATCACGAGGTGACTCCCAATAAAGAATATTCTGCCGGCAAAGGGTCAGGGCCTGGTGTCCCTCCCAGTACACATGCCCACAAAACCCTCCTCCATTTTTGCTAATGTGATGTTAGCAGTAAGCCCGTCCTGTTGCTCTCTTGACAATGAGAGGAGGTCTAAACTCTCCATATACTTGTTGAACTCTTGCTGGCTAAACACTTCTTCGTACTCACAAAAGATGATGGGAGGAATGCTTGCAATTTGTCTAAACCCTGGCAATCCCTCGGGGTAGCATTCCTACCTATCGTTCTTTTACTCACCACGCCACCTCAGTTTGGACCCAGCCCTGATTGGGGTTCTTCAGTCAGGTGGAGCTTGGTTCCAGGAGCACAGTGAGCACAGGACCCACGTCTGGGCATACCCAGATGAATATGCCGAGAGCTGGGTTCCGTGCACACTGTCTCACTGGAACCAAGCTATACCTGACCGGTGAGCTCTAGCTAGGGCGAAACCGTCCCTAGATTGCTTGTGTTCCAGTCCTAGGAGACCTTGCCTGGCAGTTCGGACTGGACTGTTCCCATTGGAGCCAGTGTCAAGACTGATTTGCGTATGGCTGGGTACAAACTAAAGTGGCTTGGTATGCAAAATAAAGATGGACTGGGATGCAGCCCTGAGTATTTATCAGAGGCTGAGATTAATTCAAGCATTCCATCCATCGATTTTTTTTGTATACTTTAACATGTCGCCTGAGTGGGATGGGTATGCCCAGACATGGCTCTTGGGCACACTGTGTCAATGGAACCATGCTATAACTTCTTGATGATCCTTAATTAAGGCTAAATCTGTCCTGGGTTGCTTGTATTACAGTTCAGGGAGGACCTTGCCTGGCAGTTCGTGCTGGACTGTTCCCATTAGAGCAGGGTCAAGACTAATTTGCATATGGCTGGGTCCAAAATGAGGTGCCATGGTGTGCAAAATAATAATGGACTGGGATGCGGCCCGAGTAATTATCAGTGGCTGAGATTAATTCAAGCATTCCGTCTATCCCTTTTTTGTATAAACAGACCTTCGTCCCGTACAACCTTGTGTAAAATTCATGAAAAGCTTGGATCTAGTGTCCTTGCTATTTGGGGTAGACACATTCAAACCTTCTTAATATTACTTCTAACCTCCTTTACATTTTCCAGCCTGGCAAACATACAGCTGCAAATCTCAGGGCATTCATTCAGTCTGATTGGACTGGCATCACTGCATAGATTTATTTTAGCATTTGCCATAGCTCTCTCATGGGCTTAACTTTTAATCTCTAGTTCTTTTTTGGCCTCCAAAGTGTTAACACATAAAGGCTCCTGCTCCAATTGATGTGCCATCTCAGTAGCTTTAAGAACCTGGTCTTTTTCATCAGCCATTTCTCGCTTATGATATTGAGAAAAAAGCCCCCGAACATAGGCTTTAGTGGTATTACGAACAATATCGACTTCAGTAGACCTTTTGTTATGTATATAAAAAAACAATCTGCAATCTTAATCGACATCCGCTCAAATTTATAGTTTTTGGAATAGCCTCTTTCTCATGCCCTGCATGTGCTTCCCTCCATCCGAGACTAAAGGGGTTATAAAAACCTGCAGCAAGAGCATCGAATGATAGGACAGCCCTAACAAACTGATCACTTGGTGGAAAGCTGCTTGAATTCTAGGGTTGCCAGACGCTTGTCCTGCAAATGTGTCCTGTTATAGCAGTATGGTGTTCCGAAACCTGATCAACAGATGCAAACCTCCTAATTCAGTCAGAAGACCAACAAGCTCTCATAATTTGGTTGGTTTGTGAATATTTGGATTTTTAAAAAAAGCAGGAATAATGCTGTTGCCATGATTTTCTTTACAGTCAGTGATCTGTTTCTTTAAGGAAAGGGCACTACTTTTTTTCATTTAAAGAGCAGCTGTGAGTGTAGTTGAATCTTGTACCAAGTGCTATTGGTACTTCCACCCAACCAAGTATCAATTTCTTTTGTTGTGACTAAGACGTATATGTCTCTTGAAGTAGGATTTTATGGCAAGGCACGGAGGCTAATATTATGTATAACCTCTTTATTGGCGACTCAGAGCAGCAACTTGAACAAACACTTAGAACTTAGATTAGGAATCTTTAAAAAATCCACTCCATATATAATCCCCTGTCTGGCCGCCATCTTACTTCTTTGTTACTGCTCACAGCTAAGATAAGAACATGCGTTTTGATCTCTTTAGTAACTAGAGATAGTATGTGTGAGCAGAATGGGTTTTGATTGATCAAAATAGTTGAGAAATTAATGGTCCGTGTGCCGTGGTACAGCTGTAGCGTGAACAGAATACCTTTAAAAATAACATATAGTGATGAATTAATATAATTGAAAATGTTGAGATTGGATAGCAAGAGGAATGCATTTACCCGGTTATTTTAGTCTTTTGTTTATTAAATAAGGATTACGTGGATTTGGTTACTTAATTGGGGCAGTAGCGGCGGTGGCAGTTTAACTTCACGCATTTCAAAACCAGAGCATTGGTGGTGTCAGACGCGTGGCACGACCTGTATGGCTGGAACGTACACAATCCAGGTCGCAATAGCTTTACGTGTTGCTCAGCCTTGAGAGCCGGGAGCGCATGCTTTTGCTGCTGGCTGCCCGCATAGACTCGCATGTAACAGCACATTATCAGTGAAATGTATGCGCATGAAAAAATAGCCTCTGATTACCTCAAGTGCCGGATGCCCTATGGTTCTTTGAGCAGTGCCGGATGTGTTTTTTGGTATCAGTCAGCCCCAGTAGAAGCGTCGGAGGACGTGAGCGGCCATTTTGGATTGGGAAGAGTAGATTAGTCAGAAGGGCAGGAGATATGGTCATCTTTTGATACACTGAAGAAAGTTTTTTTCTAGTCTGTTTCGACAAGTGCGAGGTGAGGCAGAGGAATGCTGGTAGTTGAGGTCCAGGGCTGTTATGATGAATCCCTAATGCTAACAAAGTGAGGATTTTCGTTTTTAACTGTGACATTGAAGGTCTGGTGAGTTACTAATTGTCAATATGGAAAGCAATGGTGTCACAGAAGGAAGTGTTGAGGATAAGGTTCAGGAATGTGTAGAAAGGCTGTGTCTGCTTTGGCGACTCAATTGGGAAAGAAAGAATGAGGATGAGCAGTTTTGAACAGTTAAGGAGGCTGCAGGAAAGGCGACTGGAGGGAGTAGTAGTTGTAAAGTGACTCAAAAAAGAAAGCATATTTAAAAAGAGAAGGGCTTGAAGGCAAAGGGACAATACAGTTCAAAAGCGAATCAGAGGGCAACTCTGTTGGAGTTGAGTGAGAAGGCCATATATTATTTTTTGTTGTGAATGTGTCTCTTGAAGTAGGATTACCTCTGCCTTTCAGGCTTCTTTAAGTTTGCAAAGACATCAAATAATTTCCTCGTCTTGCCCAACTTTTTTATGTTCTGGCTGAAAAAGTTTTCTGAAAAACGAACCGTGACACTAGTCTATATATACACAAAGTCAGTCCCCTGAGCACAATATCAACTCCAAAATATACAGCACAATAGTATCCAATGTTCGTCCTTGCTCTTTTATTCCAGGTCTTGTATCCTGTGAAGACTTGCTTGGACTCTTTGATGATACAATTTGCAATTACAGTTCTTTCCAATAACCACAATTCTTGCCAGTCACAGTTCTTTGCCAACACGTGTTTCGTCTTTTGATAATTTACAAAGACTTCATCAGGGCTAGAACAAATAGATATATATAACCATGTTATGCTTCAAACCACTCTTTCAATTTCATATCAAGTCTACCCTCCACCAGAGAAAGAAAAGGCAGCCAATAACTTGGAAAAGAATATAATCTATAAGGTACTCTAATTAAAGACACCCAATGTGCTCATAGAGTTCCCAAAACCAAAATTCTGCTGCATTGGTGCCTTGTCAGATTGCCAGCATTGGCGCACCACACTCAAATCTACTGCAATAGCACCATCTATGTTTTATCTCATGCACTTCGTGAACAAGAAAGGATTCCATAGTAAAAACGCCCCATCGCTCCTAAGAGTCCTCTAGTTGTGACTAAATAAACACAACGTGAATAAATCCCCATGCAAGCATCACCACTTTTATCACAAAAAACTCACCTAAGGTCGATCTATTAAAGTAGACTGGTAATTGAGCATCCTTCCACTAATATTGTGGATAAAACAACCCCTGATATAGAAGGAAACATAATACAATATATGGATAATAACCCACTGCATCTCTAATTTTATTCAGCAAAGATGACTCCTCCTGAGTCATAATATTTCATAGTAAACCCATATTACGAGTTCACTTACCTAATCCGATTACCCCAGGCAGATTTAAGGAATGTAATCCGATTACCAGTCTACTTTAATAGATCGACCTTAGGTGAGTTTTTTGTGATATAAGTGGTGATGCTTGCATGGGGATTTATTCACGTTGTAAATTATCAAAAGACGAAACACGTGTTGGCAAAGAACTGTGACTGGCAAGAATTGTGATTATTGGAAAGAACTGTAATTGCAAATTGTATCATCAAAGAGTCCAAGCAAGTCTTCACAGATACTATTGTGCTGTATATTTTGGAGTTGATTTTGTGCTCAGGGGACTGACTTTGTGTATATTGTATTAGCATATGTGATTGCATATGTTATTTTTGCAACGTGAGGTAGTCGTTGTTTCAGTTTCCTTAGATGCATTTCTGTTTTGATTAATTTTTCTTTAGCGACAAGTCACAAAACCATGCGCAGAGTATACCCCACTACCTGTTAGTAAAGTACACTAGTCTATATAACTTAAGCTATAGACTTTCAAGCCAAAGAACAAGCTGACTTCTGGTTGTCCATTTTTGAAAGCCCATACATTTGTATGGGGGAATTTTCGCACTGCATTTGTGTTTTCTCTACAATCTAGTTCTCTACCACAACACTCAAGACCATACTAAATTCCCACCAAATTTTGTGCAACAAACCTCCACATCCCTGAAGAGCCCCTTCCCACATCTGTGTTGCCGCATTAGCTTCTCATTTGGACACCATCCTCAAAAGACAATATTTGTGGAGCAGTGGAGTAGGTATAACTAGAAAGTGAAAAAAATTTGTAAGCATATTATTCAGGAATCTTATTTCTTGTTTTTAGTGATTAGATCGAAAACAGGCCAGCAACAGCTTCTCGGTTACTCCTGGGAAAGTCAAATTTATGGCTACGAGTGTGCAAAACCTTTAACTTCTCTCTTTACCGAATATTGTAAGAAGAAGGTAGTATTGCTATTCCTAAATCAATTAATCAATAATTGCTTCAGTGTTCACGTCCCGTGATCAGTTTGTCGTGATAAATGCGGCTGATTCAAATGTGTCCTTTTCCTTGCAGGAAAGGTTTACCGGAGGCCGCTAGTGTTCTCTATACAGTACAATAATGTAGGAAAATATCAGCAACTTACGGTTCTGCTCTCATGCTCGCCAGGAAGTGAAGCTAGGCCCGCTAGTAGCTGAATGTCTGTCTTCATTCAAGTGAGAACAATTTTCTCCTTTCCGTGCCTCATCTGGCAAAAACGTAACCACAGGGACCTCAAACAGAAGTAAAATATTTCCACTAGGAATGGTGCTCTAAATGTTCCAGAATGTTTTCTGCTCTACATTCTATTTCTCATATTTTTAAAACTTCTTCCTTAAGAAATTTAGTAAGGACCCTGAGAAGGCCAATAAGTCTGTGTGGTTCTCTCAGCACTGTAGAGTGGCAAAGAGTAACCTCCTAAAAGCAATAAAAAAGGAGCAAGACAGGTGTTCAGGGTCTGCAGAGTAATATACTGGTGTGCAAAACGACCAGCTAAGGCAAAGGGGGAAAGCAATTAATAGGATAATCTCGTAGAAGTCTCCGCCTATAAGGACGCAAGGAAATTTTGGTGGTTAGGGAATCAAGGTAGTGGGAACTCAGTTAAGCCAGTGGAGACATCCATTCTGCCACCTAAGTGGGTTGCCCATTTTGTAAATCTTTACTCCCATCCATGAGGAATCAAGTCAATTCCCATTAGTAGTCACTGGGGTGCATCTGTATAGTAAGCGTTTTGTGGTTTATAATACAGCGCAAAGTACATCAGCAATCCCCTCCATGGGCTCCAATGCCTTGGAAGGTCACTTGACCGCTTCGTTTCAGCTGCCCTTCACTCACTCATTCTCACGACTTCCCCGCTCCTGGCATAGTTAGAGAAACAAAAACAGGAACATGTCATAACAGGCTTGCTTGTTACTAATAAAAGAGGCTGCAGGAAGGGCTTGTTTCAATTCACTGGATGGTCGTTGTAAAGCGCCACATGCCACCAACTGCACACCTAGGCGCTGGAGTGTATCTGTATAGTAAGCGTTTTGTGGTTTAGAATACAGCGCACAGTACACAAGCAAGCACATGGTTAGTTATGTTGCAGAATTACAGGTTAAAAGCAAATGATCAGTAAAAGGCTTATTGCAGGATAAAATAAACAAAGGTATTTTCAACAGACGGCACCCCGCCTTTGAGATGTAGGTTTGATAAATGTTGATGCCATCCCCAAGTAAAGTCACATTACTCAGATTTTGAAAACTGCAACCTACCAGGGGCACCAAACAGGTACTTTGCACGTGCACGGTCTCTAAGCCCAGTGCAAACCATAATAGCATTGGTAAAAAATAATACAATATGATTACATAACACTTTAGGGCTGACAAGAATTTGTTACTGTTACACAAATTAACAGAATCCGTTTTATCAACCTCAGAAGGTCCAAAGGCCTGCCAAAGCCCTGCCAGGATCCTGCCATGGGACCCAGTGATAACAGTAGAGTGGCTAATGAGCTGGCTTGCCGTGTTCTTGCAATGGTCTTGACGCCTAAGCGGTCGTTGTAAATCCAATTCACTGACTTGAAGGAAGGTATGGTCAGACTATACCAGGTTTATGTCACGCCAGATAGACACAACAGGCACCCACAAAACACCATGTAGTGGAGGAGGGAATACATTTAATGAAGGATTCCTGAATTTGAATCTACAGATGCAACAATCTCTGCATTTTGATGATTTTTGGCTGTGATACTTTTAGCCAGTTGGATAGCTCAGTGGGTTGAGTGCCCGCAAGCAGGCATGTGTGTGTAACATGCAAGTCACAAGTATGAATTGCACTAAGGCAGACGGTGCCTTCTGTTCTTGAGAGGTGAACAAAACAAGTATCATGATTTTGCTAGGTAATTTTGGCAGCACTTGTTAAAGGAAATTGACACATTTCATTAATGTGTTCTGCGCTCTAATAAATGCTAAATTTAATTTGGGATGCCTTGTTTATTTCATGTATGCTCGTGGTTACACAAAGGAGTAACGGCGCATCAGCTGCGGGCGCTTGGGTGCTGCATCTTCCTGGGGAACACTTTTCATCTGGCCATGCAATGCTGAAACACATTGATATTGACAAAGCCAATAGCTGTCGCATTGCAGAGACTGAATGGCTTTGCCAGTGCTTGCTCTTGAATTGTTAGAATGTGCCTGGATTTCGGTTAAACGCTGCAGTGTAGCATCCCACTTTCCTGCCTGCTCTCCCTTAAAGAAGGAGCCAACCTAGTCCAAGTCAGCCCAGTGTCTCTTGTCTCCTCGAGGGAGAGTGGCCTGAAGTGTTGGCGCCCATATCAGCCTGGCCAGGCAGCGGATGTTGTTCAGATCTTTCTAAAGCGCTTTACTCTTTTTCTCTGAGAGCGGATTGAGCCTCTCAATGTCCAGAATGCAGGTGAACATACATTCTCCTTTCTTCTTGTGTTTAATTCGAATGATTCGACTTTCAACTTGCTCCTTTCCTTGCTGAATCATAACATGCTAAGAGCTGTTTTCTTGCTATAGTATAGTTAGCCCGCTGGCTAGTTTGCCCAAAGTGCCATGAAACCTAATGGTGGCCAAGAGCTCTGGGAAAGTTCATGTTGACTTAGGAGTATCATATGCATGATTTGCCCAAGTAGAATGTGGCCACAAATCATTCTTTGAGTGCAAACTCAAATTCTGCACCTACCGCGGGATTACAAATTGGGTGCAAATTAGCTGGGATGCAGGTTATTGACCCAGAATTTTGTGGTAACTGAAGGCTGTCACAAATCGTGGAAGCAAATGACACACACAGACTCACACACTCTCTCTCTCTCTCTCTCTCTCTCTCTCTCTCTCTCTCTCTCTTTAAGCACAATCATTGGAATTCCAAAAGAGCATGCACTAGTAGCGCACTCTCTCACATTCCCAGGCTCATAATGTGGTGCAAATTGCACCTCATCGCTAATTAGCACGACACACGCTTTAGCAAAATAGCATACAACTTGCAAACTCTTTTTTCTGGGCGCGCAGTCTGGACCTCTTTTTGGGGGCAAGCTTGATCGGGCCAATATACTCCAGTTCATACACATACCTCTGAGATGTGGGCGCCACATATAGAACTTGAATAAAGGTCTTGGATGTATTAAACGTTGCTGGTTTTTTTGCTATGAACACGTAATCCACTTCTTTCATTGTCTTATACAGCGAACGCGCTCCCTCTCAGAGATGTAAAGCTCTTACTTGCAGTCACGTCCCTATTATGGTCTTATAACGATCTCCATTCTTCTTGCCTGACTACTACAGTGAGCTATACAAAGAACGAGCTCCAGATAACACTTTACACACACTTCAGCCTTTTCTAAGCGCTTTTAATAATAGATCGTCCTGCTGCTAGTTTAACGCTCCCAGTGGAAACAAGATGCAGTTCCATAGATGGGACAGCCTTGGACCTCCCGGGTGCACTCGCCTGTTGAAATCCCTTTTAGTATTCATCCGCACCGCTCAGAGGACATCATTTGTATCAGTCAGACCGCTGTCTCCGCGCCTGCCTTGCAAAAGGCAGAATGAATTGATGCTAAAATATTAATCTAATTTAATGAATACATTTTGTCCTCCTCGAGAATAAATATGCTCTTGGATAAAATTTAAACTATTCTGCTCCAACTTTTGTACTAATTACACCTCCGGGGATGCGAGATGTAGATATTGTTTGACACCTTTACTGCAGTGAGTCCACCACGAAAAATTCTGACATTGCATTTTGTGGTCTTTTTACGCTTCTTAACAGAGGTCAGTTGGTTTCATTTGGAATTGTGTAGAATGTATTTTTATATATCTGTACCATAGTTTCTAGCAGGACACCAGCAATTTGAAGTTTATTTAACCAGATCCTTGCCGTAAAATGTTGTACTTTTTCTGACGGCTTTCTGCTCAGTTGTTTGCTTCTTTTGCTTAGTAACTCAGTAGCATTGTTTTCTTTTCTAATAGATACTTTCCCCAACCATGAAGGCTCGCATCCGATTCTAAGACAAATTCTGGTGTTGATCCAAAAATTGCTTTGCCATTCCAGGCATCTAAATTCTCTAGCCACCAGGACAGTTCCGATCTGGCTTCTTGATCTAGAGAAATGTGATCTCCGTACCAAAGGCCAGATCTTAGGGCTCTCGCTTTTACTCTTTGAAGAGCCCAATAATTGAGGGGACCCGGAAAGATGGCTTGGATGGAGGAGGAGAAGAGCCCAGAAGTCTGGCTAGTTCCCTCAGAGACAGGTTTTCTTGTTTCAGGACATGTCGTTATCTCCCTTATTGTAATGAGCACTATGATATTTTGTGCCGCTAGGGACACCCAGATATTTTGTGCCACTAAGGACACCATTATGAGTTGTGCCGCTAGGGACACCCAGGGAGTTCGAGGTGCGAGGACCTCCATTATTACTTGAGGTGCTAAGACCTCCAGGATTAGATGAGGTGCTTGGACGTCCCATCGTGCTCTTGGGGGTTGTATCAATATTTTTACACTCCTTTGGTCACTCCTGCTATTTACTTGTCCAAGGAAGGACAGAGGCCTCAAGCCTATTCTGGACCTTCACCTACTGAGTTTGCCATGCTCTGCTTTGGCCTTACCTTGGACCCTCCTGTGTTCACAAAAAGGATGGCAATGGTCTTTGCCCATCTTCAGAGGTTGTGGTACGCCTATTCCTGTACCTAAACAACTGGTTCCTGAAGGTGGGCACACCGGAGCCAACCCTGGCCAATCTCCAGACGACCGCCACATTCCTGCCCTTGTGGGCATTTACTACCAAGGAGTCTTGAAGGTGGTAATTAGAGTAATCTATTGCAGTTTAAGATTAAGGAAATTGTTTATAATTAGTAAAGCCTATGGAGTTGAAAAGTTTAATAGAAGTGAGATGCTGATGGTAATGTATTTTAACAGATGTGTAATTCGGTGTTGGAAATGACATGTCTTATGCCTGGAGCTCATTAACTTCGAAGTCTTCGAGATAATGGGCTCGTTCAGAGCTTTACAAGGCTGGGGAGCATATGTTGAAGCAGGGAGCTCTAGCAGACAGTCATCAGGTCCTGGCTTTTAAAGACCGGCTGGTGTAAACATGGCCGCTTGGACAGAGCATTTATAAGACCTTCTCCTCAGAGCAGTACTGATCAATGAGATTATTCAGTTTTATTGTTTCCTGGATTGTCTCAAGCGGTGCTGCTGTTCCTAAGGTTCTTCCATGCGCTCCTTGTTCCGTGAATTTATTTTGGTGCATGCTGTGTTCCATCTTCTCCGTTGATGCATGCCAATTCCATAAGTTCTTAATTGTGATGTGCCTCTTTTCCTTAGGTACATTTAATTTTTCCACCTTGTTCACCGATTGTTTACCTGTACTACACATTACCAAGATTCGTCCACATCTAATCCAATGTCATACTGAGAGTACGTTTATATACATCCATCCTAGCTTTTTTACTGCTGTCTCCTTGCACTGTAAATAGCAGGTGGTGCTCTTAGGGATGAATACTAAATTGGGCTGCAAGGATTCAGACTTTATACTTGCCTTTCATCTTTCTGAAGTGCCCTAGTGGTTAAAAACTTCACCCTTTGCTTACCATTGGCTTTGTGGTTTGCTTGCTACCTATTTCCTGTCTCTATTTTTTTGGGCTTTCCAGTTTGAGTTCGTCCCTTTCGTTACCCAAACCCTATAAACTGTATTCTTCCACCATTACTGGATTTCTGTAAACAGGCCTTTAAATCTCGTTCTTATCTTGTTACATTTGCTGTGCATTCAAAGACAGAGGTCAAATGTCAGGCTCTGTATCCAGGGAGCTTGGTGTTTACTTTTCTTTCTCTAACTTCAAAGTGTGAGGATTTGTATGACAATCATGCTGGCTATTGGGAGTGTACTTGAGGAAGGCTGTACGTTATTTTTTCTCTAGCACACAACAAAATTTAAATGTTTGTAAATCAACTCGGGGATGTGAAATTTCTATAGCCCGCGCCCGGGACATATTGTTTGGGGTCAAGGGCAATACGTTTTCATGTGGATTTTGCCGTTGGGACAAGTAGGGCCAACCCCCTACAGCACAAACCCTTTGGCTGCCAGTTTACAGTTCCACATTATGGATCAGGGTAAGGCATTGCCTGCAGTTAAAGTAATATTTGTGTCCATGTGTTAATGCTGTTAAAACTTGTATTTATGGCTCATTAATGCAAAGCCTTTATTATTAGGATGAGCTTTCTAAATAAATGTTGTAAGCTTTTGACTGCACTACTGACAGAGGTTCCAGTATAAAAATGTGTACACACGTTTTCAGTGCTGAGCAATATGAGGCTATGTGTAATGCTCCCAGAATGTTTTCTGATTAGATGCAAATATTTGCAGAAGATTGATGATTCTTTGCTTTCAAAATAAAATGTTCACAAAAAAATGCAAAAACATTTAGCTAAACTACTATAAAATTTCAGGTACCATTTCTTTGCAGCATCATTTAGTAAAAAGTTGATGTATGCTAGTATTTCCCAAAAATATTGATAATGGAAACTCAGTGTAACCAATTTTAATAAGATTATGGGAAACATAAAAATAATCAACCATTGGTAAAGCCAGTAGGTCTGAAATTGTTGGTCAGCCTTTTGGTTTTGTCAATGCGTGTCTTGTTTTGGCATGGCTTTTGTAAAACCTTATTGGTGTGGGAGCTGCCAGGCCATCACCATTATAACAAACATTGGCAAAAGCAAAAATTGTTTTGGTCTCAAAAAGCACACATTGCCACAGTAGTTCCTGGCACTGAACAAAAGGACTGCTTGTGAAAGAACAGAATGCTGCCACTCACAGTGAAGCTAGCCGATAGACAGAGGAAGTGAGAGAGACAGACAGAATTTTAATAAATACAAACGGTCATGGTTAACGCCAGACCTAATTAGGGGCCCAATTATTAAATAAAGTCTCAAAAGTGCACCCATGTCCATGCATTAAGTGCAGATATACAGCTTTCGTGAGTTCACAAGACTTTACAGAAGTAAGCCAAGAAATAGTACCCCTAGAAAATATTTGTGAACTGCATTTTAGCATGGGCAAATATGCAGGTGTAGATTTACTCATGCGAAAATCTGAGTGTTTGCAAGTTCACTTTCCCTCCAACCACTTTTTTCCCAACCCTGAAAGAAGTTTTATGTCTGCCATTGTCAGGAGTAAATTTCCAACCTTTCTCATGGGAAGACATTAGAGAAGAGTTGGTGAAAACCCTTAAAACATGCAAGTTAGTAGGTTTGCACAGTCTCAAAAGGGCATTCCAACCCTGGATCTGTTGGCTTACCTTCAGCCCCAGTATGTAGATCTGCGGAAACATAGCAACATAAGGGAATTGCCAAAATTCAACCCTACTATGGAAAGAGCCCTGGCATAATCAGAGAGGCTATTTCATAGCTTTTATATAATGAGATTGCTTCCATTATTTGTCGCTGCATTACATGGCACAAAAGGGACAAGTGGGTTTTGTTACAGGACGAGTAGACTTATGAAGCAACCTGCCCCATGGACAAGTAGATATTTTATTAAATTCCACACCCCTGTGAATTGTTCAGATATTTAAGAATATATCAGAATTATGAAAGCACAAATGAAGTACATTTTTGGTAATTCTGAAGTGTGATGGAAACAAATATTTTAATCCGATAAAAACAAATCAATAGACTAGGTGATGACATTGCCACACATTATCGTTTGTGCGATGTATACTTATATCAGTAAAACTGAATGTCTGTGCAAATGTAATGGTCATTTTAATTGAAGATGTGTTGTCTGTAATGGCAGCACGCTACCACACCATGCAGACTTCCATTTACCCCACTCTGCACCATTCCACACCACTGCAGTCTACTCTGCACAATTCAACACTGCGCCACTCCACACATCGTCACTGCACTCTACTCTGCACCGCTCCACTCTACGTCTCTTCACTCTACCCCTCTACTCTTCACCACTCTACTTTATGCCAATGCACTCTACCCCACACTACTATACTATGCACCACTGCACTCTTCACCACTGCTCTGTACACCACTCTGCCCACTCTACGCTATACTACTCCACTCCACAACACTGCACTCTATGCCGCTGCAATCTATCCCAGTGCACTCTACTCTGTACCACTCCACGCCAGCGTACCCTATGCCAGTCCACTCTATGCCAGCCCACTCTACACCACTCTAACCCACTCTGATCTACTGTGCACCACTCCACTCTAATCTGAAACAATCTACTCTACAGCACTCAACACCACTGCACTCTACGCCAAAGCATGCTACACAACTGCACTCTGTGCCAATCTACTCTACACCACTGCACTCCAAGCCACTATACTCTACTTTACAACACTCTATTCTGCGCCGCTGCACTCTACGTCACTCTACTCTACACCCTTGCACTTTACGTTACTTTACTCTGCACCACTCTGCGCCACTGCACTGTACGTCAATGCACTCTATGCCACTCTACACCAGTGCACTTTACAAGACTTTACTTTGCAACACTGCACTCTACACCACTGAACTCTATGCCACTCTACTCTTCACCACTGCACTCTACTCTGCACTACACTATTCTACTGCACTCTACGCCAAAGCACTCTATGCCAACGCTCTGTACGCCACTAAACTCTATGCAGTCTAATCTATTGTGCACCACGGCACTGCATGACACTGCACTTTATGCCACTTCACACTACGCCTCTCCACTCTGCACCACTCTACCCTCTGCTAGTGCACTCGCCCCCACTCTACTATGCACCATGGCACTCTTCGCCACTGCACGTCACACCACTCCAGGCCCCTCCAGTCTATTCTGCACCTCTCTACTCTACGCCACTCTACTCTGCAACACTACACTCTACGCTACTACTCTATGCCACTACACTGCACCACCCACTTCTCTATGCCACTGTACTCTACCCTGCACCACTTCACTCTACCCTACACCACTCCACTCTACGCAGTTTCACTCTACTCTAAAACACTCTACCGTACGCCACTGCACGCTGCTATTGCACTCTATGCCACTCTACTCCAGTCTGCACCATTGCACTCTATGCTGTGCCACGCTACACCACTCTCCTCTGCACCACTCTACTTTACTCCACTGCGCTCCGTGCCACTCTACACTGAACCACTGCTCTCTATGCCAATGCACTCAGCACTACTTTACTCAAAACCAATGCACTCTATGCCACTCTACTCTGCAGCACACTACGACACTGCACTCTACGCCACTCTACACCATTGCGCTCTGTCACTGCACTCTGAACCACTCTACTCAGTGTCATTACACTCTATGCCACTGCATTTTATGATACTATCTTCTGCAAGACTGCACTCTCCGCCACTGAACTCAATGCCACTCTACTCTGCACTACTGCACTCTACAACACTGCACGCTATGCCACTCTACACCATTGCGTTCTGTCACTGCACTCTCAACCACTCTACTCTGTGTCATTGCACTCTATGCCACCTCATTGTATGACGCTCTCTTCTGCAAGACTGCTCTCTGTGCCACTGAACTCAGTGCTGCTCAGTTCTGCACTACTGCACTCTACAACACTGCACACTATGCCACTCTACACCATTAGCTCTCTACGTCACTTCACTCTATGCCGCTTTATTCTATCTGTCCCACCGTACTCGACGTCACCATCTCTGCACCAGGCTATGCCACTGCACTCCATGCCACTGCACTCTACTATGCACCACTCATCTCTACGCCACTCTACTGCACTCTACACCAATGCACTCTGCCATTACACTCTGCATCACTCCACTCTGCACCACTGCACTCTAGGCCACTGCACTCTGTGCTACTCTACACCTCTACACTCAACCCTGCTTGACTCCACTCTTCCCTGCACCACTCTACTCTAGGCCACTTCACTCGACTCTGAAACAATCTACTCTACACTACTGCACTCTATGCCACTCTACTCCACTGCACTCTTCACCACTCTATTCTACTCTAGTCTGCGCCACTGCACTATACAACACTTCTCTATGCCACTGCACTCTACCATGCACCACTCCACTCTATCCTACACCACTCTATTCTACTCTGCACCACTGTAGACTATGCCACTGCTGTCTGTACCACTCTACCAGGTATCATTACACTCTATGCCACTGCATTCTATGATACTCTACTCTTCAAGACTGCACTCTCTGCCACGGAACTCAATACCACTCTACTCTGCACCACTGCACTCTACAACCCTGCAGGTTATGCCACTCTACACCATTATCCCTCTATGCCACTTTATTCTACTCTGCACCACTGTACTCTACGCCACCGTCTCTGCACCACTCAATGCTACTGCACTCCACGCCCCTGCACTCTACTGTGCACTACTCAACTCTACGCTCCTCTACTGCACTCTACGCTTATTCACTCTATGCCACTACACTCTGCATCACGCCTTTCCACTCTAATCTGCACCACTGCACCCCATAACACTGCTCTCTACACCACTGAGCTCTAGGCCACTGCACTCTATGTTACTCTACACCTCTGTGCTCAACCATACACCACTTCACTCTTCTCTCCACCACTCCACTCTAGGTCACTTCACTCTACTCTGAAACTATCTACTCTTCTCCCCTGTACTCTATACCACTGCAATCTACACTGTACCACTCTACTTTACACCACAGCACTCTACCTCACTGCACTTTACGCCAATGCACTCAACATCGCTTTACTCAAAAACAATGCACTCTATGCTACTGCACTCTACGCCAGTCTACTCTGCGCCACTCTACTTTACGCCACTTCACTCTAGGCCACTCTTCTCCACTCTAAGACACTCTGCACTACCATACTCCACTCTATGATGTTGTACTCCATTGAACTGTACTTCACTCTATGCCACTCCACCTTGCAACATTCTGCCTCTACTCTATGCCACTCCACGCTGCAACACTCTATTCCACTCCAGTGTTTAATTTGTAAAAAAAAATTAGTGCCAGGACTGTCTTCAGGAGTCCACAGCAGCTTGCACCACACATTGCCCCTGCAATGCTGCCATGATAGCAACCACAAAACTAATAACCATCACACTCCTACAAGTGTTACAGTTCGGACTATTCCAGGCCCCCAAAGATAAATGAATGGCTTGGGCAGCAGATAAGTCATGTTTAATGTATATTGAATTAATAATTGACTGTTGTTGTGTCATCTCAGACAGTGCCACCTTGTGGCCGACTGTCACAAGCGCCGGTGTTGAGAATTAAGTGCCGGTGCTGAGCACCGGAAACCACATGCTCAAATTAAGCACTGCGCCACTCTATGCTACTCTACAACACTACTCCACACTACGACGCTCAACGCATCTCTAGCTATGGCACTCCATGCCACTTTACTCCACTCTATTCTATGACACACTACTTCACTCTGCTACTCTCTCTATGCCACTCCACTCCGATACTGTATGCCACTCTACTCTACTCTACGCCACTCAACTCTACAACACTCTACTCCACTCTTTGCCTTGCTACTCTTCTACACTACTCCACTCTGACAATCTACTCTGCTCTATGCCACTCTTAGCTACAACACTCTACTCCACTCTACATAACACCCCTTACCCCACTCCACTGTTCATCACTCCACGACACTGTATGCCACTCTACAACACTCTAGGCTCTTCAACTCTACAAGACTCTACTCTCTCCATGACGCTCCACTTTAAGGCACTCCACTCAACGCCACTCTCCTTTACCCCACTAACGTTTAGCAATGCTGAACAGCAGCTACACTGGTGTTCAACATGGCTAAAACATATTGGCAAAGCCAATAGCTCTTGCATAGGCGAGACCTATTGGCTTTGCCAATGCTTATTCTTTTACTGAATTGACCGTCCTCAGCACTCACTGGGATCCAGGATTTGATCATGCCAGCTTTTCTTTTTGGTTATAGAACAAGAATGGTTTGTCTGATGTTCATGCCTCCGCCTTCATGGAAGTCAGGCTTAGCCTTCAATGCTTGGAGACAGTGTTTAATTTGTGCCAGTAAGTGCAGGTGGTAGGTATGGCGCTCATTTTTTGTGACTATAATCATCAGACTTCGACCCAGAACACAAGAGAACAAGACAGGAAGGGTGAAAGATAGGAGAAAAATGACACAGGGAGAAAGGGATAAAAAAAAAAACCTGCAAGATTGAGATGAAGGCATCGGAGTGTATTGTGGTAGGAGAAAGGCGTGAGGTGGAATCAAGACAAAGCAGCATTGGTATTCAGCAACCCTGGTTTTCACTTTGGGCCCCTGCATGTACCTTTTAAAAAAAAAAAATTTAATTAAGCATTGCTTATAGAGCTATTGAGTTACCACATGGCAGTCTTGGGTAGCGTATACAGTCCTTATGTTATCCATACATTGGGTTGCTTGTAGGGATTTGTTCTATAATAAATGCAGGCCTACATGTCCCAAAATATAGGGAAAGATACAGGGTTGGATGAGCTGCTTACACCATCATGGGAGAACGTGAGATCTCTGTGCTGGGCATGAAGGTATCCCTTCATTGGTCAAAATAAGCAGTTGGTGGCAACTTTAGAGGAGATGCTGCTACTTTTGTAGGCCTAGTATTGTCTGAACACAGATCAGTTGAAGTTGATTTGAGAAAGGGGTTAATTTAAGTGCAAACAACCTTTGATTTTGCTCGTTGTTCCTACAGGTTATCTTCGATGGTTATACAAAAGTATCAGCAATTGGAAGGAATTTGTTAAATTTACTGTTCTGGATAATGCCTTTAGAAATTATTAAATGCGAATTAAGAAATTAACCTCAGGTAAACTGGATAAGACAGCCATTGTCTTGCTGCTGAATGGTTCCTCTGTATCCATAATGCTTCTGAAACCTTTTATCCATTCGCCTCAGCTAAATGGATGGATCTTCTACCAGACATTTTAGTTAGGGAGTAGCACCCTTGACTAACCTCTTTGGATCCTCGTTGGCTCTTATTTCTTGGCTGTATGATCACTATTGCTTTCTTTCTCGTTTCTGTTTAATGCAACCTCGTGTCCCACCTACAGTGCCTATTGTGCCAGTGCTGTAAATGAATAAATACAAATTGAAATATTTGTGACAACATATGTCTCATCTGTTTGACCTCGTAAAGTTTTCAGATAGGTATTCCCAGGGCTTAAGTGGGGTGGGTCCTGCCGATGCTCAGCACCGGCAGTTCTACAAAGCAGGTGCTGAGATGGGTGCCTATAGGGCTCTCCATTTTAGCCCTCGCCCTCAGTATGAAAAAAATAAATGTTAACTCTGCAGCAGTGCCACCCTTCACTGCCTTTGATGTAACTTCAAGGAGACTCGTTCTTTCAGTCTCATCATTTCAGAATGGAAGCATTTTCAATATTATATACAACGAAGCCATAGTTGTTGCTTATTTATCTTATGCAATTAACAGCCATTGGCAAAGCCAATAGTCCTAGCTTGTTGTAGGTGTAATGTTACTTGTTGTATTATATATCTGGATGCAGTGACAGAAGCAGCAAATTACCAGCCAGGCGACACACTATGCTAAGCTTAGATTTTTAGCTTATGTGTTTTAAGCCACTCCCTAATTATATAGGTCACGCCCCTTTGAGAGACCCCACCCCCAGTTTTTTCCTTCCACTTAAAGCCCTGGGTATTCTTTGCCTGGCCCAGGATACATTTTACTCAATACATTTTGGTGCAAAAATAAAAACCGGCCTACTTTCCTTCTTTTTCATGTTCTTTGTGCTCTGGTGTGTGGCAGAGATGTCCAGTGTCCTTTATGCCCATCGGCTAGTTTTAGAAGACTTCTGAGCTTTTTAAAACACATTACTGCTATAATTGGACGTTATTCACTTCGTGGCTTCCATGCTTGACCGTTTTTAGCCTTAAAGGCAAATAAAAACGATAGCGGCTGCTGTCCAATCGTTTTGGACCAAATCGAGGGGTTCCCCTCCCCCTGCACTTCTGATTGGGCCCTCTTTTAACAGCGAATTTAAATCGGGCTGGTTTCTGGAGATAAGATGTAGCGGTAGATCTACCATAGCTAGGTCTGAGCACGGTGCACGAGAGCTGTGGGACAGAATAGGTGCAATGCTAGGGACTATACACGTCTTTTTGGCAAGAAGGTAATAGGCAGGCAGACATGGAAGGGAGGTTCAGAGAGTTGAAGGCACCAGGGCAGTCCAACGAGTGACTGGAGGGTGAGGGAAAACGGACATAGCAGGAATGAGACTAAAGATGGGGTGAGCTGTTGGATTAAGGCAAAGAAGAAGACTGTGAGAGTGGACACACGGGTGTCAAATTGTGATTGTTAACCACGGTAAAAAGTACTGGTGATCATAGCAGGAAAGTGATGCAGTGAGAGTGCTGGTGCGCCCTCTCTGAAAAAGAAGTAGGAGAGACTGAGTGTGCTGACAAGCCAGACTACGGATCTTCTTCTCCGCTGAAACCCTCTACCTTGGAATGACAGGGCCAGGTGTATTCTAATAAAAAAGACCTGTGGCCAGGTGACTGCATCGGAATCAGAAGTGCTTGTGCACGTTGAGTAAGTTTCTGCTGCTGGTTGATAGAAGCAGAGAGGTTGAGGGGGAAATGAGTGTCAGATTAGGACAAGCGCACTGAGTACTCAAGCTTGGAAGCAGGTGAGTTTACGCTTTAGAGCTGCTGTGAAGATTACTGGACAGTGTGATGCAATGAACGGATTACAAACTCTCAAAACACGATACTCCCCCTGATTGATTGTGTGTGTGTTTTTGCACTCCATTATGCAGTCAGTCGCACTGGCTTGTAATTTGTGAGCCCTGCATGTCTAGAATAGTAATGCTTTGCACTGCACGCCTGTGATGTTACTGTTGGCTCTAGTAATGCTAATAGAGATCTTTGTACACTTGAGAATAAACAAGCTCCGGTTACATCATGGTATGTAATCAGGCATCACTTAAAAAAAATTAGAAGTGGGAGTTCCTTACAGCTGAGCGAAGATATAGCAAGGGGAATAGAATATCAAAGGAGCACAGAACACAAAGCAATGAGGCTGTAAAGAAAGGGGAGTAAAGATGGAATGTACTCCTGGATGTCTCGTCTTCTTGGCGGCTGTGTTGACAGGCGCTGTAGCCCGTCAACGGCGCTGTTCCACTGAGAGTACAAATGGTTCCTGTGGACCCAGAATATATGCAGAATCATTGACAGTTGCTCAATGCCTTGAAGGACTTGCTGTCTCTTGTGTCAAGCAGTACTTATGGTTTTAAGAAGAGGAGTCCAGCCTGTCAGGGACATAGTTTGTCATCTTGAGTTACTGACGCGTCAGGTGCGCTGACACTACTGCGCTTTCTGCCTGGAAGGAATACCAGTGAATATCAGACCCTGTCCTGAAGCAGCCTCATACATGCGGAAGTGACTTACAGTCTGGATCATCCCATGAAACAGAGGAGTTGGAATCGTGACCTTGCAGGAATGTCAAAGAGGGCCTCAGCTTCACTTCATTGTGTTTGCTGTACCACAGCTGGGCTCATTGTCCTTGTCAATGCCAGAACTACCCACAGTGCTATCATGATATACTGCACGCGCCGCCACATGATGCCTTTGAGATATAGTTTTTCATTACCCTTTGCACAGTTAGTTTTCTACAGCAGGGTCTTTTTACAGTTATAGATTAAGCTACAAATGCTGATATCCATCAGAATTATACAGAGATATTTCCTTTGTGATTCATAGAGGGTGTATGCATCACAGTTCTGCTATTGCCACTTATGGCTCCTGTTTTATTCCATAACCTTTCACGTATAAATATTCAGATGTGTTGGGGTAAAGAATAATGAAGTCCATGCAGTCACTTGAGTGAACTTGAGCCTGCGCCATTGCTTCTGTTTTTGATTAGTAAGTGAGGTGGATGAGATATCAAGTCAGATAAGTGTTAGGGAACGGGCCATTAGTTGTGTGGCCTGCACAAGTAATTGGTCCACATTCGCCCTCCACTGGGAACCAAGCACCCCATTGTGTCGCTTGCCTCTCCCAGAGTAGCGGAGTAGAGCAGTCCAAGGCCTACTCAAGAGATGGGGTGTGGACTAGTAATCCCTATTCGCGGGCACACAATAATAACACTCAATAAATAATTGTCTAGTTTCCTTTTCTTTGGAAAAGTAAAAATACATTTAATACACATACACACACACACATTACTCAATACTACTAATTAATTTACAAATATATGCATTAAGCAAATGGAAAATACCATAGATGACATTGCTTAATGACTTATGTCCCCTAAAGGGTCATACAAGCACATCAGACTTGGTCAAAGGTTCAAGATCAACAAACTACATGTCAAAAACACCTTCATTTTAGGAGTAAAGGCAATAATCAATAGTCAGCATTATGTCAATAAAGCATTTAAAAATGAACATCACATGTCTGTGTGCTTTTTATATACTTTCAAACCATGAAAATGCAATCATAGAAACAACCTCTAGAGGGCATCACTTTTTCATCACATAACATGCAACCATAAATTTAGCCCCTAGAGGGTGCTACACTGCACTCCCAGCTGTAGACCTGTAGCTCCAGCGTGAGGAATGCTTGTAAGGGCAAGAAGGATCCGGAATGGGTCATCTTTTTCTAGATCCTCTAAACTTAGGGTCACTACTTTTGCCAATGGCCTGTGGGGGGCGTCACTGCCCTCTTGCAGCTCTCCCACACTCTTTTGGACTTGTTGATGGTTCCCCTACCATCCTCGGGCCACCACTTTATACTTTTTACACTGCCAAAAGGGCCCCGCAGAGCATTATGGGGCGCTCCTTGGTGGAGCATGTGAATAAGAGATGAGCAGCTGCGGCTGCTTGTTATTGCTTTGGGGTGCAGCGTTTTCTTTTTTCAGTCTTATTTTTGTTAGTCGGGGGTGCCCAGTCCCACTGCCAGGGGGAGCATGGCGGTGCCCCTCCACACCTGCCTGGTGTCAGGACCAGAATGGGATCCTGGGCCTCTTGTATGTTGCAGCAGTGCGCCTGCGCTTCTGCTTTCTTCTTGGTGGCAGGGAACCCGGAGTTGAGGGTCCCTTGGCCCCCATTGATGAATCCGGCCCAGGGGTTGGGATTTCTAGTCCCTCTTAGCTCTGGGGAGCGGGCCCCAAGCACACCCCCTCCCAGGGTTTAAAAGTGGAGGCAGTTCATTGTGACGACCCCCGGGCCCTGGCCCACCTCAGGGGCATGTAGCACTCTGGCAGCGGAACACCTTGTGCCCTGGGCCTCGCTGGAGAGGCGGGTGTCAAAGTTCGAATCCTTCTCCTGGCCTTATCTCGGGCCACGTTGGACTGTGTTGCATGCCTTAGGACTAATGGTGCTTGTGGTGGCGAGCGCTAGCCACCTGGAGCACTTTCATTTGGTCTCCTGGCCTCTGGGGTGGTAAACTTTGCGAGGAGCTGGTTTCACTGGCTCCCGGCACTAGCCTTTCTCCTTTGTCTCTTCTGGAGCTTCTCTCCTCCTTGGCACAGAAGTCCATTCTTTCCCCAACTAGTCCTCAGGGTGTGTAAGAGGACCAGGTTCCCTGGTCCTGGGGGAAGTCCAACTGATCCTGGGGGCAACTGCAGTCAGAGTCCTTTGTTCAGATGGATATCGGGTTCCTCCTTCCACTATTTCCATGGCTGCCGCCTCCATGTCCAGTGTCCAGTAGAAAAACTCAACTAAGAGAGAGCTCTTCCCCATGCACAAGACCTTTTAAGTAGGGGCTGAAGGTTCCAGAAGCGAGGCACCTCTGGTCTATCCTGGGGTGCCACATCACCTAATTGCCCCTCTCCCAACCCTCCTGCACAGTATGCTGGGACAATTAAACATGCGTCACCCAGGAGTCACTAGTCACACCTTCTCTGGGGGTGTCAGCTCCGTGCCTCGCTGCTCCGTGCTAGGGCCTTCCCTATCAAATCTCCTGTTTTGGCTCCAGAGGTCTGGGCTCTGTTCTTTTTTTCAGTGGGTTTGGGCTGGCCCATCCCTGTTTCAGTGTGTCAGCTGAGGGATTGATGCAGATCCTTCATCCCCACGCTTTTCCTGTTCAGGAGCTGAAGGAAGCACTGTTAATGGCTCTTTTTGTGTGAGGAGGCCTTGGTTGATGCTTCTGGAGAGGAATGTAATTCCCTTGGCACAGCAGGGTGACAAAAGGCCTGGTCTCTGATCCTGAGCTGAGCCAGAGAAATATGGAAAGTTGTGCTTATTTTGTTTGTTTATACAGCTGCATGAGCCAGCAGCAGCATGGTTGCCTAGAGAAGGCTCACTGAGATGCATCAAGTATCAAGCTTACAATGGCATGGAGATTGAACTTTCAAGGGCACACCTAGCACTGTTAAAGTGTCCTAGAAGAGTAGATCATTTATGATGTTGTTTTTTTGTGACAGAAGCACAGATCATCAATATCTTTACGATTCAGAGTGCCGTTGTGTATTTGACAGCAGTGTGGGATACCCAGGGCTACATTAATCCACACA
This sequence comes from Calotriton arnoldi, assembly GCA_963921515.1. Classification (NCBI taxonomy): domain Eukaryota; kingdom Metazoa; phylum Chordata; class Amphibia; order Caudata; family Salamandridae; genus Calotriton; species Calotriton arnoldi. The sequence continues at coordinate 3,359,183 of CAWUFW010000441.1, forward strand.
AATCTTTAGGTCTGCCTTGACAGCATTGCTGTTGCCGGAGCTTATGTGATCAACAAAAAAGTGCTTTCGGAGTACTGCTGAGAGATTGGCTTAAGCTCCACCCACATGTTAGTTTCCCTGGTAGAGGATTTGTTTGAGCCGAAGTTGTGTATTGCACTTTTTTAGCTTGTAACAAATCTTATACTCCAAACAGTAGTACTGAATCGGTTATGGTGGCAAGCCAATGATTATGTCTAAAGGCCTGATCTGTTTATGATGAAACATTACGAACATGGCAGCAGGTCTGATGTATTTATAGCGAAAAGCATACTTTAAAGTCAATAGGCATATAAGGATGGATTGATATTGATATTTAAAGCCTACCGATAGGTATTCTGTGACATGGAAAACCACAAATTGTTGTGGTAGGCAAGAGGTTTGGTGTTTGTTACCTCTGCTGATAAATCCTGGGTGTTGAAGATTTTCAGTTTAAGAATCCTTGTTACGCCGTCGTAGTAGAGATAATATTTTGTTTTACCAACTATAATTTTTTATACTATGTACTTTTATGACTGGATGCTTGATGGTTGCCTTGTGGGAAAGCTTCCACTCATTACAGTAGGCTTGAGCCAGGTATGGTGACAAGCCGGTTATAACAGCTATAGGCAGATTTGGTGCGCATTAGAAAAGTTATACAAGATATTGGTGTGATGTGTTTTTAATGAAAAAGTCAAGAAAAAAGGCAGTCGGCCTGGTTTATTTATTGTGATCATCATTTGTTAAAGCCAGGAGCCTCTGACAGTGGATTGTTATCACATTATGTTACAGGCTGTGGACAGGTATTTGGTTACATGTAATCTCACAGATTACCGTAGTAGACAAGTGTTTTGGTGTTGGTCATCCACTCTGACGAACCGTTGGAGTAGAAATTTTTCTCTGCGATTCTTGTTAGGCATTACTTAGAGGGGTAATATATTGTTTGCCAACCATAATTCTGTACATATTTGTAATTTTATAACTATATGTTTGACGGTTGCCAGTTTATGCGCCTATCAGTAAGCTTGTGATTATTATATTGTCAAGGGTAGATGCCTTATCGGCTCACTGGGGACAGTTAGGTCAGATTGCTTAGGAGCTGTATGTTTATAATGACATTTTATGACAAAGCAAGTAGGCCTGCCTTACGTATTGTGAAAAGCATGTGTTAAAGGCAATAGGCTTTTAGTGGTCGATTGTTATTACACTGTGTTAGAGCAGATATTGTGTTACACTGATTCTCATAGATTACCCATGTAGGCAAACAATTTGGTGACCCACCCGAATAAACCGTGGGGATAGAAAACTTGCACTATGGTAATCCTAATAAGTCTCTATTAGCAGGGATTCTGTATTTTTTTGACAACTGTAATTTTTATATATTTATAATGTTATTACTGTATATCTGTTGCCTTGTGAGAAAGCTTATGCCTAACACAGTAGGTCTGAGTTGTTTATGATATCACACCAATAATAAACGATATAGGCCTGAATATTTATTATTAAAAAGTTACGATAAAGGTGGTAGGCTGGACATATTGATTATGAAAATGAAAAGGTCTATAGGTTTTAAAAGATGAATTGTTATAACTTTGATTTAAAGCCTACAGAAAAGTATTTAGTTTCATGAAATATCAGAGATTACATTTGTAGGGAAGGATTTTGGTATTAGTTACCCCTCCGATAAACCCTATTGCTCAAAGATTTCTTCATTTATGATTCTTGCTAGAACCTCTTTCGGATGGCCTGACAGACTTAGCTGTCTGACAGAATCTTGTAATAAAAAATCATTAAACTATATATACACATCCCACTGCCAGGGGTAATGGTTCATTCCACATAAGTCTTTGCCTCTCTTTCTCTGTGAATGACAGCATTTTTTAATCATGTGTACATCCGTCCGGAAAATGAGTGCGCTTCAGTGTCAGAGCTGGTTGGCTATTCCCTCAGTTTTAAATTCTCCATTTCTAGTTCCCCTTTCATTTCTTTGCTTCTCCTCTTATTTTTTCCATTTTTAGGTTGAACCTAGTGGCAGCACGCATGCGCTGCTCGCTCTGCGAGGCATGCAGTAGTCGAGTATGCTGCGGAAGCCTCGCCTTCTCTCCGCCCATATTTTTGATTGGCTGGTGTCATTGTCCTTGGTAAATGCTGGCTTCCAATTGATAATGAGGCTTGTTAGTCCCTCCTTGTTACCGCCCTGTCGCCATTTGTTACCTCCCATAAGGACTGGATCTTTTACTTGTGGCGTTACACAGTCTCCTTCATAAGTCGGTAAGCACTATCTTTTTTTTAATTTGAGGCGCGGTTCGCTTTCACTTTAGCGGCCGCGCTTGTTTATTTAATTAATTTGCTGCACGGGCCGAAAGGGAGCGTTTCTACTCACTAATCTAACAAGCATTTGCAATGCAATAGGTCTCGCATTTACGCGAGTTTGAGCTATTGACATTGCAAATAACAATGCCTTTTATTTTTGTTTTCGTTTTTAAAACATAAATAAAAGGCATTGTCATTTACAATGCCAATAGCTTAAACTCGCGTAAATGCGAGACCTATTGCATTACAAATGCTTGTTTCGTAAAAGGATACTACACCTCTCTGGGCAGTGCTAATGGATCACTTGCTTGCCACTCATTTCATCTGCCGTGTGCAGCTTCCCATGTTACCACTTCCTCTAAAGTAGGCGACCATTATCAAATGCTGTTGTCCGTAGTGTAGTATTGTTTTACCATTCCAAGATGGCCAATATGTTGGCTGTGAACTTAGTGGCCAAGTTGGAACTTTAAAACAATAGTAGATTATGCACAATACCTCTGCAAAACGGACACCCGCTGCTATATTTAGATTTCTCTCCTTGTGAAAAATTCCAGGCTTCAGACTGGATCTGGAAACTTTCAGACTAGTTCTCCTGTCTGCCACTAGGTGGTATCAAGTGAGTCTGCACTGATGTCATTCCTCTCCAGAACTGACAAGCGGGGCTGCATATAAGCACCAGCCATGCACACTAATGTCAGTTCCTTTCTTTCTGCGCCTTTAGATCCAGATCCGGAGCTTCTTCCTGATCTTTGACAAAATTGTATTGACAACCTTTTCACCAGGATGCAAGGAAAATACCACCCACTTAAACCACAGGTTTCAAACCATGCAGGGACTGTCGCATACAGACGCCTGTGACGGACCCTCACAAAGATTGTTTGTGGTGCCTGGGGTCGAACCACGAGTTGAAGGCCTGCGCTTACTGCACCCAGATGAACCTGAAGGCTATACGGGAATGCAAGGTCAAACTCTACATCAACAAACACTAGAAAACTCTGCATAGCAGGTCATCCTTGCAGTCAATGTATTTGGGTAATTATAAGAAAAAACACAAAAAAATCTAAGCAGGAAACATCCCCTTCCTGCTGCACTCGAACTCCAGAGAGGGTGTGAGGTTGTCAGTATGTCTCCTGAGTTTGTTCCGGATCTCCATCGGAGCCGAACTTGAGTCTTGTCCTGATGTCCCCCAAATTTCCAGGCCCGTTGGTGATGCTACAGCAAGTAGAGGCCTTCAGAGAGGCCATACTATGCATTTTCAGCACTTTACTGGCTCCTTGTTGCACTCCTTTGGGCCCCAAGGATCCGCAAGGGCCTCCAGTTGGACTTCCGCTGTAAGGCTTGCACTTCATGCCGTCTGTGCCCGTTAGACCTGTATCGGGTTCAGCATCGACTCCGGTGCTCCCTTTCGTTCCAGCACTATCCACTGATCTGGTTCCGCTCGCATCAATGCTGTCGCCACCGGATGAGGATATGCTGTCTATTGTGCTATTCGACTTCAAATTGAAACTGCCACAAACTCAACTAGAGTCGCTCCCGGTTCTGGCGGGCGCGCTTCCTCTTTGCAACCCCTCTGATTCTGATATCTTGCCCTTAGCATATGGTAGGGCTCAGACTTTACACAATCTGTTTGCCATTGATTCTGAAAATGACCACTATGATGCTGGGGCCGAATATGTGCCCCAGAATAATGAAGACAACTGGTATGAAGAGCTTCAGGATGCCAGTGGGTTTGACACTTCCCCTGATACTGGCCTTATGTCTCCCCTGAGTCCTGCTACAGAGGAAAGCGTCTCTTTTGCTGTAGTGATACGAAAAGCACAGCTACAATTGTCAAACATGGAAGTGAAAACTAACATATTGATGGACATTCTACAACTTGGCCAGGCTCCTACTGAGCCGCTACAACCTTCTCGGCACCTGGGTAAGCGTTGTTCAGGGCCACCCATTATTAGACAAATTGCCTGTTGCCATCGTATTTAACCTTGTGATCCTGCCTTCTTAATATAGCATCTAACTCAGTACAGGCGTCCACCAGCAGAGTCAGCCACTTTGCTTTTTCTACCATGCTCCTACAACCATAAGTCCAGAAAAATAGAGATGTTTGGCAAGAGGATTTTCTCCTCCACAAACTTTACTCTGAGATCCGTCAATGCCAGTTGTCTCCAAGGCTGTTACGCCAATGCCTAGTGAGATACAATGGCTCAAGTTTTACCGGGTGTTCCAGACAATTTTTGGGTGTCTCTTACACAAGCTATCCAGTATGACGAGGATGCTGCAAAATTTGTGATACCTTCAGGACTGGACACAACTGATTCTCTGGGGATTGATAGACATGTCTTTTGATGGATCTCACCTTTTTGGTGACTAAGCGGACTCTGCCTTCGAGATTGTCATGGAGAGTAGAGCCACTGCACGTTGCTGGGCCTTTTCTGCTCCCCTGAGGCAATACCACCAACGTTTCTGCCTTCTCTGTAGCTACCATAGACATTTTCCCATCTATCCTCGCAAGACTCTTCCAGCACAACAGGATTTTCAGCCCTTTCATGTCATAGGCTGTGGCTGTCACTGACAATGAGGACAGCAGCCACAACATGCAGCTCTGTCCCCGCCTCTCCAGAGGCTACAACTGCAAAACTGGTTTAGTATGTCCTTGCCAGCACACAGCCAACCTGTCTGAGACAGGATCTGTATTTGCTCCAACGTGGCAAACCATCACAAGAGGCAATGGTCCATTGGGAATATGCCCTTCAATTTCTTTCTATCTTATCACACATTCCACCACTTTCATGGTGGCTGGTGTAAGACCATCTGTCCATCTTACGGCAGGAACTGCAGACCCTTTTGGCCAAAGGGGCGGTAGAGAGGTTTCTGGCTTCAGAAGTAGGAACTGAGTGTTACTCAAGCTACTTCCTTTTGTCGAAGAAGGACGGAGGTCTTTGTCTTATTTTAAATCTTAGCCCTCTTAATGCCTTCCTGCGGAATGACGCATTCAAAATACTCAAGCTAGCCCAGGTCCTGTCTCAGTGCTGGCATTGGACCTGCAAGACTCTTATTTTCACATCCCTGTCCTGCAGGCCCACAGGCGCTACCTTTGGTTCACAGTAGGCAAGGAACAATTTTCAGTTCTCAGGGTTCCCCTTTGGCCTCACCACTGCTCTTCTGCTGTTCACGAAAGTGGTGCCAGTGGTCACAGCACATCTACGGATGTAGGTGTACTAATCTTCCCCTACCTCTAGAAAACAACAAACCTCCAAAATTGTTGGGAGTCCACTATCAAATCAAGATTTATTCGGTTACATTAAGAACCATAAAAGCACCACAATAAATACAACAATACGATAAACATTATACTTCCATACATTATTTACACAAACATTGATAAAGACATCGATAAAAACAATTGTAAAAAACCTAATTGCAATCAATCAGCCCACGCATGGCTCAATGTCGTAATGGTTTTAAAAAAACAGTGTACATTAAAAATGATAAATTCATTAGACAGCAATTATAACCACACACTGTGGGTTTCTGTAATACCACATGTTCTCTGTCCATTTGTCTACGCCTCAAAAATGTTCTCTCACCCATTTGCGATCTGCCTTCACCATTCCCCCGAAATTCGTAAGTAGCTCTGCCCTCCCTAAGCCATGGGATGCAAAGAGCATAATCAAGGGAGAGGTAGCCCTTCTGGATTTCCTTGTTCAACTTTGTTTACCCTCTTGTCCAAATATCAACCCAGCAGAGAAGTGGGCAGAGGGCTAAGATCCCAGTAAGATGGCTAACCTCCAATCCCTCATGCACAATGAATGAGGGAATAATTTGAGGGACACCTTAAAATGTATTTTTGATAATTTGTAGCCGGGTATGTTTGACATGCCCTCAGATGCCACTCCCATATGAGACCTTAGAGACACATTTGGCCAGATATACCTGCAATAATGCCTTTTAAAAAAAAATATATTTATTGGGTTTTCATTATGAACATCAGTTACAATTGGCATAATCTATCAGAATGACAAAACATAGCTGTGTATATCATGAGCAATACATAGTAAGTGATAACTCTGGAATTAGGTCACATGGAATAACTGTGTGCATACATACCTGCACTAATGCCTTGATCAGTCTTCTACCCAGTCTAGAAGCAAAGCTGAATACCACTGCTTTGGCCCTTGTGGATTCTCCTTTTTTCCACTGTAACAGGGGGTTCCAACTCAGTTCTGAGTCAAACAAAATGCGCAGATATGGGAATCCCCTTGCCTAAGATATGTGTCCCCACATTAGAGGTTTTGGATTTGGTTGAACGGGGTTCTGCCATCATTACAAAGGATTTACTAACATTAATTGTTCGATCAAGCTCATCCGTAAATGCCACAGAAGTGGCAGTGAGCGTGTGCCTATCAATGGGCAATGTGCTTGGGTGTCCACTAAGACCTGTTCAAGCTTGTTTATCTATAAGTTAAGTAGGAATGTGAAGAGGTGCTGATTAAAAGATTAGACTGAGGCAATTGAGTATAACGAAAGTGAAGTTCTCTTTATTCCAAGTAAAGGAGCCAACGTCCTGCAGTTACTTTCTCCAGTGGTTCCCACTCCAACTAAAGAAAATGAAGCTGGCAGCCGTGGAGAAGGAACACAGAACCCTGAGTCCAAAACAAATATAAACATTGTATGTTGTATTGCAAGCTAACTGGCAGAGGCCTGGAAGCCTGGGGTAGAAGTAGTAGACAGACTAACATTCCAACCCTACAGAATGGGGCAAGAATTCACCCTTGTCTGCCCCCCCCCACCCGTTTTGAACCGATGGGTACAAGTCGAGGTATTGGAGTATCAGACTGCCTCTACTGTATTAGTGTGGAGGTCCCTCAGAAAGTAGACATTGTCAAGATGATTCACCATAATTTATCTTGGTTTACTCAATCAAAGGCCGAGGTAAGGTCCATGAAGGCCCAGTGGATAGAACCCGAACTGGCCACTGTATATTTACTCATAACCATATACAAATTCAGGCACTGATCGTTAGTCGATCTGCCAGGCCTGAATCCATACTGTAAATCCGATAAGATGTTATGATAATCCACCCAGGTGGTTAGTCTATCCAAAAGGACCCGCCCCACAACCCTAACAACAGAGTCGATCAAGGAAATTGGCCTGAAAAATTGATGGTTATCCTTGTCTCCCTTTTTGAAGACCGGGACTATAGTAGAGGAAGCCTAATAGAGAGAAGATCCTACCCTGACTTCAGTGTTTAGAGTCAGAACTAGGGCCCACACCTCAGTGTCACTTATATACAGGTCAGGTGGGATCCCATCAGGACCAGGGACCTTGTTTTTAATCAGGCCTAACATGCCCTTTCTTACTTCATTTAGTGTGAGTGAAAGATTAGAGGTCCGTCCCATAGTTTGCCTAGCCTCATAGTCGAAAGGAGAGGTTACACAGTTGTATTTCCCTTCGAAATGGGAAACCTATCTGTCAGCAGTGATATGGTGACATAATGAAGCAGCTTCATCTGAGGCAAAACAAAGCTGATTAATAAAGCTCAAAAGTTTTGTGCTGTCCTTCCGACAACTAGCTTGAAGTAGGTTGTCCTAGGCTATGGGCCTGATTTAGATCTTGGCAGGACTGCCGTTGTCCCTCCGCGATGGAGTATACGAGTACTCCGCCAAGCTGACGGTATCCTGCCAGCTGTATTTAGATGTGGGATGGCTGAACCGCTGTCCACATTAATAGACTGTTTCCTGTTGCGTAAGCGGCACACCTTCGTCAACGTGGTGGACTCTTCGGCTGGCTAACAGTACTCCGTCACCAGCAGGTCGGCGGGTTTGCACCAGGCCTATTTAGATGTCCCTGTTGTGCTGGCATTGTCCTAGAGGCAGTTTGTTGATGGAGTGAGTCCCTGGTGGAGTGGAGACTGGTACGTTCTACTTATTGATGTGTCAATACACATATATGTTGTCTTTGCTTCTAAAATGTATGTAGGTAATGTGTTATGCCCTGTTTTTGTACATATTTCATAGCACACAAATAACACACACACACACATACACTATTGAATGCACACCCCTAGGCACCACAAGTACAATGCCCACAAGCACCACAACAACATAATTTTTTATTTTAAATCAATACAGGTGTGTTCATTTTACCTTGATAAGTTGTAAAATGAACACTAATGCATTACACATAAGAAAAAAATTGCATTTAAGAACAATGTAAAAATGCACGAGGCTACAGCAATTGTCAACACATGATCCATAGTAAGTAAGTAGAATTTTATTGTCTGATTAATAAAATTCATTACAATATATATAAATAAGAAAATTAAAGCACTTCTCACAACAGTACATCAATCACAGACAGAATCAAACCATGATAAAATGGAAGACAAGTGTAAATGAAGCTTACCATAGATCCCATTGACAACGGTGTTGATTAGCATCGTAGTCAAGTAGGAGCAGCAAGGAAGGATTTGGACAATGGGGGTTCAAGATAGATACGGAAGTGGGAAACAGAAAAAAGATATGTTTCAACCTCATTTCCTTCGATTACGCCTACTCAAAGTAGGAGGTATCCCCGCCGCAGATTCTTCGACCGAAAGGCACATTGTGATTGGCCCAGCGGTAATCGTGGCTGGACTCCTGCAGACAGCTGATTCTGCCTATGACGCCGTCGACGCGGGAGAAAAATTCTGGCGGAGTTGGTGGCACTCGAATGGTCTTTTGTCCACAGACCCGCTAACATCTAAATAGAGCTGCCGGACCGCCTAGTAGGTGGGCAGTGAAACAGTTGAACAAGCGACAGCGGGACCAAATCCGCCAAGATCTAAATCAGACCCTATGTGCCTTATAACATTCTTACGCCTACTGACTTCAGCCTTGTACTTACTACGTTAAGACGCAATAGAAACATAATCTCTAGACTTAGTTTTCAGGGCTCTCTTTAGGCTACTGAGTGCCTGGGAACACCCACTACCAAATAATAGTTGCAACTGGCAGGTGGAGGAGGTCTGACACTTTGCTGGAGATACTTGTAAAGGCTACTAAAATACCTCCATTTGGTGCAAATCACTACATAAACAAATGGAAAACTAATTTTTACCGCTGGAGAACAGTGGTCATTTAAAACTCTCAGGAACCACCTGCGACCACCTGAGCCTTCTGCCCTGATGGGTCGCCTTCCAAACCCCATTGTCCCCTTGTGTTCCCACAGTGACTGTTTGCGACCATCGTAACGATAAGGAAGACTGGGTTATGAACACTATAGGGGCTCTGTAAAAGTTTCATATCGAAGATCTTCAAAAAAATGAAAACTGAGACAAAGAAAAAATCTATAGTGGAAGGTGTTGGCGAAGGCTAGCTTATCAAGGGAGAAAACAAGATTATATTAATTTATAATGGTGTTTAACAAATTGCCTTTGTTAGTATGTTCCATGTGTAATCCCTGCAAAAACATACATCTTGAGGGGTTTATTAAAGGCACCCAGGAGCTTCCACACAGATGGATATTAAAGTCCCCTGCCACAATTTTGTTAGCTACAACATTTTTCTTCCCCTCAAGCTTGCCCATAAAGGAGCACATGATGTGAAGATTAACCATATTTCGTTAGGAAATTTTGGCAATATTAAAATTCAGCAATATTAGCTTTGATACTCCAGAAAAGTAAATGCTCAATGCCTGTAAGGTAGGAATACCGTGGGAAGTTCCTCAATCTTACCGGTAATTGCTAAAAACACAACAAATGCCAAACCGCCTTTGGCTCTTCCTGAACGAGATTCAGTTGCAGGGATAAAGAAGAATTTAAACCCTTCCAAAAAATACAATCTGGGGTAGCCCAGGTCTCTTGTAAGCAAATCCCCCATATCTCATAATGAGATTAAGCCAGTTTGTATCATTAATTTTAGAGGTAAGTGCTGCGATGTTGCAGCTTACCCGGCTTAAATTCATTGGAGTTGGTTGCAGGAGGGCCTCCATGGGAAGAGAGATGTGATTCCCGATTGGCGCTACAAAGATGTTCTTGCGACTTGAGTCAATCACAAAGGTCCAGAGAGCTCAGAGGTGCATATCTATGGGAGGTCTTCTAAAGGAAAGAATCAGGAGCACCCCTCCTATTGACATTACCGTGATGATTTATAAGCTGCCAGGATGCAGAACACACTGCCTCAGGCCTATAGAAGTATCCCAGTGGGAGATCCAAAATAGTTCAGTTTACTGGTTTTGGACAAACATAGAGACAAAGATGTGCCCCGCTACTGTGGACCTGTTGAAATTTATTACCGCACAGTCACCGACAAGATTTTTCGTGTCTTTTTCAATCCAGCTCACCCTTCTCACCAAGTTTTTCCAGTCACCAATGTAAAACCCCAGAGAATAATGTGACCTCAACCAGTGAGTAACCTTGTTTTTGAGTTGGGTGTAACTTTCTGGAGTGTTGACCTTCAGTGGTGGCTTAAGCTTAGAACCATCACATAGAAAGTAGCCTCCGGAGGTAGGTCGTTGATGACTCCCGATTTCATGCTGAGTGCTCCAGACCAGAGATGGCGGTGTTCCTTTGCTGAAAACCTCCGGGATATCCAATGGGAAGGCTTGGGATTGTTACCATTCTCTCTGAGAACATGTGAGGGAAAGGCACTCCCTCTTCCACTGTCATGATGGCTAATGAGCTGGTGATGCTGATCAGAGACTGGGACAGGCTCAGTCTCTCCATCGGGTTGTCCAATCTTATCCTGCATCCGGGTAAGCCCCTGGACAGTGTCCTCCTTCCTTAAGCCCACATAGACTGTCTCCCAACTGTGAGGCGAAACTTCAGACTGTTGCTGGGCATAAGTGACTGCTCGATAATATAGAGCCGGCTACCATAAGATTCAAAAAGACCCTTAATGAGACATTTAATTTGAAAATAAAATTGTACAGCAAGTCATGAACCTTTTTACTAGTTGAAGTTTCCAATGAATCATCTGCTTGCTTTTTTAGGGTTGGGGGTGTTTTTGGCCCGTTTGGTTTTTGGGTGCGAGCCACTCCCTTTTCTTCCTCTTTGGGGCTGGAGGGTTGGGAGTCTAAGATGGTCTTGTCATGTGATAAGGCTATTTCAGGGGAGAGCTGGTGAGCTATTGTCTGACTCTGCATGGCATGAACATTACAACAGGTAGCCTTATTGCTGGGATTCGCTGAAACAACGGCACTCACTGGAGATAGGCTGGGGCGATGAGAGTTCAGGTCAACGGGGGACGGGGGGCAGAGAGCAACACAGTTAGAAATGTCATGGCTAGCAGTTACATGAAGAGCTAGTTTTTCCACAAAATTAATAATCTCGTCATTGAGTGCCCAAACCGCGGATGACAGTTAAGATAGAATACTGGACTTACCCCGTGTGGGCTTGGGCATGTCCTCATTTTTCGTCAATAATGGCCGAGTAGGGACAACTGCCTTCCATTTTCCTATTTGATCCAAGGTCACAGCAGAAATTTATGTAGAAGATGTCAGGGGGGTGGCCCAGTCTGGTATGCACCCACTGTAGTTATGCGCCTGCCTGGCGTGAATGCTGCAGGCCCCATCTCCTGTGGTAGAGTGTTCCTGGAGCTTAGAGTCCTGCCACCGATTCCTGAGAACAACGCCTCTCACCGTAGTATGCCCTTGCTTTAGATATGCATGTGCCTGGCGCAAATGCTGCGGGCCCCGCCTCCTGCGGGAGAGAGTGTTCCTGGGGCTTAGATTCCTGTCCTCGAGTCCTGCGAACGCCGTAAGCGCCTGCCTGGCACGAATGCTGCGGCCCAGCATCTTGTGGGAGAGAGTATTCCTGGGGCTTAGAGTCCTTCCTCTGAGAATGGCTTATGCGCCTGCCTGGTGCGAATTCTGTGGGCCCCACGTCCTCCCGGAGAGAGTGCTCCTGGGGCTTAAAGTCCTGCCTTGGAGTCCCGAGACTGGCGTATGCCCCTGCCTGGTGTGAAAGCTGAGGGCCTCGCCTCATGTGGGAGAGAGGGTTAATGGGGCTTAGAGTCCTGCCCCGAGTCCTAATAATGTGTCCCACACCGTGTTATGCCACCGCTCGAGACATGCGCCTGCCTGGTGCAAATGCTGTGGGCCTCGCCTCCTGCTGGAGAGAGTGTTCCTGGGGCTTAGAGTCCTGCCCCCGAATAGTGAAAACGGCATTGGGGTCCACTATCAATGAGCCAAAGTCACACCTGACTCCTTTGCAGACTCTCCCTTTCATCTGAGCCATTCAGGATACAGTACATGTTCATGCCTTTCCCCCTGAACGGAAAGTTAAGGATATTTAGGCTTTGATCCCAATGTTTACGCCTCTGCCCTTCATCTTAGTGTAGATGACTCTGATGTTTCTGGGATTATTGACATACTTCTTCCTGCTGGTGCCTCTTGCCAGATGGCACATGCGGGCTCTGCTGTGGCACCTAAAGTCCCAGTGAGCACAACATCAGGAAAATCTGTAGAATTGCATCCAGATTTCAGAGGAAACTGCAAAACATCTGCAGTGATGACTGCTAGGCCCCTCTCCTTATCCAGCCCGGGCTGACAGTGGTCACAGATAAATCATGGCCGAGTTGGGAGGCTATCTAGGAGAGGTGGTGATCAGAGGAAAGCTGGTGCAGATGCTCATGGACAACACCATCACCATGGGGTACTGCAACAAGCAGGGCGGGCTGAGGTCCTGTCCCAGGAAGCCTTGCGACTCCAAAAATGGCTGGCCCACCAAGGGATTTCTGTTGTGCTGAACTACCTGGTGGGATCTTTAAACGTCAGGGCAGACAAACTCAGCTGCAGGCACCTAGCGGATCACTAATGACAGTTGCATCCCGAGGTGGCACAGGCTGTCGTCCAGCGATGGGGAGAACTAGACCTAGGCTAGGTCTTTTTGGCCACCACCCAGAATGTGCAATGTCAGCACTTCGGTGCACTGGAGTTTCCGAAGCAGCTCTTGCCTGGAAAACCCTTTCATCTAAAGTGGAGCTCAGGAGTCCTTTATGCTTCCCACCACTGCCTCTCCAATCCTGACTTCTGAAGAAGATCAGGAATGACCAGGACCAAGTCATCCTAGTGGCACCGTATCAGGCCAGGAGAGTGTGGTGCCCGCAACTCCAGGGTATGAATATCTGTCCTCCGATTAAGCTACCACTTCAGGTGGATCTTCTGTTGCAGCAGCACGGCAGCGTTTTGCAGCAGTTCGGCAGGGTGTTGCACCTGGGAATGCTCACTTTTCATCTTCATGCTTGAATATTGAACAGTTTACCTCCTTTGACCTGCATCCTGAGGTCATTGATATCATCTTGGTGGTGAGGCGTTCTTCCACAAAATCAGTATATGCAAGCCGTTGGGACACTTTGAGGATTGGTGCGGCACCAGACAAATTGACCCTTTACGGTAAAAGTTGTCTGCAATTTTATTGTCTTTTTATGTCCATATCCGAGCAACGACTCCTCTTTGGCCCTTATAATGGCTATTATTGTCTCTTTAATGATTGAATGCACAGCTTTATGATTAAGGTTCTTGAGGAATAAGAACTTGGTGTGCATACAAGACGACCTCTGAGTGTATTCCCTTTATGTAATAGGTGAACACTGTCTTTTCTATCAAGTGGGTAGAAGGAACCTATGAATTTTTGTGAATTTTTTGTGATTTGTATATAATTGTTGTGTATATATATGTATGTAGTTTGATAAAAGAAGTTCAAAAATTATGATGAACTGAATCAAGATTATGATAATTAAATTACGTAATTTTGTGTCCTTGGTATGTGATTTTTTTGTTGTGAATAAGGAACTTGAATTAATGACAGGACTATGTACTGTTAATAGGGCATTATGCAGTTCCCTATGTAAATAGAGAGATATATATATATCTTTTCCTCCTTGCCACCTTTTCTTCTTTTTTTTGCATTGTATCTTTACCCAGGTACAGGAGGGTAATTTGGGTAAACCCCTACTTATTTCTGAATACTATTGTCTCTTTCAGCCTTTCTGCTGTTGCCAGATCAGACTTTAATATTCAAATCAACTGTGGTGTGACGTTTTTAAAAGATTTGCAACATTTGTTTCCATCAAAAACCTTTCTAATGCCCCAGTGGGACTTAAATGTAGTCGACACTTTTTTGATGTGCACCCCTTTTGAGCTGCTGCATCGTTTTCCCTTGAGATTTGTGACTTTAAAGCAGTCTTTCTCATTCCCTGGGGATTATTCGCAAGGTGAGGACTCTGTGGTTAGATAGAGTATCCACCAGAACGATCGTTACCAAAGGTAAGTAACTTGTTCATTGCAGTTCTTTGAGAGGGCGAATGCATGAATGATTCTGTGGATGAATAAATGGAAGCATGAATGCAGAAGGTGAGTGACAGAGTGCATTTATGATGACTTATTGAGTGCCTATACCCATCAGTGACATAAAATGCACTTTTGTTCAAAAGCCAGATCTACTGCCATTGCCAATGCTTATCGTAATTGGCAAGCTTGTTTGTATAATGACGTACAGGTGGTGATCATACATGTAATTGGCCATGGACCACCTCACATCAATGTGTTGCTAGTACAATAATTATGTGCTTCATTTCTTAGATATGTGCATTGTTCTTTGCAAAAATCATTACTAGCTGGTCCTTTTTACAAGCAGAATTACATGAGTACACTATCCCTTGAGGTGTAGCATTTTCATGTTAATGGCCTTTTGCAGTAATTACGGTAATATGCATTTGAATATAAAACTGCTTCAGGTCTGCTGTTGAATTGAAACGTGCCTCATCTCATGCCTTTCCTTTGTCAAGGAGGGATTGCATCATGCTGACAATGATATTTTGAGATTACTGTAAACCAAATGCGTGCTAAATCTGGAATAGTTTTAGCTACATTTTACAGTTGGTACTGTTGCATTATTTGAGCTAAATATAGTAACATTACAATTTCCTGGAGTTTGTCAAGGCTTGCTGTCAGTGTGTGTGTATCTATATATATATATATATATATATGGGAATATATATATAGATACACACACACTGTGTATATATATATATATGACAAACATATACGTTGGGGCTCATTCAGTATTTGACAGAAGTGAGGTGTGCACCTTAAACAAAGGGACGTCCTGCTGCTATAAACCTATGGTGTGCCCGTCTCATTTAGAGATTGAGCAATCACTTGGTTTCCGTCAACAGACCCTCAGTTGGCTCCTCAATGGGAAGCCCTTACCTGGCAGCCCGTTTGCCAATGGGCCGCTGGCTTTTGACACTGACGTTTTCTTTTTTGCCCAGGACTGTCAAGTGAGGTGGTTCTGGACGGAAAAATGACAGAGTGAATATATATAAACAAGTATTAGCAAAGCCAATTAGTCTTGCATATGAGAGCTATTGGCTTTGGCAGTGTTTTGTAGCCATGCTGTACAGTAGCATAGATGCTTTGCAATGTGTCTAAAACTAATTTTCGAAGGCACTGTGATTTAGCTAGAGCTAATACACTTAAAAAAAAGTGCATTAGCACTGGATGCATCATAGTGCTTTATTATTATTTTTAGCCATGCTGCACAGCAGCCATGCTGCTATACAGCATAGCTACAAGTCATTGCTAAAGTTTGCAATGGCCATGCTGTACATCAGGAACAAAAAGCAATGGAAGAGCCAATAGTCTCAAAGGCGAGAACTACTGGCTTTGCCAATGCTTGTTAGGTCTTGGCACAACACTACTGTAATTCTGACCACATCAGTTAATCTGTGTACGTATGAAAAAGAAAAAGAAATGTCATTTGGCAAAAAATTCTATCAAATAAAGAAAGCAATTGCGCCAGGTCCATGTCTTAGTTAAAAGGCATTTGGGAGCAGATAATGTCTGTTGTCACAATAAAAGCAGATATCTTCTGTTGTTTCAATAAACATCCATTTCAAAGAAGAAAGGGGCTTCTTTGAAGTGCAAGTGGCATACTAAAACATAGCTACAAATGGCATTAGGCTCAACAAGGACGACAGAGAAAAAGAAAAAAAGTAGTACCTAAGTCACAGTGTATTCAGTGGAAGGACAGTAATCAAGCTGAAGCAATCAGTATGTGGTACATGTTCCAGCTGAAAGAAGAGGAAATGAAGCCAGCAAGCACTTGCCAATTAGAAGGCAGCAAATAAGAGTGACAATGAAGCCAACAAATGTTAAGCAATGGGATGGCTGCAAGTCCCTTTTTGTATACAATATCTCTCGCAAGCGAGAGCGCTTGTGCTGTCGTAGGCGAGACCTAACAAGGTATAGCCTCTGCAGTTTCTGGATTTATTTCCTTGCAATCTTTAAAAAGTGAAAGCCTACTTGAGAAAGGGGGCGACCCTTGACCTCTGGGTAGGTCGCCCCCCATCCGCACAGCGCCACCTGTGCGTCTAGCTCCCTGCTGCTGCTGATCTGAGGCCCTCCCCCACCCGCAGGCTACCACCTGCGCCTCATCCCTGGTGGCCAGTGGTAGGCCGTAGGTAGGTTCTTGTCGTTGTGAGCGTCACTGTTACTGTCTCTCCCTCTATATTTGTGCCCCCACTGTTTTTCCACTGTTTTTGCCCTTCCGTTCTGTGCCCCCACTGCTGTGACTATTTTTTCGTTCTGTGCCCCCACTGTTTTTCCACTGTTTTTGCCCTTCCGTTCTGTGCCCCCACTGCTGTGCACTGTTTTTTCGTTCTGTGCCCCCCTGTGCCCTTTTTGATTTCTCGCCCTCCTGTTTCCCGCCGCTGTGTCCCCTGCGGCCCTGCCCCCCTCGCTGACCATTCGCTGCCCCTGCCTCCCGCCTCCCAGCTGCTCCTCCCTCCCACCTCCCCATATATGGCGGCCGCGCCAAAGGCGCGCCTAAGGCAAGCCCGTCTGCGCCCGTCCGCGCCTGGACCGCGCCCAGTGCCAGAACCCCTGGCCCCCGCATCCGCCACGAAGACCACCTCCGATACGACGCCAGCACCCTCATTGCTCTCAACCCAGGACGGACCTCCACCTGCTTCAAGGCCGCCCCGAAACGCACCCATGGTCCCTTCACCTGCCGGAACTGCAGCTTCACCTGCCTCGGAGAGCCCGAGACTCCCGCCAAGAAGTACCTCAACCATCTCCGGTGCATCCTACTAAACACCCGCTCCGCACGCAAACACGCCGTCGAGCTCTGGGACCTACTCGACACCTCATCACCGGACGTCGCCTTCCTGACAGAGACCTGGATGAACGAATCCTCCGCACCCGACATCGCCATAGCCATCCCCGACGGCTACAAGATCACCCGCAGAGACCGCACCAACGGAATCAGAGGAGGAATCGCCATCGTCCACAAAGACACCATCAAGGTCTCGAACAGCACCGACGACACTCTCAGCACCGCCGAACACATGCACTTCCAGATCCACACGGATCCCAACACCACCGTAAGAGGCACCCTCATCTACAGACCCCCCGGACCCCGACCCCAGTTCAGCGACTCCATCGCCGACTTCATCAGCACGCACGCCCTGACCTCCACCGACTACATCCTCCTCGGAGACCTGAACTTTCACCTGGAGAACAACAACGACAGCAACTCCTCCACCCTGATCGACAACCTCGCCAACCTCGGACTGAAACAGCTCGTCACGACGCCGACCCACATCGCCGGACACACGCTCGACGCTATCTTCTCCTCAAGCTCCCACGTCTCCTTCAGCCACACCTCCGAACTCACCTGGGCCGACCACCACTGCATCCACTTCACCTTCCGGAAACCCGCCGCACACCACCGCACCCTACAGATCCCCCGCAGATGCTGGAGCAAACTCAACTCCAGACAAACCTCGCACTCAGCCCACCCACCGACCCCTCCAACCCCGACGCCGCCGCCCGCAATCTCAGACGATGGATGGACGACTGCGCCAACACCTTAGCCCTGCTGAAAAAAACAACCTACAAAGACACCAGCAAGAGAGCCTGCTGGTTCACCCCGGAACTCCTAGCATCCAAGCGCACCTGCCGAAAACTGGAGAACAAATGGCACAGCGAGAAGACGCCGGACAGCCGCGCAGCCCACAAAGACGCCATCCGCAACCACCATCACCTCATCAGGTCCGCCAAGAGGACCTCCTTCAAAGACCGCCTCGACAACAACGCACACAACAGCAAGGAGCTCTTCAGCATCGTGAAGGAACTCTCCAACCCCAGCTCCAACGCCAACGACATCCCGCCGTCGCAAGCCCTGTGTGATTCCCTCGCCACCTTCTTCCACCGCAAGATCGCCGACATCCACGACAGCTTCGACTCCCGGACGACCCCAGCAGGCCCCGGCACATCAGACCCGCCGCACCCCATCGACCACGACCCCCTGACAGCCTGGGTCAACGTGAACACCGAGGACACAATCAAGACCATGGGCACAATCCACTCCGGCTCCCCATCAGACCCTTTTCCACACCACATCTTCAACAAAGCCGGCAGCTCCATCGCACCCCACCTGCGCAACGTCATCAACCTCTACTTCGAGACCACGACCTTCCCAGAGAGCTGGAAACACGCCGAGATCAACGCCCTACTCAAAAAACCCAAGGCGGACCCGAGCGACCTCAAGAACTTCCGGCCCATCTCCCTGCTTCCATTCCCAGCTAAGGTCATCGAGAAGATCGTCAACAGACAGCTCACCCGCTACCTCGAAGATAACAGCATCCTGGACCCCTCCCAGTCAGGATTCCGCAGCAACCACAGCACCGAGACCGCCCTCATCGCCGCCACAGACGACATCAGGATCCTGCTGGACAACGGCGAGACGGCGTCCCTCATCCTCCTGGACCTCTCTGCCGCCTTCGACACTGTTTGCCACCGCACACTACGCACACGCCTCCACGACGCAGGGATCCGAGACAAGGCCCTGGATTGGACTACCTCCTTCCTTTCCGGCAGAACCCAGAGCGTCCGCCTCCCCCCATTCCGATCCGAAGCCTCCGAGATCATCTGCGGCGTACCCCAGGGATCTTCCTTCAGCCCGGCACTGTTCAACATCTACATGGCTCCACTCGCACGCATCGCCCGACAGCACGACCTCAACATAATCTCCTACGCCGACGACACTCAACTGATCCTCTCCCTCACCAAGGACCCCCTCACCGCCAAATCCAACCTCCACGAAGGAATGAAAGCCGTCGCCGACTGGATGAAGTGCAGCCGACTTAAGCTGAACACAGACAAGACGGAGATCCTCATCCTCGGCTCCAACCCATCAGCCTGGGACGACTCCTGGTGGTCCTCGTCACTAGGGGCACCCCCGACACCAACCGACCACGCACGGAACCTGGGAGTCATCCTCGACTCAACGCTCACCATGACCAAGCAAGTCAACGCAGTCTCCTCCTCCTGCTTCAACACCCTCCGCATGCTCCGCAAGATCTACAGGTGGATCCCGACAGACACGAGAAGAACAGTCACCCAGGCCCTCGTCAGCAGCAGACTCGACTACGGAAACGCCCTCTATGCAGGAGCCCCGACCAAGCTCATCAAACGACTGCAAAGAATCCAAAACGCCTCTGCACGCCTGATCCTCGACATTCCACGCCACAGCCACATCACCCCCCACCTGAAAAACCTGCACTGGCTCCCCGTCGACAAGAGAATCTCCTTCAAACTCCTGATCCACGCACACAAGGCACTCCACAAAACCGGCCCAGCCTACCTCAACAGTCGACTCTCCTTCTACGTTCCCAACCGTCAACTCCGCTCCGCCGACCTCTCCCTGGCCACCGTCCCGCGCAACCGGAGAACCACCACCGGAGGAAGATCCTTCTCTCACCGCGCCGCCAAGATCTGGAACACCCTTCCCCTCAACCTACGACAGACCCAAGACCTGCTGACCTTCAGGAGACGACTCAAGACCTGGCTATTCGACCAGTAGCGGCAACACCCCCCCTCCTCTCCCTCAGCGCCTTGAGACCCTCGCGGGTAAGTAGTGCGCTTTACAAATCTTGTGATTGATTGATTGATTGATTGATTGATTGAATGGGCACTTGCAGCAAATAACTGCACACAACTTACTAGTTAGGATCCAAATATGCTGATTTACAGATCTATACTGTTTCCACAAGCTGCAAAACAGTAGCATATATTTGTTTAATTTGGTTATTCACAGTTCTACAAAGCCACAAGATGTCTGCAGCAAGCACTATATAAAAACAAGCATTTGCAATGCAAACGGTCTCGCCTTTGGGACCTTATATGTATTGTATTTTATATAAAACGTTTATTAGTTTTATTTGATATTTTAGTTACTTTTTGGAAGTAAATTTGCTTTAGACTAGATTTATGGAACCCGAACATCCATATGCGACGATTTGAACAATTTATAACTAATTTGGCAAATTTTCATTAAACGCTGGTTTAAACTTAAGTCGGCAGACTGTAGGTAGCTAGAGAAGCAGCTACGCAATGCTGTGTGTATGAGAAAAATCTGCAATACGTCATTATTCTTTGTTGAGGCTGGTGCTCGCAGAAATAGAAGCACGCGCCTACATAATAAACATCTCCAAAGGGCTGCACCGCGAGAAACTGGGTCAGCCCCGAAGAGAGTGCGCGGCTTTCACTCACAGCAAATGAATGACTGATCGAAGGCTGCCCAATGCACAGGCACGACAAGGGATCAATAAAAATGAGGCATTTGCATTTGACATCCTATCTCTTTCGTTACTTAGGTTAAGGTGCTGTGATACTGATCCTTAAAATAGACACGTTGTTTGGATACCAGAGCTAAACGAATTGTAATGCGCGGTACTACCTATGTTCATATTGCATTGAAAATAGCGACACGCATAGGGGACGCAGGTACTGATGGGCGATGCTGCATTGGCATGAAACCATGGCAATGTCAGGGATGCTGCTACCTGGCGGGCACAGCGATGGCATCACGACGGTGCTGTAACTTTAGAATAAACAGACTAAGTCGGGTCCGGTGGCCGCACGTGCTGCAACCCCACACAAGCAACCCACAAACGGTCCTTGCAAGCAGTGTCCGTTAAACGTTTATCCTGCCATTTAAAGGCACAAGCGAACGTGCGTGCTGTTCACTCAATACGCAACAGGAGAACCGAGGGTTTTACAAAATGACAGCTGCGATGAGGCATAAAAACAATGGTCGCGCAGAAGAAAATGTGAATCGCAACCCGACAAAAAACATGCCGCGTCCAATTCATTATTACATGGAAGGTTGCCTTTTTAAAAACAACCTTCAAGTTTAACATAAAAGGTTCGGTTGCCACGCTGGGCTTCCTTCGTCCAAGATTGAGACGCGTGAGCACTGAAAACAATAACGGTAGGTTCACAAAAGGCTAACAGGTTAAATGCATCATAATAAATGACTGCACCATTTCGATATTAAAACAATCGCATTAAGGATGCCGGGTACTAGACAGCTACGCACAAGGGAAGTGGTGATTAAAACATGTCCTACCACTGATATAAATACTGGTGCGACTGGCAACGCAGCAATATGTGAATTAATAAGAAAAAAGGATGCACTCCATGAACATTATCAATTTTTCCTTTCAGGGCTGCTCACTGTATTCCACTGCAAGCAGTTATTTAGTACAACAGCCAGTGGATTTTGTTTTTTTTGTGTGAGGAGAATCCTTTCTCACAATCTCTACGTATGGTGGGCTTTAGCGTGCATATAAAACGAAAAACATAAATTGAGGTTTGTGCTGAACCATCGGATTTAAATTGGAATATTGCTGCACTTCTAGTAGATGGAGGAGTGTCCTTTTAGCGCGAAGCAGACCACCACGCCACAATTCCCCCCCCTCTTTTCCTGTCACAGTGGGAAAACCCAGACGCCTCTGAGTTCTTTATGCTGCAGTAGTTGTTTCTCACTCGGTGATATTTTTTGCAGAAGACTTTTATTTCCAGCCATTCGGCATCCTTAATTTGAATGTTATGTCAAAGCAGTGATGAAATATACAAAAGGGAGCTATGCAAATCACGGCCACAGCTTTCCAAATCCTCCTCTTTCAAATATCAATCTACAACAGAGCAAACACGAGAAGGAAAATTAACGAGCTGCACACCAATGTAAACAAGGAGCGCCGACCGGTGACTGGCCAGGCCGCCCGCTGCTTCTGCTGTCTCTGCCTCCCACAGTGCCTGGCCGCTGCTTGTGCTGTCTCTGCCTCCCACAGTGATTTGGGAAAAACGCCACTGTTTTGTCTCGCATGCGCGCGATGTAAGGCATCGCGCGCATGCGAAACAAAGAGTGCGAATTGACCCACCAATCACACGCTAAACAAGCTTTTCCTAATGCAATAGGACTCGTATTTACGCGAGCCCTATTGCATTGGAAACGGGAGGGTGGGGGTCCAGGAAGGCACGAACGGGAGTGGGGCGGGTGTGAGGGGGGGGCCAAAAAGTTACGGACTGCGGGAGGGGGTGGGGGGGGAACACAGGGCATAAATAGTTTTGGAGTAAAGGGGCCAATAGCCAGGGAAGGATATAAATGACAACATGCCCGTCAGGAGGAGGGACTAACAACCTGAAAACGAATCAAAATGCAGCATTTAAGATTGAAGCCAATGAAAACATAGATGGAAAGTGGGCGGAGCTTCCCCCCACAATACTGTATACAGCATCTCTCGACGAGACAGCGCATGCGCTGCCTAGCCGAGACCTAACAAATGATTTTTATTGTTAAATGCGTTTTACTTTTCAGATGATCTTATCAACCCTGCACCTCCTTCCTAGCAGTCATATTCTGCTTAGTGCTTATTTGAGCCAGTGGTTGCAGATGGTGCCCTTTGATGCTGTTAAGTTTTTGTTTTTTCTCTTGTAGGGACCTTTCCTCTCCAAGGAATCTGTCAGGACACCATGATTAGGTTACTGAGCCGCTGTGGAACATGATGCTCCTGCAGCACTCAAGGGGAGGCCACGTTTGTTGCCTTTACTGGGAAAGGGATGACACTGTCTCCTTATTGACAGTGGAGTGTCTACATCGCTTTTCCGCTGGTGGAAGCATGTTTGGATGTGATATGATGTGAAAATATTGTGTCGGAATTTGAGTCAGCCACGAAGCAGGACAAATCTTTGGATGTGACTCTGGCCCTTGAGGGTTGTGCTACAGGGGATCTCTCTTGTTGTGCTTTACCGTGGTCGAACACCCTTCTGTAGGGGGTGGATCCACCAGGAACTGAGGTCTGGACATGAAAGCAGTAGAGTGGAAGGCAGATCACCTGACAGAAGGAGAGATCGGCAGCGGATGAGATCCGGACCTTGACTCAAACCCTCAATTGAAAAGCTGTTGCAGTGTTGTGGAACATGGTTATAGAGATACCATGTTTCTCTTATGTATGTGATGAGGCAATAAAGCAAAGCTTGTGGATTAACATCAGTAGATCTATCTGAGCAGAGGCAGCACCGAAGGTGATGGGGCAGGTAGGTGGTGGACATCGCACTGATCAGTTTGTGGAGTGCCACACTTAGATG
This sequence comes from Calotriton arnoldi, assembly GCA_963921515.1. Lineage (NCBI taxonomy): Eukaryota > Metazoa > Chordata > Amphibia > Caudata > Salamandridae > Calotriton > Calotriton arnoldi. The sequence continues at coordinate 3,382,925 of CAWUFW010000441.1, forward strand.
GGCGATGAACCTATTCTGTTCATGACTTGACCGACACTATGGCACACTCTTGTTGCTTTCTGGCTCCTGCCCTGATCAATGATACCCAAAGCAGCAAGAGCTTGACACCACTCCATCCAGCCAGGAGACATAAACAGCCCCAAGGGCAGTAAACAGCATGGCTGAGCCTCCCTATTGCACACTGTCTGCTTGATCAGGCGCCTCTGATCTGCACCACTGAGGTTCTCCTAAAGATACCACTCAACTTAGCGCTGTCCTTGCACTCAGACAATGATATCTGAAAGTAGGGACTCGCTGCATGCATCCAAACTCTGAGCATCACTAAATATAAGATGAAATAGACCATGTGCAGGTTCTGCAGGAGGGGAGGGACTGGAATATCACTCCTCCTGGAGGACGTGAGGTGCAGGAATCCTGCTACTAGACTGCCTTTCTAGAAAGAAAGACCTATGCAGCTGTAAAAAATGTCCAGAGATTCCAAGTTTCCAGATCGTAAGCCTAAATTATTTTCTTCTTCCCCACATTCCTCAAGTTTTCTGTATGTCAAGGGGATCTTAGGATCACAGTCTGGCTCGATCACTACAAGAGGGCTTGTTATTTTAGCGTGCCCCCTCTCCTGGCTGCCGCTAAATATATTGCACTAATCCTTTCTGTGATGCCCCTGGTTAGTGTAACGCCAAGCATGTATTCAGTGGACTCCATTAAAACCACATACACTAGCACATTCTTTGCCCTACTAGACATGGAACCCGTGCGTGTCTGTTGATGCATAGGTGCATTTAGTTGCAGGTGCATAAAAGATACTTTTATCCCCCCACATCTAAAAGAGGGCATCATAGACTTTATAGGAATGGGGCATTTTATTTAGTTGCTGATGTCTTTAATAAACGTACTACTGCCTTTGTCTGATAATTTCCAAGATGTCATGGAAAGCTGTTTCATTATGGGACAAACTGACAAATTAGTTTTTAATATTGTTCTTGCATCTGCTGTCAGTAATGCATTCACCCTTAACACATACTTATACACATTCTGACACTATGCACAGCCATACTATGTCTAGGAACTAATAGAAATGTCTCATCATTGATTTATGAAACTATGTATAACAGGCATAGTGGGATGGATCTCTACATGGCAGCGGAGAAGGTAATTTAGCTTATAAGATGATGCCCCTGTAAATTTCATAAGAACTAGGGATGGTGGTGCGCATACTAAGGACGACATTGGGTGCAGCGCTGCCCCATCAGCAGATCCTGGAGGGGGGGGGGACCCCAGTGGCTGGGGATTAGATGGGCTGGTTTATTACATTTGCATTTGCAATGTGTTTCCGTGATGTCACGGACTGTAGTGGTGTTGTATGGAATGTTTAATTTGATACATGATTGCTCTTGTATATCGCTGATGCATAATAGACGTAAAGGGCGCATGTTGTCCAGAATTGTCGAATGAGATTTATTTATTGTTTCGTACATAAAACCAATAAAAATACATAAAAAAAAGCTATGTATAACAAAGAGAGCTACTGACCAAAACGTAGTAAAACAATTGCAGAGCTCGAAAAATCCACTCAATATGGCAAGCCAGATTTAATCAGGACGAGCTATTTTTAGGGACTACTCTCTCCTTCTGGTGAGCTGACAACAGGTGTTCTGCTAGCTCACAAAGTTAATGGGCAATAAAGATGCCTTTAAATATTGTTATCTTGTCACATTTTCTCGCTTTCAGAGACAGAGGTCAAAAGTCAGTTTGTCTTCCTACATTTACTTTTCTTTCTGTGACTGAAGTTAGAGGATTTGGTAAAGTGAACTGTGTGATAATCATGCTGTGTAAAGCATGTGAAATGAAAGGCTGTAAGATTTCAGACTTTTTTTCGCACACAACACTGAAATAGCTAATAAATGAACTGTTCAAACATTTCCAATATATGTCACTAGTTATGAAGACATTTTTGTAATTCTGGGGTGCAAGAAAAGAGTATTATAGGATCAAAACAAATCAGAACACTTTACTTGGTGATGTGTACATTTTAAATATTTCTGCTAAACCCCAATTTCCAGACATTATGTGCTTATATAGTTTTATTAGTAAAACTACATGTTAGTGGGAACGTTTTGTGGCCATTTCAATGGGAAATGTGCTGTCTGTAAATAACAGTGTACTACCACATCATGCTTTAGTAATATATTTATGAAAAGTGAATTTTTAAACATGAACTGGGAAAAATTCCGGCTCCTGCCCAGATGACAATGCTATTCGTGAACAAAGAGGTAAGCCGGGGATCATGTGTATCCTATATGTGGGCTCGATTCTTATTATACATGGTGCAAACCTTTAGTCTAGTAAATAAAGAGTTTTTTGTACAGCTGAAATAGTGTACTCGCATATGTGAAGGTGCTCTCTTATGTGATAATGAAGAAAAAAGTAGCTCCGTAAGACAAAATATTTGCCTAGGATCACACAATTTGAGACCAGTTCACGGGTCAAGTACATTATAGTTAGGTCAAGAAGATTATTCAGGTTACTAGACCTGCAGGTCCAGTAACATTTGCATGATTTTTCGAGCCCTGAACTGTTGCTATCCTGGTAAGATGGCTCTGTCAGTTGCCCTCTTGCTGGTGGCTTTTGCTCTGTTCTGTGGAAACACTTGTTTGAATCCTGAAATGCTGACTTAGCTAGAATGTCCAGCACACTTCAGGTCTTTAAGGACACTGTCTCCAGATCTGAACTCATCACCTACAAATCATTATTATAGAACATCTGAAAGAAACAGTTAGTTATAGATTCCTTACCTTAGAATTACCCCCAGGCGTCAGACTGGATCCGGAGAATTTTTCATCAGCAGAACCCCTGCGCGTCGAAAGGTGGCGTCGATCGGCTCCACGTTCATTGTTGGCGTCGTGGTCGCCGGGATGACGTGGCGGTAGCTACTTAGACGCCGCCCTCGCGCGCTGACCTCATTTCTTTCTTTTTCCACGACAGCCAGCGCAGATCCGGAGAGAGCGGTACCTCCAGTCACTTTTTGACTGACTTTTTTGAGCGACTTTTTGTCGACACCGGTTTGATTCCTCGACTCCTGGTGCACGTCAGGGATGCCTGGCTTCCAGGCTTGCGGTTCCTGTAGCCGACTGATGTCGGTGACTGATCCGCACCGTGTGTGCCTGTTTTGCTTGGAGCGCGACCATGACCCCAAGTCGTGCTCCGACTGCCAGACCATGGCCCCGAAGTCTTTGCGGGAGCGGTCCCGAAAGCTTCTGGAGGCCCGCCAGTCGGCTCCGCGCCGTGTGAGGTCCCGGTCGTGTGGGAGGTTGAGGGACCGGTCGCGGAGTCACCATCATTCTTCTTCCAAGTCTTCGCACTCGGGGTCAGGTAAGTCGAAGTGTTATGTCCCGTATAGAGGCCCTAATGTAGACCCGTTCATACATGCCCTAAAATGGACTTATTCATATTTGCCCTAATACGGTCATATTCGTACTTGCCCTATTATGGTCAAAGCCGCATATGCCCTATTACGGTCATAACTGTACATGTCCTATTATAGTCATGATTCCTTATATAGGCATGATCTTTCACCTACATTGGTCCTCGCTAGTACACAACGAGCTCTGAGGGCTGAACGTTATCTAGTCTGTGGTTTTGAATACAGCAGGGTTTTTCCCAAACACAGGCCCACACTGTACTCGTCAATTATGCATGGCTCTCTAGGAATACACCACCTGCATAATATGTATGTACAAAGTTCACCCCTGACGTCTTCCTCACATCTAACAAGGGCCAATACAAACCATACGAAGCAACTAGAGTCTTCAGGGTATAAATACACCACATCTTACCCCGGTAAGACAGAGGGAACCAAGACTTCCATGCTGACACACTGACCAGAGACGCTGAGGCTCCTGCATTCAGTCGCTCCAGCTGACAGCGGTCTAACACAGCCTTTGCGGGGTGTCCAACTCGAGACCAGGACGGGGTCCCACACTCTCTCTATTCAGGTATGGGGGTTCGACTAAATCCTAGAAGAATTCTTGGCTCTTAGGCATTTAGACCTACACACATATGCTAGGTACACTCAGGTACATCTAGTTAGGCATCGTAGGAGTACGCGCACTTTCATAATGCTTTTTATATTCATGTATGTATTCATGACTATTGCAATATGGTAGAACTGTTCTATCCCTTTGCTTTTATCGTACTGCTAATAATATAGCTCTGCTATTGTTTGCTGGTTACTGCAGCACATATATTTTACACTAGAATAACAACTGTTCAATAAATACTTATTGAAACGCCCAGACTGTTTATTCTGTGTAACTCTCTGAGACAAACCGAATAAGTAAGCACGAGTGACTGAGCGAAAGGTAGTACATTGTTTCCACGATTCTGAGGAATTTGGGTTGTCATGATCTAAGGTTGCCAGAAACTAATCTCTCCCCGATAAGAGGAGATTCTAGTGGCACTGGGAGCTAGCTAATGCAAAACAGGCTAACATATACGGTGGGGGTGCACAGAGTCAGTCTAACACCAAGCCCACAGTTTATGTTATCCAAACGCGCAGGTCCTGCATGGGTACTGTAGGAACTACACGACAGAAGCACAAGAAGAGGTCGAAGAAGCGTTGTCGTTCTTTGACTTCTCCCCGTCGGTCGGCGGACGCGACGAGGGATGCGGGTGGTGCCCCACGTGCGGAGCCTGTAGGGTCGGCTCCGAGTTTCCCCCCCTTCCCGGGACCCGGAGCGACCCCTGCCCAGCTTCGTCAATTTTACGAAGTGATGCATGCCATCTTTGGGCAGCTCGACTCAGCCGGCACGCCTTCGGGCCCCGCAGACTCGGCTGGGGGCCTTGGAACCGCAGGGCCCCCGTGGATCCAGGCCTGGATCCGGATTGGCGCTTGTTGACTTGGTTACGCCTCCCCCAGCGCCGATTCCACCGGCACCACGTCCGCCGCCGACGCTGGTTGTGTCCCCAGCCGGCGTCGACCCCGGCCTCCACCTCGAGTTAGACACGGAGCCGGACCCACGTCCACCAACGCCGGATCCGGCGCCGACGGGTGCTTTTGTGCCCCTGTTCTACCCTGGCTCTTTGAGACCAGATTGGCAGCCAGAAGAGGGCAGGGGGGACTGGGCGGATCTGGAGACCCTTTAACTGACCAGTTGGATGAACTGGACTGGAAAGAGGAACTGGGGGAAGCTAGTGTTCTGGATACCTCACCAGACCTTGGCATGTTGTCTCCTCCTACCGTGGCTACGGAGGAGGGAGCGTCTTACGCTGTTGTGTTGCGTAGGGCGGCCGAGGCTCTCAACCTCGAGCTACCTAACGGTGGCAGTCAGGACTAACCTCCTGACAGAGGTGCTTCAACCGGCTGCGAGCTCTTCGGAGCCCCTGCTACCATTTAATGAAGTCCTCACGGACATCCTTTTGGGCACCTGGTCCAGGCCCAACACAGGGGCTCCTGTGGATAGGATGGTTGCGATGCCCGGCCCCAGGCGACCCCACTTTCCTCTCCCAACACCCCACCCCTGAGAGCTTGGTGGTCCAAGCCTCCACCTCCAAAGGCGCATTCCCTAACGCACCACCTGATAGGTAATCCAAGAGGCTGGACCATCTTGGGAAGAAGATGTTTTCTTCCTCCAGCTTGGGACTGCGGTCGGTAAACACTGCATGTCTGTTGGGCCGTTACACCCACTCCCTGTGGGATACGGTTGCGCAAGTGCTGCCTCTGTGCCCGGAGGAGGCTTGGGCCGTACTCTCCCGTGCAGTTGCTGAAGGGAGAGACGCAGTGAAGTTTACCATCCGCTGTGGGCTGGATACCGCCGACTCACTAGGCAGGACGATTTCCACGTCGGTAGCCCTTCGTCGCTACGCCTGTTTGAGGTCGACTGGTTTTTCTGGGGATGTTCAATCCACCCTTATGGACATGCACTTTGATGGCCGTCTCCTATTCGGTGACAAGGCAGACAACACGCTGGAGCGCTTTAAGGACTCTCGGGCTACGGCCAGGTCCTTGGGCCTCTCCACCACCCGCCCTGCGCAGTCTGCTTTTCGCCCCTTTCGTGGCTACGGAAGGGGTGCCCCACCACGTCCCGCCCAGAGCCACAGGCCGGCGCAAGCTGTTCAGCCCCAGCGCGGCCGAGGACGTGGGAAACCCCGCCGTGGCTCAGGGGGCCAGCGGGCAACCAGTCCACCACAGCCCCCTCGGCAGCAGCCTCCAAACCCTCCTAGTCCGACCCTTCAGGGCCACCAATCGCCAGTGGGCGGCAGGATTAGCCATCGCCTCCCCCACTGGCGCACCTTCACGTCGGACAGGTGGGTTTTGCAAATAGTCCGAAGGGGCTACTCCCTCCCCTTCGAGACTGCCCCTCCATCCATGCCACCTCAGTACCATCGCATGTAGGAGGATCACCTGGCCCTTCTCCAACAGGAAGTTTCGGGACTCTTGGCCAAGGGCGCCATCGAGCGAGTTCCTGTCCCAGAAGTAGGTCGTGGTTGCTATTCCCACTACTTTCTGGTGCCCAAGAAGGACAAAGGCCTGCGTCCTATCTTGGATCTCAGGAACGTCAACCGCTTCCTCCGGAAGGAGAAGTTCAAAATGTTGACATTAGCTCAGGTCCTGTCTGCCCTAGACCCTGGAGACTGGATGGTAGCTTGGACTTGCAGGACACTTATTTTCACATCCCCGTTCTGGCGGCCCACCGACATTACCTGTGGTTCACAGTAGGCCACGAGCACTTTCAGTTTACCGTGCTCCCTTTTGGCCTTACAAGCGCCCCTTGGGTGTTCACGAAAGTGATGGCGGTGGTCGCAGCTCATCTGCGCAGATCGGGGGTTCCAGTCTTTCCCTATCTCGACGACTGGCTGTTGAAGGTGGGCTCGCCCCAGGTTGTCGTCTCCCACCTCCAGACTACGGGCGACCTCCTGCATTCGCTGGGGTTCTCTGTCAACGTGCCGAAGTCACAACTGACTCCCTCTCAGAAGCTCCTCTTCATCGGAGTGGTTCTGGACATGACGCAGTTTCTGGTTTATCCTCCCAAACAGCGAGTCCGGGATATTCGGGCTATGATTCCGATCTTTCAGCCTCTATCCCGGATTTTGGTCAGAATGACCCTGAGGCTGCTGGGCCTCATGGCCTCCTGCATTCTGCTGGTGGATCATGCCAGGTGGCATATGCGGGCTCTGCAGTGGGACCTGAAATTCCAGTGGGCACAGCATCAGGGGAATCTGTCCGATTGCGTCCAGATCTCGGACAGCACTGCACCACAATTGCAGTGGTGGCTAACGAACCGGGATTGGGTCAACGGCAGATCCCTCTCCCTTCCCCAACCAGAGTTCACAGTGGTGACAGATGCATCACTGCTGGGATGGGGCGGCCACATGGGAGAGGCGGAGATCAGAGGCCTCTGGTCTCCGGCGGATCCGGGCTCCACATCAACCTTCTGGAGCTTCGGGCGATATGGACATGCACTAAAGGCATTCATTCCCTCTGTCTGGGGAAGAGTGGTGCAGGTGTTCACGGACAACACCACCGCCATGTGGTACTGCAACAAACGGGGTGGGGTGGGGTCGTGGACCCTATGTCAAGAGGCTCTCCGTCTCTGGACATGGCTGGAACATCAGGGCATTTCCCTGGTGGTTCAACACCTGGCAGGTTCTCTGAATGCCAGGGCGGACGAACTCACCCGCAGGTGCATGATGGATCACAAATAGCGTCTTCACTCGGAGGTGTGCAAGGTCTCTTCCACAAGTGGGGAGAGCCTTGGTTAGATCTATTTGCCACCGAAGAGAACGCGCAATGTCAGCAGTTCTGCTCGTTGGAATTTCCAAGGCGGCACTCGCTAGGCGACGCTTTTCGTCACGAGTGGAGTTGCGGTCTTCTATACGCCTTTCCGCCTATACCACTCTGCCCAGAGTGCTGAAGAAGATCAAGCGCGACTGTGCCCAAGTCATCTTTATTGCTCCGAATTGGGCACGAAGAGTCTGGTATCCCGAGCTATTGCACATGGCCATCGATCCTCCGATACGACTGCCTCTTCGGGAGGATCTTCTGTCGCAGCAGCAGAGGACGGTCCTCCACCCGAACCTGTCCAGCCTCCACCTCCTTGCGTGGAGATTGAGCGGCGACAGTTGACAGCTTTTGACCTTCCTCCCGAAGTCTGTGATGTTATCTTGGCAGCCAGGCGTCCCTCCACTAAGACGGTATACATCTGCAGATGGAACAAATTTGTGGCATGGTGCACAGCAAAGGCTGTGGATCCCCTCTCTGCCCCTCTTTCTGAGGTTCTCTTGTTCCTTCTTTCTTTGGCCCAGCAGGGCTCTGCTCTGGGCACTCTTAAGGGCTATCTCTCTGCCATTTCAGCCTTTCTTAGGCTTCCTGATCAGCCTTCTCTTTTCAAGTCCCCTGTTGTAAATCGCTTCCTTAAGGGCATTACTCATCTTTTTCCTCCTATTCCCTTCGTAATGCCTCAGTGGGACTTGAACTTGGTACTTATGTATCTTATGCGTGCTCCCTTTAAGCCGTTACATAAGTGTCCTCTCAGGCTTCTGACTTTGAAAACTGCCTTTCTAGTGGCCATCACCTCTGCGTGCAGGGTGAATGAGCTCCAAGCTCTTTCTTCCAAGCCTCCCTTTCTGGCTGTTCATCCGGACAAGGTCGTCCTCAGAACTAGACCTTCCTTTCTTCCAAAGGTGGTGACTTCTTTCCACATTGGTCAAACCATCACTTTGCCCACCTTCTTTCCGCCTCCGCATCCTTCAAAGGAGGAAGAGAGGCTCCATCGTCTGGATCCAAAACGTGCGCTTTCATTCTATTTGGATCGCACCAAACAATTCCGGGTGGATGACCAGCTCTTTGTTGGCTACGTGGGCGCCAGGAAAGGTCGGGCCGTGCACAAGCAGACCATCTCCAGGTGGGTCGTTTTGTGAATCAAAGCTTGCTATTCTTTGGCAAAGAAGGAGCCTCCAGTGGGACTGCGCGCCCATTCCACCAGGGCAACGGCAGCTACCACTGTTTTGGGACGGGGAGTTCCCCTCAATGACATCTGTAAGGCAGCTACGTGGGCATCTCTGCACACGTTCACCAAACACTACTGACTGGACAGCCAAGTCCGGAGAGACGGCTTCTTTGACAGTTCTGTTCTCCGGGACTTTCTGGTGTGAATTTAGTTCGCAGACCCACCTCCGGGGTTGGTATTGCTGGGGTATCAATTCTAAGGTAATGAATCTAAAACTAACTGTTTCTTTCAGATGAACAAGTTACTTACCTTCGGTAACAATATATCTGTAAGAAGCATAGGTTAATTATAGATTTCTTACCGCCCCACCCATCCTCCCTGTTGTGCGAACTGATTTCTAGAATTAAGGACTTCCTTTCAGGGCCCTAGTTTTGTGCACCAGTGGTCAGTGTTTTGCATGGCTCTGCGCTTCTGGCGTGGAATGTCGTGTATAAAGAACTGACGTCAGCGCACGAGGGCGGCGTCTCAGTAGCTACCGCGACGTAATCCCGGTGACCACGACGCCAACGACGAACGCGGAGCCGACCGACGCCACCTTTCAACGAGCAGGGGTACTGCTGATGAAAAATTCTCTGAATTCAGTCTGACGCCTGGGGGTAATTCTAAGGTAAGGAATCTATAACTAACCTATGTTTCTTACAGATATATCGTTACCGAAGGTAAGTAACTTGTTCATTCTGAATGGTCTGGGTTATCACAGCACAAGCCCAGAACCGGAAACAGTTTCCTTAATGACCTGGAGAGAGGCAGTCACCGTAAAGAAAGTCTTTTAGCCTCCTGATCCTGACTCTGTTGAATTGGGTTCCATGAAATTGGGTGTCAGCAACACTTGTTACATGCAATGCTTAGAAAATGCAAAATGTGACATGAAGCACTACAAAAAAACAAGTCATCAATTTTATTCGCTTATGCAAAATCCTGTGACCCCAGAGATAGTTTTTGTACCCATTCTGCCTATATCGTGTACATAAGTAAAGCAGCTGTAGAAATGCCAGTGTTTGGCGTACCTATAAAAACAGCTGTTTATGGCACCACAATTTCCCCGACATAGCAGTTGTGCAGTAATGAAGATTAAACGTGAAGGTTTAGATTATCCCTGGTTATTTCCAATATTCACCCAAGTGTTGTTATATTTGATGTTCTGTGTTTGCCTTTGTACCTTTGTAGTTTGTTTGTTTCCAGAACATGAATATCTTGGAAGCGTCAAGCGGTTCATAGCTTTATGACATCTTAAATTGTACCAATATTAATTTATTGCGTACCTTAGGGCATACCGCGAAAGTAGCGAAATAGAATGTTTTGCAGTTGAAAAGCTGATACCAATTACAGCACCTTTTTCTGTTATTTTTTATTTTATTTTTCAAAATAAGTTGTTTTTGACGAGACCATATTACAGGAAGTAATTGAAACTGGTTTGTTCAATGCGGCAGAGGGATCTGCAAATATAGTTCTTTAAAATCTCATTTCAAGAAAGCATATTCTCAGAATTTCCTATTGATTTGCTCGGATTATTTGCCTGGCATTACATTTAATCAGAAACGCAGCAGGTTATGAATATTAATACAGTGAACTTGGTTGTTGCTATATTCTGTTTTTTTTTTTTGCACAGAGCTGTTTCCCCCTTGACAGTTATGGGCATTAACCCCCAAAACGTGCTCAGACAAGGCTTGTGGACTGTGAAGGCTGGTTAAACTGAGCAAGCTCTCAAACAACCTCGCTGCTGCAGCTGGCTGCGCGGCAAGAGCAAAATCTCCCCTGCATCTTCCATCGCAGGACTGCTGGTCTATAGACCCCCGGATACTCTCACCAGCCATCTGCTTGAGCTATGTGGCACTATTGCAGACCTGTCATTGAGGCATGCCAATTTTATAGTCCTCGGAGACTTCAATGTCCATATGGACAATAGCAACTGCTCCCTCGCCACTCAGCTGGCAGACACTCTTAAGGGTGTGAATCTGGTTCAAAAGGTGTGTGCACCCACCCATAAGGCCGTTCACATGTTGGATCTCATTTTTACGAATGATCCCACCTTGAAAGTGGAGGCTCCGTTACCTCTAACCTGGTCAGACCACTGTTTAGTTCCTTTCAGCTGGGCTGGCACCTCATGGCACAATAAGGCCAGACCAATGTATGAAGAACGGAGAGACTGGGTAAAGGTCTCCCCTGTGACTTTGGGTCCCGCGTTACAGTCTGCCCCACTTGAGCTGTTGGGTGACCCCAGTAGGGACCCATGTACCTTCAGTTGCTGGGTTACATCAGCCCTGGACAGAGTTGCCCCGCTTAAAACTATGAAATCGGTCAGGAAGAAACCCTCTGCCCCCTGGTTCACCTCGGATCTCCGTGTGGAGAAAAGCTTATGTAAGAAGCTGGAGCGTGCTTGGCGCAAAGCCTACAATCCAGAGGCTAAGTGCGCTTATAGAACAGCTTTAAAAAAAATCCATAGGTCAAAGCGTAATACCACCAGAGACTATATTGCCTACCAAATAAAGTCCTCTGACAATTCAGTTAAAGAAGTCTTTTAGATTGTCCAAGACTTTATTAAACCGATGGCTTTGGATAGTACCATCGTTCCCTCTGCTTCTCTTTGTGAGGACTTATCTATTTTTTTTCAGGAGAAAGTTCATTCTATTTATTCCTCTTTCTCCCCGGCTGGGTCCCCAACCACGCTAAAACCTACTTCAGACCCGCTTAGAATTTGGTCCGAGTTCAGTGCGTTTGGCCCAGAAGCATCTCTGCTAGAATTGAGTAAATGTAAATCTGGTTCGCCCGGTGATCCTTGCCCGGCTAAGTTTTTTAAACTGTTGGCTGATTGGTTCAATCAGCAACTTAACCCTATTTGGAGCTCCTCCATAATGACGGGCATTTACCCCACCACCTGGAAAGTGGCCTATGTCTTGCCGATTCTGAAAAAGCGGACGCCGATCCAGCAGGGCTCAAGAATTTAGGCCTATCTCCCTCCTGCCTGTCCCGGCCAAAATCCTTGAGAAGGAAGTCCAGAAGCAATTATCTAACTTCCTGGAGTCTAACAACTGTCTTCATGACTCCCAATCCGGCTTTAGATCGGGTTATAGTACAGAGACAGCCCTTTTGGAAGTAGCGGAAACTGTACGTGAAGCCTTAGACCAGGGCAACTCCGCAATGCTTGTGCTGCTGGATTTATCCGCAGCATTTGACACGGTGTCTCATCGAATCCTGCTGGAGAGACTTGAGCACCTGGGAGTGACGGGTACTATGCTGGCCTGGTTCCGCTCGTTTTTAGAGGGCCGGTCGCAGCAAGTATTTCTTCGCCCCCACGTTTCTTCACCTAAACCCCTTATGTGTGGAGTGCCCCAGGGTTCAGCTCTGAGCCCCACGTTATTTAATGTTTATCTTACCCCGCTGGCTTCTCTAGTCGAGCAATGGGGAGTGAAAGCTGTCTCCTATGCTGATGGTACTCAGCTGGTGTTCTCTTTTAAAGAGCACTCGGAGGCAGCTTTTGACAACTTTAAGAACTGTCTGATCAACATCTCGACCTGGATGACGGATTGCTGCCTGAAATTAAATACCGACAAAACTTAGGTATTGTTTTTCAATCAACCCTCTCCTCTGATCTCCGATTTCTGGTGGCCGTCGGAGCTAAACCCCTCACCCATCCCAGTTGACTCTGCCAGGAATCTCGGGTTTAAATTTGATACGCACCTCTCTTGTAAAGCCCAGATCTGCCAAGTCTCCTCGGCTTGTTTCTGGAAATTAAAAGCCCTGCGGAGATTCTTGCATCTCCTACCGATGGACTGCAGGAAGACTGTGGTCCATGCTATGGTTACATCGAAGTTAGACTATGCCAATAGCCTATACTTGGGTCTTCCAGCTTATCCGACTCAAAGACTGCCAGTTATTCAGAATGCTGCGGCCAGACCCATTAGAAATGTGCCGTTTCGTCACCGCATCTCTCCCCATCTGCAAAGCCTCCATTGGCTGCCTGTCCAAAGGAGGATAGAGTTTAAGGCGCTTACCATCGCCTATAGAGCTTCCAGGGATAGGGGCCCTGTGTACCTGAGACAGAGACTTCGGAAATATCACCAAACTAGGGCCCTGAGATCCAATTTCCAGCAACTTTTTAGGATCTCCCGTTTTTCTAAAGCCAGGATTGGCAGTAGAGCTTTCTCAGTGAGAACTGCGTCTTTGTGGAACTCTTTGCCTGGCCACCTTCGTAAGGCAGAGACTGAACAAGTATTTTGGAAAGCATTGAAGAGCTGGCTGTTCGCCCGTTCGTAGTCCACTCCTCTCTCCTCTGCTGGATCCGTTTTTAGCGCCGGGACACCCCCGTTGGAGGTAGCCGCACGCTGTATAAATGATCTATTGATTGATTGATTGCAGTAAGCTTTCAGATCCTCCTGCTACTAAGAAGCCCTCAGCCTCCACAAAGTGCACGCCCTGTGAGAAGGGCAGAGTAAAGCAGACCCCATTGGTTAGTCTACTCTAAAACAAAAGTCTAACCAGGACAAGTAGCGAAGAGAGGGGTTGGTGGAGTTGGGGAGAGGGGAGAACCTGGGAGGGGAAAGGAGAGCGCCTGTGGTTAGGAGGGAGCGGCAGACAGCCAAAATTGTTGGATGGATAAGAACGGGGAATGGAAATGGGCAGAAGAGTGAACTGTTGTGGATTGTTTTTCATTTAGTTTTCTTTGGACGGTAGGTAGTGGCTATTGTTGAGTTGGCTAACAAATGAAAAACAACTTGGAAATATAGTGACTTTCTTAAGATTGAAACATTGCCCAACAAATGGTGCAATGGATCGGATAGCCTTTTCAAACCTCATTATTTAATAAGAGAAAGTGATCGTGAAACTTTAGTAAAAATCTTTTCTGTATCATATTTTTTGGGGTTGGTTCTAATTACACAGGTTCTGAGCTACATGATGTATGTACAAGCCCCTGCCTGTTTTTGCTGACCTGTTAAATACTTGTCACTGTTGCTGCCAGGCAAGATTTGTTCTAGAATGTTTGCTGCCATCAGTTAAAAAACTAAATACCACCTATCCTCATTGACACCAAGGTGATATTTGTTGATGGTAGGAGGAAACTGGTGATCCCCTACAATTGTTTCTTCTAAATTGTTGGCTAGTTGGACTTTGCTCTAAAAACAGGGCCTGTCTGCAAGTCATTTTTGTATTTTCCAGTGTTCCCCCACAAAGTCATGAAATGCTCTGATAAGATGAATCACATGCATGTTTTTCACTGATGCTTATCTGGGATGTGAAGGTGAGAACTTGGGAAAAGAATGATTTGTTGGGTGTCTTGGTTTTCACTCCCTGTAATCTGACTTGGTGCGTTCGTATATTGGTTGAGTCGCTACAACTAACCGAGTGATGTCTCGTGTCAGAGGTGGAAGGTATTTGGACACCATGTATTTTGAAATGCTGAATAATTTAGAATCTTATAAGGTAATTGTATGGACGGTTATGTAGCAAACAACATGAGATCTGTAACTCTTTAAATTTATTATGTAAATAGCTTAAAATTTGCTTGTACAGTTATGATTTTAGTTTTTTTAGTATATCTTTTTAATTTTAATGTTAATCTTACACATTCTTCTGTGAATATTGCACGTTAGCCTCCAACATTTCATCCTTGTATTACCATGTCAGTTTCTGTTGTTTCTCTGTACCATTTCCCCCTTTGTCATTGGTCGTTTTATCTATCACTTGTAGTATAACTGTTACCTGTCACATGTGATATTTGTTCTGAATGTCTGCTGCACACCCTGTAGTAATTTGTTGAGGTCCTTTGTAATTAGACACACCTATTATGTCTTTGCATTTAGTTGTAGGATTATTAACTTTGAAAATAGAACGATCTATCTTTTTTCTATCAAATAGCACACAGTCAATATTAAAAATTGTAGCTAGTATGTGCCTTTGGAAATTAGTATGAAAGCCTCAAAATGACGTTTAGTTGGAAGAGTTATCAATATTGGCGATATTAGAGAAGTTGTCCTTCAAGATGGACACTAGAAAATGTTGAGATTTGTGCCAATTTTTAAGATTTTATTTTTTGCTATGTGTCTAATGCAAGACAGTTGAACACAAAGTTATACTCTTTGCCCTCCTCCCTTTACCTGACCTAGCATTGCTTAATTCCCTCCTATTTCCCGTCTCCTTACCATTCTTGTTTTGTGAATTCATAAGTCTTTCCCCCTTGTGTGAATGTGCAAACAGTTTATCCTGGTTCAGAAGAAAGATTGATTATTTTGTACCAAAGTTTATGAATGTATTTTTATCCAGACTGAAATGATAAATCTATTTGTATGACTTATATATTCTCTCAACTCTGTGACTGATTAGATGATTTTTCTCATTTCAATTGTAGTGTACTTTTTGTGGGTAATTTCATTTGTTGTTCCAGTGCACCTTTCTCCATTGTGCAGATAAAACTATGTGCGAACAGTTTGTGAAAAAGACCACCAAGAAACATTTCTGCTGGGTTCATATGCAATGATAGCCTTCAGCCTTCTCTCCGACCACTAGGAGGATTTGAATTGAAAGATCTGTGTTGAGATTTGAATTTGAAGATCAACTCAGACTTGGATATATAGAAGTAAACTGCTGTTTAAGTGCAGAAAGTGTATACCAACCGTACTCAAAACAAAACACCGAAGTAATAGTGTTGTCAGCATATTCAATCAACGTTGAGTCCAAAAAAGGAATCATTTGACTTGGTGATCTGAATATACAACATAACGTATTAGCCAAATGTTGTGCTAATGACTGGATTGGCCAGTATGTTGTAACAGCAATTAGACACGGTTTTACCTTAATTCTTGTATCTGAAAGAGACAGTTATGGATTCCTCACCTTAGAATTACCCCCAGATGTCAAACCGGATCCGGAGAATTTTTTCCTCAGCAGTACCTCTGCGTGTCGATAGGTGGCGTCGGTCGACTCCACGTTCGTCAAAGGCGTTGTGGTCGCTGAAATGACGTCGCGGTATCTACTTAGACGCCGCCCTCGCGCACTGACGTCAGTTCTTTCTTTTTCCGCGCAAGCCAGTGTAGATCCGGAGAGAGCGGTACCTTGAGTCACTTTTTGACTCCATTTTTTGCGACTTTTGTCGACACCTTTTTTGAGTCGATCGACTCCTGGTGCACGGAGGGATGTCACGTCGGACCGGCTTCAAGGCTTGTGACGCCTGTCACAAATTGATGTCGGTTTCGGACCCGCACCACGTGTGCCTTTGGTGCCTGAAGCACGACCACGACCCAAAGTCGTGCTCCGACTGTTGGGCCATGAACCCGAAGTCTTTGCGGAGCGGTCCCGAAAGCTTCTCGAGGCCTGGCAGTCGGCTCCGCTCCGTTCAAGGTTTTGGTCGAGAGGGAGGTCGCGGGACCGGTCGCAGAGCCACCACCACCACTCGTCATCGAAGTCTTCGTCTGCGGGTAAGTCGAAGCACAAGAAGAAGGCAAAGAAGCATCGTCGCTCTTTGCGTTCTCCCCGTCCGTCGGCTGACACGACGCGGGACGCATCAGGTAGTCGTCCGGCTCCACCCACGGAGCTTGTTGGGTCCACTCCGGCCTTCCCTCCCTTTCCGGGACCCGGAGTGACCCCTGCCCAGCTTCGAAAATTTTACGAAGCCTTACACTCCATCTTCGGACAGCCCGAATCCGCCGGCGCGCCCTCGGGCCCCGCGGACTTGTTTGGGGGCTCTAGGCCTTCGATGCCGGCGGCTTCGGCTCCGGCGCCGCAGGGCCTCCAGGGATCCAGGCCTGAATCCGGATCGGCACCGGTCGGCCTCGTGACACCTCCTTCAGCTCCGAATCCAGTGACGACACCCCCGCCACCTCCGACGCAGGTTGTGTTCCCAGCCGGCGTCGACCCCGGCCTCCCCCTCGATGAGGACACGGAGCCGGACCGACGTCGGTACCGGCGCCGACCGGTACTTTTGTACCCCTGTTCTCCCCTGATGTTTCCTACCGCCCTGAGTGGCTCACAGAGAGGGTAAGGAGGACTGAGAGGGGTCTGTGGACCCTCTTGAAGACCATTTGGAGGAACCGGACTGGAGAGAGGAGTTGGGTGAGGCCAGTGGTCTGGATACCTCTCCAGACCTTGGCATGCTATCTCCCCCTACCGTGGCTACGGAGGAGGGTGCATCGTACACAGTGGTGTTGCGTAGGGCAGCCGAGGCCCTCAACCTCGAGCTTCCTATGGTGGCAGTCAGGACTAACCTCCTGACAGAGGTGCTTCAACCGGCAGCGGCCTCCTCGGAGCCCTTGCTGCCGTTCAATGAGGCTCTTACGGACATCCTTTTGGGCACTTGGTCCAAGCCCAACACAGGGGCTCCTGTGGACAGGATGATTGCCCGATGCCACCGCCCGGCACCGGGCTACCCCATTTTCCTCTCTTCCCATCCTACCCCTGAGAACTTGGTAGTCCAAGCCTCAACGTCCAAGGTCGCATTCCCTAACGCACTGCCTGATAGGGAATCCAAGAAGCTGGACCACCTTGGGAAGATGTTTTCTTCCTCCAGCTTGGGACTGCGGTTGGTGAACACTGCATGTCTATTGGGCCGATACTCCCACTCGGTGTGGGACACGGTTGCGCAGGTGCTGCCACAGTGCCCGGAGGAGGCCCGGGCCGTGCTCTCCCGTGCTGTTGCCGAAGGGAGAGACGCTGCGAAGTTCACCATCCGGTGTGGGCTGGACACCGCCGACTCACTGGGCAGGACGATTTCCACGTCAGTAGCATTGAGACGCTACGCCTGGTTGAGGTCCACTGGCTTTTCGGGGGATGTCCAAGCGACACTTTTGGACATGCCCTTTGATGGCTGTCGCCTGTTGGCGACAAGGCAGACAACGCGCTCGAGCGCTTTAAGGATTCTTGGGCTACGGCCAGATCCTTAGGCCTCGCTTCCACCTCCCGCCCAGCGCAGTCTGCTTTTCGCCCCTTTTGTGGCTACGGAAGGGGTGCCCCGCCACGTTCCGCCCAGAGCCACAGGCCTGCGCAAGCTGTCCAGCCTCGGCGCGGCCGGGGACGTGGATTCCACCGCCGTGGGTCGGGGGGCCAGCGGGTGGGCCAGTCCACCAGCGCCCCCTCTGCAGCAGCCTCCAAACCCTCCTAGTCCGACCTTTCAGGCCCATCAATTGCCAGTGGGTGGCAGGATTCGCCATCACCTCCCCACTGGCTCAACATCACGTCGGACAGGTGGGTTTTGCAGATAGTCCGTAAGGGGCTACTCCCTCCCCTTGAAGACTACCCCTCCATCCATGCCACCTCAATTCCATCGCATGTCGGAGGATCACCTGGCCCTTCTCCAACAGGAAGTCACGCCTCTCTTCGCCAAGGGAGCCATCGAGCGCCTTCCTGCCCCAAAAGTCGGTTGTGGTTGTTATTCTCACTACTTTCTGGTGCCCAAGAAGGACAAGGGCCTGAGTCCTATCTTGGATCTCAGGGACGTCAACCGCTTCCTCCAGAAGAAGTTCAAGATGTTGACAATGGCTCAGGTCCTGTCTGCTCTCGACCCTGGAGACTGGATGGTAGCGTTGGACTTGCAGGATGCTTATTTTCACATCCCCGTCCTGCCAGCCCACCGGCGTTACCTGTGGTTCACGGTAGGCCACGAGCACTTTCAGTTCACCGTGCTCCCCTTTGGCCTTACCACCGCCCTCGGGTGTTCACGAAAGTGATGGCGGTGGTCGCAGCTGATCTGCGCAGATCAGGGGTTCCAGTCTTCCCCTATCTGGACGACTGGCTGTTGAAGGCGGGCTCTCCCCAGGCTGTCGTCACCCACCTCCAGACTACGGCCGACCTCCTGCATTCGCTGGGGTTCACCATCAATGTGCCGAAGTCACACCTGATCACCTCTCAGAAGCTCCTTTTCATCGGAGCGGTTCTGGACACAGAGCAGTTTCGAGCTTATCCTCCCGAGTAGCGAGTCAGGGATATTCGGGCTATGATTCCGATCTTTCAGCCTCTATCCAGGTTTCAGTAAGAATGACCCTGAGGCTACTGGGCCTCATGGCCTCCTGCATCCTACTGGTGGACTATGCCAGGTGGCTTATGCGGTCTCTGCAGTGGGACCTGAAGTTCCAGTAGGCACAGCATCAGGGGAATCTTTCCGATTGTGTCCAGATCTCGGAGGGCACTGCACACCAGTTGCAGTGGTGGCTAACGAACCGAGATTGGGTCAACAGCAGATCCCTCTCCCTTCCCCAACCAGAGTTCACAGTGGTGACAGATGCATCACTGCTGGGGTGGGGTGGCCACATAGGAGAGGCGGAGATCAGAGGCCTCTGGTCTCCGGCGGAGTCCGGGCTTAATATCAACCTTTTGGAGCTTCAGGCGATTCGTCTTGCACTAAAAGCATTCCTTCTCTCTGTCCGGGGAAGAGAGGAGCAGGTGTTCACGGACAACACCACTGCCATGTGGTACTGCAACAAACAGGGCGGGGTCGGGTCGTGGACCCTATGTCAAGAGGCTCTCCGCCTTCGGACATGGCTGGAACATCAGGGCATATCTCTGGTGGTTCAACACCTGGCAGGTTCTCTGAACGCCAGGGCGGACGAACTCAGCTGCAGGTGCATGATGGATCACAAATGGTGTCTTCACTTGTAGGTGGTGCAAGGTCTCTTTCAGCAGTGGGGAGAGCCTTGGTTAGATCTATTCGCCACCGAAGAGAACGCGCAATGTCAGCAGTTCTGCGCGTTGGAATTTCCAAGGCGGCACTCGCTAGGCGACGCCTTTCGTCACGAGTGGAGTTGCGGTCTTCTATACGCCTTTCCGCCTATACCACTTCTGCCCAGAGTGCTGAAGAAGATCAAGCGCAACCACCCAAGTCATTCTTGTTGCTCCGGATTGGGCGAGAAGAGTCTGGTATCCCAAGCTGTTACACATGGCCATCGATCCTCCGATCAGACTGCCTCTTCGGGAGGATCTTCTGTCGCAGCAGGGGATGGTTCTCCACCCGAACCTGTCCAGCCTCCACCTCCTTGCGTGGAGATTGAGCGGCGACAGTTGACAGCTTTCGACCTTCCTCCTGAAGTCTGTTATGTTATCTTGGCAGCCAGGCGTCCCGTCACTAAAACGTTATACGCCTGTAAATGGAATAACTTTGTGGCATGGTGCACAGCAAAGGCTGTGGATCCCCTTTCTGCCCCCCTTTCAGAGGTTCTCCTCTTCATTCTTTCTTTGGCCCAGCAGGGCTCTGCTCTGGGCACTCTCAAAGGCTATCATTCGGCCATTTCGGCCTTCCTTCGGCTGCCTGACCAGCCTTCTCTTTTCAAGTCCCCTATTGTAAATCGCTTCCTTAAGGGCATTACTCATTTGTTTCCTCCTACTCCTTTCGTGATGCCCCAGTGGGACTTGAACCTGGTTCTTACTTATTTGATGTGTGCTCCGTTCGATCCGCTACATAACTGTCCTCTCAGACTTTTAACCCTTAAAACTGCCTTTCTGGTTGCCATCACCTCTGCTCGCAGGGTGAGTGAACTACAGGCCCTTTCTTCTAAGCCTCCTTTCCTGGCTGTTCATCCGGACAGGGTTGTCCTCCGCACTAGGCCTTCTTTCCTTCCCAAAGTGGTTACCTCTTTCCATATAGGACAGACCATCACTTTGCCCACCTTCTTTCCGCCTCCGCATCCTTCTAAAGAGGAAGAGAGGCTCCACCGTCTGGATCCAAAACGTGCGCTTTCCTTTTATCTGGATCGCACAAAGCAATTCCGGGTGGATGACCAGCTCTTTTTCGGTTATGTGGGCGCCAAGAAAGGTCGGGCCGTGCAAAAACTAACCATCTCCCGATGGGTCGTTCTTTGCATCAAAATCTGCTATTCCTTAGCAAAAAAGGAACCTCCAGTTGGGTTGCGTGCCCATTCCACCAGGGCGACGGCAGCCACTACTGCTTTGGGACATGGAGTCCCCCTTCTTGACATCTGCCAGGCAGCTACGTGGGCTTCACTGCACACGTTTACCTAACACTATTGCCTGGACAGCCAAGGCTGAAGGGATGGCTTCGGCCGCTCAGTTCTCCAGGACTTTGTGGTGTGAACTTGGTTGGCAGACCCACCTCCGGGGTTGGTATTGCTGGGGTATCTATTCTAAGGTGAGGAATCTATAACTTGCTGTCTCTTTCAGATGAACAAGTTACTTACCTTCGGTAACGATATATCTGTAAGAGACATAGGTTAGTTATGGATTCCTCACCACTCCACCCACCCTCCCCGTTCTGCGAACTGATTTCTAGGATAAGGGACTCCCCTTTCGGGCCCTAGTTTTTGTACACCAGTGGTCAGTGTCTTGCATGGCTCTGCGCTTCTGGCGTGGAATGTCGTGTAAAGAACTGACGTCAGCACGCGAGTGTGGCGTCTAAGTAGATACCGCGACGTCATTCCGGCGACCACAACGCCAACGACGAACGCGGAGTCGACCGACGCCACCTATCGACGCGCAGAGGTACTGCTGAGGAAAAAAGTCTCCGGATCCAGTCTGATGTCTGGGGGTAATTCTAAGGTGAGGAATCCATAACTAACCTATGTCTCTTACAGATATATTGTTACCGAAGGTAAGTAACTTGTTCTTCAATAGTAGTGTATGATCTTACAATCTGGAAAGCTCGTCCAGTGCTAAAAGGCAGAAGATAAATGAGGCAAGATTGGACTTTTTTCTAATCTGAGGGAACAATGGCGAACTGCTGATGGAGGACAGTGGCACTTTGGATCTTTTTACAGGGCAGTACAAGTTTTGTTTGGCAATGAATGGATGGAATGATATTAAATGCCAGAGAATGAGAAGGATTTGTGGCAAAATGATTGGTCCAGCAAGAGGAAGTGGTGGTGTCCGTACCTAGATAGAACTGCTATAAGAAGGAGAAATCAACGTTATCAAAGATTTCCCCTTGCAATGGTAAGGGAGAAAGATAAATGGGTAGAAGCCAATGTTTTTGAACTCGAGAGAAGGCTATTGATGTCGTACAAGACTGAGAGGAAGTGGTTGTCAGAGAATCAGTGCAAATGGTTAGATTACTGGAGAGCCGATATAACCGCAGGAATGCGTAGGTGTTAGTAGTAAGGGGGAATATATACAGAACTGGTTTGTAACTACTAGTACCTAAAGCTATAGTCTGTTTTTGAGCCCAGTAACTCCTCTCTAAAAATGACCAACAATCATGAATTCCAAAATTGCAAAAAACACTAATGATCGTTTTGTGTTGTGGCTGATTAAATACTACTAGCCAGTTGTATTAGTGGTCGTGCTCAGTTCCATCTTGTGGGAGCAATGATGTTTAAATCTTCTGGATGCCCTGTGGCACCTGAGATATTCCAAAGTTGAGAATTCTGCAGTTAGAGCATCCACCAGAAAGAGAGTTTCTGAAGCTAAATAACTTATTTGGGGGCATACGTCCATTTCACACAAAGCAACGCGGCTCATAAATTTCAGTAGTATTTTCGGCCAGCTTCAGAACCCAGCTCAGGCTGCGGAATCATGGGCATTACAGCGGGTTCCAAGCACTCCAGCAGGTTGCCACTTGAGTTTATTTTCCCATCGCTCTATCTCCCTAACCTTTTGGAGGTGGTAAGTTCATCCAGATGTGTAGCTACTCCCATTTTAGTGCACCATGGTAGAGTGCAGAATGCAGTTATTTATCCTTCTTCAATGCAAGCGTGCTTTGGGTGGCCTTTATGGGGTTGGTTTGCATCAACCTTGGTAATGAGGTGGTCCAGCTCATGGTGTCTGGAAAGGATGTCACTTTTTACAAACCACATACATCTGGACCGCCTACATCATCCCGGTTAGTTCTGCATCTATGAAATTCTGATTGCAGGTCATAACTGTGAGTCAACGCAAGCTTCCAGCATGCACATTATACATATAGTTTACATATAATCTCTGCTAGGACATAAACCTGTATCGATGAAATAACGTCCACTTAAAACCTTGGGACACAGTCTCACTTCTAATCGATCCAGCCCCATTTATTTGTTTTTTATAATGTGGGATGAGTGCTAATATTGCGCCGCAGGAAGTACAGCGCGGTGGTTGCGCGTTGCGTCTTTCATTGTTGCTGTTGACTGTTGTGATTCCAACATTTAGATGTGCTGCTGTTGCTCTAACGTGAGGTACTTAGAGGAAGCGAGTTCTGCGAATGCACCTAATTCCTCTTTTATCCCCGGTTATATCTGGGCACGAGGATGAGGTCGTTTCTTTCCCTTGTTCACATCTGTTCCTGGGTGTTAGCGTTCTCAGATGCTGCCTGTACGTGCCTGAAATGAGCAATCTCCTACTGCAGTCATATAACTCGTCCATGTGTATGCAGAACAATCAGAGTCGCCATTTGCAACTAGTGCTCTTAACAACTCTACATTTAGCAGCTTACTTTTGCCTGGTGCTTCTCTTTACACGTTCTTATGTTTGCAGAGCACGCCCCTCACTGTTTAAGACCCTCATACAATTCAAACAGTAAATTTGGAAATATACCTATTATGTCGTTTTTACTACACAGTTCTGCAAACCTAATTTGCCTTTATCTACCACCATCCTTATACTGTTTCCATCGATGGAAGAGCTCACATTCAATTCCATGGACGTACCTCTTTGGAATAAGCATGACCATTAGGCACCTACACAACATGTTGCCACAATGAGAAGGCGCGTTTATTGGTTGCAGCCAGCATGTCTTGCGTACGTCAGTCGCGGCGCGTTGTCATTTTCGTTTCTTGATTCAGCCATCGGGAAACGTGGGGTGGTGTTAATATTCCAGTCACGTATTTGTGCAGAGCAGCTCTCTCCTCTTCATACAGTAATTAATTTTAAGGTTGCTAATGCAAGTTGTAAAAAAAAAAAAAAAAAAGATTTAAAAACATGCACATTGTTGGCGGAAGCGAGAACGCCCCAGAGCACCCTGGGAGGGAATGTCAGGTGTAATTCTCCTACCAGATGGTACCCCTACAGGTGAGGCAGTAGCCTGTGAAATTACATTCTAAATTACGCTGCAGATGAGCAGAGCACACAGGGCTTTACGTCCTGATATCTGTAATAAACGACGCGAGTCAGGACCAAGGACAGCTCCGGCGAACTTACAGGAATGTTATATGGCACAGGGGAGATGGGATGGGGAAGGGAGAGCAGGTGCACCTGTGCGGAAAGGTCGGCCAGAGGATAATGACCTCAGCGGGGTCAGGTCTTGGAATAATATGCACGATAACCATCCATTTGTTTCCTAATTTATGAAGTGGCCTGCTGTGACTAAAGCAAGACAGCTTTTTTTCTCTTTTGTATTGCGGATGTCATTTAATACTCTGGGCGTATCCAGCAGGATCTTCTGGCCTCAGCCTGATTCCCAATAGATTTTTCAAAGATTCATGTAAAGAAAATCTAATTATTCACACCTGACAAATACATTAATAAACATATTAAACAGTCTCGTATGTTGTTACTTTCTTGTTTCTTTAATTTTACTTATTTCTTTCAGCTTGACTTTGTCATCCAGTTTTAATTTAATTTCGATTTATATGACAGCAGTTTGGAAATAGAGAAATGTTTCTGTATGAGTCGTGAGCTCCAGCTGTATAAAATGGGAACACTTGAAAAGCTCCCTTTAAAGGAGAGTTTGTGGTACTTTTTATGGATCCTGCAGAACACGGCCCGAGAAGAGGCTTTGTAGACCCTCCTGGCACCAAGGTATTTTTCAATGTGCCAGCATGAGACAGGAAGCCAGTAAGACTGCCGTCACCCCACTGAGCAGTACTTGAGTGAGATGCGTTTCTAGTAACAAACATTTATATAACAGAGGAATCCAAACCCTCTTTCGTCTGAGAACGGCACACACAAGAACAATGAGAAACAATGGCTATATTTTAAAGATTTATTTTAAAATGAAAATCCTACCTTAGTGCACGAATATGTGTGATAACTATATTAAAAAGACAAAGAGAATAGCGTCTGCAGCATTTATGAGTAATGTGAACAGCAGAAAACATTGCAAAATATTGGCCGTTTTAACTTAATATCAAATCCCACCCTCTTATCTTAGGCTTATTAAGCTAAACTCAGCACAGAAAGGCAAGCCCACTCACACTCTCATACCTCTTCCAACAATTGAGTTACTGTTCAATATAAGAGCAAAGTCTGCTATTCTTGCCCCTGCTGAGAGGAAGGTTGAGGCGCCCCCAGCAGGTGAATGATAGCCGCGCTTCCCTTCAGCCTTCAGCAAAAGTAGGTGAAGTGATCCCGGCAAGAAGCTCCTCTCCAGCACTTCATGCTCTGCTCCTGAATTATATAACATTATCTGGTCATTGTAGAAACTTTCAGAATAAGCAACTAGCAGAAACACACCTGATGCCTTCTTATTTATATTAATTATGTGAAATCATGCTCTTCAAATATTAATAAACAAAAACTTAAATTATTAGCTTCTATTACATTATGTTCGCAATTCAATGACAATTACTTTGAACATATCCGAGGAGACTTGATTATCATGTTGCAGTGAAAACTGACATTAAACTAACATGCATTCTACAGTTGCTATTTATACTTAAAATGATTAACATACGCAACCTAAAAAGGGGGATAGATAGAAGATAAAAAAAGATGATAATTACATCTTCTCCATGTAAACGTATGCAACTGAATGTCGAGCTTTGCGTTAACCTCAGTAGACTACCTACCGAAAGTCAAGCAATCAATCCCAATTATTATACACAATATTTTATTTACGCGCTGCAGCACACGCCACATTACAAAAAAAAACACATTTCAAACATCCCTGCACTATGTGGCAGGCACAATGTGGTGCGCGGTCCCCAATAATTGCGGGACGTACCCTAATCGCACTCCAAACACTTCAAATAAAGTTGCTCCAGCAGTATAAAGATCATTGCAAAATGTCTTTTTATTTTAATCCTTCTAATCCCCAGTGACATGAATACACGGGTTGTATCATCTCATAACAGTTTCGGGCTTTTAACCCGTTAAGTGCTTCTGTCGGCCAACGGCCGTCGCGAGCACTACCTCGGTAGTGCTGCGCACGTCCGTTGGCCGACGCGGCCCCGCCCGCTTAATAGAACGTTCCGCACTGGCGCGGAACGTTCTAAGCACTTAACCGGTTAAACATATCGCATAATTCATTGGAGATATTACCATCATTCTACATGCAATTGATCAATGTGAATAAGAGCACTAGTTGGAACTGAGTCTAAGTTTCTTCTATTTTTCATAGGAATCAGCCCCTGATGAAGGGCATGGCCCGAAATGCATTGGGCAGGACATAAGTGTGTCACTGACATATGAGTTTGATCAGAACAATTTAAACTGAACATCGTCACATGACAATTAAATGTGATTTATGAAAAGGATTGAAATAAAAAGAAATTTTGCAATGAACTTTATACTGCTGGAGCAACTTTATTTGAAGTGTTTGGAGTGCGATTAGGGGACGCCCCCCAATTATTGGGGACCGCGCATCACAATCTTATGTTCACATCCCCTTACTCAGGAGGATTTACCTATCAGCACCTTTAAATAGTTTACAGTGATTAAATGTACACCAGCGAGTGGGTGTGTCTACCCAATTCGGGATTTCTACACTAGGCACAATGTGGTGCCTGCCACATAGTGCAGGGGTGTTTAGGGGGGACCATAGGTGCCCTCCAGGGCCCATGGCTGAGGGCCAGGAGAGAAGGAGGGAGGGTTAGGGGCCCCAAAAGTCACTTTCCGCCAGCCTTTTCATGGCTGGTTAACCGCCATGAAACCTCAGTCGGAAAGAGACATTGTAATTCCTATGGCAGTGCCTGAGCAGGCACCGCCACCATTGTAGGGATTTCAGACGGTCCGAAGGGCTCCTTGAGTACGTTGGATGCGTGGTGGACGGTGTTTCTGCCCGCCTGCCATCCTTATGCGGCGGGCGGTTCGCATGGGCAGATGGCAATGTGACCGCCACCAATGGTCTGACAGTGGCGGTCCCACCGCCATCGT
Organism: Calotriton arnoldi; assembly: GCA_963921515.1. Classification (NCBI taxonomy): domain Eukaryota; kingdom Metazoa; phylum Chordata; class Amphibia; order Caudata; family Salamandridae; genus Calotriton; species Calotriton arnoldi. The sequence goes on from CAWUFW010000441.1 coordinate 3,409,864, forward strand.
AATCGGGCCCATAGTATTATTAATGGTTAAAGATCGGTTCTGTTTAAAATCACCCTTACCTTTTCACCCTTGCTTCCTATATTTACTTGTGTATTTACCAAACAACAAGAGCATTTCTACAACAAATGCTGTACAGATTGAAAGCATCAGCGGTATATAGGTCAGAACCAGTTTTTAGTGAGACCCTATAGAGTTTGTGAAGAGATTGGATGAGTGACAATAAAATAGTACAGAACATTAACGAACATTAAGTACACATATTTTCAGTGCTGACGGTCCAGTGGTAAAGAGTGTTACGGAGTGTGGTTATTTATCTGTTCAAGTGAGGGTAGGTGTTCTTGGAGGGAAGTCCTGAATTGCGCTTAGTGCGGAGGCTGATCACAATTCACCGGAAGGGGCGTTCCAGTGTAGGTGTTCCCAGTAGGTAGAAGCTGGGTTTAGATGTGACTAGGAGGTTGTGGTTTGCTGATCATAATTTGACTGGTGGCACAGCGGTTTACCATTGTGGAAAGGTAGTTTGGGGTATTTACGTTTATGGCTTTGAAAACCAAGATTAGAAGTTTATTGATGGCCTTATTGTTTGCTGATAGCTAGTCAGCCTGGTGATAGAAGTCTGATGTCAGCATGTTTGGGTAGATTAAAATGGGTCCTGCTGCCAAGTTTACAACTCTGTCTTGGGGAGTAAAATGATATGAGGGAGTCTAGTGAACTCTGTCAGTAGGTCAGCTTGCTGAGGACTAATGAGAAGTATGCAACAAAATGTTTGAACAGATTTTACTTATGCTTAGTGGTTGGAATCTTCTGGCTTAGACCATGCTGGTTATGAATGTTTCCATGCTCATTTCAGGATCAAAGTTTTCTCCCAGATTTTCAGCTGAGTGCTATATGGTCAGCATGTCTGGAGGTAAGTGCACAGAGAATGAAAGTAAGCCAGGTGTATGCGTGGCAGAAACATAGATTATTGTGGTTTTAGATGAATTCAGCATGAGTGAGTGATTGGCCAGCAAGTGGTAGGTGGCTATGAGGCAGTTTGAGATTGGTTCTTGCAGCTGGGGGTGGAGTAAAAGTAGAGAATGGGGGAAAGATTATGTTTGGCCCGCCCATCTTCCATCTGTTTGCATTCATTCTTGGGTAGCCATTTTCTCTCCATCTTAAGAAATGTTAGTATCTTCGGCTATAAGTCTTAAGGCTTTAGAAGCTATTGGTTGTTCGAGTGGTAAGCGACTCACTCTCAGTTTGAATTTTAACAAGCATAATTCTCCCTCCTCATACCTCTACCTTACCAGGACCAATCATTGTGCCATAGCTTCTTCTCTTTATCGGGTATTTGTTAACAGGTGATCCTTAGCACATATTTCAAACTTGCACAGTGCTGCAAAAAGTTTAAAATCCAAGCTGAATTGACCTTTAGCAGTCCCTTATCGATTCTTCAACTGGCAAAACCTCCAAACTTGTGTTGTTTTCTTCTTAGCTGACCTCAGCATTGGATAGCATTTCCCCAACCCTGCCAGCTTTATTTCGATCATGTCCAAGCCTAGCGAAAGCTTTTCTTGCTGATTACAGCAAATGCCAGTGTAATAAAACAGCTGAAATGTGAGTTTTTCACTTCGTAATTAACTACTAAAACTAATAACACTTCATCTGTGCCATTCCTTGACATTAATATGCTAAAAAGACCACCTACGCATATTGTCTGCAACTGTTGAAACCCCTTCCCCCAAACATATTTCCATAAGCTTGAAAAACGTAGCTGTGTTCCTTGCTGAACAAGGTTGTTTCCTTTTTCTGAGTTAACTAAGAGCATCCACTTATATCACCCTTAGGTTAACTTTCCCTAAAATATGATACAGCAAACTGACATGGTGCCTGAAGAATTTGAGTTCTTTAGTTCTCCTTTTTAAACATTTACGACCCATATTAGATTATCCCACCCTGCCAAGTAAGTGCTCTTAGCTCTATTACAGACCTGTGTTGGAAATGTGAACTTCCTACAACATGTCCAGGCCGACATCAGACCCAGTAAAGGGAAAGGATCACTCATTTCCAATGTTAGGGATCATCGCAGGAAAGGCGACTTGAGGCATCACCACAGCTTGAATTCTGTACGACTTCTGTGGTTTTCAAGAAAACCAGTTCTCTCTCTCGCATCGTAGGCGTAACACTGAACTGATGCAGCTCTTCTCTCACTACTTCCTGGTCAGCTGTTTTATGCTACCATTAAAGTCCACATTCATTCCACCTCCTGCGTTGCTCCAAAAACACAACATTTTCTGTTGTTTTTTCACATATACTATATTTCTCTTCTGAGCAACATTGAGTCATTTTGCCTCATGATGTAAAGCTATGTGAATGGCAAGCGAATGCTTACCTCACTTCTAGCACAGCAGTCATGTCTGAGCCTTTACTTTATTGCTTGATTTCAGTACAAGACAATCTGTGCTAATACATTTAAATTGAATTCAACTAATGCACATTATCAATCCCCTGCGCTGTGACCACACCTGTGGTCTACAGGTAGAGCCCAGCTTCTTGTATGATGGTAACACATCTGGGAACCCTATTGAATAAAGATGTTTTTATGGATTCACTCACTATAACAATAACTAAGCAGGATTTTACCATGTTTGGCTATTGAGGGCAATATTCTTGTTCCTGGGCTTTCCTGAGAGGGAGGCACTGGTTTCCAGTGGTGGCTCCTCCGCTAAGGCGGAGGAGTGTCGCCCCACTGTTTTGCAGCAGTGCGAATAAGGGAAAAATAAAATAACAGCTCGCTGTTATTATCATATTATTTGTTCCTGCTGCGGCAGTTTGCGGGCGGGGCTGCTCTGCTCTCAGAGCAGGGGGAGAAGTGGTGGCACTATGTAAGTGCGCATGAATGTTTGGCAGGCCCTCTCGGGTTGGTAAACAGTCATACGGACTTTGCATGTTCTCCACCCAGGCTGCATTACAGCCTGGGTGGAGAACATGCCCAGGCTCCCAGTCCCTGCCTGAGCGCCGAACCACGGCGCTCAGACCAATCACAACGCTGCATTGCAGCATTGTGATTGGCTTAGGGGAGCCTGGGTGCTTCCTGAATGCTCTGTTCCTGTGCCGGAAGAGACAACGGTGAAAAGACGCAGCTAGGAGGTAAGTTTTTTTCTTTTTTCTTTATCCCCTCTCTCCACTCCAACCCCCCCACCCTCCACCCTGCCACCCCGATCTGTGCCAGCTGCCACTGCTGGTTTCTTCCGTTTGGATAGCACCGAAGAGTCACATCTTGACCTTTTCCAGTACCTTCTGCAGTGTCACTTGAGATTAAGGAATGTGGTTGCATAATACCTTAGTGGGACTGTGCCACTATGGTTAGGAGTTTCCAACTCATTTCATGCTTTTCTTGGTTACTGGTACATCAATGAATTAAGATTACTTGATAGAAACATTGGCCTGGTGCCTTGAAAAGGCGTCAGAAAGGTTAAACATTTTGAGTTTTGTGCACCTATTTCGCAATTGGAACTATTGCAGATGTGAGGGACAACTTTATTCCTTCTATCACAGATGCATAATTGTATTTGATTTCTGGGATATGTATTGACTGTCAAACGTTGAAAAGCTCCTCCATGCTTTCGACAACTCACAAGTGTTCATAGACATTTCACTGGAGGAGAGCACTATCATTTGTAGATGGCTAGCCTTCCCACAGACAGTAGAAGCATACTGCCCAGGATACATGGTCTCTTGTTTTTTTTTCTCCAAATATGAAGTTCTCAGGTGTGAATCTCAGTTATGGGGTAAAAAAGAGTCCAAACTCTGTGGTGTGATTTGAGATCGTGAGGCGGGCACAGTGGTCTGTGCGAATCACTGATGAAATGGATTTTCACCTAGTGCAACGATACCTTCTCAGAAAGTGAGCTACACCGAGCAGTGGTTTGTGGGAACAGTATGATTTGGGTATAATATGCCATGCAAAATGGCCTCACTCCTTAAAAAACCAAGAGAGAATAAATAATTTGTGTTTTTGTGTATGATCCCTAACTACAAGTTCCTTTTCAAATAGCTTTATTTGTCCAGTCAAATCGCATACAGCTATTTGCATATCTATTCAGCTGACAACATTTTAGCGCTTACTCTTTTACTTGCCTCTTCACAACACCCATATTAAGCCAATTAAGACTTTCAAAATTATTTTTATTTTACATCCTAACTGTTCAGTGCTCATCAACGTTGCTAACTCATTGCTATAATGTATCTGTCCCAATTTAGGGAGTCATTGCTAAATTGATTATTGAACTGTCTTTAGGTTGCCTACTTAAAATATCTGCATGTGTAGCTTTAAAATTGGTGATTTACACATCTTATGACAAGTGTAAAAAAAACGAATCAGCGGTCTTGCATATTGTAAATGTGTAATATCTGTTGTGTGTTAAGAAGAGCCAATAGCATTTCTTTGCCAAGAGATTGCATCCCATCATTGGGTTTTGATAAACATAGATTAGCACTAGCTGTCCGCCTCTTTGTAAACTGATTACCGGATGTATACTTTTCTCTCTTTAGGGATACTTCCTCCTTTTTGAATCAATGCTGGATTCGGTGATCTTCGCGAAGGACAAATATTTGGCAGAAGGAGGCTCAGGTTGGTGTGAAGTTATTCTGTGTTGGAAAATGGCTAATCTGATGCTGGAGGAACCACATGAGACCTCAGCCTGTGAATAAGCTATGCATGACAGAGAAAGTTCCCACTAGAGATGAAAGATGTTGCCATTAAAGCCAGCTTCAAGGCATTCATGTACAATATTTGTAATAGGAATGCATTAGATCGGGTATTCAGACCTCGGAATTAATGATGTTTTCAGGGACATGGCATGAAGAATAGGCTTTGGAACTCTGTCTCTTAAATAAGATACATTTTCTCCCAAAAGGTATAAATCACTAACTTTTTTCTTTAATGCAAATCTATGCTTTGGTTCATTTCGTAAATGTGATGTTATATATTGAAATAGTATGGTTTATAATTCCAAGTTGTTTGCAGGAATACACTATATTGGCTTCTAATCAATGCAGTTTTGATATCGCATCATGAACATTTAAGTTTTGTAATTTTTTTTGTATTACAGTATTTGTGTACAGCTCCATACAGTAAATGCACAACCACAGTATTCTGTAGCATCATAAATTGCAAGGCTGCCTAGGTGATGTTATGCAGCACAATCATTTCAGCCCATTCAAAAACTAGGAGTCTGTCTTTCATTCATAAAATACTTTTTTGATACAGTTAGAATAGACAGTTGACACATTTGCATGCACGCTGCTCATCTACCTCAATTCCCTGTTTGACCCACTTTGTGTGGGCCGATACCCTTTTCACGCTGTAGTGTTTCTTTTGTTGCTTTGGGTTTTCCCCCCTCTATTACCAGCCCCTAAAACTGTCTCTGTCTTGATGCATGATTTTTAGTACCAGGAAGCTCTGCAGGTTCCTCAGTCACAAACTCCAGCTGTCCAGGCTTGATCAGTCGTGCCCTAAACCACCACTACCCATGATGATTACTCATTGTTTGGCCTTATCCTCTCCTTGGTGCCCAGCATATAATTCATAATCAATCATGTAGCCGATTCCTGCTTCTCTCGCAGCTCGAGTTTCATCCGTGCTGGGTAATTCCAAGGCTAACAAGGGTTCTTGTAAATCAGACATCACAAAAGGGTGAAGTGTTAGCCGGTTCACTGACAGAATATCGATGTAAAAAATATAGAAGTAAAAAATATCGAAGAAAAAATAAAGAATGCAAAAATATCGACTCCCTATACTTAAACAGGTAAGTACAAAAAATATCGGGGAAAAATATAGATGTTAAAAATATAGTTGTGAAAAATATCGATTATAATAAAATAATAGATATTAAATATATTAAATAAAATTAATTAAAAAAAATAGTGGATTTAATATACATACATTTTAACAAATATAACAAATAAACTTAATAAAAAAAAATTAAACACATACATAATCAATATATATATATATATACATATTTACTTTAAAACAATTAACAAACTATTAATTTTAATTTGTTTTATAATTTTAAAATTATATAAAAATATACATATATATTGATATGGCCGATCAATAAACAAGTCTTCGCTCAGAATTTGTTCTACGTCTGCTTTCAGCGAAAGATTGAAGTAAAACAGAGCAGAGAATCAAGATATATATACCAATAACATAAAATCTATTAAAAAAAACATTCTATTATAAATTAAAACATTAAACTATTTAAAAATGTTTAAACTTAAATTTACCACTCCAGTCAGTGCAACAGTAGGGAAAGTGTTGGTTAGCGGAGGAGTAAACATTACTATTCCCACTCCAGTGAGTGCAACAGTAGGGGAATGTGTTGGATAGCGGAGGGGTAAAACTTACTATTGCCACTCCAGTGAGTGTAACAGTAGGGAAAGTGTTGGATAGCAGAGGGGCAAAAATTACTATTCCCACTCCAATGAGTGCAACAGTAGGGAAAGTGTCGGATAGCGGAGAGGTAAAACTTACTATTCCAACTCCAGAGAGTGCAACAGTGGAGAAAGTGTTGGATAGCAGAGGGGTAAAAATTACTATTCCCACTCCAATGAGTGCAACAGTAGGGAAAGTGTTGGATAGCGGAGAGGTAAAACTTACTATTCCCACTCCAGTCAGTGCAACAGTAGGGAAAGTGTTGGCTAGTGGCAAGATAAAATTTACTATTCCCACTCCAATCAGTGCAGCAGTAGGGAAAATGTTGGATTGCAAAGGGGTAACAATTAATATTCTCACTCCAGTAAGTTCAAAAGTAAAAACAAACAAAATATTAACAACAAAAATATTTAAAAAACAAAATATAAAAATTTAAATACAAATATATTTAATATTCCAATTTAAAAAAACACAACAATATAATGTAAATGCGTATGACAAATACCTACAAATATTATATAAACTAAAATAAAAAATAATTTACAAACAAATAAATATTTTTAATTAGAAATTAATTATTACAAAAATTTACTTTTTTTATTTCCTACCCAATAACACCACACAATTCACAACCCACATCTAAATTTTATAAAAGATGTACTTACATAATTAACATAATTAATTACCAATTCAAGAAATATTAATTAAAATACAAATTAAAACTCATGAAAATTAATAAACTTCCCATACGTTACCCCTATCATCCCCACAAACCACTGGTCAAATTAAACTGTATAAAAAATTAATTACACAATTAAAAAACAAATAGTATATAAAAACGAATTATAAAGTAAGTAAAATTAATTTACTCCACAACCTTTACCCCTAAAAAGTAAAACCCACACACAAAAAAATATAAACTACCCTAATTAAATATCATTTGATTAATTAACATTAATGATCAACCAATTATTAATTAATTAAACATAAATTACTTCCCATACTTTACCCCTATAAACCCCATAACCCACACCTAAAATTAATTACACAAATTCCATATTTAATTTTCAATCAATTAATTATTATTAAGAACTAATCATCAATTAATTAAAAATAAATTACTTCCCACCCTTTACCCCATAAACCCCACAACCCACACCTAAAAAAATCACACAATTACCATAATTAATTATCAATTAATTAGTTAATATAAATTAACAAATTAATTAAACATAAATTACTTCCCACCCTTTACCTCTATAAACCCCACAACCCGTACCTAAAATTAATTACACAATTTCCATAATTAATTTTCAATCAATTAATTAATATAAATTAACAAATTATTAATTAATCAAACATAAATTACTTCTCACCCTTTACCCCTTTAAACCCCACAACCCGCACCTAAACAATATTACACAATTACCATAATTAATTATCAATTAATTAATATTAACAATCAATTAATTAATTAAAAATAAATTACTTCCCACAGTTAACACTATAATTTCTAAATAAATAAAAAATAATCATTCATTTATTATAATTAAATTACTTCCCACCCTATTCCCCTATAAACCCACAACCCGCTACGGAACTAAAAACGCAAAATTTAATTAAAATAAAATTGATAACTACTAAAAATTTAACACATATATTAAAAAACATAAACAATACTTATACAAAAAAACATACATCACATACATTTAAAATATAAACTAAAATACATATCACTGATTAAAAAATAAATATTTTAAACTATATTTTTGCAAAGAATATTAATGACTTCTATATTTTTAAAAACAATATTTCCTACCTTAAGTTCGATATTCTTGACCACGATATTCTTGCTGTCGATATTTCTGAATCACGATATTTCCAACTCGATATTTGTGTAAGTCGACATTTCCAACTCTATATTCTGTCTCAACACCGTGTTAGCCATTCACCTTGATTTCACTTTTGTTTCCGAGGTTCCTGGCAATCTTTTCAAGCACCAATGCAAAAGTGCACAGAACAAAGTGATGTTGCCTCAGTGTAATAGCAATTATGGGTGATTTAGTATAATCATTCCTGTGATCCTCAGAAACATTTGTTGCTACGCCTACCGAGAATACACTTTTCTCCCACCTTTCTCGCAGGCAGAAGCTTTAAATTTAGCACTCACGCCACCCAAGAGGTCAGATGTGGTGTCTGGGGAATACACATCTTTTCAGGTGTACCACAGTCTTCTTGCCACTTGGTGCTCTATATCCAATTGCCATGCAGCAATGCCCTAGTTGATTGGTTTTTCCTTTGCTGTGGATGATCTCTAATAATCAATAGCGGTTGTGGGCAGATTCAGACCACAGACACTTGTTTGGTCTCCTTGTACGCCCCAAGACATTGAGGTAATACTGAGGCGCAGTGTTTGTTTCATGAATCAGAAGAGAAAAGAAAGAACATGCATTCAGCTATGAGCCTCGGGTGTTGCAGTAGCATTACTCTTGCTGTGATAGGGAAGCATGTACCCTAAATCCCCCGATACTTGAAAAGTAAGCAGGTCCCCTGAAAGACAAACATGCATCCTTAGGGAAAGCTGTCCCCACCTGGTCCGTGTTCTGGGGATGTAAAAATACACAGCAATGTTGGGGAATCTTCCAAAAATGTTTTCATGTTTTCCCTTTGTGAGCGAGCCTGCTCCTTTGTTGGATCACAGTTGAGTTAACTGTGTAATACTTAATCCCATAAATCATGTGACCAACAAAGCGATGAGAGAAATGCTTGAATTAACTGATCTCAAGCTACACCTCTCTGATGAAGTCCAACTAGGGGAAGTGGCCTTGCAGTTGGACTGTACTGTTCCTGTTTGACCAAGTCTGATTTTCATCTGTTGGTTCTTGTCAGAAGTCGCATATTGGGTGAAATTCAGTGGTCTAGAATGGTCACCTAAATGACTGACAGTCACTGAAACTTTGCAAGCATTCCACACATCAACTTTATATATATATATGCGTATATACATATATGTGTATATACATATATTAGAGGAGGTGTGCTATTGCGCTGGTTTAGAGCACGTTTGCCTACACCGTACAGCGCATTACTAATGTTCATTAATTTACAACACCATGTCGATTGATGCGCTACGTGAGCGCGCGGCGGCTGCCGATGCGCTTTTCGAAATTCTCCCGGATGTTCCAAGCCACACAAGATCTGGGGGGCCAAGTCACATAGCGGCTAATAATGATTATAAAGCGCTACTCAAAGCACTGGAGAAGAATATGAAAAGCGAACTCACGAAATGGTAGGAGGTTAAATCACTACAGAAATATCAGGAAGCAGGATGCGTTCCTCGAGGACTCAGAATCATGTTGGCTTCCAGTTTTGAAAACCCCAATCCCTTGATGCTTAAGGAGTGGGCGGAGAGCAACTTGGAAGCCTCAATGAAATTAATTGGCATTCTTATCAAATACGCTGCAATTGACCGTATTGCCTTAATGAAGGAGATTGAGCGCATTAATTGTGAGTTAGACAAACTCGATCAAAAGGAATTAATTACAAAAGGACGTGATGAGAGAATAGTAAGATTAAAAAGACAAGAAGAGACTATTAAAACAAGAAAAGCCTACAATTTTGCACGTGATAAGATCGATTATGAAACCAGGCAGATCTTCACCTTCTCAAAAAAGTTTGACTCTGTAAAAAGGCATACATTCACAAAAAATTATTCTGTCAGTCAAGATGACAAACTAAATACTCATCAAAGTATCAACACAGCGTCCACATCAGATATCAGTTCAGCTTTAGAGAGTGAGACTGATTCAGAAGATGGGAGAGGCCAAATAGGACGTAATGAGGCAGATATGGGCAGCTTCACTCCAGCTGAAGAACTCGATTTTTTACGCCTAGATCGGCGGCAGACACTGTCCACGACCGCCCAAGAAGCAAGGCACCGTCGCAACAAAAAAAGAAGGCAAAGGAGAAAATGTAGGCAGTTCAAACAAAAACAACAGAAAACAGCAAGCGAACAACTGGCTGCGGAAGTAAATGATAATGATAATACCGTTGTGAACCTTACTGACAACACCCTAAGTAAAGCTGAGACGTAACTCCTATCATTGGGTCTAACATACTGCCCGGAGAGCAGCTTCAACTATAGCCGCACTCGAGTTCACATTTTCAAATTCATAAGGAAATTGAAATTAATCAAATTCTTTAAACAAAAACAAATGAATAGCAGTACTATCAACCATGCATCAGAGCAAGTTTTGGCAGGGTCTAATCTAGCAGTATCTGATATCCAAATGATCTGTACTATGCACAAGTTACAGTCTACTTCACAGACCTTGTCAACCCAACAAATTATGACTGATGAAGGCATCAACATATCGAAGACCATCAAAAGCCCTTTCAAACCCCAGTCCACATTTACACCTATGATGCCAAGAGACTCGATCGACACATTCAATGAGGTGGTAATAGAGGAATTGAAAGATCTTCACCTTAAAACAGCACAGAGCCAAAACAAATACAAGCACCGTAATAATCAATATTTCGCCTTAATACACAAACTAAAAAAGAACAACCAAGTAGTAATCAATAAATCAGATAAAGGTGGTAACATTGTTCTATGGCCTAGAGCGCAATATCTCGAGGAGGCACACAGACACCTCAACGATCACACTTGTTACAAAAAATCCAACATGCAAGAGGTAATGAAAGTCGAGAAAGAGCTGAAACAGAGTCAATTCAAACAAGAAGGATTACTGACGAAAGAAGAATTTCAATATTTAAACAATGAATCCACAGTCATGCCAGTATTGTATTTTTTATCCAAAATACATAAGGGCACTACAACAGTACCAGGGCGCCCTATTATCTTTTTGTTATCAAATTGCCATCATATTTGAGGGACACTGGTGATTTTCTACAAAAACTGAATGGGATAACATGGTCATACGACTATAAACTGATGTCAATGGGTATCACATCCTTGTATACAAGCATTCAACACAGGCATGGATTGAAGGCTTGTGAACATTTTTTGAAGGACAGACCAATCCAGTTTTTTTAAACACAATGAGTTAATCCTTTTTATGATTGAATGGTGTTTAAACAACAATTTCTTCATGTTTGATCAAGAAATTTTCCAGCAACTGAGGGGTGTGGCTATGGGAGCCTGCTTCTCCCCCAGCTACGCGTGTTTACATGTGGATTGGTGAGAGTAGCAGGTACTTAGGTCAGTTTACCACAGAGAGTGAAATGCCAGTATTGTTACATGGCTTCGTTATATAGACGATGTTTTTGTTGTATGGAATGGCACGGAAGAGAGTGCAATGACCTTTGTTTCTGCTCTGAACGAAAATGACATGAATCTAGAATTCACTGCCAATATCAGCACCACTGCTATCGAATTTCTTGATGTAACTGTGTATGTAGACAAAAATTCACTTCAGTCCAGATTACATCGTAAATCAACAGCGGGTAATTCGACATTACATGCATCTAGCTTTCACCCTAGGCACCTAATACCAAGTATCCCCTACGGGAAAATGCTACGGCTGCGCAGGATTTGTAGTCTTGATAGTGATCTTAGACAGTGTCAAACTGAAGCCTATAATAGATTTACAGCACGTCGCTATGCAGAGCACATCATCAAAAAAGCGATTAGCAGAGCCAGTGCTACACCAAGAGAACAGATTTTGACTGGATTTAGGGCTCATGCAGAGGGTGAAGAGGTTGTTGCCTCAAACACTAGTGAGAGCAGCTCAGTTGACACACGCCTCATTATTACATACAACAAAGAGGAGAGAGCCATTAGATCTATTCTAAACAGGCAATGGTGCATTATTTTGACTGATCCTATTTTAGGACCTATAGTTCCCAAACGGCCAACCATCAACTACCACTGAGCATACTCTATGAGGGATGCGTTGGTGAAGAGTAGTGCGGAGGTGATTGTTAAAACCAATTGGGTGACTGACAGGAAAGGTTTCTACAAATGCAGCACTTGTAGAGAGTGTTGTTTTGGCATTAATACCACCCAGGTGACTGCGACTTTCTGCTCTAAACCGATTGAAATCAATCGGAAATACACGTGCAGAACGGAATTTGCTGTCTATGTACTGCAATGCACTTGTGGCCTCCAATACATGGGGAGTATGAAACTACAGGTGCATTTGCAAATTTTACAACACCTCAGGGCGATAGTCCACTCCGACCACACATATCCTGTGGCACGTCATTACAAAGAGGTTCATAACAACAACCTCGACCATCTCAAATACTTTGTCATCGATGATGTCCCTATGCCAAGACGAGGTGGTAATCGTGAAAAACTGCTGAGACAGCTGGAGACACGCTATATATTAGAACTCAATCCCAAAACACTTAACATGAGCGAAGATCTATACAACTATTTATAGATATCTCATGTATAAGTAAGTGCCTGTTTTACCATAACTATTATCAGACACAAGTAGATCGTTTCCTCGACAATACCCTGGCTCAATAGGAACTTAATATACCATTACAACATTTTGATATTTATATTCAGAGTGGTATATTTGATTATTTTTATCCTGTCTTATCACAGTTCTGGCCCCCATCTTTGAGCTTTTAATATTGAGAACCTTTCCCATATCTATTGTGGGTTGTTATTCCTTGCTTGGACATATTGCATCCGTTTCTAGTTAAGATTTGCACTTTAGCTACCGTACTCAGCACTTTATGACTATACTAGTTTTCTTCATGTACATACGCTTTTTGCACAGCAGTACAGTTTTAGGTGTCATTAGAGTTGATGGTTTTTTAGCATGCACTCGCACTTTAGATGTAAGCACTTTACACACTCAGCACTTGTGACCTTGAGGCATGGTATTGAATGAATCTATCTTCCCCGTCACACAACCTACCTTGGATCACCGTATAAACCTGCCGAACATAGACTGTAGATTTTAGATTCATCTAATTTAATGACTACTTTGTAGGTTCTTCAATTCAACTTGGTTACTGTTGCTTCTATTTATAGACAACAATATGGATTTCATTGTGTAACAGGCAATTTAGATTTTCATTATGTATCATATTTTTAATACATGTTTGAATGTAAGAAGATATGTTATCTGCTTTACACTAGTAGGTTTTCCTAGTGCACTGTGCAGTAATAATATTTATGGAACCAAGATGTAATAATACAGCACTAAGCTGTAATGTATTTTATTATCAGATTTTTTTTTAACAACTTGTGCAATATTCAGGATTGTTACTACCAATTTTGTGTCAAGGACGATCTGATAGTCTGTTTTCTATGCCTACAGTCACGTTGTCACTATCATGTGATCTGTTTGTCAAAAAAAGAAAAAAACGCACTCTGCGTAAAAAGTGCAAAAAATGTAAACAATGTCAGTTTAAAGAACGTGAGAATCAAGTAGCGCACATGTGATCAAGGCCACAGGACTGCAGCCGAAACGCATCATATGGATTGTTTAAGACAATAAAGAAGCACGTTAAATGGAGTCTGTGCCCGACCTGTTTTGTTGATGCAATATCGGGTGTTTTCTGATATATTTATATATATGTATGTATATGTGTGTATATATATATATATATATATATATATATATATGTATGTATATGTGTGTATATATATATATATTCACTGAAAAAACCATAGGTTTTAGGGACAGTTATAGTTAGTTGGACATTTCACTCGTACAAAACCATAGAAATTCCCCCGTTATAGTTAGTTCAGCTAACTATAACTCGCGCCCCGTAATGCACTGCTGATGACGTCACATATTACATCACTCATGACATGGTCAGTGACATCACTGATGACATCTCAAATGACATCACTGATGACATCATCCATGTGATAATTTCATGCATCTTCTCACACCCTAATATAACTTTTGATACACCCACTCTAAATTACAGACTGCCATTCTCAAAACCATACACACTCCAATACCAATAACTACATACCCACTCACTGATTCTTAGGTCTACACACACACATCTACTCACTCACCCGTACAGTCACTCATACTTACAGTCACTCAGTACAGTGACTATCATATGCACTCATACACCTATATAAACACTCACACACCGCCACTCATCCATAGAGGTACTCACACACCTAGTCAGTCATGCAAAAATTAATCACACACCCATTTACTCACCTATACAGTTATACACACACCAGCTCACTTACTCATACAAATACTAGCACATTCTTACGCTCTTATACAATAACTGATATAAGCACACACGCATCCACACTGCCACTCTCACATCACACACTCTCACTTATAGTGATATATTCACTGAAAAAACCATAGGTTTCAGACAAGTTATAGTTAGAAATTAGCATTTAAAAAACCTTTGAAATTCACTGAAAAAACCATAGGTTTTAGGGACAGTTATAGTTAGTTGGACATTTCACTCGTACAAAACCCGTGAAATTCCCCTGTTATAGTTAGTTCAGCTAACTATAACTCGCGCCCGCAATGCACTGCTGATGACGTCACATATTACATCACTCATGACATGGTCAGTGACATCACTGATGACATCACTGATGACATCTCAAATGACATCACTGATGATATCATCCAGTGACTGTGTGTTTCTGTAAAGTTTAAATATTTTTAATATATATAGGAAAAGACGTATTGAAGAATGAGTGGGTGTCTAAGTGTCAGTATGGATGATTTAGTAGGTGCGTGACTGACTCTATAAGTGAGTGATTTACTGAATGCATGGGTTAGTGACTAAACTGGGTGAATGTCTGTATCCGTCTGTCTGTTGCTGTGTAAGTGGCTGCATGTGTTTGTGAATAGCTACATGAGTGTCTATATGAGTTATTGAATGGTTCTCTGAGTATCTGTATGGGTGCCTCAGTGTTTGTGTGGGAGGGGTGTGTGCGACTCTGTGCATAGATGTGTGAGTGGGTGATTCACTGGGTGGATGGTTTCAAGAGTGCATCTGTGATAGACTGTATGGGTGGGTAAGTGTGTGTAAGAGTGTGTTAGTGAGTGAATATATGTCCCAGTGGTACATGTGTGAGTAACTACATATGTGAAAGGCAGTATATATGTGTGTTGGAGTATATAAATAGCTATAAGCGAGAGTGAGTGATTGTGATAGTGGCTGTATGGATGAGTGTGTGTTTGTATCAGTGATTGTATAAGAGCATAACAATGTGGTAGTATTTGTATGATTAAGTGAGCTGGTGTGTGTATAACTGTATAGGTGAGTAAATGGCAGTGTGTTTAATTATTTGCATGACTGACTAGGTGTGTGAGTACCTCTATGGATGAGTGGCGGTGTTTGAGTGTCTATATAGGAGTAAGAGTGTATATGATAGTCCTGTACTGAGTGACCGTAAGTATGAGTGACTGTACGGGTGAGTGAGTGGATGTGTGTGTGTAGACCTAAGAATCAGTGAGTGGGTATGTAGTTATTGGTGTTGGAGTGTCTATGGTTTTGCGAATGGCAGTCTGTAATTTAGATTGGGTATATCAAAGGTTATATTAGGGTGTGAGGAGGTGCATCAGATTATCACGTGGATGATGTCATCAGTGATGTCATCAGTGATGTCATTTGAGATGTCATCAGTGATGTCATCAGTGATGTCACTGACCATGTCATGAGTGATGTAATATGTGACGTCATCAGCAGTGCATTGTGGGGCGCGAGTTATAGTTAGCTGAACTAACTATAACAGGGGAATTTCACGGGTTTTGTACGAGTGAAATGTCCAACTAACTATAACTGTCCCTAAAACCTATGGTTTTTTCAGTGAATTTCAAAGGTTTTTTAAATGCAAATTTCTAACTATAACGTGTCTGAAACCTATGGTTTTTTCAGTGAATTTCAAAGGTTTTTTAAATGCTAATTTCTAACTATAACGCCCCTAAAACCTATGGTTTTTTCAGTGAATTTCAAAGGTTTTGTAAATGACAATTTTTAAATGTATTAATTGTTATATTTATTTTTTTGATACTGATTTACTACATTTTTTAAAACTATTTATTTTTATATATTTTATTTATTAAATTACATTGTAATTACATTATACATTACATTACAAAATATACTTTCTCAGAATGAATTACTTTAGTTTAAAAAGTTTGCAAATAGGCAATAGAGTTTTAAGTACAGTAGTTACAGTTGTTGCAATGGGCAACACAATTTCAAACACAATGCAACATTGAGCTCAATGTGAATTTCTAGTTAAATGCAATTAGTTACTTTATGGATTACTTTTCTAACCACAGGACTGGATCCTAGATTCAGTCCTGGGACATCTCCTGTAAACAGTTGAGTAAAAGCGTTTTGGTTACAGTAGTGATTTTTAAGGAATATTATTGTATTTTAAAAGTTGACACTTAGAAACTTTTTCACACAGAATCACCAATGTTATCCTATTGGAGGAAATTCACTTAGCAGGTAAGTAGTGTTATCTTTACTTTTTCTTACTCAGTGTTGGATCCTGTAAACAGTTGAAAGAATGCGTTTAAGTCATAAAGGCGATTTTTAAGGAATATTTGTAATTTGTGAAAATCGACACTTTGAAACTTTTCTGCTGAAAACCAGACAATGGATTCCTATGGAAGGAAATGTAAGTTACTGGTAAGTACGGTTAAAATTACTTTTGAGGATCAGTACTGGGCTGAAAGATGCAGCACTGAGGTCTCTCCTGATAACAGGTGAGTAAATCGGAATTCGTATTTCGGCTGATTTTAGAGGAATTTTTTAAAGATCCAAAACTCCACACTTAGAAGAATTTCCAAGTGAAACCAGTCAATGTTAGCCTATGGAAGGAAATTCAAGTTACTGGTAAGTACGGTTAAAATTACTTTTCAGGACCAGTACTGGGCTGAAAGATGCAGCAATGAGGTCTCTCCTGATAACAGGTGAGTAAATCGGAATTCGTATTTCGGCTGATTTTAGAGGAATATTTGTATGTTTCAAAAATTAACACTTAGAAACTTTTTCAGCAAAAAGCAGGCAATGATATCCTATGGAAGGAAATTCAAGTTACTGGTAAGTACGGTTAAAATTACTTTTCAGGATTAGTACTGGGCTGAAAGATGCAGCACTGAGGTCTCTCCTGATAACAGGTGAGTAAATCGGAATTCGTAGTTCGGCAGATTTTAGAGGAATATTTGCACAATGGTGAAGGGAGGGGGCGGGGCCTGAGGTGACATCTGTGCAAACGCGCCCGTGGCGCGTTTTAAGTTGGGGGATTAAGTCCCCTTGAATCATGAGGGTCCCTAGGGGCCAACTAGCCCACCAGGAACCTCCAGTATGCGCCAGGGCTGCGTTGCAGAGAGGTGTAGAGAGGCCACACCCCTTTACACCTCTCTGCAACGCAGCTCTGTTGCGCTTTCTGGATGTACCTGTTGGGCTAGTTGGCCCCTAGGGACCCTCAGGATTGAAGGGGATTTAATTCCCCATCTTAAAACGCGCCACAGGGCCTGTTTGCACACTGTCACCTGAAGCCCCGCCCCTCCCTTCACCACTGTGCAAACGCGCCCGTGGCGCGTTTTAAGTCGGGGATTAACTCCCTTGAATCCTGAGGGTCCCTGGGGGCCAACTAGCCCAACAGGTATATCCAAAAAGCGCCACAGAGCTGCGTTGCAGAGAGGTGTATAAAGGGGCGTGGCCTCTGTACACCTCTCTGCAACGCAACCCCTGGCGCATACTGGAGGTTCCTGGTGGGCTAGTTGGCCCTCAGGGACCCCAGTATTGAAGTGGAATTACTTCCCCATCTGCAAACGCGCCAGGGGGCGCGTTTGCAGAGTGGTGAAGGAAGGGGGCGGGGCCTGCGGGCCGATGTTTTTTTAAATTTTTTTTTGTTTTTTTTCCCTGAAGGGGGCTGTGTGGCCCCCTTCCTTTTACTATTTTTGGGCCCTGGGGACCCCATCCCCCAGGGCCTTAGCCCCTTTTTTAAATTTAAATTAAACGGGAAGGGGGCCGCGTGGCCCCCTCCCCTGGCCGAATCCTGCCCCGGGGACCCCATCCCCGGGGCATGGCCACACTTTTTATTAATTTTTAAGGAGGGGGCTGCGTGGCCCCCTCCTCAGGCCTCCTTTGCCCCGGGGACCCCATCCCCCGGGCAGGCCTTTTAAAAAAAAAAATTTTTTAATTTAAATTATTTCTAGGGAGAGGGGCCGCGTGGCCCCCTCCCGAGGCCACTTATGGCCCCGGGGACCCCATCCCCGGGGCCTGGCCTCTTGTTGGGGACTGTGGGGGTCCCCAAACCCCCACAGTCCCGCCGGCTCCCCGTGTCCTACGGGAGCCGGCATAGCTTTACACATGGGGAGCAGCTAAGATGCTGCTCCCCATGTGGAAAGCAATTGTCTTTGGATATTGGAAGAGAGCAGGTTTCCTGCTCTCTCTTCCAATATCCAAAGCAGTTTGCAATGACAGGACGGGAGCCGCGAGGCTCCCGTCCTGTCATTACAAACAGCAGTGTCCCGGGGTAGGCACCCCGGGACACTGCAGGAGCCGGCCCTGGGGGTGGTGGTCCCCAGGGCCAACACAGGCTCCAGGAGGGGGCAGCGCGGCCCCCTCCCCACATCGAGAAAGCCCCGGGAGGTGGTGGTCCCCGGGGCTTGGGGTCCAAAATGGACCCCCATTTTCAATTTCTTAGTGCCCCGGGGAGGTGGTGGTCCCCGGGCGTGTAGGGGCTGGAGCCCCCACACAGGTTTAAAAAAAAAAAAAAGAAGCCCCGGGAGGTGGCGGTCCTTAGGGCTGCGGGAGGGCTCAGAGCCCTCCCGCACCATTTTACATAAAGCCCCGGGGGTGGTGGTCCCCGGGCTTGGAGGCCCTTAGAGGCCCCCATACATAAAATAACCCCCTCAGCATGCCCCCGGGACTTGGCCCACCCGGGGCAATTAACATCAAAGCGCGGAGACCGCGCTCGATTTTTTTTCCGGCAGGATCCGCGCTCCCTGAGCGCATCCTGCCGATTTAAAAAAAAAAAAAAATTTTGCCCAGGGGTCCTTGTGGGACCCCTGAGCAGACCTAGGGGTCAGGGTGTTTCTACCCTGCTCCCTTTGTGCGCTTTGCGCACTTAGTTTCTGTCCCTCGGTTCTACCGAGGGATAAAATGGCTGCCAACACTTCCTGGTTTGAAGTGTTGACAGCCAATTAGCATGCAGCTCGTGATCGGGAGGGTGCGCGAATCCGACGCGGCCATAGATATATATGTACTTTTACTTTTGATTTTCTCAGGAACTACTGAACGGATTTACACCATTTAACAAAAGGGTTCTTTCTGAACCAAGAACTACCTCTTTGCCAAATTTGGTATAATTCCGTTCAGCAGTTCGGGCTGTAGCCGTGTCTAAAGTTTCCTATGGAAAAATGAATGGGGAAAACGCGTTTTGGGACCCCCTTTTCTCGGCTCCCGCTTGACGAATCACCCCGAGACTTTCAGGGTAGGAGCGGACCGGAGCGCCCCACAAAGTTTGAAAATTTTGCGAAGATACGTCAACCGGCAAGAGAGTTATTTCAAATAGAATGTCGCGGATTTCCTATGGAAAATAGGTTCTAACTATAACTATCTGCTGGCGACCGCCAGTAGATAATATATATATATATATATGTATGTATATGTGTATATATATATATGTGTGTATATATATGTATGTATATATGTATATATATGTATGTGTATATATATATATATGTATGTGTATATATATATGTATGTATATATATATATTCACTGAAAAACCATAGTTTTTAGGGACAATTATAGTTAGTTGGACATTTCACTCGTACAAAACCATAGAAATTCCCCCGTTATAGTTAGTTCAGCTAACTATAACTCGCGCCCCCGCAATGCACTGCTGATGACGTCACATATTACATCACTCATGACATGGTCAGTGACATCACTGAGGACATCTCAAATGACATCACTGATGACATCACTGATGACATCATCCATGTGATAATTTCATGCATCTTCTCACACCCTAATATAACTTTTGATACACCCACTCTAAATTACAGACTGCCATTCTCAAAACCATACACACTCCAATACCAATAACTACATACCCACTCACTGATTATTAGGTCTACACACACACACACATCTACTCACTCACCCGTACAGTCACTCATACTTAGTCACTCAGTACAGGACTATCATATGCACTCATACACCTATATAAACACTCACACACCGCCACTCATCCATAGAGGTACTCACACACCTAGTCAGTCATGCAAAAAATTAATCACACACCCATTTACTCACCTATACAGTTATACACACACCAGCTCACTTACTCATACAAATACTAGCACATGCTTACGCTCTTATACAATAACTGATACAAGCACACGCATCCATACAGCCACTCTCACAATCACACACTCTCACTTATAGCCATTTAAATACTCTAACACACATATATACTGCGTTTTACATATGTAGTTACTCGCACATGTACCACTGAGATATACATTCACTCACTAACACACCCATACACACACTCACCCACCCAAGCAGTACATCACAGATGCACTCTTGAAATCATGCACCCAGTGAATCACCCACTCACACATCTATGCACAGAGTCGCACACACCCCTCCCACACAAACACTCAGGCACCCATACAGATACTCAGAGAACCAATCAATAACCCATATAGACACTCATGTAGCTATTCGCAAATCCATGCATCCACTTACACACCAACAGACAGACGGATACAGACATTCACACAGTTTAGTCACTAACCCATGCATTCAGTAAGATACGTTTAATCACTCACTTGTAGAGTCTGTCACGCACGTACTAAATCATCCATTCAGACACTTATACACCCACTCATTCTTCAATACGCCTTTCCCTATATATATTAAACATATTTAAACTTTACAGAAACACACAGTCACTGGATGATGTCATCAGTGATGTCATTTGAGATGTCATTTGAGATGTCATCAGTGATGTCATCAGTGATGTCACTGACCATGTCATGAGTGATGTAATATGTGACGTCATCAGCAGTGCATTGCGGGGGCGCGAGTTATAGTTAGCTGAACTAACTATAACGGGGGAATTTCTATGGTTTTGTACGAGTGAAATGTCCAACTAACTATAACTGTCCCTAAAACCTATGGTTTTTTCAGTGAATTTCAAAGGTTTTTTAAATGCTAATTTCTAACTATAACGTGCCTGAAACCTATGGTTTTTTAAGTGAATTTCAAAGGTTTTTTAAATGCTAGTTTCTAACTATGCCTGCAGAGGTAGGACATGTGAAGAAAGAAGAAAAAACGCACAGAAAGAAGCAAAAGAAATGCAGAAAGAAGCAACAGAAGTCCACAAAGACGAAGAAAAGTGCAGGAAGAAGCAAAAGATGTGCAGAAAGAACCAACAGAGGAGCCGAAAGAGGCCTTGTTGCAAAATCATCCTGTGCCCACAACTTTTTCAGACTGGTACTGGTGGTAACTGACTCTGACTAACCAGAGCCAGTGCTATGCTAAAAGACACTTAGAATACAGTGAAAACACCTACATACACTAGGGAACACTATGCGTTGGGGTACCCCTGTGATTAGCATGACCTCCTCTGTAAGTCCCTAGTACATAATAGGGCAGGGGGATTAAAACTACCTCTTAAAACGCGCTACGGGGCGAAGGGAGGGGGGGCCTGAGGTGACATGTGTGCAAACGCGCCCCGTGGCGCGTTTTAAGTTGCGGGATTAAGTCCCCTTGAATCCTGAGGGTCCCTGGGGCCCAACTAGCCCACCAGGTACCTACAGTTAGCACCACAGAGCTGAGTTACAGAGAGGCGTTCCGAGGTCACGCACCTTTTTTCACCTCTCTGCAACGCAACTCTGTTGTGCTTACTGAAGGTACCTGGTGGGCTAGTTGGCCCCCAGGGTCCCTCAGGATTCAAGGGGAATTAATTCCCCAACTTAAAACGCATCACAGGGCGTGTTTGCGCACATGTCACCTGAGGCCCCGCCCCCTCACTTCACCACTGTGCAAACGCGTCCCGTGGCGCGTTTTAAGTTGGGGGATTAGGTCACCTTGAATCCAGAGGGTCCCTGGGGCCCAACTAGCCCACCAGGTACTTCCAGTAAGCACCACAGGCCTGCGTTGCAGAGAGGTGGTCCGAGGCCACGCCCTTTTACACCTCTCTGCAACGCAGCTCTGTGGCGCTTACTGGAGGTACCTGGTGGGCTAGTTGGACTTCAGGGACCCTCAGGATTCAAGGGGACTTAATCCTCCGGTGTGCTTGTGACATCACGTTTACTTTCAACACTGCATGCTGGGGAATGTAGTCTTTTAGGCATTTTTAACCCTCCAGTGGGTCCAGTCCCCATGCCTAATCCAGGATACATTAAACTAGCCCTCCAGTGGGCCCCAGACAGGGTACAATATGCCTTGTTCATGAACCTTCAGCGCCGATGCAGAGGGGACGTTACCCCCCGGCCGGTCCTTTCTTTGCTTTGCAGGAGGTGCGTCGCTTCCCCAGCATGCAGTGTTGAAAGTAAACGTGATGTCACGAGCACACCGGAGGCTAATTGAAATAAATTTTGCATTGCAGAAGGAGTGTAGCGGCGGAGAATTCCTTCCCCATGTCGGCCTCTGAAGAGATGCACAAAAGCATTGAAACGCGTCAGGCCAAAGGATTGATTTTCCAGAGGGGAACCAATATGCTTGAGAAATAAAGGCTTGTTACCTACCTTTTCAGCGGTGTGCAGCTTCATTTTCTGGGCAACTTTGGGATATATATGTGTATGTGTATATATGTGTATGTGTATATATGTGTATATATGTGTATGTGTATATATGTGTATATATGTGTATGTGTATATATGTGTATATATGTGTATGTGTATATATGTATGTATATATATGTGTATATATGTGTGTATATATATATGTGTGTATATATGTGTGTATGTATATATATATATATATTCACTGAAAAAACCATAGGTTTCAGGGACGTTATAGTTAGTTGGAGATTTCACTCGTACAAAACCAGAGAAATTCCACCGTTATAGTTAGTTCAGCTAACTATAACTCGCGCCCCCGCAATGCACTGCTGATCACGTCACATATTACATCATTCATGACATGGTCAGTGACATCACTGATGACATCTCAAATGACATCACTGATGACATCATCCAGTGACTCTGTGTTTCTGTAAAGTTTAAATATGTTTTATATATATATATATGCCAAGGTGTATTGAAGAATGAGTGGGTGTATAAGTGTCTGAATGGATGATTTAGTAGGTGCGTGACTGATTGTATAAGTGACTCATTAAGCGTATCTTACTGAATGCTCAAGCCCCCCCACACAGGTTGTTTTTAAAAAAAATAGAAGCCTCGGGGAGGTGGCGGTCCCCGGGGCTGCGGGGGGGCCGCGTGCCCCCGCGTTTTATGTGCAAAGCCCCGGGGAGGTGGTGGTTCCCGGGGCGTGTGGGGGGAGCCCGCGCTTCGTTTTTTTTTAGTTTATCGGCGGGATTTGCGGATCCTTCGCGAATTTTGCCGTTTTTTAAAAAAAAAAATGCTTTTTTGGGCCCTGGGGGTTCTTGTGGGACCCTCTGAGCAGGCCTGGGGGGTCAGGGTGTTTCTACCCTGCCTCCTTTTCTTGTTTTTCAGGCTTGTTTCACTGTTTTCTTGTGACTCGATTCTACCGAGTCACAAGATGGCTGCCAACACTTCCTGGTTTGGAGTGTTGGCAGCCAATCACAGTGAAGCTCGTGGTCCGGAGGGTTCGCGAATCCACCGCGTCCCTAGATATCGAAACTTTTATTTTTGAATTTCTCAGCAACTACTGAACGGATTTACACCATTTAAAAAAAAAGGTCGCTTTCTGAACCAAGCACTACCTTTTTGCCAAATTTGGTGTAATTCCGTTCAGCAGTTCGGGCTGTAGCCTTGGCTAAAGTTTCGTATGGAAATTAACATGGAGAAAACATGTTTTGGGACCCCCCTTTTTCTTGGCCCCCGCTTTGCGAATCACCCTGAAGCTTTCAAGACAGGAGCTGACCGGAGCGCCCCACTAGTTTTGAAAATTTCGCGAAGATTCGTCAAACGACGCTAAAGTTATTGGGAAAACAAAAAATGCTTTTCCTATGGAAAATAGGTCCTAACTATAACTACCTACTGGCGACCGCCAGTAGGTAATGTATGTATATATATGTGTATATATATGTATGTATATATGTATATATATATGTATGTGTGTATATGTATGTGTGTATATATATGTATGTATATATATGTATATATATATGTATGTGTGTATATATATGTATGTATATATATGTATATATATATATGTATGTGTATATATATGTATAAATGAAAGCTGCTGTTTTAGCGAGCTGCACTCAAGGCTGCTACGCAGATACTCACAGGAGACGCATGTCAGGGCACGAGCCTCACCTCCTCTGCCGACGCGTTTCGGGCAAACGCCCTTCTTCTCAGGCAGTCCTGACAAAATGAGGCACGCAAAACTGCCAGATCAATCCCCTTTATTTAAATTGCTCTCAGGTGAGTTTTAGCAAGGATTTGTGGGACTGGTAGTCATTTTCTAAAACCCAAGTGGGTTGCTGCCAACAGGTTGTCTTAAAATCACAGTTCTTATTGTGGGACTTCCATGCGTGTTGCCAACACTCGCTCCCGTAGTCCAGATCAGCTGCAGTCTGCTCCCAAGACGACTGCCCCAATAAACAGTCAGAGACCCACCAGGGTTGTGTGGTGGTGCAATCTCGTGGCCCAGGCTGGACCACATTAATACAAATGAAAGCTGCCGTTTTAGCGAGCTGCACTCCAGGCCGCTACGCTGATACACACAGGAGCCGCATGTCCGGGCACGCGCTTCACCTCCTCTGCCGACGCGTTTCGGGCACACGCCCTTCTTCTCAGGCAGTCCTGACAAAATGAGGCACGCAAAACTGCCAGATCAATCCCCTTTATTTAAATTGCTTGTATGTATATATATGTATGTATATGTATGTATGTATATGTATGTATGTATATGTATGTATATATATGTATGTATATATGTGTATATATATATATTTATATATCTATGTATATGTATGTATATGTAAAAAAGAAGCAGAGAACTCTGGGTAGTTCTCAAGTTTAGGTGGAAAGCAGCTCCTGTACAGAGCACCCTCAACACCAGCGACAGTCTAAATTTGCTCATCTCACTGCGCTAATCCTATGCTTAAAGACTTTGTTGTAGAAATGGCAAAAGACTTTGTCCCTTTCTATCTCAGCGTGGATGGCAGTGTGCTAATCCTATGCTTAAAGACTTTGATAGAAAAGCAGACATTTGAGGTGAGCAAATTTAGTGTCGCTGGGGTACCCCTGTGATTAGCATGACCTCCTCTGTAAGTCCCTAGTACATAATAGGGCAGGGGGATTAAAACTACCTCTTAAAACGCGCTATGGGGCGAAGGGAGGGGGGGCCTGAGGTGACATGTGTGCAAACGCGCCCCGTGGCGCGTTTTAAGTTGCGGGATTAAGTCCCCTTGAATCCTGAGGGTCCCTGGGGCCCAACTAGCCCACCAGGTACCTACAGTTAGCACCACAGAGCTGAGTTACAGAGAGGCGTTCCGAGGTCACGCACCTTTTTTCACCTCTCTGCAACGCAACTCTGTTGTGCTTACTGAAGGTACCTGGTGGGCTAGTTGGCCCCCAGGGTCCCTCAGGATTCAAGGGGAATTAATTCCCCAACTTAAAACGCACCACAGGGCGTGTTTGCGCACATGTCACCTGAGGCCCCGCCCCCTCACTTCACCACTGTGCAAACGCGTCCCGTGGCGCGTTTTAAGTTGGGGGATTAGGTCACCTTGAATCCTGAGGGTCCCTGGGGCCCAACTAGCCCACCAGGTACTTCCAGTAAGCACCACAGGCCTGCGTTGCAGAGAGGTGGTCCGAGGCCACGCCCCTTTTTACACCTCTCTGCAACGCAGCTCTGTGGCGCTTACTGGAGGTACCTGGTGGGCTAGTTGGACCCCAGGGACCCTCAGGATTCAAGGGGACTTAATCCTCCGGTGTGCTTGTGACATCACGTTTACTTTCAACACTGCATGCTGGGGAATGTAGTCTTTTTAGGCATTTTTAACCCTCCAGTGGGTCCAGTCCCCATGCCTAATCCAGGATACATTAAACTAGCCCTCCAGTGGGCCCCAGACAGGGTACAATATGCCTTGTTCATGAACCTTCAGCGCCGATGCAGAGGGGACGTTACCCCCCGGCCGGTCCTTTCTTTGCTTTGCAGGAGGTGCGTCGCTTCCCCAGCATGCAGTGTTGAAAGTAAACGTGATGTCACGAGCACACCGGAGGCTAATTGAAATAAATTTTGCATTGCAGAAGGAGTGTAGCGGCGGAGAATTCCTTCCCCATGTCGGCCTCTGAAGAGATGCACAAAAGCATTGAAACGCGTCAGGCCAAAGGATTGATTTTCCAGAGGGGAACCAATATGCTTGAGAAATAAAGGCTTGTTACCTACCTTTTCAGCGGTGTGCGGCTTCATTTTCTGGGCAACTTTGGGATATATATGTGTATATATGTGTATGTGTATATATGTGTATATATATGTATGTGTATATATGTATGTATATATATGTGTATATATATGTGTGTATATATATGTGTGTATATATGTGTGTATGTATATATATATATTCACTGAAAAAACCATAGGTTTCAGGGACGTTATAGTTAGTTGGAGATTTCACTCGTACAAAACCAGAGAAATTCCACCGTTATAGTTAGTTCAGCTAACTATAACTCGCGCCCCCGCAATGCACTGCTGATCACGTCACATATTACATCATTCATGACATGGTCAGTGACATCACTGATGACATCTCAAATGACATCACTGATGACATCATCCAGTGACTCTGTGTTTCTGTAAAGTTTAAATATGTTTTATATATATATATATATATGCCAAGGTGTATTGAAGAATGAGTGGATGTATAAGTGTCTGAATGGATGATTTAGTAGGTGCGTGACTGATTGTATAAGTGACTCATTAAGCGTATCTTACTGAATGCTCAAGCCCCCCCACACAGGTTGTTTTTAAAAAAAATAGAAGCCTCGGGGAGGTGGCGGTCCCCGGGGCTGCGGGGGGGCCGCGTGCCCCCGCGTTTTATGTGCAAAGCCCCGGGGAGGTGGTGGTTCCCGGGGCGTGTGGGGGGAGCCCGCGCTTCGTTTTTTTTTAGTTTATCGGCGGGATTTGCGGATCCTTCGCGAATTTTGCCGTTTTTAAAAAAAAAATGCTTTTTTGGGCCCTGGGGGTTCTTGTGGGACCCTCTGAGCAGGCCTGGGGGGTCAGGGTGTTTCTACCCTGCCCCCTTTTCTTGTTTTTCAGGCTTGTTTCACTGTTTTCTTGTGACTCGATTCTACCGAGTCACAAGATGGCTGCCAACACTTCCTGGTTTGGAGTGTTGGCAGCCAATCACAGTGAAGCTCGTGGTCCGGAGGGTTCGCGAATCCACCGCGTCCCTAGATATCGAAACTTTTATTTTTGAATTTCTCAGCAACTACTGAACGGATTTACACCATTTAAAAAAAAAAGGTCGCTTTCTGAACCAAGCACTACCTTTTTGCCAAATTTGGTGTAATTCCGTTCAGCAGTTCGGGCTGTAGCCTTGGCTAAAGTTTCGTATGGAAATTAACATGGAGAAAACATGTTTTGGGACCCCCCTTTTTCTCGGCCCCCGCTTTGCGAATCACCCTGAAGCTTTCAAGACAGGAGCTGACCGGAGCGCCCCACTAGTTTTGAAAATTTCGCGAAGATTCGTCAAACGACGCTAAAGTTATTGGGAAAACAAAAATGCTTTTCCTATGGAAAATAGGTCCTAACTATAACTACCTACTGGCGACCGCCAGTAGGTAATGTATGTATATATATGTGTATATATATGTATGTATATATGTATATATATATGTATGTGTGTATATGTATGTGTGTATATATATGTATGTATATATATGTATATATATATGTATGTGTGTATATATATGTATGTATATATATGTATATATATATATGTATGTGTATATATATGTATAAATGAAAGCTGCCGTTTTAGCGAGCTGCACTCAAGGCTGCTACGCAGATACTCACAGGAGCCGCATGTCAGGGCACGAGCCTCACCTCCTCTGCCGACGCGTTTCGGGCACACGCCCTTCTTCTCAGGCAGTCCTGACAAAATGAGGCACGCAAAACTGCCAGATCAATCCCCTTTATTTAAATTGCTCTCAGGTGAGTTTTAGCAAGGATTTGTGGGACTGGTAGTCATTTTCTAAAACCCAAGTGGGTTGCTGCCAACAGGTTGTCTTAAAATCACAGTTCTTATTGTGGGGCTTACATGCGTGTTGCCAACACTCGCTCCCGTAGTCCAGATCAGCTGCAGTCTGCTCCCAAGACGACTGCCCCAATAAACAGTCAGAGACCCACCAGGGTTGTGTGGTGGTGCAATCTCGTGGCCCAGGCTGGACCACATTAATACAAATGAAAGCTGCCGTTTTAGCGAGCTGCACTCCAGGCCGCTACGCTGATACACACAGGAGCCGCATGTCCGGGCACGCGCTTCACCTCCTCTGCCGACGCGTTTCGGGCACACGCCCTTCTTCTCAGGCAGTCCTGACAAAATGAGGCACGCAAAATTGCCAGATCAATCCCCTTTATTTAAATTGCTTGTATGTATATATATGTATGTATATGTATGTATGTATATATATGTATGTATATGTATATGTATGTATATATATGTATGTATATATGTGTATATATATATATTTATATATCTATGTATATGTATGTATATGTAAAAAAGAAGCAGAGAACTCTGGGTAGTTCTCAAGTTTAGGTGGAAAGCAGCTCCTGTACAGAGCACCCTCAACACCAGCGACAGTCTAAATTTGCTCATCTCACTGCGCTAATCCTATGCTTAAAGACTTTGTTGTAGAAATGGCAAAAGACTTTGTCCCTTTCTATCTCAGCGTGGATGGCAGTGTGCTAATCCTATGCTTAAAGACTTTGATAGAAAAGCAGACATTTGAGGTGAGCAAATTTAGTGTCGCTGGTGTTGACGGTGCTCTATATAGGACTGCTTTCCACCTAAACTTGAGAACTACCCAGAGTTCTCTGCTTCTTTTTTGCATAATTTATGCGTCACTCTATGCCTGAAAGGGTTTTGTTTTGACTTGTATATATATATATATGTATATATATATATATATATATATATTCACTGAAAAAACCAGAGGTTTTAGGGACAGTTATAGTTAGTTGGACATTGCACTCGTACAAAACCCGTGAAATTCCCCCGTTATAGTTAGTTCAGCTAACTATAACTCGCGCCCCCGCAATGCACTGCTGATGACGTCACATATTACATCACTCATGACATGGTCAGTGACATCACTGATGACATCACTCATGACATCTCAAATGACATCACTGATGACATCATCCAGTGACTGTGTGTTTCTGTAAAGTTTAAATATGTTTAATATATATAGGGAAAGGCGTATTGAAGAATGAGTGGGTGTATAAGTGTCTGAATGGATGATTTAGTACGTGCGTGACTGACTCTACAAGTGAGTGATTAAACGTATCTTACTGAATGCATGGGTTAGTGACTAAACTGTGTGAATGTCTGTATCCGTCTGTTGGTGTGTAAGTGGATGCATGGATTTGCGAATAGCTACATGAGTGTCTATATGGGTTATTTATTGGTTCTATGAGTATCTGTATGGGTGCCTGAGTGTTTGTGTGGATGGGGTGTGTGCGACTGTGCATAGATGTGTGAGTGGGTGATTCACTGGGTGGATGGTTTCAAGAGTGCATCTGTGATAGACTGTATGGGTGGGTAAGTGTGTGTAAGAGTGTGTTAGTGAGTGAATGTATGTCCCAGTGGTACATGTGTGAGTAACTAAATATGTGAAAGGCAGTATATATGTGTATTGGAGTATATAAATAGCTATAAGCGAGAGTGAGTGATTGTGATAGTGGCTGTATGGATGAGTGTGTGCTTGTATCAGTGATTGCATAAGAGCGTAACAATGTGCTAGTATTTGTATGATTAAGTGAGCTGGTGTGTGTATAACTGTATAGGTGAGTAAATGGCAGTGTGTTTAATTATTTGCATGACTGACTAGGTGTGTGAGTACCTCTATGGATGAGTGGCGGTGTTTGAGTGTCTATATAGGAGTAAGAGTGCATATGATAGTCCTGTACTGAGTGACCATAAGTATGAGTGACTGTACGGGTGAGTGAGTGGATGTGTGTGTGTAGACCTAAGAATCAGTGAGTGGGTATGTAGTTATTGGTGTTGGAGTGTCTATGGTTTTGCGAATGGCACTCTGTAATTTAGATTGGGTGTATCAAAGGTTATATTAGGGTGTGAGGAGCTGCATCAGATTATCACGTGGATGATGTCATCAGTGATGTCATTTGAGATGTCATCAGTGATGTCATCAGTGATGTCACTGACCATGTCATGAGTGATGTAATATGTGACGTCATCAGCAGTGCATTGAGGGGCGCGAGTTATAGTTAGCTGAACTAACTATAACGGGGGAATTTCACGGGTTTTGTACGAGTGCAATGTCCAACTAACTATAACTGTCCCTAAAACCTCTGTTTTTTTCAGTGAATTTCAAAGGTTTTTTAAATGCTAATTTCTAACTATAACGTGTCTGAAACCTATGGTTTTTTCAGTGAATTTCAAAGGTTTTTAAAATGCTAATTTGTAACTATAACGTGCCTGAAACCTACGGTTTTTTCAGTGAATTTCAAAGGTTTTTTAAATGACAATTTTTAAATGTATTAATTTTTATATTAATTTTTTTCATACTGATTTACTACATTTTTAGAAACAATTTCTTTTACATATTTTATTTTTTAAATTACATTGTAATTACATTATACATTACATTACAAAAAATACTTTCTCAGAATGAATTACTTTAGTTTAAATACTTTGCACATAGGCAATAGACTTTTAAGTACAGTAGTTACAGTTGTTGCAATGGGCAACACATTTTCAAACACAATGCAACATTCAGCTCAATGTGAATTTCTAGTTAAATGCAATTAGTTACTTTATGGATTACTTTTCTAACCACAGGACTGGATCCTAGATTCAGTCCTGGTACATCTCCTGTAAACAGTTGAGTAAAAGCGTTTTGGTTACAGTCGTGATTTTTAAGGAATATTATTGTATTTTAAAAGTTGACACTTAGAAACTTTTTCTCATAGAATCACCAATGTTATCCTATGGAAGGAAATTCACTTAGCAGGTAAAAACTGTTATCGTTACTTTTTCTTACTCAGTGTTGGATCCTGGATCCAGCACTGGTGCATCTCCTGTAAACAGTTGAAAGAATGCGTTTAAGT
Source organism: Calotriton arnoldi (assembly GCA_963921515.1). Taxonomy (NCBI): domain Eukaryota; kingdom Metazoa; phylum Chordata; class Amphibia; order Caudata; family Salamandridae; genus Calotriton; species Calotriton arnoldi. The sequence continues at coordinate 3,441,704 of CAWUFW010000441.1, forward strand.
CATACAGGCGATTTTTAAGGAATATTTGTAGTTTGTGAAAATCGACACTGAAACTTTTCTGCTGAAAACCAGACAATGGATTCCTATGGAAGAAAATATAAGTTACTGGTAAGTACGGTTAAAATTACTTTTCAGGACCAGTACTGGGCTGAAAGATACAGCACTGAGGTCTCTCCTTATAACAGGTGAGTAAATCGGAATTCGTATTTCGGCTGATTTTAGAGGAATATTTGTATGTTTCAAAAATCAACACTTAGAAACTTTTTCAGCAAAAAGCAGGCAATGATATCCTATGGAAGGAAATTCAAGTTACTGGTAAGTACGGTTAAAATTACTTTTGAGGATCAGTACTGGGCTGAAAGATGCAGCACTGAGGTCTCTCCTGATAACAGATGAGTAAATCGGAATTCGTATTTCGGCTGATTTTAGATGAATATTTTAAAGTTCCAAAACTCCACACTTAGAAGAATTTCCAAGTGAAACCAGTCAATGTTAGCCTATGGAAGGAAATTCAAGTTACTGGTAAGTACGGTTAAAATTACTTTTCAGGACCAGTACTGGGCTGAAAGATGCAGCACTGAGGTCTCTCCTGATAACAGGTGAGTAAATCAGAATTCGGATTTCGGCTGATTTTAGAGGAATATTTGTATGTTTCAAAAATCAACACTTAGAAACTTTTTCAGCAAAAAGCAGGCAATGATATCCTATGGAAGGAAATTCAAGTTACTGGTAAGTACGGTTAAAATTACTTTTGAGGCTCAGTACTGGGCTGAAAGATGCAGCACTGAGGTCTCTCC